>JAJKFL010000014.1:10808316-12109150 GCA_021186555.1 Reticulitermes speratus
AAAAACAAACAAAGGCAGTTATAAATAAAAAAATGTGGACACCATTGATAGTGTGATGCTGACATATTCTTGAATAGAATTCATAGATGTGCCACTGTTTTTATTGTATGTGGTTATGTGCATAGAAACATCTAGTATCGAAAAACTTCACTTTATATTCACCGTGCATCATTTTATAATTGAATTATTTGTACCAACAAACGCATTAAGACAGTTTTTCACTGTTTTCTTTATTATAAGGATGCCCCAATACGCATTTCGGCAGTTATTCTGCCATCATCAGGGGGTATTTTAAGTGAGTTTTTACTGCCATTAATTAATAATTATACTACAGAGGGTAGTATAATATACCACTTGATTTTATTGTAATTTTTAAAATTTAATAACTTTTAGCAGCTTAACAATACCACTAATTTTACAAAATTTTATACGATGTGGTAACAAATACTGACTCACTGTTATGACGTAACCAAAGAATTGGTCTATGTAAAAACTCACTTAAAATACCCCCTGATGATGGCAGAATAACTGCCGAAATGCGTATTGGGGCATCCTTATAATAAAGAAAAGAGTGAAAAAACTGTCTTAGTGCATTTGTTGGTACAAATAATTCAATCTAGTATCGAAGTTTTCGGTCCAGAACGATCAAGTCCGTGTGCCGTGTGGTGATGTGTCACGTGTAGAAGTGTGTTTTGTTTCTTTGTGCTGACGTCTCCCTGAGGATGGAGATTTATCGCCGAAACATGTAAGAGATTTCAGACATATGGATTATTTGTGATTTTATATAATTTTTGGGTTTATGTGGGTGAACGTAAAGCGGCTTTACTTCGAACCTCAGCAATGCCTATTAACATGTTTATTAACGTGTAGTAATGTAATCCTAAAGATTAAATATGTTGTTATCAAATGCGGTCTTTCTCCGCCTTTCCTCTTCTCGACTTACGTATTTCCGCACTTACGTCACTTGCTCCAGACTCAATATATTAAGCCAAGCGCCAAATTAGTACGTAAGATTATCAGGAGCATTTGCTGGACCATCTTGTTGAAATTCGGAAGCAAAGCGGTCTTGAAGAAGCCGAGACATCTGAACCTGGGCCTAAGGAGAGGGCTGTGACGGTTTCGAAGTTGGCTGATGTGCTTGGACTCATGATATCGACATCAGGATGTTTGAGGACATTGATATGAACGATGAGCGAGCAGCAAAAACTAGACGAGAAATTATGAGGATACTTGTTTCCTATGAGGAGCTTCTGAAGGAGAAGAAGAGGTGTTTGTCTTGCCAGAGTTCAGTGCTTCATTTCTTCAAGTTCTCTTCAGGTACTCGTGCATCACAAACTCTATTGTTGGACACTGGCGGTGACGATCCAGGTGACCCGCCTACATTTAAAGAGAAAGTGCTTCATCCTTGAAATGTCATTTATTTGTCAGATTTCGTACATTTTGTAAATTTTTCATAAGTGATATTCTTTCTTGGTCGACATATAGGTCTAGAGTCACCCCATTTTAACATGGCGTTTTTGGGAAAATCTGTCCAGATTTACGTCTTCTCGACTAACGTCGCCAGTAACGGAACAATCTACGACCTAACTTCCATGGATGACTGTGTATGCCAAGACTTCTTGCATACGTAATTAAAACAGTATGTGTGTTGTGTGGCTAGGATCTTGTGAGAATAAAGTCATTGTATTCGTTGGTTGATGTGACTAAATAAAAGTTACCTAGTCTTGAGGCGCAAGGTACGAAATCTTTACGGATAAGTTCTTGTTGTTTTGTGTAAAGGCACGTTAATAGCTTAAGAATATATGGCATCGAACATAGGTGGCTAATAAATTATTATATATGTTGTGGTGCTTAGAAATGAGGAACACTCTCTCCTTAAATTATGAGCGTCTGGTTTATTACACTGTGCAGGATAATAAATTTGCTCCGACGTTTCGGAGGAACGTGAGGGCGTGATAGGGAAGAGCATATGAAGTGATTGGGAGGAGGATTTGAAGTGATTTGGAGGAGTTTTGAAGTGAGACCGACATGGATTTTAAGTGACTAGGACGAGGATTTGAAGTGACCAAGAACAGAAGTTTTCCCCAGTAACTTCAGGATCCAACTGGACCAAATTCAGTCAGCCTGAAAATGGAGGCAACACGTTCCCCCGAGATGCCGGAACAAACTTATCCTAATCAGTGTTAAATCAGAAGGTCATTATTTGATCAACACGCACCGTGACAGCCTGAAATCTTATATAGGTGTACTTATTATTTCAGAGTAGGTCTTCGCATTCAAGTAGAAACATAGGCTGAGGGTGATATAGAATAGGACGCTGAGGCAGATATTTGGGCGTAAGAGGGATGAGGTAACAGGGCAGTGAAGAAAACTATATAAAGATGAACTTTATGTTCAGTACTCCTCACGAAATATTATTCTGGTGATCAAATCAAGAAGAATGAGATGGGTGAACATGTAGCACGTATGGGGGGAGAGGAGAGGTACTTACCTGGCTTGGGTGCGGAAACCTGATGGAAGGAGACTACTTGGAAGACCTAGGGGTGGATGGGAGAAGAATATTAAAATGCATCTTCAAGAAGTGGGATGAGGGCATGGACAGGATTGATCTGGCTCAGGAAAGGGACACAGAACGCGGGCTGTTGTGAATGCGATAATGAAGCGTCGGGCTTTATAAAATGAGGAGAATTTCTTGACTAGTTAAGGATCTGTTAGCTTCTCAAAAAAGACTCTGCTCAATGGAGTTAGTTGGTCAGTTAGTTAGTTAGGTACCCCTCACTTGTTTCGGAATACTGAAACATGCGATAGCATTCTTATTCTGTGCACTAAGGAAGTGCTCAAATTTGACCTGAAGGAAGTCTTGGGAAAGCCAAATCTACTCACGTATTTATGGAGTGTGGATAATTCAACGTAACATTTCCGTCTCGTAAAATGTAGATAATTCGGAGAAGTCTCTAGGACACGCCACACCTGTGTCTTAGAGGCTGCGATGTTTCAGTTATTCACATGAGGAATATAGCACTTGGATATTAGACTTTAACCTTAGAATTGGTCACAACAATATAAAGCTGAGTTTTAAATGTAAAGATATATTTTTTTGTGTGTTTATTAACATCTGTCCCCACTTTTCATTTGGGTAGAAGGCTTCGTGTTCTTGTTACGGGCGTAACAGAGAACATTTCTATATTTTAAAACTGCTCCTAAGTAACATTTTACTAATGGTTTATATTCTTCCCAAAAAGAAAAAAACTTATTACAGATTCTAAACAGGTTCTATCTTCCTGTTTTAAACTTGTTATCCATAGTCTTTTATATAGCGCTACATAAAACTTTCTGTACACAAAACCTTAAACAACGATTATCAAGTGACTTTCGGGTCATCCTGTATAACTTATTCCTGCTTTAACTGTTATTCTGAAGATTGAAGTTTGGAATTTTTATGTAACTAAAGATGTGTTAAGGCTAGTTTTATCGCACTCTTTCGAGACCTGGGTATCTTTTTCCTTTATGTTAATATTTATAAGTGTTTGTCGGAAACAAATAGAAGTGTAAGAGTAATGTACTTACAGATACGATACTTATAAATGCGTATTTCTTCTGTTCGTATGTAACCGTTGTGTTAATACACGCTTATCCCTCGCTTTTCGCGGGTTCGTACTTCGCGGTTTCGTAAAATCGCGGGGTCGCCCCCAAGAATAAAAACATATCACTCCGTCCGTTCAATGGATAGGAGCATCAGAACTGTTCGACAACAAGAACAGGTCTTGAGCCATGCCGCTTTATATTCAGGGAGGTGACGTAAAGAAAAATGCAACACTCAACACGATGTTTCTGCAAATAAGAGCGAAACACTAAAAAATATCGAAAAAATTGCTTTATGGGGCGCGGAAACTTTTTTGCGGATTTTTGCTTTTTTGCCGGTAGTCTTGGAGTCTAACCCCGGCAAATAGCGAGTAAAGAGTGTGTGTATATTTATGTGCATGTACATTAAATATGCAGTTTCTTGAGTTTTTGAAACAGAGTTAAGTTACAGATAAGAAGAACATAGAATATTCAGAACCTCATTTCATCTTACAATATCAACGTGCCCGATAATGGTGTGTGCTTATGCCTCTTGCCTTTACGTCGGATTTCAACTATGTAATTGTCCATCTGGTGCTGCAAACTTAACTAACTAACTAACTCCATGGAGTAGAGTCCTTCTTTAGAAGCTAAAAGGTCCTCAGCTAGTCAAGAAATTCCCCGCGTTTTATGGAACCCGAATGTTCATTACCGCATTCACAAGAGCCCGCCACCTGTCCCTATCCTGAGTCATATCAATCCAGTCCACGCCCTCCCATCCCACTTCTTGAAGATCCATTTTAATATTATCCTCCCATCTACGCCTGAGTCTTCCGAGTGGTCTCCTTCCCTCACGTCTCCCCACCAAAATCCTGTGTGAACCTCTCCCCACCCCCCCTACGTGCTACATGCCCCGTCCACCTCATTCTTCTTGATTTGATCACCCGAATAATATTTGGTAATGAGTACAGATCATTAAGTTCCTCGTTATGTAGTCTTTTCCACTACCCTGTTACCTCGTCCCTCTTAGGCCCAAATATCCTCCTCGCTGCACATTTACCCCTCATTATAATAAAAATTACTTTATTTGCTACAGCTTACACGTACGTCCTCAAATAAAACTCTTTTTCTCAGGTGCTGTTTTGGGCTAAATAAATAACATGGGTTCTACAGTCACGCGCGAAATAGATGTAAGCACATCTTAATATATTTTATAAGAAAAATCACAGAAACAATCACTTTAAAATGAAGAAAATTTGTGGTCTTCAGAATTTGTAGCACATGTTGTGATTTAGCATGAAACACCTACGTATGCTGGTGTGCAAATAAGACGTACAAACTGATGTATTTTAATTATCCTTACAACTTGCTGAAGAATTTATGCCAGACATAGGATGATGACACGTGTTGGTAAAGTATGTTGGTATTATTTCTGTATAACATTTTTGTGCTGGAAATATGAATGGAATGTTTACAAGGTACACTGAATTATAAATGTTGTGACAGCATGCAGCACTAACTGCTTCTTGGTTATTACACTGATTTAATCTAAATTATTGTCCTTGTTTTGCCTAGCGTCAGAATAAGTGACATTAACCACAAAGCTGAGCCGCTCTTTGAACTTAGGCAGATATTCTGAAAATCGTTTGTTCGTAATTAATCAAATGCAGTGTTTCCCAGATGGAGTCCCCCCCCAGAACCCCGGGATTACACAAAGTGAAATTAAGGTTTCCTCAAGAAAATTTCTTTGCAACACACAAAAAATAAGAATTTAAATATTCTTGTTATAACCTCTACTCAATAAAATTTTATTTTGACATTCTTTCAAATGTTTCTGAATTTTTCTGTTACTAAAAAACTTACAATATCGTAATTCGAAAATTTTTTTTTTTTGTTAATAGACGAGCATATCAACTTTAATATTCACTTTTCGTATACATGAAATATAATTTTTATTTGTAAATACGCACAATTAATATGTTAATCCCCTAGCTTTGTTGAATATTTATGTACTATTATACTTATTTATGGCCGAGTTATTTAGCTCAGTGTATAACTTTATTAGGGGTTCTGAATAAATTATTTGAGTGCAAAAGTTTTCGTTGACGAATTTAAACCGGGAAACACTGGTCTTTGATATATTACCGAAACTTACTTTAGCCTCATGACATGTCCTTATGCAGCAGCATAGAACTGTCCTTTCAGGCTTTCTATAGTCGTGACGAGTGCTTGAATTGTTCATCAGATTTTCCATAGCTCATTTTCTATATAAAAAGTCACATTCCCTGTTCTTAACCATCTTCAGATTTCGGTGTTCTCGGTTGTGACACCGAAAGTTTTCCTACACTGGCACAACAGTTTCGGAGGAACCTACTGCTTCCATCTTCCAGGCATATGCTGGAGAGAGCATTTTCCTCAGAAACATTGAAAACCACCTACCAGTGTTCAGTATACCATAAATACGAAAACCACAATATGAATTTTCACGGCTATGAATGCCACAAATTTTCCCCCCTGTTCAGGTTTCCCTGATATTTCATATTAAAGTAGACAACACACATCTAAGAAGAAATATCCCTTTTAGTCAGAATCGCATTAGTCAAACAAAGCTGCACCTCATAGTGACCTTAGAAAATTTAAATAGTAGAATTGTTTGTAAATTCTACTGGGGATAGGCCACTTCTGAGACATAGAAAATGCTATTAAAATCGTAAAGAAAAGCTAGAAATTAAAGTCCAGTCCCAGCTTTAATTAATTTTATGGACCCACATTCCCTCTGAAACTGATCTAGTACAAATTATAATGCTAAATATAAAATTAGATATGTTGTCTATACGCGCTCTGTACGGGCCTCCATCCTTTAACGCAATAAAAGACCTATCCGTCCATCCGACTCAGTAATTATGAATACAAGCATAAAAACAGAGTCAAATCAGCTATAATGAACTATTTTATAGGGAATTTTAAAAATTCCTATTTCTTCCACTTTATAAAAATTAGACGTTCCATCTATAAAATATCGTTAAAATTTAATGCTTCAATACGATAGTCTGCAAGCAATCTTGTCTAAGAGATTTGAATTAGTCTTGGAATTTACTCTTCTCCAACGGTTCTTTTACTAACTAAAAATTTGTGTGCTCTGTCGTTGGTTGACTTTCTACTTGTAATTCAATATGTGTGAGCCCGTAAATATTGGCGCACCTGCTGTACAAATATTTGTTAACCTGCAAAGAAAATGTCATGTACACTTTGTGTAGCATTTGTGATTTTGTAACTAATTGTGTAGCTAAATAAGTACAGCATAATGTGCTTATAGCATACTGCCAGAGGGCTCCACGTGACTTCTGTTTAAAATATGTACATACGTCAGAAAGGTATGTCACATTATATACCCTTTGTAAATATTCATATATTAATTCAAGAACAAGTCATAATATCCAACTTTTCTCAGTTTTTTCTTTTTCGTGAAGTCCATTAACATAATTCGTACATATATTAGCGAGGTAAAAATTTCACCCTAGAAGAAGCCATGAAAGCCCAGAGGGGAAGTAGAGGTATAGCTCTACTCTTTCTTTAACCTCGGCTTGAAATGGGGGTGAGTGGTCAACGCCACGCTCCGGCTGCTTCCTCCGGGAAAGAGACACGGTACCCATTGCACAGGAGGCTGGGTGGACCCCAAGGCCGGCCTGAACGGGTGCGGAAAATCTCCCCACCGGGTTCGAACCCCGGACTGTCCAGCCGTAGTGAGTCTGGCTAAATTCTTTCCCGTATGACAGGAATATTCTCTCTAAGGATTACAGGATGCACAGTGCGTAAGTTCTTATCACCAAAAGCTATAAATACGGGCGCATAATAGAAATCTTTTAATCTTTCTCCTTTTCGGTGTTCAAGATCTTCCGTTCTGAGCGCTATTGTTACATTATCCTTCACACTGGATTCTGAGGACCAGAAAATTTTCCCACAAGTCAGGTTTATTCTTAATGCAGGCCCCATTTCAGACAGGTTTGCTGTAATTAATTAATTAATTAATTAATTGTGTTACTAAGTCTTCTACATTAAACAACTCATTCTGATAGTCCGTCTCTTCCTGCATTTTAATTCTTTATAGCAGAGTGGTTGCTGTATATATCACTTAATTTAACGTTCAAAAACTCTTAATTTTGCCTACAGCCTGTGCTTACGCATTTGTAATGAGTCTCAGAATACACAGCAGTTATTTCCCTAAGCATCATTAATTGGCTGGCCTTCGTAATGGAGAATCAGTGTTTTCTGTGATGTAGGAATAGAATTTCAAATATCATTTACATGCCCTTCAAATTTCTACGAGTTTAATATTTATGCAATATATGAGGGTTTCACAGCGTTGTTTATGAAGATTCCAGTGTTCTGGAATACGACGCTGCGCCATTGGTGATACCCAAAATTTCGAAGTCACTATGTTCTTTCGAAACGTCGGGAACCACTGACTCAACTACACAGCCTTATATCTCAGGAGACCGGTGTCCTCAGTTTAATGGTTATGGATAACGGTTTTCACATAAGGATAATATTAAGAATTCTTCTTTTGGAAATTGCTTTTGGAGCAAAGCAATTCTACACCCACATTTAAATATAACTAACTCAATGGAGTAGGGGTACGCGGTGGCGCAGTTGGTTGACGCACTGCGCTATAAGCCGGTAGGTCGCGGGTTCGATTCCCGATGGTGTCATTGGAATTTTTCATTGACATAATCCTTTCGGTCGCACTATGGCCCTGGGTTCGACTCAGCCTCTAACAGAAATGAGTACCAGGAATATTTCCTGGGAGGTAAAGGCGGCCGGTGCGTAGGGCTGACAACCTTACCACCTTCATGTGCCGATTGTCTAGAAATCTGGGAGCCTCAACCTCCTGGAACCCTAAGGGCCTGTCCAGGCCTGTAATGGGATTGCTTTAGCTTTATATTTAAATATAAGTAACTCAATGGAGCAGACTAATTCGTGAGCAGTTAATAGTTCTGCAGCTAGTCAAGAAATTAACCGCCTTGTATGAAACCTGACGGTTCAGTTTTTAACTATAATATTTCTGAATTTTAAATATATGTGTGTTTGCTTACTTCTACAATTTCCTCAGAGAGTTAATTTGAATACACCTATACGCAAGGGGAGCCGGAGTAACACAGTCGGTAGAGTGACTAGGCTCCGGGCTGGATGATCTGGCCATCGAAACCCGGCACAAGCAAGAGATTTTGTCTTCGTTGAACGTCCTGACTATTCTGGGACCCAAACAGTCTTTTATTGAATGGATAACCGGGCTCTTTACCGGTGTTAAAGCGACCGGAGCGTGAAGTTGGCCACTCATCTCCACCTAGTTACGTGATTAAGAATGAGTGAACCTGTACCTATGCTCTCCCTATATGTCTTCATGGCATGAACAGGGACAACTTTTATACAAACTATTTGTGTAAACTCTTTCTTACCTGACCTACATAGTTGAAAACATATATTCCTTTTACAGCAGGCGGTCACCTAGTAAAAATATATCCACGGTATTTGCCAAGTATCCACCGGGCACTACAGTAGAGCGCACTCAGTCGGAGATTTTAACGCACGGTCACTGAAGAAACTCACTTAACACAATACTGACACTGGAAGGGAACACTTGTGACACTTCACCAAGATCACAGACCACTTGCGGCACACCATGTAAACAATTCACTCCAACACTCCACTCTCATAAAGATAATATTTATCTCAATTACATTAAAATAAGAGAACCACAGAAAATTCTGGATCAAACAGAACGCGACGCTGACACTGACTCGTCTCTGTGCTTTAGACTCGGTTCGCGGTTACCTGAGCGAGGTAACAACAACCGGTGCCATCTTGTGTTACGTTCACGTCACAAGTTGTCCGCCAATGGGAAACCATTAGGCGGTGGCTCAGGAATTCGTAGACCTCCTATTACCCCTTCACCTCCCCACACACACACACACACACACACACACACACAGACAGCAAGAAAACCAGCTTCGAACACCTCAGGCATTTCTTTACTATTACACGCCTCAGAAAAACGATACTTTGTACAGTCCCTGGCCAAATTGATAGTTTGATTCTTCAGTCTTTATTATACACTTCTGAACATCAGACTGGATCAGGCCAATGATTGCATGCCAGGCTATACTTGAGGCTATCACTAAGAATTAATCGTGGACGCGGTTTATAGACACAGTTGATAAATCCCTTTCAATTACTGTTTTCAGATATACAATTACAGTACATATATTAAGTTTCATTCTGATTGCTTTTTACATTTCAGGTCATATATTACTCGGAGAAACTGAAGATACATTGGATGTGTTGATATAAATATGTAATTGTCTGCCTGTTTTTATGTTCTTACCTGATTCTGGTGTCAAGTACTGTAAGTTCTCACTTGTCGAAATAGTCAGTTTTTATCTTCCCGTAAATCTACTCTGGCTCAATCTTTGCTTGCTGTATGTTAGTTTTGTTGAAATAATCCTATTACATTTCTTACTAAATATCTTGTACAATCATCATAAGATCACGTCTTTCACTTAAGTTTGTCCTTTCATTGTTCAGATTATGATTAGTCACTAGAATACCAAGCACAGGCTCCAGTGGTTATAACCTTCACATCAGCATCCTTTTCTAAATTACTACCGTCCAAAGAAAGAGCATGGAGATAACCCCCACAATAAATACAGCGAGGAGGTTAAACAAGGTGGTTAACCGCAAAACAACTTGACGTAACTGCCTGATTATAAATTTATGTCCATTAATCTTACAGGGAAGTTAGGATTTAAAATGAAAATAATACACACGAATGATAAAAATGTTGTTTTTATCCTAAAAGACCGGGTTATGATATCATTATCTTTTTCAGCATGTGGCTGTCCAGTAATATTTAAGCTAACTTGGCCTGTAATACCAAACTATTTATTATTATTATTATCATCATAATTATCATTATTATTAGTAGTAGTAATAGTATTATTGAGTTCAGTTTGTCCGTTCCTTTGGACAACTTACCAATTAACCCTGGGTTGTCATCGTGATAACCCCTTCGCCAAAATACGTAATATTTACAAAACTTGTATATTATTAAACAGCCTACATTTAACTTTGTCTAAGTATCTACCTAGATAATTCCATACTACTTACGATACCAACATGTAGGTTAAGCGAACGTCTGCAATAAGAGCGATATTAGAAGCACTGAGTATGGTTATAATTTCAAGATCTAACATCATTACAAGTTCATGACACACTCAGTAATTCAGTACGATATATTCCATTATTGAGTCGAATAGATACCAGTCTGTGAAATCAGGCCGTTCAAAGCCAGAGCGGTGTAATATTTTTATGACAAACGAAGCATTGGTTTGACTCTGAGAGCAAGCATATAGAGATAGAAGGACCGGTGGGTAATTTGGTGCTAACGTAAATAGAAGGTGACCGGAAGTAAGGTTGGAGCAACTAAGTTTCTCTTCCATATACAGACAGTAAGCCCTCATGGTCATCCAAGCCATTACTGAGTACCCTGAATGTACAATATTGTGCTTACACAAACTGCAGTCATTTATGAACCACTTGTTTCTTGGATTTTGATCATCGTCTTTAATGTGAATAAAATATAAAATATAAAATATATAAAATCCAAAATTCACTACGTTTCGGAAGATGGCTCTTCTTCCTGGAGAAGAGCCATCTTCCGAAACGTAGTGAATTTTGGATTTTATATATTTTATATTTTATTCACATTAAAGACGATGATCAAAGTCCAAGAAACAAGTGGTTCACAATGTCATATACCATCGTCAAAACCTTTTAGAATGCAGTCATTTAGTTCGTCCGTACCTGACAGCGACCTACATGCAAAGGGTAGGCATTTTGCTACCGACCGAATGTACACTATAATGCATCTTCTGCCATTGTCTGTGCATATTACCTTGCAGTCCCTATTTTCATCCTAAAAGCCCTATATATCTGCATTCCATGGTCCCCGACTCATAAAACTACTTGAAATTCAGGAACGTGTTTTGATGGCCCCAGGTACACGCACATGGTCACGCACGAGCAAAGTTCTAGTATCTCGTAAGCCGAGAACTTGGCGGACGTGAAGGACACGTGGCATAACCGTTAAATTCACCGGAACTGAACAGACGGATTTCCGCCAGTAGAGCATTCTATTGATTGTATGCATGCGAGTATCTGTGGCATTGAAGTGTAATTTCAGAGGGACTTTTTTGGCAACACGAGCAGGCAGTCCAGTAAATGAACACTGAGAGATTCAAGAGAGATTTCATTTAACCCCATACTACACAACGTCAGTACATGTACCACTCGCATTAACATTAAAAGCCTCTACGTTTTGCTCACAGTTCGTATCTGTGTTTTCCCTCCCAAGCTCAGAATGAACCCTGATATTTTAAGCATGTTCCGTCTTCACAGATGTTTTTCCTTCTACAAAAATTTCCTTGAATATTGTTAGTAAATGAAATGCCCCCTATTGCGGTATGAGCACGGCGCAGGGCCAGGCTAGTTGTGAGGTTGTCACTTTACTGCATTATAATTTCATTGGACTTTATAAAACGTGTAAAGTTAAAAAGCTGCATGAAGTAATAAAGAATCTTCATTAACTGATTCTCGAAATGTCATAGCTGTAGCGAGATACGAATCGAGAGGTATGACAACAGCAATAGTGAAGCGTGTAGAGATACAGCCCAACTTTTGTTGAATGCATACGGCAAGGGACAGTGTAAAGTTTAATTTTAAGAATAAAGTCCCAGGATAGACAATTCCCCGGATTAAATCCAGTACTTTCAGAATACAAGCCACAAGGGTAACTCTCGGCTAACCGTCTCGGTTATGGCCCAACATTCCTGCTGTCTCAGTTTCCAACGTTCCAAATAATTAAATCTTAAATTAAAATCCCACGCCATACAAACCAAATAAAAAAAACTCTCTTTGCCTCACTTAAGCCAGCAATTAGCGGATTAATATCTTAAAATATACTACGACCACCTCCTTACATCAGCGTGCACAAATTTTCCAAAATTCTAGGAGCCAAGTCAAAATTCAAAGCGTCATAATGGTGACATGAAGCAAGTCCTACATTGAATACCAACAAATAGCCATACAAGGGCCACGGTACAAATTTTAGTCGCCCAGGGGACATTGCGCCCGGGATTTCTGCACCCCCTGCCTTACACTTTATTCGCAAATAAACATTCAACATCACCTTGCAGTCGACATTTAAAAATCTGCACAGGTACATTTTCATTGTTTTGCAAATCAACAAGCACACATTAGCACAGGCCACATTATGGTCTCCTGTGTTAAGAGGCCATGTAGCCTGGTTAGTATTTATAAGGGTTGCGGTGGAATATATCATCTCCAACCTCAGTGTACAATGATAGCCGAGTGTTACTGAATAGGAATTCATG
Source organism: Reticulitermes speratus (assembly GCA_021186555.1). Classification (NCBI taxonomy): domain Eukaryota; kingdom Metazoa; phylum Arthropoda; class Insecta; order Blattodea; family Rhinotermitidae; genus Reticulitermes; species Reticulitermes speratus. Next base: position 10,821,327 of record JAJKFL010000014.1, read on the forward strand.
CATATACTCACTCTCAGTTCCCACGAGCCGCCACTGAGAGTCTAGACAGTTTGGTTTCTCACAACTAGACATTTGCGGTTTCATGTAATATGTCTATAACACATAATACAATGGGACTGTAAAGCGAAGAATCCATCCATTTTAACCTCTGAACTTACAAACAACAAACCAATAATATAATACATAATTTTAAGTTCTTACAAGACAGCCACAACCATATTATTTGCTGTAATATATACTGTAATGCGTATATTTGAGGGTGGATATAAAAACCGTATGTACTACTCTGTCTGTGAAAATTGTGTGAATGTATTGTATAGAATAGTACTAGAGTGAATAAAGGTAATGAAATTATACCAAACACAAAAAGGAAGACACGCCAAACTTTTATTTTACTTGTTTTAATAGTTAGAAATTATCTATTTCTTTGGCCTCTTCTGGTAGCATCCATATGCAGAAATAAATATTACGTTGACGATGGTTAAAGTCTTCCGACGTTCATTTACCTAAAAATAGTTTACGACCTCTTGTTTCCTGTCTCATTACATGTTATATGGCGTATACATTTGGGTAGACTCTGGTAAATTCGTAAAGAAGCTATCGTCGATAAATAGAGATCCAATGTGACGTTTACTGTTAAACACGAAACATACGAGTATAATGCTGTAAAAACACACTATGTTTGCCCATCCCTGTATCAGACACTTGCTTTAACCATTTGAAGATAAAAATTAATGTGTCATATAGGCCACTAAAATGTGTAGGCTAAATGCTAAATTTTCTAGAGCTAAACCTGTCCAGCATATACTAACGCCTAGGGTTTAAATCATGGGCCTTCAACCCGCGGCCCGCCAGGTTGTATTATGCGGCCCGCGGCTAATTTTTAAATCATATAGATACTATAAAAATTACACAATAATCTGGGCGGTTAGTTGTACCACTTACGGTTATTTTCCACGTGCGGCCCGCAATCCAGCCCGCAATAACGGGTGTGGCCCTTTGCCATATAAAGGTCGAACGCCCATACACGTACGTTAAATGTTAAAAGTAAATTTATCCCTATACACATCATGAACTGAATCCTATCTAGAGCCAGATGGATCCACTGCATATTCCCACACCATAGACCTGATATTTGGATACAGACACTCCTCGAATTAAACAATAGTTGCGTTCCGGAAGGTCCAACGCAATTTGGATTTTACGCAAGTCAAAATTGAGTACACGTATGGTCAACTACACACACACACACAGACACACACAGACACATGGGAATGAGGTTGAAATCGAGACTCCAATGCAGTGGAACGGAATCGACCGCAGCATGACTGGCCCACCACCTGTGTTATCGCCCAGCAGTATTTTTCTGCCACTTTCTTCTCATTACGCTGTAATTCCTTCCAGGAAAAATTCGGCGCGTGTTTAGATATGTTATTATTTCAAATTTTGTTTTAATGTTTGATAATTTCTTAAATCTGAATTTGTGTAAATTGAAATTGTGTAATTCTGGAGGGTCTGTGTGTATTTTAAAATTATACCTACGCCAAAACACAATTTATTTTAAATGGTTCCTCTTATGTAGAAAGATAAACGGAAATTAAAACTTTTTACGTAACTTGCTTTTCGATCATAAATTCCGCTTGTGTATACTCGTACGTACACAATTTAAAACCGCGAAAACTCTTTCACCTCCTGAGAAGGACGCCAAAAAATCGCACTCAAATATTTTTGACACGTAATGCCAGGACAGCTACTTCCTATGTGATAAGACTAATATGATGCGCTCTTTCGTTGTTGAATTTCATGTGTGCTTCTGCATGTTTGTAATTAGTCTCTTATTTAAGATTTTATTTGTGTTCTAATGATAGTTATTCATTCTTACGTTTCTTCTAAACGACGACATTTTCATATGCGACCATGTGACTTGGCCGAGTGTTACGGGGGAATCACCGCCGGGCACATAACAACATCCCATTGGTCATGGCAAAACCGGTCGTGTTTCTCAAACGAAGACTGAAGTCCAGCTATAATAAGTAGCTTTTAAATTTTATGGTACAAAATTGGAGAGTTATAAAGCCCACCACATAACGATATGAATGCCTGCTTATTGTGAAGGCCAAGATTTAGCCTATCTAAATCTGCGATCCTTTCTCGTCGTGACGTATATCGAACAAAGGATGATTGAATTACACTAAGAAATTCGTTAGACCTATTATTCTCTCCTAAGAAATGCCATTTAGATGAATCTTTTTCTGCTGTATTAAACTTTAAACCACTTCTCACAAGCATGAACATTCAACAGTTCTCACGATGCAAGCCCCTGAAATGTAAAGTAATATTTCAGCATTCGTACCAATCTTAATTTCTCATGAATATCACAATGACAAATTTCACGTTGTGTTCACCGTGCATTCTGATATCACTCAGCAATTAAACCAACAAGTGCACTTTATTTCTTAAGCATGTTCACTAACCCTACATATGTTTCGGCTGCAATAGAGCCATCATCAGGGTTTCAAGGTCACGTCCACTTCAACATTCAACATACATTGAAATTGTATGGTTGTATAAACGAAAAGAGTGAAGTGTTATCAACTGTTAACAGATAATTGACATACATTGTGGTGTATATGTGGTAATACCAAGTGGTTTAGTGAATGTTGAAGTGAACGTGACCTTGAACCCCTGATGATGGCTCTATTGCAGCCGAAACATATGTAGGGTTATTGAACATGCTTAAGATATAAAGTGCACTTGTTGGTTTAATTGCTGAGTGATCATAATGACAGTTTCGATTCAGTTTTTATTATGAGCGCGCTTTTATTAAACTCAACGACAATTGTCCATTTTCTGAGGTTCATGTCATATAGATGAGATCTGGCTAGTTGTCATTGCTGCCACCATTAAATTGGTAGTTAACCATTTAAAAATCAATGGTAACTTTACACATCAGCTGCCGCAACATTCCAAAATTTTGTGTTATACCCCCTCAGACTGTACGTGTTTAGTGTTATTCTCACAGTAACAGTGGCTATTTCCCCAAACAGCACTAACTGACGAGATGGACGGAGTTTGTTCTTAATAAATTCATTATTTTCAGAATTTTACTTTGCTCAACATTGGTCAATAGGCTGTGGGCCTACATAAAAAACTTTTGGTTCCAAAATTTGTAAGTATAAGTTCTGGGTAAAAAAACAACAGTGATGATGCATTTGAGCCTATAACTTCATTCCCAGAGAAATAGATTACACAAAGTGGCCTTAATGGTTTGCAATTTTTAAAAGTCTATTACAACATAGTACTTAATTGAATCGAGCTTCTCGCCCATCTCAGAAAATCGCGCAACTAATATTTTGCTGTCATTAATAAAATGGGCTCTTAAAATGCAGATCTACAAAGTGGTATCTAATAGCGCCATATTCATATTAAACTTAATAAATGCCCCTAGCTTCCTTCAAGAGGTATTGGAGTGAAAGACACAGAGACGGTCAGGTACATACAAGAATATAATCATAACACAACTATTAAAAGACTATCATTCCTTGCGAAATAAGGAAAAGCACAAGCGGTAAATTTGTCCTGTGCTTAATTAAACACCAGAACATGATAAAGCGTGAGGAATGTAGTTTGAGCCCCACGCATTCTTAACTTCGACACTAGATAGCGGTGCGTACTCAGATTAACGACCCAGCCGATTTTTCCCTCGGGGAAAAATTTGCGCGCTTCTCATTGAAGTGTGAAATGAGATCTGCAGAGTAAGACGTGTTCATAACAAACATAACCTTAAGGCACAGTCATTAACTTGCTACCTGTTTCAGCATTAAGAACCTCTGCGGTCTGTCCACAGACTCTGTGTGTTTCATATATATATATACTCTTTCCCTAAACACGTAAAAGTACCTGGTTTTAATTACAGGGACACAAGGTCACATATGAGAAATAATTTTCAGGATTCAAAGAATTAAGAGGTACTCCCAGGAAGAATATGTTTAATATCCAGCGGGACAGAGGGAAATATTTGTTGTTTTCAGTGGCGTAGCTAGGGTTTTTGACGTCTGCGGCGAGCAATGACAATGGCCGCCCAGACATAAATTACCAACTTTAAAAAAAATCAAAATTATTTGTTAAATTTTCTTTCATTTGTCTCAATAATTTAAAATTTGTTGAGCGCAGAAAATCATTTTTTTTTTCAATTTTAAATTATTAATTTTGCCGCCCGCGGCGGCCTCATCAATCGCTCCACCCTAACTACGCCCCTGTTTTTTTTTTTTTTAGTTTTCAGAAAGGAAATATTAAAATAAAGGCCTTTATAATACTTTACATGGGTAACAAACAGAAATGAGTTGGAATAGCATAGCCAGTACAGAATATCGGTTCATTTTTGTGGTCTGCATGCAGCTAAATTACAGAATTTTGCACTTCCCCGCGATTGTACAAGTTTCTTAGTATGCTTCGTTCCGGTTGTCCAGTAAAAGTGCCTATTCTATGCAGTCCACAGACTTTTTCCTTTTTAGAAACAGAATTACATTTCCCTGCTCACTAAAAGTCTACAAAATGCATTCAACTGAACACTTTCCTGGAAAAGTTCCACACCCTCCCATTTGTAACTTAACATTCCTTATTTTCTCATTCTCTCCATCAGATTTCATTCTTTGAATAATAATTACTTTAATTTTAGGTTTTTTACAATATTTAAGAAGTCCGAGGCGTAGCTCTGGCTGTTATTCGCCTGCTTCTCACAGCGGAGTTCTGGGTTTAATTCCAAGTTAATCAGTGTGGGATTTATGGTGGACAAATTGGCTCTAGGACAGTTTCCTTTCCGAGAAATTAGGCTTTCCGTCAGTTATTATTCCACGAATGCTCCGCACTTATCTCTTATCCGGAGCTCTTAGATTATACCCATTTGGGCAGAAGTACAAAAAGGACTCGCCCTCAATCAGTTCTTCAAAATAAAGAAAAAGTATTTAAGGTATTTTAGCCAAAAAACGAGGCGATGGAGAAAGTAAACTACCTTTGCATGTCGCTTCGATGACAGGAGCCATTTTAAGTCTGTCGGAATCTATGGGGCTGCATGGGGTCCCAAAGTCCATGAACCTCCAAAATGGCTAAAATTTTATATTTTTGCGTAAAATATATTTTGTATGTAAGGTCTTACATTTCTCTAATCTGCATTGTCATTTCAAGACAACGCCTAAAGAGGATGCCTTCATTTAATTTGCATTTGGTCCATAAATGCCTTATGCCTGCCCTGTCAATAATACACTGCAGTCACCGACTTAGACTTGTTATTTAAAACTGTGTGGCACAAAAAGAATGACCCCTGACCCCCTGTAGGCTGCCACATGACAACGGCCAAGGGTCCTGCATGTATTGCGAGAAGATCAGAGACAAACTTTGTGTTATTTTCACAGTACATTTTTATTGTATAATCTTATTCCGAAAAATGTACCAATTTATTATCTCCTATTTAATACATGTTTATGTCAATAAATAGTCAACATGTTTCGAACTGTATCAGTTCATCTTCAGGACTCTTTATCATTACACCAGCTATATGGTACACATTAAAATAGATAAAATAGATAAAATGTCTTCAACTATGTTGGGTATATTGTCACTGAAACACTTCAACAGTCGTACTACCAAATTTAATCATTTTATAATGCTGATTGTTACTTAAGTATTGTAACTTAAAAATGTTTTAATATTATTTTCAGTGACCATATACCCAACATAGTTGAAGACATTTTATCTATTTTATCTATTTTAATGAGTACCATATAGCTTGTGTAATGAGAAAGAGTCCTGATGATGAACTGATACAGTTCGAAACATGTTGACTATTTATTGACATAAACATGTATCAAATAGGAGATAATAAATTGGTACATTTGTCGGAATAAGACTATATATCAGAGACGAGCTTCACGCTTCTGTTCGGACACATAACTTACCTGCTGTCATTAAGCAGATAGTTTTGTGGGCCACCATGTTATTCCAGAAGCGACGACAAACAGAAGCAAGAAAGTAAGATGTGAAGTTTCCGGTTTAAGCCGCGATGTAGTTGAGGCCTTCACTTTTCTGGGACATTGCGCGACGTAGGTTAGTAGTTGGTTACTGACGTTTCGGGACAACATACCGTTCCATCTTCAAGGGATAATTAGTGCAAGAAAATACTTACTGGACTGCTTGTTCCTTGAAGATTGAACCGATATATTTCCCGAAACGTCGGTAACTACTAACCTACGCCATGCAACATCCCACAAGAGCGAAGACCTCAAGAGAGGGAAGTTCTGGTGGGTAGAATTAAAGTGGCTTGTTTTATTCACACATGATACATAACTGCTTCTTAGATAAATACATTGATCTCTAGATAGAGCGGTAATCACCTAGTGCCAGGGCAGAAGCGCGAGGCTGGACAACGTCTCAAATGACTTTTTCTAAATCAGTTAGCTTAACAAGCACGAATACTGCAAAAGACATAGCGTGTGTTTGCGTCACTTTTGTTCAAATTGTGTTTTGCTCCGGTAGGGCGAAATATTTCGGACATTAGCGGCTTCCTCAAATGTCTTTGCTTGCATCACATAATTTAGTCCGTTGTCATGTCGATCAATATAAAAAAAAAAGTCTTACTAGAGGGAGTAATTACACCCTTCCACACTTCTGTTTAGGTATCCTTAAAATGTCGGCCTATACATAACCAACAATTATTTACAACAGATAGACAATGTACAAGTGAATATTCTGTGTCATATCCATATTTATCGAATAATAAACAGCTCCCTGTGAACCCAATGCCAATTTTCTTAGAGTACAGAACGCCAAATGAATGCGGCACGCATGCTGCAATGCGTGTCTGTTAATGTCACAAGATCATGCATCGTTGATTATGTGTATGATTTTCACGTGAACCCTTTGAAGACGAAATTAACCTGAATTATAATTAAAAATTCAGTTCGTACCACGCAGTAAACACTCTCCATCTCGGTTATGAAAAGCAATCAGATAATGATATAGAGGTGCGCACCCAGAATTTTCCATTGTTGGGGGAGGGGGGGCTGACACAGACTATAGGCATATATATATATTATGTTTGATCTTAAAATTATGTTATAAAAATCGTGTCGTAAGTATACCTGCAACATAACACTGTTTGCAACTGCATGTATATACATACAAACATAACTACATGTTCCATGACTCACCTAATTTAAATCACAAGTTCTAAAGTTCTTGGCTTCTTTTTTTTAAAATTTCATTTCAGACATCCTAAGTTTTTTATTTTATTTTTCAAAGTTATAATGTACTAATCATCAGCCAATTTCAGTGTCTGATTTCGGCTGGAGGTAAATCACGTGAAATGTTTAAAATCATCGTGTCTACAAAATCTGTGTTTTTTAAATTTTGATTTCGGTGGGTGGTGGTGGGGGGGGGGGGCTGCCCCCTTGCTATGTAGGGAAATAAAGGCTGTTTTTCTGAGATCCATACAAAATATCTAATCACACTGTGCGGGCAGGACGTAGAATTTGTTTATGTTAAACATGCTGGTACGTACAACAGCCAATGTGATTTAAAGGGTTGAAAATTATTAATGTGTCTATATGTTGTCTCTTCGCTTGAATATAAGTTGTGTAATGTGTGTTACAGTCTATATTAAAATTAACAGCTTCACTGCATTTCAGAGCACAGCAAACGAGTGACGTAAATTCCAGATAAATTAAATATTAAGATTATGCTTATGACTCTCATTCGGAAAAGGAGCAATACGTAGTGAGGGCTGGAATTTGTTTTAAAGAACTAGGTGGATGTCCCAGGTTGGTGTAAATGCAAAAAGTCATGATAACTGTGCATTAAGTAAACTGCGTGTATCCACAACTGCGCCTATTGCTAACCTTGCGTGTAGCACATATAAACAAACATGATAAATAATGTGTGAAACATTAGTGCAGAAGCACACAGTTATAAAAATATAATACACATTTGCCATTGGATCACAATAAAAAGGGACAAACAAATTCTAATTCCAAAATTCTAGTAACCATCTCCAAATTCTAGGCGACCGAAGGTTGATATGAAGCAAGTTCCATACTGACGACCCACAAAAATTAGGCGCCACCTTAAAAAATGTAGTCGCCACGGCGACCTAGCGTCCAGGATTTTTGCACCCCTGCATTACAGCAAGATTGAAAACAAATATTATATATAATATATATAATATATATATATATATAATATTACTAATTTTTTTTTTATTTTTCCAAAAACAAACCCTATTTTACATGTGTATATTAGGGTTAAAGTTTAGTACATATAATAACAATATTGTTACTTACAATTTTCTATTAATATGTTGTATAAAATTAATATATATAAAATAAATATTTACTAATTGGAGCTGCCAATATTAGAGAAAAGAAAGATTGCAGCATGATACGACACACAGAAGGGTTTTAGCGAGTGTTAATAATGCAGTTATTGCAAATTGTAGTATGGGAAAGATCTATACATGACATCTTCGTCTTTTAGCATTATAACAACGTTACATTGTTGTAGGCAGTTTTAACCCTTTAAAGGCTAGTGGTTAATATATGCACTCTCTGTTCGACATTAAAATTTTTGCATTTTGCCCACATAATATATTTATGTCCCAGGCCCATATAAGGCTGTCGAGCAGTAAAAAAATATATTTATGTATTCCATATATTTCTCACAATAAACAGTGGTATTTCTGTATGCGGCATTAACAGATTGGTCTTGCTAATGGAAATACATGTGTTGTCTGTGAGGCAGCAACTGAACATTTATATATGACGTCGATTCATTTTAATATTCAAAGTACCAGAATTCCCACACACACACGCACACATAGACTTATACACGCGTGTACTAATGCAGAGAGCTGTCATTCTTGAAACGCCAGTAGTCACTTAGCTCGTCAAGAAATTCCTCGCGTTGGGTGGAACACGAAGTCATGATCGTGGTCCGAAGAGCCTGTCACCGAATCCTCATGAACTAGCCTCTACTTTCCCGATGTATTTACTTGAGATTCGTTTTAATGGTTATCCCCCCATCTACGTTTACGTCTTGCAAGTGGCCTCTTACCTTCATGTTTATGGACCATAATGTTAAAATGTCTATGCATGTCTCTTTCCCCCCGTGGATCGATTATCATACCGACCTTGAGGTCAGAAGTGATGTGAAACTGTTCACGAAAGCCTACTGTATTGCTCTCCCATCTAGCGGCGAATGTGTAAACTGGCTCTAAGCCAAAACGCCATTAGACCTGATCCGCAATTGATGCCGTTGGTTATGTAAAGTCGCCGTTAAGTTAAGTTGTCATACAAAATGCCCATGTTAATAAAACCACTAATTATTAGTCAATTTTTCAAAAGCGCATAATTCTTACTGCATGTTAATATGCGGCTGGATAGAAAGCATCAAATTTAATTGAATAATGTCCAATAATGCCGGTACCTGAAGAGCAAATACTCCTAGGAAAACAAGCAAGAGTTGTATGAGATTAGAAGTCCTGATGCTGATGAAAATAAGGTCCCGTTTTCTTCTGGGAAGTGACATCAAGTAGTCTGGTAGAAATTTGTCGACATGTGGGAGGAACGTGTTGCACTAATATTTAAAATAGAAGAGAGAGAACGAGAAATTGGTGACAGAATCTTTCCGAAACATAGGTAAATTTGTGCCAGAGAGCACGACGTAGCATCCCAAGAACGTAGTATTATTTAAGGGAAAAAAGTTGCCAAAGATGCTGTGAAATATTGTCCATCAATTAATGTAAACAGCATTGCTGCTAATTGCGCCATTACGTCGCAATGGCTTGTGGTCCTTCACAAAGATACAAATACTCTGAAATACATCACAGTACCATAACAGATGGCAGTTAGTGATACTAACCAAACAGTTGAAGACCGCGATGGATGATTCACATCATTAATCTTTCGTTATTATCGTGTTCCTGTACCTTCCAGTCATGTTTGTAGACGAGAAAAAAAAAAGGGCCACTTTGCTTTATTTAAGACAAAGTGCACTTGGCAAGGTCATCATACCTTTTTGGAATACACAAAAAGTAAATCATCTTCAGCGTGATTAGTGAACCTGAGGGCAGCACCATGTGCTGTTGTGCTGTTTATAGCCTGCAGCTAACAGAACAAAACAACAGAAACATAAAATTAAAAAAAAAACCCTTCTGCTTTTAAATTGCAATGACAAACGGTACGAAGAGAATTGGAAGTCCTAGCCAGGTAATTACGATCCATGCAAAGCAGTAACTTCCTTATGAGTGATACACAACAGGTGTGAGCTTGTCTCTGTGCTTACGTGTGTCTGTCCGGCGGGCAAATGGCTGCAAGCGACAGACATGGAATGTACTATGTTAAAAGAGAAGAAACATTCAGTTGGTTTCTTCATCCTGCGTCACATAGTTTGTCATAAAAAAACAAAGAGTCAGTTGGCACTTATACTTTTATTCTCTAACAAAAATTCCAAACGTGTCAGATTCACTAAATTCGTCGCAGTTATGTTGTAGCACCTACGCTTCGTGTTCCGAATATACCGGTATAGAATTCAACTTCCCAGACCTGACTTTTCCTTATTTCCATCAGGATTAGAGCTACAACCCGACGAGGCAGTCACGCTATAGTTTCGTGATTGTGACTACCAAATTCCTAGATGCAACTGCGGACCCCCCCCCCCCCCCTCTCCCCTCTCCTCCTCCGAGTCTGTCAGGCAGCTTGGCCTGGATCTTAAGAGCACATATTTGTTTAAGGCTGTAAGGCAGTGTTTCCCAACCTTTCCTCCTTGAAGGAACCCCTAAAATAACTTTTCATCTCTTACATTCTAAAAATATTTGAAGCATTTTTTTTAATTGTTCACGGCATTTGAAAGTTTCAAAATGTTTACGTATTTATTTACGATTTCTCGCGGAACCCTTGATGTTCTGCGGAACCCTGGGGTTCCCTGGAGCGCTGGCTGGGAAACACTACTCTAAGGTCTTAAGGATTGGGACATACTGTAGGTGTTCCTTACCACAGTGATAACCGCACTTTGCGGGTCGTCTGTTACAAGCCAGGTGTGGGCAGAGAAACAGCTTCCTTGAACACAGATAAGTACTTGACTACATTTGTAAGCTACTATTCACAATAATCCATTATTCCATGCTACGTAAAGTATTTAGTTCAAGATTGTATGCTGGTAAATAGTTCAAATACGTCAGAATGAAGTTATAAAAAACGATATTATATATATATATATAAAGGTAAAGTCCTCCCTAGAACTGGCCATGAAGGCCCAGAGGGGGAGTAGAGGTATAGCTCTACTCTTTCTTTAACCTCGGCGCTATATGAGGGTGGGTGGTCAACTCCACGCCCCGGCCACTTTACCCCCGGGAAAGAAACCCGGTATCCATTGTACAGGAGGCTGCGTGGGCCCCAGGACCGGTCTAGACGGGTGCTGAAAATCTCGCCCCTACCGGGATTCGATTCCCGGACCGTTCAGCCCGTAGCGAGTCGCTATACCGACTACATATATATGTATAAAGTTACGGAGACGGCGCACCGTAAATCAATTTCTTAACAAAGAAATAAAAAAGGATGGTGTTGTTCAAATGATGGCACTCCGCGCTCTTACACCATGTAGAATAAGTTGTTTTGACGTTTCGGAGAAACGTTCTGCCTCCATCTTCAGGGTGACTGAATTTGGTTCGGTGGATGCTTCCGCATCAGAAGACAGAGGCAGAAATTGCTTCAGAAACATTGGAACATACATCATTCTACACGGTGTAAGAGTCCAGAGCACTATTATTGGAACAACACGACGTGAAAACCTGAAAACATAAAAAATATTATTCTGAATGGAGATATAATAGGGGATTAAAGTCTTGTGGGATGCTTTGCCGTGTTGTTGGGATTATAGTTTCCGACGGTTTGAATTATTATTGAGGGTCGAACAATCCGAGAAGAATTTCTTTCGAAACGTCGGGAACTATAACCACTGACAAGGCGTAACATCGCAGGAAACTTAAATTTTCAGTAACCGCTGTGAGAACGTCGAATTCCTCAGCGGTATAGTAAGTATGTATATTTGTTCATATACGTATATAAATCATTGCTACCTTGTGTTTAGTTTCATACATGCTACACCACGTCCAAAAATATATCAAACACAACGACCATCCCCTTTTTGTCATCCCAAACCCCTTTGTCAGGACTTATTAGATTTTATTATATTTGAAGGATTTTATAATTTATTTAAATTAACTGTTTGTTTAATAAAAAATACGGACAAAGGCACAACGGCATCCATTCATCCACGAAAATAACTTGTAAGGGATTGTAAGTTCTCGTTCATCACATTTATTCCATCAAGCAGGTTAGCGTATTCTGATTTTCTACTCCTTTCAGACGAAATCCCGGATAGTACACTTGAAATACGTATAAATTATGATGGTCTGACAGTAGATTTGCTACAGAAAAGGTAATATCATTACAGCATCTAGTTTCTGTCGTCTTAAATTTGTAACTTAAAAACGTTTGAATGGACAAAGAAAATGTTTTGAAATTTAAAAACAATTTTTGAAATAGAAAAAAGGATGTCGGTCTGACTCTGTTGGTCAGGCTGCCACTCAGCTCCCACTCCCGGGCGCGATCCCACTACTGCTCAACACGGAGACTTCTGGCTGCTGGGTTTCCCCCCTGGCCCGTTTCGCCTCTCCTTAACCAACCTGGCCGCCCCAAGCTCCCCCAGGGCGCCCATATTGATGCCGAGCTTAGTGCGGACGCCCAGTCAACGTGAGTCACTGAGCACCAGAACTCCCGACCTCAAATCATCCTCGACATCCGGCCTCCAAGTAGCTGGATTACAGGAGTACGCCACGACTCCCAGCCGAAATAAGCAGTTTTCGACCTGATATTTATATTCACGTTTAGTATTTAAAGTCATGTATTATATGATATTCCATGTTCGTAATACGCAGCTATGACAGTAGTTTCGTTCATTAAAATCGGCATAGCTTTAAAATGCGTAATTTGCTATAAATATACGTGGCAAAAGTATGCAGTAATCGAAACGAAGTTACAAGATCGCTGAGAGATGGCAGCGTAATTCCATTTCAGGTGTCGTACGAAGTTTCTATGTAGTCTTCAAACCTTCTGACAGATAGCAGTGCAGTTCCGTTTACGTTGCGGTAGGGAGCACGGAATGGTATTCAGTTTGTACTGGACATGGCGGCGCGTGCGCACAGCGAACATTCCTCCCGAGCAAACCATCGTCGGCTGAAATTTACTGATGGTGGTTTCCGCGTGGTTGGTTTGATAATGAGCTACTTAACACAAATAAGTCCACATTACGATTAAACAAAATGTGAAAAGACTGGCGCATTCACGTAACTATAGCAAGCAAGGAACACTGGTAGCCTTGATAAAATGGTAGCAAAGATAACTTAAGAGTGTTTGTAACCGAGATATCCAGGGTAACAACAGTAGCCAGAAAATCAACGGTAACGTAGTAGCTTAAGTAGTCATAAATGTACGTAGGTCTTCTTGTAAAGTGCCTATTATTTTTGTCAGATTTCGACAAAGCTTGAGTTTTATCGATGGATATTCGTAAAAATTCCCAATATGAAATTTCACGAAAATCTGTCCGGTTCAATTGCCTATGTGTAAAATCTTGCTCATCAGTGAAAATATGAAAAATTTTAAGGGTAACAATGCGAAATTTTTGAAGTTCGAAAGATTTATCGTGATAGAAAGACAAAATCTATACACATGTAATTAGTTTTTGGTACGTGATTAAAAATAATAATGTTATTAATGCAATCCAGTAATATTAATGGCTGACACAAAAGCCATAAAGCCTATTACAGAGACAGCGCAGGAATTTAAAAATTATGTCCATTAATAATAATCTATACATATTTACATTTGTAAACAAAAAAATTGATTCGACTCTGATTCAACCTCACGACCATCTGTAAGTATGCTAACGCGCAAGCTAAGTTCATTATTACTGTTGGGTCTTAAATTTACGTCATAACTAAATATTAAGAACACAAGCTTTGTAATTCTTAAATTCTGCAATAAGAGGTGCCGCAAACTCGCTGTCATATGCTGAATGTTTATAAGACATTCTATCCAACTCTGAGTTCGAGAATGCTTAAGAACGAAGCTCAATACCATTGCTTGTTCGTGCCCACAAATGTCCTAATATAATGAACAATTATGAATAAAATACGACATGTAAACATAAGCTTTAGTTTCATATAATCTGCTTAAAATTACATCAATCTTGTTCATTAAGTCATTAACATGTTCACAGACAATCTGAGCCCCTCAGCTGTAGTCATATTTAAAATCACTGATTTTTGTAGTTGAAATCGATACAGTCGAACTCCGATATTGCGCCTCTGTTTGTTCATCGAAATCTGTGGCTGTATATGGAGGGTGGTGGGAAATCGAAATGTTTTATAAAAGGGAATTTTTGTTCATAGATTTTGCGTGGACGCAGAATGAGGGTGGCGCTATATCGGGGTGTGATTTTATATTGCTTTCAATACAAGCTTTTATTTCATCACTTAATATGCCTACTCCTGTGAAAGCTGCATTCTAAAAACAGGATCGAAATGGCGATCACAATACCGAAAGCGAGAATCGTGAATATTGGCGCCATTGCCGTGAAAGTGATGCCGTAAGATGTCTTGTTTATTTTAGGTATGTCACTCTGCCAGTAATTCTGACGCAATCTGTAAAGGACTCCACTGAGCCTCATTTGCCTCAGGCTGGAACAGAAACAAATTCTTATGACAGTCTTATATTTAGCTGATCTAAGAGCAGTCACATATTCAAGAATGACTTGTTGAGTAACATATTTTAATCTACATCGCTTCTGTTAATAGCACTGTTAAGCTTAATATTCTCACCACTCAATAGTGAACCTACCAACTCCAATACACAGGGTATTATAACAACAAAGACTATTCCACTTTCAACGTTTTAAACCTGTGTATATCCTGATTTGTAACATCGAAACAAACAACTGCTATATAGCACTTTTTATCATTTTAACAATGTATAACTTACTTGTAAAAATTCATACAGACAAATTTATATATTATTCAGTTCTTACCATTTTAACTATTGTATAAATTGTACCATTGATACAAAAAAAAAATCAGTGTAATTTAAAATACTGAAGTCCCTGAAGATGAACCGGGATAAGGTTCGAAACATGTAGGACTGTGTTACACAAATTAATAGTGAATAAAAGTGTACATTCGTCGGATAATAAACATAGCAGTGTTAAGGTCGAAGAAATCTCCATATACATTATATACCTGCTTCTATAACTACAAATAAATTTTCTTAAAGAGCTTTGTTTTTAGTACAAAAATTAAATCAGTATCTGTCCAAACACAACCAAGTTCTATTTATTATGTATAACTACATTTTTCTGCCTATCTCAGGTCACCCTCAGGTTCAAAATTGGTCTTTCAAACATGCTGAGATAGAAATATACATCACACATTTCTTCCTCAGTATGTTTTAAAGACCAATTGCGAACCTGAGGATGACCTGAGATAGGTCGAAACATGTAGTTCTATATAATAAATAGAATTTAGTTGTGTTAGGACAGATTTTATTTTAATTTTTGTCCTATTAACAACACAACCGGATGACGGGTGTTAAAATTTTTTTTCACCTAAATTCTATTTTATATTTACATTTTGAAAAATATTTGACAATAACTCTCCAATAAAGCTCTTGACACTTGAAGATGAAGATATAATTTCCCTTCGAAAGTTCGATAACCGATTACCTAACGACGGAACGTGATACTGTAGAGGAATGGGTCCTTAACCACACTGCCATCCAAGCCTCAGGAATCCCGCTTACACGGTTGTTAAATTGTGTATACAGTAGAAACCACGTATCCGCGGATTCGGTATCCGCGGTTTACCGCGGCCCGAAAATATTAACACATTCACTGCCAAAGTCGACCATTGTCGATTTAAGTATTACGTTTTAATTTGCCAGCGTCGACTTTAGTCGATCTAAAGTTTACTCTGCTCTTTTTTATATATAAGGTTCGCTACTATCCGCGGTTTCGGGCATCCGCGGTAGGTCTTGGAACGTATCACCAGCGGATACGGGGGGACTACTGTACTTATACCGAGGCCGCTCAAAGAAGTTCCATGAATAAAGGGAACGATGGCTCTCAGACTTTTTCTTGTTCACTTAATCTTCTCTTCCTCTCTTATCTGTGTGAACGAGCCTAAAGCGCTTGTAGCTGGGGAAGGGTATCTCTGCTACTTTCGCGCGAAGGAAATGGCCACATGACTGAGGGGAATATAGTGAAGTACGCTGCAGTAGAAAGCGTAACACAAGGTCCGAAGAGTGAAGAGACTCGATCCTTGGGGCTTCTACCAGCGGTGTCTCTAGAGTGTAAGGAATTCATCTGAACCTCCTGCTTTAACATAACCGTTATGTAATTTAACATGGCTTTCTGTGGTACGGCGCTGTCATTGGTTAGTACTTCTGCTTCACATTTGTCAGTTTCCTTGTACAAATATAGGCCCGAAAACCTGCCGTCTTTACTGAGGTATTTTGTGGTTTTTCTTGAACCCTTTACTTAAATGCTGGGATAATAATTCAATTTCGGCCACCCACTTCATTTCCCGTCTACGTTCAATAATCCGCCTATCATTTGACAATATATTATCTCTGCTGTCGAAACAATCTCAAATAAACCATTAATGAATTTCACTTTTCTTTCAATGGCTCGACAGCCCCTTGGGGGCCTAGGCCGCCTCATTTTTCGAGGCTTCACGATCACACACTTTTTAGACACACCACACTCGGTAGGACTCCTCTGGACGAGGGACCACGCCTTAGACATCGCGGCCACTGGGATCGGCATGTCACCTTTAATGCCTTATAGTAATAATAATAATAATAATAATAATAATAATGTTAATATTAATAATAAAGGCTTTATGGACACTGTTCCACTTTATTTCTGTAACTGACAGATGGGGTATTGTTGATCTTTGAAATTTAATTTTCCTTACTTGTGATTGAAAAGGATTCGGTAAGGGCTGTTCATCCTGAGGGCCATAGATACGCTGCCAGGAATGGTGGTGTGGGGTACTTTCTGAATGTTGCATGGCACATCGCCAGTCTGCAGCCTCATGAGCCACATATCAGAGGTAACAATGGCGTAATTGTCTTCCTCGCAGAGACGTATAAAGCCTTCCAGTGCGTTGTTGTGGAAATGGTCCGTCTTTGTGGCTAACAATTTATAGTACAGTGCCTTCATCACCGCGTTGTTTGACTCCTAAGGAGGTACAGCAATAACATATTGAAGAAGGAAGTAGCACATAAGAACGTTGTATTAAAAATTCTGGAACACGCGATGGACATAGATAGATGTTAAAATATAAAATCTGATATGGTCGCTTACAGACTGAATCAAAGAACAAAGACCTAGAACCCTGGACAAAGGATTTTATAAGAAGGTATGGGCAGCTGGAAAGTATAGTTAAATTGATTCTAAATCCTGCAGCGAATCCTTCTTTTCCATAGACAGTATAACAAACGTTCCTCTCTCTTTAACCTTTTCAAGCCTAGTGGTTACTATATGTACCACCAAATGTGACATTCAAGAAATCTACATTCTGCCCACACAGTGCATTTGAGTGTTTTGAACGGGTCTCAGAAAAAAATATGGAATATCTCCGCATTGAAAATTAAATTATTGGTTTTTATAACCGAGAAGCAGTGTGTCCACTGCGAGGTACGATCTGCATCTTTGATTATAATTCAGTTTAACATTAGTCGTTAAAATATTCAAAACGTAAGCATATCCACAAGCAACAACAACAGTAACAAAAACAACTACTAAGAGATCTGCGCTCTTCTGGGATATTACACGGCGTCGTGTGGTAATTGTTTTACCGACGTTTCGGGACAACGTGTCTGTCCCATCTTCACGGGTGAAGACTCTTGAACATGAAGACGGACCGATACGTTGTCCCGAAACGTCGGTAAACAATTACCACACGACGCCGCAGTAATATCCCAGAAGAGCGCAGATCTCATCAACATCGCGGCGGAAACCTGAAATCAAGGTTAACAACTACTAATACTACTCCTACTACTACTCCTAAACTACTACTACTACTACTACTACTACTATACTACTACTACAGCTACTTTAATTACAAATACAAACAAATATTGCAAAAACAACTAATAATAGTAGTAATAACAATAATAAAAAAAGTAAAATAAAACTGAGTTATTTGGATAAGTGAACCCCAAGGATCTACACGTTAATACTAGACAAATTATTGATTCAGTTAAGTCCATTTCACATCCGTACATCTTACATCCTTCCACGTTCTGCGTGATTTTCCACGAACGCCCGCTTTGCGAAATATTTCGCAGCTGATATTTTTGCGTATTTCTATTTCCTGAATCTCTACATAAGTTTAGCTAACTTAACCCTCAGGAAAATTGTCTGAACTAGCTTGTAAATTAATTTCTATGGCGATAATTATAATAATAGTAATAATTTATAAATAAATTCTGACATTACAAAGGACACCCGCAAATAGACCGTGTAGTTGTTCCTAGCTTCGATTTTGTGTTTAACTCTCTAAAGATGTCTGATCCATGCTAATGACTAAGACTAAACTCTATAATATTTATATATTCTGTTCTTACCGCTCAGTAAACACACTCCGTCTCGGTTACAAAAACCAACCAGATAACATTATGTAGGAAAATAATCGCTGTTTATTCCGAGATCCATACAAAACCCATAAACTTATTCTTTGGGCATAATTTAAAATTTTTAAATGTTAAACAATGGTCGTTCATTTGATAACCACTGGGCTTTAAACGGTTGCGCATTAACTCAATTTTATTGTTCATGGAAAGAATTCATTTTCGTTATTGGAAGAGTATGCTGAGACTTTTTTCGGTACCAAAAACAAGTGAAGCTTGGGGAAGCATGTTAACAGCCGACGCCATGTTGACAGATTTCAGGCACTCCCTGTCCATGTATCTTATATACACTGCTGCTTACACTGAAGTAAGAGACTTCCGCGCCCTTTGTGACACCAAGCTTGTAAGTGCCGTCTTCAAGCAGGCCCTCGAAGCTCGTAAAGGGCAATTCATCTCGTTGTACGGCCAAGAAGGACACCAGGGCAGCAGAGTATGCTGCAACGAGCACGTAGCCCACTAGGTACGACGTCAGATACACCACGCGACTCGGCCAAGACCGTGGCATCGTCTCTCGTCCTGCAAACATAGTAGTGTGTCCGTTCGAAGTTTCCACTGCCGAAGCTATTTGAAAAAATTTCTGTAGCATTGCTTACAGGAATTTTGCCCTCAATATTTTCATTTGTCCCTGTGCAAGTTATTAAAGTACATGGGGAGTGGAATTATAGCTGCGCTTATTCTTGACCTCAGAACTAGATGAGGTGCGTGGTCAGCTTTACGCTCCGTCTGTTTTATCCCAGGAAAGAACCCTCAGTAGGATTACCCATTGAAGAGGAGGTTGGAAGTGCCCCAGCGCCGGTATTGACGTTTTGGAAAAGAGAAAATTCTTGCAACTGGCGAAAGTCAAAACATGACTTCTCGGCATCAAAAATAGCATATGACGCATTTTGAGGTTCTGTAGCCTGCATTCCGGTTTTGTGCGGTGCTACTGTTACGAAAAATTTAAATCTTGAGAAACAATTTTCACTTTTTTAATAAATATGAATTCATTTATCGTTTGGGTTAAATTAGGTTAGAATGGATTGTATTTTTGCTTAGCACTTGTAAACACTAACAGATAAAATTGTGATAAGTTGGAGGTTTTGATGAAAATGTATTTTCAAAATATAAATCTATGTGAGGAAGGTCATGTCCTGTTTAAGTGAATAGACGCGACTTGGAAAAAAGTTGTATTTCTTTTAGCATATTTCCACTCATTTTATAGACATAGCTGATATTTTGGATATTATCCATTTTCTCAGGCTTAAAATCCACAACGCTTCGAAGAATTGATCTCTCTCCTTCTTCAGGAATACAGGCAGGAGGGAGACTCCACTATGGTGGGCCCTTCTGAAAGCGGTATTTTATATCAAGAGACCTGGTCCAGTTATTTCTCTCTCCTTTCCACCTGAAGACGGAAAGAGATCCAGACTTCAAAACGTTGTGTTTTTTCAGACTGAGATAATGTAAATTGTCCAAAATGGCAGTCACGTCTCTTGCAATAGAGCATCATCAGAATTGTTTAAAGTTAATTTATTTTTATGATCTATAGATCAATTAAGTAAGATGCATGCTTCGTTGCACGTGGACTCAGAAGGTAAAAAGGTAAAGCAATCCCATTACAGGCCTGGACTGGCCCTTAGGGCTCCAGGAGGTTGAGGCTCCCAGATTTCTAGACAATCGGCACATGAAGGCGGTAAGGTTGTCAGCCCTAAACACCGGCCACGTTTACCCCCCAGGAAATATTCCTAGTACTCATTTCTGTTAGAGGCTGAGTCGACCCCAGGGCCATATGCGACCGAAACGATTATGTCAATGAAAAATTCCAATGAAACCATCGGGAATCGAACCACGACCTTCCGGCTTGTAGCGCAGTGCCTCAACTGCAGAAGGAGGTTTTGCATTTCTGAGCACATTTCACAGGATCGTGGTTAACATCGAATATTGAAACGTTAAAAGCGACTGAAATTTTCTTCAGGATCTCACGTGAACACTTATTTGAATACACTTTTTCAAGGGAATATTCAGGGTTAGAATAAAGCTCTGAATTGATCATGGCGGCTGTGGGTGGCGACATTGCAGTGCGAAGGATGAGATACAGCTAGAATTTATCGCGAGAGATAATTTTTATTGTTTTAATATGAATGTCTTCATACAAGTAAGTTCTAAAATGGTTCAAATATGTGATTACTAGATTTTGAAGTAGTTTTATTTTTTCCCTTTTATGAATTCTTCAAGCTATTAATGAACGTGCAGTACTTGTTCTTACCTTGACCACAGAAAGCACCGCAAATGTAGTAAAATGATTCCCAGAAACTTTCGTGACGTGAATTAGCTTTCTCACAAGAACGTCTGAGTTTATGGGAGGCGACCAGCAGCGTGGTCAGGAAAAAAATGGCTGCAATCACTGCAAACCATAGCCGTCGTTTGAAAGGCGCAAGGAAGCTACTCCAATGAAGTTCCAGTGTTTCAGTCTGACGGATGTATAGATTAGTGCTACACAAAAATACGCAATACAATTATTACAATGTGTCAAACGTTAACAGTAAATTAAGTTTTTTGCATGTCACTATCGCTAAATACAACCAACTGCCTGTTATAAGTCTTAAAACTGCCTATTCTTTTTCTTTTTTGCAGTCTGAAGTTCTCTTTGAGGTTCATTGTGAGTTCTTCAGACTCTGTAAGAGAACGAGGGCTAAAAAGAACACGAAACAACAAAATGAAGAACTGCCATGATTCGCCTTTATGTAACGTAAAGTTATCCCAGCACACTCCTTGAATACATATTGCGGTAATGGAGGTATAGCTCTACTGATTGTTACCCTCGGCGCTAGGTGGTCAGCTGCATCCCCCTCTGATAAAGACTTCCCGGGATACTCAATTAATAGGACTCAGGGTGGGTCCCAGAGCCGGTCTGGACGTCTTGGTGAGGAGAAAAATCTTATTCCTTTACAGGGAATCGAATCACGACGCCACGGTTGTCCTGCTCGTAACTAAGTCGCTGTACAGATATGCTATCATGGCTTCCTGCTTGACAGGTGGCTAAAAAGTGAGAGTTTTTGGAGAATTCAAGAGGAAAAATTGAAAAAATGGCTTCTATTAATTGTTCTGTGTCTATCTGTCTGTCTGCATCTAAGAACTCGAGAAGTCATGAAGAAATTTTCGTAAAAATTTGCGTTAGGCATTAAATATGTCGGCGTAGCAAGATTTTGCCCGAAACTGAAGAATAGGAACGGGCATCTTAAAAGAAGAGCCAAGTGTATTTCTGCATGCAGCTGGAAAGCCACTATTTACGAACTTATCTGAGCAATAAATGTTTGGAACAAAACTTACAGGAAGTATAAAGCCCACACTTCGTGCTCAACTGTTTTCCTGAAGTCTGTCTACGTTCCTTGAGAGAACAAAACAAAACGTAAAGACTGTCACAAAATTGGTTTCCTAAATTGTTGAATGAGAAGGACTCACTATGTAACTACATAAAGCACAGTGCTTCTTGAGAAGCTAAAAGTTCCTCATCAGATCAAAACATTTCCTACATTTTACATAACTCGAATGTTCATTACCATATTCACAAGAGCTCGCCATTTGCCTCTAATCTGAGCCAGATGACTCTAGTCCGTAACCTCACATCCTATTGCTTTAAGACAAATTTTAATATTATCTTCCCATCTATGCCGATGTCTTTCTCGTTACTTCCTTGTTCTTCTACCCACATATTTTTCTCAGCACCCTGTTCTCTTACAAACTCAGCCTATGTCCTTCCCTCCAAAAACAGCAGCGGCTAAATATTTTTTACGTGTAAGGTTATATTTGTACGTACTTGTCTAGTAGTAGTGGTATGAGAAAGTCCACCAAGTTTAGTCGGCTGCCGTACAGTGTCAACCCACCGACAGCGGCATCGACTTCCTTCCTGGCGACCATTCCAATCATTCCAAACAATGTACCATTTTCCGACGTCATACCCCAGTCCTCTTCTTTTGTTTCAACATACCTGGAACTGCAGAATTAATAAAAATGTAGCATTCTATCACTTACGATGTTTTAAGCACTGAATCTCTCTAAATGAGAACTGTTATTATTATACTGTCATTGGGATGAATAATATTATAATTTCTGTTTCTGCTTTCTCAATAAGCCGTTGGATCACCTAAAGCTAAGGTAAATGCTTTCAGGCCAGTATACGTGAACAGAACGCGAGCAATACTGCTGACTGTGAACGGATATTTTGTAAATAATTCGAGTACAAGCATTGACAACCTACAGGATAATAATCATATGTTTTTTAAAACACATCCCAGCAGAATATTTCGAAAATGATAATTCGGTTTTAGATAACAATGCTGCAATTTTATGTTGCTGAATTTAAGACAACTTCTAAATACTTTTATAAGTCATATGTCTTAACAATACCTTGAGTATATTTTAAATTGCAGTTCGATGGGTTTATTTTGTGTTTTGCATCAATTAATTACAGAATTACTGAGTGGCGATCTCTGTCCAAGACCAAGCAGCATTTGACGTTATTCAGCCCTTAACGTTTTGCGAGATCAGTAGCGCACTTATAATCATCTCTAGTGGGGCAATCATCCGCAATTTTGCTCCGTACTTTATCACATACCTTTCCCTTTACTTACCATCACACTAAAACATTTACTTTTCTCTCATAGGTATTCTTCTTACAGGAAGCAATGTCGGAGTTAAAGAGAATAAGTCACGTGTTTTGTAAAAAATTTGTAATTGGTTATCATGAGAAAATATTAAAACGGTGTTCACATATTGGCATAATTAGAGAACACGAAACTTACGTGAAATTTAGACGCTCTTCCAGTGATTTCCAAGTCTCGCCAAAGAACCCGGTTATTCCAATAGTTCTGCCCCGCTTGTCCTTTTTCAATGTTGTTGGGACATCCATCTGTTATGTGAAGCGTTCGTTATATAATATATGAAATAAGAATTCATTCTGACACACGTGGGCCGTGAACTAATTCAAGCTTTTTCGTAATTAGTAAGGTGACTGTGATAATGAGCCAGCGGGTTGTATAAATTTCGGGGAATTTTTGACTAGCGAAGCGAATAGCTGTGTATAAAGGACTCTGCTCCATGGACTTTCGCTCTGTTTATTGTTATTGAAATCCAAGAGCCCTAAGTTTCTCAGGTGTCACGGATTTATCGTGCGTTTGTGTGCTTGTATGTATGTATGTATGTAATGTATGCACGCATGCATTCATGTGTGCATGTAAGTATGTAGACCTGTGTATATAGGTATGTATGTATGTATGTATGTTTATGTATGTATGTATGTACGTATACATATATGTATTTAAATATCGAGACTAAGCTAAACTGCTGATGCAACTTAGAAGTACATTAAATTAAATATAAGAATGAAACCCTGCAAGACTTTACTAGCTCAGACCTGTTCTATTCCTGTTTTGGATTCTTCAGTTTATTCCTTCCAGTTTATGCAATGTATAATTTCTTGCCTTTTTTTCTGAATGTGCAAATAATGTCATTTAAATTTGATCGCTCCATTTATTGGAGACGTTTCAGTAGGAGAATTGTAAATACGAAATTCAGTAATAATCATGTCTGGCTATCTCGCTCACTCCGCAGAGTAGAATCTTCTTTAAGAAGGTCAACTTATCATGATATTCAGCATCTCATGTGGTATTTTATTTGTACTTGCACTTTTCACAAAAATATCTTTGTATAGTATGAATGAGATGAATGGGATAGAATGACTAAAGTTGGGAATTTGGAAATTAGGGGATGTGAGGGCAAGAACCTGAAAAGGAAATTGTCCTTTATGTAAAAAAGAAGAGAATAAGGTACATATAATTTTTAATTGTACGGAAAGTCGAAGCTGGAATAAAACACCTGAACAGTAAATGGTTAAATATAACAGAGGAAATAGCGTGTAAGGAAACACTCACTTGCACAAAGATTAGAGTGTTAGAAAACTTAGGTAAATTTTTATATAATGCAAAATATAAATGGGAAAATCAACTGACTAAAAATCATATCTTGGAAAGGGAAGAGGAAGTAGTATAAATAGAGGTAACAGAAACACCATTACGTTTGTAGGATATAGATGCAAATTCATATACACAAATGATATGGATTGTAAAATTAATATAAGGGATATTTACGCATAGCACCTCGTGTTAGCAAGCACATCTCTGGAAATCTCTACTGTTAAAGGTAAAGTGTCCCTGTGTTCGCCATGAAGGCATATAGGGGGAGTGGGTGTATAGCTCCACTCATTCTTAACCTCGATGCAAGTTGGAGATTGCCCCAATGTACTGGATATTTAGCAAGTAAATATTATTACACTATTATTTTCACAACTTCCTGCCAGCGGTCTCTATGGGAAGTCGTTTGAATAAGGCCATCATTCAAGATCGGGCTTCAAATTATAAACGAAAATCAATTGGAGGAGCATAAGACAGGAAATATAACGTACAACGGAGACATTTCTTTCTTTAACAGGTACGGAAGAAATGATTATATTGCTCTGACCAGGTATTGACAATAAGAATTGTGCAAGTAAGTTTATGAAGAAATATAAATTGAATAAAACATTTGGAAGAGCTGTATGTGTTTTACTGGATGGTATATATTATCACGGGTTCGTAACAGGACGACGGTGTTGATAATTCAGCGCTTCCCTTCCTATCTGTCTACCCTGTTCGTCGGCGCAAGACTTTGTTGAGTAGTGAATGCTATAAAATCTTACCTCCGATACTCCTACACGAAGTTCCAACCCACGAAGGTTCTTCCTGCGTTTGTAGAAGCCAATAGTTCTCCATTGAAGACCATGTTGAAGCGACCAGTTGCCAACACTATGCTGTTCCAGATCGAATTTGGGGCTGATATGATACACTTCTTTCAACTGCACACTTCCATTCTTGAACCATTTGGCCACCAAGAATTCACAGTCCAGTGGAATGAAAAGTCGGTGGAAAATATCTGCCAGAGGACAGGGATCCCATAGGAAGAGTAACCATTCTGCCAATGTCAGCCGCACTTTTGATAATACCTTGAAGATTACGTAAGAGGAAATATGAGTTATCACAGTGATGATAAAATAATTTAAACTGATGTCGTTTGAAGCGGTGTTGGTGAAACAATTGATGATGGCCTAGAATAAATGGCATAGCATTCAAAATGTAGTTTAAAAATAAAAATATGATAAGGAAACTGAATTAACTGTGACGTGTGGAATGTCACAAGCTTATACAGTGAAGCCTGTCTTAAACGGGACCTCGGCATAAGGGAACCTGTTCCTAGTGGAAAACTATTACAGTTTCGAGATTCTGGAATTCTGATTATCCAACTTTCAAGTGCCTTCAAGGAACCTACCTGCAACGGAAAACATTACGGTCCTTTGCAGTTCCGTTATAGACAGCTTTCTTTGTAATGGCTATGATAAGAAACTAGAATATAAAGATTAAACTATTTTTAAAATTTGAGTGTTATATTTCGGATGTGTTTATTTCTCTTTACCGAAGAGATTTTAAATACAGAACGATGTTATAGTTATGATAAAAAGTCAGAATAATGGAATTATACATTTAATGCAGTATGTTACGGATATAAAAAAAACTTACAAGCTGAACTGCCTGAAAATTGTTAAATGTAAAAATTCAATTTCGCGGCGGCTGCAACGGCGGCACTGTCGATGGTGGTGTTACACGTATATCGCTTGCTATCCCGCACGTGAAACCTTTGGTCAGTGATTTTATAAATTCATGTCGGGTCTGTTGTTCACTAGAAAGGAATATTCAAGATACAGGGATGAAAGATTTCTTAGAGCCATAAAAGCATACACAAGAACGAAGAGAATAAATATGATTGCAAATGTGTAGTCCGTGAGGCAGTAGACGGAACTTAGCAAGGCGTTCTTCGCTTTCTTTAATATCACACGTGTTCGCATACACGTGTAAACGTAAATTCAGTTACGCCCATGAGACAAGCAAGGCCTTCCATTCGCCGATTTTCACCAAACCACTTATGCTAAAAAGCGTTATGTGCAGATATCTGATACCGAATTTCTACCTCTCCCCCTCTCCCAAATGGGACAGTAAATGTGGAAATTACGTAGAGAATTTTATTTACGCCGCTAAGTAAAATATGTTTTTCCCTGATTCGATATTCATCGAAACCCACAGGAAGTCCAAGAATTATGGCTACCTTGAGGATGGAGGCAGCACACCCTTTAGAAACGTTAGTGCATATATATATACAATCTTTACGGCGCCATATCCCAGAAAACTGGAATATTCATCTAAGCTGCTGTGAGATTGCAAGTCTCGTATAAACGACTTGTTAGTTTTTTTCCCCCATTTTGGCCATTACATCTAATTATGGACTTACCTCGTGCACGGCCATTCTATCCATTGACAATACTACCAATGGAGGTCGACGATTCACAGAGGGCCGTTCCAGAATTTTACTGAGGGCATGTAATTCCACTACGACAGTGTAGACTCTCGCCACTGTCAGCTCTCGCTTCAGTGCGTGCACTCTGGTAGTATGAACCAGTGCTGTTAAAAAGTTTACAGCCCACTTGAATTTTTTTTGCTAAAGGAGTCATGGTTCTACTTTGTACATCTCATGGATGAAAGCCTCTCGCTAAGTAACAAACAAACAAAGTAACTAACTAAACTGACTACCAACTAAACCAACCTACTGACTAACTAACTAATAACGAACTAACTAACTAACTCCGTGAAGCAGTTATTAAATGAATACAAATAAGTACTGTACTCACGTCCCTCGTTTTTCGTAGATTCATGAAGTAAGATGACGAATTTGGAGTGCAGTTGGCGGTAAATTCCAATGACAACTTGAGCAACGGATTGTACATGAATCTTATTTGATTCATTTTTGTTGCCCACAGCTAGAGCTGCTAGAGTCAAAACTGCTATAATCCACGTCACTAGAGCCATAGTTGGCTGCGTGATGTAGATGTACGAGCACGTGAAGTGCTCTGAGAAGGAACCTACCAGGGTGTGGCGTTGACGTGAATTTTCGGTCCATTATATTATATTATTTACATACATATTCAATTTTCTATTTCTCTGAAGGGTTGTCCAAATAAATAAATAAATACATACTGTCCGACTGGCGGTCAGGCATAAATTTCATCACATATATATGTTATTATTTGACCGAGAAGTTTAATTCATTATGGTAAGAGTTTATTTGAATATCTCGAACACCTGGTTTCAATTTCGATTACTAGTGCCTGTCCTGACTCAAGTTTCCTCTGCGAATTTCCAAGGTTCACTGTATCGTTTTATTTTCATTTAATTACTTATTCTTCATTATGTCACTCTCTACTTTGCAGTGACACACGTTCACTAACTTTATAACTGGCCAAATAAATATAACCTCCCACCGCCCCAGATGGTCAGTCACCGACCTCTCACCGCGATGATCCGTGTTCATTCCAAGGGCGGGATTTGTGGTAGATAAAGTGACACTGGGACAGGTATTTGGTCAAGTACATCTGGTTTTCCTATTACTCTGACTCTATTATTATTCCATAGCCATTTACGAGTATCTATGATCAGGGGATGAACAAACTGCCTAGTAGAGAGACATGATCTTCCGCTCTCACCATGATATTAGAGAAATCTTTCTACCACTGTCTTTGAAATAAAGGTCACAGTTCAGACTACTGCCTGGTTTGTTTAGGGAATCATTTAATGAGCAGACCGATTATAAATAATTAGCGTTGAAGAAAGGGAACATATTAATGTGTGTGAACATGCTTGCAATATAATGAATTTTCTTCTTAGACCGCACAGTTTGCTCTCTAACTGATGGACGCGCACAAAGTGGTCGTTGAAGTTTATAGGTTGAAGTGTAGAGCCCCTCAATTCAACATCCAACTCTGTTGTGCGGTATAAAGGAAAGGTTACTTACGGGAACTAACATCTTTGTTCTTTATCGCCCCATGTATTTTTTAAACGAAAGAATGTATAAATTATTAGAAATTCTGTTATAAATAAAATGACAAACATTTGAATGTTTTTACATATATCCGATTTGAACTTAATGTTATTTTATATCAGAGTCTTAAATTGAAAATATTTACTTACTCAGCTATTTTCTTAAACTTAATAAAATATTTGGAACAACAAAGAAAAAATTTACTGATATAGATCTTAGACCATACTTCGTGTTTATATAACAAAAATAACATACTCGTAGATTCTTGAGAGTGATTTTGTTTCCTTGTGAAGTTTATTTTGTACGGGAAGTACGAAGTCAAATGCGGAAGTTCAATTGTTAGTCCTACTGTGTCGTAATGGGAGCAAGTGAAGGTTTTATCACTGATATGAGCTCAGTCTAATTGAGGTTGACTGTTTCAGTGCTTTATGGAAAGAGACTCTAATCGTTTAATGTGCTTTCATTCATTCTGTAGTCTGTCTTAGGAGAGGTCCATAGCCTCTTCCAAAGCGAGTTCCACAAAGAGTGCGATCTAGTGCTTCCTCTTTCAATTCCCAGTATCGTCTCGTTTTCTTAATATCATCTAGTAGCTGCTTACGTCTTCTTCCTCGTCTTCCCGTCACTTCTATCCTTTTCTCTATTTTTCCTTCACCAATGTATTTTAGGAGGCAGTTCCTATGCAAGATATGACCAATCAAGTTAGCCTTCCTCCTTTTTTATAGTATGTAGGATATTCCTAACTGTATGTAATGCTTGTTCACTTTTCACGCGATCGGCCCAACTGATAATGTGACTTACGATTCCAAAGTTATTTTTACTTTATTAAAAATTAACGTCTATGTTTTTATGTTTGTGACTTCATTTTATATTTTTATTGCCGGTATTTCGCAAGATCGTGCCATCAAATAGGCGTTTTACGTTAGATTTCGATGTTCGTGACGGTTTTATCGGACCCATTGCATCACGAACATCGAAATCTACTGATTTGTTATTGGAGACTTACAATACGGCGAATATTTGGGTTGTATAGCGTAGTAAGTACGTGCAAAGTTTTGAAGATGGAGGCAGATATTTCCTCCAAAACATTAGTAACCACCTACAAGATATAAGCCGTCTTACCTCATATAAGAAACGTGATAAAATGCACATATTCGATGTAGCTATACGGACAACCCTTGTTTGGCTAGTTCCGGTATTTCTTAACGTAAGAGTTACTGACAGAAGATAAGTTTGTTTTCCAAGGGTTTCCGTATCTATCATGAAGATAAAAACATCGAATAATATTTGCATTATAGCGGTTCATACAACACATCAGTGCAATGAGAAGGCGATATTACTGTATTGAAATTCGATATTCTGTAAAGAGTATGTCGTGCCAGAGTACAAACAAGGACAATTGCATACATATATATATATATATATATATATATATATACACCACATACATATTTAATACATCGATACCTGTAATTCTGGAATCCAGTTTTCTCACTCCAAGAATTACGAAATCTTCATCAACATGAACACGGAAGGTTTTCAGAGAGTAACAAAATGTTGGTGCCTATTTAATTTGTCGAATATGTGCCTTAATGCAAAACTGCGCGCTGTTGCCATGTTTGTAAGTGTTGACTTATAAAGTATTATAGATTTTTACCTAATTTGATGGGATATTTATTAGTTCGTACATTGGATAGACTATGATGCATCTTCATACAAAATTTCACCAGAAAGTTGACTGAAAAGCTATTAACTTTTAGTCGGTAGGTCCCCCCTTTCGACTCTACGCCTGAAAGCTGAACATGCTAATTGAAGCATTTCGTGGTTTTATTTCGTTCCTCCAATGAATTCCAATATCATCAACAACTGAAACGGGGCATAAGGCATTCCAAACATTTTCCGTCTTCATTGGTGCTGATCTTTCCATTTTTTCCTTTGGTGGACCTGCGTTTAAGGGAACTAATAAATTATTTTGATTGGAAGCGGACAACAGCATGACATCTCTGCCGGGACTATGTCGGACTTCTCAAGGAATTTCAACTATAGCGAGGTGATCAGGTGTGTAACTTACACGAGTACAAAGAATTTAAAAATTTCGTTCTTTATTTTTACTGCAAGCGAATAGGTCGAAAATTATTCCAATACTTATATATAAAATAATCTAATTACTCGATAGTTTACGCGATGCTCAGGCGGTCATTCGCCGGCTTCTCATCGCGTAGGACGGGTCTCAGTCCGGAGGCAGTACGAGTGGGATTTGTGTCACTGGGACAAATTTTCCCCCAACGGTTCTGTTTTCCCCATATCAGTTACCATTCTACAAATTCCCCATATACATATCCATCTTCACTCACTCGCCATTGACACTATACGTTCTGGATATTGACAGCGTCACTAAATAAAACACTAGGAAAAGAAAATAACGATTAATATTTCAATAGTTTTTATTTGATTTCACTCCTTTCTACTAATACATTTTTGGATATAAGGAAAGTGTAGTAGTTGGCTTTATTATGTAATGTAAGAAGTGTCTATTTTAAGTTTTATAGTTATGAATTTATATAAATCCGCTTTGCATTTATGTGTAGTTGGGAATGTTGAGAGTAAATATAGCGTTATACGAGTACAAAGACTTTCTTATTACCGTAAAACATTCTTAATGCAAAAAATATAAGTCTTTCACTTTTTCGATCAATGTACAGGGAGGAACACGAAGACGATGACATTTAACATATCATTTTGAAATGTAATATAAAAAGAAGGGATTTTACTGACGGCATATATTAGATGACACAAAGGCATACACTCCGTCACTGAAAACTTTCTCTTTCTATAAAAAGGAAGGGAAACTTAGTATGTTTTGAAAAACGTAGATGCCAAGGAGTCAAGGGAGACGATGAAAAATATTTTATTTATTTCATTAAAGAAGAACACTCAAACATTTGTCTTTTAATTTACGATTTCCGCTTTTGTATTGCACAGCACATTCAACTAAAAAGAAGCAAATAGCCATCACCATTCCCGCACTCAATAAGGTGAAGATTGGGGTTACCTCTGTCACACCCGCTCCAAAATATGGGTCACTTTCTTGATGTAGTTGCGTTAACCAGTGATGTTCTCTGAGTCGTTGGTAGTATTCCTGTATAACGCATATCTTGCAGGCTGTAATACAAATTATGAAATTATGGATTCCACTTTAGTATGTCGCTGAGGTTTCGTTGAAGAATGTAAAGCAAAGTCACTGATGTCTGTATGGGACTTTTCGTTTGTCACTGAACATGCAAAGCATGGATCCTAAAGTATGTAGCTTGTAACTGAAACATGCAGAAATGAAATATACACTTATTTATGTTCGGACGTACTTTTAATACGTTATTTGTGCTGTGATAAATATATGTGATTATCTTTAAATGTTTGCTTTAAAATGGAGATTTCGTTTCTTGTTTAATTAATTTAAAAAATCTTTATCGAAGTTTAACAAGTGGTCAAAATCGGATATTTGTATTCATGACTCTAATTCATTCAGGCAAGTTAGCAAAATCTGTAAATAGAATATGGGATTTCGAAACAGAATTGAGAAACATTCAAGAAATTATCTGTTGATAGCCACATGTGTAGTCGGTTCACTGGGTGGGGGGGGGGGGCTTCTGGGTTAATTTCTAGGATATGACGGCGCCCCATTTGGTAATCAAATCTCGACGGTCCTTGAAGATGCAAACACTACTTTGTCTCGAAACTTCGAGAACCTGTTAACTAACAGAAGCGCTGTAACATCCCAGAAGAACGAAATTCTCAGCTTAGCGGCCCCTTATTTTTCAATTATTTTTAACGGATTCAATAAAACTACCTATTACTTAATTATGTAACTCGGTAATATTCAGTAAGAGAGATTAAATCAAGAAAGGTGGCACAGTTAGGTCATTTAGAAAGAATGGAGGAACATCGGTTAACTAAGAAAATTACGGAATGGAAATCCATAGCTTTTAGGCCGAGACGAAGACAGAAAATAAGTTGGGAAGTTGATGTAAAACATGATTTAAAAGTTACGAAAATCTGTCTTTGGAGAAAGCAAGCTACAGGTAGGACTGAATGGAGACGGATCCTTGAGCAGGCCAAAACTCACAGAGTTGTAGCGCCGAAGAAGAAGATTATTCAGACTGATTCAGTACTTTTGTTATTGTACTAATACAATTAATTTACGTTTTTAAAAGAAAATGTAATATTATGTGTAACAGGGAAATATGCACGAGATTTGAAAGTGCAAAGACTGAGGTAAAAGGTCAATAAGTGAGAAGGTTACTTTGGTCTTGGAGGACGCAAGAATTCTTGAAGGTTTATAGAAACAAGGTTAAGTAATATGATATGTAGGCCTACCGAAAGATGGCATTACGTTACAGATAGTTTAGAGAATAGGGAATTTTATTTGTTTGTTACGGTATTTAGTGGCGTTTTATATGCTTCGCGCTTTATGCATCCTTCTACGTGCGCCGCAAGTATGAAAATTTGACAACTATTCTTACATACTAACTTGTCTTTTTTTTTTTTTGCGCGGAATCGGCTTTCGGGGTTATGCCATGTAAAAGAGTAAAGAAGATCCCCCGAACATACCGGAAAAATTACAGTTGCCATGTTCAAAGCTAATTGAAGAGAATGGCAAAATGTACTTTTTGCCTAAACGTCTAAAACTCTTCATGTCTTGACGTTGCCTAATCCCTAAAATCGATTTCACTCATTGAAAGCCATCCGCGGAAAATTAAGACTACAAATAAAGTGTTATGTAATTGCCACATGAAAATTGGCAGTGGTTGAAAACACCTGTTGGTATATCTGTCACAGCGGCGTGTTTAAAAGTTACTTACTTGTAGTTAAAAAGTTCCCTGTACGGGCTTTCCTTGCTGATTGCGACAGACAGACTTCCGGGGATGGCAGTCCGTGGGAGCTCTGTCACGTGACACTGATACTCCATAGATTGCGCATACACCACTACGAGTGAAGTAGCCATAAGGGCCTGATTGGGTTCGTTGCAAAGACGTCTTATTCCTTCTCTTAATGTTTCAGGCATGTCTTTCTCCTTCTGTAGGATGATCCTGTTGTATATATCTTTCATTGCGCCTTCTGACTCATTCTGCAAGAAAAGTAGTAATTCACGTGAACTTGATACGTTGAACTTCACTTTATATTCACCGTGTATCTTTGTATAATTGATTATTTCTACCAACAGATGCACCAAGACAAGTTTGTCACTGTTTTCTTTATTGAAAGAGTGCCCCTGATGATGGCAATATAATTGCCGAAGTGCGTATTGGGGCACTCTTTCAATAAAGAAAACAGTGACAAACTTGTCTTGGTGCATCTGTTGGTAGAAATAATCAATTGATACGTTGAGTTTCACTTCTTTACGTGCTGCTGGTTCACTTTTTGGCTAAGTGGCACCTTCATGCAACAAACTCTTCCTACAACATGCAAATGATCGTTAAATATGACAGATTAATTGATATTGATTATGTTTTTGGAAATTTATATCGTCTGTGGGTGTTTTTTTTCCGTTTCAGAGGAAGAGGCTGTCTCCTTGTTCAGGGTCTATATGAATACTGTGGGTAAATTTGCAGTTTATACAACTAGATCGTCCGTCATTCCCAAGGGGGTTTCCATTTCATTACCATTTCATCTATACTCCAAACTATCTCCGAAGTAACTGATCTATTACCCACACTACACAATCTGAACAAATAATTTTATCCTTAAAAACACACTTAAAATAATATCGGATGTGATTAATATAATTTAGAGTGTGATATAATTTATAGCTTACATGAAAATAAGATATTTCCACTCCTGGCAATACTTGAAAATTGTACGTGCCATCATACAGGAGTTCTTCCAGTGTTTCAAAGGGCAGAACAATACGTTGAATAGTTAGAAATGATACCAATGCGGCGGAGTAGGCTGCCAGAATCACCATGCTCACAGCATACGACGTCAGATAAACACTGCGACATGCCCAAGATTTCGGTATTGCTCCCTGACCTGGAAGAACGTATGTGTATATTACCGCACTGAACACTGTAACCTTGCTGGGATTGCAGGCTAAGAGTCAATAAATATTATTTTAATAATAACTTATTATTCTGGTTTGTACTCCCGACCCCAAAAATGTATGAAATTGAAATATGTATGCATGTTGTGTGGAATTTTCGAAATGAAGTCCCTGTGTACTCCATGAAGGCGTGTGGCCGATAGGCGGTATCTCGTCACTAGATGGGTGGTCAGGTTCACGCTTAGCCCCGGGGAAAATGTCCTGGTAACCATTGACTGTGTGAGGGTCAGTAAGTTTATAGTACCTTCTTATCCACTGCACTAAGCGACAGACCTGTCAGCTCGGTGGAGAGGGACTTACATTGAAGAAGTGTGCATAATTGTGTTTTGTTCCACAGGTCCACATTCTCGTGGTTCAAGTGAAATGACGTACGTACAGTAATAGCAGTAATTACTTACCTTCCTCAGTGTGATAAAAAAAAGTGAAATTTGGAGCCCTAAAGATCTAATTCCATCGACCAGAGACCTTTGGATAAGGTAACATTCCTTCAGTTACCCAAAAGATTCCCCATCTGTACGCGCGAAATTTGATTGCAATGTTTAAAGCAGTTTACCTATCCTGATCAAGAAACATTCAGTCTAGGCATTTATATCGCACATTTTTAAAGATCCATTTTATTATTTTCCGGTCGTCTACCCCTCTCATAAGTTATCCCTTACCTTCAGATTTTTGAACAAAATTTTGTACGTGTTACTCATCTTTCCCCCATGCATGCTGCTTGTCCCACTTGCCTCATCATGCTTCCTTTCATTATTTTAATAATATTTAGCGGAAAACGTAAATTATGAAGCTCATATTTATGCATATGAAAAGAAATGTTTCGTAAACAAAATTCAATGCGGTCATTTCTCACCCAGGTCTCCTGATTGCTTGCCAGATGGCTCTGGTGGTCACATCAGGATAGAACAGCAGCGCGGCCAGTTGGCCAGTCACCAACTGCCACGAATGCGCACGACCCAGTAACCTCGGAAAGAGGAGGCCCGAGCCCATATAGGGCTGTTGAGCCATGGTTATTATTATTATTATTATATTTATGCAGAATTTTCCTGCTGTTTGTTACTGTGTCTGTATTGCTCCAAAATACTCTTCTGTCCTGCTGTTTTAGAACACCTCCCATCTGTATTTTTGCATCTATTGACAAGCAAATTTTGCCCAGGAAACAGCAGGTAATATTAAAATATTTAAATGTCTACATTTCTATGTGGGGAACGGGGAGAGAGGATCTTAATTTTCTGAAGAAGTTTCACTTCAAATTGTCTTCTAGTATGCACGCAAAATAATAACATTCTTCTACACATAGATCTGTTTACGAAACCCTATGATCTATACCAGTTTCATTACATAATAAGGCGTATTATTAAAACTGTATGTAAGTATAGGTTTATTGAAGCTTGAATCCTGCCCAAAGACGCATCAGCTTCTTACCTTGCCCACAAATGCTTGCAAATACGCAGTGAAATGTTTCAAAGAGACTGAAACTTCTTGATTGTTTATTTCCATA
This sequence comes from Reticulitermes speratus, assembly GCA_021186555.1. Taxonomy (NCBI): domain Eukaryota; kingdom Metazoa; phylum Arthropoda; class Insecta; order Blattodea; family Rhinotermitidae; genus Reticulitermes; species Reticulitermes speratus. Next base: position 10,857,652 of record JAJKFL010000014.1, read on the forward strand.
CACGATTCCAAAACGAGAAATGATGTGCAGGCTGACAGCAAGAAGGAATATGGCTGCCAGTATGGCTGCCCACAGTTGCCACTTAAAAGGCGCCAAGTAGCTGCTCCAATTTAAGGAATAATCTGGTGTGCGGATCAAGAGCACTGTACTGCAAATAGAAAAGTTCGTAATGAGCCTGCTGGTCGCTGGAAAGAGAGCAGGTTATTGAATATTGACAGAAGCATCTAATATATGGAGTTCATGCCACGAGAGTAAGGACGGTCATTACATGAACCTCAAATATTGACTAAAGTGCATTATGGGTTTCTTCCTTGGGGATAAAGGCGGTAGGAACGTAAAACTTTTTTGTAAATTGACTAGTGTAGCAGTTGATATTAGTGATTCTATTCCGTGCCCTGTTTGGTTTCATAGCAAAGTGCTTAGGCATGATGCTGCTGCATATGTATTAGACGATAGTATTCTGGGTTTTAAGAACGTGTAGGATCATATGTCGATACCGACGTTTCGGAGGAAAGTGCTGTGTCCGGCTTCAGGGCGACGGGAATGTTTCCAGTTAGACGCCTCGGTGATTATGGAGGATAAAGTGAATGGATTATTTGGGCACGTTCTTTGCTTCCCAACTGTGTAATAGATTAACTTCTTCCTCCCTAATCGTTTCAGATTCTAACCGGAAGTAGTTCCGTCGTCGTGAAGATAGTGACAGACCTTTCTTCTGGAACTTCAGTACTAACATGTGATCCTACATGATGCCAATACTCAGAAGACTGTCACCTGAATACTATCCACCGTAAAAACCTGAAAACTTAGGCATCTATATTGGACAGCAAAATAATCTGAACACTCCTTGTAATGATGTCTCAAAGGAACGGAACTTCTTATGTTTCTCATAATCTTTATCTAACACAGACGCTTTCTTCTATTGTAAACACTACATATTTCTCACTTTATGCATTTTTTACAGGTAATTTTATGTAAGTCTTCTTTTCCTCTGTTATCAATGTTGGATGTGTTTTGTTACATAATTAGGCCTATTTTATTAAATGTTTATTGTAAGTTTTTTATTACTTATTATTTGTTTCATATAGATTTAAGTATAATTACATTTTCATTTAAACATTTGGCCAAGGAATTACACGTGTTCCTTATTAGACAAATAACCATGCTTCCTGCTGCAATAAGAGACACTATACAAGTCAGAACCTATATTTCACATGGAATAAGAAACTGTAGTGATTCGGATCAACCGTGTAGTGATGAGGCAATGAAGAGTCGTAGCATACACTAAGATGGAGGACATACACAGTATGATCTTCATATAATTACTTACTCCCCTTTCATCAATGGTGTTAAGAATTTTACTACGGACGCACGGAAGGAAGTCATAGTGAAACCTGCGACACCAACATCTGCTTCATTTCTAATTATGGCGCCGATCACTCCATCCCATGACTTATTTGTCAGCTCTCTTCCCCATTGAGATTGTGAGGTGGAATATATGGTTCTGGAAAACGTATACGATGTTTAATATTGCGTGATTCATGATGGTGGGAATATTGATAATAATTGTGAAAGTAAGGTCTCTTTTTTTGTGAAGGGCCCCGCAGCAGATATTAAGGACGCGCCGCAGCCTTGAGGCTTATTGTGCAACCCTGTGATGAAGATTATTAGTTGTTTCCCTTTTCCTTGTAAAGGAGCACCGGTGGAATGGAATTGACAGGGGAAAACCTAAGTACTCAGGGAAAACCCTGTCCCAGTGCCACTTTGTCCACCACAAATCCCACATTGAATGACCCGGGATCGAACCCGAGCCTCCGCGGTGAGAGGCCGCGACTAACCGCCTGAGCCATGGCACGGCATAAGTAAGTTCTTACTTTACGTCACACACTACATTTCTTCTCCCACACATAACTGCTTATGTGCGATGATGATCTACCCTTAAAAAGCGTACTCACGTAAAATTCATTTTCTTCTCTAGGATATACCAGATCGCTCCAAAGAAACCACGAATACCAATTGTCTTATTTCCCTCCTTTATAGGAGTTGCTGCTGTTGATTCCTGCATGGATACGAAATTAACTGTAAAATGTGCTAAAAGCCTGAGTGCATTAGGTCTATAGATACTGTAACAGCTCGTACGTTATAATATCGTATATTCGAGTAGCAATACTTTGCATATCTCGAATATACAGAGAATAATAATAATAATAATAATAATAATTTGGTGGAGCTGTTATTTAAGAATAGTACACACTTTATAACTAACCGCACAGCTAAATTCTTGTTTGAGTAGCTACTATTTGCTCATCTGTTCAAAAGATTCCTCGCCTTAATGGCATCGAAATTTCATACTGTGTTTATAGAAGTCCACCTCTGAACTCTATCCTCACAACTTAGTCTTTGAAGACCTACTTAATATTATCATTCCATCTACTTCTAGGCTTCCCACGTGAACTGTTTCCTTCAGACTTTCTAACGCATTATTTATGGGTTTATAATCTCACCCGTGTTTTCTATATAATTACTTCTGGCCTTGATTTGATTAGCTGGATAATATTTGATGAAGCGTGTAAATCATGAAGCTTCTCTTTACGCATTTGTCTTCAACCTGTTACAAAACCTCTTCCCCTACTTATATATACATATATATAAAGCTAAATTTGTCCCTGTCCACGCCATGAAAGAATATAGTGAGAATAGACTTACAGCTCCATCCATTCTTAACCTTGACACTAGATGGAAGTGAACGGTCAGCCTCACGACCCAGTCGCTTTACCCCCGAAAAAAAACCCGGTACCCTTGCATAAGAGGTTAGGTGGGCCCCAGAACGTGTATATATATACGTTTATACATATAAGTATTGGTAAATCCCAACTGTTAGTTTATGTGACCTTATGCGAGCCAGAGTTCCCGACACGGACAAAAGATTTTATCGTTTTTATATCTTCCAAAGCGTCCAGCCCGAGTTTGGTGCCCACCCAGGGTCCCTCTTCAGTCGGTATCAGAGACGTTTTTGTCGAGAGTAAAGCGGTCAGATCACGAAGCTGACAGGTTATCCCCGTCTAGCGCCGTGGCTGAGAATGAATGGAAGTAATTTTTAAGTAATGTCACAAATTCACCAACACATGCACCCTTTTACTATTAAAAATTAATAGTTGTTAAAATGCCCTACATATGTTTCGGTCGGTTAACCGGCCATCATCAGGGGCGATTAAAGTTACTTAATGCCCCTGATGATGGCCGGTTAACCGACCGAAACATAAGCAGGGCATTTTAACAACTATTAATTTTTAATAGTAAAAGGTGCATGTGTTGGTGAATTTGTGACATTGTTTGTTAAACATGCACGGTGTAAGCAATACTAAGTAATTTTTAAGTGTTAATTGACACGCTCTCAACTGATAAGGTTGTTTCAATACAGCTGTACCTCGTCTCCCTTTTATGTCTTCATGGCATTCACAGGACAAATTCACCTTTACTTTGCCTTATAACTGCTACATGTAATAGTATAAACAATCCTCCCTGGGCCCTAGATTTTAAGTACAAATAAACCTTCCGGCCAGCTGGTACTGAACTGAAGAGGGTAACAACTCGGCCAACGTTATTAACTTACATCTATAGTAGTGACTCTCAATCCAACACCCCGGAGATTGTTCCTCCTCTTGTACAAAGGCGTGTTCGTCCACTGAAGTCCGTTAGCGAGCGACCAGTTGCCTACTCGGTCAACTTCCAGGGGAAAGGTAAACATTGACACGGTACACTTCCGACAACTGCGTCGTTTCCTCTTGCTGAGCCACCACAAACTCCCAATCAAAGGGAATATTCACTCCTCTAAAGACAAAATCTAGAGAGGCCGTCTTTGACAGGAAGAGCAGCCATCTGGCTTTTGATGGGTTTACTGATGTCGACAGCTGAGTGCCAAATAATCGCATTTAAAATTGGACTTTCAGACAAAAAAAATATGCTTCACCTTAGTACGGTTACGTTCTGAGGCTTATAAGCTTTTGTTTCGTTAAAGATTGATAACGTAAGATACTGGCATTCCAAAAAGTCCAAAAAACATTAATGTATCCAGTGATTCGACAGACGTTTGAGGACATTATTAATATTGTTATATACCAATGACATCAGAGTAATACACAGAGAACGAACAAGAGTTATAGGATGGGTCAGGTCGAGAATTTGGAAATTGAGAAGTGTGAGGGGGCAGGGGAACCGAGAGGGGGAGATGTCTTCTGTATAGGGAAGAGTAAAAGGGAACTCATTTGTAGTTGAAATGCACAAAAACGCAACGGTGAATGTAGGAGCTTCTGTAAAACAAGTGGCCAAACACGAATGATGAAATAGCACTCATAAAACTACCCATTGGTAAAAGACCTCAGAACTGAAACGTTAGACACTCTTGCATATAAATATCAAATGTAAATGGGAAAATCAGGTAAAGGAAACGGAACTGGGGTTGGTAGGAGAAAATAACTAGTTTTCATATGGGATCGGTAGACTATTAAATAAGAAAAAAGAAATTAAAAGAATATTAGCTTAGATCTAGACAAAACCCAGAGCGAGAGCTGAACACTAAACGAAGTGAATGGTAAATAGTCTTAATATACGTAACATTGAAGATTAATATTCAATTAACACTTTAGAACCTAAGATTAGTGCAACGGATGTGCGCTTCAGAAAACTTGTTGTTAGCGGACACATTCCTGAAATTCTGTAATGTGACCCAGCAAATAAATTATTATTATTATTATTATTATTATTATTGTGTTTAAAACAGTCTACGTAACCGACGAATATTTTAGTTATAAATATTTTTGGTTTTCTTGAAGCCGAAGGTATAAATTGTGGTTTTTAGTTTATGACGCCCCCTAATCGAGCAGGTCGGTACTCACATACGTGAGTCACAACGCAGAAAACCGTAAGATAGTGCTTTTAGGTGATTTTTCCAAATAATGTTAGGTACCGAAACAATCCTAAACCTTTATGTAGCTTCCCGTGTGTAATTGTGTAACACTCGTATAATTATCTCAAGAGCCCGAGAGTCGTAATTTATGTGGGATTTTCCAGTCCTCAGTATATTTCACAAATAATAATAATAATAATAATAATAATTTAAAAATAACAACAACGGTCTTTGTTAAAGGTGCTTTTTTATCTATTCTGAATAATCATTCTCCGGATTGTTATTTCTTTATCCATTTTGAATTTTAAAGTAAATGCAAAACACATCTACTCCTTCTCGAAACAAAAAGTAAAAATCTATTTTTCTTCCTGTTATTTTATCTCCAGCACCTCTTCTCTATCCCCCCGAAAGTTATAAGCTCCTCTTTTGTAGCACAGTGGTCAGTAACGGAATGTATTAAAAACAATTTAAAGCAAATTTATTATATGTGTGTTAATTACCTTATATTATATTCACCAGGCATAAGATGAAATTGGAGGCAATTCTCAGACATAAATTTAGCAAAAACTCCACTCACCTGTTGTAATATTTCTTTGTTACAAAACAGCATGATATACAACGGTTGGTTTTGTCTGCACAGCTGACTATAGTTGAGTAACTTGCGTTCGACTACAGCTGCCTGTAATCCGTGTCCATGGAGAAGCTTCCACAGCTTTGTCACTGACAGATTATACTTTAGGGCTGCAAGAAACAGTTGACAGTTTCAGAGATTCTATAAGTTTTATTTAGTATTCCTGCTTATATATCGAGTTGTCCGGCTAGCATATTTATATTTTATTTATATTTATGAAAGGAATATCATTATCAAGTGAACAAGTGAGAGAGATTGTTGGGCTGTGTTTACAGTCGTGAAAAACATAGGCGGTTGTGATGGAGAGTAAAGAGAAGTTTTAATGACTTAAAATTTCAAAACAAAACCCTCACTCTATGTACCACGAATTTTAACATTTAAGAACCCTGTGTACTGCAGCGGAGGCCCGGTTTCGATTTCATGTAAATCCTTCGTGAAATATGCTGTGGACAAAGTGGTACTAGGTACTTTTTCCCCCCAAGTACTTCAGTTTCCCTTTGTCAGTATTATTACACCAGTGCTCCATTCTCATCTTAAACCTAATGATTCTCTTATCAACTGGCTAAACCTGGGAAAACTTTAAACAAACAATGCTCCTTCAGACATTCAGAAGCTTTGGACGGAAAAGTACTTTGACATTGTTTTCCTGCATAAAAACGTTGTAATTTTAAATGTAAGTTCTTTACTTTACAAGTTAAAGATTTAATTGAAAACAAAGTGCTATATATTTTTTTCTATGGCTCGACAGCCCTATACGGGCCTGGGCCTCCTCGTTTTGTCGAGGTTTCATGATCACACACTTTTTAGACACACCACACTCGGTAGGACTCCTCTGGACGATGGACCAGCTCGTCGCAGAGACCTCTACCTGACAACACACAGCATTCACAAGAGACAGATATCCATGCCCCCGGTGGGATTTTTTTTTTGTCTGTCCGGGGTTTTCCCCTTTGATCCATTTTTGTAATGTTTAAATCCTTTTTCGTCCTTTATGTCACTTTACGTTCCATGCTACCGTCCTTATACAACAAACACAACACAAACATCCATGCCCCCGGTGGGATTTTTTTTTTGTCCGGGGTTTTTCCCCTTTGATCCATTTTTGTACTTTTTAAATCCTTTTCGTCCTTCATGTCACTTTACGTTCCATACTACCGTCCTTATACGACAAACACAACACAAACATCCATGCCCCCGGTGGGATTTTTTTTTTTAATTCCTGGGTTTCCCCTTTGATCCATTTTTTGTTCTGTATTAATCCTTTTTTCCTTTCATGTCACTTACGGTCCACAACCGTCTTTTACAACACAACACAAACATCCATGCCCCCGGTGGGATTCGAACCCACGATCCTAGTAAGCGAGCGGCCGCAGACCCACGCCTTAGACCGCACGGCCACTGGGATCGACTAAAGTGCTATATTATAAACCTATATTTCCAGTTATATAAGGTTTACATAAGGAAGAGGTTGCTAATTTTACCTTGCTGACAGTATTATTAATATGTAAAGGAATAACATGATTATTATGGAATTGTCATATAGTTGAAGGTGCAAACAAAAATTCTAGTCACTTAATTGTAGCATGGTATTGAAAAGGAAAATTGCGCTGTAATGTACGGATTGGATCGAACTGCCTTCGTTTTGAGATATGTGTTGTATAAGTAAGATGTAACAGAGGGCTACTTACAAATTCTAGCTTCTGTTTCGCCTTCAAGAATGAAGAGACATCCACATCGATAGTGTGATTGTACTGCAGCCACAGTTTCTGCAGCAGTTTCCAGTGAAATTTCGCTTCCATAATCACTTGCTGCTGTAACCATTAATAGGCTTAAGGCAAAAATGATGTAGCTTAAACCTGACCTTTTCGAACAATCACGAGACTTTCGCCAGTCGTTAATATTTAAGTGGAATTCCATTGGTTAAATATAGCAATCGTGTTTATAGGCTGACATAACGGTGAGCTGTTTCTTAGATATGTGGAATAAGAGACTCGGTCCGACAGTGTCAGTAACTCCTTAAGGGAAGTGTAAAATATAACCAACATTGGAATTACAGCCACTTATTAAATTACGTCACTGCTGTTGTATGTGTATGATATTAACTTATTTAAAAAAAATTGTTTTTCAGCATCCGTATTATCGAATATTTAGCACCTTACTCTGTAATTTCATTACTTGACATATACTGTGTGTTAATTTATTTAAAATACCCACACTTACATAGACATCAATTCAAGGGTCAGTCTTTATTGATCGTGTAACATTTTAATAATCTAAATTACAAAGTATTGATGTTGAAAGTCATGAAAGTGAACTCCATTTCTTATAACTTATGTATTAAAATTATGATTATCTAAGTCACTCACGTATGACACAGCGGAACATGGTTAAAATTCAAAGCATTAATTTTTATTTTCTATATACTTGAAGATAAAACGTACGTGAAATTATACAACTCCATTAGGGTATATTAATGTTTCTTATTTATCAACGCACGCTCAATATTAATTCCATTTACTCGTGTCTTACGATCAATTTATTTGTGTAGGTAACGTAATTATTCTACGCAACAACATTTGCCTTTGATGAAGCAGAAGAGGAAGTCCTTCTGGAAGTTCAATACTGACAGATTTCCAAGACGTTCACTTCTTTACATGTAATAATATTAGCACACTTTAAAATTTTAGTGAGTGGGGACCGTTCTGTTTTTGATTTTCCTGACGTGTGTCATGAGGCTCGTTCAGATCTTAATCCTATCTTTATCCTTGTAAGATCTTAATCCTGTCGTTATCCTTGTAACAAGAGGTTCGTTAAGATCTTAATCTTATCGTTATCCTTGTATCGTGAGGCTCTTTAAGATCTTAATCCTATCGTTATCCTTGTAGCATGGGGATCTTTAAGATCTTAATCCTATCGTTATCCTTGTAACATGAGACTCTTTAAGATCTTAATCCTATCGTTATCCTTGTAACACGAGGCTTTTTAAGATCTTAATCCTATCGTTATCCTTGTAGCATGGGGATCTTTAAGATCTTAATCCTATCGTTATCCTTGTAACATGAGACTATTTAAGATCTTAATCCTATCGTTATCCTTGTAACACGAGGCTTTTTAAGATCTTAATCCTATCGTTATCATTGTAGCATGGGGATCTTTAAGATCTTAATCCTATCGTTATCCTTGTAACATGAGACTCTTTAAGATCTTAATCCTATCGTTATCCTTGTAACACGAGGCTTTTTAAGATCTTAATCCTATCGGTATCTTCTATCTCTTGTCTTTTCTCCAGTTATATTTCTCTAGCATAATTACTTTTCCCTAATCCTGTATTACCCATGTTGCACGTGCAGATTTCACTTTATTTTTCAAACGTATTTTTGAATGCTCAAGTTTACTGAGGACTTTTGTAGAGGCAATTACAATCAACGTACTGACCCTCACATAAACCTTGTCGCCTGATCCTACTTCACTAAACAGCCTGTTGAAATGCAAGTTTCTCACCACATTTCTTTTCCTGCAGATTATGAAATAATTTCGCTAAACTCTTCCACTTACTGTAAAACAATACACACTGTGTTCCTGGTTCAGACGTCATAACGCCTACTCGTTCCTTACAGTTAATTCCTACATATCTGTTACTGTTAATATTACTATACTAGTTTATTTTTGTGAAGAACTTATTGCTTAAGGACAGATTCTATCTGAATTAAATCTTTCGACAAGCAATTAACGTTTTCCCCTGTATCCGAAACCCGAAGATATAAAAGAAAGACCCCTATGCAAATTAATTTCGCCTTAACCTGTGAATTTACATTCAATATAATTGCACAAATACAATCTTGTGTCATTCCCTGCATGTACTTCTACTACAATACGAGTGCACTAATAATTAAACCTCACCACTAGCTTCGTAGGCATGTACGGACAAGATGTCTGCGTTTATTTTGAATTAATTCATAATACCAGGTGTCTGGTAGTAAGGAAGATTAAAATAAACCATTTAAGGCGCTCAAAATAAGATATTTTTACTATATAAAATATTTATCCAACATCCTTAGGTTTTGATTAAATTATATAATTCAGGGGTGCATTTGTGAATCATTAATGTCTCATCCTAACTTAGATTATTAGAGAGCAAATTTATATATTAGAACATAAATTTGTACATTATTATTGATAACTTAAAGTGATTATTATTAAGTAAATATTGATTTTTGCGTGCCTGGCGTATGCTTCTCTTGTGTAAAATGACTGCTGCAATAAATACGTATTTAAAGCTTGATCCAATTATAATTATCTTAATAAATTTCGAAAGTCCTTACATATTTTAAATTGATTAAAAGAGTTTAACATGGTTTTTAAGAATTATAGCTCCAAAATTTGTAGCCATAATGGAAGTGAAAAGCTTTTTTTTTATATTGTGTTATCCTTTTCAGAAGGCCTATAACGTCAACAGAATATATTTGTATATTTATTTGCAAAAGGAAAGACACAGGACACTAACCTCAGAGTTACTAGAAGTGTCTGATGCGAGGACCAGCATGGGACTGAATAGGGTCCCGTTATTATCTCTGATTTTGTATATTTAAAGTAGTATGAATTTGCGTTGAAATCCTGGGGATGTAAGTAGAGAGAATGAATTTTCTGAAAACGTTACAAAAAAATATAAATTCTATTGATTTTTACAAATCAATGGATATTTTTACAGGACAGATCTTGAACCTGTTTAGTTCATAATATCATGCTGACAACAAAACAAAATAATCGATTCTAGTAACTGATATTTTCCATTAAAGTGTAGTGAATTTCAAAATTCCCATAAAGCCAACTTTTGATTATTTTACCAAGTAACATCAATTACATTACAGTAGGAACATGTATTGTCTAAAGAACCAAGTACACATCTTTGTACTCACTCAAACATTTATTCAAAGTCTCAGATAAATTCTATACACAAAACACGCCGCCGTAATTATTTTACAAATAATGATCAACAAACTTGAAACACGTCATTGGCTATAAATTCTGTTTCGATGCAGACAGTATTGAGCAGGACAGTCGTGAACACTAAATCCTGGCAAGAGTGTACCTTACCGCATTTGCAGGCACTGTCCCTTTTACTGCCTGCGAAATATTTTATGTATGACAATTTCCATAGCCAGAACAAACATTGAAAATGCTGCACCTAATGCGAAAACCATGAAGATAGGCATTGCTGCGTTCAGTGACACCTCGAAATTTGGTTTGCTCTTTTCTTCAAAGGACTTGTACCAGTAGTGATCGCGCAGTCGTGCCATAATTCCAGTGGACTTCATCTTGAGTATGCTGTAGTATAAAAACCAACAGTGACGTCTTCAACACTGTTCAGTATGTTGTAACATTAATTATTATTTTTATTATTATTTTGCTCTGTATCGAATATTAATATGATCATCAAATGAAATATGGTGGGATGGGTGGAGAATTTAGCACGGAAGAGATGAGATGCATATAAAATTTTAATCAATGTGATAGAAAGAAATACCTTGGTAGAGCTAGGAGTGGACAGGAGGATAATATTAAAATGGATATTAAATAAGTAGGGGGTTATGATGCGGAATGAATTTATCTGACACAGAACGGAGAAAAAAATGGAATCTGTTAAAGACAGTAATGAGTTTTTCGGGTTACATAAAATGGGGGGAACTTCATGACTATCTGAGCAACTATCAGATTATCAAGAACTATTCTGCCCATGAAGGGGATGATAATAAAGTGGTGCCTTAAGTTAGAACTCGATCTGTTAAGGATTTGAATCCCGCTTGCTGCATGGACGTATTTACTTTTCAATTACTGCTATTTTTCTGATCACGTTGAACGTTTTCTTGCCAGGGTTTTCCATATGTTAAGAGTCATATCGTACTAACAAAGAATTTCACAGCCTTGGAGCAATCTGCCCTCTTGCACTGCTCAGGGTGATGTTTTTGGACCTATTATTTTCTGGCATTTATTTTGTTACGCTTAAAGTTTATCCCACTGATGAGTTTCACTAATTTATCAGAAATGGATTCTAAAGAATCTACAAAGTCATGAAGATTATATTGTATTATACACAATATTGTTTAATGTGGACTTTTATCCGGGAGTCGGTTTGTACAAATCGTTGTGAGAATACAGAACGAAAAAATAAAAAAAATCATAAGAAGTACTATCAAGGTCAAATTCTAATAAATGATGAAGGAATGTGTTAAACGGTTTTTATCCCATTGTAATAGGCTGTGTTATTATTTTGTATGTTTCTTATTTGAAATTTGAATATGGGTTAAAATCATGGGGTACTGTCACCATACCACGCCATGTAAAAAAATGTTTATGGTTAAATTGGGTTGAGAACTAGAAATGAAGCGTGATTTCAGGCTTCGGCTGCTCTGTAAATGATATCTGCGCTCCTTTGGGATTTTACGCAGCGTAGAATGGTAGTTTCTTACCGACGTTTCCGGACAACCTATCTGCCCCATCTTCAATGGTCAAGCAGTCTTCTTGGACTGCATGACCATTGAAGATGGAACCATAGGTTGTTCCGAAACGTTGGTGATAAACTACCATTCTACGCTGCGTAAAATCCCAAAAGAGCGCAGATCTAGAAAGATGCGTTGCAGTGTGTTATCGTGTAAAATAGTGCAGATAAATGGTTGGCTTCGCCAACGGAAAGAAGCAGAAGAAGTAGAAGGATGCAAAAAAATGAAAGGAAGTTACTTACTTGTGATTCAGTATTCTGATGTATGGACATCCTTTGGCAACGGGCATACTGAGATGTTCCCGGATCGAAGCTTGAGGAACGCCTGTTACAGTGCAGTTCAGTCTTTTGGCGGCCTGTAATGACTCAATGTAATGTGACGACAAGGCAATAGCATATCTGGGCTCGGTACAAATACGTTCCAAGCCTTCGGCATAACTTGGAAGAGACTTTTCAACCGGAGCAATCCGTTTGTTGTAGATGTTTTGGACATCGCTGTCCAGTGAATGCTGCAAGTATTTAAAATATTGAAAAAAAATTAAAAATTCTAACAACAAAATTCAACTCAAGTAACAGCTGTTGCGGGAGCTTTGATCTAGTAACTTAGGCTATATTCTGTTATTAATTCTTAACACATGCTATATACACTTACACAGATTTGATCGGTTTTGAAAGTGTTACAGATGCTTACGTGCTGGATAAGAATGACGAAACACTTTTCATAAGAGAAAATGAAGTTGGCACTTGGCAGCAGAGGAGTGGCACGGACATAAGAAAGATTGTGCAGCAGGAGGTCGTAGAAAATTGCATAGCAATTTATGCTCTTTAATGGCTATTATAATTTATTATCACCTCGAGATTACCTCAATACAGAATTTTGCGAACAGAAATATCTTTATTCTATCTAAAAATTATATACGGAAAACTTTTTTTGACAGTTAACGAACATCGCCATTTTGCGACAGTTTAAAATTAAGTGTATTTAATTTAATGTCGCATGAATCTGTATTAGTTGAATTATCAACACAAATCGATCACTAAACTTTATAATTATTAATTTGTAATTCTGAAGGGTCTCATCATATTAACCCTAGTACTTGAAGGAATTGCCGATCCCAGTGGCCGCGCGGTCTAAGGCGTGGGTCTGCGGCCGCTCGCTTGCTGGGATTCTGGGTTCGAATTCCGCCGGGGGCTTGGAAGTCTGTCTTTTGTGAGTGTTGTGTGTTGTCAGGTAGAGGTCTTTGCGTTAGGCTGATAATTCGTCCGTAGGAGTCCTACTGAGTGTGGTGTGTCTGAGTGTGATGGTGAAGCCTCGACATTGAGGAGGCCCTGGCCCACTAGTGACTGTTGCGCCATTGGAAAAAATGTGAATGAATTGTGTGTCACAATTTCCTTATACAGCGTTTGTTGCAGATGCTCATGTACACTGTACAGACTTATGTGTCTACTTCAAATGACAAGGAAGAAAGTAGGAAATATTTTTATATAACATTACCATCAAATTCTGTATTCAGTGAAAATACAATATGAAGGACTCAATATGTTTGTATTAAAAATAGCAAAAAGTAACAGAAAAGTTCAAAGAGCCCCAAAATACATATTTCATTATAATTAATATAATGAACTTTATGATAATTGAAACTGTACGGAGTGCTTCTGATTCCGTGTAATTCTCATCGTTAAATTCAATGCAATTTGAAGCACTTGCACAAGACGAAAGATAGGAGAACATCGCTAAAACTTTCTTACGAAATTGAAAAATACTTACACGGAAGTAAGCCAGTTCCACGCCAGAAGGTACATTTAAATTGTAAGTTTTATCTCCTAGCATTTCGTGTAGAGTCTCAAAAGGCATTACCGCACGCTTGACTGCTAGGAACGAAATCAGGGCAGCTGAGTAGGCGGCTAGGAGCACCACGCCGACCAGGTACGACGTCAGGTACACAGTGCGGCACGGCCAAGATTTTGGTGTGGAATCCTGACCTGTTGATGTCATCATTCACTTTAATTATTACGTAAAATTTGGATATGGCACGGATTATTTTGGCATTGTAAAGTCCGATCGCAATGTCACGGCACCTGTGTGCGTGGTCAGCTTGCATACAGCGTGACATACGAGAGGAGTGGGCTTTATAGTGCGGATGCTTGGAGGGAGCAAAGGTATTACAGCACTGTCTCCTGACCTTCTTAAGATCTGAGTTTCTATTTTTACCTCAACAAATTTTTTCTTCAATCGGAATCTGATAAAAGCGGAAGCATTCCATATTCATCTTGGATAGCTCTATGGTTTACTGTCTTAAAGAATGCCATAGTATAGTAGGAGTACTCCATGAAGGAAAATATTTTGTTCCGTTCATAATAGGTAACAGAGGTTGTTCTGCGCTCTGTACGTGCTTGCATCCAAGTAAACCGACCCCGTCTAATACCGCCTGCGAGAAGTTCTTTTCTCAGTGCTGTAAGATTGCGATCGAACTCTGTGTTCAGACCTAACCTTGTCCGCAAAAGCTGCTGAAGATATTGTGTAATGAGTCATAGAGGGTGTAGTAGAAGGGCTCACTGCAGCCGTAGCGTTGCCCCAGGTAACATGTGGCCCAGAGGCCGATGGCAAGCAGGAAAATAGATGTAATTATGGCTAACCACAGTTGCCACTCGAAAGGCTCAGCGAAATTATTCCAGGATTTGAACGTGCCAGGATGACGTATGAACATCATCATCCTAAACAACATAACAAGGATGTAATTTCAATAATTCCAGTTCGTGTACAGCAAAGGAATGTACTAATGTTGAGTGAAATATACAGAGGAGTATATTTTACATTTTACGCTATAAATAAGAGAGAATGTTTATTAACGCTGAAAAGAGAAATGGTTTATAATTTACAAAGGGTTAATATTGTTCTATTTTGAAAGTTCTACTGTCGTAGCCGTTGAATAAAGGAATAAAGTTGTATGGTTCATGACATTCAAAGTTACAAACTTCATGTAATTTCCTATCTGTCCGCAAACATATCCTTAGGAAAAATTTAGTGATTCGTGGTCATGTCGTTGTGGAACTCTTATTACTGGTTTAAAAAATTTGTAATTCCTCCCTGGCCTGAACAACTCTCTTAAATATTGTGTTTTCCATCTTTTGTATTACATACTTTCGGACATATATTCATACTGAAATGTAAACTCAATTACTGATTAGAAACTTCTTTTTAGATATCACTTATAAGTTCAAGCGGTGTTTCGTTTTCGGCTGCCTGTTTTTTCTTCTTCATTGTTTAAAAACGAAAATATTTATATATTTTTTAAAACTTCAGTCTAGAATTTTTTTATTAAATAATAAAATTAATATGACAATAAGAAGTGTGGAAATGTATACATAAACTAAATTTATAAAAATACCGAATATTCTTCCACGATACTGTATTGTGTCTGAGGCCGTCGATAACCATCTACCAACCTACGGTGCATAACAACCCAGAAGTGCGAAGGCCTCAGCTACGAGTACACTGCGGGGGAAGCCTGAAATCTCGCACCTTAGTTTAATTTTCATCGATGTCAGACGAGGTCACTGGTTATTACTTACTTGCACTTGACATAGTGTATAAATAAGGATATATTTTATGTTGCATTCACCGTGCATTTTTGCTTAATTGAACAATTTATACCAACAAGTGCACACAGACATATAATGTCAATAGTTTATTTTATTATTAATAAAAGAAACTATTGACATTATATGTCTGTGTGCATTTGTTGGTATAAATTGTTCAATTAAGGATATATTTATCACGATGAATATTGAGCTTGTTTAGTATACGACTTCTGAGATCAGAACGTGGTCCTTTTGCCGTTTACTCTGATCATTTCCTCTCATTTTTTCCCAAGGACTAAAATAAATTACCGAAATCTTATATTAGTGGAAATATAAAAACGAACCTGCTTAGTGTTCTACGCACATATTAAATACATAGACTTTTTGCTGTTGCAATAAATTATTTCAAGCCCGTTAAAAAACTGAGAAATTCCCAAACAGGTTTTGAGATATTTAAAAGTATCCTGCATTTCGAATATATTTGTGTATTGACCTGATTATTTAATACATTTACATTTACTCTCAGATAATATTAACAAACGAAGAGTACCTTCAAAAGTAATACGTTTCCCAAATTTATGACTTCACTTATAATTTTTGTGGTTCTGTAAAATTTCAGCCTCTAGTATACACTGCAGTTTACATATAATATATATTTGACATTTAAACACGCAGTCTGTGATATAAATATAAGTTTTATTAGCAAAGAATTGCAAAACAATTTTCACCTATCCACACATATAGTAGACTACTCCAACATGTTTCTACTATTTTTAGCCATCTTCAGGGTGTATTGATATACAAAGGATATGTAGGGAGTTAAATATCCTTTGTACACCTGTGAAACCTGAAGGTGGCTATAAAAATAGCCGAAAACTGTTGGACTAGTCTCTCACATATGTGGAAAGTGAAATTTATTTTGCAATTTATCGGTAATAAAATTTATTTATGTATATCTCTTTTACGAAATATGTATAATATCCACTCAGTCTGTGGTTTAAATATACCTTAAAGAAGTAGGATATAAAGGTGTGGACTGAATTTATCTGGTTCAGGATAGAGTGGCCAGTGGCGGATTATAAAGTTCAGGATAATGAGCTTCGAATTTCATAAAATGCATGGAATTTCTTGGCCAGCTAAACGAGTATAACTTCTCAATGAGAACTCTGCTTTATAGAGTCTGTGGTTTGCTGCTCGTTAGTTAATCTGGAGGAGTGTAAGCACTTAAAATATAAAATTTGCAGTCAGTATTATTGTTTTGCCTGCCTTGGGAAAATTAATGTAATTAGCTAAATACGGATATGATGTACTGCACACCTTTAAATGACACTTGACCTATTAATGATACAAGTATATGTATTACAGTACATAGAACAAAAGGACACATTCATTTAGTTGTGTAAATTTAGCGTTACAAGTGTGATACTATAGATATGGAAGCGGCGTGTTTTTTGACATGTGGTAGCAGCCCATTAAAAACGTTTTCATTATTACAAAATATAATTACCTTTCTCCAGCTGTATCTACTGTAAATGCACTGTTAGTCTCTAAATTTTGGTTTACTTCCAATACCTGACGTTGCTCTCAGCCCGGAACAATTTTATCGAATTAACCGCTGCGCTGCGAAAACGTAAATACGTACGTATATAGAATTGTATTTTGTAATACACATTCACCGCAATTTAAACATGCCCCTAAAGTCACTGATGATTCCCAAGCCCGCGTAATTTGAGCGAAATTTAATTCTCCCAGAAAATTTTTCCTGTTACTTTGATACTTGGTACGCCGTGGCGCAGTTGGTTGAGACACTGCGCTACAAGCCGGAAGGGGGCGGGTTCAATTCCCGATGGTGTCATTGGAATTTTTCATTAACATAATTCTTTCGGTCGCACTATGGCCATGGGGTCGACTCAGCCTCTAACAGAAATGAGTACCAGGAATATTTCCTGGGGGTAAAGGCGGCCGGTGCGTAGGGCTGACAACCTTACCACCTTCATGTGCCGATTGTCTAGAAATCTGGGAGCCTCAACCTCCTGGAAACCTAAGGGCCTGTCCAGGCCTGTAATGGGATTGCTTTACTTTGATACTTGATAAACTTTCTTTGGAGAAGAAATTGCCCAAGCAAACTGTTATTGGAGCAGAAGAAACAACAGCGAAAGAGGCACATTCATTTTGTCGAACAAATCTTCATATGAAAACCCAGAAGGCAGAGAGAGAGATGAAGTGAAGGGATAGAAGACGATGGTAGTGTACAGTTACGTCACGTGGTGAAATAGTTTACTAGCAAGTTTTATCACTTACCTCCCATGCAATAGCGGGGTGAGAAAATCCACGACATTAAACCGATGTTTTGTCATAGACGAGGCCGATATCCCTATAACACTTTCGTTCCTCAATATGCTTCCGATCATTCCCGACCAGCTACCATTTTCCATCCGAATCCCCCAGAAATCTTGTGTCTCAAAATAGGTACTGAAACACCAATATTTAATTACTTTTTTATAACAAAAAATTACTTTTATGTTTTTGTATTTGTTTAAAATATTTTTGGTCCACTATGATACTAAAAGAATACCTGACTGTTCTTAAGTTGACTCGATGTTACATATATTACGCAGTAATTATTTAACATAAACGTCATTACGACTTTAAATGAAAATTGATTTTATTGACATTGTAATTTGTATTTGTATATGCAAGTTACGCAATCAAACTGCAAGGAGATATATGTCTCAGCTGTCCAAATAAATCGTAGTTAAACCTGCAATATCTAATATAAATATAGACATATTTGTTTTTTTCTGCTTATTCAGTAAAGCTAATTATTCATGTACAGTTAAACGCTCACATTAAAAGACATTTATATTTCGCTCACCTAAAATTAAGAATTTCTCCCAGTGTCGACCAAATATTTCCAAAATAACCTCCAACCTTTATTGGTTTGTTGTTCACAAATGTTGCATCTGTGGATGTGCAGATCTGTTTATGAAAATTTAAAACATATTTTATTAATGGAAAACTTTTAAGTGATCTTTTGTAGGAAGTTGTGAGGCTTGAGGGATACACACATACATGTGTATGAGTGCAATAGAAATCTTCTACTAACACACTTGTTTTCGTAGTGTATCATAAAAATCAAATAATCACATTTTTAAAGCTTTGTGTTCTTAAGATTTTATGTAATATATTTATTGCCGTGGTCTTCAAAACCTTAATATCTGTGGAACTCTTGTGTCTACATCTTTACTATCGCGAGGCCCTGTAAAATGAAATTGTAGTTTTGGGCCACGAGAATGAAAGAGAAAGTTTTAAAACATAAACTTTTATTTTAAAAAAATTTTGTGGTTGGTTAAAAATAATCCCAACGCCGATTATTTACAAAGAAGGGGGAGGAAAATAAAGACGCAACAAAGTTATTAAAATTATATTTACAAATTTCATTATGAAGTAAGTATGATTGAGAAAACCCTGAAAGCAGCTCGCGGGGCCCGCAGAACACAGTTTGAATACCACTGCGTTATAATATAGAAAGATACAGTGTGTCTTACGCGAGCGAATGTAGCCGCGAAAAGCAGTCCGCGCAGATTACCCCTTCTCCGCAAGATGTGCCCACTTGTCCATTGTAGACCGTCAGAGAGTGACCAGTTGCCCACTTCATGAATTTCCAGAGGAAAAGTGGCGTGGACACGATACACTTCCGAGAGCTGCACCACTCTTCCGCGATGCTGGGCCACCAGAAATTCGCGATCTACAGGAATATTTATCTTTCTGAAGACGTCTTCTATGGAGGAGATTTCGGGCAGAAACAACAACCATCTTGCGTTTTGGGACATTCTTACCTGAAACATAAGTGACTGAAGGATTGAAAGCAAACTAATATAATTGTTAATTTACTCTTAATTTAGAAGTTATTTGGAATGTTGGTTTTATTTCAAATTGGTGATACGACTAATGCCTTTATTATGCTCTTTCACATACAAAAGGTTTCTATTTGCACGCCATGAAGGCATGTGACAGAGTGAGGTATAACTCTACACTTTCTTAGTCTCTGAACTAGATGGAGGTGAAATGTCAGCTTCACGCCCTGGCTATTTTACTCTTGCGTAACGAGTAACCGGTACCCTTTAACAGGAAGCTGCTTGGGCCCTAGAACCGGTCTGGACGATTTGGAGTAGAGACAATTTATTTCCTTTGCCGGAAATCGAACCACTACTGTTCCGTCGTCCAGCCAGCAGCCTAATCATTTCACTGACTGAGCTATCTCGACTCCGCTTTTGTATATAACAAAAAGCAATAAAATAAGACCTTTTTTAAATTCTCCAAAACTGTCGTGTAATATACGAGTATGTTGCGTTGGAAAAATCATTCTCTCTAAATTATGTTATATATGACTCAGGATAACTCCTGAATGTTAATGATATTAATGTCGTATTAAGAAAAAATTGTATTTTGAAACATTGAAGAATGCTTACATAACAGCCATATGCGCCGGACAAATCTGACTCTGATTCCGAGAGTTTTTTTTCCGGGATGCCTATTTAAAAGCTATGAAAATGTGCTTTGATGCTGACAGTACATACCGGAAGGAAAGTGTGTATTCCACTGAGCAGGACATATAAAGGACGGTTACGCCTGCACTGAACGTCGTAATCCAAAGTCTCGTGGTGACTGACCGCAGTCTGCAAGTTCAGTCTAATCAAGCGCTTCTCCAACTGCGTCAGAACCAGGTTGTCTCTAAGAGCTGCGTCAAACGGAAGTTTTTTTTGATAAAATACAATGAATTTTTAAAATTTAGATGCAGGTATCTTTGTCTTTTCATGTGGATAAAAAAGTTATCTTTCTTATCACATACAGTTTCCAAAATTAAAGTTTGTTTGCAGGGCATTACAAAATAATCTGGACAGATATAAGTTCTTTTGATGTTGATTTTAATTTTTTTCCGAATTTTCTTACATTTTATTATTTTCAGTTGCCATTGTTTATTATCCAACGTTGTATCAATCAGTAACACGCGAAATAGGTTGTACTTACTTTGTGTTTTATATCACGTTCTTATATGACAAAGATCTGATGACAGAGTAACTAAGACATATTAAATTAAGTTATAAACCAACCGATGCACACTAAAACCACTTTTTAAGTAGCTTTATTATAAAATTGTTAAAATTGTACCCCTACACGTGTTTCGATCCTAGGATCATCGTCAGGGGGGTTTATTGCTAAAAGCTACAGTCACTTCAACACCTGATTTAAAATATTCTATCTGCACTTTGAAACATAAGTTAAAAGTTAGCTTTTAGCAATAAACCCCCCTGACGATGATCCTAGGATCGAAACACGTGTAGGGGTACAATTTTAACAATTTTATAATAAAGCTACTTAAAAAGTGGTTTTAGTGTGCATCGGTTGGTTTATAACTTAATTTAATATGATGAAGATGCACGGTGTCAACAGTGTGAAATTTAACTAAGACATAATTATTATTTATGGCTACACCAGACAGGCAGGTGGTTCCATCGGCATGGATACTAAAGTGAAAACAGAACTTATCAGTTTGTTTTCTAAACACAACATGCGTAGAGGACCTCAGGCTTACCCATGTCTATGTCATTCGTTCTGTGTACAATAAACACGCATCCAGAGTGAAAATGTTTTTGAACAACCGCCACAACCTCTGCTGCAGTAGAAACAGACAACTCATTCTGTCCGTAGACTTTGCTACCCAGCAAAACCAATACCAGGCAGCTTTTAACCCATATTGTAGCTGACATAATGCCTTACTTCTTAATAGTAGTAACGCTAATTGTTTAAGCTGACTCTCTGTGACACATTAAGAGCCGAATAATTTTCGAATGGGTACTTGACACTTGATGACGTAAATTTGTGTTTTGCGGCACTGAGAAAATCAATAGGTTCTTGGTTAATTAAACGTGTTACGTTTAGCACAAATATTTACTTTTACTATATTTAATTAGACACATGTAAACCGTGTTCTAGTACTTCATATTTCGTGAAATGTCAGTCAATATTTCGTTAGTTATATCCAGATCCCTGACCGTGGCCCTGGTGAAGAAAACATAATTTTATTTCACTTGGTTAAAGTACTCTGGGTCTGTACACATAATCAAACATTTCTGCAATATGTCCCTCATATGGACTCGACGTGTGTTGAAAATTATAGACGTGGGATGATTACTTAGCGTTTGTGTTTTATTTTATTACGAAAAAGAGCATTCCAGTAGTCCAGTGCTTAGCCCAATAGCCTGATATTCAGACATCACGAATTCGATACTAATTCTAATCCTGATAGAAAAATAATAAAAGAAATATACTGACAACAGTCATCTAAACACCGGTGTAGGCCAATTAACGAAATTTGTAGGCCTGTATGAGGCTATTGCCTCAAATAATATACTTTGCCCCATCATGATATTAATTAAACGTAAACAAATGCAAAAAATATTCTATCTCTTAGACAGGGCGAATAGTTTTCCAGTAACATTTATATTTGTAAGATCTTAGAAATCTTGGTATTTATTTTACTTTGTACCTATTTTTCTAACAAAATATTTACTGAAGTTACTGCTGTGTCTAAACACATGATAAAAATTATTATTTATTTTATAATAATTGTTGGTTGGTGAAGAGAGCTTTGTAGTTCGGCAGCGATACGCGAACCATCCTTAAAGTAACACTGCTTTAGATGACATCATTATGCGAAACAATGCAAGTGTTTGTTTATATTCAGCATATATATTTTTATATGCAGAGGAATAACTAAAGTTTTCTGTGCCGGGAGAAAGATACTGGATTGCTGAAATTTGTATCAGTTTTATTCAAATCGCTTATTATAAACAGCACACACATATACATGGATTACAACAAACACATTAAATACATACATACAATAAAGTAATGTTCCACGTCTAAATGTACTGTGCCCGGGCTAATGTCCCAAATAACTCCACCCATGTTACGACTATGTTTTGTGTGTGTTAAAACTTGAGTGCGGAAAACAGAATGTTATTCTGTGTGTAAGACAAAATCTCTCATGCTAAATTTCGGTAAACAGAAAACTATCTCTTATGTAGACTGGGTGTTTGAATTACTATTGTACGTACTTATGTGCCGCTGAATTTTCTAAAATTATCTGACAGTTAATTAAACCCCAGTCCGAAACTCAGCACTTAAATGGTTACTCTTTTCTAGCTTTAATTTTCTGTACGCATATCGTTTCCATTTGTTTAAAGCGATATTTCTTCCTCTTTCAGAAATCAGTACCAAGGTAGCCACCAAGATACCAATAATGAGAATTATGAATACTGGTGACACGGTCTTCATACTGACTTCGAAATTCGTTCTTCCGGATTACGAACATTTTTGTACCAATGTAGCTCGCGAAGTCGTTGCAGCTGTCCGTTGTATTTCATTACTCGTATACTGTAACAGAGAAAGAGATTAGAGTTTCAGTGTTGCAGATAATGTACAGGAGACAGACATCGTTGTTTTCTGAGACTGTGAAGAAAGAGTAGATATATTTCTTCATATATTAGCACGGAGTCTGTCGATTTTGTTTGCTATTCACACAATGAGCAGTTGCACAAAAGTATAGGTCGATTCGACACCTTTCTCAAGTTAAGTGCTAGTATAGCGAGTTGTAACTTTCATCGAGTTAAGTACTAGTGTAGCGAGTTGTAACTTTCATCGAGTTACGTGCTAGCGTAGCGAGTTGTAACTTTCATCGAGTTAAGTGCTAGTGCAGCGAGTTGTAACATTCATCGAGTTAAATGCCAGTGTAACCTTCATCGAGTTAAGCGCTAGTGTACCGAGTTGTAACATTCGAATGAGATGAGTGCTACTGTAGCGAAATGCAATCGTGGTCGAGTTAAATGCTGAAGTTACAAGCGACCCGGCACCACTGTAACTATTTTATTCTCAGTCCGCTTGCAAGCCTCGATACGTGTTGTTGTGTTTTGTTGTGCAGCAGTGTTATTCCGAAAAACTCGAGTATTTACAAGTCAGATACATTCCCACAGCTATTTTTATATACTCGTAGTTTCTGCAGTGGAAAATGTTGGGCTAGACGAAATTCAGGTCGCAGATTTCTGTATCAAAACGTATTTCAGAAGGGACACAGAATCTGAGGCAGGCTGGTTCCATCCCACGAATGAATTCAGAAAATGTGAGCGACCACGGATTGGAGGAGACGATGTTCTAGATGCAGTACAGCTAAAAGAAAGCGTAAATGTGCGCAGAATTCCGATGTGGATTGGCATTCAACAGACAAAGATATGTAGGCTTTACATAATGAGGGTTTAAATTTTTATCCGTGGTGAAAGGCCATGGCAGTTGTGTACAATCTTTCGAATGAGTGCAACCAAGGTTACAAACTCTGTCTGATATTCTTTTCACGGATGAGACTTAATTTACATGTGTTGGTATCAGCCAAAAAAGGAATTTTCTTTTGTGCGCAGCAAATTTCACATGGATACTACTAAGAATTTTTAACAGAGATTTTCGGCTTACGTATGGCGTGGAACACTAGAAAACTAAATGAGTTTATTGAGTTATATTTTATCTCTCGAAGCCCACCAGCAGATTATTACAAGACTTTTTGTACAAACTGAGCTACCGCTTTATTTAGAAAATGTGCCTTTTACAGCAAGAGATTGAATATGTATACAGCGTGACGGAGAGACTCCATGTTTAGACACAGAGGTTACGAATACTTAAAAAAATTATCAAGGTGGGTGGATAAGGAAAGGTATTATTGAAGTCACGGCCGACTAGTTCACCGGACTTAAATTCATTAAACGTCTTCCACTGATGCTCCTTCAAGTATACCTAGGTTTCACCATAACGGTAAGGTGGAAAACTTGGATGCAGCTAGCACATTTGGTAGATGGGTAAAACACTACATGTTATTAAATTTGAGAAAATTTTATGTTATTATAGAAGCTATAACATAGTAATATTTTTGTTGCACACGCTGTTTATATAACATTAATCCACCTAATGTTAAGAATTTGAATATCAGAGCATTTCAATATTCAAGCTAGATACTACACCTATCGATTTTCAATAAAAGTGATAGTTACTATTGCTGAATTAGCAACATAAACTATGACCTGCAACAAATGAAAAAGGAACAAAAATTATAAGAAAATAATGTACTAACTTGTAGTTTAGAACATCCCTGTAAGGACTCCCTTTGGGGACGATGTAGCAGAGAGTGTCAGCGAATGAGGTTTGAGGCAGAGGCATTATGCTGCATTCTAATTCTTTACGTTCCTCCATGACGTCCACAACGTACGAAGATGATAAGAAAGCCTCCTTGGGATCAGAGCAGAGTTTTCTCAGGCCTTCTAATGGGTCGGGAAGTGAGTTCTCATTAGGGGCAATCATGCTGCTATAAACCTTTCTTGTAAAATCTGTCGATGCATTCTGAAATGAACAAATTATTTAAATAATATTTATAATAATAATAATAATAATGAAAAAGTAAATAAATAACAAATCAGTGTGTTTATTCACGCATAAGCATTGGGATAATACATAATCAAAATTTTTCTTGCTGCTGTAATGTGTATTGGTGAGGAATCTCTTAATTCCTTGTAGGTTAAAAAAAAGACTTAGCGCTGTTTATTTGTTACATGGGATGATTTTCAAGAACAGCCAAGGAGGGCTAAAATATCATAAACCAGGCAGATTTTCAGCCCTATTTCTTTCTTGATGACTTTAATTTATTGAGGGGAAGCATATAAACACAGAAAACAGAAAGTACAAGTATTATATGGGCTGCAAAATAAATAGGCCCAGCAAATAATGAGCATACAGCTAGTGTAGCAGATAAGCACACGAAACCAGAATGCAATAAATATGTATTAAATATGAAAATAATTTTAAATTTAATCTTGAGGCAATAATAAGAACAAAATTTATATAGAATAATTTCAGTGAATTTTTATTACTACTCGGAACCCTGTAAAGGCCCAGCTGACTTCAGAAACTGTTAAGGATTAAGATAGACTAGCAAAGCTGTCGCCAAAGTTAACGCAAAATCGAATTTGAGGAATTTTATTTTTTATGTTCGTGCGAAAGGATTTCTTCTGAAGCCCCTTCAGCACTCTGCGGACTATCGTCTAAACTTAATTCTTTCGTTTAAACAATTTTGTTATTAGTTTAATATCTTGAATAAAAATTTCGTTATCTAGTTTTTGTCATGTTACAGATTCATTTTCTACATTAATACTTTAAATAAGTAGTTTTCAAATTTTCGAGCATGAGAACTCTTTCTAAACTTCCAAAAATTTTGCCGTTGTGCTAATATTTGCACTTTTAGGCTCTGTTAATTGAGAAAATACATAATTACAAAAGACTGTTATGAATTCAGGAAGCGTTGAAAATAAATTCATATTTTATTCGTCACAAAAGCAATAACACAGTATTACAGAGAGAACCAAGCGCTCTATGCGGTGGGCAAGAATTACTGGGAAACCATATGAATTCGCGAAACTCTTGGAATAACCTCCAGCTGTCTTTTGGATCCATATGGCATACATTGGTAACAACTATATATAATGTAAAGTTATTAGTAACAACTGTTTATACATTTGTCGTTTATTTAAACGGGCATTCTCTATTCATTATTACTGAATTTTCTACAAATTAGGTCTACTAACTTATATTTTGCATGTATTATCTTTTAACAGAGTCGCCTCGGTGGACTAGTGGTTCGCGGGTTCGATCCCGACCGAGGTCGATGGATTTTTAAGGGTGATAAAAATCCGTAGCACAACTTCCTTCGGAGGGGCAGTAAAGCCGTCAGTCAGATGTCGTAGATTTACGGCATGTAAAAGAACCTTACCGGCATGAATAGAACCAATAATGCACGTAAGCGAAATTTAGCGGCCATTTCTCACCCAAGTCTCCTGATGGCTCTGGCGGTCACATCAAGATTGAGTTGAACAGCGCGGCCAGTGGGCTGGTCGCTCACTGCCACAAATGCGCAAGACCAAGTAACCTCGGAAAGAGGAGGCCCAAGCCCATATAGGGCTGTCGAGCCATGGTTATTATTATTATTATTATTATCTTTTAACAGACTCATTTTCATTTTCTTACTCTGAAGTAAGTAAGCATATCACCGGGAGGAAGGTTAAACTTGTATGTCCCGTCGGTTACAAGTTGCTGTAGAGTCTCGAAAGGTAGCACTGTACGCTTGACTGCTAGGAAAGAGATCAGAGCTGCAGAGTAGGCGGCTAGGAGCACCACACCGACCAGGTGCGACGTCAGGTACAAAATGCGACATGACCAGTTCTTCGGCGCGGAAGCCTGACCTGTTGTTGAGAAATGTATATTTATAATATGTAGCTACTGAAATATATTTTATTATTCTTTTGTTGCAGGTGCATCAGAGCAAAATTTTTTATATATAATTCTAAAGTTTATAGATTTCTTGAATAGCTTATTATTGACAGGTTATCGAGGCCGATTTAAAACACTTTTGGGACCAATGCAAAATAAAGTTGGAGGTTCTACTAAAAGTAGTGATGGACTGACAATGCTGATAGAATAATGTAAGAATTTAAACTGCAAAATATGACACAAAATCTGAATTACAGACAAATTTATGGGGCACTCCCGATATGTGGTGCCCCATGCAGGCCCACGGATTCCCTTAAATCGGTCCTGCAGATAATGATTAGGGATGACAATATGGAATTTCATATCTACATTAGGCATACTTGTAAGAAACCGAAAGTTCTTATCAGTTTAGAATATTTTAACCTCAAGTAATTAATTGAAACCTGTCTTATAATATTGTGCTGCCGTTACCTCTGTTAGGAGTCCTCCTACTATCATACGCAAAGTAAAGTTAAGTCGTAATTTTTAATGAAAACTTCTACATAGTTTAGATAATCGCATACAGTCGTGAACACCTAGACGTACTATTATTACAGAACAGTAAGGTATGTTTTTTCTAATAACAGTTTGATGCATTTAATCCTATGCAATCGAAGGGTTTTCAGGGTTTCAGTACTTTTAAATAAACGCGCTTACGTTTATGATACCAAGAAATTTACCACAAAACGTTTACTCTGAATTCATGTTGATATTAAACCTTTTTTCCTGATATATCGCATCGATTGTCGGCCGTGATAGTGTAGTCAGTATAGCGACTCGCTACGTGCTGGACGGTCCAGGGATCGAATCCTGATGGAGGCGAGATTTTCCGCACCCGTCCAGACAAGCCCTGGGGCCCACTCAGCCTCCTGTACAATGGGTACCGGGTGTCTTTCCCCAGGGATAAAACAGCGTGAGATTGGCATTAACCACCTACCCCATCTAGGGCCGATGCAGCTACTCCCTCTCTGGGCCTTCACAGACTGTTCTAGGGTGAATTTTACCTTTACCTTTATCTTTTATCGCCTCGATTGATCGATATTAACTGACGTCTTTAGCAATAGTGTTGGGTCACAGGGCCCTTAGTTTACGGACCAGAGAAGAGAAGCGTAGATTTATCTTTGTTCACCTTGACCGCAGAAGCTGCCGAAGACGCACAGGACGCAGTCGGATATTGTATAAGAACGCGGTCCTTCATTTCCATAACGGTATCTCAGGATACTTGTGACTGAGAGACCAGCAGACAGGAAGAGTAGAGCTGCAGTCACGCATACCCATAACTTGAATTTCAGTGGTGAGAGGAAAGTCGTCCAGTTGGGCCAAAACACCTCTGGCTTGAGGATATATAGCATAGCACTGCGGCACAAGATAAAGCTACATTCGGTCATCAGCAGTCTGACAAGTATATGGGCCCTAAATGCCGGGGATACATTAGAGTCACACTATCAGTTACACATAGGTGCGCACCCAGAATTTTTCACTTGAAGGGATTGAACATGAGGCTATATATAATTTATGTTTGATTTTAAAATTATGCTATAAGAATTATGTCGTAAATATGACTGTAACGTACCACTCTTTGCAACTGCGTTTATATACATACAAATATAACTACATGTTCCATGACTCACACACCTAATTTAAATCATAAAGCGTAATCTTCTTGGCCCTTTCATTTCTTCTAAGGTACCAGAAGTTTTTATTTTATTTTTCAAAGTTTTAATGCAGTAATTATGAGCCAATTTCAGTGGCTGATTTCGGCTGAAGGGAGAATCAAGTAAAACGTTTGATATTATCGTGTCTACAAAATCTGCTTTTTTTTTTAAATTTCGATTTGGGGGTAAGCGGGCTGCAGCTAGGCAGCTCGGCTGCGCCTTTGGTTACACATTATCCTCTTGTTTCTTGGTTTATTTAACTACGCTCTAAAACTGCTTATTTTCATATGACATGGCATGTTAGCGTAATGTAAACGTAAATTTGAGTAGTATGTTGAACGGAACAATTGTGGCACGTTTTAATATAATCTCTCACAACTTTAAGAGGAATTGGGTTAAATTATACATAAACTCGGAACCACTGGTCTTCTTCTGTTATGCGAAGCCTGAAAGTCCCAAATATGAAATAAGATTGCAGGTCTAAACAATTATTTATGCTGGTATTTAAAGATTTCAAACTCCCTTCTCTCGAAACGGATCTGAGGTAATTGTTGTTAAAGTCACATCACCGGAGAGTCAAAGCAGGAGGGTCGGTCAGAAAATAAGTTCATATGGCGTGTAATTTCATAACTAAGAACTTAGATTGATTGCGATTATATCAGAGGAATTTGTCGCTTAGAGACTATAATGTTCCCAGCACTGCAGAAAAACATTGAGGGCCACAGATTTAAGTATGAGGATTTGTTTCTTCTCATATAGGACACCGCGTCACTGGACAATCGGTTCCCGACCTCCCGAAGAAGAAAGGTGCCTTTATCTTCAAGGACCTCTCATATTTCTGTGCTCTTGAAGATGAAGGCACAATTTTCATTCGAGAAGTCGGTAACAGATTATCCATTGACACGTCGCCTTGTCCCAGAAGAACAGGGCCATCAACCTTAACGCCGTGAAAATCCTCAAGAATCGCAATTTAAAGACGGCTGCGACGTGGAAACATTTGTGACAGGATCGCTGGTAACACAGGACACAATCACCCTCTATAGACAATTTTGTTTCGCGTTATGATAGATGCCTCAGTTATGTGTAGAAACAGTGGAAGAGCAGTACAGTTACATCTGGCCTGTTCGTATTAGAGTTGAAATAAAGAATCAAAAACATATTCGTTGTGTTTCATATTTATAGCTTTATGATATTTGAGGTCCTCACAGTGGTATTAGTGTCACCATTTTCTTATACATGATGCCGTGTAGTTTGGTATTATATTACACTGTAAAACTACAAGCCGCAACATTCCAGAAAACAGTAACTCTGTTTATAATTTTTACTCACGTCTCGATCATCAGTGGTGTGAGGAAGTCCACTATGGGGATTCGATATTGTGACATGCTGAAAGCCGCAATTGCGACGTCCGCTTCATTTCTTGTAACGACTCCAATCATTCCGTTCCACTTCCCATTTACCTCCACTCCCCACTGCGCACGTGGTTGCGAAAACTGAGTGCTGAAGAATGAAAGTGGAAACACGAGTACCAGGTTAGAGCTAGGGAAGTCCAATATGGTGAGTTGTTAAGATTGGCTGGGTTCAGAGCTCCGATAGGGACCTAAAGAAATATATCTAGGTTTTTATAGTACGTTTTTAACGTGTACCTTCTGGTAACTTATTACAGTAAATCCAACCTAGAACACAGTATAGGATAAAATACAGTAAAACAGTACGAACAAATTTTAATACGCTTTTGCTGTATTTAATAATATATTGAAAAGAAACCTACTGTAAAATAGCTACTTTTAAGACTGCAAAGGAGATTTGAAGAGGACATTAAGAGGGACTTCAGAGAGAAATATTTTGTGGAGGGTCGTAGTGGAACATGGATGGCATTGACTGACAATACTGCATAGTGTCCAGTGGTAGACTTTCATCTTCGCGTAATTGAACTTTACCTAACGTTTTGTTGAAATTCGATGTGAGTGGCCTTTATTAAATGCTGAAGGAAAATTCTGATTTTGAGGCATATTGATTAATAGTAAAGCTTACCGCACTTAAGACCATAAATGGGCTTGTCAGTGTATTCCGTAAACCGTCGACAGATGTTGCTAAAATTCGACATGAGTGAATTTCATCAACTCATTTTAACTCTTTAAATACTATGAATATTCTGTAATATATTTCAACATTGATTTCGTACCGCGCAGTAAACACTTTCCTTCTCGGTTATGAAAACAAGTCAGTTGATGTTGTATAGGGAACTATCGCCGTTTTTTTTAGATCCACATAAAACATATAAATACATAGTGTGGGCAGAATATAGAAATTCTTTACGTTAAGCCTGATGGTACATAAAATGACCATTAAGCTTTAGAAACGGGTTTTTTAATGGCTGTACAGCCCTAGTGGACCACGGTCTCCTCATTTTTGAGGTTTCCAGATCACAGAAACACCACACTCGGTAGGACTCCTCTGGACGAGTGATTGGCCCGTCGCAGAGACCTCTACCTGACAAACACACAACACTCACAAGAGATAGATATCCATGCCGCCGGCGGGATTCAAACCCGCAATCCCAGCAAGCGAACGGCCGCAGACCTACGCCTTAGACCACGAGGCCACCGCGATCGGCCTTTAAAGGGTTAAGCAAGCTTCATATACAAACAGAACACTGCTGGTAATTTTATGCATTAGGTTACATTATAACATACACATATTTTAAGTCTTTTTTAAAGTTAATTGAGGTAGTTAGTAGACGTTCAGCCCCTTGAAGACACCCTTTGAAATCTCAGCTAAAGAATAAGATAAATATCTGGGGGGGGGGGGGGGCAGAAGGCTTATGGAGGTGGAGGTTCACAGGCGGTGAACGTTCGTCCTTGTGGTCTTCTGGAAAAGGTAGGATGAAGTTAAGCAAAGCTTGGGAAGTGAAAAGGATAAGGTGATGGGAAATGGACTATTTTGTACGCAACAGAGAGAAGTTGAGCATTTGGAGAAAATTTTGAATTTCAGAGGTGGAGGGCTGCAAAACTTTAATAATATTTTGAGGGCTGACATCGTTATTATACAAATCCTGTTTTTATGTCAAAGAGAAAAAATGTCACTTGTAAAGATCAACCAGGGAAAGCGTAGACGAGAGAAAGAATGACAGAGGGTAATCATTAATTCCTGTTACAAGGAAAAAATTCGATCTCCAAATTTCGATAAATTCTGGGCTGCCTGCTACTGGTTATTCTGCATATCTCACCTGGAATTCAATCTCTCTGCCAGGGTAGACCACACTTTTCCAAGGAACCCTTCAACTAAATATTGGTTGTTACCCAGTGACGTCACAGTGGTGCCTGGATCCGCCTGTAAATAAAAACGGAAGAGTTTCGCCCACATAATTTTAAAATATATCAGTGAATGAGAGTGATATTTATTTTTAAAGAAATTTTGTTAAAAAGGACGATTTTTAGGCTAGTAAGTTACAATTGGTAACCTTCTTGAATGAAGAGTACTTGAGAAATTATCTCTAAGTTAAAATTCGGAAGAGAAATGACAGAAATTTTGGAATAGAAAAGAAATTAATTTGCCACATTGATATAATGACACGGCGCATAGTATCGTCCAGATAGTCTAAATACTCCTTGAGGGGATTCTAAAACAACTGAAGATAGGTTGAACAAATTTCTCATTTCGTTGGTAGCTTGTTGGTGATGTTTTCGCTATGCAAGGCATATATTTCTTGACTCATGTGATATGTCAATTTTTACTTTAATCTTTGTTTCTAGTATTCGTATTTTAACCCGTTAATTTAAAGCCACAAACGCACAACAAGAAAGGCAATGTACGTATACGTATAAACGTAGTATTGAGGCGCGTTGGTGCAAACATTTTGCCGCCAAAAAACAATAACTATTACATATTCCGAGTGTGTGTCTGCAGCCTTAGTAATGCATGTAAAGCGCATTCGCCTTATTATATTGTCGTCTGTGACCTGTCTGGCTCTACCATTTTTTTCCACATTATCTCATAAACCGAACGATTTTCGGGAAAAAGTTATTGATTTTAAAATGTGTTTTGGTTTTCTCTACAACGTTTGTCTGCAACATTTCTCATTCTAGGAAGAATTGAGAGTGATTTTCTAATAAATGTACGCAGGTCTTCATGTAAATTATCCGTTATTATTGGCATATTTCAATGAAAGTTGAATTCTCTAGACAGATTTTCGAAAAGTACTGAAATATCACATTTTATAAAATCCGTCCAGTGGGACCCGAGTTGTTTCATGAGGAAGGAAGTACAGACGAACGGGCGGAGAGAAAAGCAGACATGACGAAGCTAATAGTCGCTTTTCGTAATTTTGCGAAAGCGCCTATAAATTCATTATTTAGGCCACTGTGTAACCGCCCTTCCATACTCTTTTACCCTGTCGTTTTTTCTGAAGCAGGAAATTCTAACCGTATTAGTAAGTTGATGCTACGTGTATATTACTTTTCGTTTTAAACTTCTGTCACTGTATGTCTTTTGTTCGGTGAAACAAACATGGCGGTATTCTTTACGTGTTCAGCGAACTTACTTTCGAAATAGTCGCTCTGAAAACGAACCCACGAAGGTTGCTCCTCCTCTTACACATGGGAGTATTCGTGTACTGCAGACCTCCAGCACGGGACCAGTTGCCTACTCGATTCACTTCCAGTGGAAATGTTGCATTAACACGGTACACCTCAGTCAGCTGTATCATGTTTCTTTCTTGTTGGACCACCAGGAACTCACAGTTTATAGGAATATACACTTGGCTAAAGACATCTTCCAACGAGTCGAACTCCGGAAGGAACAAAATCCATCTTGCATTTGTTGAATTTGTTCTTGCGGCGATCTTTAAAAAAAATTACTTTATAAATTATTGTTATAAACCTTACGGATATACCAAATAATAAGCCGTTTGGCTCTGTAGGCATACAACGTGACCGCTAACTATTACAGATGGCTTAAACCACAAGTGTTTGAGAGCAAAATGTGCAGGAATGTGTTTGGTCATACGGATGACAAACTGAGCAATTCAGAGAACTTCATGTTGCGGAAATTCGTGACGCATGCAGATTAATTTTTATTATTAGATTAGATGAAATCAAGGAGACTGCGACAAAGAACACATACACACTATCAGTGAGTAAATATATTTTTATCAGACTTCACGTTGACACTCTACAAGACAGAGATTTTCATAGTCACCGGCAATAGAACCTCAAAATTCTTTAAGAACACCCAAATGGAAGACCTAAAATGGGATGGGAGGAGAACACTGATGACTTAGAGAGATACCCTGTGAGAATGGGAAGTGGATAAAACTCAGGATCAAGTATAAGATCATCTGACGATAGTATTTACTGATTTTCTTAATTTTGGTTATTATCCAGTATTCCAAATAGAACAAGGCTTTTCGTAAAATAAATCCTTTTCTTTTTCAGGGGAAAACATACGAAGACGTCTACTCAATTTTTTCCGTAACACTAGGCCTGACTACATTTAGCTGTGTTCAATGAAGTCCAGTGATAGGAAGTGACTGAGAATTGTATCTGCTGGCGAGCTTTGTTATTAGCGGCGTCGAATTTTCGAGTTCTGCTAACACAGTCTTAGCAATTTATGGTTTATGGTTATTCCAAGTTTTCTAGTGCCTTTAATTTTCTTTTCAAGATATGTATAAATTTCTTTTCTCTCCCCCTCATGCTACATATCTACCTTGATTTGATCAGATTAATAATATTTTTGGAGCAGTGACCTACAAACTACGAAGCTTCTCATCAGACTCCTGCTGCTTCTCAATGCCAAATATTCTTCTCAGCACACTGTTTTCGAACACCCTGAGTTTCTGTACTTCTCCCAATGTGAAAGATCAATTTTCACACAAGTGAAATTTGTGGGCAGATTTATAGTTTTGTGCTGAGCCTTTTAAGTATTACGTTTTCAGTTGCCAAATAGGAAGACAAAGCATTCTGAATTGAATGGTAACAAATATTCCGTGAATTAAGTCTCTCCTTGCTTTCTTCGTAAGTTTAATTTTGTTTGTTGTTATCATTCCAAAATATTTGAAATTTGTCGCATATACAAGGGATTTACGAGATATTTTTAAGTTGGGATTTTGCCATGCATTCTGGTGGGGAGACGTGAAGACGTATTCAGTTTCCTGTGCATGTAGGCTTACCTTACTAAAGTCTAAAGCATCTTCTATATATTTTGTTACAATACCTATTTATATTTTAGCCCAGTAAATCAACATTATCAGCATAGACCACAAGCTAAAATATCCCATTCAATTTCAGTTCCTATTGTGTTTTTAACCTACATAATGGCGTATTATAAAGAAGTATTCTAATATTTGTATATCTCATTACGATTAATTTTACTGTGGAATTGCATTAAATAACTGTATATATTTAAATTTTTGAAATTATTAAACGGAAAAATTTTATTAAGTCTATAAATAACAATTTTGTTTGAAATACGATTCACTTTACTTTACAGCCTAGGTTCTCAAGAAAGAGAAAATTCTTTAATAATTCTTATGATTTTGACACTATGCTGTAGGATCTACAGTCCTTGTCATACTTACTTGCTTTAACACTTGATTG
Source organism: Reticulitermes speratus (assembly GCA_021186555.1). Lineage (NCBI taxonomy): Eukaryota > Metazoa > Arthropoda > Insecta > Blattodea > Rhinotermitidae > Reticulitermes > Reticulitermes speratus. The sequence continues at coordinate 10,892,918 of JAJKFL010000014.1, forward strand.
CTGCTGTAGAACATGACATATATTGCACGATTATGATTGCATTGGACACTATAATTAAATGTTTTGTGCTGCAGTATTGCGTTCTGCACGTACAGCTTAGCCAGCAGCTTTCCCATAAACAGATTCTTCGTCTCAGCTGCATCAGACAGAAGTAGGCTAAAGTTACATATCGACAATTTTGGTTTTCTGTAAATGCATTTCCAAACTTTGAACTTTTAACATCACACATTGTTACATGTTTATTTGTGCCACCTTACTAACATTCCTAGCATGCTTACTAACGACAATTCTTAGCTTACTTAATGCCATGCTAAAGAGTGAATTAACACATTTTACTGTTAAGAACTTGTTTTTAATTTAAGTAAAAAACTGCCACTTTACACCTGTCTATCTTTCAAATCTGTATAATATTTTAGTATTCAGCAGTTTAGGAAACTAGTTTCTGTCCACTCAAAATTCCTTACTTTCACCATGTTCATATTTTGTATTAATATGATGTGAAATGTAGGCTAGGTTATGCTAAATTGCGTTCTTGAAAATTTATTAGCAATGGACTGACACATTCACTAATACTATAACACCACAACCATTGGAGAAGAGTGTTGAAACCATTTATTACCGGAAATTGTTTCTTCTTCTGTCTGAAGTACATAAACACACCCGGAATGAAATAGTCTCTGAAGAGCAACAGTGATTTCAGTAGCAGATTTTATTGAAATTTCTCCTTTGACATTCCCATAAGTAATATGAACCAAACTAAGAGTCGAAATAATAAATGGTGCGCTGAGAAACTTCATTGCTACGAATTTCTGTCAGCTTCAAACGATTCTAATGGTTCCTAATTATTTCTTAGTTATAATGAAGCATTTTCAAGAAACACCTTCGGTTTTGAGAACGAAACGTAGTAAAGTTAAATTTTGATTATCAAACAGCTTATAAGTGTAGATTTGGTCCCATTCATACTACTCCTCGTAATTTGAAGGCTGATGGGAATATGATTAATTAATCCATTTACTAGGCAAACACTCGAAGAATAACTGTTGTGTCCAGAATATCATGCTTCAGCACGTCTGTACTGGCAAGTAGCAGGAAAACTGTCTGTGGAATGAATGAAGACGCATATTACAATTCATTAATGAAATCCGTCAGCAAAACGCTCTTGCAAATTTCATAGCACATGCATTTAAAGTCAACATAAGTGTATAAATAGTCCTAAGCGTTAGCAATTATAAAATTACCTCTTAAATGCTTTTGTTCTAAATTTTAAAATGCGTCAAAATTTGGTTTGGCGAAATAAGGATAATATTTTTCTCATACCGATGTACTTCAACACAGCATTAATAGTAAAATTCGACAGAATTATATCTGAATACGACGTACGATTATGATGAGCAGAGAATATGGAAGACGTTATGAAACACAATGAAATATTATTAGGTGGAAGTAAATGGTGGAAGGCATTTTGAGGTTAATTCCAGTAGATGACAGAAGATTTAATAAATTATTTTGTGGGAATGATAAAAATACAAAGTAAATTCATTTTACATGGTATATTAAGTACTTACGTATTTGTTCCATTATAAAGAATGAGTTTGTTTCCTGACATATTAGATTCATCACTTCCGTTTTACAGCTAATGAAGTTGCCCGTATTGATTATTTATAGTAGTGTACAAGACTGTGTGTCACTGGGATCTATGGGTTAGTATTATGTGCCTAGGCTTGCATTTAAACATTACTTTACATTATTAGGATTTTGGGAGAATTTTTATGGGACATAGTGCGAACCTACACACACAAGCGCGCGCGCGGGTGAGGGCAAGAAAATGTAATTTTATTCATATTTCTTATATTATATATTCAGTATAGGAACCGCTGGTTAGCCCATAAAAGGTGAGATATAGCCTTATAGTTGTATAAATATAGCAGTTTCTTAAGTAGCAGAATTATTTTTATCTTCCTGTGCAGAGTCAATAAACTAATTGGTAACCCAAACCCTCTGTAAAATTTTATTATGATCTCTTTGTAAATTAATATTTTTTCATACTTACGTGTTTACGACCTACTGGTACAAAACACATGAAATGGAAACATAATTAAGAAGTCGTGCCAATCCGCTCGCTCTCATATTTTAGCTCCAGACTTAATGATCGGAAACGTCACGTGCATCTCGAATCGATCTTCATATTTCTCCTTAAACATTTAACTGTGTAAATATATGTCTTATAAAAGTTATAATAGTAAAGGTAAATCTGTCCCTGCGCATGCCTTGAAGTCATTTATGGGGAATAGACATGTTTCTTAATTCATTCTTAATCTCGGCACTAGATGAAACTTTACTCCGCGGCCGCTTTATCCCCATCGAAAGAACCCGCATTACCCATTGAACAGGGAGCTGTGTGGGCTCCTGAGTAACTCTGGACGTTGTGGAGAACAAAGAAACTGCTTGAGATCTGAGCTCTTCTGGGAATTTACGCAGCGTAGATGGGTAGTTTATACCGACTTTTCGGGACAGCTTAACCGTCCTATTTTCAAGGGCCAAGCAGTCCAAGAAGATTGCGTAGTTCGTTATTATGGTTCCAAGGGTGTGAAGAAAGAAATTAAATTGTAAACGCTAAATTATATAAAGTTAGCAACAAGGATATCGTTGAGATGTAATTTTCATCTTTATTTCTGCTTTATTTCATTATGGAACCTGTTTATGTTCGCTGGTCAGTACTGTCAAGGACATACATGCTGACATATTATATGTTTTTATATATTTTATATATTTATTTTGTATATTTTGTGAGGTCTTAATATGAAATAGTCGTTTTAATTTCCTTGAGACTGTACAAGCCTTTCGTCGTTTACTGAACTGAAATAAACTGCCGGTATGCAGAATTAAAATATATTTGACCATCGCACTCACATATACTTCCATGTCCATATGTGATTATGCAAAGTGCTACTTTGTATGTATGTATAACGACTGCCACTCCTCGTAAGGGACAGCAACATATTTGTTTATCGGGCCAGTCTAATTCATAAAGATGTTTATAATGCTTGCACTTAAATGAGATGAGAACTTTGTGTCATATGATGTAACATGAAGATTACTGAGCAACAAAAACAGGAGTTTTGGGAATAAGGAAAATAAATTGTAGAAACCACTTGTAAAGGCACAATTTACTTATGTCATAATTCGTAGGCCTGGACAGGAGTACGTTTATAATTGTATTTGTGACATTTTACTTCCCACGCACGCAGGAATATTTCAGAATTAACTACTAACGTACCTACCTGCCTACTTCCTACATAACTAGCTAGCCAACTAACTAACTAACTGACTGGCTGACTGACTGACTGACTTACTGACTAACTGACTAACTGACTAACTGACTAACTGACTGACTGACTAACTGACTGACTGACTAACTGATTGACTGACTAACTGACTGACTGACTAACTGACTGACTGACTAACTGACTGACTGACTGACTGACTGACTAACTGACTGACTGACTCCATGGAGCAGAAAATGTAGTTTCTCAGACAGTCAAAAAATATTCTCCTATTTAAGGCACCCTGAAGTTCATTACCGTCTCAACAAGAGGCCGCCGTTTTTCCCTATCCCAAGCAAGATTAATTTATTCTAGGTCGTCCAGTTGTATTGTTTAAGGTTCGTTTTAGCATCATTCTTCTATCTAGGTCTATGTCTTCCAAGTGTTTCTTTTCTTCAGGATTCTCCACCAAAACCTTTTATATTTTGATAATTTTCTTGCAACTGTTTTTAGTAACCGTGGCCTGTAGAAACTCGTCACATTCCAAATTTCACGTCTATTTATCATTGCTGTTTTAATCTTACGATAAAGTTTTGTGGTGAGCTGTTAGCTTCACCCTTAGCCCCAGAACTCGAAGACCACACTTTGTCGGGCGTCATTATATTGGTAGCTACTCCTCATAACTGGATGCTGATAACAAATTCTATCTCGTGCTTTAGCGCCTTCGTAGCAATCGGCGTACTCCGATTTCGACAAAGAGGCAAGCTGTTGACAAGAATATTCCAATGGTCATGAAACCGATCAGTGGTAAAATTGCTTCGAAACGGACTCCGTAAATCGGTAATCCGTACGTCTGCGAGTTCTTGACCTCGTACTTATGCTTTATCTTGCTTAGAATCCCAGTGGACTGCATCTCCATCAAACTGAAATGAAGAGGAACAATTAAAATGGATATAAGTTTATTCAACAGATGCGGGGAGGGGGGAGTGACTGAGATAACCTAGTTTTAATTTTATTATTGTAATCGCAAGATAAACCGTCATTGAATTCTGGTGTAAGAAATTGCAAGAGGCATAATAAAGGCGATAACCTTATAAGGTGCTAAATTTGTTTCACACAAGCGGGGTTATAATCCAATAAATCGATTTCCATTTTGTTACAAATTGAAAGAGTTTTAATTATAAAATATCACGTCTATATGTTATAAATTATTATTCATGCATTTTACCAAATATTATTCGTGTTATCAGATCAAGGAAGATGAAATGGCGGGGCATGTGGCACGTACAGGTGAGAAGAGAAACGCATACAGAGTTTTAATGGGGAAATCTGAAGGAAAGAGATAACTTGAAGTACCTAGACGTAGATGGGAGGATAATATTAAAATTGATGTCAAAGAAATAGAATCGGAGTTTGTGGACTGAATTTATCTTGCACAGAATTGGGACCAATGGAGGGCTATTTTGAACACGGTAATGAATTTTAGTGTTTCAAAAGGGGGGAGGATTTCTTAACTAACTGAAGACGTATTAACTACCCAATAAGGACTCTGCTCCATGGAGGTACTTAATTACAGGTTACAAAAGGAGTTTACGCAGAATTAGTCAGGAGATTTTAGGTGTTTACGACAGTACGAGGGACACACCGTCTTCTGCGATATGATGTCGTGTAGTCTCGAAGAAATTTACGAATGTTTCAAAGAAATGTACTGCCTCCATTTTTGTGTTAGAAGACTATATGCCTGCCCATGGTAAATAGTAAATTGGATACGACTTGGAATAAAGGGGTAGTGGCCTAATTCCGATACTCCCCCGGAATTTACCCAAAGGGACTGAGGAATGCCACAAAGCACCTGAATCAGGACAACTGGTTTCCCGACCACTTCCCGAATGCAAGTCGGACGTACGGAGCCAAATCGCTCGGTTTGTAAGCGGAGTACACATACGTACTTGTAGTTGAAGAATCTCGTATAAGGACTTCCTTTCTTGATGGCCATTGAAACACTTTCCCTCTTCTGTGTTTCTGGCACTCCAATAACATCGCAAGTTATAATCCTTTGTGACTTCAAAATTGTGTAATAAAGAACGGACTCCAAGAAGGTGTATTTCGGATCAGCACACACCCTGCTGAAACCTTCTCGGGAATTTTTAGGTAATGTGTTCAACCTCGGTTCTATTTCTGTCTTGTATATACGCTGCATCACCTGGTTTGAAGATTCCTGTTTAACAGCCATCAAGTTCGTTTTTAATGACGAAGCCAGACACATTTGTTAAATAATCAAATATTTATTTTTAGAATTCCAAGTGTAAATAAGAATATAGTAAACACAAAGCATAAAATTTATTTTGTGGGAGGTGAATCCACTACATATAGGCCGCGATAAAATCCATATCAGTATCTTTTTTCCAGTAACTTTTTTCTACTGTGACTTCTTACCCATACTAATATACAGGTCATCGTAATTTCCTTTAATTGCGTAGAAAAATGCTCAAAGATTATTAAAGTCAGTAATGTAATTTATTCTAATCCTCTTGCAGATTGATTCAAATTTTTCTACTTAAAAGAATAAATTTTGAGATTGTACCAAACTAACCGTAACAATTTTTTTATCCAGGCTGATAAAGGTACAATTATTTTCCCCAAAATTGTAAGTGAGCAATAAGAATTTTAATTTCCTTACTCGAAATAGATCGACGGCCGAACCAGACGTTGCACCCAATCTGTACGATCCGTCATTCAGCAAGCCCTGAAACCCCCTGAAAGGCGATGCACCTCGCGTCTGCACGGCAAGAAAAGAAATGAGCGCGCGAGAGTAAGCAGCTAGCAGCACGGCGCCTGTCAAATAGGCAGTGAGCAACACCGACAAACACGACCAGGAATTCGGAGTAGTTTCTTGACCTGAAATAACGTAAAATATTATGTGTTCAAGTGGAATCATTATCAGAATGTAAAACGATTCAAATTATGAGCGGGATTTTATGTATTTCCTTTCACAAGCATTGAACTTGTGCTTTTAATTCAAGTTAGAATTTATCACGATATGGGTATGCTGACAATGAAAACTTTCGTACAAAATTTCAGCGCAGCTCAGTAGATATCCGCATTGTTGTGCGATGATGGACATGTGACTTTTAACACTTTAATTAATACAAAGTAAGATGTTGACTTTCGATATCTACACGTTTAATCTTCATGGAGACAGAAGAAAGTAAAGCGTGGTCGGTTAGGGGCGGTTAGTAACTTTTTCACGTAAGAGATGAATGCGTAGTAGGTCTACTCTATTTAAAGACGCTTTATCAACTGTAGGCATTATTCAGCTTGGAACGACAAGAAAAGGTGATCACATTCTATGAACTTGACAGGAATAAATAGGAAATCATCGTAGCCTTGTTGAAGACACTACACTGGCATTTGCTTGAAGGGACTCAAGAAAACCATAGAGTAAATCAACATTTATCCCGGAATAAAGTCGAGTCAGATGCCTCCTTAATACACGTCAGACGTTTTAAGATTTGAGCCAATTTGCATGGTAACTTGTATGATAACCCTGACTTAAGATCTTGTTTCTAACCACCGTATGATAGCCATAACACACTTCCAGGCTAGATTTCTTAGTTCAAAATGATAGTTATTTGTCTGATCTGTATATTTGTTGGTGAACAAAATGCATATTCCGATTTAACATTTACAAAAACTGTGAAAAAAAAGGACAAGAAATTAGTAGCGATTAAAAATATTTCAGATTACAGAGAAACAGTCGATGCCTCTAGACCGATAATATGACATGCACAAGCCTGCTTCTAGGAACTCCAGGATAACTGACGTGCAGAGTAATGTACTAGGTATATCTGAAGTCATGTTTACGTACTTGCATAGTTCATAAAATTAACTACGTGCATAGATATATGAATACATGCATGACAGTTAGAAAAGAAGGTTCATTTAAATTTTCATTTATTACCTTGCGCGCAGAAACAGGCGAAGACAGAGAATAATGATTCCCAGATGTTGTAGTGCCGTTGTTCTATCTTGGCATAATAATATGCAATGTAGAAACAGAGTGAGAGAAAAAAGAAAAGGAGTAACATGGCGGCCATCATTGCTATCCAGAGCTGCCACTTGAACGGTGCCAAATAAATTGTTCCATTTAATTCAGTACTTCCTGGTTGTTGCATGAACAAAACGACCCTGTATAATAGGAATGTTATAAGAAAATTAAATTTCTTGCAGGAATATAAGACGATTATTTTTTAAAATTTAATATTTATGATAATTAAAGCTTTAAGCATAATCTTTAAATTCAAGTCTGTGATCGACACTCAGACTCAGACAATATATTTGGCCTCAATTTGACCATCTGGGAAATAAAGAAGAGTTATCGGAATGTTCATACCTGCAAGCGTGTACTTAGAGTGAGTAACTTTGTAGTTTTCTCTATATTTTCATAGGCTACTTGTCGTGATTATGACATACTAGCAACTAAATGCGCTGAACTGTGAATTGATACTTTCTGTCATGTGCTATAATCTAATTAAGAAACTGAGAAATGGTGCAAGAAGTAAAATAATATGCTGTATTTAAAATAAATGTGTCTAAGGAGATATAAAATGTACTACCATGAAAGAAAACAGTATATTGAAGATAAATCAGAACTGAGTTAAATTCACACTCTTGAGCCTTTCAAAAGCATACTTACAGTATTATCGCATTCGATTTATAAATTATTAAACTAGAAGAACATTTTCATCTGGGTTTGAACCCCGGTGGGAGTGAAGTATTTTCTTTTCTCTAAAACGTGTCCAGACCAGCCCTGGGGCTAACCAAGCCTCCTCAAATTGGCACCACCGGGGCTCTTCCCGGGGGTTAAGTGGCAGCAGCGCGCCGTTGACCACCCATCCTCATCTATCGCCAAGGTTAGGACTGAGTAGAACTATACATCTACAAATACTCCCCTACTGTGCGGCATATAACTTTATAAGGAGAACTCTACCATATTCTCAGTCAAACTTACGCAGTTGTCTGCAGTGTGTATAGAAAGTCCACCACTTCTAACCTCTCGGCAGACATGTGAAAATCTGCTAATGCAATGTCCGCTTCATCTTTTCTTAATCTTTCGATTAGGCCGTCCCACGATCCGTTTGCAGTTCTCATTCCCCATTCAGACACTTCATCGAATGTATTACTGGCGAAAGAAAAGATTAAGGTATGTTAAACACAGTTAAGTATAGGACGACTCACATTCACACATCATGCAGCATCCTATAGAATACTCACGTGAAATTAATTCTTTGTCCGAGTGCTGACCAGATGTCTCCAAACAAGCCACTTACTTCTTTGATATCTTTGTCTTTCCTTGTTATATCCGTCATTAATGACTTCTGTCAAAATTTAATGTAATTATGTGATTAGCGAAGTGACGAAAAATTCTTCGCGTAGAACTAAGCAACCCTCACAATGTAAACTCCGTCATTATATATATATATGTATACATATATATATATATATATATAATTTTCCATCATCTTCCCACACTCAATTAAAAGTTTCCTGTAGTATTTTTTTAATTTAGTGATTTAATCACCTTCAGTCTTCCAAATGCCAGTTTATAATTCTGTATGAGTTAATTCTATCTCTTTCTAGCTACATGTCCAATCCAAAAATCTAATATAGAGGCTTCCATAAGCCGCGAAATTACCTGTTATGTAATTACTGAAAATTCAGTATTACGTCATCACGCTCAGGTCCAGTGCTTTTAATAGGAATTGTCTTACAGTGTGTCAGGATATTGTTATGTCTATTTCAAAATTCTATAATTCAGGTAAATCAAGTTAACGTCCCAAATTTCTAGATCTTTTTAAAATTCATTCTGAATTTCTTATTTTTAGAATATGATGTCATCATTACTTGGTATTACTAATGCTTTTACAAAAAATAGTAAGATTTGACTTCAGTTTTAGTTCTAATTATCGCTTAGAATTAACTGTTTTTTTTGTGTAGAACTTTGGCAGACCCCAGTGCCAGGAACAGATAATCAATTTATTTAGTTCCGTGTATGCTATGTTAGCTACGTAAATGCATCTCTGGCACAGAAGATTGATAAGTATTTAATTAAATTTAACAAGTATAATGCCCATTCAGTGTTATTTGTTTACATAACTGACATTTCATATAATATTACTTTTTTCAGGTCTTTGCTCTTCTAAGCAGACTACTTAAAATTTCGAGTTTTCAGGGCTGTTTGTAGAATCATAATCATAACATATGCCCAGGGACGTAAGCTGCCAGGTGCAAGGTTGTGCCCTTGCAACACCTTGGGATTTTGACCTTTAATAATAAGTATATTAAAACAAAAATAAAAAATCTACAAAAACAAAACTAATTCTGACAGTTCTGACAGTTTCAGTCTAGACTTAATTAAGGATTTTAATTAAATGACAGCTATATTTCTTTATTGAGCAACACTGATCATTAAAAATCTCGCCACGTTACCTAAAGATAGTGTGCAAGTCCTTGCAAAAAATCCTGCCGGCGATCTTTTGCCTATCACTCAAAGCCATGATCGTAATTAAGCAAAACAGACGTTAACAAAATTCGGCGTATTCTTATGAGGTGTGACAGACAAATATACGTCAAAGCGGGCACTAGAATACTGAATAAATGAACCAAATTTTTTTAGGTATTTTTAGACAAAGCATTGTACATCCCAAAAGGAACTTTTTTGAAAATTGTGGTAATAATTTCATAGGATTTACGTAACATACTTCAGATACCGTTGCCCTCAAAGTTAAACCGTGGAAATTGTTCCTTCTCTTGTACATGGGTGTATTCTTCCACTGTAGTCCCTTTGCACTGGTCCAGTTGCCCATTTCGTGCCTTTCTAGAGGATATAAAGCGTGGACACGATATGTCTCTATCAGCTGCACCAGTCCGTCACGGATCCGCGCAACTAGGAGTTCGCAGTCCGGAGGAATGTTCACCTCCCCCACTGTTTCTTCGACGGTGATATTATCCGGTATAAACAACAGCCATCGTGCCTTTGTTCCGATTAAACCTACTAAAATCTGAAAATATATAGGAGTAGGACGATTCAAGTTAAACTTCAGATAAAAATACACTGCCCGATGTTAATACACATCTGTTCTGTGGTGTTGAATGATGTGAAAGATAAGGTAAAGTTCACCCTAGAACAGGCCATGAAGGCTCAGAGGGAGAGTAGAGGTACAGCTCTACTCTTCTTTTAACCTCGGTGCTAGTTGGGGGTGGGTAGTTAACGCCACGACCCGGCCGCTTTACCCCCGAGAAAGAGACCCAGTACTCATCCTACAGGAGGCTGGGTGGGCCCCAGGGCCGGTCTGAACGTGTGCAGAAAATCTCGCCTCCACCGGGATTCGATCCCCAGACCATCCAGTCCGTAGCGAGACGTTATACCGGCCAACGTTGAAAAATGTGTTCGAAAATTATAACGTATGAACTGATTACAATAACAAAAATAACGACAATAAAAATAATAATAATTAGGCAATTAATTTAAAGTGGAATACACTTCGCATGAAGTTAAAATGTGATGAGCTTTAGGGACGAAGTTTAATCCTGACTCATACACTCTGTTATGCAGTTTAAAAATAAAAATGTAATAATAATAATAATACCCCTTTGTTGGTATCTTCACCTTGCCGTGGTAGAGGGGCTTGTGAGTTCCAGTGACCCTGAGAGCTAAGCCGGCGGTAGCATTGCTACCAGTAGGGTCTCCCAAGCCGGAGAGATCAAAAGGGTAGGAACCAGACGAAGAGAGATGCCTAGGAGATGGGAAACCGAATAAAAGCTCCCCTGATGCCGGAAGCAGCGACATCAGTAGCGACATGAAGCACAGAGCAAATGATGCTCGAGATGGTTCATGATCGTTTAGCAACAGGCGTGACCAGAGTGGTCTGAACGGCTGCTGTACTGCGATGTGGAAAGCAAATGGAAAAACTACCACATTATTACTTTTCCTGGATAGTCTCTTCCAGAAACAGAGACAAATGCCAAATGCGAGATGCTTCCTCTGGAGACAAAACATTCCGGAGGTAAACTACTCCCCCATTCGGATCTCCGGGGGGGAGTGTTTCTAGGGGAGACACCACGCGGTAATGACTACAGACAAAAGCAGAAGACACAGAATGAACAGAACAGCTTCAAGATAGGCACTTGGAACGTAAGGACCTTGAATCAAGGAGGAAAACTCGAAAATTTGAAGAAAGAGATGCAGAAGAACGCAGTGTCTGTGCTAGGTGTTAGTGAAGTGCGGTGGAAGGGTCAAGGTGAAATAAAAAGTGGTGATTATACAGTGTATTATTCCGGGGGTGACAGTGCTGAAAGAGGCGTAGCAATAGTAGTGCATAAAAGCGTAGTGAAAAGTGTTGTTAAGAAGAGTGTGTATAGTGACAGAATCATTGCTATTAAATTGCAGGCAGAACCGGTAAGTATTTTGATAGTGCAAGTGTATATGCCAACATCGGACTATGAAGATGACGAAGTGGAAGAGTTATATGATATAATTGAAGAAATTCTTGAAGAGGATGGAAAGGGTGCGACAAACACGATTATAATGGGAGATTGGAACAGTGTGGTTGGAGATAAAGCACATCACAACACTGTTGGACCATATGGACTGGGAAGGAGGAATCAGAGAGGTCAAATGCTTATTGACTTCTGTGAAAGAAATGGACTTGTTATAACAAACACATGGTTCAAAAAACCTAAAAGAAGATTGTACACGTGGAAATCACCAGGAGATAGGAATCGATATCAGCTGGACTATGTACTAGTGAAACAACGATTCAGGAACAGTGTGAAGGATGTGCAGACACTGCCTGGAGCAGATATTGACTCTGACCACAATTTACTGGTTGCAAAGATCTGCACCAGATTGAAGAAGATCATGAGGTTCCACAAGAAAAAACCAAGATGGGATTTGGAGAAGCTATATGCTCAACGACAGGTAGTACACGATAGACTAGAAGAACAGCTTGGTGCAATCAAATGTGAAAGTGGGAATGTGGAAGTGCAGTGGAACAATATCAAGAAATGTGTGTTAGATACTATGAGTGGTTTGGTTGGAAAAGTCGAGAGGAGAGCAAGAAAGCCATGGATTACACAGGAGATGATCAGTAAAATGGATGAACGAAGGAAATGGAAGAATGTCAACAATGAAGAAGGACGGAAGAACTACAGAAGACTGAGGAATGAATTGAAAAGAGCCACGGACAACGCCAAGAAGGAATATCTGGAGAGCATATGTGACGAGATCATAGAATTTCAAAGAATAGGACGTTATGATTTAATGTACATGAAGACAAAGGAACTAGGTTGGAAAGAAAACCATGGGATTCAAAACATTGGCATCGAAGACTCTCAAGGCAATATAATAATAAATCAGAGACGAGTATTGCAAATTTGGGAGAATTATATCACAGAGCTCTACGATCGAGCTAATCGACCAGAACATCTAGACGTCGAACCTGAAGATGAAGTAGATGAAGATGAGAAAGGCCCTCATATTTTGCAAAGTGAAGTGGAAAAAGCTATCAAGGAGATGAGGGATAAGAAGGCTACAGGAGATGATGATGTACCTGGGGATGTACTCAAATTGTTGGGAGAAGGTGGTCTAAGGCTAATGACACAGATGATCAACAGCATGTATGTAACTGGAGAATGGCCCAGAGATTTTATTGAAGTTACAATGATTGCCTTAAAGAAGAAGCCCAAAGCTACAAAATGCAGCGACCATCGCACAATCAGCATCATCGCTCATGCAGCAAAGATAGTAGCGAGGATACTTAGAAGAAGGATTGAGAGGAAAATTGAAGATGCACTTGGAGAAGATCAGTTTGGATTTAGAAGAGGAAAAGGAACTAGGGATGCAATTGGGATGCTGAGAATAATATCAGAACGAACGTTGGTCATAGATGAGGAATTGTGTGCTTGCTTCATAGACTGGCAGAAGGCATTTGACCGTGTCAACTGGACCAAATTAATGCAAATCCTAAAAGGAATTGGGATAGACTGGCGCGAAAGAAGATTGATCAGCAAATTGTACATGGAACAGAGTGTCAAAATACGACTGGACCAAGGGGAGACGAGAAGTGTGAAGATTGGAAGAGGAGTTAGACAAGGTTGCTGCTTGTCACCGATTCTGTTCAACTTATACAGCGAATACCTTACCAAGGAAGCTCTTGAAGGGTTTGGAGACTTCAAAATAGGAGGACAAGTAATTCGCACTGTGAAATATGCAGATGACCTTGTGCTACTGGCTAGGGAAGAAAAGGTGCTACAGGGCATGATTGATAGACTAATTGAAATTGGAAGACGCTATGGAATGGAAATGAATGTGGGAAAAACTAAAGTAATGAAAATCTCAAGGCAACCATCCCCAATGAAAATTATGATAGATCAAAAACAATTGGAGAATGTGGAATATTTCAATTATTTGGGTAGCATGATAACAAGTGATGCAAGGTGTACACGTGAAATTAAATCGAGAATTGCCATGGCAAAAGCAGCATTCAACAAGAAGAAAAATCTTTTCACCAGCAAACTGGAATTAAATTTAAGGAAGAAACTAGTAAAGTGCTACGTTTGGAGCATAGCTTTGTATGGTGCTGAAACGTGGACACTTCGGAAAGCAGATCAGAAGTATCTGGAAAGTTTTGAAATGTGGTGCTGGAGAAGAATGGAGAAGATCAGTTGGACCGATCGTGTGAGAAATGAAGAAGTATTACACAGAGTCAAGGAGGAGAGGAATATCGTACATACAATAAAAAGAAGAAAGGCTAACTGGATTGGTCACATCTTGCGTAGAAACTGCCTTCTGAAACACGTGATTGAAGGAAAGTTAGAAGGAAGGATAGAAATGACGGGACGACGAGGGAGAAGACGTAAGCAGCTACTGGATGACCTTAAGGAAAAGAAGAGATACTGGAAATTGAAAGAGGAAGCACTAGATCGCACCCTGTGGAGAACTCGCTTTGGAAGAGGCTACGGACCTGTCGTAAGACAGACTACAGAATGAATGAATGAATAATAATAATAAGCCTTTTATTCAATTTGAAGTGTATCTTCCGTGATGGTTTTATACGGTGAGCTCTAGGGACAAATTTTAATTATAGCTCATAGACCGGATACAATATAGCGTTCTTTAAAAATATAATGATAATAATGACGATGACAATGATAATAAAAATACCTGACATTTGAAAATAATTCCCCACAGTGCATCGGTATGCAATATCGTACCTCGGTTGTTAGAGGAGTCCATTCCCTGGACATGTCAATTACATGAAGAGGACGACTGCAATGTTGTGAGCCAGTTAATCTGCCCCTCAGCGTCTTGGAATTAAGAATCGACACCTGGTTACACGTTTCGGCCAGCGACTTCTGTAGTTCTACCAATCTTTGAATATCTTCAAGACCTGCACAACCACTGTGTACGTAGTTTTGTAATCATGCTCTTTGAAAGGTGAATCAATCAGGAAGATAAATTCCAAAATAAATTGTATCACCCTCATAAGTTTCCTACACTTCAATGAACAGTGTTTCACAGATGATATCTGTATATAAATATCTACTTTGTAATGCAGTATGAAAAAAATTATTTGAGAAACAAATAGTAAAGGATGCCTGTTGTAACAACGCTAGCTTTCACTGCACTAATAAATATTTCTCAGTTAATGGAAGTAGAGCATGTTCTAAAAACAATTTTTTTTTTGCAGTACGAATTTTCAGTCTATCTAGCTGATGATTATGCAATAATTTCGTTGCACGTTAAATGTCTACCATTAATACATACACAACTTATAATCTGGATAATATACGCGATTTTTTATGTCAAGTAATTACAGTACTTTATTGAGATGATTCTGGAACGCAAAGCTGACTGCAAAATTTTAAATGTAAGTGAAAAAATATTATTCTATTTTACTCTGATTCAGCAAGTGGGTTAACAATGTTTCATACAGCTTATAAGCCTCTCTCTCTCTCTCTTTCTATCTTGTTGTAGGACTGTATAAGCACAGTGTTTCATAACTTACCTGCTATATCTCGACGGCAATGCGGGAGGTAAATTTTATTAAAATACATAATACAACTACGAGTACGTTCATATTTTCTATTATTGCGGAACTACGAAACTTTTAAGATGTGTAAACAACAAATGCCTATTTGTATGTACTTCGATAGTTGGCAACACTGGTGCCAGTTTCTATTATAGACGTAACCTCTGCTTATTTTAAAGTTTTTCTTATATCAGTTAGTTGTGATTCGTGGTTATAACCAAACGTGACTCTCTGTTCTCGGACAGTGAATGAAAGTTTATGTCTCGTGAATGTTTGGCGTGATCTAGTTGGAGACCAGTCGACTGTGCAATTTATGCTGAGACATTTAATTGCTCTTTCTTAACCAAACTTCCCGAAGAAAAAATTGCTTCTTTTAAAGAGGAAGTGATAATGGAAGAAGTTGTAGAATCTCTTATCTTTTCTCAGATTTGTGGGAAACAGTCTTCTTTTGATCGTCAATTCACGGCCTACTTGAATTAGTGTAGCGAAAGTCGTTGGATTGATAGTGGTAGTCGAATAACTTGATCATCGAGATATCCGTAGTATGGCCTAACTCCACTGAATTTACATTTATGAGATCTAACAAAAGATGACTTACAGGACCACAGTGCACAAGCGACGAGTCCTGCACTGGATTTTGAATGTTGCTGCTTACATAAAAGAACACGCCAAAAAATTCCAAAGTAGTACACTGTTGGTCGGAATGAGCAAATCTTTGCACTGAAGCTCGTGGCGGACATTTTGAACATTTGCAAGACGTGTTTCATAAACTGCAACATGCATTTACCTGATTAATTATTTTATTTATTCACTGTCTCTATATTTTATCTTCTCGAGGGCGGCACCTTTATGGAAAAAAATTAAGCATTCGCCATGATATCAGTGTAGCGATAAAAGAGACTTTCCTGCGGGCGCCTTGAACGCGCCATAAATTTGAAGGAGACAGAAATAGGACCAATGTTGTATTAGCTTCTTTAGCACTAAATTACTTGCATAATCATCCCCGATGTGAAGCAATATGTACACGTATGTGTGTGTGTGTGTATGTATGTATGTATGTACGTATGTATGTATGTATGTATGTATGTATGTATGTATGTATGTATGTATGTATGTATGTATGTATGTATGTATGTACGTATGTATGTATGTATTTATCTATGTATGTGTATGTGTATGTATGTACGTATATATATATGTTTCTATGTATGTATGTATATATATGTTTGTATATATCAGGGGTGGCCAAACTTGCTTAACGTAAGAGCCACATACGATAAACTTCAGATGTTTGAGAGCCGCAAGACATGAACAAATATTACACACATGTTTTTATTGCTACATGCACATTTTGTTACAAAAATGCTTAAATATATTTACTCGCCATGAACATTAAACTTACGTTTTAATCCAGTGGACTCTCAGTTTATACCGGGTAAATAATTATAAAGCTTGAAAATTTTTTATTTACCTTTTATATGAATTGTAATGCAAAAAGGAGCTCAGCCAACATATTTTCGCGAGCCGCACATTATATATCAAGGAGCCGCATGTGGCTCGCGAGTCGCGGTTTGGTCACCCTTGGTATATATGTATGTAGGTATGTACGTAGGTAGGTAGGTAGGTAGGTACGTAGGTAGGTAGGCAGGTAGGTAGATAGATAGATAGATAGGTATATCCGTCAAACACTTTCCAGTCTAACGTATATAAGTCTCTTCATTTTTTAAAGGGAGCATTTGCCTGCAGTAAATTGGCAGACTTCTTTCTTATGTGAACTCTCCAATAACTCGTAATTAACAACAGAATTTTGCAAATCCATCTCCAAGCATTGACTCCAGAAAGAATACAAACCACTATGTAATGTGCACAGTACAGATTAGCACACACACATTAATTGTGATCATTCTCACAGTAAATTACCTGCATTCTCCTGGACGTGCAGTATGATAACACAATTAGAGAAGAAGTACCGTTGGATAGAGGAAGTAACACAGGGAACTGTCTGTGTGACGTCATAATGTGGATAACAAGCGCCCAGTTTTACAGTTACTAACATAAGAGCCAGAGTCCACATTATTGATCGTCTTTCTCGTATAATTGCTAGATAAGTCTAATTAATTAGCACTGGTGAGTAACAATACTAAAATTTCAGGTCTTCGTGGTGAGACTAATACGTACAATAACCATTAGTGAAAGAACAGAATGAAATGTGTACCCTCATATAACAAAATTTTGCAAAACACATAAAGTTATTGGGTTGTAAAATTCAATTTGAATGTTTCATAAAGAAAATCAATCTATTTACTTCAACGAACATCTTGATTTGTGATTTTTCTTTAAAGTGACAAGTAATTGTTGACTTTACTTTGTTCATTTGTGGCAGATATGAGAAGTGCAGTCAAAGGAAAAGCAAGGACATGTTAGAAGTCGAATCACTTTTCTTATTGTACTGAACTCAGGGAGGTTTACATGGAATGAAGAACACAAAGATAGAAGATGATTAATTAAAAA
This sequence comes from Reticulitermes speratus, assembly GCA_021186555.1. NCBI lineage: Eukaryota > Metazoa > Arthropoda > Insecta > Blattodea > Rhinotermitidae > Reticulitermes > Reticulitermes speratus. Next base: position 10,910,784 of record JAJKFL010000014.1, read on the forward strand.
TTAGGCGATTTCTAGGCAGTCTAAATTATTCGTAACCATTTTCTCTGATACGAAGAAAACGTCGATGGTCGTAAGAATGGAACAGAACTCTAGATCCTTTAATGTTTAAAACACACCATTTTCTACAGACTACTCATACAATTGAAAATACACTACAGCTTTATATTATTTAACGATGGGTTGCAGAATGTTACATGAAGAGTTTTGTAATTTGTAAAGCATGCCCCTGACACAGCACGCTTTGTAGCTGAATAGACCAGAGAAAGATGAACGGAATATAGGCCTATTGCATAGTGGTGAACGTAGGAACTAATGAACATGTAGCATTAATATCTTGATGTAGGCCGTCACCGCGGAGGCCCGGGTTGGATCCAGGGTCAGTCCACGTGGGATTTGTGGTGGACAAAGTGGCACTGGGACAGTTTCTTTCCCGAGTACTTCGGTTTTCTCCTGTCAGTTTCATTCCACCGCTACTCCATTACTCGGAAAAACGAAAAAAAACTAATCATCTTTATCACAGGGTTGTACAATAAGCCTCAAGGCTGCGGTGCGTCCGTAGCATCTGCTGCGGGGCCCTTCACCACAAAAAGAAATACATCTTGATGTGTGGTGTAAGTTGTTTACTGTAGAAGTATTAGTGTTGAACGGAAACATGAGCGAACCTGAAAAGAGCCGTTACAAGCAGATTTTCTGTACGAGATTAATATATATTTATTATGTGCGGGTGAAATTTGTGACATGATTGGTGACGTAGTAACGAGTTTAAATCTTCATAAATATGTTAATTTATTTGAAATAAATATCATTCTACATGATATATCCAAAATCAGAAAAAAAAATGCATGCGCGTATTTCATCTTTCTCGTTTTTGTTATTATGTCCCTTCCTCCTCTTCTTTCTCTCTTCTCTTTGTTCTTCTTGTTCTTCTTAAACTTACAAACCTTTTCCCATCGACTTTCATCCAAGACTTGGTAGTCCTCTCTCTGTGTGGGACGACCTTTATTTCCTTTGTCAGTGGTTTGTAATGACGTCATAACTTTGCTAATGCATTTCTTTGGAAGTTATCTCAAGTGGTGACACTTTTGACTTGTATTTGTGGGGGGGGGGGTCAGGTTCGAATATCTGTCGAACCTCCGAATATCGTGAGAGATTTGTCTTGATTTTATTTAGTCCCTCCCGGCAAATACTTGAATAATATCTCAGTGCAGTCTATAATCGAGTACCTGTAAGCATTCTTTCATAATAGCGGATTACTATACCATGTCTGCTGGTAAGTTAGGTAACCATTGTCTCCAAACGGACACTATTATTATTATTATTATTATTATTATGTTAAATAATAGTTATTTTGGCACTTTACTGCTCCCTACGATGTTAAAATCCTGAAATAGATGTATAAATCAAATACAGAAAAACCCGAAGGGGAAAATAAAATAAATTGTTATGGAACAGTACGTAGGTGAGTCAGAAAGTATCCGAACAATTGGTCCTTTTTAATTTTGTTTCGTTGGTTATACTGCTCATTGTGCATACAGATATTTGTGGCCTGTTTGAAAATAAGTGATTATATAAAAAAAATAATTCTACTGCACAGACTCGAATATTTTGGAAGACCCAGGCGTAGATGGGAGGATAATATTAAAATGGATCTTCAAGAAGTGGGATGGGGGGGCATGGACTGGATTTATATGGCTCAGGATAGGGACAGGTGGCGGGCTCTTGTGAGTGCGGTAATGAACCTTCGGGTTCCACAAAACGCAGGGAATTTCTTGACAAGGTGAGGACCTGTTAGCTTCTCAAGAAGGACTCTGCTCCATGGAGTTAGTTAGTTAGTTAGTTAGTTAGAATCGAATATTATTGTATTTTTTAAAACAATTACTTCCGGATACTTTCTGAGTCACCCATGTATATTGTCTTCACATATTGCCGTCGGTTCTTTGCCTTGCTTTTCAAGTAACAAAAAAATAAATAACTATAATAGGTAAAGTGTCGTTGAATCATAAAATGAGGCGAGATAAGAAAAACAATAGCTGCGATCTGCTTTAAACTTTAGCGATATCCCGGCTTACGTCTAAAAGGCATGAAGTAAATAGCAAGAATCCAACGATAGTTCTTGTTATGAATTCGAAGCCTCTGCTTCCACGACAGGAGAAAATAAGTGCAAAAATCAAGTAAAACTCTCTGTGCGAATCCCGTCATCCAGGAATCTACGTTTAAATTGTCATTAAAATATAGACCCAGAGAATTCTCTTCTAGCATTCTGAGAAAAGAGCTGTTATTCATTTGTGTTCGAAACGTGATTGTAATCGTATTTATTCATGTAATTTTTAAAGACGGTGATTATGCACAAGACATTTATTTACACAAGGAATATAAGAGACAATCCTTAGCCGAGTTCGGATAAGCCCAGACCTGTAGAATCTGTTCGCATTTAAGATGCTGTCAACAATAAAATATTAATGAAACTGTTCGAAACTTCAAGAGGAAATAAAGTACCGCCCTAGCTGTCTGATATTCGTAACAGATAAGCTGAAGGCATAGGAAGTTACGTTTATATGTTGCTTTAACTACGTGCTGAAGGAAATCAATGAAAAGAGAACGATATTAAGAGTGGTAGGAATGAGGAAAGTCAAACTTATTGGACATTTGTTGAGACATAATGGTTTTGTTACCAACATCATGGAAGGTAGAGTGTTGGGGAAGGAAAGTAGAGGACGACCAGGCTCTCTTACATCAAGAATCTGATGAAGGAACTCTTTTGCAACTACTACGCCGAAATGAAGAGACTGGCACAAGACAGACATCTATGGTTGCAGCGACAAGGCTTAGCCTTTAGAGAATAATGATGATGAACTACGTGCTTTGGTAATAGCAAAATCCGATAATTCGCAGGTAAGGAGGGAAGTCAGGAATGCAATTCTCATTTGTCAGACAAACATTTCATTGCCCAGTCCAAAAAAGTGTGGTAACCACGGTCTACTGATGTGAAGAACATGTGTTGTTATAATCTTCATCAGAACTTAACAGACCGCCTAATGGTTAAGCTGGTCTACAGGCAGTGTTAATTCTTTTCTAGACCCCAAATAAGTATGCGTCTCTAACAAAAGTTTCTCAACCACCTCCTAGTTTCGCCTTTGCTGGCCCTCTATATAACAAGACACAAACTACCGAACCAATTTCGGCGATACTTTGTATGATATACCTACAATAAGTTGTATTGATCCAGTTCTATTTTGACATATTTTAAATAATTGAATGTGATAGCTGAAATGAAGTATTACGCTTGCCTTCTGACCCATTTTATAGGTAAAGGTAAAGGTAAAATTTACCCTAGAACAGGCCATGAAGGCCCATAGGGGGAGGAGAGGGTATAGCTGTAGTCCTGAACCTAGAATATTTATTTATACTGCTGTCTGTAACCAGGAAGTATTTCAGATTTTGTTGCCTCAGTTTGTTTGAGAGGCAAACTATGAAGCATTGCGTTCACAATTTGTGGAAAAAGTAAGTAATATTAATTTTTTTCTTCAATGGCGCAACAGCCCTTCTTGGGCCAAGGCCTCCTCATTATCGAGGCTTCACGATCACACTCACTTAGAGACATCACACTCGGTAGGACTCCTCTGGACGAGCGATGAGCCCGACGCAGAGACCTCTACCTGACAACACACAACACTCACAAGAAACAGACATCCATGCCCTGGCGGGATTCAAACCCAGAATCCCAGCAAGTGAACGGCCACATACCCACACCTTAGAGAGCGCGGCCACTGGGATCGGCAGTAATACTAAGTAATGCGTTAAAAAACATAGTTTTTCTGTAATTCAGTTTTCTCAATGTGACATTTCCATCCACGCATTAGTTGTTCTTAATATTCTTTGGTGCAGGATTTGAGGTGCTCAGAATGGTGAGGATTCATAATGCGGTGTGGGTTAGGACACCGTATAGTTGGTACATGGTCATGAATGTTTTGGAGGAGCATTCTGGGTCTATCTTCACAGGTCTTCAGATGATGGAGGCGGTATGTCCTGACCGTGACCTCGGTACCCACCAATCAAATTATATGGTCCCATAACCTGGAATACTAAAATTTTGAATATTAATTTTCTGCATTTTACATGCATTGTATCACTACCATATTTATTACAAACCAACGAATTACGTGTATTAGAAAATAAATATACTTATTATTTTACATTATATTTTGATCTGAGCAGAAATATGTCGGAGAAAAGAAAATGTAAATTAATAAGGTATATTGCCTAATAAGTGTATTTAGTTGGTTTGTAATAATTTCGAAGTTTGCTATTTTTTTTATTGCTTTTAATGACCCGGCCGTGGTCGGTGGTGGTTGGAGGAGAGGGTATGGTTTGCAAGAGGCTGCTTTACCGACGTCATTCTACATAGTTCCACAAGTCACCACCTCGACTTTCGGCCACTGCGCGACACCGGGTACGTAAGAACGACAACGCCGCTTATGGCGCTGTAACTCTCCGTTTCCACGGAATTTCAACACTGTAAGAGGTATTAATCTGTGATCCTGCCTGCTGGCTGGTTGATGTAGTGGTTGGTGAGGTTATGAAGAAGTTCATGTCCAATCTGATCGAGGAAAGGGAGTCCGTCCTTAAAATTACCGTAATATCTATTATGGATTTATTGCACGAAATTCTGTGCGGTTAATGTTAAAGTTTAAGACATAACATTCAAACATGTTAGCAAGAAAGAAGAGAAAGTCAGGTTATGAAGATCACTTGGGAGAGGGCCCACCAGCAAAACAGACGTGTTCGTTTTGTGCAAGTGTATTTCGAAAAAGCCTTCAAGGAGAGGATGCCGTTACAGGTTAGAGCCGTTTAATTTTATAATTTTCTTTATGACTCGTAGTGGTGTCTTCTGCTTATTCAAGATAGTTGCATGTGCTTAGGATGACCACGCGTCCCGATTTTCGCGTGACAGTCCCGAGAAGGCACTTAAAATCGCGCGTCCGAAAACTGGGTTGAAATGTCCCGCAATCAGCCAAACGAACTCTTTATGAAATCTAACTGGTAAGTGTTCAGCTTCCACACTGCCGGCACACGCTACCACTATTTGCATATTGGGAACCACCTGAAAAAGGAACTAACGTATTGTAATTTTAAAGAAGCTGTTGTAGTTTTGAACTTGAAGACGTCTATCAACTTGGATGAATTATACGAAGAATTTTGTATAATAACACACTTGCGTTGTTTCAGAACGACGAATCCAAGCAAACTCGTTCTGTTAGTGACCAATGGTGTTGCAGAGTTCTGGCGGCACACAGTGGATTTAAAAATGTTGCACGACTACTCTCGTTTGTACTATCACTTGCTGTGTGTAACGCGCACGTGGAGCCTAGTTTTTCTCAATTATGAACCTACTGGACAAATTAATGCAAAAAAGCAGCGTAAACTTAATAAAAAGTGCAGTTATGGTAAACATGAATTATAAATATTCTTGTAAAAGACTTTTACACATTTGTGTTTAAGGAAGCAGCAAAGTCAAAAAGTATGTTTTTAAAAATTCAAGTATTGAATCAAAACTAATAAACTGAAAATTTTGATTTTTGATTACTCATGAAATGAAATGGTGCTTTTCACTTTTATGTGTCTACCCGTATGAATTGTCTTACTTTGTTGAAAAAATACAAATATATTTTTCCTTGTACTATTTTATTGTTTTCTTAGAAGAATTTCTAATTAGTACATCTTGAAGTTTGACATGAAAAATCTTTTAAATAATATGTATTTTGCAATACAAATTATCATATGTAAACTAAAGTTAAACTGCTACAACTGCAAACCCTTGTACTAAACGTTATTGCCATATGCCAGCATACTGTGAATGTCTGAATGTCCCGCAATACGGAAGTGAAAAGGTGGTCACCCTGCATGTACTCATAACTCTTATAATATGAAATAATTGGTATATGAATTTTTGCAGATTTTTCAGGATGCCTTTGTAAGGTTCAGTAAAAATAATGAATTATTCGTTCACTGAATTTTAAAATATGTCGTTATTAAGTTGTGAATAAAACCCTCGAATTCTTGATTGTGTATGTGCCTTCCATTCCTATCCTATCATGCACTCTGCTGAGTAAAGGTATCTCCATTATTCAGTGATATCAACACATCACATAAGTTACAGTAACTGAGGCAGTGAACAGACTTGGAAACTTGGAGTGACTGGCAGGAAGCGGTCATGGCCAAAAAGTTATCATCCAAGCTTTTACCTGGAGGAACAGAGAAAGACTGTTTAAAACCCCAGTCAGCATAGCTGAGATGTGAACTAGTAATTTCCCAAATACAAGTTGAGTGTTATGGTCACTCCAATTCATTTGGTAGAGTGATGTTCTTGGAGAGATTGGCACCCCCCTCTGCTTAAAGATGATGAATGTGCCAAATGATGAGAAACTTTGGCAAGTGTGTACCCAAGGCAGGTGCCATGCAAATCCCTGTGCAAGCTGTCATGCAGCTAATGTAGGTGGTAAGACCAGGACACTGAAGGACTGTACCCTGATACATACTTCATGTTATTAGTTGTGTGAGGCCCTGACATGGCAAAAGTGCACTTCACCGAGCTCTGCAGCCTGAAAGTTAAGGTGGCGACATACGAAGGACACTAAAGGGATTATTAGAATGCAAATGCTTCCAACGCTTCATTATGGCTACACATCTTAATGACTGATATGTGGGCATATCACCCCTATGCACAGCTTCAGTGCTGTAGGTGTGGGGGTAACCATGCTGTGAACGGTTGAAGTTGCAGTAAGCAGAAAAGGCTAAGTAGCTGCTCCAAACTGAGTAAAGGGAGTGTGTGACCAAAAGGGTGGCATATCCACTGGACATTCTGCACAAAAACTGACTCCATCTTGGCTGTCTCCTGAACAGGAGAGCTTGGGTTCATGTTGGAATGATATAATCCATGGGGGCTGTGTAGTCTAGACACAGGATACTCCTGTGGTACTGTTCTGTCTGTTACAGCTTTCCCACCTCTCAGATATTTTCTTCCACATCATTCTTAATGTGCGTACTCCTGAAACTGCAGTGTTACCAGCTGTGTAGTAGTGTTGGCGCTTACCAGTACAAACGAAAGTACAGTCGGACTTGGTTATAACGGGGTACGCGGTGGCGCAATTGGTTGAGGCACTGCGGTACAAGCCAGAAGGTTGCAGGTTCGATTCCCGATGATGTCATTGACATAATCCTTCCGGTACCGCTATGGCCCTGGGGTCGACTCAGCCTCTAACAGAAATGAGTACCATGAATATTTCCTGGGGGGTAAAGGCGGCCAGTGCATAGGGCTGACAACCTTACCACCTTCATGTGCTGATTGTCTAGAAATGTGGGAGCCTCAACCTCCTGGAACCCTAAGGGCCTGTCCAGGCCTGTAATGGGATTACTTTACCTTACCTTTACTTCACTCAATTATAACGTCATGAAAGGGACTGATTATTTTGTGTCATTATAAACGAGTGTCGCTATAACCGAGGATTATAATGTTATGGTTAGCAGTGATGAATTAATTGGTACCACAGATATCTGACTCTATAGGCAAGGTGTTGTATGAACCGATGTCGTTATAACCAGGTTCGACTGTAATGTGAAGTTCATATTGGTCCTTGCTGTTGATGTAGGTATATTAAAACATTATGAAGTATTGGTAGCTTCAGAAAGTTTCAGTGTAGAATATACATAAATCACACATTCAGTCAGCACAAGTGTAGACCTTTTTATTTTCAGTATTTCTTTCTACATATTTTGGCTGTAAATAGCCTTCTTCAGGCAGTCTGTTAAATTATGTGTAAATCAGTGCATTTTTATAATTCAAGTATTGATTATGGGATTCCACATTTTCATGCAGAAGTGGTATAAAACCACACAATTTTAAAACTTATGTGCAATATATTATTATACCCCAAATTAAATATTGTTATACATAGTAACATGTTTTCAGCATTCCAATTCCCATATTGGTGCCTCTCTGTATGCTTTTTTGTTTACTAACAGTAGTTTTTGTGTTTTTGGTATGCTGAGTTTATTTTATCTTTGTTTCCTTCTGTTGGTTCTGTGGTACCCTCAGTTGTATTTGGTGAGACCTCATTAAATGTTTTTGTGTGTGACTGAGAAGTATGGGAGTATGTTAATGTTGGCCTCTTTTCCTTGTTTGCTCTGTACTGTTTCCAGGTGTCTTAAATTTGTGTTTTTTGATATCTGCATATATATGACTGGCTTACAGTATTTACGGTAAGTACACCTGGATACGGTGCAAACAAGAAAAAGAGGAAAAAAGTAATATAACCCCCATACTTTTCAGTCACACACAACAGGAACATCTAATGAGGTCTCATGAAACATAAAAACAAACAGAAGAAAAGAGAGAGAAACTGAGAAGGTTAACTCAGCTTCTCAACCCCCCCCCCAAAAAAAACACCCAAGTTCACTATTTAGCCTGTCCATATGAGGTGTATCGGGGATAAATGGCACTGGAGCGGGTTCTTCCCTGACTACTTTTGTTTTATTCTGAAAGTATCGTTTCACCAGTGCTCCATACATGAATTCCATTCATTTACCACCAGTGGTATATATTCTTAGGAACTGAGAGTGGTGTTAAATAAAACACTTCTCTCTCCTGAACAGTTTAAAGTCTGTTGACTTTTCTGTACCAGTCAGTTAATGTGGCATGTATTCTTTGCTTTATGTTTTCAGCCATAAAAGAATTTGTGAATCTGTGTAAGTCACCAGACACTGACAGTGTTATCCTGCAGTACCTGGAGGCAGGAGGAGGAGCTCAGGAACTTATTGGACTTCTGCAGTCTGATAACAAGAAAAATATGGCTGCTGTTGTGCCTGTATTTTCTGCCTTACAATATGTTGTTATGAAGTAAGAAAAAGAGTTGTTGTGCTTTTAACAGGCAGTTAGACAGATACTGCTAATCATTTGTAGCAGTGTGATCTTTACACTTGTGTATATTTCCACACTTTTGAAACTGAAATGTAGTATGGGAGGTTTTTGATGGGACAGAGGGAATGTATTCTGCCATCAGAAATGTAAACAGAAAAGTATGCATTTTCTGGGCATGTGTCATTAGCGTCATGATACAGTGCATTTAAGTCGTGTGGTTGGGGGGAAGAAGTGAATGAAATGAAGTTTGGTATTGACACTGAAGTTAATTACTAGAAATGACCACTATTTTTTTATGTGGAAATGGTGGAGTGGTTATATGTCTTTTAAGTTTATTCCTGTTTGAAAATTTATCCTTATTTCACCATCTGTGGCTGCTACATTTTGACTGATAGCCTTATTTTATTTTAGCTTTGTGGTTTATGAAGAAATGAGTTGGTACATTATATTGTTGTGTCACATTCACAGATGTTTAATCAGTTTCCTTTGTTCTCTTCTGTGACTTTTGTGGTTGTCTGCCCAGTTTACTTGTTCATGACACTTTTGAAACAGTTAATTTATTGCATAATATTTGAAATGCACAATATATTGAATAAACTAGGCATCATGCAGAAGCGTATAGTGTATTTGAAAATGTGGATGTTATCATTCCAAATCATGTTCTTCTGGAATGTGACACCTTGTGGTTTAGTAGATAGAATTGAGTAAATTGGTTGAAGTGGCAATACTGTACTTCTGATTTCTTACTGAAGGGTTGCGTGGTGTGAATCTGTCTGGAATAAGGGAATTGCTACAGCAGTGGAAGGCATCTGTTATTTTACAAATTTTGTAAACTGTCTAGTAAAACCAACAGTATATTATTATCAAGGAACATCATGCTTATCAAGTTAATACAAAATTGTATGCAGCTTTTGTCTTTCTTGGCTATTTCCATCTGTAGACAAAATTATGTGGAGTTATTAGTGTGACTGGTGACGTAATAGGTCAACTGCTGATCACGTTTTCTGTGTTTGTGATGTACTAAAAAAAATCAGGAAGCTGGGACAGTATATCAGCTATTTACAGAGTTTGAGAAATCCAGTGACTGAGGGGAAACATATTGCAGGACATCCTCATGGAAGTTTTTTTACGCACATAAAACTAATTGAACTAATCACACTACATTTAAATGAAAGCTACAGTAAAATTTGTACAAGTAAATATTTGAAGATTCTGGCCTTCCAGGGGTGATGCTGTGTTGCTGGGTTAGTGTTTCCAAAAATTTTTGAAGGAACATAGTGTCTTTGGAATTTCATAATTTGAGTGTTATTCCATCTTGAAATTTCCAGCTGCCACCAGTATATGCAGTACTGTGACGATAAGAAAAGCAAGCATATCCTTGGCAAAGAGTGGGTACTTCTGCATGTTGAAAACACAAATGCTAGAGGGTTGTAATGATTGAAACCCACTTTTAGTTTATTTGAAACTCAGTTCATGTTCCAGTGTTTTCAATCCTTTAGTTTTGGATGCTAGTTGATGTCATTTTTAAATTTCACATGTGTTTCATCTTTCAATTTTCAGAACTCTTAGGGAAGCTCAGGAATACAGGGTTAGTGTAGAAGAAGCATGTAAACATCTTCTGAATCATCACCTGTCAAGCATACATTATATGCTATCCTTGAAGAGCACTGCTAAACATAGACAAATAGTACTTAAATTGCTAACAGGTCAGTGTTGTAGCCTTAATGGCATTGTTCAGTTTAATTTAAGTATCTTAGGATTAACCTCATTGTTGACTTAGTTAAGCTTAAACATCAGTTTTTTAAAATATCTCCTGAACATGACTCATTACAGCATGAACATTTAATCCTTGAGTCAAACAAATCTTTCAGGAAAGTCACACACTGTATATGGTAATGAGAGAGAAGAGAGAATCATTTTATTTATTGACACTATAGCATGTATTACAAGCCAGATAATGAGTTTGCTGAAGATGAGCTTGTTTTGGTCTGCTCTGTTGAATCCTCTGACAAGGGATTTTATAATGAAGTGACAGCAATGAAAATAGAATATTTTGCATCAAAGTCTCTGTATTAGCTCATGAACTGCATATTTCTATGGACAAAGTTAACTGATGGCCAGTAAGATCTCATTGGGAGCCTAGATTGATGACTCAGGATAAAAAAAAAGGCAGACATGAATGTTGTAGTTAAATTTGGAGCATTTTAAGCAAAATGTGAGTACCTTCTTTTGTAGCATAGTGACATGATGAAATGTGGGTCTACCATTGGGATCTGGAAATGAAACGGGAGACTGCATACTTGGAGAAAATTAGATATCCAACAGTAATACAAATTTTATATACCTACAGAAATCTGCTGGTGTGATCATGGTGGCTGTGTTCTAAGATTTTGTGGACCTGCTGGTGCTGGAGATCATTCTAGCTAAGTTTAAAATTGCTGGTAAATGCTATGGAAGCAGTCTCATAAAACAGAAACACTGACAGAAGCTGACCAGTTCTTCTGTATGTTGATGCTGCTGTGTGTAACTGTCATGATCAGGAACTCAAATGCCTAACCTAGTGTCCAGGTCTAGCCTGAAGCATTTAAGTTCTCTTCACATTCATGAACAAATTTCTTTGGGGAAAGAGATTCTCAGGGATGATAAAGTGGAAAATGCTGTTCCTATCAGAAGCCCAAGAAATTGATATGCATTCCAAGGAAATTATATTTTTAGAATCAAAATGGAACATGTATAATGTTGCACTGAAAGAAGAGTGTACTGAGAAAACATAGTTGGGTTTGGCTTTGGAGGCATAATTTGTACTGAGGTAGATAATTTATTGGATGACCATCATGTGTGTATTTCTGTATATGTATATGTAAATAATTAAATTAACCACTTTGTTTAGATAATTTACTGAATGATAATAGTGTGTATATGTGTTTCATTATTTGTGTATATAAATAACTGATTTCATTTACTTTAATCACTCACTTTGTTTAGTCATAGCGACACTTAACCCTCAACTAGCGCGGATGATATTAAGCCACGTGAAAATCAGTCCCAAGTTGTGGGAAGTGCTAGCAAAGCACACAAAACCGGTAGATAAGAGTGTGCGCATTACCTTCATACATTTTCTAATGGCATTCCTTGTTGATGGGTGTGTGTCTGTCATTTGGCCTCTACTAGAAATTAAAGGTAAGCACAGTATTATACTTGGACCATTTGAAAACTTTTTCTGGAAATTCTGTGTAGACATATTACACATGCTCTTTTTTTTAACTGGATTGTGCTGACATGAATTGTAGTCATGCTTCTTTTACTGTATTAAACTTTACAGCATTAGTAATGTTATATGTAGGTATTTATTCCATGGTACAAGTAATACATAACTGTACATTGTCCATTAACCTTTAAATGACTGTGTTCACATATGTGAATGCACAAAAAAAAACACCCCTAGAAATTCATTTTATATATTTGGGCAACAAGGAAATTTACTGCATTTTTAAGACATGCTGCATAAGCTCTGTTTTATTTTCCACAGAATGCTGTTCACTTTGTAATTTTATCTTTTTCTGTTCAAATAATACATTTTTCATAAACACTGGGCAAAAATCTGTATACCAACCCGGTCATTTAAAGGTTAATATGCGTATTATTTTTATTGGTGCTTGTGAAGTGTTTTGATGTCGTATTTGTACATTGTCTTCTGACTGATGAAAACAGTTAATAACAATTTATAGAACACAGTGGCATGTTTCATATAATATTATTAAAATCATTAATAAAAGTTAACGTAAGGCTGTTTCAGGTTCCTTTGTCCATTGTCATAGTTATTTATAGAAAAATAAAAGAAACTTTGGAAATGTGTTTTATTTTTATATTCAGATGGAGAAGTGCCTGCTCTTTTGGTCCATTTAGAGGCATTCTTCTTACACTTTCTATATGAAGACATCAAATAGAACACAATTCTGAAGTGTGTGATTTTTATATAAAGAGGTGTGGTAATGGACACAGTACAATTAAATGGCCTTCAACATTGTGTCACACTGTTTTCAAATAACTTTATAAACTTAAAATCTAATTTGGAACTTACACAAATATAAAACTAAGATACATTGCAAACTGTGGTAAGAACATAAGTTGTGTTTTTGTTGATGGAATGTGTGTGTGTTCGTACAATTGAGACTGAAGCCATCCTTTGCACATTGCTGGAGAAGACAATGACAGATGTATGAAAGTGTGTGCTTATAAGACACTTTAGCCACAATGCAGAAGTGTATTATTGATACATATGATTGAAACAGAAGAATAAAAATGATATAAACTAGTTGAAACAGAGAAGTATTTTAGGTTTTCAACAGTCATAGAAGGATCCCATGCGATAGTTTTGGTAATTAACTTTACTAAACAGAAGCCCTAGCTTAACTATGATCCATTATTATGTTAGTAATTATTGGAAATGAAAAGCTCAACAATTAACATAATATGAAGGCTGTGTGAAAAGCTATTATGTGTGCGTTATGCTTGTGTCTTGTAATTGTCTAGTGGAAAACTAATTTAAGTTTTCTGACAACAATGGATTTGAACACTGAATGAAAAACAATTTTATATTGAAGACATTGACCACTGAAAGTATTGGTTTAAATCATGGTGGTTCCACTGTACTTGCTGATATTTTTGGAGTTACATTTTGGCCTTTCTGAGTGTGCAGTTACTGCAGTAGCCATTTGTGCCTCATGATTAATCCAGCTTTGAACAGATAAGTTGAAAGAGTTGTACTTTAATTAATGTTACTTGTCCAAAATTTCTTTATTGCAACCTGCATGAAGAGGCATAAATTTAGCTGGGAGGTGAAGGTAGACCAGACCAGCAGGCTTCATGTACCAAGCACCAAGTAACAAAATTGGTAGGAGGGCTGGTGCCAACTGTGATATGACATTAGTTATTTTAGGTTCAGTCATCAGCTTGAACAGGTGATTTAAATATTTACATTACTGGGAAACAGTGCGATCCTTATCCTGTGACATGACAACATTGTAACTGGACAAAGGAGGGGAGAGGAGTAGTGATGTTGCTTCTGTTATGTTGGTTGTCATGTTATCAGCAACATGCCAAAGAGCAGGGTGACCAATTGGCAGTGTGTATACCATCCAAGAGCTGGGTGGGAGAAGATGAAAGTCTGTTCCTGCTTTACATAAGTCATTTGACACAAACTATACAGTTGCAAGACACAGCACACTGTAGATGGTGTGTCCTGAATACTGACAACTTTGATATTTATGGCAGGTCTGCTTACAAGTATAATACCAGGACTGTTATATGATAGCGCAAATACAGTGTGTCTTGTGCTAACAACTTTACAAAACAGAGTACTGTTGAACATGTCAATTTCAAAGACAGCTAAACTTTACACATTCAACACGCCAGTTGTGAGAGCTCTTCTGACACTTTATGATTGGAAGGGACCTCTGAAGTGGAAACCTGCAGGGAAGAATCAAACCTATGAAATTAAAGGTACAAATGAGGTAAGAAAACATCAGTTTCATTGTTCTTAACTGCAGTTGCAAAACACAGCAACTGTCACTACAGAGAGTGCAGAAATGATCTTGTCACTCATATTCAATTTTCTCTCCTTCCATTCTTCAGATAGAAACTGCACTGAGTGTAGGGTAACTTTGACAGTAAATGCAGTGGAAAGTATGTGACAGAAATGATTGTTACTATGTAAATTGGAGCAGAGAAGGGTACAGACCTAAAGTATAACAGAATTGTTAAATGCAGTAATTTGTAAAAATTTTGAGCCCACTGCTAGTTTAAACTGGCTCTTTATAATCACCAGCCTAAATAAGACTCCAGGTGTCATCTGAATATGTGGTGTTGAAGTATGTGTTTAGGATAAGTAAATGACAGGCAAGAAGTGTGGAATTCTGAATGCAGTTTTATGAAGTAGTGAAACACATAAAACCATAGAAGTAAAAGCTTTTTAATGCCTATATTTTGTTACAGATCGAAGATACAGAACAAGAGGAAGAGAAGCAGACTGTGGCAGATGCAGTTCATGATTTCCTTCAAGTCCTGTGCACCTCTCATAAATATGGCATAATTTTTCATGACAGGAGTATTGGCACCTCTGGCAGGAAGCATAATGAGTTACTGCAAACTGTGTTAGAAGTAAATACTGTTCTTATAAAGAATTTTTGGTATCTTATGGGGACTGTTCCATAACAGTTTGATCACGGGTGACTGGATGTAGGTTGGACTACTGTGTTTTGATTCCTGACAGGGACATGGACTTTTCTATGTCTCCATGTTCAAAATAGTTTTGGGATCCCCCTGTCCTTGTCCAGTGGGTACTAGAGGCACTTTCACCAGGGGTGAATGATCTAAAATGCGACTGTCCACTGTATGGCATGGATTGTAGGCACATGGACAGTTCGCACTCTACCAGATTATGATTGAGGTTGTTTAAAGGCAAATTTAGTTGAAGTAGTGTTAATAAATCTGGCTCTTGCAGTGGACTGTTAGATTTCTCATGCATTAAACTCCTTTCCAAAATAAATTTGAAGTTTTGAATTGTGCTACCAGTTTAGAACTATTATAATATTTGTTTTCATAATTATAGATAGGATCTTAAGTCCGGAAATCTGAATGCTCTCTGTAGAAGTTTGATTGATAAATTGCACTTGATCAGGATGAGGTTTCAGAATGTGACAAGTCAGCAGCATTTGGCATTTTATAGATATAAAATTGCCAGAGTTCGCATGTGATAGACATTTCTGACCTTCAGGAACCAATTATGGAATGTTAAGGATGAGTGGTTAGCATTGCTTTGTATTTATAAAGTCAACATATGCGCATCTAACATACACAACAATACAATCTCTTGTTTACTCTTACTTGTTTTGGTGGAACTCCGCCATCTGTAGGGAGTCTATACACCAATATTTAAAACTCATTAGAGTATAATACCTTACAATAGTAATACATATTATATCACAGCTTTCTGTAGCTAAATTAAGAAATGTAAGATCTCGTAAAATGTTGTTAAAATTCTATATGCTGGTATATCGTCATAGGTTTCGCCATTGTATACAAACTTGTGATTATACTATGTTATAATATATTTTATTGAATATTATATATTTATTGAATATTATATATATTTTATGATTTAAGTTAACAGATTGGATCAAGAATAAGATTAGATGTTTGTATACTATGGCAAAACCTACAACAATATACCAGTATATAGAATTTTGACCACATTTTATGAGATCTTACATTTTTGAATTTAGCTACAGAAATCGCTAAGATATAATATGTACTACTATTGTAATGTATTATACTTTAGTGAGTTTTAAATAATGGTGTATGGACTCCCTACAGATGGCGGAGTTCCACCAAAACATGTAGGAGTAAACAAGAGATTGTATTGTTGTGTATGTTAGATGTGCGTGTGTTGGTTTTATAAATGAGAAATTTAGTCACAATGCATGGAATGAATAATGTTAAAATAGAATTATAAGATATAATTCTGCAAGCTTGTTTATTGAAAAAGGGAAGATTTTGCTTGTACTCATACATATTATGTACAAGATATTTATCTCTTAATTGTATATGTTGTTTATCATGTTAACAGTGCTTGGAGAGACCATGGGAACACAAACAAAGAGCTGAGTTAGTTCTCAAGACTCTTATTGCTTGCCCTGACCTGATGAAATTTGTTTTAGCAACTGTAGAACCATATTTGGAGCCCCGAGTTTCTGTCAAGTGGTTGAAAGCTGTTAACTTTGTGAAACAGGTAAGGTTATCAAAGAGTGTGTTGATTCATTTTGTATTGTATTGTATTGTATTTTATTTCGTCCTAGAAATCATTACAGAATGATATTGGACACATCCAGAGAGTAGTTACAGTAAACAGTATAAGAATTACAGTAAAAGCAAACAAACACATAAATCTGATATATAATTACATGCATGTACAGGACCACACAAGACACTGATTAACATAATACACATAAGAAAGCACTGGCAATTACCGTACAGAGATACATCTTTAACCCAGTTCCTACGAATTAAAAGTTAACTGTCATAAATTCTTCCACCGAATAAAAACTCTTTTCAAGTAGGAAATTTCTAAGTATCTTCTTGAATTTTATTATGGACTTAACACTTTTAATTTCGCTAGGTAGTTTGTTATAAAGAAGCACATAGTGGTAGTGCTAGTGTTAGTGTAAGTGTTAGGTGTCTTGTTCTAGTTGTCTGTACTGTTAAGTGATTTTTAATTGAATGATTAATTGTCAAAGAAAATTCAAATTAAAAACAAGTCATTGTGGGATTTGTGCTGTACAGAGTGGCAATGGGACAAGTTTTTCTGTGGCGACTTTGATTTCCCATGTCATTGTCATTGCACCAGTGCTCCATGCACATTGATTAATTTATCACGTGCTGTATACTCCTAGCAAGTGACAGTGTACTTAAATGAAAACAGTTTAAAGATTATGCATTGATATATGTTTCCTTTCAGCTGGTGCATAGTATGAATCCAGAGCAGGTCCTGGAGCCATATGCTGATTGTCTGACTGCTCATCAAATAACAAATGTAGTACATACATTGACAATGCCATCTGTTTTATTAAGAGCTATTGGTGCAGGAATGCTTCAGCATAGACAGCTAGTTGTCAGACATGAGGCAGTGAACTTACTGCTTGTTATGATGAGTCAGTTCAGTAAGTTTGTTGCTTCCACAGAAAAGCGGAATCTTGTTGATGATGCTGCTCGGAACTTGTTGAAGCAGAACATTATGAAGGTATGCAGTAGTATGTAATGAAGCAATAGTTTTCACCAAGATTGGAAGTGGTTCTATATTTTGTTGGTTAACATTATATCAGCTGTGAAGATTGTGCACCTTGGAATGAAGAATACAAGACTGATGAGGTGGGAGGGTTGGGGAACAAGTAGGCATGGTACGGTAGAATGAGTAAAATGTATTACTGCATTGACCTTATTTTATGTTTCCAGTTAAATGTAAAAATATAATTATTTAATCCATATAGAAGTTTTAAATTTATTCTCTTCACTAGTATTACAAGACATACAATTTAAAACACAGTGCCTGTGTGCTAGAAATATCATGGTCTATTATATGGATGACTTTATTATAGCAAGACAAGTCAGTGGCACCATCCGTTTGCTAGTATGTGCAGAAATATCATTCAAAAATGTTCCTAAATACTTAATGTTTGCTTCCCAAGCAGCTGGTAATGTATTGTACTTATGCATGTCAGTGCCAGTTTGACTTCAACTTCTTCGTATGTTGTGATCGCCCAGTAAATAGTCAGTAGACTTCCATTTGTAAAGGGTAGCTCCAAATAAGTTGTTAGTTGCAAGTACAAGAGACTGAGTACAAGAACATTTTGACATTCATGTTTCAGGTAATCTTAAAGAAGTCATGAATTTCGGATTACTTTCATATCTGTATGATAACTTGAAAAAAAATGCGTGTTGACATACTTGCATTCATTTTTTTAAACTGTGGTGCTGTATTGTGGTATATGTAATTAGAAGTTAGGAGATAGGTTTGATTATATATTTAACCATTTCAGATATTGGAAACACCTGTTATGAGTTTTTACAAATCATATGCTATTTTTTATATGAAGCTTGCATTGTCGTATGAAGTCATTGAAATTGGAAACTGAGGAAAGTTAGGATGAAATTGGAAACTGAGGAAAGTTAGGAACTGAGTCAAAATAGCTGTTAAGTTTGTGTATTTCTTGGATAGGAAACATGAGTATTGTGCACAGCACTAGTGTTCCTTGTTTGTAAGTATGACATCTGTTATACACCCCAAACCATATTGATGATGTTCACACTCCCGTCCACCTTTTCAAAAGTTGCAAACCTGTTTGATATTTTAATGTAATACAGATCTTAAACTTCCTTATTTTTTAGCTTCTTGAAATTAAAAGCTTTCCGTATCAAAACCTTGCCACCTTTGTTTACTGACAGAAAGTTTCTCCATAAGTTTCACGGCCAGCCAGCTGTGTTTAGTGTCACAGAGAGAGCTTGACTGTCCCATATACTGTACTTTATTTATGTCTTGTTTGCTCATGAAAGGGTTTCCAGATCCCATCCAACCATTACATAGACAGCTGTTTTTTTTCTGAAGTTTTATTTTAAAAATCAAGATGTGGCTGTTACATATATATGGCTGATATTCACTTAAATATGGTAACTCCCTTATTCGGTTAATGTTATGTAAACAAGTTTCTTTGCAGAAAATAACTTTGGATAGACTCAGATGTTTATCTTCTGTTTTCAGCAACTTCCAAACACAGAAGTTTTGTTATCCTTATGGAACATGGTACTCTTACCACCTGAAGAAAATGAAGAGGATGAGAGCTGTCAGTTTGATACCATTATACATGAACTAAACATAAGCACACATCTTTTGGCAATGATAGATTTGTTTTTACTCTACAACAAATGTTTTCCACATGCATCAGATATTTTCAGTTCTATCAATTTTTTGACGGACGTAGAACAGATTTTGGCAAATGAAGACGACCATGAAGTTGTGGCAGTTGTACAGGAGAGGGTCTTGCAGTTGTTGATTACATTAGACAGCTTTGCCTTTACGCCTGATAAGGTAAATACCACTTAAAACTTTATAATTGTGTCTCTAAGAAAGACTGTCTACTGCCCATTTGTACTTATGTATAGAAAGCCTGTCTGAGTGAAGCTGTATGGGCTGGATTTATGACAAATGTGGAGAAGCAAGATGACTGCAACTTGTGTATTGACTTGAAACTGTGAAGAAAGAGTGCCTGTATATCTAGGCCTTGGTGATACTAAAAGTGTTGAACAAAACTAAGCCCAAAGGATTTTATTGCATTGGCAGTAGGTTCTGTAGTATCAAAAGTTTTATTGAATGTGATGATTCTCATTCTTTTTGACCCCTCAGACTGGTCATTTCTCTGAACATGATGCACCAAAAAAGTGGTAATACCATATTTACCTAAATATAAGATGACTGCCCTTCAGTATTACATTACAGGGCTACGTACATTGTTGCTCTTGTGGCCTCTTGGCACCATTTTTTTGGTGAAATGCTGCTCAAAAGAGGCTGATTGACTGAAGGGTTTGCAGCACATGGTGTTCCAGCCTGTTGTGCATTTGTGTTAAATTGGCCTTTAGATGCTGCAAGCTGCAGGTTTGTGAACATTTATGAGTGTTTTACATGGACTTTTCTTTCTGTTCAGGAAATGTTTGCTGACGCTATTCATCGACTTTCGTATCTGGTTGACTACCCTTCGGCCACAGTACCCCTACAGGCCAGGAATATACTCTGTACTCTTCTGATCAATACAGGGTTGTTTGAAGGTGTTCTGAGTGAAGTATTTGTCTGGCTGCACTGTTACCTTGCAGTTCCCACTGATCATAGAAAGTCTGTTGCCAGGCTTCTAATAGATGCAGTTGTACGTGCTAGTCAGAACCCAGCAATGTACATAGACTTCATTGTACAGTCTGAAGAAGCAGCTGAAGACACTCAGCAAATACTTGACAGCAGTCGACTGGAAGATATATTTGATGGTGAGGACAAGTAGATTTTTTGTTTTACATTTATGTTTAGACTTTGTCTGGTGCAGATTTTAAACTGTGGTTGCCTGGGTTAAATTCTAGCATGTAGGATGTAGCATGAGAGCTATTTTCATTCTGAATATAATTCCAATTTGTTGAGCTCATAAGAAGCATGCCATGTTGTAGAGTTCATCAGCTAATATGATTTGCAACATTAGAAATCACACACACACACATATATATATATATATATATATATATATGTGTGTGTGTGTGTGTGTGTGTGTGTGTTGTTATCATACACAAAGGTTATGTGAGTGTATCTAATATATATATATATATATATATATACACACACAGTAACCCTTCACCCAGCCTGGTTTTGCCCAGTGCAGGTTGGACTGTATGCGTTTGAAAATAATTAATTATATGGGGGAAAAATGGGTGAACAGTGAAAAATTTAAATACATGTGTATGAACATGGGCAGTTACCCAACTGCTGCAGTATCTGGCAGCATCAGCTATCCAAGTACTGTGTAAATGTTCAATGTTCAAAATTGGATGTATTTTAAGGTGTATTTGTGTATGTGTGTCCCCTTTTATTTTGATTTGGGTCATGAGGTCCACAAAGAAGACAGAGTTAAGTGCCAGTTTGGCTGAATGATTTGGAGAAGTGTCAGACGTGTTTTATTTAATGGTACTATCCATTGCTGAGATTATGTGGTATTGGTGGTAGATGAAATACCGTATATTCTCGAATCTAATCCGCACCCGAATCTAATCCGTACCCAGTTTTTGGCGACTTCTTAAACGAAAAAAAGTTAGTTCGCGATTCTAATCCGCACCTTTCCTTCAACCACCCCTTGCCCACGGGGCGACTGATTGAATAATATTGGATGTTACCAATGCGTTAAAATCCGACGCTACGCCTGTGGCCGATGAGTCATACCGATAGAGGCGGGGCCTTTCTCAACAGACGTGCGCAATCTCCTCTGAAGCCAGCTGATCTTTAGTTGTTGAAACGTGGGAGGTGCTTGTTCCAATTTGTCGTGTACTGTAGTTATGGAAGAGGGACACCTGAAATCTAAACGACTCTCATATACGGCAAAGTTCAAACGTGAAGTTATTCGGTGCGCAGAGGAGAATGGAAACCGCAAAGCTGCTGCAATTTTTGGAGTTGATGAAAGCAACGTTCGACTATGGCGGAAACACAAGGCAGCGATCAGCGGGTGTGAGGCGTCACGAAGGAAATTCACTGGACCCAAGAAAGGACGATTTCCTGAAATTGATGATGCAGTCTTCACGTTTTTTCAAGAGAGACGCAAGACTGGACTGTTTGTGAGTTATGATCTACTCGCGAGGAGGCGATAAAGAAGGCCAGATCTTTGAACATTCCTCGAATTATGAGTGATGACGGCGAGTCTGATGAATAATAAATTATAATAATAAATAATAAAATAATAGATTATTGTATTGTATTGTTCTTACGTTGTTTATTAATTACGTTAATTATGTTATTGTTATATTGTACAGCAGCTCAATCATTTTTCCAAAATCCAGCTCTAGACCGCGAATCTAATCCGCACGCGAATCTAATCCGCACGCGAATCTAATCCGCATCTGATTTTTTAGCCCTCTAAAACTGTAAAAAAATTGCGGATTGGATTCGAGAATATACGGTAAATGAGTATGGAGCATGGAACATTGGTGGGATGATATGGACAGGAAAAAAATTGAAGTACTCGGAGGGGAGTGGGGGGGCACAGTTGGCTGTATCAGTGCCACTTTTTTGACCATAAATCCTACATGGACTGGTTTTGAATTGAACCTACCCCTATCTAGTGAGATGTCGGCGGCTGACCCTGTGAGGTGTGGCACGGCTGCTGAACCAATGTGAATCAGCCCCAGCACATTGTTGAATAACTACCTGTATGATTGATAATGAGGTTATGCTTCCTATCACACCTGTTAAAATTTTTTTCCAGAACTGCTGGAAGCCTCACATGATGAGATTGATGGAGAAAGGACTCAAGAAGCTGAAAATACCTCAACGTCTGCTACTGTCACTTTGAGTCCATTATTACCAGCAGTATTGGAGACTGCCACTGCTGTGTGTGATGATTATCAACATTGGGGCACTAAATACTTTATTTCATGTGTGGTGATTCATTTGCTCCACTCCCAGACTTCATCACAGGCCTTACTACATCTTGTGCAGCGTTGGCCTGGGTCATTGCCGCCTCCTGTCTTAGCATATGTTTGTGGTTGGTCATCAGAAGGAATGCCACACCCACTCAAGAAACCATTTGGAAGTCAAAGTCCTGAGAGTAAAATCAGTAAAGCCCTTTTACAGCCAGAAGGACATTTTGTCAATCACATTTTGAGTTCAGATGTGGATCCTTCTTTGGTAAATAATGAAAGTAATGCACTAAGTCCAGTGAAGGAATCCACAGTGCTTTTCAGAGAAGATAGATCATGCATCAGGGATCCGGTGCATGTGCTCCTTCTCTACAAGTTGTGTGTGTTTCACATGACACAGCTGGCATCTCGTGGAGAACTCACTGAGAACTTAAAAGATAAATGTAAAGATGCACTTGTATCTTTATTGCATATAATCTATAAGATAGACAAGAAATATCAAGATGAGTCAGGTGATGCTCCATGGAAAGAAATTGATCAATTATTAGGCAAGGAACGTCTGTCACTTCATTGCCTCAAGCACACATTTACACACCCATTTCTCCTATACTCTTTCACTCCCATATATCGGAAGAAACAAATTACTGAGAAACTGATCACTGAGATTATTTTAGAGGTGCTGAAATTGTCATGCCTTTCAAAAACTGATATGATGTCTCTGAGTGGTGTATTAAAGCCATTCAAACAGAAACTAATGCACCACATCATCAGAAGACTGAAGAAAAACAAATTATCATGCTTGACTATGGAAAGTGTTGTACCCTTTGTGGAACTCTTTGAATTGAGTTACTCTGATGCCCTGAAACTTATGTACTATGTTGTGGCAGTGCCAACAGAGGCCTTAATTTGTAGAAATGTTGGTTCACTTTCCCTGTCGGTATGGGGAGGTCTCTTAATGCAACTGTTAGGTCGTTGCACAAACTTGCATAAACCTATTAAGACAGGCATGATTACCTCCATAACTAACCATGTGGCCCATCTAGCAAAAGACAACCATCTTCATTGTACGCCAATGGAAGAACACTTCCTACGGTACTTGGAGCAGTTTCCACATCATCTTGAACATATACAGACACGTAAGAGATTTTCCTGTGTTGTCTCGTGTTGACTTAACCCATTTTATGTAAAATGTTTAGAATGTATTCTTCCTGTACTCATAGAAAAGATCAGATGAATTTAAAAGTTGAATACATGTTGCAAAGCAGCAAAAGTATTCCATGCGACAATTTATAGAGTATCAAACAAGTAAGGTACAGTGCACCCTGGACAGCATGAAAATTTGTGGAATATGTTAAAAAGTTTTAACACGATAGGTTCTCGTAGAACTGGAAATGATTGAAGCATATAATCTTTGAGTCTATCTCATAACTTCTAATTCTGTGTCATAGGGGCCAAAAAGTCTGTACGCATATACTGGTATGTAAAAGCAGAAATTCTGCCATTGTTCTTTCTCTATGTTGCAAGTTGTCCATGTGCTTATGATGGTCTATGCCAGGTGGCTGCCAAAAACAGTGTTTTTATCAAGCAGTGAAGAGATACCTGTGCTTTTGTCCACATTGCAAGCCTTTGCCTTTGGTGAAGCAAATTTATCCATAGGTAGTGGCACTGACTATTTATGAAGGTGTCTTTCAAGAAGTATTCAAGTTCATGGTGTGTGTATTCAGCGATACTGTAATTGCATAGTATCTCTAAATGGCTGTTGTGTATGAGAGTGGATTAGTGGATAGGGTATGTGGAAACTAGAGAATTGGAGTCACAGAATTTTCCATTTTGAATGTCGGCGGGTCTTTTATGTTGATTAATGCTGGATCTGCCTTATCTCAAGTTGAAGTATAATTGCTTTCAAGCTACGTGGTGTTGTGTTTCAGGATTACTTCAGTGCCTGCTAAAGCAGCAGGCTGTGAGCAGCTCTTCTGTAAAACTGAGCATGATGTTGCTTAATCGCAAACCAGTTCTGATTCATGACTTTATATCACTTGCAAGACAAAGCAAAAATGTGAGACAGAATGCTACCATTGTCTTACCACTCTTATCTGCAGCCTTCAAATCCAATACACCAATTGAACAAAACGTTCTCAACAAAATCTATAATGAGTATAGTGCTGAAATTCAGGCAGCAATGTTGAAACCTTCTGTGGCTGCAGAGTGGGTGAAGAGTTATAGCTCTGCTGTCATCCAGCTTGTGTGTAAATGCATGGGTAAGTTGTATGTCACTGAAAGATTGCTAATATAAGATGCATGCTTTTTGGATTGCAGTTTACCCATGAGAACAGGGTGCTGAGGTGAATATTTCTGTCTAAGAGAAAAGTAGCAGGAGTCTGGAGAAAATTGCATAATGAGGAGCTTTGTGATATGTAGTGTTAGTGTGATCACATTGAGGAGGATGAGATGCATGGGGGAGATGAGAAAAACATTTCAAATTTTAGTTGGAAAATGTCAGTAGAGGATACCACTTGAGATACTTAGACATAGATGGAAGGATGATATTAAAATGGATATTAATGAAATGAATTTAGATTGTGGTCTGGATTCTTGGGGCTTGGGCGGTTTGTGGCTTGTGAATGTGATAAGGAGCCTTCAGGTTCCATGAAAGATGGGGAATTCCTCAACTAACTGAGTGAGTGTAATCTTTTCAAGAAAGACTGTGCCCATGGAGTCATTCCTGTTACTTAACTGCTGGTGTGTTTAGTTAGTAACAGAAATTGTAGGCAGCCATGCACGGAGGTTGATCATCATATCTGTAGAATTGAAATGAGTAAGAGATATTGTATTTTTGGTAAGGATATGTAACAGGCATTTTAAATATTAGTTGTGTAATTTGTTAGAAAGCAAAATTATTTCTGTTTATTGCAACTATCACATTTTAATTTCAGATTTTGATGTGTGTAAAGACCTTTGGAATAAAGTGAAGTCAAAAGCTGCAAGTTTGGACAAATATGAAGATTTCTACATAGATCTTCTTAAATGCTTGTGTATGAAAATGGCAAAGAAACAAAATGACAGTGAATGGTCTGAGATTGATTTTGTATTATTGGTACTTGAGATATTAGTCAATTTGCCAAAAGAAAACGTATTAGATCAGAAGCAGATGGAGACTGTGTGTGAGGCATTACAGGACTCTATGGTGCTAAAGGATCGAAAGGCAGGTGTATATGCGTCTATAAAGAAGAGTGCTGTATGGTTTTCTTTCATTAAGGTGTCTCTGAAGTATGGTCTGCAGCCTCAACAAGATGTCAATGGCAAGTTACTTGATATGCTGGCCACCCTCTGTGACATTGTCTATGGAAATAATGCTGAAGAACCTCAAGTACATGAAATATATCAGTGGACATTGTCACATTCAGAATTCCTCACTGTTATGCTTGGGAAAACACAGAAGAAACGTAAGTTATTAAAGATATGAAGAATTTAGCTTTTCCTGTACACTGTTACATTAATATTGAGATTACTGTAATTATTTGTTCTGCTTCCCCCCCCCCCCCCCCAGTCCTTTGTGACTTCTGTTTAAGTTGCTTTAAAATAAGTATATTAGCAGCATACACCAGGAAATCGGGAGGGGTTGGAATTAGATGGCTTGAATCAGGTGCTTGTAAAAACTACTGTATTGCCAGTTTTTGTTTTCATTCTTCAATTCTTATCACTTGACCTCTTTTAGGTGACAGACCACCTGATGGTTTGTTGGCATTGGTCAGTAGCTTGTTTTTATGAAGGCTTGCTTTTGATTGTGGCAATTTAACCTTTTAAAGACCTGCTTTCGCATATGTGAACGCCCATAGGAAAACAGCCCTAGAAATTTATTTTGCATATTTAGGAAACAAGGAAATTTACTGTATTTTTAAGACATGCTGCATAATCTCTGTTTATTTTCCACAAAATGCCGTTTATTTCATAATTTTATCACTTTCTATTTTCACGTTATATTCACCATGCATTTTGATTCAATTAGTAGTATTATAACCAACAAGTGCACTTTTTGTTTTGGGCAGTGATGATTTTCACGTTATATTCACTGTGCATTTTGATTCAATTAGCAGTATTATAACCAACAATGCCCAACAGGCAAGACCTGTTCATCAATACCGTAACATCAAAGAAAAGCTTCACAAAACGAACGCGTCCATTTGGTTTAACAAAATTTGTAAAATAGAACATCTTACACAAAAAGTGCATTTGTTGGTTATAATACTGCTAATTATCATTTTCTGTTCAAATAATGCATTATTCATAAACCATGCGCTAAAATTGAAATACCAAGCCTGGTAGGATTAGGTTAAACAGTTATGAAAGGTTTATTTTGTTTTGTGATCTTCATTAAGTAGTGGCCAGGTTTCAGGTGGAGTTGAGCAACTCCCTACTCTACTCCGTGTAGTTCTTATCTTAGTGCTTTTCCCAGTGTTCGCTTTGATATAAGTTACAGAATGGATATGACATTTATAATAGAGAATTAATTTAAATGTGTGCTTCATATGTTGGTTTGCCTATGTTGTATATGCTGATGGGATTAATTTGCTAGGATAGAATATATAAGGATGCTTCGGTATATAAATGCAGTTAACTCACAAAGCTCTTGAGAATGTGTCAGAATTCAGTCCTAAGTAACCACTTCTTGTGCTGTCAGAAGTGTTGGCCACAAGTGGGAAATAAAAATGATTGCATTTGTTATGTATCTTTCTTGTAATGGATCACTCACTACTTGCCAAGGTGGATATTTATTACCATCGAACTCAGTTATAATGTCATGAAAGGGACCGGGTTTAACTGTATTTTCTGACGCTGAAATCACAATTCCTTTGAGCCTGTCCTCACGAATAACGGAAACAATTGTTTTGTAGACTTTAATTGATCGGAACATTTTGCATTATTGTTTCAGATAAACTTATAGAACTGCTTCTTTTACTTACCAAGAAGGATCCATCAGTAATGTCATCTTCACACATTCCAGTTCTTCTTGGTTCTTACAATGCAACACTGGATTTGACTGACCAGCTTGTTCTGCAGGTAAGTCTTGCTCTTAAGAAATCTCCAGTCATTAATTATCATTTACATTAAAATCATCATGGGTGCATTTCTTAAAGAATTTTGTGGTATACTGACATGCTTCACTGGCTTTGTTAGAGGACTGAACACTAATCTGAGGAAAACCTTAACCCTTTAACGCTCTGTGGCTAATATATTGTACCACATGCATTAATAATAAAATTCTTCATTTCCCCACAGAATGTGTTTATGGTTTTGTATTATTATATTATATGCTTGCTGTCATTCAGTGCAGATTCTTTTGTTTCCAGTTTGCTATTCAAAAATATAAAGATTAAGCTATAGAGAACTATAATTTTGCCTGTTGTTTTGTATGGGTGTGAAACTTGGTCTCTCTCATTGAGGGAGGAACATAGGCTGAGGGTGTTCGAGTATAGGGTGCTGAGGAAGATATTCAGGCCTAAGAGGGGCAAGGTAACAGAGGAGTGGAGAAGACTACATAATGAGGAGCTTTATGATCTGTATTTCACACCAAATATTATTCAGGTGATGAAATCAAGAAGGATGAGGTGGGTGGGGCATGTAGTGCATATGGGGGAGAGGAGAGGTGCATCAAGGGTTTTGGTGGGGAAACCTGAGGGAAAGAAACCACTGGAAGACCTGGGCATAGATGGGAGGGTAATATTAAAATGGATCTTCAAGAAGTGGGATGGCATGGACTGGATTGATCTAGCTCAGGTGGTAGGCTGTTGTGAATTCGGTAATGAACCTTCGGGTTCCATACAATGTGAGGAATTTCTTGACTAGCTGAGGATGTCTTAGCTTATCAAGAGGGACTCTTCTCCATGGAGTTAGTTAGTTAATGTTATATACTGTGTTTATACAAGTATCAAGCATGTGAATGTAAGGAATGCATCTTGACTTTTAAAACAGGATAGGTAAGAATAATTGTCCCTGTGGTTGTTGCACTAATAATCGGGATGCTTTTGTAAGCGAACACAGTATAATTTTGTGCTAGGTAGATAAGTGGCGGTAGTAATGAAGCTGTCAGTTGCTGGGTCAGTGTATTATATCCACATATAGTTTGTTCTCAGGTTGTGTTACAAGCGGGAGTTACATCCAAACTCGGTATTCATGTCGGCATGATAAAAGCACTGTCAAAGTGCGCTGGTATGGCATCATTTAGCTTGCTTAGCAGTGGTTTGCCAATGGTGACAGTGAATAAGGCAACACAATGATCTCTAAATTGATTATTTGCATTTACATTGGAGCTTCTATTTCCACCTCTGAAAGTGAATACAGATGACTGAAGAGTCTAAGATTATACACGAATGGGGCAAAGAGTGAGAAGAAGACCAATGAAGTTTATACAGCAGTGTAGCTGAGGATTCCATTTATCTGGTATATGATGCTGAGTCACTGGGTCATCCAGTCATGACATTTTGAGGCCATGTTGTTGTCTTCGTCTTCAAAGATTAGAATGTCCAAGAAGAATGGAATCCTGATAAAGAAGAAAAGCTAAAGAAAGGAAGCCCAACGTCCTGTATAACATTTAATATTGTGAAAGATCACCTCTTGTCAGCTGTCTGCAGCTGCTTATTCAGTGTGCTTTCAGCTTCAGTCCATATCTGGAGGCTGTGTCCTTCACCTGCAACCTGTTGACACATTCTTTCATAGTGATGATTGAACCCTCTTAGCATGGCACATCTCTTTAAGTACTTTTCACTTTATGTATGCATGTATGAAACATCTGAAGAAGTGCTCCTTGTGAATCTAGTTACTGAATTATTGATCTTTCTCTATGTTACACAATAAATTTTCACTGTTTTGTAGGTCAACATCACCATTGGGTCATACATTTATAATTAACTGGTTACCTGATTACAGTTACTGCAGATGTATGAGGCTGGAGGAGTAAGTTTGTATGAGTGTCGGCCATATCTTTGGGGTGAAGCAGCTGTCAGCCACTATAGTGTAAAATCTAAAGTGAGAATGTCCCTGTGGAGACAGCCACAAGGAAACCAAGTTCTGCAACTGCTTGATATGGATTGTATATTGGAGACAATAAAGAACTTTCCCCTCAGCAGAGGTTTAAAGGTGAGTTCTTAAATTAAAATGTAATTTATGTTTAAGCTAAATATATTTTTTTAAGGAGAATGTGTAAAGGTAACTCTACAGCTAATCAGGTTGTATCTTGTCATTATTCCCATAGAATTTTATTCTGATATATGGTTCTTCCATTCAAAAATCTATGAATGTACTGTTGGAAAGAATTTATTTGGCAGTGTGAATGGATATAAAATAAATAAGAGGTTGTCCAGAAAGAATTTCTGGATGTTCATTGAATTATGAATCACAAATTTTTCTGTATCCTGAGCAACTTGAGCCCAGTCCAGACCTTCCGTTATTAACCATTTTAATATTATCATTTGCTGTTCATTTATTTGTCATGAAGTATTGCATATTACTATTTTGTTGCAAAAAGGACCTTGCTTGGATGTAAGGCAGTCGCAACATTACTGGAAGTGTTAAATAACAATAACTAATTTATCCAACCACAGTTAATAATCCATACTTATGTAAATTTTGCCCAGTGCTTGATTATGGGCTGGTTGGCTGGGGTTATATCCTGAAATGTATAAGGATGTTTTCTTTGTCACAATATTCAGACAAGCTTTTTCACCCACCCAACTTCAAATTCATTAGGTTTTGGAAGCTATTTTCCTAGGAGTGGAGCAACTGCGTTGTGATACCCCCATCCCAAGGTGTCTAAAATGTATGATGCTTTTTTTCTCTGCTCCCTGGTGTGAAGGTGTGATGTTTAATACAAGTGAGACTGTATCTGTTTTGCCACTAATGTTTGTTGCATTATTTTTGTAGGCATCTGAGCTTGCCAAGTATGAACATGTGGTATATGACCCTGCCTTCTTGCTTCCACTGTTCAGTCACTTGTTGGCTCCTGAAGCAGTGGTACGAACTCGCGCGTTCATAAGATCAGGTGGCTTGGCTTTTACTTTAGCAGCACTAGGCTCCAGTTGTGAGGATACTCGAGCTGCTGCATGCCATGTCATAGCCAGGCTGTACTTCCATGAAGAAGCTTGTAGGTAAGTATTATTGTTATTCACGATAGGAATATTTTCTTTAAAAATTTCCAGAAGGAAAGTAAGGCAGACTGGAGGTGGATAGTACCAGCCTTACATTCTTTCTCACCATGGGGCAGTAGCATGCAGTATCTTGGAGGTGTTCTGGAAAATTGGGTACTCTACTGGCATAAATTTTATTCTCTTGATAAAAGAATATTTCTTTTTAACTACAATTTCTAAAAAAAAAAAAACACTACTAATGTCATCCCAAGAGGGGTTTGGGAAATTTAGAGATGTTCATGATTTTTAATATTAGTTATTACTTTGTTACAGAAACATCAAAGGAAGATTGCTGGGTCTGCAGTTTCTAGATGCTATACGAAATGGAGTGGTGTCCCTGAAGAACAAGTCGTTAAACCCACAACTTCCATGCATCATAACTACATTTCTTGCTAGAACTTCACTGATTCTGTTGCAGACTCATCATGCAATGTACATTCCATTGCAGAATTTCATTATAGCCAAGCCATCACTTAATTTGAATACCGTTCCAGAGTTCTTCACTTTCTTTCATAGCTCTGAAGTTGAATTCAGGTGAATTTGATTTCTTCTCCATTTCCATTTGGTTTGCTTCATATTTATGTGTACCTGATTCAGGCTCTTAGTTTTGGGACCTTTATTAGTAACCATGATGGAAAGATGGGATCCAAAAGCAATGGTCATGGTTGCTAAGACTGGTGAATTTTATGTAGGGTTTGGAGATGTGATCTGATTGATGTGCTTTGGTGTAGCATCAGATTAGTTGTGATAGTTGATTAGAGTTTATAGAGCGGGCAGCACCCAGGCTTCCCGCCCCCCAATATTGGGCCAAGTTTAGGAAGCATGAACTCCTTTTACGTATGACAGTGCTGAAGTATACCCTGTTCAAAATTTAAAAATGTGGATATTTTTGCAGTAATACAAAATTGATGTGCAGATGATACTTTCTGCTGGCTGACTAATTCATATGTACTAGGTAATTAGGTAATTGTTTGTTTATTCAAAACTTCTGGCAGGCTTCTGTTTGCACCCTCCCCCTCCACCAGATATTGAATCATATGACAGTATTGTTTTTTCACCCCTCCTCTCTTCATATATTTTTAGACTTTTGTCTTCTCATGTAATTGATGTAATTCCTTTATGCATATACTTGGATCTGCTACTACATGCTTTTTATATTTATGCATTCCCTGGTTTGTTCTCTAACTCTGTTTGCTATATGTGTGATATTTTCTCTGATTTCTTACAATACCTTAATTACCTGTTTCCACCTTATGATACTCTTTCCTACATATGACTGTGTAGAATGAAATACCCATGTATTGTTTCTCTCAAGGATAATGTTGTGAATTCTACATTCAGTAGAACCAGAACCAGTGGGTGTGTTGACTTTGGATCAAATTACAGTAAAACCCCAATTTAATGAATTGCTGGGGGATTAGAATATATTTCACTAAATCGAGGTTTTCATTAAATGGAGGTTACATTGTTTATATGGAGCTATTGTCAGGACATGAAAAAATCGTCACTAATTCCGGGATTTCACTAAATGCAGGAACATTAAATCGGGGGTTTTACTGTAAATCTTGAATGAGAGAAAACTTTACATCAAGGAATAATAAATAGGGGTTCCAATGTTGTAGATATTCTCCTAATCCCAAACATATTTTACATTCCTAGCATAGTTTAAAGAAATTTTGTCTATGCCTTCCTGCATGCTTTATCTCTGTACCTGTACATCTGAAACATAGAGTATTTCCTAATTTTATAATTTTTGTTTCTTCTTTACAAACAAATCTATCTCCTAATAAACCAGTTTCTCTTTAGTTTTTATGTAACTAAGTTTTTATTCTATGTGTTACACAAGTCATAAATTTCCTCCTTTGCATGCTGGTTATTTGCCTGCTGGATAGAAACTTGCAGTCAAAATCTAAACTGAATAAGTTTTAGCAGTGCTGTGACTGTATGGTAGTACTGATGCTGTTTCAAAGTAAACATGTCATATCAGCTACCGATCACACAACATTACCACCTGTGGAAGAGGTTTGGCAGTAGGATGATAACATGGAGAGCATGCCTGCTTGATAGGACAGTAACAAAAGTTCAACGCACTTCCACCTTCATGTTCAGTAATATTAACTATTTTCTTCGTAATTTTTTTTTGTGTGGGCCAGGATAGTGTAGTTGGTGTAGGGACTTGCTACGGGCTGGACAGTCTAGGGATTGAATCCTAGTGGGGGAGAAATTTTCTGCATCCTTCCAGACTGGCCCTGGGGCCCACCTAGCCTCCTGGACAATGGGTATCGGGTCTCTTTCCTGGGGATAAAGTGGCCAGGACATGGCATTGATCACCCACCCCGCTCTGGTGCCGAGGTTATAGAAACAGTAGAGCTATACCACTACTCCCCCTCTTGGGCCTTCATGGTTTGTTATAGGGTGAACTTGACACTTACCTTTTTTTTCCTTGTGCTTTTACTTCATTATACATATCCCAATCACCATGAAATGTTATTCTCCTTCAAATCTGCAACATTTTTCATTAATTTTATCCAGTTCTTTGTAACCTCCATACTTGACTACACATGTCTCCTGGCATTCATCATTTTACCAAATTCTGATAAAGAAAACTCATAACAAACATTTGTTTAGCCAGTTACAGTTTTCCTTTAGTTAAAAGGTACACACAGAAGGGGTGCACAAATCCCGGGTGTGTGGTCACCCGGGCAATTAAATTTTGTACAGTGGTGCCTAATATTTGTGGGGCTTCAGTGTGTAACTTGCTTTATGCCACCCATCTGGCACCTGGAATTTTGAGGTGGCTCCTAGATTTTCAGAAAATTTAGGCACCCATGGCAGTATACTTTGACAAGAATATAATCAGACATTTTTTATGAATGGAAGGAAGTTTGTTTTGTTAAAGATCTTATTGTGTTAACTGTTGCACTTGTAGGATATATCGCCTGTGGATACTGCAGATAATTCGAGATGGTATGAAGAGCAATTTGGACTTTCAATTAAGCCAGAGATGTGCAGTTTTCAAGCTGTTACTGAGCTTCTATTCATCTGTCCTTGCTGATGATGATACCAAGGTTGGTAAAAATGGATTAATATACTGTTTATCCATATGTATAGATTTATCACACTGGCCGTTTGAATAGATTTGCACCGTCTGTTCTTAGCAGTTTACTGTTTAAAATGAGCCATAGGTTATTATATATGGAGGTACAGACACATACAAAAATTAAAGAAGTTCTTACAACTCTAGCCTCTTACTGAAGGCAGGAGACACACATTTTTTTTTTTCTGTATCTGTGTCTGAAAGTACTTGGGTTAAATGGTGTAATTTCTGTACCTGCCTCTATGATGATTCCAAAACATGATATGCTTTGTGGTTACTCCATCTTTGCACCCAGTAATCTTCAGTGTTTTGATGTGTACTTGTACTGGTTATGCAGGCTATAGCACACACACACATAAGCTGATGAACATGATGATGCTATTTGCCTGACAATTTCTTCCCAGGGATTTACACATGTATGAACACAACACTTTCACGTAAGCAAGTTATGCAAATATTGGCCATACATTGTTTACAAATAAATTATATCCAAATTGTTGCAGGCCTAACACATCACATACAGCTAAAGAGTACAGAAAATGACATTTACAACCTTCAAATTTACTTACAATGATGTCAGAGTTAATCACACACATATTGAAGTTTATATAACATACAAATTCTTTATTCAGTTTTTTCATTTGTGGACAGAAATATCATACTTCTTTGTGGGTGCATTTTCCATTTCTTTTTGATGCAGGCATTGTACTGGCACTTATTTCTCATCCATTTTACACTTCCCTACTGCTGCTGTTTTTGCAGTGTATATCTGTCCTTTGTCAGCTATTCATGTTCACAAAGTACTGACAGCTTCATGCAGTTTTCCTGTCCATCACCATTGTCTTTATAGTGCTCTTATTATTTCGTATACAGTGGCAATTACAATTACTTAACACTCTGGATGATGCCAGATATTTTCAGTTCTGCAATTGCTGGCTTTGTACTCCTGTTTCATGCACATTACATCGCATGTTCTCATGAAATGCATTTTCTCTTAAAAATGGTGTGCTATCCATATATGCACATGGCTGGTATTCATTTAAATATGGTAAATGCTACAGGTTTCACCCAACACTGCTAAGTGCTGCACTATAAAACAAAATACCTAGCACTAATGTGGAACAGTATGTTTAAAATATTAAGTCTTTGGAAAGAAGGTAGTCATTGACAAGCCTTTAAATAAGAAGTGTAGAATCCAGTACGCATGGAGATTCCCAGTTATTAACATAAGAATTCAGTCACATTGGATTTATATATCTGTGTGTGTGTGTTTTGTGCGTGCGTGCGTGTGTGTGTTGGGGGTGGGGGGGGTGGGGAATGGGATTTAGGGGTGCATCAGAATCAAAGGTTGTTTTTGCCTGTCTAGAATTTATATACAAAGTCATTACCCAGTCTGTGTCATAATGCAGGTGAAGGTGGAGTATTTCAGCAGAGAACAGTGCACATACACTGATAGTATTTGGTAACTGTGTTGATCTGAAGTGCTAGAAAATAAATACCATAGAGATGTCTGATGGCAACAATTTACAATTCCGTACTGCTGGGATTGTTGAAGATTGATGTGTCTGTTATTTTCATTCACCTTACAATGTGCATTTGCATACACATTGTACTTTTTTTCTTTTACAGAACTTTTGTTTAGTTTTAACATTTAAAAATTCATAGTCTTATATTTATGTTTATACTCTTCCAGAAACTGATTCTTGAAGTTGTTGAATCAACTGTGAAGATTCCTACTTCAGCAGAGTTGCTTGTATCCACAAATGGCCTGATTTCCTGGTTGCACCAAACAGTCAGACATCTATCACAGGCTGATGCTGTTCTCATCAGCACAACAATTGATGTCTTGTCAGCCTTCCGGACTGCTCTCTTTAATTCTCATGAATTGAAAGATGGGCATAGAGTTAAAAAGAAATCATCAGTGGTTCATCACCTTCCACGTCACGTATTGCTTTTGTTGTTGGATCTTCTACCAAAACTTGGATCAAAATTAGCAGTGGCTGACCTCAGAAAGTACTTGCACACTATGCAAGCTGTAATATCATCTGAAAACACTAAAGCAATGTGCAGTTTAATAAGCACACAAAAGATGTTTGAAATTGTTCAACGAAGCAAAGAAATCTTGGGTTCAGTTTCAGATTGTGAGGATTTGTTGGTGTATGGTTGCAAGTTTGCACTAGCAACTCAAGGAGAAGGCTCGAAATTTGGCTTAGGGACTGATAATGAGCAAACAGTTTGTCATTTAAGGAATATTACAATTGAGTGGTTGCAGAGAATGTATCATGGCCAAGCAGCTGTGTGACCATATTATGTTTTGTGTCCATGACAGTCTTTATTTCAATTTATTGCCATTTGGCACTAAAATGTTTGAAATGGTGAACATTATTTATATTACCTACTAGCACTTTTATGTCATCGTTTTGTTCCCTTGGAATGGAATTCCATTCACTCCTAATGAGAATGTGGTGTAGATTGAGGCCAGAAGAGGGCACATCATATACTCTGAAGTTTTGGAAGCATGGTAGTTCAAGGAAGATAACTAGCTGCGTGGTACGGATCATATGTAGACTGGCCATACATCATGGGTTTTGTATATTGCATTATTAAGTAAATGTTCCAGATATCAACTTTAATCATTATAGTCTTATAACAATACGTCTTCTCCAAGGAATACATACGTTCTGAAATAGTGCTTTACTGATACGGTTTCACACAGCTTGGGGTGAATTCATAACTGCTTTGCTTGAAAAATGAATATGGAAGGTTGGTGGAATGATAATTGACAGGGGAGACTGAAATATTTGGAGCCAAACATGGGCATACAGGGTGATAAGTTGCATACAACTGCTTCAGGTATGGCATGTAATGAAATTTAAATAATGACATTGTTTAAACTAAAATAAAATTTTATTTACTAATGAAACATGAAGTTGGAAGACCAAAGAAAATATAATCTGATTAGTTTTGAGTCTCAGGAAGGATCCAAGTAGTTCAATCCTTTGCGAAGCAGAAATAAGGAGACGAAGAAGAAGCGCATATTCTCACAGTATGGTTGGCAAAGCTTAATGGGG
Source organism: Reticulitermes speratus (assembly GCA_021186555.1). Classification (NCBI taxonomy): domain Eukaryota; kingdom Metazoa; phylum Arthropoda; class Insecta; order Blattodea; family Rhinotermitidae; genus Reticulitermes; species Reticulitermes speratus. The sequence goes on from JAJKFL010000014.1 coordinate 10,947,756, forward strand.
GAGGGGGCAAAAAAAAAGTGAAATTTTAAAATGTGCTTAACTGTTACTACATGTACAACTGTGGGATCCCATTGCTGTATACCAGAGCAGAATATATGACATTAAACGTCTGCATATATTCTAGGTTTTATACTCTTGAGAAATGCTTCATAATGACCACACAGTATGGCTAAAACATGCAGCTATGCAATCATTGAGGAGTAAATAGGAAAGGTGTTGTGGGAACAGCATATTCATTTATTGCATGTAATTGTATGCAATATAAAACTCCTAAACCTGCTCAATATAACCTATCTGCTGTGAGTGCTCCCATCAGTATATACAATAGTGAAATTATCTGGTTTCTAACTGTAAACGTAAGAATACATCTGTAAAGCAAGGTGCTTGCATATTACTTGCAAGTTGGCAGGCAAGGTTCCGCTGGAATGGCATGTCAGTCTAACACAAATATTTACAGCATTAAACATGAGGTGAAGCTGGTCCTTCTGTGGAAGGATCATTCAGGCCGCATCATAATGATGTTTTAAGCTACTGTGTAGCATGTTACCGACTACAGAGAATTATATTAACTAAGTGTAGTTATTGCCCACCATTTGTTCCTATCCTGAGCCAGATTTATCCAGTCTACACTGTCCCATCCTATTTAAAAGTCCATTTTAATATCCTTCCATCTGTGCCTAGGTCTTCCAAGTGGTCTCTTTCCTTCAGGTTTTCCAACCAAATCCCTGTGTGCATTTCTTTTCTCCCCCATATGTGCCACATGCTCAGCCTATCACATTTTTCTTGATTTGATCACCTGAGGAGTGAGGAGTGCAAATTGTGAAGTTCCTCATTTTGATAGTTCTCACAGTCTCTTTTTAATTTTTTTTGTCACTGTTGTTGATAAACTCTTTAAGCCAGGAATGTCACTTTCCATTTTTTGTCACAGTTGAGTTGTTAAATTAATGATTGTGCTTTGTCACTGGTCTGAAGAACACTACTGTCCCCACTTTCCAAAGGTGTATTAAAGTGTTCAGCTTTTTAAGTTTGTGACTTACGCCAGCTTTATGATGAAACCACTGTCCCTGAATACCGTATATTCTCGAATCTAATGCGCACCCTTTTTACAGTTTTAGAGGGCTAAAAAATTAGATTTGCGTGCGGATTAGATTCGCGTGCGGATTAGATTCGCGGTCTAGAGCTGGATTTTGGAAAAATGATTGAGCTGCTGTACGTGCCGTAAGAACAATACAATACAATAATCTATTATTTTATTATTTATTATTATAATTTATTATTCATCAGACTCGCCGTCATCACTCATAACTGAATCGTTATCCGTGCTCTCCACCCAGTCACTATCATCTTTATCTTCAACATCGTCCTCCCATACAATGTCATCGCTGCCTTGTGTTTCCGCCATAGTCGAACGTTGCTTTCATCAACTCCAAAAATTGCAGCGGCTTTGCGGTTTCCATTCTCCTCTGCGCACCGAATAACTTCACGTTTGAACTTCGCCGTATATGAGAGTCGTTTAGATTTCAGGTGTCCCTCTTCCATAACTACGGTACACGACAAATTGGAACAAGCACCTCCCACGTTTCAACAACTAAAGCTCAGCTGGCTTCAGACGAGATTGCGCACGTCTGTTGAGAAAGGCCCCGCCTCTATCGGTATGACTCATCGGCCACAGGCGTAGCATCGGATTTTAACGCATTGGTAACATCCAATATTATTCAATCAGTCGCCCGTGGGCAAGGGGTGGTTGAAGGAAAGGTGCGCATTAGAATCGCGAACTAACTTTTTTTCGTTTATGAAGTCGCCAAAAACTGGGTGCGCATTAGATTCGGATGCGCATTAGATTCGAGAATATACGGTATATAACCACAGCCATGATTTACCTCTGTTTAGTACCGATAAAGTTTGTGTGTGAGTTCAAAGACTTGTGTTGAAACGTTCTCCTGTTACAACAATTGGGTTACAAAGTAGGAATTTAAAGAAGTGTGTTTATCACGCATCTCTTCACATAACATCCTTACCCTTAAAGGTTTAGTTCTGATGTTAAGCCTTATATTCACTTTGTGGACCCTGAGTGTTCTGCAGAACAGCATTTGGGAAACACTGTCTTATTTTCACATGAAGGTCTTCTTTTGGGTTTCTGTACCTTGTAGTGGCTAAGTGTTCTGACATTTCAGAGGAACGTGTTACTTCTGTCTTCAGTGTGACAGAATTGGTTCAAGTGGATGCTGAAGTGATAAAGAGGAAGAATATTTGTGCCATATGTAGGAATTGTTTGAGGGAATTTGGCCAGTGACAGTTGTGGGAGGCAGGAGATAAGGTTGTCCCAAGTGAATGAGAGTTAACTGTCAAGAATGGCTCTTTATTCTGGGTTTCACAAGTGGGGGATATGAAAGCAATGTGGGTGGTGTTTGTGGTGTGATTCGTACCTGCTGTTGAGCTGCAGCAGTGTGATTATCACTTTCGATGGATAAACCTTGATATTGACTGTACTGCACCCCAACAACATGAACTGGGAGGACAGAGTCTCCATGGGTAGATCATGGAAACCCCTAATCCATTCCCTAAAAGAATGTAGCAGGCATCCTCCAAGAGTATAATAGTCTCATCATGAAGTGTGAGGAGAACCTTTACTTCAGTAACAGTGTTCACAGCAGTTATTTATCAGTTTATGCACAGTTTCCACTGGTTTTGGTTCTTATTACATTAACCTTTAGTGTACAGCCTTTTAAATGCCTGGTTTCTGTTGCTGCCAGAGCACTATTAAATTTAATTGCTTGCTGCCGGAGAGTGTTTTCCCATTCAGATGAAAAGGACACACATTTGATGGGATAACATTGCCCTGTTTGTCAGTTAAAGGTTAAAATACATTTGGTCAGGTATAACTGCAAAGTTTAGCACAGGTCTGTGGCCATAATTGCAAACTGGAGTGACTTCTAATGACAGCATTTAAAATATGACTCCTTTTTGGGTGTAATAAAGGCAAGTACATGGTCAAATGCAATAACCGTATGGCTGTTGTTGTTTTATAGCAGAGCAGTCAGACATGTACATTTTATCCAGTTATCTGGAGTGTAACATTCCCATAATAGCCAGTGACTAGTTTTTTTATAGTGATGGTAATCAAATTATTAGCAATAATCTTGTTGAGCAGCTAAGTTAGAATTAATTGTTCTAGGAAGATCCTCTACCATGGAGTGAGGTATGTATTACTGTTTCTTCTTTATAGGTGAAGGATGGCTTGTCAATCATTTTAGGAGAGGGACCTGTGAAGGGAAGAATTGAACAAGCTGATTTTGATACTATGCTTTACCTCATATTAAAAGATTACACCAAGTATCCTGTCAAGTGACAGGACATAATGAAAGAAAATATTCTGAAAGCTCTTGGAAGGATGTGTTACGAAAGAAGCTACATGCATGTTGAAAGAAGTAAATTGTATGTTTGTTCATTATTTCAAGGATTAAGTCCAAATGAAAACAGCTAGTTGTTTAAATGCTGTTAATGATAATAACTGTGACATATTTTACAGGTTTTTGGGATTAAATTGGTGGAAATTGAAAACAACAGACAGTATATTTGTGTGAGGTGTGATTGTCTGTTGGCAGATGCAAGTGAATGTAAAGGGTCAGAAGAAAACAGATCCTTGTGCTGTGTCTCTTATTAATCTTCTTGTGTGGTACAAGTGTCAGAAGGTATCAGAGTTCTTCTAGATTTTAATGTATGATTTGTGATCCAAATGTTTTTGGGCTGGGGTAGTATAACAATTTTAAGCTTACTTTAGTTACAGGTCAGTATTGTCTCCTTCAAAGTAAGCCACTTTGGGTTTTATACACTGGGCTCACCGCCTTTCCTGCAGCTGGGAGTTTATACATCAGATGCAGTGCCTCTCTCACTACTGGAAGCATCTTTGGAACTGCTGCTTTGTGATGCTATACATCAGCTTGACTTGTTAGTAGAATTGCCTTGCATCAGCTTGTTTGCATTTAATTGATTTTAGCAACTAATAGTGGTGCGATTCGGTGTTATTTTTGCTGTTCTTATGTGCTGTCATGCCCCTTGTTCTTAGTGTTTCTTGTACATAAGGCCTACACACTGTAGCTTGCAGTGTCACGGCCTACAAAGCAAGTCAGTGTGGTTCTGTCCATGAGGTTGCTAGGTGCATGAAGATACACATTAGGTATAGTTATCTAATATCCAGAAAATTACAATATTTGGTAACTCTTTGGTTCTTAGGTGCCAGATGTCTCGGCATTTACTCTGTTTGCTGAGAAGGATAAGTCTGTTGAAAATTAACTCGTGCATTTGCATGTCACGTTCTGTGCTGATCAGAAGTGTACATTTAAAATGAGTATAGGGAAGGTCAGATATGATTGTGCTTGTGTGTTTGTCTTATATACACTGTAATTTTCTGTCATTTGTTTTATTTTTTTCTTATAGCTATCTTGCTGTGTTTTCATACTTGAAGTATGTCACAAACTGTCCACTCTGTGATGACATGTTATACCACATGAAGTATTTCTGTGTGTGCAACAACATTTATTGTTCCTTACTGAATTAGTTTAAGTCTGAGGTGGGCTACAGAAGTGACATAATGATCATATTATCTATAACTAAAACACTGAGTATATTTTATGTTAGTATATTTTTTAATCTTCCAAACTAAAAAAGATAAAAAAAAAAGAGAAACTGAGAAGTCATCAGGAAGTATCATAAATGTGGCATAGCAATTGAAATTTTTTAAATTGTAAATGAATTATGGCTTGGGTTTTAGCGATATTTGGTAAGGGTTTTTCTTTTACACTGTATGTATAGCTCGGACATTTGAACTGAGGCAGAACTTGAGTTACTGGATACAGAAGAGGTAGAAGTTACTATGTGTTTCTTACTCTGTCAAAATACATGTCAGTTACTCCAAAGAATTCAGAAAGTAATATTTTGAAGTTTACAGCAAAGGTTTTCTATGATACTGTTCAGTCAAGTGACATGATGTATCCACGAATCTTCATTCTACAGAACTAGTGAAGGATGTGTCCAAAGAGCATACGGGCACTCTCTTTTGCAAGAACAGTCTGAAGTATGAAGCCATTTAATTACATTTAATGCAATTTAAAATTTATTTTTGCACAACAATTTTTATATGTTTAATGCAAATAAATGTCTGGCCATCAGTTTGTCTTCCTATTTGTCACACATTTTTATGATAACACAAGATGGAATTACGGTTTCAAATGAAACAACATTCAACAACTGATTGCTCATCCAGCGCTACAGTAGGCTCGATTTATATAGTGTTCCTTTTATCGTGTCCCCGAGTATAGGAACTGTTGCAGGGTGGCCAAGTGGATGCAAGCATTGCATACAAAAAACATTCCTGCTGTGCTCAGGGACATGATAAAAGGAACATGCTATATGTATTATTATATACAATATTTTGTGGAATATTTGTTGTGAGGATTGATTTTGTCTGTTCATTCACATATATTTTGCTACCTAACATTCTGTGTAACCTGGACTATAAATAAAAATTGTATTTTCATTACTTGTAGTTGCTCTTCGTTGCTCAATGGCTGAATATGGTGATACGAGTAAGAAACTTACTTCTAGGATTCGTAGGTTAATTCCATTGTTAGGAAACTGTATGTCTTTGGAATTTATTCTTAATTACTAGTCTTCATTTTTATGATAAAATTCCAAGTCATATGAAGATTAGGCTTTGGTCCTGAGAAGATTGATGTTTGCATTTATGGAAGATTTACAGTACATTTTAGCAGTTGTATTTTGGCATTTTGGTAACTGTTTCAAAATATTTTTAACATTGCACTCAAGTGTCAGACAGGAATGGACACAGCAGTTTGTATTGCTTGATATCAATTTGAAACATGTCTAGAAATGTTGCCAATGAATATAAAATTGTATGGTGTAACCATGAATATTTGTTCATTACATTGTATCAGATCTGTTTTGTATTACAAAACATTACTATCAAACACATGCATGGTGTATTCTGAACAAACTATGGTTATTTTCCTTTCAGAAATTCGCTTCAGGTTCCTGACTTGGCTCGGAATGATGTTGGGTGGTAAACCGCATGAATACGTTGGTGATGTGCAGAGGCTGGTAACGGTGAGTTACTTGTATTTATCTCCTGGTAAAGGTTCTTATAACAGGAAGTGTGTTTATTTCAGATTTATGATAGAGATCCAAAATATTTTGCCTCACATTACCAAGAGACGTTAGAGGCAGAAAAACAAGAAGGAGAGAAACAAAAAGAAATGGGAAGTGATATGCTGTGCTGAATATTTTCGCATGAGAAACGCATGCCTTGACAGTTCATTGTAAATTCAACAATAAAAGCTTTTGTAAGTACTTGGTTGTGTATTTATTCTGGTACTGGTAAATCTGTAGCACTTGGGAGACAGACCTTTGTTTATATGGCATTTGTGATTGGGGTGACTTCAGGAATAAGCTTGTCAAGTTGTGACATCAGGTCCACAGCATGAATCATCCTTTATAGCCCAGCACTGTGACCAGTACAGTGTCCTGACTGTGCTTGGGGGATGGAATCCTTAATTAATGTTTCTATTGGAATGCTGAGAATAATGTCAGATTAACTTTGGACATAGATGAAGAAGTGTGTAGTTACTTAACACTGCTGTGAGAACCTCGAACCTCGCAGGATAGCAAGCGATAGTCTTTTTATAAATACTGAAAATCCTTATTTAGCCGTTGCAGACTTTGAGCATGCATTGTCAGTAATTTATTATCATATTGTTTTCTATAGTCATGTCTGCATTGTACTTCAGGAGATGTAACACCTTCTCATTCACTAGTGTTTTCACATCAATGGCCCACAGGAAGTCAAAGTGATTGAAGTCACTGTGTTCAACTGTGTAGTATTTAGTTGGAGATGGTAAACTTTTGTAGAGAAGACCTGCATCCTGAAACATGGAAAATACAAAATCACGCAGTTTTAATAGCGACTGTTACTTCAGGAATTATCCAATGTGACGGGGTCATTTTGGCTAAGTTGCTTCTGTGGCAAATGTCATTGATTGCATTAACTATAACTGAGCACATAAGATGAGGAACAAGATCCAAATTGAGGGAGTAGAAGTGATGTTGAAGACACACTGATGGCATGTGAAGGTATTGGAATTGGCAGGCTATCATTTAGTCTGATATATTTGACAACACTTCCGGCATCTCAAACTATGTAGCATCGATGATAAGATGATTGGTGAATGATGAACTGGAAAGGAGTTGGAAGGAAGCAGTTGTGATCTTATTGAGGTACAGGATGATAACAGTTGTCAAACTGAATGATAATATGACTGGGCAAAGGGACTGTCAGATGGACCTATAGAGGAGAGAATGTCTGGTGCTTTTGTGGTAGGTGTCTTAAAAGCTCTGTTTCTGTGTTAGATATCTTCAAAGGTCTGTTGTTTTTGTTAGGTATCTTCAAAGGTGTAGTTTCTGTAATAGATATCTTCAAAGTGTGATTTTCGGCTGGTAGATATCTTCAAAGGCCTGTTTGTGTTATCTGCATAGGTCTGGTTTTTTGTGTTAGATATATACGAATGCCTCGTGTTTTGTGTTAGGTGTAATCAGTTGCACAAAACATTAATCAGGTACAGGTAGTGTATGGTATGATGGCACCTGTGTCCATGTAAGCGAGGTTTCTTTTGGCATGGCACAACATTGAAACCATGCTTTTTTTTTTGTATTGTCACAAGACTTTACAATGGGAACTAACTAACTCAATGGAGCAGAGTCCTTCTTGAGAAGCTAGCAGGTCATCAGCTAGTCAAGAAATCCCCCGCATTTTGTGGAACCCGAAGGTTCATTACCGCAATCACAAGAGCCCGCCACCTGTCCCTATCCTGAGCCATATCAATCCAGTCCATGCCCCCCCATCCCACTTCTTGAAGATCCATTTTAATATTATCGTCCCATCTATGCCTGGGTCTTCCAAGTGGTCTCCTTCCCTCAGGTCTCCCCACAAAACTCTTGTATGCACCTCTCCCCTCACCCATACGTGCTTCATGCCCCTCCCACCTCATTCTTCTTGATTTGATCACTCGAATAATATTTGGTAATGAGTACAGATCATTAAGTTCCTCATTATGTAGTCTTCTCCACTCCCCTGTTACCTCATCCCTCTTAGGCCCAAATATCCTCCTCAGCACCCTATTCTCAAACACCCTCAGCCTATGTTCCTCCCTCAGTGTGAGAGACCAAGTCTCACACCCATACAAAACAACAGGCAAAATTATAGTTCTGTATATTTTAATCTTTGGATAGCAAACTGGAAGACAGAAGATCCTGCACCGAATGATAAGCATTCCCCGACTTCAATCTGCTCTTAATTTCTTCCTGAATGGAATTTCGTTACAATGGGGACTACAAACAGTATACCCATCAGTGCCTTTGTTCCCTCAGAAGAGTTTATGTGTATCCACAAGAATTTTAAAACCCAATCATAATTTCTTAATTACACATAACAGGACACACCAAAGTACACAAATTAGTTGTTAACACTTTTATAAATCCCTGTTTAGTTATTAAAAGTATTAAAAATGTATGTGTCTACCTTGATGGTGTTCTTTTATGTATAATACTTGAATTGCACGGTGATACGATAAATCAGTTTAAACATTTCCTAAGTTTTCCAGATGATCACAAAACATGTGGTGATTTCCATTATGTGAATTTAAGCTATGGCCAGTGCCGATGAGTTCTAAACATGTAAGTAGTGTTCACGTGTCACTTTAGTTGAGGGGAAGGTTATGTGTGTAAATAATCATGAGGGGAGGGTCATGTGTGTAATTGTTAGTCTCATAAAAGGTAAAGCCGTCCCTGTGCTCAGTTAAACACCACACTGTGAAGTCTTATGGGGGAGTGGAGGTGTAGTCCCACACATTCTTAACCTCATTACTAGGTGGAGGTGAGTGGTCAGCTTCCCGTCTTGTTTGCTTTACCCAAGGAAATAGCTTCTGATACCCATTGAATAGGAGAATTATTGGGTTTCAGAGCCAGTCTGGACACTTTAGACAAGAGAAGATTCTCTTGCTCGGCCAAGAGATGAATTGCGATTCCCAAGTTATCCTATCCACTATACCGACTGTGTTTGCACAACACTGTAATGGTTAGTGACTTTTCTGATAGAATGAATTGTTTGTTGGGTATTTTTGTGAGCTGGAGTTTACGAGAATAATGTTTCAGATAATATCGCAAGTTGCCAAGCTATTCATAGGTGGATGTTGTTATTTTACTTTGCCTCTTTATTCTTCTTTCAGTATTTTATATTTATACAATGGCAGCAGTAAATAAGGTGAGTGCGTCATAAATACCCTTCCCTCGAAAATTTTGAAGCACCCTGCTATTGAGTAAATGAGAGTAGGATTTACTCACCTCTGGAGTTGCTAACCAATCATTTGGACCAACAATCAAGCTCACGGTTGAAGTGATTGCAGCTAAATTATATTCTGGAGGCTTGTTGTTTCCATACTTGAACACATTCTTGATAAATCCATAGTCATACTGCCTGAACAAACCTACAAAAAAGTTTTGTTTTTAGAAAGTGTAAAAGATTATTGATAAAGAGTTCTGCCAGTGTTAAATTATACTTGGAATTGCTTAGTATCTGTATCTTGTGCATAGTAAAGTATTTTAAAAATAACGTAATGTTTCTGAAGCTGGATATGTTGCCATTCTCAGGTGAAGAGTTGGGAGGCATGTACTCAAGTAGGGCCAGTAGAAAGGGCTATTCTCAATCGCTGTTCCGATCTCTGAGAATGACGGAATCTTTAAATGATTGACGCTATTGATGCTCCAAAATCAAAACTTTACACCAGTGAAACAGTGTGATGTAAGGCTCACCCCCCCCCCCCCCCAAACTGCACGATATTTTCACTGAATTCCTTCAAATTTTGACAATATATTTGATAATAATTATGTAAAAACATCATTCTTGATCGTAAGAAAACATCTGGTCAGTAAGCACGAGTGAGTACATTAGAAAATAATTTTCATCCTGCAAGGTTAAGTTGTTTACAATAGTCCATCAGATTCCCATATGTGACCAAAGTTCTGTTTGTTTCATGGTTGCCTGAGGTCGAAATGTGGTAGTGATTGTCAGTCCGAGGTTTCCTTGTATACTCTTTGATTTGAACCTGGTTACAGCTACCTACATTTCAACATTTTTGGAGCATAAAGACAGACATGTAGCGCCGAAAGAGAAATTGGAATGTATTCCACTTAATGCTAGTTTATTCACGACAACAGTGTGCCTGTCACCACGGCATGGCGCGTCCGGCCTCCAGTATCGAGGGTAGCTGCGAATGTATTGAATAAGCAGTCGCGGACAGCAGGAAAAGGGTGGTCCTCCAGCTTGGGAATTGGTCGAGGTACTAAAAACTCACCATAAAAACTTATATTACGAACTATTCACAAATGCCTCAGTCCTGGCTGAGGGTGTTTGAGAATAGGGTGCTGAGGACGATATTTGGGCCTAGGAGGGACGAGGTAACAGGGGAGTGGAGAAGACTACATAACGAGTAGCTTTATGATCTGTACTCCTCACTAAATACTATTCGGGTGGTCAAAGCAAGAAGAATGATGTGGGTGGGGCATGTAGCACGTATGGGAGAAAGGAAAGGTGCATACCGGGCTTGGGTGGGGAAACCTGAGGGAAAGAGACCACTTGGAAGACCTGGCCTTAGATGGGAGAATAATACTGGAATGGATATTCAAGAAGTGGGATGGGGCATGGACTGGATTGATCTGGCTCAGGATAGGGACAGGTGGCGGGCTCTAGAGAATGTGGTAATGAACTTAATGTTACTCATATCAATGAATCTTCTGGTTTCATAAAATGCGAGGAATTTCTTGACTAGGTCAGCTCTGTTGGCTTCTCAAGAAAGAGTTTGCTCCACGGAGTAAGGAATTAAGGCTACTTTATTTTCAAGGCGGAATCCAGTATCTTGGATCTAAATTATTTCATTATAGTTAAACCATTAGCAGTGTGTCTGCTTAAAAGAACCATAGAAATGCAGGTGTAAAAATATTAGTCTTTGATCTATTAAAGCCTAAAATATTGTGCACTGCGTTAATACTGCTTGTGTTTCGTGTTGGAATTTGACGTGCTTTAATAAGAAACGTACATAATCTGTCACTTCATGTTAAAATGTGTGCAGAGTGCTTTTTTGGAAGCGAATAGTTTCTCACCTAGCCAAGAAATTTACCGCGTTTGATGTAACACGAAAGTTGATTGCGCGTTCACGAGAGCCCGCCACTTTTTTTTAAAGCTGAGCCACATGAATCCAACCACTCCTTCCCATCCGTCCAATGGTTCTAAGACCAATTTTAATATTAGTATGAAGTTGATATTCCACAACTTAAACGCATATACCTGATCTCATAAGTTGGCCATAGTGTGTCCAAGCTTTCAAAGAAGATCCAGCAGGAAAATAGGTGAAAATTATCGGCAACATTGTCTGTAACAAAAATATATCTTTTATACAGCAGGTCTGAAGTAATATTTTCAAATGACCACATTTGAAAGTTAGAGACACTCTGTGTGGCTACATAGCTTAAAACATTTAATGCCCATATGTTAAACAAAAGCTTTAGAGAAGTTATCATAGATTGATCATTTAAATCAAAGCATGAGAAAGTGCAGAGCAATATTACACAGTTCGCAACCCGAAAGCAAACGCACATTCGACGATGAAGGTTTGCAGCCCTTTAACACACACCCACTTGAAATGAAAATGCATTCATGGAGGATACGAAGAAATTTTGTGTCAATGATGGGGACTCGTTTTGAACACACAGTCAAACCCCATTTAGTGCCCCCGATATAGTGCCATCCTCCCTTAACGCCCACGAAAGTCTGTAAACATAAATTCACGGTTATACAGTATTTCGATTTACTACCACCTTTGAAGTAACGCCACGAATTGCAGTGAACAGTGGCGCTATATCGGAGGTTGGCTGTGCTTCCTGTAGATGGTGGCACAACCGCCTACTGGTGTCCTCGTGTGAGAATCGCTAATTTAAATTTACTTGTCTTGAAAAGAATAACTTAGGTTATTTTGTACTACGAAAGGTAGGACAAGTAATGCACGTGTAAGGTAATACGGAGGCACTTTCGCGTAACTATTGTTGCCGTGAACAAGCAATATCCTGAAGGTGTGTCTGTATTCTCGCCTTAGCTATCCAGCATGCAAATCGCATCTCTTCTGCTCCGTGTTTTCATCTGTGGCCTGTCTAGCCCTACCATAAACGGCACAATTTTCGGAAAAAAATTTGTCGAACGTTAAATGTGTGTTTTGATTTTCTCTACAACATTTGTCCGAAACGTTTCTCATTCTAAGAAGAATTCAGCGAGATATTATCATAAATGTACATAGGTCTTCGTGTAAAGTGCCCTTTATTTTTGTGAGATTGTAATGGAACTTTAATTTTCTCGACAGATTTTGGAAAAATTCCCAAATATTAAATTTCATAAAAATCCGTCCAGTGGGAGCCGAGTTGCATGCGGATGGACAGACAGACGGACGGACATGACGAAGTTATTAGTCGCTTTTCGCAATTTTGCGAACGTGCCTACAAAACCCTATATTGTATCTACCAACAACCTATGCTTGTTATTTGTGCTGTTTTGTCGACATAATCTTTGGATTGGGCAGTAGTTACCATCGAAATTCCTGTCTAGATAACCAGGACATAACAAGTGTAGTTCATAAATGCAGCGTAAAATTCTACTAACCACGCGATATACATAAAATGTCATAAAAGTGCCAGTTATCATTTCCCTTTCTTTTCATTTTACCGAGAGTTTCCTGCACCAAATACACCTGTGACTGAAACCAAGACGCTTTTATCTAAAGGGGACTGCAGCACTGCCGTAGGTTTGAAGCACTTGTATTGTGTAATCTAGACTCAGCCGTCCCATTTTCATTTCGCTGTAATCGTGGTTGGCAGACCGGAAAGCCCAATTCTGAGATATATTTAGTAACAGTAGACGCTTGAGGTTTCTCTATAATTATTTCTCATTTTCATTGTGCTTCAGTGTCAGGTTTACCTTAAAACAGACCGACAAGGAGTCTATGCAGAAGCATCGAACTACGTCACCACATTACTTCAGAGTCCCCTGTCTACTGAATACATAATTACTTGTATTTGGTAAATAAACTCCTTTGTGTATGAATATGACCTTTATAAATTAAAGCACACCTTGGCAAATTCTGTTTGCTACGTCACGGAGTACACTAATAATAATCTTCTTAATATTGTACGGATATATAGCTGTGTTTAAGTAAAGCATATATCTATTATGCTGTGGCAGGTCGCGGGTTAGATTCCCCATAGTGTCATTTGAATTTTTCATTGACAAAATCCTTCCGTCCGCACTATGGCCCCGGGGTCGACTCAGCCTCTAACAGAAATGAGTACCAGGGATATCTCTTGGGGGATAAAGGCGGCTGGTGCCTAGGGCTGACAACCTTGCCACCTTCATGTGCCGATTGTTTTGACATCTGCGAGTCTCAAGCTCCTTGGAGCCCTAAGGGCATGTCCAGGCCTGTATAGGGATTGCTTTTGCTATTATGCTGTATGAAAATTTTCAAACGTAAATATATCACTTCTCGATATAAGATTTACGTAAGAATGGTAACTAATAGGACAAGTATGGGTATGTAGCTTGAATCATGAATTGTAATTATTTTCTGCACACTAGCAGGTTATTTAAACGACCCGAGCTTTGTCGTTCAGGATGTGACATTTGTCCTTGTGACAGGACACCGCGCCATGAAAGTAGAGGGATGCAGCCGTAAAGCGTTGTCGAACTCGAAGTAGATGCCGAAAAAGTGCTTCGATATTCGGCCATCTTTATCCGTAAGGAAGGAGGCTTCAATATTAAATCGATAAGATTTGTCCTAGGCGTCATAATTTACAGTGGTTAAATGGGACGTTGTGAGTCACAGTGGCAGGGATCGAGACTTTTCGGTGGTTGTAAATGACAAGGGGATGAGAGGGGTGGGACAGGTAGCAGGTAAGGAAGTCAATATTGTACTAACTATAAACATTATTCCTCCGCGTTGTTGTAGCGCGCTGTCTTGGTTCATTGTACGGTTTGATATTGCAGGGTTCGTCTGCTGGTGAGCGTGTCCTGTGCCAGTTTGTGCGTGTGTGTTCGAGTTGGTGTTTAACTACGTCAAGTGCAGCAGTTACTATATCCACACTGTATCCTCATAGTGCATTATGTTTCGTGTGATTCTCAGAACAAACTACGATTATCACGCTGTTACGGCATTAACCGGTTGAACTTCGTAGTGAAACTGTTCGATGTTTATTGTGAGGTAGGTTATAAATTTGTGTATACAATTTAGATTAATTTTAATTTTTAAATGGTTGATGGAGACAATATCTTAATACGTGGTAGTATTTAAATCTCATAATCATAATCAAGCCAGGGAAGTAATGCTAGTTCTGAGGTTAACACAGTGGTGCTGATAAAGAGTGATTTATTCTGGGGTCAAGATGGCCTGACATCGCAGAAGACATTCGTTCAGCTTCGCAAACTGCGACCAAAAGCGCGTATTATTGATGAAGCAAGAAAACTTCAGGAAATGTTCAGTGTTTGGGCTGCCACTGTCCCATCCATATCTGAGTCAGATTGAAATGAAATGGGCAGTGTAAGAGGGATAACCTTCTAAACACACGGAACTTTTAAAATATGGTGAGGTTATGTGAAGAGAAATTTTTGTAAATGAGAGCGAGCGACTGGCAAACCAAACCGTGATAGAAACAAGACAATAACGTAACGACGCGCGTTCGCGTAACTATTTTTGCCGTGGACAAGAAATAAGTATTACATATTCTGAGTGTGTGTCTGTATCCTTAATTATCCAGAATGCATAGCGCATATTGTCATCTATGGCGTGTCTGGTTCTGCCATATTTTTCCAAATTATCTCATAAACTGCAGGATTTTCGGAAAACATTTATTGAACATAAGATATGTGTTTTGATTTTGTCTACAAGTTTTGTCTGAAACATGTATCATTCTAAGAAGAATTGAGCGAGATATTGTTATAAATGTATATAGGTCTTCATGTAAATTTACTTTAATTCTTGGCAGATTGTAATGAAACTTGAATTTGCTTGACAGATTTTCGAAACATACTCAAATGTCAAGTTCCATGAAAATCCGTCCAATGGTAGCCGGGTTCTTCGGTTCGGACGGACAGACAGACATGACGAAGCTGATAGTCACTTTTCGCAATTTTTCGAACGACCCTAAAAAGTAGAGGACACCCACGACAAGAATCAAACTCCAGTTTTCTATTGCAGAATATGGATAGTGATAATATTCGTAATTTATTTAACGACGCCATCTAACTCAGGCCATGTAGTCAAGTGATTAGATGATAGTGATTAATGAACCGGAAATGATGTGGAAAGCAGTGATCGCGGCCTAATTTGACATTTGATTTGAGATGCTGAATAGAACCAGGAAGGCTCCAGTCAGGATAGTACGTAGTTAACCTTGCAGTTATTCTAACCAGGCACCTTCCAAATACAATTCAAAATTTTACAGTTTAAGCCATCTTGCTCATTACTTGTAACGCCGTTTTATAGGCAGTGTTGTTTGCAATACGTAGCCATACACACTCCGCATAAGAATATTCTTATACATACATTCAAAGATTAACGTAAATGAAATGTTTGTGAGGTTCTGATAATATCTAGAAAATATCTTTTTCGTTTCCTTCTCTAGTCTGCTTTGTAAGTTAATATATTGAATTTTGTAGTGTAAGAATAACATTTGGCCGATCCCAGTGGCCGGGAGGTCTAAGGCGTGGGTCTTCGGCCGCTCGCTTACTAGGATCGTGGATTCGAATCCCACCGGGGGCATGGATGTCTGTCTATTGTGAGTGTTGTGTGTTGTCAGGTAGAGGTCTCTGCGACGAACTGGTCCCTCGTCCAGAGGAGTCCTACCGAGTGCTGTGTGTCTAATGTGTGTGATCATGAAGCCTCGACGAAACGAGGAGGCCCAGGCCCATATAGGGCTGTCGAGCCATAGGAAAAAAAAACATTTGTCCACGTTTGTTCTATTGCGTAACGTCGTTTAACCCATAAAGTGATCATCATGCGGCAACATGGCTGTAAATAACAGAACTTTTTTCGAATATATATCCGTAAGATTGTTGTAAAAAATAAGCAATTTAATCCTTTGAAGCGCAGTGTACCATGGAATTAATATTAAACAATTATACACTCTGCCCACACAGTGTATTTATGTATTTTGTATGTATCTTAGAACAAACAGTGACAGCAGCACCTGAATGGTTTTTATAACTGAGACGAAGTGTGTTTAGTGTGCGGTACGATATGCATCATCATACATAATTCAGGCTAATCCTAGTGTTTAAAAGTTTAATCATTTAGGTAATTTTAAGAAAATCCCAGAAGAAGAACAGGTGTTTCCGCTATTAAACCCAACCTATTGCCCCATTTTGTTCCTGTCTGAATGTTTTGAATTATGTGTGTTGTTGAGGCAACCTTGTCTTACTGCTCTTTGCAAATTGCAAGCGAGTCTTTCGTTGTGTCTTATTGTAAAACTTGCTGTATACTACTTACTTGGTTGATTTGATTAGAGTTGAAGCCACCAATCTGGAACAAGATGTTGGTACAGAGTCCCTGAGTTATGGCTCCCGTCTTGCAAAGCGTTCGCAATGGCCCGGTAATATACTTCGTGTAGGGAAAGAATGGCCGATTGTATAGTAATTCGGTCAGCAACTGAAATAAATGGAAGTAATGCAAGGGTATAGGAATACGTGTCATTTAATTTGTTCTCTATACACGGAGAGAAACTGGAATATCTAAAGTTGCTTATGATGATGTGGTAAAGAGTTAGTTTGATGTATACTTATGTTATACAGGACTTACGTAATCATGTATGTTAATGTTACTTATGAAATAGAAGAGATGCAGAACTGAACCCAAAAATAAACCCCGTAAACAGGATTATAATCAGCGTTTTT
The DNA here is from genome assembly GCA_021186555.1 of Reticulitermes speratus. NCBI lineage: Eukaryota > Metazoa > Arthropoda > Insecta > Blattodea > Rhinotermitidae > Reticulitermes > Reticulitermes speratus. The sequence goes on from JAJKFL010000014.1 coordinate 10,964,806, forward strand.
TACATGTTATTTCCACAATTTGAAAATATCTTTATGTAGAGACAGACAGATGGACAGCGGCAAGTTGGACAACGTTTTCTCAAGATTACTTTCTACTAATACAATATATGTAATCCTACATGTCATACTGTAGTGTGAATAAATGAATCACACCCTGATTTCCTGTGAGGTACGCTCGGAGGCCAAAGAAACAGTTGAGGATGGAGAATATAATGCAAACACTTATGAGGTAAACTCTAATGTCTAACTGTTCTCTAGTATACCAAATGTCAAGAAGTAGGAACTAGAGAACAGCATGTAGATCTTTTGAAAACAGTTATCAGATAAAGTTTAATGTCTAACCCAAATAACAGCGTGTACCAATTTCCTAATTTATCTTTTTGAAGGGCTTGTGATTATTCGGCTGGCCAAGGATTATCCTACTTTTATGAAACCCAGTAATTCACGAATATTCTGCTACTTACCCTACAGACAGTTATTTAAATTTATCCCATAACTTCACATCTCATTTCTTAAAGATCTATTTTAATATTATTTTGTACCTTTCAGGTGGTTAGACTTTTATTATTATTATTAGTCTGTAGCCTACGCCTAGATGTTTAAGTCGCCTCCTTCCTTGAAGTCACTTAACTCAAACCTTAACACTGTTAAGTGGCGAGTACAAATAGTGTATCTTCTACTTGTGTAATTTACTGGAGTCTTAATTAGAGTTACATTCTTCTTCAGCCACCACGGATTGAGCCCTGTGGCCTGTTTCGTCTATATTTAATTTTGTCGTTCAGACAGTTTGTATGGCCCCTTGTATGTACAATCTATACATTACAGGAACAATATAATGCAACACATAAACATAGTGATTGAGCCAGTTCCAGTGTTCGTGTGACTAAAACCGTGTGAGCCTTTAGTCGTGTTATAGCTGTGACCGGTCAATTTCTCTTCAAAATCTCCGAACTTACTCCTTTGGGAACGAATTTTGTTGCTACGGCGAAGAGAGACTTTGTGTTTCTCAGAAAGGCCACCGGCGCCAGTGCAACCATATGTCTGATCTTGGCGTTGTACTCCGGCTTTGTGGACATGAGTACAAAGAACATAGTGCTGCCCATAGAATGGCCCACGTAATACAGGTTCTTCTGCGCTGTGTAGTGTAGAATGTAGTCGATGACAGCCGGTAAGTCGTACACACCCATTTCATGCCAGCTGTGAAGAATAATGTTAATTAGTAATGCCACTGATATTTTGTCCACTGTCTCAGGATACAGGACCTACAACGTTTCGGACAATGTATCTTTCTGCGTCTTCAGGTGGAAAGGGGAGAACGAGAACTGTCATGGACCCATCAGAAAGAGCTAGTGTCTGTCACTGTCTGTGTATGCGAAGACAGGGACTAGCTGTTTGTAAAGGGCCCACGACAGGAGGTTCTCCTTTAACCTTTACATCTGCAGACCTAGTCGGTCCATTCTCCAAAACGTTCAGTTTTATTGCCTGAGACAACGGACAATGTTCAAAATAATCAGTCACGTCTATTGCAATAGACAATCGTCAGAATCGGAAGTTATTTATTTATCATACCAACATATGCACAATTTTACAATATTATTACTTCACCCCTATACGTATTTCGGCATTCAGAATGCCATCCTCAGGGGGTCACAGTGTTAAAAACATAGACTATACATCGATTGTATAAATGTTACATCCATATGAGTAAAATTTTTACTCATATGGATGTAACATTTATACAATCGATGTATAGTCTATGTTTTTAACACTGTGACCCCCTGAGGATGGCATTCTGAATGCCGAAATACGTAAAGGGGTGAAGTAATAATATTGTAAAATTGTGCATGTGTTGGTATGATAAATAAATAACTTACAATTGCTATAGAATGCACGGTCAATGTAACGTAAAATCGTCAGAATCGTTTAAAGCTCATTATCAATTAGATTATGGACATACCTTTTGCAGCCGGAATTAAAGTCACGGTGCAATCTGAAAAACTCCGGATTTAAATTACGAGAATTACAGGATTTAATTTTTTCATGGAAACTTTTATAAAAAGTATAAAAAGCCAAAGAAAAAATCCCAACAGGGCTGTACAGGAATGGTCATAATTGGCGATGCATATGCTGCGTCCTTTGGAAATTGAACACAGCACCCTCCTACCCATATTATGGGTCTTTAGTCTTTAAAGTTGAATGATTATGTCCTTAAGATCAGCGTCAAAATTACAAGTTGCAGGAATACATTACAGAGTCATTGTTCTATTCAAGGAGTTGTATCAAATCTCTGAAGGAATTGCAGATTCAGAAATCTGAAAAGGCACGAAAAGGAAAGCATAATCTGTGGAAGATTAAATCCCATGTTACCTTATGCACAATGATGAGCATAGACTAAAAGCTGAATTTGTAATCACAAATGAATTTTACGTAATTTGTTTCCAGAGTTGCTAAGTGCCACAAGTTAGAGAACCTCAACGTATAAAATATTCAAGCTCTAGGAATTTTGGCTATTTGAAAACATGAAGGTTTACCAGCCTTTAATCCTTGTGCCATTAATATGTATAGAACTGCCAGTGAAAAATGACACTGAAACACAGGAAGTCATTTAGTATGCTGTTTCTGCCTCAAAATGGAAAGGAAATTGAGCATATTCTGTTAGGCCAACCATATAAGAGTAGATGAGGGGCTATCAATTGTAAATTTATAACCTCTGACGCCTTGGTGCTCTCTGAAGGGCTTTTGGACACCCGCTAAATTTCCAAACAGCGAAAGAGCAGGAGAATGTCTTAACTTGTTCGACAAGATTGCACATATTTAAATATTCAATCCTAGTTTAAAAATTTTAATCGTATTCATGGCGTAAAAGGTAAAGTTCACCCTAGAACAGGCCAGAGGGGAAGTATAGGTATAGATCTACTCTAAAGTCTAACCTCAGTGCTACATGGGGGTGGGTGGTCAACGCCACACCCGGCTCGTTCTGGCCGGGTGCAAAAAATCTCGCCCCCCACCGGCACTCGATCCCCGGACGGTCTATCCCGTAGCGAATCGCTATTTGTACTAATTACAATTTGAATAAAATATGTTTTTATCATTTATTATTTACAAACAATAATACCCTTACTATAAAAGTAAATAATGCTGTAAAACGTACAAGTCATTGACCGCAGATATTGAAAACTCTTTATATAGGGATATTATATTCGCTGAATACTGTGCAGACAGAAGAAGTCCCTACGTTGGTTGTACGTGCCTGTGTTTGTTGATTAATTTACAGGGTCTAAGGAAGCATTGCGTTTACATTTAGCTCAAACACAGAGTCGACGTACCATCTGAAGTTGTAGTATTTTTATAGCAGGAACCATTCGTTTAATATGGCGAGAGGTTGCTGGAATCATGAAGATGATGATTGTCAGTAATTTAAACTTATTTCCTTTAATGTGCGTCTCATTTTTAACCTTCTGTGTTTCCGAAAGATATTTTTCAGAAAGTTATTACTGAACTTTATCATATTTGTTAGACGTCCAGGTTAATCCAGACATGGAGATCAGTACCTTTGTTCAATGAACAATTGAAGATTCACGTTTAATGCGGTAGCAATACACAGAACAGATCCTGAACTTGTACATTCCAAGTCTGACTTAATCGAGACAAATGAGCACTAAGTATTTTACTTACCTGAAAGCCCAGAATTTTGAAGAAGAATTAGATAGACTCTCATGTCTACTGGAATAGACATTACCCCGGGCGTTTCCCATCCAAACGTCGTACCCAGCATCTGACAGCAAATAAGCTGCAAAAACAATTTGTATCTAGGTTATTTATCGACGTTAATTTAGGCCATATTTATTGAATCTGATATGAAGATGATAATTGCGGGTAGGGAAGAAAGTAGACGTCGCATGTGGGAAGGTAGGCTGCACTACTAGAGAATTCGTCGAGATAATTGATCCTTAATGTGTACTGCAGCTCGCATTCCTTGGGTTCTCAAAATATTTTCACGAAAATCGTCGAAGTAGATCAGATGTTAAAATTAATATACACCTTACTATAAAATGACATGGACTTAAATTTCTATTTTAATTTTACAGTAGTATTAAGGAACATTTGATTTGGCTCGCACCCTCAGATAGGGTACTTGGCACATGCAGGAGGTCTGTGCACCCCAGTTTAAGAACCCACTAATCTAGTTGGGTGTGGTAGAGGTTGAAGAAATCGATTAAGTTCCCAGGTCAAAAGTGTCACCTACAGCTGCAGAGAACTTTCAAGTTTTTTTTACCGTTTTCTACCAAATACATCCACTTGATAAGTACGTTGCCATTGGGTCTAACATAGAGGCGCGTTCGCGTAACCATTGTTGCTTTGGAACAGCAATAAATATTAAATGTTATGAGTGTGTTTATGTATCCTTACCTTAGTTATCCGGCATGCAAGTCGCAGCTTTTCTGCGTCTCATTATATTGACATCTGTTGCCTGTCTGGCTCTACCATGTATTTACACATTATCTCATAAACGGCACGATTTTCGGAAAAAAGAATTGAACATAAAATGTGTTTTGATTTTCTCTGCAACTTTTGTCCGAAACATTTCTCATTTTAAGAAGAATTCAGCACGATATTATCATACGTAAATATACATAGGTCTTCATATAAAGTGCTCGTTATTATTCTTGTCAGATTGTAATGAAACTCGAATTTGCTCAGCAGATTTTCGAAACATACTCAAATATAAAATTTCATGAAAATCCATCCAGTAGGAGCCGAGTTGTTCCATGCGGACAGACACACGGACGGAAGGGCGGATGGATGGACGGACGGAAGGACGGACAGACAGACAGACATGACGAAGCTAATAGTTACTTTTCGCAATTTTGCAAACGCGCCTAATTATAAATTGTACAATGCTAAATTATGGCGCGAATGGCGACATATTTCGACATCAGTAAGCCAATGTGCTTATCAGACAGTGTACCATGAGGTTAATTAGTTACTTAATCGTAATTAATTTTAGTGCCACTATAACATTAACGGGACTGTACCCAGTCCCTTTCCTGGTCCCATGATGACCCAGTCCACAGAGCTGCACAGCAAACCATGCTGCAGGAACACGACCGGCCTCTGTGTCCCAGTCTTGGTGGACGTGGGACTGTATGGAATGCGGTGCATGGTGAGGATGTAGCCGTCAGCTGTAGTGACGGTGTGGGTCTCCGCAGGGTAACCGTGTTGGATAACTGGCATCGGCTAAACCAGAAAGATGTACAATATAACACTACAGTACCGAAATTAACAGTTGTAAGGCGAATTAGTGGCGTATTTGCCGACGCTGTCAGTATGTAGACTACATGGTTTTGGCGGTAGGTGAATGAACAAAAATGTGGAGTGTGGTTGGAAGATAATTAACAGGGAAAAAATCAAAGTATTCAGAGAAAAAGCCTGTCCGGGTGCCATTTTGTCCACCAAAAACCTCATATGGACTGCCCAGGGATCGAACCGGACCTTCGCGTTAGAGAGAATCTATTGTGGTTCGTATTGTCCAAATAGCAATCCTGCTATAAAAACGGTAAGGTTTTCCCTGCCCACGCCATTAATGCATATATGGGGAGTAGACTATAGCTCCACTTATTCTTAACCTGCGAGCTAGATGGAGGTGGCTGATTAGCTTTAAGCCCGGACGCTTTTTCCCGGGAAATATTTCAGGTACCCCTTAAGTAGAAGGCTGGGTGGGCCCAGAGCCATTGTGGACCTTTTAGAGAGGAGAAATATGTCTTTCCCTTACCGGGATTTGAACCCCGGAAAGTCGAACCCGTAGCTTTGGCGCTATACCGACTACGCTGCTCCGGTTCCGAAATCCTGCTATAAAGAAAGCCGAAATTGAAGAATTATAGTTCCTCCGAAACAGCAATTCCAAGTGACATTCATTTATTTTCTAACATTGTCCTTCAGAGAAGATCAAAAGGGAATATTTATTATACTTGAAAATGAAAATTATTAAAACGTTAATGGAGAATTTTAAGCATTGCAGAGAGTAGTGTTACATCCGTGGTTTACATTTACGTTACCCAGCACCTTCAGGGAGCCATAATGCTCCAGGCTTGTGTTGGGGAGGTGCACGGTTCGAATCTCGGCCACCACATCGGCTATCCCGACTGAAAAATGCTGCTGTAGTAGGCCTACCTCTGTCAGGCCACGACTTCTCTCATCCAAATCTCTTCCAATTTATAATTCAGCACGTATCCCATTATACCATGCTATTTAGTCCGAGATAATGGCAGCATCGTAAAACGAACTAGTATTTGGTACAGCGACTAGGCTACAGTATCTACAACCGAGGAATTGTGGTTCGATTCCTGGCAGATGCAAGAGATTTTCTCGTCTTCAAAGCTTCCAGATCCGTTTTGGTGCCCACACATGTTCCAATAAGTAACCGAGGGTAAAGCGACGGGGGCGTGAAACTGACCATTCACCTCCATCTAGTGCCGAGATTAATAATGAGCGGAGATACGCCTTCACTTCACCATGCACCTTCATGTCTTTACAAGGAGAATGTTACCTTTATTTTTGCATTGTAATATTTTGCCTTCTTACGTGAATTACCACACATTTTATTCGAAAATAGTACAGGGCGCCAACACAAGATGTGGAATGCAATTAACATTATGTTCCAGCGGAGATATTCATTTAAATCTGGCACTGTTAAATTATATGGATAGCGCCTTTTTCATAGCTAAAGTAAACCTGTACAGCAGCTACAATCAGTCAGAAACTTCATCCTGGAATATTACAAACCATTGTATAAAATAGTGCTTTAGACATTTGGTAGCACTGATTGGATGGTTTTCCGCCTCCTCTTACACACGACAATACAACACGAGCGGTTGGCATAGCCTGCATAAATGACCGGTGCGGAATTCCAAATTGCTATCCCAGTATACGAGCGATCCACCACTTTACGCGCCTTACATTGCGTGTCGACTCTGACTTGTGTAAATGAAAGAATAAAATGTAGTTTGTAGTGAGTGATAGTTACCTTTGCTGCTTTTATACTTTTTGGGATTGTAGAAAAGAAAGAGAAAATATAACGGATATAAGCTCCCTTGGGGGGGGGGGGGGGGTTGATTATGTCGAGTAAACACGACACCGGTGAGTAATATGTATTTAAATTTGGATAGTGTATGTTTTAAGGTTATTAGTATTAATAATTAATTATAATTTGTAATTATTATTTCAGTGCCTATATTTGGAAATTTAGTCGATATGTTGTCTCAAGTTCCTTAGAGAACAGACTTCAATTAAATTTACAGCAACATTTTTCAGATATTTAGTTAATAAATGCTACAGATACTTACCATAGGCAGTTGTAACTTCAATCCACTGTTAATCTCCTTTTTAATTGTTGTGTTATCTCCATATGTGTCCAGAATACACTGAGAAAACACAAATCCTAAGAACAGTAGTGTCCATTCTGAAAGCCTCATTGTATAAACCTTCGTAATGATGTATCCTTTAATGTTTCACTAAAAGTGAACATTCCTAAATGAAGTCGTTCGGTATTTATGCAAACTAATTACTGTGCACTCCGTCCGGCGTGGGATTTGTTTCAAACCCAACCCACAACCTATGATCTAATCCATGAAGCGAACAGGATGATATTGCGCTGACAGCGATGAACCGCATCTTAAAAGAAGCAAAGTCCATTATCATTTATCGATGTAAGACTATGTCTGAATCATCTCAAGTGGATGATCCTAAAGGTCAGGGTTTGCCAACTTTGAATATTTGTCTGCATTTAAAATATGACTCATTAGCATTTTTGTCCCTATAATCATGTTATTTCTGTCAAATCATACGCCCTAATTATTTGTCCTGGCATCGAATTTACAATATTATTTTTACCCTCTGAGGAAGGTAGTAGTAGTAGTAGTAGTAGTAGTAGTAGTAGTAGTAGTAGTAGTAGTAGTAGTAGTGTAGTGGTAGTGGTAGTGGTAGTGGTAGTGGTAGTGGTAGTGTGTAGTAGTAGTAGTAGTAGTGTAGTGTAGTGTTAGTGTTAGTGTGTGTTAGTTTAGTGGTAGTGGTAGTGGTAGTGGTAGTGGTAGTGGTAGTGGTAGTGGTAGTGGTAGTGGTGTGTAGTGGTAGTGGTAGTGGTAGTGGTAGTGGTAGTAGGAGGCTACATAAGGTTGAAAGAATCCACTCTGAAGGCCGTAATGAAAACAAATAAACAACTGGTCTTCAGGGAAATATGTCTTTGTAAATAACTTCGTACTTCATCGGCTGAGAATATGGTCCATTGGTGATATTTTTTTCTGTAGATGTCGAAACTCTGGGTTCTACCGACAGGGATTTGTTTAATTTTTCATCAACTTCATGGTTTGAATCGTAGGCTTACTCCTGCCTTTCTGCTCTGTCGCATGCTTGTTCTGCATCAGTTATTTTCCTAGCAACCTTCCTTCCAGACACATGATCATGGCTTTGTCTGTAAATGTTCCTTGTCTTATAATGTTGAATGTTTCGTGCATACAGTTGCAGTACTTACTGTTCAACCAAACATAATATACAGTATCAGGTAACAAGCACCTAACAGTCCAATTTACACTTTTACTCCGACAGGTTTCAGTTTATACTGTTTTACACCAACCAAATGCTCTTATTTATTTAAAGAACACTAAAAATATTCTTATATAAATATTTATAAATATAAACAAGTGCATTTGGTTGGTGTAAAACAGTATTAATGTTCAAAAAATGCACGGTGATATTAAAATAAAGGTTTCAGTTTCTTTAGAGTATAGGTCTCCAAATTTTCATGGCAAAGGGCCACACCGTTTACTGTGGGTTGGTTCGCGGGCCGCACGTGAAAAAAAATAACAGCAAGTGGTTTATCTAACTGCCTAACTTTTATGTTACTAATATGGTGTATATTCTTATAATTAATACATTAACCAACTTAAGCACTTAATAAAATACATTCAGAAGCAAGTATAAAACTCCTACATGTTTCGGCACCGGGGTGCCATCATCAGGGGGTTATTCTGAACAAATGAGTACAAGGACAGCAAGCTTATGTAGATATTACGTCGCCTTCATTAAAATGATGCCTGTAACATCTCAATTTAAACAATTTTAAATTTAAAATATTGTGAATTTATGATTGTTAACTTTGTGCATTTTGGAATTTTAATGATTTAGTCATTTTAATGAAGGCGACACAATACCTAAATAAGCGTGTTGGCCTTGTAGTCCTTTGTTCAGATAACTCCCTGATGATGGCACCCCAGTGCCGAAACATGTAGGAGTTTTATACTTGCTTCTGAATATATATGATTAAGTGTATAATTTGATTAACGTATTAACTAACAGCCTAAATTGTTGTGACATTTTAATACTATATACACAGTTTACAAATGTGGCCGCATGCCGCATAATACACCCTGGCGGGCCGCGGTTTGGAGACCCATGCTTTAGAACCATTGTTGAGAAAGTCAAACACAAAACAAGAAATGGTGTACGTAACAAACACGTTTACTGAACTCAATAATGCGTAAATTTTATAACAGGGCGATATGAATTTTCATATTATCCCCGCAGTGTTCATGTACTCCATGTAAAAATCACATACATATAATATAGACACCAAATTTAACCAGCACTGATAGGATAATTTGACAACTTACGTCACTTTGCTATATAAAATGCACATTATTGAGTTGACTAAATGTATATTTTACGTGCACCGACTCCATCTGGCTCCAGAAAATGGACAAATGGCAGACTATTTTTGATGTGGTATTGATTAGCTGAGCGACTGTCAGTTTTTCAAGAACTGCTATTTTAGAACACAGTTCGTTACTTCGTTATTTATTTAGTGTTTTGTTGGAAACGTCGACCTCGTGCAGTTTCATTTAAATATTCTTACGCAGTCACAGTGAATGTCATAGCAGCAGCTTGACACGTAGATTCACGTGTTCCGGTATGTTATACCGCGTCAACTGGAAAGTATGCGAGATTTCAGGCTTCCGCCGTGATGTAGATGAGATGTGCTCTCTTCTGGGATATTAGGCAGCGTTGAGTAGTAGCTCTAAACCGACGTTTCGGGACAACATATCGGTCCCATCTTCAAGGGTCAAGAAGTCTTTTTGGACTTCCTGACCCTTCAAGATGGGACCGATAGGTTGTATCGAAACGTCGGTACAGAGTTACCACTCAACGCTGCGTAATATCCCAGAAGAGCGCAGCTCTCAACTGGTAAGTAGTTACCGACATTTTGAAGGCTCTAAGTGCTTCTACCTTCATGGCCACAGTCCAAGTCTTCTTGGAGTGCTTGATTCTGAAGATGTCTAAAGTTGTCTTGGAGTGCTTGACCCTGAATATGTAGGCACAATCATCGTTAGAAACGACGGTGACTATGTACCAGTCGACACGGCGTAACATCGCTAGGCTGACCATACGTCCCGTTTTGAACGGGACAGTACCGTTTTTTTGCTATGTCCCGGCCGTCACGTCGTTTTAGTAAAAATACCATTTTTGTCCCGTTTTTTACAAAAACTTTAAAATATGCTTAAATATTGGTCAATCATAACCTATAAACAAGTTTGCATCAATGGCTGCTATTGTAGGTACCAGTCATTCGTGTAACCATCGGTAGAGGCGCGTTGATCGAGATCGACAATTGCCCATTGAATAAAAAGTGTAACTTTAAAGCCAATGAATTATTCAGAGAAAATAAAAAATACGTGTTGGCAACACTTGCGCGGTTCTGTGAAGAATTATTGTAAGTTCAATATTTTTATGTAATAAAATATTTTTTTAATGTCCTACTCTTATGAAAATTCCCGCGTCCCCGTCCCGTTTTTGTCTCAAGGAATTATGGTTAGCCTAAACATCGCAGAAGTCTTGAATATTCAACAACACCGCTGTGAGAACCTAAGTTTTCACAATATAACATGATAGATTCACAACAAATACATACAGCAGTGAATTGTGAATCAGACACATGAAGAGGCACTACTCTTAAAGATAACTCAATCTTGTGCCAGATCCTCGCTGGCAATGTGTGGGAAATGATGTGGCTTAAATGACCGTTGGACTGATGACGGAAACGGAAACTCGTACAGTCATATCGGACCTAAGTGTTCCTTGTGGGTACAGTCAGTCCTCGCTTTACGAAGATCCGCATTCTAAAATTTCGCTCACACGAACTTCTATGAGGATAGAACGTGTACTGAAATAAAAATCTTCGCGGATTGTCACCCTTTAACAATAGCACGCACAGAATTATCCTCTATCTCACTTCCTGGGAAAAATGTCATACGTAGACGAAACTGTTGCGGATCGTGTGACTCTCGTCATGAGTATAATACGTGTCAGACATTCTGCGCTACGTAGATATTAGCAGAGAGTTGGATTGCAGTGTTACAGTCAGCCCAGATCTGGAGTGCAAAGGTACATTCAGTCCATACAGCACATCACTAATTCCGAAAATGTGAATTAGAAAATTAATTTACATCTTTCCACTTAAACTTAACGTAACGATCTGTAAAAATAGTTTGGATACTTAGAATGTGATTAAAAGTACAAATAACTGGTAATCAAGTCCGTATAAGTAAAATTTGTCTGGTGAATTTGCTGTTTAGAGCGGTCTGAAATAACTTAAAAGAGTTTAATACAAACCGCTGCGAGAGCCATTAATCGGTTTAAATGAACAGAAATGTACGGTACTTCGAAACGTCTGTAACTCTTTACCATTCTACATGGCGTGACAAATCAGAAGACTTGAATCTTCAGTCTCGCGTGTGCGAAAAGTGCATGTGACGAAACAACACTAGTAGAAGTACTCGAATTTGGGTGTCGCAATTAGTTGAGGCACTTCGCTACAAGCCGGAAGGACGCAAGTTCGATTCCCGATGGGGTCATTGGAATTTTTCGTTGACTTAATTCTTCTTGCCGCACTACAGCCCAGGGGTCGACTCAGTCTGTGACAGAAATGAGGGATGTCTCCTGGGGCTAAAGGCGGCCGGTGTGTAGGGGTGACAACCTCACCACATTCATGTGCTGATTGTCTAGAAATTCTGGGAGGCTCAACCTTCTATCCAGGCCTGTAAAGGGCTAGCTTTATTTTCAATAGTAACAGAAACAAAATAAAAATAAAACACGCATAAAAGTAGTATTTTAGAAAGTTTTAACATAAAGCATGCAAAACTTCGTAAAGTTTGAAATTTGCATAAGTTTATGCCTTACAAATGGCACAGAGGCATTGAAACATGCCGGAAAAGTAATACAAATTGGCTGCTGTCAACGTTCATACATGTGTACTTTGTATTTATAACAGTAAAACAATTACTATATTTTTTGTACATTAATCACTTTTATATTAAAATGCCTGTCCGGCGTCACTTTTCACACTGAAATATATTACAACCATTGAATGAAAAATTATATCAAACTATTGCAAAATCATGAAGTTTATTTTAAGAATAACTAATGTAAAATAGAACAGGATAGTTATTGCTGGTAAGGATAGCCGGAAATTATGTTAAAACACGAATTCACTCTATAAATATGAATCGAAAACTTTTATTTGGGTGTAAAATTAGAATAAGTACATTTTGTATACATGTTTGCGGCTTATGGCAGTAAAAAATTTAGTTTAATTCTTTAAAGGTTTAGTGTTTACTCTGTGTACCACCTGATTTAACGTTAAGAAAAATTTTGTGTTCTATCCAGATAATGTAGGTATTTTTTTTTCTAAGATTCTCGGAACAAACAGCGATTATTTCAGTGTTTAGCGGTTTGTTATTTTAATATAAATTACGTGTGCTGTGTATGAAGTAGAAACATTATTAAATATTTCTTACATAAAATTCATACTTCATATAATGCAGTGTTTCTCACCCTTTCTATCACTGTTTCTCTTCATGCTTCAAAGTGTTAAAGGAATGTTCTGGTAATATCTTATCCCACAACATACGTTTCGACCCCACACTGCAGTCGAGATAATTGATGTCCTCTGTCATGTGAAACTATCTTCGTATCGTGTTAGTATATTTTTAAAGTGTTTTAAACATTATTCTGCTCTCAACATATAATCACCCCTCTTCACTGAACAGTGCCATAATGCACGTGTTTGATCAGCCCCATATAATTAAAATTATTTTTTTTATTTCTGAAGTAAAAGTACTGGGATATTCCTAACAATCTCAGTTAGATTTCAAAATACTTAAAACTCTGTCATTAACCAATGTCTTTACGTCGATAGCCCACATGAAGTCAAAGTGGTTGAATTCCGGAAGAGCAATTTCGTGGTACTCCGAGTTGGGTAGCTTCTGATGCAGGAGTTTTGCGTCCTGTAACATGGCATAATCACATCTACAGATGTATGCAACGTAACTTCAGCATGGAGGCGGAATATTTGATTTTATGTTATAGCTTATTGGTTATCTACTGGGAGACTACTGTTGCTACACATACTATGGACTGCTGGAATCTTTTTAGATGTGGAAGCAGCACGCTTCTCCGAAACGTCAGTAAATACTTACCAGTTGACAAGGCTTAACATCCCAAAAGATTTAAATATTACATATTTTAAACCACAGATTTTTACCTGTTAATTAGGTATAAAGTGAAAAATGAAAAATTTTAATAATTCGTTTTGAAGGTAAAATTGCTGTTCTTCTCGAGTTATTTAGAAAACTGTCTCTCAGTAATTATAATAAATTTTAAGAACAATACTGTATTTACACCAGTGCGCTTGCACGTGATTCAGGATATTCTGCTGCATGGCATCTATGTAGTAAAGTATGGTGTCTATGTCTGACTATGGTAGCCATAACTCATTGGAAAATAAAGATAGGAACTTAGAATTTTGGCCGTAGTTTTAGCAAAATAGTGAAATGTGCCTTGTCAAATATAATTACAACCTTGGTTTCAGGCTTCCGCCGCGATGTTTATGAGAACTGCGTTCTTCTGGGATATTACGCAGCGTTGTGTGGTAATTGTTTACCTTTTCTTCTTGGACTCTTGACCCTTGAAGATGGGACCGATATGTTGTCCCGAAACGTCGGTAAACAATTACCACACAACACCGCGTAATACCCCAGAAGAGCGCAGATCTCATAATCACAATCATTTCACTAGGGTGCTGAAGAGGATATCTGGGCCTAAGAGGGACGGGGTAACAGGGGAGTGGAGAAGACTACATAACGAGGAACTTAATGATCTGCACTCATCACCAAATATTATTCGAGTGATCAAATCAAGAAGAATTAGGTGGGAGGGGCATGTAGCACGTATGGGTGAGGGGAGAGGTGCATACAGGATTTTGGTGGGGAGACCTGAGGGAAGGAGACCACTTGGAAGACCCAGGCGTAGATGGGAGGATGATATTAAAATGGATCTTCAAGAAGTGGGATGGGGGCATGGACTGGATTGATATGGCTCAGGATAGGGACAGGTGGCGGGCTGTTGTGAGTGCGGTAATGAACCTTCGGGTTCCATAAAATGCGGGGAATTTTTTGACTAGCTGAGGACCTGTTAGCTTCTCAAGAAGGACTGTGCTCCATGGAGTTAGTTAGTTAGTTCACTAGATCCGTATTGGGGCCCAGGGATTCTACCCATTGTGATGATGGTTTAGAATTTAATTTCAGTAAAATTATCGACATGCACCTCATTTGAAAGATCTAGCACTAACGAATATATAAGGCATGCAGAAGGAGTTCTTTAATCGGGAGTAAAGCGGACGGAGTGTACAGCTAATAACCAAAGAATTCGTATTACACTCAAGGAAACCAAACGTACGTTTCAAGGACACAGGGAGACTAATGACGATAGGATAAGCAGAGTAAAGGATGGGAAAGGAATACGCAAGATAGGAGAAAAAAAAGAAAAATAATGAAAATTTGTTGGAGCGGAAGAAAGGAATGATTTTTCTCCTTATATTTTGATGGGTCATGAGCTATGTAGAAGGGATATACAGTGTCAGTGTCTCCTCTTCCAGCTTTTCCGAGCTGTCTGTTTGACTGCTTCCAATTGTGCGCTGTGTTAAAATTGTGAGTTCACAATCACGTAAAAACGAGAACAGCCTTGTATCGTAATTCAAAGTCACTTCCTTTTACATGGAACTGATTGCCAATATTTAATTTTTCTACATGCGAATTATTCGCACGTGTAAAACTACTTTTTATTATTAAGACACACGTGTTTATGTAATGTATGTTAATGTACACACGTGTTTATGTACTGTATGTTAATGTACACGCGTGTTTATGTACTGTATGTTAATGTACACACGTGTTTATGTAATGTATGTTAATGTACACACGTGTTTATGTAATGTATGTTAATGTACACACGTGTTTATATAACGTATGTTTATGTGTATAAGAACAGTTTCCTGCTGGTTGTCTTCTTACCTCAGGAGATGCCAGCCAATCGTTAGGGCCCACGATAAGGCTAACAAAGGAGCTGATGATGGATAAATTATAATCTGGCGGATTTAAGTGGCCATATTTGTACAGATTGGCTAAGCCATAGTCATATTGTCTGAAGCTGCCTGGAAAAGAAATATAACATGCTGTGGCTTAATGGTGAAGAACAGGTTAACTTAAAGCACCAGATCGAAACATGTAGGAATATTTTATGTGACATTATACTATAAATATCTAAGAAAAACTTTTGTTGTTCCGAGTGTTGCAAATTAGTTATCGACAATGCACGGAATGAACAGTGTAAAATGTATATAGTGCTATATCGGTTTGGTACTGAAAGCTTAAAATTTGAAACGCATTTTTTTTTCGGGTTTGGCACGTCGTAAGGAACGTATATAGGCCTATACTGGTTTGGTATTGAGAAGGAAATGTACAATGCATGTACTTCATCGCTGTCCTGAATATCACAGCTGTCACGGGATGTCCCGACGGATGCAGGCTTTCTGTGCGACGCAACTGCCTTGCTCGGTGTGACGATAACCGATTAAATGCCCAGGACATTAGTGCGATGCTTAAAACAAGCCTTACATTCGTCGCAAAGCTCATGTAGATATGGACTCAGACTTGAGGGAGATAGTAGAAACATAGTTATGTAATGTTAACATAGGCCCCGTACCTGAGTTGAGAAGCTGCACATAATGCCTCCAGGCTTTCGTTGAAGATCCAGCAGGAAAGTAGTGCAGAATTGTGGGTAGCATTGTCTGTAATAATACCAAATTGGAATATATATTTTGAGTAACATAAATTTAAAACAGCACAAATTAAATGATTGTCTTTATAAATGCTGTTTCTGCAGTGGTAGGTGCTTGAGAAATGAAAGTAAGATTTATGTGTCCGGACATATGCCTCGGGTATAACGATGATCCAGGTCTAAATACAGATACTTTCATTGCATGTATTTTTATTTTTATTTAAAAAAATAGATAAGCTTAGAATAATCTGTTCTGTTCTTCTTACTCCTTGTAAATTATCTTTTAACCATACTTCAGATATTTCGGAGCATGCTACGAGGAGCACCGTTAAAGACTTGACAGATTTTGCCGCAACTGAAAGCGGTTAGCCATGTGAATGTGGAATGAATTTGTGAGACTTAGTTTCTTAATAACGTGATTGATTGTCCCAGAACACCACATAGTATACTGTCTATATCTATCTGTTCTTATGCTGTTTAATCTTCAAAGCCAGTTTTCAGGCTTTAAGCAAACCTGCGAAAATTAACTTAGCTTCGTCATGTCCGTCTGTCCGTCCGTCTGCATAGAACAACTCGACTCCGAATGGAGGGATTTTTATGAAATTTGATATCTGAGTATTTTTCGAAAATCTGTCGAGAAAATTCAAATTTCATTAAAATCCGACAAGAAAAACGGGTACTTTACATGAAGACCTATGCGCATTTATGACAATATCTCGCTCATTTCTTCTTAGAGTGAGAAATGTTTCAGTTGAGAGTTGTAGAGAAAATCAAGACACACATTTTATATTCAATATCTTTTTTTCGAAAACCGTGTCTTTTATGAGATAATGTGGAAAAATATGGTAGCGCCAGAAAGGCCACAGATGACAATATAACACGGCGGATGCGCTTTGCATGCTGGATAACTAAGGCTACAGACACACACTCGGGATACTTAATAATTATTGCTTTTCCACGACAACAACAGTTACGCGAACGCGCCTCAATATTACGTTATACGTCTATTTCTTGTCTTGTTTAAATTTTTTTTTTTAATTAATACGTGTGAGTCTTTTGTAACTTCGACCATATTACATCTTATTGCTTTGTTTGAGCGATTAAATTAATAATGAAGAATATATCCTCTTTATTTCATCAGAAATTCATAAAAACTAACTATAGACCAATAGAATTATTACTCTATATGAGGAGTGTATAGCTGGGGCTTAACAGACCTCAGAGTTGGTGGGTTACATTTCCTCTGGCGGAATGCACCTGTAATCATATTTATCTCTCTTGTGTCGTGCAATGTAGGCTAACATACTGCGGTTGTCCAGTCACACATTTAAAGAGCCATGCTAATGTCTAAATCGTGGGCCTCTAACCATTTTATGCTAAAAGGCCTCACTCGTTATTGTGGGCTGGTTCGCGGGACGCACGTAAAAAAATACAGTAAGTGGTATACCAAACCTCTTAAATTATTGTGTAATGTTTATAATACGTATATATGTAAGTTAAAAATGTGGCCAAGGGCGGCAAAATAGAGCCTGGTGGGCCGCGGGTTGGAGACCCCTGGTCTACATAGTTTATAACCTCAACATGTTGAAGGTTAAGAGAGCTAGAACTGCAAAAGGCAAAGAAACTGAAGACGAAAGCTTCTGACCCGAAGATGAAATACAACTAACGCCCGATTCACTATGTAGGTTCAGTCACGTTCCAGTGAAGAGCCGGTTAAATATTCTTCACTGTGTTTTAATAGCATGGTCCACGCTAGTGATAACATTTAAGGCAAGAGATTCCTGTTCAAAAACAGCGAAGGACATTTGACCAATTCTTGCATGGAGCCTGTGTGCCCCCATAGTGTGGATCCTAGCTATGTGTTTGTGTGTGGAAATTTTGTGAACTGTACGTGAATACAGAACTGCTGAGGCTTGTACTTTGCAAAACACGTTATGACTGCTGTTACAATGCCGAGTGATTGTTAAACATTTACTTTATTGAAACAGTGTTTGAATATTTTGGTTAAAGGGAGTTTCACTTACTTTGTTCAGCTGATTGGAGTTGAAGCCACCTATCTGAAAGAGTAGGTTTGTGCACATTGCCTGCGTAATGGTTGCTGTGTTGCAGAGAGACCCGATGAATCCACTGGACAATTTATTTGGAAAAAAAGGCAAGTTGGACACCATATCAAACACGGCCTGGAACACATTTTGAAAGTGTTTTACAGAATTTATTAAAAATTATGAAATAAAATTAGTATCGTGGCAGTGGAAATTAGGGACACGTAGAGATTGGGAAGGGAAACGGCATGGAGTCCTCTATTCAAAATCTTAATCTTATAAGGAGTCCTCTTTTCAAAATCTTAATCTTATAAACTGACCGGTTTGGTACTTGTTGGGATAAAAATTGGGCGCAGTCGTTTTTGAAGACACTTTGAGACTTTTATGTGAAATAAGGTATGATAAATTGCAGAGGAGAAACAGACTCTAAATTCGCGGCGAATGCAGGCTTCCCATTCGATAGAGCTCCCTTGACATTGACCGTGTTCACGGACACGATAAAGGAAACATCTATGCCTGACCTCACACCTTATGCAAATGTCTCACAGAGAACTGAGTTGAAGGCTGAATTGATTTCAAAGTGGAACGTTTTGGGATAAGCTATTATGGTAGTGGGCAATTGTGCCAAGTTATGATTGTCAAAACAATAACTATTTCCCCGCCCCCACAGCTTAAGGCATTTAATAATTACGTATTTTTAACTCATCATATGGGTTCGTCTTTCATTGTCAAATTATTTAAATAAATGTCAAAGATTTTCAGCCAGGAATTGTTGTAAGATAATTATTTTTTTTTTAAATTTTGTAATATACCCTTTCATAAAATAGTGCAGGAAACCTGTTTTCACTAGTTAGTTCTTTAAAAGTACTTGTAAAATTGTATTTACAATTATCTAAGTTCCAAAAGAGTGTATACAGTTTTTAGAAATCTTTAATCGCCACTTCAATAAAACGGTGTAAATGTATGGTTTATGTTTGATGCTTTTAAAAATAAAATTGTTTTTACAAACACGAGTAGGTCTCACAGAGAAACGGTTTTTATGGTAAGTTAATATAAACAAAAATGATGATTATGGCTCTTTGCACATAAAGTCAGCTCATATTATTTTTCCCTTACTCGGACTTTGTAGTTTTCTATATGTAAGGAATTAATTTGTTTTATGTTGGCTTCTAAATTTCATTCCTTGTCTCCAGTTACTTTCTTTACAAAACTCGTCGTCCTCAGTGAGTTTAAAAGGATCAAAATTCAGTACTGAAATTTTTGCCATGCTCGAGATAAACATCGGACACTTATATGGTATCATCCTTAGTGTGAAGTGCTTGGTTTTGCTGACAACATTAGTGTCGAAACAGGAGACATCTGTTAGTGACCTCGATGCTTCCAATAAGTAGGTACGTGCAGTAGGGAACAGTAATTGACGTTATAAAATGGTATATAGGAATAGAAGGTGCTTTGTAATTACCCCACTGACTCAAATCTCAAATGTATAAATCTATATATTACTGTAATAAATGGTCCATTTCTTCTGGAACAAAAGCTGTCTGTTGGATGAGTGATAAGCCAACCAAATCAGTTTGATGTCGCTCGCAAATATTTCATTCAGGTATACTTTATTATGCCGATCCCAGTGGCCGTGCGGTCTAAGGCGTGGGTCTACGGCCGGTCGCTTGCTGGGATTGTGGGTTCGAATCCCGCCGGGGGCATGGATGTCTCTCTCTTGTGAGTGTTGTGTGTTGTCAGGTAGAGGTCTCTGCGACGGGCTGGTCCCTCGTCCAGAGAAGTCCTATCGAGAGTGGTGTGTCTAAAAGTGTGATCACGAAGCCTCGAAAATTGAGGAGGCCTAGGCCCCCAAGGGGCTGTCGAGCAATTCAAGATTGGTGAGAAAGAAAGGGATACACAGTTTGCTTTGATGTATGAAGTTACTTAGTAATTTACATTCCTGAAATTAAGCACGAAGTACATGAGTAGTGTTTTTGTTAAAGCAAATCTGTTTTTGTGTTTACACTGAAAAGAATTACGTTTTATACGATCAAAAATCCAGCAAACATGAAGCCGAAAACTAAAAGGACTTCAACAATAGCGATCCGTGCCATTCCTTGTACTTACTCCACTAAGAAAGAGTTTTGCTGTAGAAGCCAAAGGAGTTTTCGTGTTCCTCAGAAAGGCCACTGGTGCCAGTGCAACCATATGTCTGATCTTGGCGTTGTACTCCGGCTTTGTGGACATGAGTACATAGAACATAGTGCTGCCCATAGAATGGCCCACGTAATGGATGTTCTTCACACTTGTGTTTGTCATGATGTAGTCGATTTCAGCAGGCAAGTCGTACACACCCATCTCATGCCAACTGTAAACAAATATAAATTAGGACGTATTAGATATTATTCGTTGAGGTAAAGGTACACAAATTTTAGAGGAGATATATTTTAGGTATTAAGTCTATTACAGTGTCTTTAAAAATGTATGACACGGTTTCAAATTCGTGCACAATTATACGTAAAAACGCACAGTACGAGGGCCGAACCAAAAGTCTTGGCTATAATAGAAACGCACACACACATGTGCCGTATGTGTAGAGTTGGCAGTCTATCTAGTCCCAGCGCCTTTTTCTCTTTATAGTCACGTGACAAAACTTGACCAATAACAAAGCCCAAACTTAGGGCTACGTTGCCTTTCCTCTTTCCTTCTCCCTTGCCAATTCATCCTTTTAAAATATGATGTGGGCAAATATGGCAACACCGTTTCTTCCAAAAATATATTTTCGCGCGGGGACCATAATAGACTGCCCATATTTACAGAAGAAAACTGGATGTAATATAGCTAGGGAAAACGGTTCTGTCCAATACGCATACAGGTCCAGTGCAGGCACATCTTTAGTGTAACCGCAGTCTACAGTAACAAAGGTCTGTTAGTGCACATAATGTTAATTTGCAGTGTGTCCATTCGAATAGGTACGATTATCAAAATTTTATTTCTCACCAAATTTTATTTCTTACCAAATTTTATTAATGTGTTAAAATAGGTAAATTAGAATGAGATGGGTCAAGCTTGTAGCACACATGGTTAGCAATGGGACAGGCATTAATAAATTTAGTTCAAAAGATGAAGGGACCAGAAAGCTTGGAAGATACAGACGTAGACTTGAGGATAATATTTAAAGGGATTTACGTGTGTACATTTGTCTGCATAAGATATATACTCGTATATTTAAAAGGATCTTAAGGACATAGGGCGAGAGGTTATGGATTGGATTGAATCTACTACAAAATTCGGGTTGTTATGACTACGGCAGCGTAACTTCGGATTTGATATTTCGGGCTTCCGCGACAATGTATGTGAGGCCTTTGCTCTTCTTTGATATTACGCGGCGTAGTTGGATAGTTTTCGGGACAACTTTTCGTTACAAGAAGGACTGATTGACCCTTGACGATGGGACCGATACGTTGTTCGAAACGTCGGCAACCAACGCCGCCTACCACCCTAGAAGAGCGAAGGCCTCAACTTCGGATTCGACGAAAGGTTTATTTAGCTTGTCAGTGAAGTTGCGTTTTGACGTACCTGAAGGACCAGAACGTTGGCAGCATTGGCGAAAATTTGTCGTTTTTGTGGAGTACATGTTGCCGCGAGCGTTGCCCATCCAGACGTCATAACCAGCATCAGCCAGCAGATAGGCTATGTCAAACACACATTTATATTGTTGTCAACTCACGAAAGCAACTTGGACTTCGGCAGTGATGGCGCAAAATACAACTTTAAATTGTCCTGTGTTTTCTTCGCCAAATCCATTGATTCAGTTTGCACAAACCCTTTAAAGCCTAGAACAGTGTTTCCCAGTTGTGTACTCCGCGGATTCCAAGGGATCCGCAACCAGTTCCCCGTTCTCGTGGGTTCATTTCTGTAATGGTTACTTTGAAATTTAGTTATCTTTTAATTAAATAAATAACGTTTTGTTGAAATAATCGCCGAACTTCTTTGATTGGCGATATGTTTATTTCGTATGACCGTTAGAATATCTAATTAAGAAATTTCCTGTACCCACCAATCAGTGACCATCATTTTAATTACGGTCAAATCATGCAATGCGTTGTTACGTATGATGCTGGCATGTATTAGTATCTAAAATAGTTCTGAAATATACAACTAATTTTTAATTTTGGATGCCTATCATCCGGACACTATATTTACGTGAGCAAGAATGTGAGAATCCGTGGTTATTTTTCGAAGCCAAAAGGGTCCGCGAGCAAAAATTGGGATTCATTTGCCTAGATATTATTATACGCACTGGTAGGTTGAATATTGAAAAATATGCATTTTTCCTACATTGAATATTTATGTGTTCCATTTGATCCTTACAATAAAGAGTGATTTCTTCCCTTAGCGAGATTCACCTATTGATATCTTTAATGGAAACACAGTGTTCTTTGTGTGAGTCGCGATTTAAATTTTTATACATAACATGGTTTATTTTAGCCTTCTTGAGCTTTTACATTTTAGTCTTCTTTTTCTCCTGTCAATTAAACCCTTTTCCTCGTCCAAAAGAACAGATACTAAACTCTGTGCCACAGACACCCATAAGTATTTAAATAAAGCGACTGTACACGTAAGGAATTTTCGCTTGTTTTCATGTACTTGAAGAACCGGACCGCTGGACAGAAGTCGGTATGCTTCCGGAAGTTTCTGCGACCGGCCAACACGCGCAAGGTTTCCGTGTTTTTTTTCGCAGTCATGAAGTAAATACTGACTGTGAATGGCTGATATTTGCAATGAATGAGTAAAGACAGCAGTTCGTGGTTCTGCCTGGAATTAAGGAAAACCGTGTGACAATTTAATCTTACCCAGTCCCTTTCCTGGTCCCATGATGACCCAGTCCACAGAACTGGACAGCAAACCATGCTGCAGGAACACCACCGGCCTCGGTGTCTCAGTGGTGTTGGACGTGGGACTGTATGGAATGCGGTGCATGGTGAGGATGTAGCCGTCAGATGTAGTCACGGTGTGGGTCTCCGCAGGGTAACCGTGCTGTGTGACCAATTTCGGCTACACCAACATGTGTATAAAGAATTTAAAATATAACAGTTCTATAACCCTTTTTAATCATAGGTATATAATAATAAAATATTTTACAAGAAATAGAATGGGACTTTGCCTCGATTGAACTGGCTCAGGATAGGACAGGTGGCAGGCCTTTGCGAACACGGTAATGAACATTTTATGTTACTCGTACCGTGCATATTCTTGTAATTATTACACCAACCATCTTGGACACTGGATAAAATACACTGCACACTCTTCACTAGGACGAGATCTCTACATACGATCGACATAGTTGCTTGTATGCATGGGCGTACAGTTGAAACAATTGTTACACCTGGAACAGCTTACTGTTAATACTTTTAATGTTAAAACATTGTGAATTTATGATTGTTAACTTTGTGTATCTTAGAATTTTAATGTTTTAATCACCTCTGTAAGGGCGACACAATAACTAGTTTGGCGTGTTGGGCCTACATTTCTCCGTACTGAACAGTTCCCTGATGATGGCACCTCGGTGCCGGAACATGTAGGAGTTTTATAATAGCTCATGAATGTATTTTATCCAATGCATAAGTTGGTTGGTGTAATAATAACGGTAATGTATCTCCGGTTTTTATGATACGTGGGCAATTTCTTGACTAGCTGAGAAATTGTTAGCTTCTCTATGATGCTAGTTCCCCGAGTTCGCACTGCTGTCATTTCTGGATGATGGCTTGTTATCAACTTATGCCGACAGGTACGAAATATGCCGAAAAGGTCAACATAAAATGGGTCCAGGTTCGATCACGATTGCTGCGACTAATATCAGTGTTGTAAGCAGAGAAGTTATGTGACAGTCACATGAACACGGGATTAATGTAGACTTCTGATACGTCATATATATTAAACATATCTTAGTCAGTGATGCCTTATTTTAAATGTGTCTATCTGAATTCTCAAAGAACAACGGGGGTACACACAATATTCGTGCAGGTATGTGTCCATAATGTTCATCAGCTATTATTTGAAATTCTAAATGAATTCGTGACACAATTATATTTTGCAATACTAAAACGATTTGTATCCCATAAAGATATGCAAGAAATCGAGCTAAATACTTGCACATTTCTTACCATGGGTGGCGTAGATTTCGTCGCATTCTTCTTCCGTCTTCCGCCCACACCTTGCAGACCCACAGCTAGACAACACAAAAAAGCAATAAGCCTTGTCCAGGTCTGAAAGCTTCATTGTTTCACACGTTTAGTACTCTTAAATAAACAAATATATGTACACACGGACGATTATGTTCCAAAACAACCCAGCTTCTCCAAGAAAATGTATTGTAAGAACCAAATTATCTGCTGGCAGACAGACTTACTCGTGAAGATAGTGATATCAGTCAAAGTCCTGTTTCATCATTCCAAACATACGTAACGCATAAAGAGGCGAATTATACTATCAAGAAATGTTGAAGTTTTACATGCATGAATTTAGCAAGAAGAAGAGGGGTTACGAACAGCCAAGTTGAGGTCAAAGACATGTCACACCTGGACGGAATGAGGAAAGTTCAGGTGAATTCCTCGATTAGGATAGTCAGTGTGTCGTCCGAGATTAGAACAGGCCACCTTCCGAGTGTAATTCACAGACATTCTGTCTTGCTGTGCCTTCCATTAAGTCAAAATTATGTAACAGTTTTGGAGAAAACAAGTTTTATTAATTGAATGTACGTGTATAACTGCAGATTATGTGACTAGGTTACGGGCTGGACGATGGGGCATTCGTAGTTGGATTCTCGCAGAAGAAAGAGACTTTTCTTGAAAACTTCAGGTCCAGGTCTGGGGCCCATTCATCCTCCTATTCAATGGGTATCGGGGGCTCTTTCTTCGGGCGTAAAGCGATCAGGGCTTGAAGGTGAACACGCACATCCTTCTAATGCCGAGGTTTAGAATGCTTGGAGCTACACCACCAATCCCCTATATGCCTTCATGTACAGGGACGGCTTGCTACTTGAAGGTAGTTAATTGTATTGCTACGTGCGACAGAGGCACGTCTCGGTTTTCCATTTAATTACTATGATGCTTTCGAATATAGCCACCAAACACACGTTACGCCCAGGTAAAATGCCACTTTCACTTTGCTTACGATGTACACATAACGATGCCACTACATTGTCCTTGACAGTATTCCTTCTCTGAACAGCAAAGTTTAAATCTACAGCTTTTCGGAGGCTGGCTCTATCTTCACCCTAAATAAGAAATAAAGAATTTAGATCTATCGTTTGGGTTCCACACATATATTAAATTGGCCATTTCGTATTATCACTGGTGATTCGCGAACTATGTATGTGCGTGTAGAAGATATTAGATGTTACACACGTTTATTAATTTTAAGACAAGGATCATTGGTTACCCTTTAAAGAATAAATGAAAGTAATTCTCTATCCAATGCTCCTCCTATTTCCGAAAGAGCATTGCTTTTCGAACGTTCCTAGCCTTTGCCTCTTTGTTTTTCTAGCAAGAGTTGTTTCAAGCTGAAGATTAGTATAAAGCACTGGTGGAATGTTACTGACGGGATTGTTATGACAGCAACATTTGGCCCTCTGCACGACCGTCCGTCACGCGAACTCTTGAACTTGCCCACAGCCGAAGCTGATAAAAAGGACTATTTATTGTTTGACTTTAAACATTAAAGTTTTAAAGGTCATGATCAGTTTGTGCGAGTTCAAGTGTATGATTATAGTGACAGAAGTTCCAGTAGCATGAAGGAACAGGTTGGCTGGAGGATTTTTTTTAGAAATTTCAGTCAGAATAGTAAGTTTAACAGAACTCAGACGTCCCACAACCTCTAGAAGTTGTTCGTAGCATTAGGGTCTGCTGGTATGTTAAGATATTAAGTCAAAACAAGTGCTTAATGGAGATGATGCTGATGATACTACTACTACTACTATTACTACTACTACTACTACTACTACTACTACTTACAATAACTAATACACTACTACTACTACTACTATATAAATCTACTCATATCACTATTACTACTTACTACTAACTACACTACTATACTAACTACTACAACAGCTACACACTGACATACTTTACCTACTAAATAATAATTACAACAGTATTCATCTTATTGAGGTCTACCACAGCAGATTCACTTTCTGCCTGAGATTGAGCAGCAGATTCCTCCGAAACATGGTAATTACTCTTAAACTACACGGCGTCATATACCACAAGACAGCAACTTTTACACGTATGTTCGATGGGGGATATTGGAAAGGATAAAAAACAAGAAGGAAAGGATGAAATCAAGGATAAGAAATTGAGGCAATGGTGAAGAAGTGAAGGGCAAATATCTAGAAGAAAAGTAGGAGGAAATATGTCGTGTCCTTGCTTGTACTGTTCAGAAGATTTTCACACCACAAGAATGACTCCTCCCTTGTAACTTGGGCATGAGACGGTTAAACGTAGGCAAATTTAGGATACAGTCATGAACAAACTGTGGCTCCGGTAACACCGAATTGGGCGGGCCGGCGACTGAAGCGAATCGTATACGATATTTGAGCTGACAAGAAGTCACAAAAACAATTGTCGTATAGAACAATGACCATGTATAAATAGACACGTGCAAATGTATAGCTTTATATAATGGACCTTGAATAAATTAGCGGTTCTTGACTGATGCTTCTCAGTAAATATATGAAAAAAATTTGAATACTGAGTTTTTTTTTTAAAAGGGATGACTGTAGGTGAGGGAATGAAGGGGGTACCCGGCAGGTTAGGAATGAAGAGACGGGAGAATTGCGCGTGCCTAATTGACTGGCGATTTCATTTTTATATGACTTACCCATTTTTATTTGTTATACTTAAAATTACGTATTTGGTATAATTACAATTTAACTTTGGTAGTCAAACCGTATTTGGGTCACGGTTAAAAAGGTCTAAGAATGACTGTGGATGGATGCAACATGAATAATCAAAATTCTTTCATGAGACTCGTAACAACGTCATACACCAAATTCTTCGCATCGAGTCCCCACAAGAAGTCGAAGTGAGCGAATGTTTGTAGTGGAACTCTGAAAAGACCAACCGCATTCGGTAGAGCTCTGTACAGCTGCACGGTATCCTGAAACGGAAATAAATGACACTTTTGTTAATGGGACGCTTTCGGATTAAATAATACATATCGAATGATTTATATTTATATTTTCCCTTTCATTATTTGTTGTAACAGTTCCTCTTTTACTGCTAAAGCCAGCGTTTTGTTAAAGATATTTTCTTCCTTGTTTATTTCGTATTTATGAATCTTCAGTCTTAATGATATTCCCTGATAAGAGAAATGTTTGAATGGTAACCTCTGGTGGTTTGAAACATAGCCCGAGAAGGAAGAATGATTCTGATATATTAAACTTTTTTTCTTACTAAATGAAACGCCTTGTGCAGGAATAGTTTTGCGCTGATAAAAATAGCTGTATGTAATTCAGCTCTTAGTGCAATACTGCCGACCTAACTTGAAAAAAGGCTTTCTGTACCATTAAAACTGTAATATTTTACTCAGTACAGTTTCGGTACCATAACAAATTATAAGTTTTATAACTTGCCCTTTTTTCTACCACGCATTGAATACTAGATTGTTTGAAGTTATTTCACGATTCTTTATCGATTTAAGAGGATATTTTTCTCCGAATGAGAATGCGGGAAGGTTTTCGTGATAAATTTCATTATTTTCTCCAGGCGGTCTCTTGGAAGAACTGAAGAAAACCACAAGAAGCTCAATGAAGGTAGGCTTGCTGGAGTTGTAGTTAGGGCTGAGAATGCAGTATATAGCTATTTAAACTGGTTAAAATTTATAACTTCATATTTTTCTTTATGCTAGCTTACAAATTTCTGGAAAATATAACTCAGTTATAATTTGCAATTTTTTCTTTGAATCCGACATCTAGGAAAATATTTGACAATTTATTACCTTTCTCTCTCTTCAATGATTAAGAGCTTGGGAAGCGAAATGTAGGCATTGATATATGGCATTTGATTGTCCAGAACTATATTCTGTAATAGGCCAGAAGTTAATTTCTTCATATTGCACGAGGATGGTACAGTGACAAACAACGTTACGGGAGATAATAAGCATATACTTATATCTGACCTGTGTCATGGCTTGGTGATCAGACAGCAGTAACTGAAGACTGACAAACCTTATACGATATCAGCGAGTCTCCGTCACCAACATGTAGACTCACAGGAACAGTGACGTCTGTTAGGTTGTATCTGGGAGGCTCTGGAGTTCCGTAATACTTTAAGTTGAGGTCAGTGCCGTGGTCATACTGTTGGAATGTACCTGCGAATGAATTGAAAGGTGTTTCTAGTACGTTGATTACAGTGCAGACTTTTTTTAAAAATGTCATCTCAAACCAACAACTACGGAAATGTCTCAGGCTAGTGGAAGAGTCTTAGGTTATGTTCATTCACTCTGTATTCTACCTTAAGACAGGTCAATAGCCTCTGCCAAAGTGAGTTCTCCACAGATTGCGATCTAGTGCTTCCTATTTCAATTTCCGGTATCCTCCTTTTCTTCAGGTTATCCAGTAACTGCTTACGTCTACTACGTTGTCTTCCCATCACTTATATCCTTCCCTCTAAATTTCCTTCGACAACGAGTTTTAGAAGGAAGTTCCTATGCAACCTGTGGCTTATGGTATGTGTCACTTAAAAATATTATCTGTGCCCTGATGGCTGTTTTTTTAAACAGATATGGATAACCTCCGTGCTCTGAATGCAACTTTCTGTTTATTATTACACCTTTTTTACCAAATAGTAAAACATTTCTCAGGAAGAGATTCTTGTGCCAGTTTCATATACTATTGCAGTCACAGCATTGGAGACACATTCTGCTGTGGGAAAAGGAACTGGTGTAATGCGAAACCATATAGAAGGGGTCTCCGGTGTCCTCCGTAGCAACTATTCAAGTTTTCTGCAGCGGACATTTGAGTCATTCGTAGCAAATACTCAGATGTTCTTCAGCGGACAGCGGTGTCCTCCGTAGCAACTACTAAAGTGTTCTGCAGAGGACTATGGTGTCCTCTGCAGCAACTACTCAAGTTTTCTTTAGCGGATACCAGTGTCCTTCGTGGCAACTAGGCAGAAGTTTTGCAGCCGGATTAAAGGAACCGGATAAAAATACGATTTACCTGATCTAAGGTGTTGGCCGTAATGGACCCACGATTTTAATGAAGAGCCAGCGGGAAAGTGGGACAAAATCACGGGTAATAATGTCTGTAAGAAAACACAATTAGTACAATTAACCACAAACATCCCGTCGTATACACAAATGTTATAGGAATTTGTAATTTTCATACATCAAAGCACAAGAAATAATTTGTTATCGTCATCGTAATTATAATCATTATGTTATCATTTTTACCACATTATGAAAATAACTTAAAATAAAACTTTTAAGGTAATATGTTTATTAAAATTAAAATGTCAACAACACCCACGCGACACTGCGAAAATTGAAGATTCTCCGACAAACAATATTGCATTTTTGACAAGAAGCAACAATTTACTCGATTTGGCGAATTTCCTTTCCGTCATCTCGCACTATTTCCTTGCGGATTTTTGTCCTTGTAATAATATCATGCTGAATTCGTTGCCACGTGAGCCCTTATGTTTCGCAAACTTAAATCGATTTTCAGAATTATTGTGTGCTAAACTTAATCAGTAAAGAATTTATGTTTTACCTGCAAATAAAGGGATAACTATGGTAAACTTAATATTATTCATTCTGTACATTTTAACTCTATATTTAAAGTCCGACAAATGTACGATTTAATCACATTAATTGTGTAATTTCACTGTCCTACATGTTTCGAACACTTAATTTGGGTTCATATTCAGGGACTTATCTCAAATCACACACTATTTACACCAACTGGTACAATTGTTTCCATGAGTTCTTTATAATTGTGCATATGCACTGTTTAAAACAAGACAAATGTACAATTTAATCAATTAATTGTGTAATTTCACTGTCCGATAAACAGGATTTCAAAAGAACAGATTATTCAACTTTTATACAATTTTTAACCAATGTAAGACTGAAACAACCAACAACCACAATTGTCAACTTTTATTTGTTTTAAACAGTGCATATGCACAATTATAAAGAACTTATGTAAACAATTGTATCAGTTGGTGTAAATAGTGTGTGATTTGAGATAAGTCCCTGAAGATGAACCCAAATTAAGGGTTCGAAACATGTAGGACAGTGAAATTACACAATTA
The DNA here is from genome assembly GCA_021186555.1 of Reticulitermes speratus. NCBI lineage: Eukaryota > Metazoa > Arthropoda > Insecta > Blattodea > Rhinotermitidae > Reticulitermes > Reticulitermes speratus. The sequence goes on from JAJKFL010000014.1 coordinate 10,995,311, forward strand.
ATGTGATTAAATTGTACATTTGTCGGACTTTAAATATATAACTATGGTTGTTACATATTGGCCAAAATAATTTTAGAAAACTTTTTCGATGTCAAGTTTTTTGAAGACGTATATTGCAACCAGGTTTATTTAATTACGCTTGAGCCTACAGCCCGAAACAGGACTACTGTTTGTTCATTGCTTATTTAACGACACTTTCATCAACTCAAGTTACACAGTGTCGAATGATGTAACTAGAAATATATAGCAGGAAGCCGTCTTGGCCTATTTGAGGTATTACGCCGGAATTTTCAAGAGGAAAACAGAAAATCTGTGGTTGTTGTAGCCAACCAGGGTCTTCCGGAATATGAAATGAAATGCGGCCTATTGGACTGATGCAATCAGTGCAGTCGTAGGAGAAAACAAATATTTATTTTGTTAATTTTCTTCACAAATAAACTCAAAATCCAGCCGAGAACCCAAAATCATTTGTTACTAACAAGTTACACACGCATATTGATGTAGTTATAACGCTGTAAATTTTACTCAATAGGTACCTTTTTCAAATCTTGGGCGAGTTTTCGGTTAACCTGACCGAATTTCTCGCCATTTCTTGAGTCTCCCGAGTGAATGCTTCAATTAAAATAACCAACTTCACAGAATTTCCTCTCTCCAAAACGTCCATATCTGCTGCGGGACCGTCGCAGCCTCTTATTCTTTGAGTACCGAGAGTAAAGCGGATGATGCGTGAAGTTAATCATCTCCATCTAATGCAGAGGTTAAGAATAAACGGAGCTACACGTCTACTCTCCCTGTATTTCTTCGTGGCTTCGACAGGGAAAACTTTACTTTTTTAACTTAACACCCTTCCCCACAAACTGTCTAACACCTGAATATTTATTACAATATTTCCATTTCACAGAACTTTGTATGACATTTAATCCTGTAAGAAATGATTTGAGTACGTGAGAATCGACTGGCTTCTCAAATCAGTCGTTTATTATGCGCGTTCGCAAAACTGCGTAAAGTGACTATTGGTTTCGTATTGTCTGTCCTTCTGCACAGAAGAACTCGGGCTCCCACTGGCAGGATTTTCATGAAACTTGGGAAATATATGAATGACAATACTGCAATCTAGAAAAATTCAAAATTTTTAATACTGACATTGTCGATGCATAGCTACTGTGATTTAAGTGGTTTAAAAATTATTTACTTTACAGTTAGCAACACTTGCCGTATTGAGCTGCGTTGAATTTATTCCGCCGATTAGGAACAATACGCTCGAACAGAGGCTCTGTGTGGGAGCACCGTCTCGACAGAATATTTGTAAAAATCTGCCTCTCATCCAGTTGTTAGGAAAGAAGTCACTGTTGTACAACCTGTCAGCTTCTGCCTGGAACGCAAATTTTTACCTTGTTACTGCCAGTTTACGTGTAACTACTTTCGTAAAGCAGAATAAGGTATCTATAATTTGTCTTTTTTTGGATGCCGAAGGTACTTAATATAATTCGCCCCTTGGAAGCACCAACTGGGCATATTTGTATGTTCTGTGACGTTAATGAAGCCTTAAGATAAAGAAGAAATTTGGAACAGTGATCATACAAGTTGCGTGAGCTTTGGCACATAATGAATACATTCAAGTTTTAGAAATTGACCCAGGATAGTACTACCAGAGTGCTATGCTTTATTTTAACCGTTCATTACTTCAATTAAAGTTAGGTGATATAGGCCTAATAAAAGCAATATTTGAAATACTGAGAATTCAAAATTTCGTCTCTGAATTTTACTGCATTTTTTCCTTCCAATCATTTCACAAAGCTATATTAACCGTAGAATTCATGTAGCCTCGTTTCAGGGATGGCTGGTTGTTGTGTGGGTTAAAATCAAGAGGCCGTGTGTTGTTTTAAGTATTTGAGTAAGGACCAATATGAGAATAATTTTTGCCTACTTGGAATTCGAACTGTGGCCACAGAAGAAGCAAATCCAAACGATTGTTTAACGAAACGTCGTAATTAAGCAGTTACAGACACAACGGGCTCAAACTCACCACCGTTTCCAGCTGCTGTACCAAAATCAAGCTTTTTATTTGTCAAACTTTTTAAAATTTGAGACTTATGAGCTTGTGCTATTTTGAATTTATTGATAATCGAGGAAACTTCTGTAACTTACCCCTACTTTGCTGAATTCTGATATTCTGTATAACTTGTTCTTTATGTGTGTATTAAAAGCTGCGGGTCCAAAACCGAACATAATACGAATCTTGGAGTTGTAATGCGGTAGAGTGGATGTAAGTACAAACAACATGGTGCAGCCCATGGAGTGGGCCACATAGTACAGAGAATGTTGCTTAGAGACTTCAAGAACATAGTCGATTATAGCAGGGAGATCATATACACCCATCTCGTGCCAGCTGTAAGAAAAAATGCGTATAGGTTAAGGTCGTAAAATTCCGATTTAATTAAAAAGTTCCCTTGTGCTACAGAAAATGCAGAATATCATTAACAAGAATCTTGGCAGAACTGCGAGCATCACTCGCGACGTTTCAGTTATTTTCTGCTTGGTATCGTTGTTGTGAATTTTCTTCTTCATAAAATGCACATATTTTCTGCAATGAAGACTTCGCGAGTAGAATTCGCTGGTTTGTGTAAGATCTCGAAGTGTATTATAATGTACAGCGGCCACTGTCTTCAGCTAATAAAAACTTGGGAAGTAAATTATAGCTTACAGCTTGAGTTAGTAGTGATCATGCACATCAAGTAACCCGTGCGCGTGGATTGCAGTGGGCTGATTTTTCTCCGACATTTTCCAAACTCACATTCTGCCTATGTATGGCGAGTTATATGAAAGAAATATGTACCAATTTGCGGATGGAGAAATTGATAAAAACAAACTACTTTGAAGTCTTAGAAGAAGGTGGAAAAATAATATTAAGGTGGATCTTGAAGGCATTGCTTTTGATGTTATGCTGAATTTATTTGGCTCAGAGCAGAGACAAGTCCTGCCGTTTGTGAAAACGGTAATAAACTTTTGGATTTGCATAAAATGCGTGGAATTTCTCGAGCGCCTGAGCAACTATGACCTTCCCAAGGTGACCTGTGATCGCTGGAGTTAGTCAGTTAAAGTACCTTACCTGAAATTCCAGAAACTTTTATCACGTGTGGAGAGCCAGGCATGTCTTTTGGAGTATACATTTCCACGCGCATTTCCCAGCCATACGTCGTATCCGGCATCCGAGAGAACAAATGCTGTACAGAGAAACAAACCCTTGACAAGCAAAGTGTACTTGAACATATTTCCAGACTATAGCACACACCCTTCCTTGTGCTGTTGTCGTCCTTGCGACAAAAGAACCCCCGCACTAAACCAGCTGAAGTCAGTTATGGTGTTTTAAAGTTATTTATTATTATTATTATTATTATCATTATTTAATTCACATATCGTGTTTTTAAATCTCTCGTTTCATTTATTTTTGTTGATTGATTTTTTATGAAATTTTAGATTATTTAATGAAGCAAATTTTACGTCATGATTTATGTAATACCGAACGTAATTGGAAGATGATCAATGTTCTAATGTTTGTACTTGTATTTACTGTATGTATTTTGTTTTGTAATTGTGTATAGTTGTTTTGTATTGTTATTTTTATGTATATTATATGTCCATTTGTATTGTGTGTACTAGTGTAAGGACTACTGCCACCGGGTGAAAACCCAATTGCAGTAAATAATAATAATAATTAAATTAAATTAAATTAAATTCAATTCAATTATAGTTTATTAATGTGCCGAATCAACAGCCAGGTGACCAATTACAGAAACAGCACAACATACAAACATAAATAACAACGGACAATATAAAACAAAATAAAACAAACACAACCAAAACAAATAAATAAACAAACAATAACTTACTTAGATAATTGATAAGAATACCTTAAAATAATGTAATAAAATATCACATCTGACTAAGTGTAACAAATTCCCTTCTAAAACATCCATATGATTACAAATAGAGTTTGCCGCAATTACACACCGGCCGGAGGGACAATTTTTATAATATGAGCTAACATGAAACAAAGAAAAGTCTCGGAGGTTCCGAGTGGGAACTCGTAGACCAATAATGTCCAAGGTAGATGGACAGGATTTAGAACCTAATAAAACATTAATGACAAAAATTGCATCAAGTTGATGTCTTCTGTCATGTAAAGTACGTAAATTAAGTACTTGAAGAGCATTAGCATAACTATAACCATTGCTATCTCGGGAGAGGAATCGATTATAACATAAAGCTACAAACTTCCTTTGCATGCGCTAAAGCTTTTTTGCATCAGTAGAAGTAATTGAATTCCATACTACAGATGCGTACTCTAATTTGGGTCTAACAAGTGAAAAATATAAAGTCAATAAACTATCAAGAGTCGAAAATGAAAAAGTAATATTACGAATAAGACCCAAAAGCTTGATAGATTGAGAAAAAATATAATCGACATGAGAATGAAAGTATAATTTGGAATCAATAAAGACTCCTAAATCCTTGATACAATCAGTACGTGTAATATAAAAATCCCCAAGTTTACATTTCAAAAAAAGGGTATTAGTTTTCCTAGAGAAGGTAATAACTCGAGTTTTGCCAGTGTTAAAATTCATAAAATTAGCAGTGCACCAACGTTGTATGGAATCAATATCTAGTTGCAACTGAGTAAAATCATCAGGTGATTTAATACCACGAAAAGGTTTTATATCATCAGCGAAAAGAATAAATTTCGAATGTGTTATTACTTTACATATATCATCTATAAATACATTAAATAGAAGAGGCCCTAGTACAGAGCCTTGAGGAACACCCGCAAGTATTCTAAAAGGCGCCGAAAAAATACCAGAAATTTTAACACACGAAAATCTATCAGTTAAATAACTACAAAATCAGCTAACATAAGCACTTGAAAGTCCAAAGGAACTAAGTTTATTTAAAAGTAAAGTATGTGACACAAGGTCAAAAGCACTGCTAAAATCAAAATATATAACATCAACTTGACGCTGAGAGCTGACTAAAGGGGTTATATAATCAAGATAATTTACCAAATTAGAAGTGGTAGACCTTGATTTTATAAAACCGTGTTGACAGCAATTAAGTTTAGACTGAAGGTAATATAGAACGTGATTATATATAATTATTTCAAAAACTTTAGAAAAATTATTTAAAATTGAAATAGGGCGATAATTAGCAATTATAGTGCTGTTGCCTTTTTTAAAAATAGGTAAAATAACAGCTTTTTTCCAGGAAGAAGGAAACAACTGCTGAGACAAACTAAGATTAAAAATATACTTCAATAAAAGTACAAATATATCAGTACAGCCCTTAATAATAAAGCCTGGAATTCCATTAAAGTTCCAGCAGATTTGGATGGCTTTAGCCGCCTAATAGATTTAGTTACATCAGCATCAGTAACAGAAAACACAGATAAATTATCTGTAAAAACAACGTCAGAAGAAATTATAGAATTAGAAGAAACCTTAAATGCTGTGTTATCATACACCGATTTAAAATTATTAGCAAAGGCTTCAGCAACTTGGTGCGGTTCCGCCAAGTGTGTGCCATCGACCACAAGTTGAAAGGGATTAGATTTATTTTTCCTAAAATTAGACACGTAATTCCAAAATTTCCTAGGATTATTTTTTAAACTTTCGTCAATAGATTTAAGCCATCTAGATCTATCAGAGTTAATAGTATTCTTTACAAGTTTCCTATAGTAGGAACATTTACTATAGTGTAGTTCAACTTATTCTTTTTAAAACGTTTGTAGTTATAGTTCTTTTTCAAAATATAGTGTCGCAGTGTGCGGGAGAACCAAGAGGGAAATTTAGATCCTTTAATATAACCTAGGGGAATTGATCTATCAATGGCTTCATGAACAGCAGAGTTGAGGCTGGCAACAACAGCATCAACAGAAGTTTTAGAATACACACTTGACCAATCATATGAAGACAGAATGTTATATAACAGTGTATAATCGCCACAGGCGTATTTAAATTACGATAGTTTATTAGTTTTAAAACATGTTTTGGTAATAAAAGGCAATTCAATTAACAATGACTGGTGATAAACGTCAGGTTTAACCAAACTAGTATCAGGAAAAGTAATATAAAGATCATTAATATTAGAAAATACAAGATAAAGCATATTTCTACTGTAATCAGCATCAACACACTGTCCTAGACCAAGAAAACAAGTGGAGGCGTAAATAGCATCTCCCCTAAGTTTAGAATAAAACTGACAATTTTCACAAGGCAGGCCGCTTTCCCAATCAAAACCAGGGACATTGAAGTCACGTAAAAGAATAACACGATAATTTGTCGTGTCAAGTTTATTTTCTAAATAGGAAAAATATTCACAAATAATATCTGGTTTGAGATCAGGCGAAAAATAATGGTTACCAATAAGTAAATTTGGACCATTACGAGTGGAAAATTCGACCCAAACACACTCATAAAAAAACTGTAAATCATGCCTACGCTTGCATGCATTTAATTTAGGGGAAACAGCTATTAACACACCACCTCCCCTCTTCTTAGTTGCATGGATCTTGTCGGAACGGAAAACAGCGAATCCATCGGGAAATAAATTTTGATCATAACACTGGTCGTTAAGCCACGTCTCTGTCAAACAAAAAATATTATTACCAAATAAAATAACATTATCAAAAAGCTCAGTAAATTTTGTCCTAAGTCCACGTACATTTTGATAAAAAATTTCAATACTTGTATTGGACACGGCGTAACCACCAGCATTAAGACAGTAAGAACGAGCCATTAACTTGACATAAGATCGCCATCCCCCACGGCTTTTTCAGTGACCACAGACTGGACTGAGGGATCGCCACTAACGGGATTTGTAGTAGAAAAAATTTGTTCTGAACTCAGACGTCCATAAAATGGAGCAATGAGACAACCGTCAGGCCAAACACCGACATTATTAATCAGCGGAAAGTCTTCCTCTGTCATAGATATATGGAAAGAGGCATAAGTGTTAAATTTAGTCTTCAGCCTTGTACAAACCAAAGATTTAAGCAAGAGTTGCTCTTTCAAAGAATTTTCTATATCAATGGACTTAACTTCAGGTGAAAAACGCGAGACGAAAAGAGCCTTGGTTTTCACCCGTCTTGTAATTATAGATAAAGATGAGGAGTTTCTTACACCTATCATAGGGGTCCTAAGCTTTTTACTCACAGTAAGTTTAGCATTATTAGTAGGTGTTAAAGCCCTTAAAGATTCTTGCATTCTTAATAATAATAATAAAAGAATGAACAGCAGGTTAAGTGGTTTCAGGGTTGAGTGTGACGTATTACCGGAAACCATGTCGCGAGAAACGTGGAGTATTCGTATAGCTGATAAACACAGTGCTACGCTGTCACGCAAAACCCGAACTTGTGCATGGTGTTGTATAAACACTGTTTGCCATAATTTGTTGTTCTTTTGAACTAAGTGGAAATATTAAGGATACAACACAGAGTAGACGTGGCGGGTTTTGATTTTTAAACGTGCGGCCCGCGAACCAGCCAACAAAAACGGTTGCGGCCCTTTGTCAAAAAATGTTGGACACCCATGCTCTGAACCATCTCGTGGTTCTTTGGAATCTCTTCAACTTAGATTACTCACGAGTGCATATAGTGGAGTAGGATAAAATATTATGGTTTTTATGTGTTTGATGGGTTTTGTTTATTACATTTACGGGGAGTTTACGGATATAATACTTGAGTGTTCTGCTTTGAATTTGTTATCGTGCCAGAAATAAAAAACGGGGCATATTTATGCCCTGTATACATTTTGAAAATTATGGGCATTATGACGTTTTAAGGTGCTGTTGCCAAACTGTGAAAAGCAACTATTAGCTTCGTCATGCCTGCCTGCCTGTCTGTCTGTCCGTCCATCTCTTCGCATGGAACAACTCGGCTCCCACTGGACGGATTTTTATGAAATTTGATACTTCATGGTTTTTCGAAAATCTGTCGAGAAAATTGAAATTTTATTAAATTCTGACAAGAATAACCTGTACTTTACGTGAAGACATATGTATATTTATGATAATATCTCGCTGAATTATTCATAGAATAAGAAATATTTCAGACAAAAGTTGTAGAGAAACTCAAAACACACATTTTATATTCAATAACTTTTTTTTTCCGAAAATTATGCCGTTTGTGAGATAGTGTGGAAAAATATGGTACAGCCATACAGGCCACAGATGACAATATAATATGGCGCATGCGCTTTACATGCTGGATAACTAAGGCTGCAAACGCACACTCAAAATATGTAATACGTATTGCTTTTGCACGGCTACAGTGGTTACTCAAAGCGCCTCAATGTTATGTTAATACCTACATTTCCCGTCTTGTTAGTTGCTTATTTTTAACACGTATCGGAATGTTGTTAAATCACTTCTACATATTTAATCAAAGACATTTAATGTCAAGAGCACATATCGACACTTGGTCATAGTCCAAACTGCAGCACAGAGGCCGACTTTCCTTCGTATAAACGCGATTGGAAGTATAATTGCTTTCACTTTATTTCCCGTCTTACCTAATCCCTTTCGAGGACCGGCGATGACCCAGTCTGCCGAACTGCCAAGAAGGCCATGAAGGAGGAGAACGACCGGTTTAGAGCCTGCCGTGTCTGCTGCACGGTATGGAATGCGATGGATTGTCAGAATGTAGCCGTCGGCAGTGCGTACTTTATGCATTTCTTCCGGGTATTCACCCTGCTTTATCATCTGAGGCTGAGGATACAGAGAAAGCATGACGTGAAGACGTAGGCGTGATTTGCTGCACAAATTTTGCAGTAATTTATGTGCAACAGCAAAACATGAATTTATTGAGTTCTGTAGGGTACTGAGAAAGGCAGAACTGCATTCTCTTGAATAGTTCAGCCACAAAGATAATAAAAACCCGTAACATTTTAACGCCCCTAAAACTCACTCGCAAAACTGCATCTGGTAGAGCAAAAAGGGATTTGTTAAATTCTTGGTAAAAATTTTTAATAAATACAGTACATCCAATACTAATTAACACAATTAATAAAATTATTAATGCAGTGCAAAGACTTTTTTTAGGAAACATATTTGAATTTATAGGGAAATACTTTCTGCTTGAAGTGTCTTAAGAGTTTTAACAATTCGTGAAAATGATTTACTGATTTCTGCACATAAGAGATATTTGTACAAATAAAATATGTGTAAAAATTCTTATGTACCAATTTTACCATTTGATTGTCAAAGGGCTATATGCTATTTAATTATGAACAATATATCCTGACACAAATGGAACACAAGCAGACCCGTGTCATGGCTCAGGCGGTTGTCGTCGACGTCTGACTGCGAAGGCCTGGGTTCATTTGTTGAGTTTTTTTTTCTATGGCTCGACAGCCTTATATGGCCTGAGCCTCCTCGTTTCGTCGAGGTTTCATGGTCACACATTTTGAGACACACCACAGTCGGTAGGACTCCTCTGGACGAGGGACCAGCTCGTCGCAGAGACCTCTACCTGACAACACACAACACTCACAAGAGACAGACATCCATGCCCCCGGTGGGATTCGAACCCACGATCCTAGTAAGCGAGCGGCCGAAGACCCACGCCTTAGACCGCACGGCCACTGGGATCGGCCATTTGTTGAGTTACGGTGGGTTAATTTCTATGGGCTGGGGCCCTACATATTTCTAAAAAAAATTGTGTCCTCAGATGCCTTCTATTCAATGAGTACCGGGGTTCTTTCCTGGGGGTTAAGCTGTCGGGATGTGACAACTCACGTCCATCTGTCGCCCAGGTTAATGAGTGAAGCTCTGACTGCACTCTCCCAACATGTCTTCATGTTGTGGACAGGATCAACTTTACTTTACCGGATTCTGTGATCGTGAAGGTTTTAGTGCTAACCTTTGAAATTAGAAGCAGAAGATGAGATCTGCGCTCTTTTGGGATTTTATGCAGCGTAGAATCGTAATTTATTAACGACGTTTCGGGACAACCTATCGGGTCCCATTTTCAATGGTCAAGCAGACTGCTTGACACGCAGAAGGCTTACCCTTGAAGATGGGACCTATATGTTGCCCCGAAACTTCGGTAAGAAACTACCATTTTACGCTACGTGAAATCCCAAATAGCGCAGATCGGAAGCCTGAAATCACGCGTAGAAACAGAAGATATGTGAAAAAATGATTGAATAAGTGAATGAAAGAACATGAGATATAGCAAGACAGTTCCTTGCCGTCGGGATTCTTTTCGTTGCCATCACCTTACACATTATGTAGGCTAGCAGGCCTACACTTGCACTCTGCTAATACTGAGTAAAGTAAATACATTTACTGTACTTTCTACATTCCTGTGCAAATGTAAATAAAGCATATAAGTTTACATACTTCGGAAGCTTTGTACTATTAAATACGTACCTACTAGAGAGTTGTAAAGAAGCAAGTTATGATCATTTAATTTTAATGCCTTAATTTATCAAGTGCTGAAGTTAATTTTGATGGTTTGAAAAAGACCACATTTGTCTGTTACACTTGGCGATGTCACTTGAAACGGAAATCTGCTCTTTTTGTCAACAACCTGCTGAAAAATTATAAATTGTGAGCAGGAAGATATGCCAAGCCCTTAGATTTCTTACATCTTCAGATACAGTACCAGGAATTTTTTTTTCACAGTATTACCACCGTGCATTTTTTAATCAATTAATAAAACCAACGAATGCACTATTTTGACCACTTTTATTATGGCCTATGTCCCCTCACCCTACACGTGTTTCAGAACCTTATAGTTCCATCCTCAGGGGTTTGCCAAGAGCTACCAATTACTCACATATCAAAACAAATACACAATATGTACCAGGAATTATCTCACATTTTAGATTTTTTGCTTTGTGTATGCTTATAAAATGTATTTATCTAACAGAGATGTTAGTAACAGGAAAATTAATAATATTGCGTAAAGAGGAGCTTTAACCAAGAAACGCTGAGGAAAGATAGTCTTTCTTCCAGTCGGGATTCGAATATGGCACGTCCAGAATACATGGCAAAAGCGTTACCGCTTGAGTTGTTTTGTTTGGTAAGACCGCTCAAACAAGCACATGTAACTGACAAGTTCATGAATATAATTTTATTAATCTTATATTATTTTCGCTGTCATATCCAATTTCTCCGTCCAGTCGGGTGTATTAAGGGCTTGTATTATATGACACATTTTTCTATGGTAAATATTGTTCCTATTTCGAGAGATGGTAGAAAAAATTAACTTTCCAATTATTTTTTCCACAGGTGGCACTATGGTGTTAAAATGCTGAAAATAATTTTGGGGAACCACTGAAGTGCCTATCGATTTCGTGTGGCGGTAAGGTATTATAGACTTTTTGGGCGTGGGTGGTATACACCTCGGCCGGGCCATCGGCTTTTCTCACTGATGTTTTTAGGCGCTTTCGAAAAATTGCTAAAAGCAACTATTAGATTCGTCATATCTGTCTGTCCGTGATACTGAAAATAATCTGTATTTAGAGACAAGGCTGAGAATGAGTGCACGTGTTATTCTCCTCCCTCATCTGCCTTTATGTCGTGCATGCGGACACGTGTGCGTTTGTTTTACCATTTAAGAAAAACTGTACTTATTTAAATAGTGGAATATTTCTGGAGCCAATTCGTGGCACATGGAACACTGAATGGATATCCCTGACCTACGCGGTACATAAAACTTTCTCTCCTACGAGAAAGTAGGCCTATATGTGTAAGAGGGTATCTAATCTTGTTCCTTTTATTATGGCTATTATTTTCCTTTTTCATGAGTCACGTGAAACAAAACGCAGTAGAATCTCTTACAAATTGCGGTGTTAAATTTTCAGACTGTTAGTATATGAGATACATATTTATGACGTCACAAACAGACGCTCAAGCATGAAAGATTTATCTTTCTCGTTTAAAATAAAAATATATAAATTTTTAGGTGACATCTAAAGAATTTTCGAAGAACCACCACCCAGTTTATCCTTCTGCAAGTAACAGTATAACGAAATTGGGTAGTGGTTGGGAACCACACAGGTAGCATAGTGTATCGCACCGTCTTCAATGGATCCTTTTCATCTAGATTTCAATGCCGTGAAGTGTATGACGTCCTGGCTTTAGGGAAGTTCAGTATTAGCCTAAAAGTTCTCTACTAACGTTCGTGTCTTCATCACTTTGCAAAAGTGATGGAATTTGAGTGACTTGAGGTTTTTACGACACAGCTGATGAAGAATAAATTATTGTGGGATAAGATGCCGTTAGTAATTGGTTACTATCATACTGGACGACCTTGCTGCCTCTGTCGTCACAGTAACCCAAGGTCTATCTTATTTGGTCTGTAGTAAAGGCTTCAGAAGACATTCTCTAAAACATTACTAGATCTGTAAGTGACATTATACAGTTTAACTTAAAGTTTACTTTGATATAATGTTTAGTTACAGCAAAATAAGTTTTGAGTTTTAATAAGTGACTTATAGATATAAATTACTTATTTTTTTATACACCTGCGCAAGAAACTCTACCCTGTTCTACACACTGCAGTATCCGAATCTGTAAAAACAAGCATAAATACCTTTTCGAAAGACAGCATTTTTAACTTACTTGTTGTCACATGAACCTCTTCAGCTCCCATTGCAGGTGATGAGTACCGACAAATTTTCGTTTGTTATTCTGAGCTTCCCACCTTGTAATTTTGTTTACCCCGATTTTGGTGATCAGAACAAACACAGTCAAATCAAATCAAACCAAATCAAATTTATTGGTTGAGTGTCATGTACATATTCCTGGATGTACCTGGTAACACCGGTGTTTTACCACTAGATATCCGTTATCTACTACTTAATATGTTCTGGCATGCGTGATTTCTGGCTGACGTTTTTTTAATTCTGTGATATTTTTGCAATTGATTATTTTATATGTGATATTTCTTTATTTATGTATAACCATTTATCACTCAAAACTTTTTTCATCGCCTCTGTGTCTCTTTGCATTTTAGAAGTACGTATATCTCCTTCTCTCTTCGTTACATAAGGGAGATCTCCTTATACCTCCCAAATTCCCATTCGAAACCATGCTAAAACAACTCTCATTCGAATTTCATCGATCTATCCATCTTTAAAGCGGTTGAACCACTCTTTAATTTGAGTGACCCCCATTGCATCATCACCGAAAGCCTGCTGAATTTTGCGGATTGTTTCCGCTTGGGTATCCCCAAGTTTCTGACAAAACTTGATGCAGTATCGCTGCTCCAAACATTCTGTCATCTTGAGCGAAACGAGAATGCGACGAACACGTGTTACACCACTTCGCTATCTGGCAGCGACAGACGCATCCGGCGGTGTTGCGAGGCAGCAAAAAATCACGCATGCGCATGAAAGTCCCTTCTACCACTACGCTCAGTTTCCCCACCCTTTCGCCATTACTTACCGCGGGAAAAAATATAGTCGGATACTTTTTGGACAGCCCTCGTATATAGTTTTATCCGCCACTTTTATTCACGTTCCAGTATGAGACTATAGAGTCGCTTTGAGTATCGTTACACACAATTTTTATTATTTGACATATATCCTTGAATTCCCCCCTCTCTGTCTAACCAAATATATTCCAATCCAATTTTGTACCATTCCTCTCTTAGGCTTATTACTCAATTATCACATTTCAGGTTTCTTCTCTGCCACTCGAAACAGCATTTTAACAATTCATCTTCTTCCACTAACAAAATTTTTACCCGATATTTTACTACAATATAAAGCATCTTGTCTACCTTCCTACTCTCTACTAAGTTCCCGTTCTGCTGCCCCATTTGCTGTGCTCCTTGAACTTCTCAGGACTTTCTTGCAAAATCTTCCCTCAATTTTAGCAATCATTTCCCATCCCCCATTCACAACCCATACTACTGCGCCATCCAATCACAGATTATCTCATATATATACGTATATTCCAGTATTTTAATTCGTATTGGGTACTCTGATTAAAGGTTTGTCACTTGCTCTTAGTGTTTATTTGCCTTTCGCTTTTATACATTTTTTACCTCCGCCTTTCTCCCGAGCTTTCTAACCTTACCCCTGAATAATTAAATTATTTTCCTACCTCCAATATTTGATCGTACATATAACAACATTGTCTGTTTTTGTACTCCACTCTAGTTTAATTAAGGTTGCATTTTAAAATTCCATTTATTACAATATATAGTGTCTGATCTATAACTTTTTTTAAGCCGTTTATATTAAACGACCCAATTGCTAACAGACGGGTTAATTACACAACCACCTCAATTTTTATTCAGTTTTTTATAGCTGCCTGTGGGCCACCATGGGCTCTTGCGCGCGCACGCACATACACACAAGCACTCACGCATGCAGAGACGCACACGCATGTATGCGCGCTCACACACTCTTAACAAACTACCTGGACGATTTCTTTAATCTACTTTACAATTTGTCGAGCCTCTTTCGTTAGGGTCAGTTTAATTTCAGGTGTTTGACTGTAGGTATGTATTAACATTTATAAGCAGCACTCAACAAGAAGAAGACTCTTTTCACCATGAAATTGGACTTAAATTTAAGAGGGAAACTAGTCAAGTGCTACATTTGGAGCACAGCATCCTGTGGTGCCGAAACTTGGACACTTCGGAAAGTAGATCAGAAATGCCTTGAAAATTTTGAAGTGTGATGCTGGAGAAGATCAGTTGGTCCGATCATGTGAAAAATAAAGAAGTATCACATAGAGACAAGGAGAAAAGGTACAACATACATAAAATAAAAAGAAGTAATATTAACTGGATTCGTCATATATTGCGTAGGAAGTGTCTTATAGAACACGTTATTGAAGGAAAGATAGAAGAAGAATAGACGCGACGGGACGACGAAGAATAAGAATTAAGCAGCTACTGGATGAGATTAAGGAAAAGCGAAGGTGCTGGAAATTGAAAGAGGAAGCAGTAGATCGCACTGTGTGGAGAACTGGCTTTGGAAGAGGCAATGGAACTGTCGTAAGACAGGATACGTAATGATACGTAATTTGCATTTGCATTTGACCTTCTTGTTAACGAGAGAGTACGTCAAGGGAAATTTCAAGTTATTATCTTCCAGTTTGTCCCCACTCCAGGTTGTAGTGTTCTTGGATGTGAAATCGTGTAGTGTTTATATGAATGTACACTTTTTGCTTCCATACTTACTGTTGAAGCATCAGTTACAAGCTGTTTCTTCGAAACCACAGTATCCACCCACAGTGTCACAACCTCGAAAACCACACTCTGAAGGATTCCTGCCGCGAGAAATTAGAAAAGTATATTCTTATTTATAGAAGTTTGACGTCATGATCCCTTGCATGGGATGTGTTTTTCCCACCAAATTACATTTTGAACCAGGTGGTCAATATTCATGTTATTTCAGCATGATCGATATAATGTGTTCTGAGACACTGGGTCTAGGTTGAAGGAAAGACGCCGATCCCGGTGGCCGCGCGGCCGCTCGCTTGCTGTGATTGAGATTTCGAAACCCGCCGGGGGCATGGAAGTTCATCTCTTGTGCATGCTGTGTGTTGTACAGGTAGAGGTCTGTTCAACGGGGTAATCCCTCGACCAGGGGAGTCCTACCGATTGTGTATGTGTCAATAAATGTGATAAGGCACAACAGTAATCCTATACATCTGAAATGAGTAGGTAGAAGAAGTCAGAATAAACCAAAACAAATAAAGTAATCAAACTTCTGGCCTATATTACAGAAGACGCAATCACCTCGGTTACCAACTTTTAGACTGACAGGAATATTTCCAAAGTTACTACCGATGGTAGGCCTTTTTTTTTTGACCTGATATGACACCATGTAGCCTGGCATGTGGGATAAGGTCTCTCCATTTGTAGAGGGTATGGGCTGGAGGGGGGGGGGGGCAGAAGACAAGATGTCCCCCCGCAATTGTACCCATCATATACCAGATTACACATTCTCACAGACTGGAACATTGCATTATACTTGTACTCTGTGCCATATACTGTATAATGTAACATCTGTGTTATTGCTAAATTTGATTACCTAAGCACAGAGTCTTATTGAAGACGTTTAAACTCAGGAAATGGAGCTTGATAGCATGAAATCTAAGACTGCGCGCACACTAACCGAGTCGAATCCTCGGTTTCACTCGGCTGGACTCGACTCGACCGGAACCATGCAGTGCTAACAGAAGTTTGGGGGAATTGCAAGCAAAGCAACGTGAGTCTACGGGACTCGATTCTTCTCGATTAGACTCGATTTGTAACAACAAATCTAACCGATGTTGCTTTGTATGAATATTAAATAGTATCCAAAATCTGGAAGTCAAGAAGCATAATTCGTGAAGTTACCTCATACCGTGGTTAACTGACCCTGTGATATGGACAGACTGTTGTGTTGGGTGTTAAGGTGATCAGCACAGGCCGTAAAGTGAAATGCTGTTACCAGGCAGGCTGTCCAGATGGCGATGTACATCTTTTGTGATTTGCAGTTCATCTCGTTTGTGCACGTTCAACACCTGACACAATAACAATAACGTCATTTTTAATCCTCATATAAGTTACGAAGCTTTTAGACATAAAGTAATATAATTACTGTACGTGCATAGTTAGCGAAAATATGACTGCGAATGCCGAAATTAAAATTCCGATATCTTTTACTTAAAACCTTCACTTTTCAAAAGTTCTTATGAAATGTAGATGACCAGCTGATTATACGTGATTTCAGGCTTTCGCCGCTTTGCAATTAAGAACTTCTCTCTTCTGGGGTGTTACGCAGCGTAGATTGGTAGTTAGTTACCGACGTTTCGGGACAACCTATTGATCTCATCTTCAAGCGTCAAGCAGTACAAGAAAGACTGCAGTCCTTCTTGGAATGCTTGACGCTTGACAATGGGATGAATAGGTTGTCCCGAAACGTCGGTAACTAATTACCAATCTACGCCGCGTAACATCCCAGAAGAGCGAGGATCTTATCCAGCTGATTAACTAACTGCATGCAGCCGAGTCCTTCTTTAGAAGTAATGATCAGCAGTTATTTAAAAAAATTTACCTGACTTGTATGAATTCCGAACGTTTATTTTAGTATTTAAAAGAAGAATTTTCCTCAAATGGACGTTTCTTTCACACGCAGCTCCAAATTTGTTTATCAGATTTTTAAAGAAACGATGGCAAATGTGTACCCAAGAGGTGACTTTTAACTGTTTTCTCGTATATTATATTGCTATTTTTCTGGTACTAGTACTGGTTTAGCGTGAACATTTAAATTTCTAACAAGTAAACGCACAGAGACAAACATATGGCACGCTAGGTCATTCGCCAATACTTTTCGGGACCAGCATATGGAGTCGAAGTAAGATAAAGGCTAAATTAATAAATGCTTTGGCCGAGATTCTAACCTGGTATATCCCTATTGCAACTTAGAAGCGTTGTCACTTCAGCCAAATTTGTTCTGCTCCAATAAGAAGTTTAAAGCATAACCCATATTAAGCTTACATATTATATTATTGTACATTTGACTTCTTATGCTAAAATTTCTCTTCATAAAAATATGCTTCCTTAAATTTTCCACAAATCGCGGAGAATGGAAAATTCTAAAACTTGCAGTGTTTGTACAGTGATTTTTCTAGATAGCGCAGTCGCACACGGAAGGCACGGATTGTGAGTCGGACTGATTTATTGGGAGGTACGTCCGACTCTTCCACACTTGAAAACTCACCGTACGAATGAGCTGCAGTTTATAAAACGTCTTAATCCGTGTAAATAAATGATCAGCTGTTGTAAATTATAACTACCTTTATATATATTGGTTTAACGAACTAACTTAATGAGCTAAAAAAGCCCATATCAACTGACAACTGATAGTAATCTGATGGTGGCCAACTAGGGCCGAAACATGTAGCGTATTAAAAAGAAAATATTGTTTTCACTAAATTTTTGTTGTGTTTGATGGTGTTTTTAATTCATTAATATGTTTAATATGTTTAATATATTTATATATTTAATTCGCCTTCTTTTTCCTTATTGCTAAACACTCGGCCTTTCTATACATTTGTTTTGGGGAATAGTGTAACATGGAGTAGTGTGTGAATCATCACGTTTTTTACATTTATTTATTTATGCATAAAAATTTACGTTTTATGAGTGTCATGACGCGTTCGTTATCACACGACTGTCATTTATCTTTTATACGTGAAGCATTTCTACGCAGACAGCATTAACGTCAGGAAAATTAGTTGATTTATTACTCTATCATTTAGCACACGAGTGATGATGCATGTACCATATTAGGATAATGACAGACGTCTCAGTTCACTGCATTTGTGACAATGCATGGGCCATATACGGGGGTTGGTGAGAAATACGTTTACACGGCCTATAAACGTGTAATTAAAGAACCTACAGTGACTGTCAAGTGTGTTGCTTGGAGGTTATTGGGTTAGCAGGCACATTGCGGAAATGAGATTTTGTTGTTGGTTAAAATCGCATTCCCGCCATATACCCGCCATCCTGCTAACCTCCAGGTAACACACTTTCAGTGCGTCCGTACTTTAGCTCTGTCACAAGAAGGCACTGCCAAATAGTTAATCATCTGTTTACAGCGCTCAAACTTGCTACGGGATGGACGGTCCGGGGATCGAATCCCGGTGGGGGCGAGATTTTCGCAACCGTCCAGACCGGCCCTGGGGTTCACCTAGCCTCCTATAAAATCGTACCGGGTCTCTTTCCCGGGGGTAAAGCGGCCGGGGCGTGGAGTTGACCACTCACTCTCATCTAGTGCCAGGGTTACAGAAAGAGTACAGCTATACCTCCACTCTCCCTCTGGGCCTTCATGGCCCGTTCTAGGGAGAACTTTACCTTTACAGCGCTGAAAAAAAAATTTTGGTGGTCATGGATTTCAAGATGATCGCGTGTTGGAAACCGTTGTGAAGCGATAGGCGATGACGCAAAATTATATCAACAAGGTATGATAAATGCCTTAAATTTGGTGGGGAATATGTGAAAAAATAGAGGGTTGCTGTAAAATTATGTATAATTCTTTCTTATTACAGATGGAAATAAAAAACTCAAAATATGTATCATTTGTGCTCTTTTTCTTTGACCGATCTTCTTAGTTGTATAACTATGTAGTCTGTGCCTTAGATATCGCTAGGCAAGTAAACAATTTTGTCTTTACATTTTTGCTTCTTGATAAAACTGACAAAAGACACACAGTTGAGCAAGACATGCTACATAATTATTTAAGTGTTAGCTACTGTGAAGTAACACACCAAAACTACGACGAATATGGAATATTTACAATACACTTCTGGGTTACACTTACGTCGATTTACTTCAAGAACGCAAGTTATCACTTTTCATTAAATACTTTGTCACCACGATATATTGTAATTATTTCACACGTTTCTTGTAAATAGATCTTTATCCTTGAACACAAAATTGTGACTGCAGTGAATTCCAGTCAGTAATTAATCTTCTCACCTGAAACTCTCAAGCAGTTCTTATAAAGTGCAACACAATCTCTAAACAGCGTTTCTGTGGTGTAGATGCGTTTTCTTCGCAGGAGACTGTTGAGGTTTTTCCCACTTGTTATGCAGACAAGAAGAAACCGGCTTCTCCCCACCCTTACACACTCTGACAATTGGCAAACACTGTAACCAGCAGTCTATTGACAACAACTAAACAAAGCCACTGAGGAATTCGTATGTTACGATCATCTGTTAACTTCTTGCTTTCACTAGTCACCTGATTGAATTGTCGGCAAGAGAAATATGTTGTTCTGATAAAAATATTTAGTCGCTTGCTTCAATTTTTCAATGAGAATGGAATGATTCTTTTCAAAACTGATCATTAGGGTTCGTTCTTGCACTTTATCATTAACATTCATCTTAACATTATCTGGCTTTGCGAAAATTTGTCATTGCTATTGAATGTATTAAAATAGACCTACAATTCTTAGATGAAGCTGGGATAGCGTAGTCAATATGGAGATTAGCTCAGAGAATAAAGTAACTAGTCTACAAGCTGGACCATTGGGGAATAGTGGTTTGATTTTCTAGTGGGGTAAAACTTCCTTTTCCAGAGCGTAGAGACCGACCAGGGCCCACCCAGCTTCCAGTACAGTGGGTAAAGGGACGTCTTTTTCTTCGGGTGTATAACGGCCAGGGCATGAAGCTAACTACTTACCTCCATCTAATGCTGTCGTTGAGAATGTGTGGAGCTGTATATCCATTCCCATACACGGCATCTTGTCCTTCTGCTTAATTAAGTAATTGAGTGTAGGGGAACATTTACGTCTTTACGGGTATCACAAGCACCACAACTAAAACAAAGACAATTACTAAGACTACTGCTCCTGATGTTTTCAACACAGGTAGTCTGATTTTCCTCTTACATCCTCCTCCAGAAATGTTGTTGATGAGTCGTTCTTTTCACTTTATTTTCTTTCCCTGACATTGGAGAGGTTCAAGAGGCAGGTGGTCGTCACTTATGTGCAGTGTCCAAGTTACTCGAAGGTCTATCTGACCCTTATACGCCTTGACGGCTTTGTGCTTAGGGACATTTTAGGCAGATATCCGTAACATCATTTCAGTAACGACATCGTACCTGTGTATTCCTTGCTTCGCAATACTTCTTAATCGCCCAGAAGAGATGCATCTCTCAAGGCTAAGACCTTATGAGAGGTTTCCTTTTTCAGGCGGACTCCTCCGGCCACATGTGTTTTTCTCTGTTAGTTATACTCCATGCATGGATAAAGTACTTCCGTGTAGCTTAACCTTAAACACTTTCACGTCCATAAATCCACTTGCATCTTGCAAGTTACTTGAACGGAGAATAGATACGTACATAAAATATCCAGTGGTGAGGATATGTTCTTATTTTACTTATATTTCCTACATTTTGATGCATTAAATTTAGTGACCTGCTTTTGTTTCGTGAGACGGAATTTGTTTGAAGACAGAATAAATTGTGTAGTATTTTCTGTTACTTGTGTCAATGTTTTGAAATGTATGTGATGAAGGCAGTGGCTTTTGTAAGTCAACATCTACCATCTATGGGCACGGTACTTGGGGCCCTAGGCCGCCTCATTGTTCGAGGCTTCACGATCATACTTTGAGACACACCACATTGGGTAGGACTCCTCTGGACGAGGGACCAGCCCGTTGCAGAGACCTCTACCTGACAACACACAACAGTCACAAGACAGACATCCATGCCCTTGGCGGGATTCGAACCCACGATCCTAGTAAGCGAGCGGCCGCAGACCTACGCCTTGGACCGCGCGGCCACTGGGATCGGCTGGGCAAGGTATAATTGGTGTAATTTAATTTAGATACAGTACACTCTCGATTCCGAGCGCGGATTATCTGTGCACGACCTTAATTTGCTATTGACATATGACGAAGGTGGCAAATAAAGTGATTTAGCGCGGAGTGCTCGAACAAAATCCTCAATATAAACAAAAGTCACTGATAATTTACGTAAACCATAAGCGTCTATTCGTAAGCTGTTTGTGTATTATGAATGTAATACATTAATTTTATTTTTATTCGTTGCTCAGTAAAGTACATATTTTGGTTTATCCGTGTTTCTCAATTATCCGTGCCACACCCTTCCCACCATTATCCCGGAAAGTCGAGAGTACACTGTACTTTGAATGACTTTCCTCTCTTAAATTCATTTTCATAAGCAAAGTAACACTATCTCTTTTCACCTTTATTTTCCTACAACAAATAACGAAAGTGAAATTGTCTTTGTGACACTTTGTATTTATTGGTCACATTACAACAGAGTAATTTTTTTGAAGGAAAAGTGGGAAATATGGGGTCATTAATTTATGTCAGTGTTTATTGGAGTTAATAATTCGCCAGGAAACTAATAACTTCATCGTTGACCAAACTCTTCACGTGAATGGCCCATAAGAAGTCGAGATGATTAAATGACGCCAGCGGAATGCGGTACTCTCCCACAGAATTGCCCAAAGTTTGGTTAAGTTTGTGAACATCCTGTAATTAAATTTCAGAAATTTTATCATGGTACTTTTAGAATGTTATTATCTAAATAAGTGTGCTATGCATACCCTCATATTTAGAAATAAGTTTGGCAATGCACGTATAAGGTAACAATGAGGCGCGTTCGCGTAAACATTTCTTTTTTTCGTGGAACAGCAATAAATATTAAAAGTTATGAGTGTGTGTGTACCTTTACCTTAGTTATCCGGCATGCAAATCGCAGCTTTTCTGCGTCGTATTATATTGACATCTGTTGCCTGTCTGGCTCTACCATGTATTTACACATTATCTCATAAACGACACGGGTTTCGGAAAAAAAAATTAACACAACATGTGTGTTTTGGTTTTCTCTGCAACTTTTGTCTGAAACATTTCTCATTCTAAGAAGAATTCAACGAGATATTATCATAAATGTACATAGGTCTTCATGTAAAGTACTCGTTATTGTTGCCAATTTAATTAATCAGGACATAGAGACATGATGATGCCAATAGTCGCTTTTCGAAATTCGCGAAAGCGCCTAAAATGGTAAAATAATGTTATGAATGTATAAGTTTTGCCGGCACGTAGGATATTATGAATAAATTTTGGGGTTTATTACATGATTTGGAATTCGTAAGTAATATGTAACACAAACAGGTGCATTTTAATAATATATCTTAGGTTTTTCGTCGTGTTTTAACAAACTAGGCGAGTGAATACATGTTACATTGCAGAATGAGGTTTGGTTAAAAATAATCCGCGGATATTTTATCCCAGATGGCGAATTAAAACTGCGTGTTAAAACATCCCAGTCTGGCCGTGCGATTTATTATTATTATTATTATTTATATATTTATTTCTAATGCACAAATTTTTAAAATCGTTTTTTACTCTCCTGTCAGCCTTACATCGTGAATTCTTCTCCTCGCCTACATACCTTGGGATCACCGAACCAGTCATTGTCGCTGTACACCAGGCGGACAGGAGCGGTGATGGCCGAAACGTTGTACTCGGGCGGTGAAAGATGCCCGTAATTAAACAAGTTCGCGATGAAACCATAGTCATAGCGTCGGAATAAACCTGATGCACAACATAAGACAATTATACTAACAGTGATATGGTTTCTTTTTTGTGGCGCAACAGCTAAAATATGTTGAGAACTAATTGTCTTCTGGACTTTGACCATTTATATTTTATTCGGACGATGGACAAAGTCCAGAAGACAATTAGATCTCAATATTTTATACCATCGTCAGAACCTTTTAGAATTTAGATGAAGTATGCCTTAACCACCTCATTGTTGAGGTTTCTAGATTACACACATCCGGCAGGACTCCTCTGAACGAGTGATCAGCCCGTGGCAGGGGCCGCTACCTACACAACACACAACAAACACAAGAGACAAGCATCCATGCCCTCAGCGGGATTCGAACCCGCGATCCCAGCAATCAAGCGGCCGAAGACCTACGCTTTAGACCTCACGTCAACCGGATTGGCTTTTATATGTTTATTCATTTTATATTTTACGTAGTGTACATGACTAATAGCTTACCTGTATTCAGGTCTTGCGAGTAATGCAAGAATGATTTTGCTGAAGCTCCTGCTGGAGTGTGCGATAACAACACTGGCAGCATTGTCTGCAAAGGATGGCAGGAGTCATATCAGAACATTCAGCAACTAACAAGCACGTAAGAGCGATATTAGCTGAATAAACTGAGGGGTGCGGGAGTGGATGGCCGATGATTCATTTCCTATAGAGTCTTTGTAAGTCTTCTGTTTCATGAGGTTTCGTGGGTGTGAAACCTATAACGTCTGTCAAAGTACATTCAAGATGAAGAATGATTAGCGCTATGTTTCAACACATGTCTCTAGCATATGGGATCTAGCGTTTATTAAGGCAATCATTCTGCGCATTGATATGTCTAATTATTGTGTAACTAATAAATTAACGCACTCACGGTGCAACGTCCCTTCTTAGATTGACAGTTGATAATCTAATATAGAAATTCTCCACAATATATGGAAACCGCAGGTTCGTAACCTGTTCACAACGGACCAGCACTCTTTCCAATTTTGAGCCAGATAAAACCAGTCTCAAAACTTCCATCTTATTCCTTTAAGATAATTCAGTTATTATACTCCTACTGACGCGTTAGTCTTCAAGTGGTCCCTTTTATTGAGGTTGTCCCATTCATAGGCGTAACTTTGGGGGTGCAAGGGGGAGGGAATACCCCTCCAATATTTTTTCTACCTAAGAATAATTTATTTTTTGCCTAGTCATTTGAAGAGGGGCAAAAAAATAGAAATATTTTCTAAACAATTATTTTGGTGGTTAAAAGAGAAAAACAATGAAAACTCCGCATTTTACTTGAGGCAGAATAGAGGCATCCTAATACCACGGCTGATTTCCCCCCCTCCCTAATATTATTTTTCAAGTTACGCCTATTTTCCCGTCCAAAACATGTATGAATTTTTCTTCTCCCCTTAAGGTGTCGTATGCTTCGCCCATCTCATTCTCCTTTGTATGATCATTCGAGTAATGTTTTCCTCAACAGAATGAAGCATACCTTGACGTACATAAGTTAGAGTAGACGAGTACGAAGGTTGATTGCTGAACTCCCAACGGTGTCATTTGGAGCTTGTGAAGCACGACTTACCGAATTAAGTTCTGCAGGATCAAATCCGCACAGTGCAAATAAAGTTGTACTGCAAACCTGCTGTATGATAGATTTGTCTGAACATATGTAACCCAGTACGATGCTTATAAGGTCGACATTTGGTGGGAACTCACTTATACCCAGCATGGTCACCAGTGGCTATAACAAAATAGACAAGCATAGCGAGTATCAGTGTTGTGATATTTATCCTATTATTAAATGCCTTATTTGTTCCGTTACGTTGATTGTAAATGGCAAGAGTAATTTGAGATAATTTGCCTACAATTGCAGGCACGTTCTGTAAAATTGCACTTGTTTCGGGGATAATTTAAAACAATGTACTTAGGGAAAATTATTAATTAAAATATGCTACAATGCTTTCCGCTAGTTACAACCTCATGTAGGCAGAACTACAAAACTTTTATATGAGTTTACACCAAGGAAATTCCTTATGATTTTCTTGTTTCTTATATCAAACCACATACTTTTCAAGAGTATTACAGTCTCTTTCATTAGGTTTTGTAATAATATTCGAAGAAACTGATTAGTTTCTTGTTATGCAGTTTCCTTCACGCTTATTTGATTTAACTTACATCCAGATTTTTTTTGTATGGCTCGACAGCCTTATATGGGCCTGAGCCTCCTCGTTTCGTCGAGGTTTCATGGTCACACACTTTTGAGACACACCACAGTCCGTAGGACTCCTCTGGACGAGGGACCAGCTCGTCGCAGAGACCTCTACCTGACAACACACAACACTCACAAGAGACAGACATCCATGCCCACGGTGGGATTTTTTTTTTTTTTTTTGCCTGTCCTGGGTTTTTCCCTTTGATCCATATTTGTACTGTTTTAGATCCTTTCGTCCTTCATGTCACTGTACGTTCTATATTACCGTCCAACAAACACAACACAAACATCCATGCCCCTGGCGGGATTCGAACCCACAATCCCAGCGAGCGAACGGCCGCAGACCCACGCCTTAGACCGCACGGTCAATGGGATCGGCACTTACATCCAGATATGTGCCTCAAATTCTTTTTCAATACTTAGTTTCATTAAAACTGTGTTACAATGTTTACAAGACACCGATCAAAATAATCTATTATGTAGGCCTCTGTGTAGCTGTGTATATGTACTTGCGAATATTTCAATATGTCTTTTCTTTGCCCCCAATTAATAGTACTACAGTTTAATTGGAATTTTATGATTCCTAACATCAGTGCCCGGCGCCTTCCGCCTCGAAACATCTGTGGCGGAAGGTAATATGCCGTTACTTTTGTGTTTTGTTTGCGAGTTCTGTTCCACTAACACGATGTGCCTGCCCTACCATCGAACCTATCGCTGTTCAATTGTCAAATGAACTGAACAGAGCGATTTCCTTCTTTCTGCTTCGCGACTTCATATTTCACATAGAGGCGGGGCCAGGGGGTCAGACGTCGGCGCATCTCAATGTGGGTCAACTGCGGTGACAACCTCGATAATGATTCACTGTCACTTTCTTTAAAGAAAGGGAGAACCGGAACAATGAGAGATCTGAGGTTCTCACAGAGGTAAGTCTTCTCGAATGTTACGCTGTGACTATTGATGAATAGTGCCCAACGTTTCGTAGGAAGGTAGTGCTTTCATCTTTAGGGTCAAGTAATCCTACAAGCGCTTGACCCTAAAGACAAAGGATCTACGATCGTCACAGTGTAACAATTCAGAAGACGTGACTCTTTAAAACAGACCAATGCTGCTTATCCAGTTCTTTGTTCTTTTGCCTTCTCACAAGGCATACTTCCATGTTTTCTATTTCGCTGTTAAGTTCCTGAAACCGTTGAAAGTCCAATGGTAAATATATGTACCATGTGTTGTACAATTAAGAAACTGCTCATTAACAACTGTTGTTTTACTAAACAGCCTTAACAGAGTGCGTTTTATTTTCGAAACAAATTATGTCTGAGATAGGACATCTGTTTTTATAGTTGTAAAGAATGTCATCCCGCTGTGTTGTTAATAGTACAAAAAATTAAATCAGTATCTCTCCAAACACAACTAAATTCCATTGACTATATAGAACTACATGTTTCGACCTATCTCATGTCGTCCTCAGGTTCACAGTTGGTCTTTAAAATATATTTATTCCTTAATATATTTTAGAGACCAACTATGAACCTGAGGATGACCTGAGATAAGTCGAAACATGCAGTTCTATATAATAAACAGAATTTAGTTGTGATTGGACAGATACTGATTTTATTTTTGTACAGGTTTTATGGGTTTGTCGTTTAGATGAAGGACGGCCACTTCTCAGAGTTAATAATAATCGTATCCCAGCGCGATACAGGAACAAGAGTGGTTAAATTATCACAGAACTTGATAGTTTTTATACGGGTTTCGTTAAAAGAACTGCCTACGAATTCTTAGCAATAAAGCCGACTAATGTAGCAGAACTAAGTAAGCATGCACTTATCGCATATTTCGCCTGGTTTCAAAGGAGTTTGGTGGAGCTTGACAACAACAGATCCTTATTTTAGTGACGTTATTCTGAAGAGCTATAAAGATGGAATACCTGTGTTAGTGGGTTGTTACTGAAGAATTTTGGGATTGGGCTCGGCGAATACGCCATGTAGGCTATAGGCGCCAGACTTGTCATCAGACGGATTTTGGCGTTGTACTGAGGCAAGAAGATGTCAGCACGAAGAACATGCTAGTGCCCATGGAGTGACCGATGTAGTACAGGTCCTTCCGGCCTGTCTTTCCCAACACATAGTCGATGACTGCAGGCAGATCATATATACCCATTTCGTGCCAGCTGTAAAAATGCAGCTTTCTTTTACTCATTTGTTATTTTCTCATAAATAGTTTTAATTATTAAATTAAATACAGGTTAATGAAAATACAAAGGGCGAAGTTGGTCAACTGGCTTGATATTTTAGGCTTTACACTCCTTAAAATTATGCCTTTAGGGAGGTTCAGGCAAATCAGGAGGGTTTGAAATTAAATGGTACACATCAGCTTCTGGTTTAGGCTGATGATTTTAACATATTGGGTGGAAACACACATACTATAAAGAAAAACACAGAAGCTTTCATTAATCGCTAGACAGAAGGTTGGTCTAGAAGTAAATGCTGAGAAAACTTAATAAGTCTTCGAGTCTCGAGACCGGCATGCAGGGAAAAATCCCAACATAAAGAGAGATAATGAATCCTTTGAAAGGGTGGAAGATTTCAGATATTTGGAAACAACTGTAACAAATCAAAATTCCATTCATGAAGAAATTAAGAGCAGAATGAAGTCAGGGAATGCTTGTTATTATTCGGTGCAGAATCTTCTGTCTTCCAGTTTGCTATCCAAAAATATAAAGATCAAGATATACAGGACTGTACTATTGCCTGTTGTTTTGTATGGGTGTGAGACTTGGTCTGTCACGTTCAGGGAGGGATATAGGCTGAGGATTTCGAGAATAGGGTGCTGTGGAAGAAATTTGGGTCTAAGAGAGACGAGGTAACAGGGCAGTGGAAAATATTACATACAGAAAATCTTTATGATCTGTACTCCTCACCAAATATTATTCGGGTCATAAAATCAAGAAGAATGAGATGGGCAGGGCATGTGGCACGTATGGGAGACAGGACAGATTCCTCCAGGGTTTGGAGGAGAGACCTAAGGGAAAGAGACCACTTAAAGGACCTAGGTGTAGATGGAAGGGTAAATTTAATTGGATCTTCAAGCAGTGGGATGGAGAGGCATTGAATTGATTTCTCCGGCTGTGATAGGGTCCGGTGGCGGACGCTTGTGAATGCGGTAATAAACCTTCGGGTTCAGTAATATGCGGGGAATTTCTTGATTAGCTGAGGACCTGTTAGCGTTTCCGGAAGGACTCTACTCCATGGAGTTAGTCAGTTAGTTAGTTAGTTACACTACTCAAAATACTTGTATAAAATTAATTTTTAAAAATGGTTTAGAAATGTTATAAATATTTCTACAGGTTGAGGCCTACTAAATCTAAAGTCCAATTGGAAAACTATTTCGTAAGGTGTAATATAACGTCAAACGGGCCTCAAAGTTTGTCGGTGAATTAATCACCACACCGTGAACAAAAAGGTAGAGAGAAGGTAAATTCCGAAAAAAATTTCAATCTTGGCATAAGGTCCAGGTGAGTGGTCAACTCCATCTATTGTCTTCCCGGGAAAGAACCCGGGCGGGAAGCTGAATGGATTTCAGGGCCAATTTGAATGTGGTGGCGGAGAGATTAATCCATGTCTTTGTTGGGAATCAAACCCCCTATCGGCACCCAGTAGCCATTCGCAGATTGCTTTATCCAAATTTTAAGTATAAGCCGACTGTGAGGTACATTTCTGTCTATGGTTAATTAATCACCACGACTTTAAACATATGTAGAGTTAAGTATATCACCAGGGTTTCTTAAGCTGGACACTAGACGAAGCTATATACCTATATATATGCCGAGTACTGTATTTAAATCTATAAGTAAAACGAAACTTTGAAGTTAGTAACGTTACATTGAAACAACGTAACATTCTATTGAAGTCGGGTTTGTGGTGCCCTAGGAATTTTGCTTTCTCAAAAGACCTTTCGGTCACTTTGCTGATATTTGCTGATGAGAGATATCGCGTGCAAAAGTTGTCATGCAGTAATGCTAGTGAGCAGATAATACACTTTTGTCTGTATGGCGTCTTTTTACAAAGCAATATTTTGCTCAGCTAATCAAGGTGCAGTGGCACTGTCACTCTTTCAACAGTACAAATCCTGTTTGTTGCTACACCAATAAATCTTGCAGTAGGTTAAGTGCAAATTTACAGCTGTATTTATTGTCACTTTCTCTCCCTCGCGAGTAACATCGAGGCACTATGTTTTGCTTTACCACGCTACCTTAACAATCCCTTGCTACAGACCGCCCTACAAACCATTATATGAACAGATATTTAGTGTATCAAAGCATCTGTAACATGCGCAAGGTTACAAAGAGGAAGCAAAGCACATCATATCAAATTTTTTATGTTGCAATAAAAAGTGTCATTATTTAATTCTAAAGTGTCTTCTTCCCATAAGTATAAATATTTCTTATTCTTTATTAGTGAGGCACGAATTAAGAGCCACTTAAGTCATAAAGAGACAGGCATAACATTACATTGAGGCACGATCGTGTAAATATTGTTGCCGTGGAAAAGCAAAAAATATTAAGTATTCTGAGTGTGTCTGTAGTCTTGCCTTAGTTATCCGGCATGCAAAGAGCATGCGCCACTTTATGTTGTCATATTGCCAACTGTGGCCTGTCTGATTCTATCATAATTTTTTCCACATCATCTAATAGATGACACGATTTTCTGAAAACATTTACTGAACACAAAATATGTGTTTTGATTTTATCTACACATTTGTCCGAAATATGTCTCATTCTGGGAATAATTTGGAGAGATATTATCTCATATTATCATTATCATTATATTACGCCTTTGTCACCAGTATTTAAAAGAGTGTAACTGCATCATCGCAACTAATTACACAAATTTCTGGTACAAAATCTTTAGGTAATCAATCATTTACCTACACGGAAAACATTCTCGGAGCTCTTGACTTGCTTCTACCTTACTTTTTCTCTATTAGGTAATTTAACCCTGGCATGGCCATGAATATTTCGCAATTCATTTTTATTAGAATGTAGTTAGGTTGCCTCATTTAAACTCCAGCATCAGGAAGGGTGAATGGTCAGCTTCAGGTTGCGGCCGCTTTACTAGCCTTAAGTGAGTCCCCAGTACTAATTAAGTATGCTGGACCTGTCACAAAGATGGCCTGGGCTCTTTTAGAGAACAGAAAATCACTTTCCCTTGCCGGGAATCAAACCACAATTTCTCGGTTGTCTAACCTGTAGTACGGTCACTGTAACGATTACATTTTCCCTGCCACATATTAAAAATGTAACATTTGTTACCCCGTAATAAATGTGCGTTTTTACCTTTCAATCTAAATGGAAATAAAGACCAAGGTTTCAAGTAACCAAGAAAACTGTTGTCTAAACCAAAGTTCATGAACCCGATTTTGAAGTTAATTTCCAAATGTTTTTGCTGTGATAGAATTTAAAAAATGAAGTGATCACAATGAAAACATTTCGCTGTTAGCCGAAGGAAGGTAGTGACTTATTTATTACCTGAAATCCCAGAATTTGGAATCTGAAGGAGACAGGCTGACGTGTTTCCTGGAGTAGGTATTGCCTCTTGCATTTCCCAGCCACACATCATAGCCAGCATCAGCCAAAAGGTAACCTGGACAGTAGAATATTCTATTAAATGAAGCGGGCAGCTACAATGACTTTTGTAAAATTTTTACCGCGATGTCACTTTCTTCACATTCTTATCTTTGGGTGTGGCAACAACAAAGCGAGCAGAGAAGCTATGATACTAAAACTGTATATTGCGTAGGTTTAGCTGGTGTACATGTATTCATAAAACAACTGACACCGCATGTTCTAAATGATTTTGTAAGTTATTGTCGGGCATGTCGTAACAGTTAATCTGCCCTTGTGTTTACTTAAGCATAGATAAATGAACACACGTGGTGGAGTGGAAACATGGAGCCACATGTTCTTAACCTCGGCATTAGGTTCCTCATGACTGGAGGACGGGTGGATTCCAGAGGCGTGGTGAAGAGAAACATTTCTGCCCACGCCGCGAAAGGGAGTGCAATTTTACGGTTAACAATCCTGGGCCTCAGTAACTATATACTGTGTTATGCCAGCTATTCAGTAAGATATGTATCCAGCTATAAAACGGGAAAAGGTACAGTTTTCAGCACTTATAAGCGCAAGAGAGAGAGAAAAAAATAAAAGTTTTTAACGTTATTAAACATTATAAAAACGAGTAAGCTTTTATACTCTTTTGTATTTACGAGAGCGAACATAATGTGGTTTAATGAATCAATTTCTCAAGTCTGCCAAAAGGCATGTGAGAGTTTCATAATATAGTTAATTCTGCCTTAAACAGAACATTGGCATAACGGAAAGCTGTATTTAACTGAAAACGCTTACACTGCCGAGGGTCCAAATTTCAAGTACCTGTACGCAAGGGAACCTGTCTGCAACGGAAAAATTTCGATCGCTTGCCATTCCGTTATAGGCAGGTTTCACTGTATTATGTTCAGGAAGAAGAGTATCATGAATTTTAAAGTGTCAGGTCATAAGTAATAACACCTATACTCCGTTTCAGTGTTTACTGAAAGGAGTTTGAAGTAATATTAGGTAATAACAACTCTCGATGCTCCGAAGTTTATACGTACATGGCAGAGGAACTGTGCAGTGCCTGAGGTGTCATTCCATAGCATGTCGGAGATACAAGTGCGACACTGAACGAGTATAGGCAAGTGGGCGAACTAGGCGAAGCTAACAGATTACCACCAATTTTTTTGAGACGTGGCCAGAACTAGAAAGCAGTCACTTGCATTTACGTAATTTGGGGGGGGGGGCAATGGGGGAAATTACTCCCCCCAATATTTTTTCTAAGTATAGTTTTTTTGACTACTGATTTGAAGAGGGGCAAATAAAAAATTGGGGGTGGGGGAAAGCGGTGTATGTATGTTAAGTACTGGTTCAAAAGAATCTTCCCCCTCTTTCTAACTTGACTGCTTTGTGAAATTCCTGATGCCCATGGCCGATTTGCCACCCCCCTCCCCCTCCGCTGTTATTTGCCAAGTTGTGCTTATGGTCACTTGTAAACAGAAGCATGGTATTCATATTAACCATGTTAGCCCTTCTCACATGGCTAATAAGAATGCTTCGCCACCGCTGGAACAATTGGCCACACACTTTACAAAACGAGCTTGTAGACACTTATAAGTGCAGCCAGGTGATCGTATTTTACCATTAAAATACGAGAACTTGCCTTATTTTTAGGTGTTTTGTTCATCGTCTCTTCTAGTAGTGTCGGAACACTAATGTTAACTTCGCTCGATTGACGTTAGTGCTTCGCGTCTCTTCGTACCGCTATTGAAGTTGGGGTCACTGTCGTCTTCAGATACGGCTTTTAAGGATAAATATCGGATATATCAACTTGAAAGTACCCATCTTCGACTTCTTGTGTCGGAATTAAGATTTTGTTTCATGAAACAATCTTTTCTCGTCCTCACAAGGAGGTGAATCTACTCGCTTTAAGTAATGAGACCCAACTTGCGATAAATACGTTACTGACATAATTTAGCGATAGTCGCTAAAAGAAATATAAGTGCACAATGACACCCACTGGCTTGCACTTCATCGATCTACAAATTTCTCTTTGTTTTTTTAATTGAATCATCTTTAAGAGTCAGTCATGTGTGAAATCTAGCACATGCGTTAAAATAATCCAGCTTTTCGAAAAATTGATTATACATACCAACAAATGCATATAAAATACGTAAAATATTACAAGTTATTTGAATATATAAGCTCATCTTCAGGGAGATGATGACACAAAGTAATTTATAAATTTTTTGTGTCATAATCTCCCTGAAGATAGCAAACATTCGCCTAAACATGCACGAGAGCTTATATGTACAAATAACTAGTAATATTTTATACAATGTATGTGCCTTTTTTTGGTATATGTACTCAATTACAAACACAACGCACAGAGTGGATAATATTAAATTTAAAATGCTTAAACTACTAACTTCAGAAATGAGTACCAAGGAATGTCCTTTGGGTTAAAGTGTGGCCGGCGCTTAGAGCTGACAACTCTGCCGTCCCAATTGTGCCGAATGCCAAAGCAAAGTTCGAAGCCCAACACTCCATCTACCCTCTGAGTCTTCATGACTTGTTATGGGAAACCTTTTTTACTAATAGCTTACCAAGTGAATTTTCGGGTCCGAGAATGATCCAGTCAGCTGAGCTGGCCAAAATACCGTGTTGCAGAAACACGACGGGTTTGTTCGGTGCCGCAGGGGATTTGGGGCTGTATGGAATGCGGTGCAAGGTGAGGATGTAGCCGTCTGCCGTGGTCACATTGTGGATCTCCACAGGGTATCCGTACTTCACGATCAGCTCTGGCTGTGGTAGGACAAAGACAGCATCGCACATATAGACTGTATGAATTGACTGTATTTTGACAATATGTGCTACTGTGTGTATTTAAACAGTCAATATTCTTTGTCCGCAGTAAATATTTACGGATATAAAAGTTTATGAATTCCATTATAACACACAGAAATGTTTATTATTCTGACACGCTGTTCAGTACTTATTTGAAGTAAATGTCAAATATGACAGCTACTGCAATTGAAACAAATTATACACTGTAACTAATAGCTCCTGTAAAATGAAGTACAGCAACGATGAATTTTTATATTCTTTCATTATTGTTACTGTATATGTATACTGTACACTTTATACCGTATATAGAAAAAAACTAAGGTAATGTGAATCTCAAGGTAACCACCCCCTATACAGATTATGATAGATCAAAAACTACAGGAGAAAGTGGAATATTTTAATTATTTGGGTAGCATGATGACAAATGATGCAAGTTGTACACGTGAAATTAAATCCAGGATTGCCATAGCAAAAGCAGCATTCGACAAGAAGACTCTTGTCACCAGCAAATTGAACTTCAATTTAAGGAAGAAGCTAGTAAAATGCTACATTTGGAGCATAGCTTTGTATGATGCTGGAAATTGGACATTTCGAAGAGTAGATCAGGAATACCTGAAACGTTTTGAAATGTGGTGCTGGAGAAGAATGGAGAAGATTAGTTGGATCGGTCGTGTGAGAAATGAAGAAGTATTAAGGAGTCAAGGAATAGAGGAATATCCTACAAATAATAAAAAGAAAAGAAGGCTAACTGGATTGGTTACATCTTGGTTAGGAAATGCCTTCTAAAACACGTTATTGAAGGAAAGATAGAAGGGAAGGTAGAAGTGATGGGAAGACGAGGAAGAAGACGTAAGAAGTACTGGATGACCTTAAGGAAACGAGAGGATACAGAAAAATGAACGAAAAGGAACTAGATCGCACTCTGTGGAGAACTAACTTTGGAAGAGGCTACGGACCTGTCGTAAGACAGACTACAGAATGAATGAATGAATGAATGAATGAATGAATGAATGAATGAATATATTTCTACCCCTTTGAACGCTGTGTTTAGACACTTCCAATTAATCTAAGGTATTTACAAATTTTGTTCTTCAACTCTTCTTGAAGATCTTCATTGCACGTTGTAAAACATGATATAAAGCATAAACTAAAATAATGATAATATTATGTGAAACTATGGATAATATTCCATCCCTGTGTTTGTCACAATTATTTATTACCACAATATAAAGTGGTTCATTCTGTCTCGAAATTACTGAATGTTTTATGCGGCTACCACAGGTGCTATTAGTTAAATGACTGCAAGTAATGTAACTTAAAAGGTAATTATTATGGGCAGAGAATACCTATAGAGTTATTATTATTCAGTTTACCAACAAATACACAAACATAAACTACTTTTATAGTTCTATTAGTATCGTTGTATTCCCCTACATGTGTTTCGGTCCGTAGACCATCTTCAGGGGGGTAATTAGGCTACTACACTTCACATCGCATGTTAAAAAGGCCCAAAGAGCACACTTGTCTCAGCAATAAGTTATAAAACATTTGAATTTGTAAAATATGTAAAACTGTAAAATTTAAAATTTTATCATATAAGTTAAAGTCAAGATTTAAAATAGCAGCGTTTGTCACTTGATGCACAGAATCGTGGTATTGTATTTGTTGTTGATTATTAGCGTGTTGTTTCGCGTGTTGTTGTGTGGAGTGGTATAAGCTGAATGTTGTCTGGTGGACTTTGTTCAAACATGCAATGTGAAGTGTAGTAGCCTAATTACCCCCCTGGAAATGGTCTACGGACCGAAACACGTGTAGGGGAATGCATCGATATTAATAAAAACTATAAAGTAGTTTATGTTTGTGCATTTGTTGGTAAACTGAATAGTGAGTGAAAATGCACGGTGAAAGCAATACAAGAAAACCTATAGAGTTATTTCAAATTTGTCGTAGATTCAGTACTAAAACTTAATTACCGTGGACAAGAACTGATCCGGATCATTGCTTTTGATCAGCAAGCTTGGAATAAGGTGTGCGAGGTTCACACTTTCTAATACACTTTCTATCACTTGGAACACTGCAGATATCGTAGAATTTTCGGAAAATAGTGATAAGTCACACGAGCATCCACGAAAGTGGAACCCTCCTACAATTAGCAGGAGATAGAGGTGTAGGGTGCCCACTGGCATTGTTTCCTGTAAAAGTGCGAAACAAATCGAAGTAATATTATTTATTATTATTCTATTTATTATATCAATATTAAGAATAAGAACATCTGTATTGTTATTACCACTATCATCATTATCATCAGCAACTTCTGTAGGTGTATACAGTTTTTGATACATGGACGTGTTCGTAGCAGGCACACTTCTACAATAACACCCTTAACATTTTTCTTCGCGGAATTGTAAACCTCTCAGTTATATTTTATAGGCCGGTATACTGAACATTAAAACATGTTCTATAGAGACTATGTATGTGTCTTACAGTAAGAGAACAATAAGTGATTTGCTAACGTAGCTTATTGTGACACGTAGTTAGCAAAACATACTTTGCTATCTCACTTACTGGTCCACTAATAACATTATCACAATGAAATAAAATTCGAACAACAGAGTCTTCCAAGTGACGCAGTTATAGGTCAGGTATATTTGTGTTTTAAAATTTCAGCAAACCTTCTTATTACCCTGTTACATCCTGTTTTGTGTTGGAAGTTATCGTTTTCCCCAAATCGCCTTTTCTATCTATATTTCTCTTCGTCTTCCTCGCTCCAGTGCCCACCCTACACTTATAGAATTTTTTTATGTCACTCTATTACACTTTAGTTCAAACATGTATTTTTTATTTACATGGTTTCACTTTTTGTTTTGCAAAATTTCAATTAGTTTCATATTTTATTCTACATTAATTATTTTTATTTATTGACGCACTTGTAACCTTTTCTTCAAAACAGAAGGTATGTGTTATTTATTTGGCGCTTAGAGTTAAAGAAAATGAAATGTTTATTTTCGTTAACTAAATGCTTTATCCCGCAAATTCACACAGCTCTTTATCCGATTTATTTTCTAGTTAACACCAATTCACTCAGCCATTCTTATTTCACGAAATATTTTTAATTCTGTAACATCCTGCGTTCAGGCACTCACCGTTTTTATTCACTCCGATAAAGTATTAACTTTCCGTTCGACGGTCCTATATCTTGTCATCTGGTGAAATTCCAACCAGCGTGAGATAGATTGTCGGCTTATATAAAGCACCTGATCTGTCGCCCCATCCAATCCATCAGAAATATGACAGAAACCTTTATACAAACAGAAGTGCATGTGACGCACAGAAAATAATAAACATATGGAGTTATTTGCAACAAACAACTCTAATTTAATTTTCAAAATTAATTTCACTTAACAGCATATGTAAATGACAGTGTGCAATAAATAATATTTCACAGCTGTCCCACGTAACAGTCACGTGTCGACGTGTGCTACTCTTTTGGTAGCTGAGAATTGAGCTTCCATTAAGCCATAGAATATCAATTAATGTTGTAACAGAAAATTGTTTTGGTGCAAATCTTTGATGGTATTAAAAATGTAATGACGAAAATGACTTTTTCTATTCGTCATCTTGCAGATAAGAATAACAATAATGTTGGATTTACACACTTAACGACAATATTTTTGGGTTTTGCAACATATTTTACAGCCCTCAAACATTACAAAAGCATTTAGAATCAGAATTCAGAAATATAAATAGTCATACACATCGTCCTCTTTGCACGGATTTGCAAATGTTGAGTCATAGTTCTTTATTTCTGTGCTTTTACACCACACAGAGAATTCAACACGCCTTCTTAGTTAGGTAGGAACAATTAATACGCATATCTGAACAAAGTGTTTCGTGAGTGGCTTTTAGCTACTTAGGTGGTAAAGAAATTTCTAGCCTTTCATGGGCCCCGAATATTCAGAATATCCTTTTAAAAAGCCCACCCCTAGTCCATATTAGAAATCAGATGAATTCAGCCCACCATCTCACATCCCCTTTCTCTAAGAACTATTTTCATATGATCCTCCCAGCTACGCCTATGACTCCCAAGTGTTCTCTGCCCTTCAAATTCTACTAAAATTCTTTGCGTATCCATTTTTGTTGCCATCAGAACCCCGAATTAAAGTTAATTTGATTGTTAAATTACGCCGTTCCCTGTCTGTCTTTGGGTCTGATACGACATTTCTGTTGTGTATACGACCACAGGAGAAAATTTGGCAAAAGAGGAAAATAGTTGTTTATGAGAACTTGGTAAATCTTGCGAAGGAAAATTCGAATTGTCCTTAACATATATTCTTAAAATATTTTGTAAGTCTTAGCCAGAGCTTTCTTTGTGACGGAACACAAAGTTACGGCAAGCCGACAGCACTATTCACGGTGATGTACAAGTATTAGATAGACATTATAAATTGAGAACTCGGGAAAAATAGTTCTTATTTAGTGTTTTTATTCCAACATCATTATTACAACATGAAACAACGTCAACAAATATTTAATTATTTTTTGTAGAAAGACGGAGGCATTTTCATCTCCATCTGCTGTCAAGGAGTCAATACCGGCACATTTCTTCTAACAGAAAGCACTAATTATATCGATTTATTCGCCCACTTTCTTTTCTAAACAGAAGAATAATAGCTCCATCTGTTTTCCCAAGCTCTCTGGGCACGCGCGCGCATGTGCGTGTGGGTCACTGCAAATTAAAATTTCGAAACACGTGACCGATTTTTCTCGAAAATTGTTCTGCACCTTACGCTGTTGGAGGTTATCCAAATTCCATATATTCTAATTTCCTATTATCAGTAATGACAAACATGGCGGGCTCACGATCTAGTGATGCTGGAACGACATTCGCGCCACTTCCTTAAGGCCCCCGAATTTATATACGGTAAAAATATTGCAAATATGTGTGGTATTTGTTAATATTATATTTTTATACAATACAGTATCCTACAAAACAGCGTGATGTTCGCGAGAATATTATTTTTCCGTTTTCGTGTAATGACGAAAATTGAAGACCCGTTTGAACTAGACAGAGTAAGGAATTAAGACGTAAATATAGTATACCTACGTCTCATGTAGAAATATCGTTCGTAACTCAATAAATACGTACAAGGCAAGTATGCGAACAGCTGAGTTTGTATTTAAAAATGTAACGTCTATGCAGAATCGATACACTATTTATAAAATTTTCACAAAGGCAAAATAAAACAACAATAAAAATACTGAAGCATATGCATGGCTTGAAATGCATGCAGTAGAAAAGTCAGCTTTTAAAATACTGCTTCTAGCTCACTGTACTTTATAGCTCACTGTACTTTCTGTCCCACCACAAGTCCCACGAAAAGTCGTTTAAATTTTCTACTTATATCCTCAGCTGATTTTTGTAGGCTTCCATCTCATCTAATTATGAATCCTTCATAAAAGAACTAGATGCACACAACTGATTGACTTTCATAAACCATTTCCTCTCTCAAAGCGAACTGTTTTTCTTCTCCTGTTTGCACAATAAATTTTATAGTTGGTCAGCAAGCGGACATGAACCAACCAAGGGTATCGAATTGTGTTACTTTGATTTTATGTAACTGAGTCTATTTTCCCTCCAGAAAAGTTCCCATTTATTGCACCAGTCATAGTTGTAAATACGATTGTCAATAATAACAATAATAATCATTTTCCTCACCTGTGTTTTTTTTTGTGTTGAAGGGCCCCGCAGCAGACGCTGCGGACGCACCACAGCCTTGAGGCTTATTGTGCAATCCTGTGATGAAGATGATTAGTTTTTTTCGTTTTTCTTTTTATTGGAGCACCGGTGGAATGAAATTGACAGGGAAAACCGAAGTACTCGGGGAAAAACCTGTCACAGTGCCAGTTTCTCCACCACAAATCCCATGTGGACTGACCCGGGATTTTTTTTTTTTTTTTTTTTTTTTTTTTTTTTTTTTTTTTTTTTTTTTTTTTTTACTAATTCCTGGTTTTCCCCTTTGATCCATTTTTGTTCTGTATCAATCCTTTTTCGTCCTTTCATGTCACCTACGGTCCACAACCGTCTTTTTACAACACAACACAAACATCCATGCCCCGGTGAGATTTTTTTTTTTTTTTTCCTGTCCGGGGTTTTTTCCTTTGATCCATTTTAGTACTGTTTAAATCCTTTCGTCCTTTACGTTCCATGCTACCGCCCTTACAACAAACACAACACAAACATCCATGCCCCCGGTGGGATTCGAACCCACGATCCTAGTAAGCGAGCGGCCGAAGACCCACGCCTTAGACCGCACGGCCACTGGGATCGGCTGGGATCGAACCCGGGCCTCCACGGTGAGAAGCCGGCTACTAACTGCCTGAGCCATGGCACGACCATCACCTGTGTTACTTCGTGTGTGTAATAATTGCAA
The DNA here is from genome assembly GCA_021186555.1 of Reticulitermes speratus. Classification (NCBI taxonomy): domain Eukaryota; kingdom Metazoa; phylum Arthropoda; class Insecta; order Blattodea; family Rhinotermitidae; genus Reticulitermes; species Reticulitermes speratus. The sequence goes on from JAJKFL010000014.1 coordinate 11,035,465, forward strand.
TGTACTGTTGTGTATTTTCTTTCTTAATCTGAAATCGAGAAATGTGTGAGTGAAGCTGTACTTTAAAATGAATGGAAAATTATTTTATGTTTAAGAGATTTACTGTCAGAAAATGACATTCAAAAGAGTACCATTTAGTGATACCTTGGTATAGTGCATTGCGAGCATCGTGATTAAACGCCACAGGTGCATCACTTCTGGTTATAGAATGACTTTCAATGTGACCCACATGAATCATAGATAACTAATCTGTCACAGGGTGACGTGAATGTTGACTCAGTTGCCCGAAGATGTCTGTGTCTCAGCATTCGTTTAGTAGGCTAACATAGCCCCTAACGTCTAAATGACCTTGAATTTGATGCAACTCTAACGCGTAATCATGCTGGCATAATAAATGGTAGACTGCGTGAAATATGGTCTTATTTAATCGTCATTTGTTACGAATAACTTCTAAAAATTGCATTCTCTGTTACTGTTGATTCTTTCTTGGATTACGCACTATGCTGTCTTCTGTTCAGATGCGTGCGACAGTGTAAAGACATGGATTACACACTATGATGTCCTCTCTTCAGATCTCTGTGACGGTTTGATGACAGGAAGACAGGTTTAATTAACAAATGAATATTTTGGATGCGAAAGAAAGCCACTTATCGCAAGGTTCCTGTCGTCCTAGGAGGAAAAAAGAAAAGGACAAACATACGAGTATATAAATTTCGAAAATAATTCATACCCTTTTCTCGAATATTCGTACCGCCAAGAAAATTGCGCGCCTTCCACCACACAGCCCAGGGCGCAGAAATGTTTCTGAGGGAAACAATAACACACAGAATACATGTAAACTGTCTGTTAATTGATTGTGAGTGAAGGCTGTGGCTACGAATATCACCTCTACCCTGAAGTTGTAGGCAGCACTTTTCCCCAGAATGTCAATACGTTTGTACCAGAATACATGACGTCACACCCCAGGAGACAGTAATTTAGTAAGTAGTTATTTATAGTTTTGCGTAACTATCTTATGTCGCAATATGTGTTGGATTTGGTGTACCAGTGGAGCATGCCATATTTTAGTATGGGGGTTTCAAATTATGAAGCTACGAATGTGCCTGTAGAAGTGATCAGACCCAGACTAGTTCAACGCTTACTCCGGGTTAAGGCAGCGTCATATGATGAAAACTATGTACACGCTGTGGTTCTCTAACTGTACTAAACCGTGTAAAAAAATGATAGAACCAGACAGGCAAAGCAGGTATAAGTTATAAGCAGCATTGGTAGAAAACTTCACAATTTGTATCCTTATAGATCATTATCAAAAGAATAGCAGCATATCGTGGGCGTACAAGGAAACACCACTAAGCCCTAAGTTCGTAATTAGTACTTTTTTTTTCTCCCTATGGCTCGACAGCCCAATATGGGCCTTGGCCTCCTCGTTTCGTCGAGGTTTCATGATCACACATTTGAGACACACCACAGTCGGTAGGACTCCTCTGGACGAGGGACCAGCCCGTCGCAGAGACCTCTACCTGACAACACGCAACATTCACAACAGACAGACATCCATGCCCCCGGTGGGATTCGAACCCACGATCATAGTAAGCGAGCGGCCGAAGACCCACGCCTTAGACAGCACGGCCACTGGGATCGGCAATTAGTACATTAAGAAACTATTTTAACAAAACTTTACCAATGCAGATACTATGTATATACTTGTATTAACTTTCATATATGTTATTTTTTCAAAATAAAATATTTCTAAAAACCATAAATTAATAATTGTTATTAAACCCTTGATAAAAGTTTTATATTCATTTGTCATAAAACGTTGATTATTGCACTTAGTGGGGTTTCCTTGCAGGCCCACGATATATACATACACACCAGATAAAGACGCAAGGAAACTTGCTTCATGGTATGTAAATTTGGGTTCAAAAGACATCAAGTATGATGTTGTTTAAGAGCATTATTCCATGCTTTACGTAACTGAGACACGCGACTTAACTCATAAATTGCTATAAATATTCTCTTCTGAACATAGTGCTTGACAAAATAATACTTCGAAAGATACAATCGGCGATATCCGAAGTGTTTCTTTCGTGCAGATTTTACAGTAACGAGGAAGTAAAAATGGCTGTTCGGAAATGGGTGCGATTGCAAGAGGTTTCTACCGCAACGGAGTAATGAAACTCGTTTGGACAGATGCAGCACTGTGCTAAGAGACTGTGTTGAAAAATAATGATAACTCAGTGGAATATGCAAGCTCTATTTAGCGCTGCAATGACTTCTCCTTTAATGTGTATGATCTAGGGAATCTTGCTCATTATACAAATCTCGTACTTAGTATTTCAGCGTGAAAATAATGCTTCGACACCGGAAAGCGTGGTTCTATAATAACACCTTATTAATAAGTATTAAAATGCCATTTTGTTACAAATGCTATTATGTATTATTTCTTACAAACTAGTAAGACAGGATCTTCTCCTCTGCCACTTCAGCATGTTCAACGTTTATCCATTTTAATATTATTCTCTCTCATGCCGAAAGTTCCCTATTTCAATGACTTTTCCCGACAGTAGCAGTGTAAGCAGTTCTACCAACTGTGTTGGATATACGCCTACCCATCTAACAACCTGCTTGAAATAACAATGAAAACCATAACAGCTCTTAGGTCTGCGTCTTTTTCACGTCTACACTTAGAGAGATCAGTCATATGGGTTTATTCCGAAAAGAAGAGGTTATTTGGAAGACCTGAACGTAGATTGCAAGGTATTATTTTAATGAATGTACAGAAATTGGGTGTGAGGCTCTGACTAGACTCCTCTGACTCGGAATAAGTCCAGTGGCAGGTTGTTATGAATGCTTTAATGATTTAATAGTATTCATTCCGTACATTTTATCTCTACATTTATAGTCCGACAAATGTACAATTTAATCACATTAATTGTGTATAAACACGATTGTAAATAATTCATGTTATTCAGTTTTTACTATGTAAACAATTGTACCAATTAATGTAAAAGTGTGTAATTTGAGATGACGAGTCCCTGAGGATGAACCGGAATTAAGGGCTCGAAACATGTAGGACAGTGTTACACAATTAATGTGATTAAATTGTACATTTGTCGGACTATAAATATAGCTTTAATGATTCTTCGTGTTTTATAAAATATGGGGGATTTGTTGTTCAGATATGAGGCTCTTAGTTTCTGTCGAAGAAATTTGTTTCATGGATTTAATTAGATAATAGTAGGATGTCTGACTGAAGGATTGGTGGATTCCTGCCTTAGATATGAAGTGGAGAGGAGTAGGAGCGAGGTATAAAATATGCAACTTACAAATAAATGCCTTAAAAATTCGGAAAAGATTAATAGTTTTATGTCAGAACCTCAAATTTCTTCAAGAGACTTATAACACGGTCATTTATTAAGGATCTGACATCATTTGCCCATAAGAAGTCGATGTGGTTGAAGGCATCCCACGGGACACGATAGAGGTCAACAGCGTTTCTCAAGGTTCTGTTCAGTTTTAGAACATCCTGAAAGACGGAGAAAACAGAATATTAAATAAATAAGCCGCATGTCTTACCAAATATTACACAGTATCATGAAAATATAAACTATTGTATCATTAAGACTGATAGAATCCATACACCTATACACAGTTCCGAATAACAAGGAATTTTAAGTCTTGTTTAAATTCATATTATCATGGCGTATGTTGTTGTTTCCTTGCATTTATACCTACTGAGTTTCTTGACTTGTACCTAAAAATTGAAATGTAAAAATTACAGTGTTACCTGTTGCTTTTGTATGGGTGTGGATTTATTTCTTTTACCTTACCTTTTACTTAACGACTGTGTGAGTAATTCAGACTGTTTAGCTTGAAATACAGGCGTGAAATGTAGTTTCTCAGTCTGGGATTAAGAGTTTTATAGAACAGAGTGCTCAAAAAGACGTTGTGATAGATCAGGGAGGGAGGAAGTGGATGCTGGAGAAAAATACACATTGAAGGATTCATAATTTGCAGGTTTCAGTCGATATTATTACGGCGATAACATCAATGTGGATAAGGAAGGAGAGACAGGTGATGCACGTGAAAGAGCTGAGAAATGCATACAAAATTTAAGCAGTGTAAGTGTGGGATGGTATTAAAATGAAGTTAAAAGGAACAAGTGTTAGCTATGTAGATTGCATTGAACGAATTTACGATAGAACTGAGTGACGGGTTTCATAAAAACGGGTACTTGTACAGCTGAGCGACTATGATAAACTCAACACTTTATTTCCACATAAGATTTGTATTGAAAATTTTTCATTTTCCTTGGCAATGTTCATTGTTTCTCTGCAGCTTATGTCCCGTCAGAGGGAAAGCGTCATGATGATAAAACAGTAAATATAAAGACTGACTAGAACGCCTAGACAGGGCTCCGATTTCCATGCGGCCTCTTATTCAGTGGGTACTTGGAATTCTTTACGGGGGTTAAGGCACCTGGTGTCTGAAATTGACCACTCACCTTCTTCGAGTGTCAAGGTTGAAAGTGAGTGGAGTTATTCTTCTGCTACCTTTATATGCTTGCATTGCTTGCACAGGGACAGCTTGTTAAGTGCTTAATTTTATTATTCAGTAGTCTTCACTGTTAAACGAGTAAGCTGCAAAGTAAACTTGAATTTGACACTGACTACAAGCAGTAAAATCTTCAAAAGGAAACTTGGAATTGTATTGAGTTTTATACCTAAAAGTTATTACTCTGGAAGCAAAGATAAACTCATCCCTCACATTTTGCGGGTCAGTAATTCGCGGTTTTCAAATTCACTGGGCCACCCCCAAGAACCCCTCGGACCCTTCAATGGAAAGGAGCCTCAGAATTTTTCGGAAAATCGCACAGGTCTTCGAGCCACATTGCATGATATTCAATGAGCTGAAGTTGTGGGGGGGGGGGGGGGAGGGGGGGGAGGGGGGGGGAGCAGGTCGCATCATAATGTTCCTACAAAGAAAAGAGAAACACTGAAAGCCACTAAAACCTTTTTCTTTGGGAGAGGGCAGTCAATTATTCGCAGATTATCGTTTTGCGCGGGCTGACGTGGAACTTAGCCCCCGCGAAAAGCGAAAGATGAGTGCATTTAATTACCTTGATTTTATTTCAAGAAAATGCTTACCGTGGGATCAGAAAAGGGGTCATTTTTTCCATAGAAAATACTGACGGGGGTAGTGACAGCCTTCAGATTATATTCGGGGGGTGTCCGTTGGTTGTACTTAGCCATGTTCAAATCTCCGTAGTCATAATGTCGAAACTTGCCCGGAGCTGCAAAGTAACACAGGTCTGAAGAATCGTGCTTTTTTACACGTGGTTACTTTTTTCAGTCATTTAAAAGGAAAAAATATTTAAACTGCATATATTACTAAGAATTTGCCATATTATGCATGCCCATGCCTTACTGACCCTGCACAAAGTACCTGCTGAGAAAGTTGTGCCGCTTTCAGAATTTTTGCTAACTTTATGTGAATCGAGGGAGCACAGGGGTGAGGGGTGTTTATTAGCGGGAATCTAAGACTATTTTAAAACAAACAGACATTGTGAGCAAAACTGCAACATAGGTCATCTAGCTTGACAAGATATTATTTTAATTGTTTAATTTAAGCATCTGAAGTCCAATTCTAGAAGTTGTTTTGTTGCGAATAATTGTTTCACACAAAATCTGTAAATTATCATTCCGCAAAATATCTTATGCCTTGATGAAAAATTTGTTCTCTTTACTCCGGCCTATCCTGAGATCCCTTCAGATAACTGCTAACATGGTGTCCTCATGTTACGCCAAGACCGCTTCCTTCCCAATCCTTTCTATTTTATTATCTACCATTTGGGGCTAGGTAGTCTAAACCGAGTTCTACAACTACACTTCGAGATTTATGACTAAATACTGAATAAGAATTTGTGGATAGCCGAGAAAGGTGCCATTCAATTTGGGGGTTTGTTAGGGCACTACCAATTCCTAACCTTAAAAACACCAGCGTAATGTTAAATGGAATGTTTGATCGTAAAATTAAAGGTACTGCGATTTTTCGAAATATCGGGAAATATTTCCCCCAAAACATAGCATGACATTCCAGAAGACTTAAATCTTCGGCAGTATTAACAGTGTCTTAGGCTTTGACGGATTATTTGGGGCGGCAAGAATATTTACCTGCAATCATTTCTTGAAAGTAATGCAGGAATGATTTCCATGAGGTTCCGGCCGGTAAGTGAGAGAAAATAACGGGCAGGAGAGACTGAAACAATACAGACAGTAATATCTGCCCACTGTGTGAGTCTTCTTACGTATGAAATGCGTCATACTGAAACAATGGGCAAGCCTTGCAACCAAACATTCGTATAACATTCATCATTTACTTCTGACGTGTAGGCATATTTTATTCTTTATTAGATTACAGACGTCTCCATAACATACATGACGAAAATTTATTTTTTTCAACATATTTAAGAATAACGTTGGAATAATTGAATTGGTAAATATATTTAAAAATTATTTCTAAATATTTAAAAGTATAAATCATAAACCATACTTTACAGTTTATGCAGAGGACTGTCGCGGATTTATTTCTTAAACTTTTGCCATTCCTGCGTCTAGCTGTTAGCGTTAACAATATTTTCAATTTGTTTGTCAGGCGATGAGTATTTAGACGTAAAGTTTGATATTATTCATTCCGTGCATTGCTTCCATAATCATTCACATACACCAACATATGAACGTAACAAATTTAAAAGCCATACATAAGCTTGTACCCTCCTACATGTTTCGGCGATTAAATCGCCATCTTCAGGGAGATATCCCTGAAGATATATGTATGAATGATTAAAGAGAAAGTTTCTAATTAATGAAATAAACAGTAACTTTTTAAAATAATATATATAAGGCGCAGGATGTAGAATTTCATAATTCAGGATAATGTGTAAGTAATTTTAGAGAAGGTACAGCCTGTAATATTTTCGTGATGGATAATCAATGGCGGGATAAACTTATCTTAAACCTTTGGCTAATCCTGACTTTTTTCCTTCTCCTGACAGACTTCTCATCTCAATTACAAATCGTGAAAAAGTACACTTTCTCTGTTTTATGACAATTTACTTAAATCTGAATTAGTTGAAATGTAATTTACAGACATCTATGGTTGCAAATATCTCTTAGTTTTTATGCATAGGATAACACTGCCTTACCTCGTTTAGCTGCTTGGCATCGTATCCACACAACAGGAAAAGAATATGACTGCAGACTTTCCTGGCCTGCTTATGTGAGCATAATTTATTCGTTAAGAAATTCACGAGTGTGCTTCTGGCCAAGAACTCTTTTATTTTCATGGAACTAAGAATCTGCAACATCGACTGAAAAATTTTTAGGATTGAGCTCAAGAATTCGAACACAAGCAAGGAAGACACAATACGAAAACACTTTTTTAATCTTAAATTATGACTGGAAAATTAACATTTTCCAAGATTCATATAATATGTAATCAATCAAAAATACCAATCCTGAATAAAATACTTTAACTTGAAAGGTGTTAGGGTCAAAATACCACCATTAGTACTGATGTGTAATAGATTTATTCACTACTGACGATTATGTTTTTTGAACGCAGTTACTGTAATGAATATAAATGTACAGTAGTTTAAATTGCAGGTAAAATTTTTATTATCAGAAATATTGAACGAAATGAGTGAAAATGAGCATAAAGCAGAATTTTGCCTACCACCACAATAAAAGATGTTCTTCTCAGCTGATCTTTATTAAATTTCATATGAAGAGTACATAGCAGTTACTTTGAAAGAGGTAACCTAGAGTTAAATTTTATGATGTTATAAGATGTGACGATATGTAATGTTTTATCTACTAAACTATATTTCTGCTGTCAAGAAGTCCATAATCTTTGGCATCTACTTAAATTTCTGAGATCCTTAAATGTCACAAAGTTACAGTTAGAGTCATAATTTTTGAACTGTGAAATAAGAATTAGAGACACAAGAAACCTAAAATATTCGTAGGTACTAATGTTCAAATAGGCATACGCACAATAAAACTACATAGTTTAACCATATGTCAGAAAGCAGGACATATACATATTAAGCATTCAGTGTATGTCTTCAGCCAATGCATTTACCGCAACTGGGAGACTTTATGACAGTGCTTATACACATGTAAGGGTATGAATATCAATTGTGGTCGTGACAGTTCGCATTACGTGATTTATTAACGTTTACTAGGGCCGTGCCATGGCTCAGGCAGTTAGTCGCCGGCCTGTCACAGCGGAGGCCCGGGTTCGATCCTGGGTCAGTCTATGAGGGATTTGCGGTGGACAAAGTGGCACTGCGACAGGTTTCATTCCACCGGTGCTCCATTACACGGAAAAACGAAAAAAACTAATCATCTTTATCACAGGGTTGCACAATAAGTCTCAAGGCTGCGGTGCGTCCGTAGCATCTGCTGCGGCCTACCCCCCCCCCCCCCCCAAAGTTTCTAGACTCGTATTACGGCATTATGAGCATCACAAAACTTCCAAGTGCTCGCAAGTATCAAGAATATGTAATATAAACATTCATCCCCTGAGTGTTCCGTTAATTTATTTCGACAATAAAGCATCTACGTGAAAGTTCAATAACACGGAATATAATCGCGGATATAAAACGAAAAAGAGCTGAGCATGAGGCTGAAATTACAAAACCTCTGACACTATTCTAGCTGTCCAGAAAAAAGCAGAAACCTATTGGCAGTGTCTGAGGAGGAGTTAGTTTAAAGGTCCTATTAAAAGTAAAAAGGAATCACTGTACATTGAATTGGTAACAAGTCTGTCATCCCAATTCTAACAATGTTGCTACTTAAAATATAAAAGTTAAAGGTAAAATTCACCCTAGAAATGCCCATGAAGGTCCACAGGGGTAATAGAGGTATAGCTCTACCCTTTCTTTAACCTCGGCGCTAGATGGGGTTGGGTGGTCAACGCCACGCCCCTGCCGCTTTACCCCGGGAATGACCCGGTACCCATTGTACAGGAGGCCGGGTAGGCCCCAAGGACTTTTTGGACAGGTGATGAAAATCTCGCCCCCACGGGGTTTCGATCCCCGGACCGTCCAGTTCGTAGCGAGTCGCTATACCGACTACGCTATCGCGGCCAACTAAAATATAAAAGGCATTGTAATATTAAGGATGATGCAAGCACAAAGACAGACATAAAAATTTTAATTTTCCTTCTTTCTCTTTTACAGTACTTTTTATAACTTTAATTTGGCGTGGTAATAAGGCATCATATGAATTGGTAATTTTATTTCGAAACCGTCGAATTATATATATGAGTCCTAATCAGCCTCATCGCGCATATAAGAACGATAGTAGAGGGTGTACTTAGTAGGAGGATTGAAACGAAAATTGAGAATGGACTTGGAGAAGATTATTTTGAGATTTAGAAGAAGAAAAGGAACTAGGGAAGCAGTTGGGATGTTGAGAATAATATGAGAGAAAACTTCGGACACAGGTGAAGAATTGTGTGCTTGCTTCCTAGACTGGCAGAAGGCATTTGGTCGTGTAAACTGTACCAAATTAATGCATATCCTAAAGGGAATTGATATCGATTGGCACGAAAGAAGACTTATCAGCAAATTGTACATGGATCAGACTATTAAATTAAGACTGGACCAAGGGGAGACAAGAAGTGTGAAGATTGGAAGAGGATTTAGACAACGTTGCCGTTTGTCACCGATTCTGTTCAACTTATACAGCGAGTACCTTACCAAGGAAGCTCTTGAAGGGTTTGGAGAGTTCAAAATAGGAGGACAAGTAATTCGGACTGTGAAATATGCAGATGATCTTGTGCTGCTGGCTAGGGAAGAAACGGTGCTACAGGGCATGTTTGGTAGACTAATTGAAATTGGGAGATGCTGTGGAATGGAAATAAATGTGGATAAAACTAATGTAATGAGAATCTCAAGGCAACCATCCCCAATGAAAATTATGATAGATCAAAAACAATTGGAGAACGTGGAATATTTCAATTATTAGGCAGCATGATAACAAATGATGCAAGGTGTACATGTGAAATTAAATCCAGAATTGCCATGATTAAAGCAGCATTCAACAAGAAGACTCTTTTCACCAGCAAACTGGACTTAAATTTAAGAAAGAAACTAGTGAAGTGCTACATTTAGAGCATAGCTTTATATGGTGCTGAAACGTGGACACTTCGGAAAATAGATCAGAAGTATACGGAACGTTTCGAAATGTGGTGCTGGAGAATAATGGAGAAGATCATTTGGACCGATCGCGTGAGAAATGAGGAAGTATTACACAGAGTCAAGGAGGAGAGGAATATCCTACATACAATAAAAAGAAGGAAGGCTAATTGGATTGGTCACATATTGCGTAGAAACTGCCTTCTACAACACGTGATTGAAGGAAAGTTAGAAAGAAGGATAGAAACGACGGGAAGACGCGGAAGAAGGCGTAAGCAGCTACTGGATGACCTTGAAAAGAGAAGATACTGGAAATTGAAAGAGGAAGCACTAGATCGCACCCTGTGGAGAACTTGCTTTGGAAGAGGCTACGGACCTGTCGTAAGACAGACTACAGAATGAATGGGAATGAATGAATGAATGAATGATGATGAGTGAATGAAGTTCTAGTCTGTCCTGTAACTGAACGATTCAAAACACTGGCATGAATGTACTACTTCACGAGACCTCGCTTGTATGGACAAAGATCGGTCGCTAGCGGCACGTAGTGGGGAGCTAACCATAACTACTTCCGCTTAGTCAACAGTGGTTGTAGAAGAAGTCGTGAGATGGCAGTAACGGCAGGAATGGCTGCAGGGGAGGTTGTGTGTGTGTGAACATTAGCGTAAGAAAGAACTGCGTAAGGCATGTTAGTAAACGTACGTATGACGTCAAATCTTGCAGGAGTGGAAAGCAGTGAGTATTTTTATCATGCAGGAAAAGTTCTAACTGTCCTAGAAACTGGGCAACCTTGCAGGTGGATACATTAACGTCTGTTTTAACTGATCGAATTCAGAATAGGATTAGTACGATTTGTGGACTTGTCCTTCGTCTCGCGTTGAGAGAGAGGACATATTTCTAAAACTGGATCCGTTCACTTTCTCGATTGAAAAAGCGGGGGAGGGGGGGGGGGGGGGTCAGTTGATCAGTTGTGCTCGACAGACAGAGCTGTTGTCAGTCGCTGGACAGCTATAACGTTGCTTCCATTTTGAACAGGGAACGATGTACAAAAGTCCACAACCTCAACATTGTCAGAACGCTTCGAAAGACTTACTGTCATGAAGCTGCATGTTACTGTTACGGTAGCCAAAACTTCCAGACGTTTGCTGAATCGAAACAAACGTATTTGCTTTTATTTTACTGTACAAAGCTAAGAGCGGCTACGCCACATTTCGAAGTTCAACATAATTTGGCGTTTAATCCATACAGTAGGCCTATATTTCAAGTTGCAAGCTTTTGTATCGTGTGCGACTGCTGACAAAAAATGCAAATATTACACATCTACAGCATGAATAGAAATATACCTAATGAAAATAAACACGAAAATACAATTAAAAGCCTGTCTTCTGAAGGCCTGAAATTGTCGCATGTGCCTTTCAGGTACTGCATTTACATCCTATAAATGTTTGTCAAGACAGCTGACGTGGGGATTACGTTATACGTGGATATTATTTTATCTGGCAACTGTCGCTGGTCTCTTAGCTATTCTAGAAATTCCGCACATTTTAGGGAACCCGAAGTCATTCCGTGTTTACAACATCCCGCCACTTGTCCCTAAGGAGCCAAATTAATCCAGTACACGCCCTTCCATCTTTTTTTTTAAGATCCATTTTATTATTAACGTCTACGCCTAGGTCTTCCAAGTGGTCTTTTTCATTCACCTTTTCTGGTAATAGCAATAATAAAGACAACAATAATAATACTGGTTTTATTGATCGGATGAATACCTATAAGCTACTCAGGGCGGCGACTGGTTTGAAGTCACCAAATAACATTTCACTTAATTGGAGTATAACTGCAGGATTTGAGCTGCTCATAGCTGGGTTGCTGAAGATTCAAGTCTTCTGGAATGTGCCCCAAGGCCACATCCATGAATACCTGAATCTTCGTCTGGTTATAATCGTTTGCAGGCACCGATAGCAGTCAAGTACTGAAGAGTGTGTATGAATACCCTACCATACCTTGGTGAACAAATTTGACTTATTAATTGGAGTTGTTGAGTTGGCCATGAAAGCGGAAGGTGCCAAAGCAATCATTAGGCGAATCTTTTCGTTGTATTCCGGTTTCGTGGAAGTGAAGACAAAGAAGATTGTAGCGCCCATGGAGAACCCAACGTAGTACAGGCCATCCTGGCCCGTCCTGTTTAGTACGTAGTCTGTCATGGCCGGAAGGTCGTATGTGCCCATTTCATGCCAGCTGTAGAACAAAAAGGGTGCTGTTAATTTTGACGTAAAAGTCTTACTTTCGGTACACATAGGTGGGTCACCTCGGCGATCGCGGTGTCAGACTTTCGTGTTACCTACGTTTCTTCACAGTGCTCCGCGCCTACTTCGACTAAGCAGTGAACGATACACAGTTTGAAAGGTAAGGAATATGCCTACACGCAAAAAAAAAGAATCATCGCAAAATCTTGAAATCTGCCAAAATGGTGGCCATGTCAAAATCACCTACGATTTTCACACTCTCACCATATAACGTCTTACATTTCGGTACACATAGGTGGGTCACCTCGGCGCTGTTTTTTACACGTTCACGATGCCGAGACTAACTAACGCACAAAAGCAAGAAAACTACGAAAAGGAAGAAGGAGGCAGAGGAGGGTTCACAGAGGCCGAAAAAAAGATCGCCAACATGCAACTTGTCGGCGTGACGTTTTACGTACAATTTGCGGTTCAGTCGTAGCTTGAAACCGAATATTTCAGAAGCATTTCTTTAACCAATCTTCTTATCTGTAGGATATGAAGGAACAGAGACCGTACATGGTAACAACGGTATCGCCATTTAAAACACATTCTTACAGTTTTGTATGTTATTAGATCTTTCAAAGCATAAATTCCATTACAGTCTAGTAAGAAGTTTTCTCAAGAAATGGAAACCGAGAAGAGTACGTAAATATTTGGTCAGATGCGTCCAGAATGGGGGGAAAATTCTTATATAAATACAGAGAATAATTACGTCGAAAATATGATAAATTTATAATATTACGGAACTGCTTAATTGCTTGGGGGCTAGGTTAGCGTAGTCCGTGTGGCGACTGGACACTCCGGGATTCGAACCTCGGTGTGGACAAGGAATTTTCTCTACACCCGCCCAGACCTGTCCTGGGGCCCACTCAGCTTCCTGTGTGATGGGTACCGGGTCACGTTCCCAGGGGGTAAAACAGCCGGGGCGTGATATTGAACACCCACCCCCATCTAGCGCTGAAGTTAGGACTTAGTAGCGCTATGTTTTTACTCCCCCTCTGTGCCTTATGGCACGTTACGGGGAGACGTGTACCTTTATTGAGTTACATATACTTGATTGTCTTGCTATTTATTTGTAAAGTAGGCTTCTTGCCGATCCCAGTGGCCGCGCAGTCTAAAGCGTTGGTCTACGGCCGCTTGCTTACTGGAATTGTGGGTTCGAATCCCGCCGGAGGCATGGATGTCTGTCTCTTGTGGAGTGTTGTGTGTTGTCAGGTAGAGGTCTCTGCGACAGACTGGTCACTCGTCCAGAGGAGTCCTACCGACTGTGGTGTGTCTAAACAGTGTGTGATCGTGAAGTCTCGAAATATGAGGCGGCCTAGGCCCCCAAAGGGGCTGTCGAGCCATTGGAAAAAAAAAGTAGGCTTCTTACATTGCCTGTGTTTTTTGTGTAATTAGGCCTCTGTCTTTGTGCAGCAAATTAATATTAACGGAATAACGGCTGTGGAGGCTCATTTTTCGAAACAACACTTAAAGGAATATTTTTATGAGGGAACTTATCCGGACTTCTTCGTAACTTGTACTCACGATTGAAAGTATGGGATTCCAGTTTTTGTACATCACGTAGAGTATGTGTTTAATTCAATAACATCCTAGAACTTGTCGAACGTTGATTACTCTTGGTCATGATCATGCGAGCATGTTTAGTCCTGTTTTGTGCCAAATGTGTTGTAATACCATGCCTCCATCATATTCATAAATTGACATCCGAGATATAAGGTATATTACTTCAGTTTTTTTATCATGGCTCGACAACCCTTGTGGGCCTAAGCCACCTCCATAAGGTTCCTCGATCACACCCATTTAGACGCACCACACTCGATAGGACTCTCCTGCACAAGTGATCGGCCCATCGCAGAGACCTCTACCTGACAACTCACAACACTCACACGAGACAGACATCCATGACCCCGGCGGGATTCGAACCCGCAATCCCAGCAAGAGAGTGGCCGCAGACCCACGCCTTAGACCGCGCGGCCCACTGGGATCGGTATATTATTCAGTTTTTTTTCTATGGCTCAACAGCCCCTTTTCGGGTGCCTAGGCCTCCTCATTTCGAGGTTTCATGATCACACACAGTAGACACACCACACTCGGTAGGACTCCTCTGGACGAGTGATAAGCCCGTCGCAGAGACCTCTACCTGACAACACACAACACTCACAAGAGACAGACATCCATGCCCCCTGTGGATTCGAACCCACAATCCTAGTAAGCGAGCGGCCGCAGACCCACGCCTTAGACCGCACGGCCACTGGGATCGGCATATTATTCAGCTTACTCTTTCAAAATTCTGTACGAATGCTTTCAAAACAGGAAAGTTTATTCTGCGTGAATACAGACTTATCCTGCGGTCCTACCGTAATGGACCAATGTTTGCTGTTTGGTTCAGAACTTAGCTGTGTTAATTGGAATTCTGATAAAGCGTCGAATGAGAAAAACAGGGCATTTCTATGAATGTGGGATGTCTGTAGTATAACAAAAGGAAGACTGGTTGTTGTGTCGTATCAGTGAGAGCTTTTGTTAAAATTATGGAATGTTACCCTAAGTACGACATCATTTTTTCCATACACGCCTTTCCAAAAACATAATCCTCAATAACCAATTCATTCGAAACTACGTAATTTGTAACGTGAGGTGCAGCCTCTTTAAATAAGGAAGAACCGAATAGCAGAATTTTCTTAATGGTGTCTATGCAATATAAAGCACACTGCATGTACTTAAAAATTGATTCATAAATAATTCTTTCATTTGACCCTTTATAGACCAGAATTAACCTGAAGTATATTTAGATACAATCGTACCGCGCAGTAAACACCGCCCTTCGCGGTTATAAAAAGTCAGTTAATACTGCGTAAGGAAGTAATCGCTGTTTGTTCCGAGAGCCAAATAAAACACTTAGATGAATGCATTCTGCAAGTAGAACGTAGAATTTTGGTGTTAAACTTGGTGGTATGTACGTCTTAAGGTTTCGTGACGATTTTCGAAGTACGTATTTTATAAACTTAATATTATTCATTCCGTACATTTTAGCTTTATATTTATAGTCCGACAAATGTCAATTTAATCAAACTGTACATTTGTCGGACTATAAATATATACGTATTTTATCTAGCATCAAGCTGGAGAGAAACCCCGAGCAACGAAGCTGTCAGGAAATTCACAAGGAATTTACAACAAACCTCAGTCAAGATGCCCGAGATGTAGGTAGCTATTCATTCTCCGAAACTTCGGAATACGAAGCAAATTTAAAATCTGTACCGCGAAGTTTGGTTATTGGAAGTACGAGATGCATTCACATAGATCACACGAACCTTACCTAAAATCCCAATATTTATAACTGTCCGTAGAAAGCGTACTATGTTTCTTCGAATAGGTGTTTCCTCTTACATTGCCCATCCACACGTCGTATCCTGCGTCGGCCAGTAAATAACCTACGGAAGAAATATAACATTAAAAATATGTTTTAGGGGTTTATAAATGGAGACGGGCTCAAATACATTGTGTCTTGGGAGACTTATGTGAGAAAAGAAAAACGTAAGCGCAGCGTAACTTCAGTGGAGTCGGAACTTGGGAGAGCTGAGATACTGCATTTCTTAGTACCATAAAATGTAATCCTTTGATCACACATACTTCAAAGGTTTTGTTTGTTCATATAAGTTAAACTATTTATTCATTAAAATATAAAGTTTTTAAAACGGGAAATCTCGAAAGGAACCAACATCTTGTCTTGTTTACATTTGTATTTGATATTTTTCTGTAAAAGTAAACTTCCTTTGCCATCTTTTTACGCTGCTTTTAAATTAAAATCATTTTAAGGGATTTATATACACTACCTTATCTGGTTGTTAGGTTACAAGTAATTCTATTTTGAATAGTAAAACGTTTTTTTATTATGCTAAAGATGAAAATAGAATATAAAGAAAAATTTTATTTTATTTTTGACTTCCCGTAAAAATAAATTTATTCCAACATCTCTTGATAATTCAAACAATCTGCACGACTCTGACGCTTTCAGGATATTTAGACTCTTATGAAGATTTTCGTTTTTCTTTCCAAGTAAAATTTGAATAATTCATAAAGTTGCATTGGAACTTACCTAGCGATTTATTTGGTCCTAGAATGATCCAGTCTGCTGAAGAGCCTAGAAGGCCATGTTGAACGAATACGGCGGGTTTGTTCGGTGCAGCAGGGAATTTGGGGCTGTATGGAATACGGTGCAAGGTGAGGACGTAGCCGTCTGCCGTGGTCACATTGTGGGTCTCCGCAGGGTATCCGTACTTCTTGATTAGCTGGGGCTTTGGTGAGTACAAGAAATTTACTGTCACAGTAGTACGAGTAATATGTAGCCTGGCGTTTGACTGTAAGTACTTCCTTACGTGAGGCCTAAATCTATATTTAATTTCCTACTTCCCGTCACAATTCCAAGAATACGGATCCTTAGAAAGTGGAAAAAGGATGGCATAATCCCATAATGCAACAACGGGATAAAGTAGAAAGCTGGTAGGAACAAAGTGTTTGTATGCACATCGCTTATCTGCTTGGAAACCAATATTTACACATTCATTTGTCTAATAGAAATTTGAAGATGACGAGAAAGAGACGTGTATGCTGTAGAACAGAACGACATTGATTTTGCTATACATCTTTTGTGTGTGTGGCGCTATAGCCCAAATCCCTCTTGCCCCGACTCTTTTTGAGTTTATAGATCACACACAATTAGACACAAACACACCCGGTAATACTCCTCTGAGCGAGTGATCAGCTCGTCTCTACCTACACAACACACACAAAGACAAAAATCCATACCCTTAGCCGGATTGGAACCAGCGATCCCAGCAATTGAGCGGCTACAGAACTACGTCTTAGACGGCACGACTACCGGGATCGGCCTTGGTATACATTGTCATTAATATATTCCAATTAAATATTTACGAGTACATACCCTCAATTATTTATATAAGGGAGCCCTTTATTAAGCCTTTGCAGTCCGAATTATTATTGTGAATTCGAACAATCTGGTTAAAATTAATTTTCCAGGAAATCTCTAACTTTCGAAGTTCAAAAGCAGCCATTAGATGGCAGAATTTTAGGAAAAACCGCCATAAGCCCTTGTACGATAACGTGCCGATTTGAGCTCGATACTGACTCAGGAAGAACGGAATGCGCTGCGAGTTTAACTTAACATTTGACCCATAAAGGTTAATGCAAAGGAAAAAATTTTCCATTTCTACTAAACGTACAATAGCTGTTAAGAAATGGAACTTCTTGTGGCCTTGTGTCTGTAAATTTATCATGAGGCGGCTTAATATTCCACTGTGTAGTGAAAACAGCGATGTAAGTGTCTTCACTTACATTTCAACTAAGCGTTATTGGTGCAACCAGTTGAGGCTACACCCATAGCCGCCTTAATAAGCACTTTCTTTCAGAGGTGGTGCGCGTTTTAAGGGTTAAGATTAGGCGACATTATTGTGTAGCGCAATAAGCATTTGCTTCAGTAGAAAAGATGATTCCTTTCTACACACACATTTTTCCAACATTAGGTCTTATAAATATCGTGAGATATTCTATGTATTTGTGTTTAGTTCCACAGATGGGTTCGAGATGGAAACTTAAAGGGCGAAATTCTAAATCAAAAATATTCATATACATTTCGTAATGTTACTATACCGTGTTCAAGTATACATCAGATTTGTTGGCATCCGCGATCAAATGAGCCAGGTGAAGATTTCCCAGGAAGACAAGACAGTAATAGGGAGTCAGGAATTGCATAACTGTGCCCTGTCAAAGCAAAATATACCTGTAATTAGTGTTGCACCCGTAAACTGTGCTGAAATAAGTGGATCAGTTCGGCAATGGTTTATACACCGTACGGTTTCTCAGCCGACACTTGTCATTGTATTATTACAGTGACAATAAGGAGGAAGTAGTGTTAATACAAATACAACGGACACTACTAGGAAAGAATTGACCTGTAAAAACAAAGAATAATTTACAGTAATTACGCTCCGATTACGCCACAAAGCTTGACATGAAAATGAAGTATCGTGTGAATATACGAATATAATTAGAAGACCGTGCACATACAAATGTATTTAGGATCTTCTATGTTAAACGTATAATAGAGATGCACAGATTAAATCATTACATTTAATTGTAATTAATTTCTCAGTCGTAATACCGTTTGAATGGGTATAATACTAGATAAAATAAACACACACATGTGTAGCTGTATATGGTCTAAACCAGATCAGTTCAATAAAAATATATTCAGAACTTCTTATGCGTAGTATAAATGTATGCAGTCTTTCCCAAATAAAATGCCTTTACACATGTACAGATGTACTTATAAAATAAATTATCTATATTACGGCATAAATGATTAAACAACGAAATTAAACGCAAAGATAAATTATTGAGTCATTATAACGCGAAATGAGCTCCAAACTAGTGAAAATGTTTAGTTAGAAATAAGGTAACATCTAGGAATTTTCATATTTTTTTGTGTCTAGTTGAACTAGGCTACCTTTAAATTTTCTGTTTCATTTATTATTCTGTCTTATTGCAAAACTCTTCCATTATCTCCAAATAGGTAGCAGCAGCAGTAGCAGCATGTGGTAGGATTGCTAGTGATAAGTGAAATGGCAAGGATGTAGCAGGAAGCGGCCGTGGTCTAATTTGAGGTATAACAGTGACATTTGCCTAGATGGACTGAGGAAAACCACGGATATCTTCTTAGGGATAACCAGTCTTAGGGGCGAGATGTGAATCTGGATCCTACTGAATACGAAGTAGGCGTAGGAACAGGAGTACGAGCCGGAGTGCAACTAGAAGTGGGAGTGGCCGTAGGAGCAGATGTAAGAGTAGGAGTAGAAGTAAGAGTAGAAGCAAGAATAGGAGAACGCTACACTGAAAACTCTCAACATGTAAAATATTCTTGTAGTTATTTACCTGTTAGAAATGTTGATGTATGTGGAAAATGAAACCTTAGAAATCCTTCACTTTCATAGAAGCCACTTCCAAGCATTCCTCTACAACTCTCACAAAAGCTATTGAACGTCAGCATTTGCTTAGTCTAAAGATAAGGACATTTAAACAAGTTTAGAACGATTGTCTTATCAAAGTACAGCCAGTAGAATGTGGTAATTATTTGCTTGAATCCCCTCCACAAATGTACATAGGAGTCACTAAACACATCCCCAGTATTTTCATGCTGTTTATTGAAGTAATGAACTTCGAAGCCCATCTGATTATTAAGTGTGGAGTGCAAGTATAAAGTTCGTCGACACGCACTTTTCTCCAGAGGTCTGTTATTTCTGTCTCTGAAGTTAAAGTATCTTTTTCTGTGCCCTGTGGCATTTTTTTTTCAGAGTGAGATACAAAGGGTCACATCTATACAAAACAAAAGCCTTCAATATTTAGCTTTTTACGTTTTTAGACAAGAAGGCAAAAGATTTTGACCTGAGTTTAATCAGCTCTTAATTTCTTCCTGATAAACTCTACTCATTAAGTGGTCTCTCCCTTCTGATTATTGCGCAAAGCATCAGGGGAAGAATAATATAAAAGTAATTTTTCGAAGAAATGCAGTACAGGTTTGTTCATGAGAATACACATTAAAAATTTGAGTGACTGTGTGTTATTGGTAATTCTTTTTCCCGCATGTAACATTTAAAGGCGATATTTTTTGTAGTAATATGAGACACTGAAAAATTTTGTCGTGATTTTGTATTCTTAAGTGTTTTAATCAGGAATATGTGAGCGGCTGATTCGAATTCTTACACAGTGTAAGTTAAGTTCATCACCATTGTTATAAAATTTCGAGGTGGTGCTGTATTTCAAACCCATATTAACGACTGGAAATATAATGAACATGTCTAGGTCCTGGTAAAATTCAATTCATACACTTTTTTTTCCACAGATGCCTTCTAATAGGTGGTAGGATTGGCAAAGAGAAAAGAATTAATGTCATACACGCAGTTCGGAAATGTTTTCTTTACTTCGATAAAACATTAATTTCTTACGTAATTTTAATCTGAAGACAATATTTTATATTATTTTAATCGAAAATCAACATCTGTCAAACAACACAACATAATATGCCTACATTACGAAAATATATTGTTTTTTTAAGAATTATCAAAGAAATTACTAGCCTTTTATAGTATTTGATGATGACTGCTGAGTACAATGAATGGTAGGGTAATTGTGGAATTGTTACATTGTACTGTAACCTGATGATGGCATGTCTAATTATGTTCCATTTATGGTTTTTTGTCAAACAATATAAACACTCACCAGACCCACAAATAACGTACATACTCCCAATCCCATTTCTGAATTTTTGTAGATAAAATGCGTAGTGGAGCTTTAGATGACGTGCGTCTTTCTTGAGCACTGTCTCTCCATCGTTATGAAAGGCAGATCTCCATCACCAGTAGTATCACCGTAGCAGGGTAAGATCCATTAAAGTAATAATTTCATATACAGCCCCTATGACTTTTAAAGTTGGGAATTAATTCAGAGTCTGATGCGTGATTTCGGGCTTCCACCACGGTCTAAATGTGATCCTCCCTCTTCTGGGACCCCGTCTTCAAGGGTCAAGCAGTATTCTTGAGAATCTAAGCAGTTTCTATACTATGTCTGGGTTATATTTACCAACACAGAGTTTTAAACCAATATAAACTGTACTTAATATTATTTTCACCATGCATGTTTATTGACACTAGTAATCACTATACCAACACATGCACTTCTATTAAAACATTAATAGTTTTAAAAAACCAAGCCCTACATATATTTCGGCCAGCTAACTGGCCATCATCAGGGGCAACTAGCGTTCCACAGCATAATCACGTTCAATAGGTTAATGATAAAATGTGTGGGTGTTGTTATAAAAACGTTAAAACGACGTGAACTTTATTGTTTTAACGTTTTATAAACACCCACACATCTTATCATTAACCTATTGAACGTGATTATGCTGTGGAACGCTAGTTGCCCCTGATGATGGCCAGTTAGCTGGCCGAAACATATGTAGGCTTTGTTTTTTTTAAAACTATTAATGTTTTAATATGAAATGCATGTGTTGGTATAGTTTTTACTAGTGTAATATAAACTGTATTTGATTCTTAACTTGCTTGGTCCTCTTGATATAAATAAAAGAGAGACTTCTTGTTTCAACTTACTCCTGCAAATTCTCTTTTCAACATTTTTAACAGCCAGTATATTTACCCTGGTCTTGTTAATGAGGAGTTTCTTTTTTTGACTTCTACGAGGCCCATCATCACAACAGCCGCTGCTATCTTTGCTATGGTACTCATTGTTAAAAACGTGAGAAGTATTTAGTAATAACTAATATGATTATTTCTTTTAAAACATAAACAATCAGAGTATTTTTATGTTATTAAAGAAGTAACAACATGCAAATTAATGTAGGCTAAAATATATTAATTTTTTATTAATTCACTTTTTATCTTTAGGTTTAAAAACAAAGTTTTCCATGGCGTATTACCTGCCTTTTCAAATTAAGTGGCTTTGTTACAACATTTGCCATTTTGAACTACCATTCCATGTTCCCCTTTTCACAAAACCCTTCTTTGATACTCAAACAATACAAAAACACTTATAAACACAAAAAATTACTGCAAAGCGGATATTCTAAGTAACAGGTTCAACTATAGATAGTAAGAATATAAGAGTAACAATTGAACATAATATAATATTGCGGAGTGTTCATAAAGTCAGACTTAAGAAATCTTGCTTCCAGTTATGTGCGTAATCTGTTCGCTGGTAGCCCTTTTATATATGCAAGTTATCCGTACCAAAATGCAAGCGTGTAAAAATACTGATTAGCCGCATGAATTTCTAAAGAAATAGCCTTTGGCAACGGAATATATTATGCGCCCTGGGTACTTTATGTAATGCTATGACAGTGTGTGTATGTAAATATGGAGTACACTGCCAGAATATTTGTCTTTATGCTTCTGTTTAAGACTCTAATGACCCGTGGTAATCACATAGAACACCTGGTTTAACAATAAGATCACAACATTTCGCTAACAGAATGTGTTTTTACATCATTTGGTCCTGAGAACAAATTAAAATACTTATCCAGTACTCTATTACATGAATTACTTTCATAATAGACATGTGGTGGGTTATTCGTGACTTATGACCAAACATTTTACGATTCACACCAAATATGCAGCTCTGGTAACATTAACTTCAACATTCGCCACCAAAACCGTCCCTCCACGTGTTATCAAAATTTCTTAAAACTGCAAGCCTTCAGTTTCAAAATTAAAATTTAGTCGAAATGCTCGACTTCTGTCATACAGTACTGCATAGTATATGGATTCATTGGGATGCATATTTTTTTCATTTTTATTTTTTAATTATTTGTTTTATGATCTTTTAGCTGTTTGTTATACCTTAATTACTGTTTTATGTTTATGAGTTATGTTTTTATGTTTGTCTCTTATTATTCGTCTTACGTTTGTTTTCTTGTTTTTTATGTCTTGCCTTCTGTTTTGTGTGCTCTGTGTTTTTGTATTGTTTTGTGTATCTGTCTCCTTATATGTATAGTTGTTTTCTTTCTTTTTATTTGTGTACAAGTGTACGGGCCACTGCCACCTGGTGACAACCCAATCGCAGTCATTAAATATCATATAATAAAGGTTAAGTTTATAAGTCCCGGCGTTGATGATACGTGGTGTCGCCCACAGGGGCATTGCATCAGTACGGACACTCTCCGACTTACCTGTGGCTTTCTTTTCGCAAAACTTCCCGTAACCCGACTCTGTGCCACCAAACACATATGTGTACATTTACGTATTTATATAGGGCACGTGCGTGTGCGCGTGTTTACAGTTAACACTGTAGCTGACTATTGAGGCACTAAGCAAAGTGTAATTGTGTTAGAACCTCATAAATAGAGGTATATAATGTAAATAAGTCACTGGAAAAGAATCATTGCGGGAGGGTACTTTACTTTTGTGTGACACAATCTTTCATTTTCCTTGATTTCAGGCTTCCGCCGCGATGTTGATGAGATCTGCGCTCCTCTGCGATATTACGCAGCGTCGTGTGGTAATTGTTTACCGACGTTTCGCGACAACGTATCGGTCCCATCTTCACGGGTACTTTCCAGAATATACCTTATAGGTTGCTGGCTTTCTTTCTTTCCTACTCAGACTCTTGACCGTGAAGATGGGACCGATACGTTGTCCCGAAACGTCGGTAAACAATTACCACACAACGCCGCGTAAATTTCCAGAAGAGCGCAGATCTCATCTTTCACTTTGGACGTGTGTCAGTTAGAAAATATATATCCGGTAATGGAATTTTTTCCCCGAGTGTAACGTAATATTTACGCAGCTTTTGAAGTTTTAATATGTGGTTTATGGGAAGTATATGTTTATGGTCGGGTATATGTAAGTCAGGGATTACGTAACTCAGGGGACACCTGTGTTGGATTTTAAACCTAAACATCCTAAGTTTTGATAACTTTCTGACGGCTCAAAGTAACGGCGCCGAAAAACTGTTGCTACAGAGTGCATGTAATCGCAGTGGAACTATTACAATAGTATAACCAGTACAAAGAACATTGTCATGGCTTTTAAAGTGTGACTTAAGCCGTTCTGCTTCCTCACTACCTTACGAAATTTACATTCTTCTCTTAATTTCCTGTACGCTCTCCGTAAGTCTATTCGGAATTGCTTTAGAATACTACAGATTTTCAAAATGATGTGTGATTCGAAGTTCGGTCTCCGAATTTGCACCTTATATGGAAAAATTGTAATTCTAGTATTATGTAATTTACTGTTTGCTCTACATTTTGCAGATGTATCTGCTGTCGTCATAAACTGTAAAGCAGCACACACACATTAATAAACATATGCTTTCTTACCGTGAAAATTCACTCCACTTATTTATACTACACACAGACAAGCAAAACGTAGTCTAAAACGAACACGCAGAATATAGGCTACATCATTATACTGTTTTGTGCCTCTTATACTGCCATACACTAATAAGATATGCAAGAGCAACACGCAATGGAGAAGACGAATAGACTGAGCATAAGTATAACTCCCATTCAGTTAGGTCTTCCTTCTTTAATAACTATGTTTTAAATATATCACCTATGCTTTCCGAGCACAGTTTTTTCTATAGATCTGAATGGAGCTTCGATGAGTAAGATCAGGAAAAATGAGAGACCGAATGCAAATGTGAGGTCACCCAACGTCAACCACATCTGGAACAAAATAAAAAAAAAATATTTTGGCACATTTTTTATTTTCGTGAATCCCTGTAATAAACTTATGTACTTAAAATAATAAAGAAATTGCATGAATCATAAATTTACAATCATTGCGTCTATCAAGTTACATTAATTGTTACGTCAGTGCATTAAACTTTTGCTGCTTTCGTAGTGGTATACCTTTTGACTCCGTTATGCTGGGGTATTAAGCTGCGTCAATGGTTAATCGAATCCCGACGTTCACCTGAGACCTATTGACCCTTGAAGATAAGACACTACTTTACCTCGAAACGTCGGGATCCGATTATTCATTGGCGTAGCATTAAATCCCAGGAGATAGGAATCATCGTGGCAATCATTTTACAACTCCCGTGTTAGACATGCCCAAGAGAAACATGAACTAAGAAATGAAATCATAACAGACGTACATGTATAGTTCGGTAATAACAAAAGGGATTTAATTGCGTAACTTATGGTTTTAAACGTACTGCAGTACAGTCTGTATATTATCATGCTTACCGCTGTATAAGCTGACAGATACCGCGGCACACGGAGTGTTCCCTGGTCGTATAGCTGGCCCACTGTGTGTGCCAGATACGCGCCGTACGTCAGACGGCTAAGCACAACAAGCGGTTTACAGGAGAAGAGCTTCTGGTATATATCTGCAACACAAGCACGATTTATATACTGCGAAACGAAAGAAACATTTATTTCTGTATATAATGCGCGGGGTGTTAGTGCGTGATTGAATCACACCCGGATTGATACGATTACACATTTTCCCTAGTTGCCCAGTTGCCATATTTAAACTACATCTTGGTTTGTGAGTTACGTCACACAGGAGATTTCGTGGTTACGCTAGAGCTCGGTTTGCAAGTGACGTCACAACTGGGATTTTAGTGTTTTACGAAAGGGCCTGGCTCAATTGCAAAGAAAAATGGAAACCTGGGTTGTAACGGAAATTTATAAACAAACTATATCGTAATCTTGGATACCCGGTACCCATTAAAACTCGCCTTGTTATGTCATTCACAAACCAAGCTCTGTCCTAACCGTCGTACGGAAATACGAGTATATGAAACACGAACACGATTTATACACGGAAAAGTTAAATAAAAATATTAGTAGATGTAAAATACTGACAAATGTAGGGAGTCTATATATTTCAGTCAGTGTAGTGACTAGGCTACCGGCTGCATGCAATAAGCGAACATCGGAACCAGTGAGGTATGAAGATTATGAGCTCCGTATGTGCACTCGAGTGGAGTTCCGTTGGAACTTTTCTGTTTACACTGATACTTGTAACCCGCGGCTTAAGGCTCAGGCTGATAATCATGCGAGACCCTTCTTACCTATCTGTCCCCACGTGGTGATGACAAAGAAAACGACCACAGGCAAAGCGAAGCCGATGCGATGTAGGGAACCGTATAATGCAGCTTCCAGGGCGTTGTAGGGCCTTCCCGTAATAAAAAACACATAGGCTGACAGTATGACGGCTACGCCAAACCCCCAGACACATAATAGGTAGGCGATGTGAGACGGCAGCTGTAAACAGAATTGTGGGTTGGACTCATTACAATTCCAACACCAGGTAATTAATTGCTGTTTTCCCATAGATTGTAAATAATAGTTTATGTTTACTGCAGATTAACATTGACCTGTCGAACAATTTAGCTTATCAGTATTCTTCGTCGTACCATGTTCTGGACTACATAGGCTGAGTGTCTAAAGTGAAATTTCCAAGTCTTTTTTTATGTTGTCATCACGTTGTGTTAGAAAGAATAATAAGGGAAATAAATTGCCGTAAACACAACTAGAAAGTGTTATATCTTTAATTTGGCAACATGAGGGACCTCAGAGGGCCGTATTCAGGTCAGTAAACTTAATAAAATTGTACAAAATTCCTTTTACGTATTTTATACTAAAAGGTAAAGCAATCCCATTTCAGGCCTTGGCAGGCTCTTAGGGCTCCAGTAGGTCGAGGCTCCCAGGTTTTTAGACAATCGGCACATAAAGGTGGTAAGGTTGTCAGTCCTACGCACCGGCCGCCTTTACCCCCCAGGAAAGTTTCCTGGTACTCATTTCTGTTAGAGGCTGAGTCGACCCCATGGCCATAATGCGACCGAAACGATTATGTCAGTAAAAAATTCCAGTGACAACATCGGGACCCGCGACGTTCCGGTTTGTAGCGCAGTGCCTCAACCAACTGCGCCACCGCCTGCCCCCACGTATTTTATACTACTGGGGCAATAAATGAAGAACCACTGTTAAGTAAATAAAAAATCCATGTATTATACTCGTATCCCAGGTTTCAGTTCTTTACTCATCCTATTTTATACAACTGGCAAATTAATGTTTAGATTTACACAAAACTGCGTACGATTTTTCCTGATTGCTCAATCGTTCAAGTGCTAAATGTCTACTGCTGTTTTACTGCGTGACGAACTTTCAGTGAATAAAGCGGCTGCTATATGGCTTATCGACAGTAAGTAGTTCAAGACATGTGTTATATTACATCGTTTCGTTTTTGGAACATATGTAAAGACAAGTAAGAATGAATTAGGCTTTCTTTGGCAGTGTAGACATTTTTATGTGCCAAGCATGTAATACTCAAAACAAAAAATGCACTCTTATTATTTTTTTAGATATTATATATTACAATCTGTCTAAGCTAGTCATACTGTCTTATACATCTGCATATAAACAACCAATTTCCTTTACACAGTATACCAGGGAGCCACCACGAAAAATCGCCTACAATTTAACCATCTTTTATGCGTTTTGTATCTTTAGCATGTACTTGTATTATTTGTTTTGTTTGTGTAATTCATACTCTCACAAGAGTCACTGATGATGATCCCAGGAGGGGATCGAAACATGTTGGACTAGCTTACACAGTTTGTAATATATAATATCTAAAAAATAATACTCGTAATAGCGCATTTGTTGAGTATTTTATGTTTGATCAGTGACATGCACTGTATGAATAATATAAAATTTTATGTGCCAGTTAATTAACAAAGTTATGAACAGATGTTTGACTTCCGCAAGTGCTAAAGAAAGGCACACCTCAAGTTGAACTCTTATAGTGATTAAGCCAGAAGAATATAAAGCGATTATATTACATGTGTCTTTAGTACTAAGTGGTTAGAAAAGCATAACACCCGGTGCATAGGTTTAGAGAGATAAATGTAATTGACATTTATCAGAATAATGTTGTGAGAAGGCTAACGCATTTGCAGAACTGTTTTTCCCGTGACAAAATCAGATAACGTTCTATTATTCCAACACTCATGCTGTGTAATACATACCTTCCCGAGTTTGTAGCCTCTGTCCCGTAATTTATAGAGAAGGACGCCGATAATGACGCCGACGAAGTATGGCGCAGCTCTGTTGTGAGTTGCCACGTACATGGACTGGAAGTATTGGCCGGCTCTGACATCCCTAACGTTTCTGTAAAGCAAGCACAAATCACTTTTGATGTAATATTAGCAAAAACGTATTCCTTAGGACTTAACGAAATGCTTGATTGGACGTCTTTCATGAACAGAACAAACTCTTGGGTCTTCGAGAATAGAGTGCTGAGGAAGATATTTCTGTAAGAGAGAAGAATTACCCGGAGGTAAAAAAGGTAAAGCTATCCCATTACAGGCCCTGAGGGTTCCAGAAAGTTGAGGCTCCCAGATTTGAAGACAATCGGTACATGAAGATGGCAGGGTTGTCAGCCCTACTTACCGGCCGCCTTTACCTCCCAGGAAATATTCCTGGTACTCATTTTTGTTAGAGGCTGAGTCGACCCCAGAGCCATAGTGCGGCCGGAAAGTATTATGTCAATGAAAAATTCCGATGACGATTGGGCTTGTAGCGCAGTGCCTCAACAAACTGCGCCACCGCGTGCCCTGAGAATTCTTTCGACCTTTAAAACTAAGTTCAGACCAGACGACTCCACGCACTCCCACGACTCCTGGCAGATATTTCAGTGGTATAAATGTTTTTACCATATCCGTTCAATCCCGGGTAGGGCAAGGCATTTTTATCTTATACAAAGTGTTCATACCGGCTCTGGGGCCCAGCTGACATGCTGTTCAAGTTAGTGCAGATGGCTTTTTTTCCTGAGAGTAAAGCGGCCATTTTGTGAAGCTGGCCACTCACCTCCATGTAGTGCCGAGGTTAAGGTTAAGTGGAGCTATACATCCCCTCCCCCCATATGCGTTCATGACCCGCACACAGACAAGTTTGTTATGCAGTCAAGAGCTCTGCTTACTCCGGGTAGGGGTAGAGCAGAGGAGCCGCATTGTTCTGGTAGATGAGGGTGAAGGGTATGACCGCAGAGAGCGCCGTGAGGGTTCCCAGTGCCGTGTAGCCCAGGCGAGGCCAGCGCCATATGACATTGATCACCAGCAGAGAAATGACGTACAAATGGAAGTCGGCTGACAGGTACCACGACTGGAACATGCACTGAAACAGAATGGCAGGACACTAATGCATGACAGGCCGGTGTTGAACATATTTTTTTTTTTTGTATGGCTCGACAGCCCTATATGGGCCTGGGCCTCCTCGTTTCGTCGAGGTTTCATGGTCACACACATTTGAGACACCACAGTCGGTAGGACTCCTCTGGACGAGGGGCCAGCTCGTCGCAGAGACCTCTACCTGACAACACACAACACTCAAAAGAGACAGACATCCATGCCCCCAGTGGGTTTCGAACCCAAGATCCTAGTAAGCGAGCGGCCGAAGACCCACGCCTTAGACCGCACGGCCACTGGAATCGGCGGTGTTGAACATATACCGAACAAAAAAGCATGACACTAACATATAACAGGTCACAGTGCTGAATTCAACTTGACGGAACAGCGTGACACTAATATATAACAGGCCACAGTGCTGAATTACGTTGGACGGAACAGCATGACACTAATATATAGCAGGCCACAGTGCTGAATGTATACTGAACAGAACAGCATGACACTAATATATAACAGGCCACAGTGCTGAATGTATACCGAACAGAACAGCATGACACTAATTTATAATAGGCCACAGTGCTGAATGTATACCGAACAGAACAGGATGACACTAATATATAACAGGCCACAGTGCTGAATTACACTGGACGGAACAGCATGACACTAATATATAACAGGCCACAGTGCTGAATGTATACCGAACAGAACAGCATGACACTAATGTATAACAGGCCACAGTGCTGAATGTATACCGAACAGAACAGCATGACACTAATTTATAACAGGCCACAGTGCTGAATGTATACCGAACAGAACAGGATGACACTAATATATAACAGGCCACAGTGCTGAATGTATACCGAACAGAACAGCATGACACTAATTTATAACAGGCCACAGTGCTGAATGTATACCGAACAGAACAGGATGACATTAATATATAACAGGCCACAGTGCTGAATTACACTGGACGGAACAGCATGACACTAATATATAACAGGCCACAGTGCTGAATGTATACCGAACAGAACATCATGACACTAATATATAGCAGGCCACAGTGCTGAATGTATACTGAACAGAACAGCATGACACTAATATATAACAGGCCACAGTGCTGAATGTATACCGAACAGAACAGCATGACACTAATTTATAACAGGCCACAGTGCTGAATGTATACCGAACAGAACAGGATGACACTAATATATAACAGGCCACAGTGCTGAATTACACTGGACGGAACAGCATTACACTAATATATAACAGGCCACAGTGCTGAATGTATACCGAACAGAACAGCATGACACTAATATATAACAGGCCACAGTGCTGAATTACACTTGACGGAACAGCATGACACTTATATATAACAGGCCACAGTGCTGAATTACACTGGACGGAACAGCATGACACTAACATATAACAGGCCACAGTGCTGAATTACACTGGACGGAACAGCATGACACTAATATATAACAGGCCACAGTGCTGAATGTATACCGAACAGAACATCCTGACACTAATATATAACAGACACAGTGCTGAATGTATACCGAACAGAACATCCTGACACTAATATATAACAGACACAGTGCTGAATGTATACCGAACAGAACAGCATGACACTAATATAACCAGGCCACACTGTTGGACAAAACTGTTAATGTATATTTAGTGGAGACATGTATTTTGCCTACGTCATTGGTCGTGATACACTACATTGAATGGGATCAGAAAGTATTTTGTTCCTGTAGAGTATATCAATTATTTATATAGAAATAATATCGAAGAAAAGTATCTGACAAAAGCTTATGATAATTGGGGCGTATGTTTTAAAAGACGTATTAGATTAATCTTTCGTGTGATGAGGCGCTTCCGAAAATTTTAATGAAATTTGTGTTGTTTCGTTTAAAGTAGTGTTATAATTGGTTAGTAAATATAAAAAATACAACTTTTCCCATAAGCACTAGTAGTAAGGTTACGGAATTTAATGGGCATACATTCAGTAATTTAGGAGGTGAAACACACGGACAGATTATTTCTCTCTGTTATATATTCTTTTCGTTCCATTTCTTTAATAAACATAAGGAACACCCTGTAATGTGATGGTGGTGATGTTTAGGGTAGGTACTCAACCACATTCATACATACATGCTGCAAGATGCCTTGGTTCCGGACTGCTTCAGTAACTGAGCCACATTTTTTACCACAACATTACTTTGACACTTTACGGTGTGCAAGTACTTACGTATTTTAGTGTTCGGAATGTGACTTTGATCCCTGTAATGTCCTAACTGTAGGCTAAACAGCAAAGGCTAAAGAAGATGCACCAGTGGTAGACAACAAGTTTTTGCGTTGCTGAAGAACTGGTGGTGAAAACAACATGCTGCCATTTCCGGCAACAGAGAGAGGTGGGCAGTTATCAACGCCATGGGAAATTTTACGCTGTTCTGACTCGTATTTCATTCAGGATGGTGGAGTGATAATAAACATGGTCAAGACAAGGTGTGCGAGCTTACTTATCCAACAGTTGTGAACCTGATGTTGTGAAATCCGACGCCAAAGTATCAAAATAAATAACCGGCCCCTCTTCTCGTAATTGACCTACCAGATACGCTTTAAATTTGTCATATGTATTCTGTTTCTTGCCGATCCCAGTGGCCGCGCGGTCTAAGGCGTGGGTCTACGGCCGCTCACTTGCTGGTATTGCGGGTTCAAATCCCGCCGGGGGTCTTGGATGTGTGTCTCTTGTGATTGTTGTGTGTTGTCAGGTAGAGGTCTCTGCGTCGGCCTGATCACCCGTGCAGAGGAGTCCTACCGATTGTGGTGTATCTGAGTGTGATCGTTTAGCCTTGATAACGAGGAGGCCCTGGCCCACTAGGGGCTGTTGCACCAGGGGGGGGGGGATATTCTGTATCCTATGTGTTTTGTGTTCCAAAATACAAGAGAGCCCTACCGTATGAAATACGCTCTTGAAATTTTCTCTGGCCAGTGGTCAATAAAAGAGAGGGGAGGGTAGCTACGGACAGCCGACGTGGAGTGATCCTCCATGTTGTAGGTTGCCCGAGGTGCTAACAACTCCTCACCATAAAAACTTAACCATGTTACGAACCATCCACAAATGCCTCGAACCTGAAATGGCTGGCTGTGGGTTGCATAAAATGCGGGGAATGTCTTGACTAGCTGAGGTTCTGTTAGCTTATCACGAAGGGCTCTGCTCCATGCTGCTAGTTAGTGGTCAACACAAGGCTAATAGTCTGTGGGCTTAGAATAAAGGTACGATTAATCTTGCACACGCCAGCAAGGGATGTGGGAGAGTGCAGGCATACCGTCACTGACAAGGGGTCAGAACATGCTATGGCGGTTGGTTAGGAATTACAGAGTTATTGAACTGAGAATATTTATTATACAAGTAGTCTTCGATTGCGTTGCGCCAAAACACCTTTCGCTTTAACGTTAAAAGACTTTAGTGACCAAAGTTTGAATGAATGTTGCCAGATTTTAGATTAATGTTTTTTTTTTAGCTAACAGTTGGCGGGATTTTCAACTTCCAGTCTCTGTGATATTTTAATTAATTCTTAATGCGGAAAAATGGTCCTTTCTACTTCGTTTTGGTCCACGTTGCGATTACCAGCAACGTGGACCAAACGTTAAAAGCAACTTAGTGTGCGGATATCATGTTGAATGCTGTTCATTTTCGGAGGTATATTTTATAGTTGCCTGCACTTCCTTCTTCAGGTGGCTGGTTTGTCTTTTGCTAGCAGATTTTGAAATTTTACGGTCTGTAGTCAGTAGTAATGTTTGCGATGGAGCCTGGCTTTTATGAACACTGAGCTAATAAATGGCGTAGGAAGAGACATATCTTATTGTGTACTGTGGAAACAGCTGTAGTGAGCTGAATCGTCTATGGTGATGTGGCAATTTCAACATATTTACGCCTGCAGAGACTACAGTGGGCTTGCCACGTACTAAGGATGGATGAATCTCGTTTCTTCAATTCAGTAATGGGAGGATCCTTCGGAGGATGAAGGCTCATGTGAGAATGCTGTTAGGAGGGATGCCGTAGATTTGTGTCAGACACGGAACTGGAAGGCGGCAGCAAAGATAAGAGAATGTTGGAGAAAGGAGATCGGGGTAGCCATGGCCCGAAAGGAGCTGAAGCGCCATAAGAAAAGGAAGAAGAAACATAAAAAGAGGAGGAGGAGGAGATGAAGTGTAGATTGGTAAAAGAAAATCAGCCGTCATCTAGAATAAAACGCAGGTATCATTTAGTCACCTTGGCTCCAAGAAGTATTACTTACCATATCACCGACATTGATGTAGTTGTTAATGTACAAGAGGTTTGTCCACCAGTTTGTTAAACACCTGTGTTGCTCAAGTCCCACCGTGGCGTTCCAGAACGGGCCAGAACCCATGTGGGGAGAAGGGTCGCGTGAAAGAACACCAACATCATATATGAGGGTGTCAACCTGCGCAAGATTTTACACATTACTTACAGCTGCTTGGCAGTTTTGCGGATTACGTTTAATATAAGTGGCCTATATTTATTATTAGTATTAGTTTATGATGTCTGCGTCTTAGTTACAAGGACCTGTTGCTCTTTTTTTTTCTTACCTAATGAATCGCACAATTATTGGCATTGCTATGTTCATGCGCTCGGTTTTGCCTAGGTGAACGAGTAGAGGGTATGCCATCATGACGCCGCTTAGAGCGAAGAAGCCATCGACTATGACAGGGCCATTTGCAAGGAGCATGGATGGTACATTCCGGAATAACTGTGAAACAAACACGAATATGAAAGGCTAATTTATTGTTTAATATGTGCTTGACATTAAGGTTTTTATATATGCGTACTACAAGGTGTTTGGGTAGAGATTATGGACCTTAATGTTACTTTTATTAAAATATTTACGACTTTAGAGAAAAGGGGCTATCTTACAGGAAATAATGAGTGAAGCAAAGTTGACTCTGTGATTAATTAAACAACACATTATGAAGATGTATGGGTGTAGAGGTATTGCTTCACGCGTTGCTACCCTCGGTACTAGATGTAGATATGTTAGTAGGAATATAAATTAATAGATAATCTCTTTTCTGGCCCAGTTATATTTATAGTTTCTGTTAGTAGGTCGCTATACCCTGTTACAAATGTAAAAACTATATCTTGAAGAAGAGCTAACAGTTTTGCTAATCCTTGCTCAATTTATAAAACTTGTTAAAACGTAAAGAACCTTTTAAGGCTTTGTATAAGTAATGGAGGTCCAGTTCCATATTATGCTGATTTTGAAATCTCTAATTTTCTTGCGAAAGCGTTAGTTAATTCGGCGAAGAGAATAGGCAGAAGATTTTATGGTAATTAAAACAAAATATTTTAGGGCCAATGGTAAACGGTGTGTCAAGAAGGAAATATATTACTCTGACCCAGAAATACGTTATACTCTGGAAGGCGTATCGATATATGCAAAGAAGAAATACAGGTTTGAAAGCATTTCTTATTCATTGTATTTTAATATAGAGAAGCCTACCCTTTCCTCGGTCTCGGCATTGAATATGGGATGCCCTCCATATGTAGTGATCTGTGTCCCATGATGATGAAAAGCATGAACAAGAGTCTGGAGCCGTGGGACGCATCGAGAGCCGGGTGAATGGAATTATCGCTTAGAAGTTTCTTTAAGTTTCGTCTTGCAGAAAAGCAGAGGAACACTGTCTGCAGTTTGACAGCTTCTTTCGTAGCTGGAAGATAAGTAATATATAAAAATGAATAATGCGTTTTTAGGAATGAAATGAAATGCAGCGTAAAATTGTTTTTTTTTACAATACATGGAGCTATAATTCGAATATTTTAAAAACAATGATATAAATAACTCCACACAGCCCTTCCTACATAGCTGATAGTTCATCAGCAGTCAAGAAATTTCCCCAATTTTTTGAGAAGAGAACGTTTATTAATGTGTTTGCACAAGCCCACTATTTTTACCTGTGCTGAGCCACATGATTCCAGTTCAACATTATCCAGTCAATCCCTATCCCATTTCTTTAAAATCTATTTTAATAACAATGTCCCATCTTCTTCTGTGTATTTCAATTGGTCTGCTTCCCTCAGGTTTCCCTCACCTAAACTCTCAGTGCATTTCTCTTCTACTTCTTGTGTGCCATTACAGAGACATATGATATATTGGTCTGATCATAGAAAAGTCTGTGTACGTTTTCGGCAGATTAATCGAGTATGAAAACTGAGCACTACTGCAATGAAAGACTAACTTCGGCCTGCGGATTTCTAAAGAAGCTTCCAGTATATGGTGGCACGATGTTGAAGTGAAACACTAGCTTATTACACGAACTGGCACATTTATTCTATCACTTTTCGTTTTTTTATCATAGCTCGACAGACCTCGTGGGCCAAGGCCTCGTCATTTTCGAGGGTTCGAGATCACACTCAGACACACCACACTCGGTAGGACTTCTCTCAACGAGTGATCGGCCCGTCGCAGAGACCTGTACCTGACAACACACAACACTCACAACAGACAGACATCTAAGCCCCCGGCGGGATTCGAACCGGCAATCCCAGCAAACTAGTGGCTGCAGACCCACGCCTTAGACCGCGCGGCCACCGGGATCGACACTTTTCGTGTTAGTCGCTCAAAAAATAAAATCTTAACTCAATTCTGAAACGTTTGCCAAATCAAGGAAAACAATCTGATAGTAGAGGGAGAAAGACTCGGAGAACCTCTCGTCTTCAACGTCAACACTGAATTTGGAGGCAACGGGTTTCTTAGAGCTTTTTGTACTTAATATCTGCTCTCTTCTGACTTCTTGACCCTTGAAGATGGGACGGATACGTTGTCCCGAAAGTCGGTAAACAATTACCACACGACGCTTAATATCCCAAAAAGAGCACAGATTCATCAACATCGCGGCGGAAGCCTGACATCACGCTTTTGTACTTAGATACCAGACTTTCTGCCTCGCATTGCAGAAGTTCCCGATATTGACATTCACTGACCTCATAGCCTTCACATAATATCAAGAAGTGTTTAGATCAGCGGTCGCCAACCATTCGGACCTCACGGACCACTAAACTCACAATTTTGAATCCCGCGGACCACTAACATGAATTTTTTTAAAAAGGTACAAACGACGGTGGCGATTGTCGTCGTTCGTGGAACGTGAATTTGATGCAACGTAATAAGGCGAAAATTGTCAGCGATCCTGTGTCGGTGAC
Source organism: Reticulitermes speratus (assembly GCA_021186555.1). Classification (NCBI taxonomy): domain Eukaryota; kingdom Metazoa; phylum Arthropoda; class Insecta; order Blattodea; family Rhinotermitidae; genus Reticulitermes; species Reticulitermes speratus. Next base: position 11,071,913 of record JAJKFL010000014.1, read on the forward strand.
ACGAAGACGAATCAGAATATAATGAAACAGTATAATAAACATAAAAATTGCAAATAATGTCCAAATTTCTCCACGGACCACCAAAATTTTCTCGCGGACCACCGGTTGGCGACCGCTGGTTTAGATGCTTATTTTCCATATTTGATTTCATAATTTTATGGTAGTTACTTCTCCAGTACAATTCAGTTGTGAATATTATTTCTTCTGTGCACAGGAACAATTTAAAAAGGCATTTACCGTTATAATTGGAGAGCAAATTCTGAGTTTTGTTTGAACAAAAGTGACTTATATACCACTCTGTCACATAACATGTAGCTATCCCGACCTCTTTCTCAATTTCCCCTATGTTCCTATAACATTTATAACTGTTCCTTTGGGTTAGGTGAGACTGCATATCATGGAATCCTGGCCTATAGTGGGCAAGTTGTGCATCCCAAGATAAGCGATGAATACATGCGGAACACTGTTTTAACGATAATGACAGGAGAAGTTTGATATACTCTGAGAAAAACGTGTCCCATTAGCACTTATGCTACAAATCTTGTATATATATTGTCCTATCATCGAAAGCAGAGCACCGGGATAAAATACCGGCGACTAACCGTCTGAAGAGCACGGAGCAGACTGATTAGTGTATTTGGTTTTGCCGTTAACCGCAGTTTCCTATGTTAAATCTCTTTATATTCCTTCTTCAGTATGTTTTAAACACAAATTGTGAACCTGAGGATGAACTGAAATAGGTCGAAACATGTAGTTATGTACAATAAATGAAATAAATAGACTAGCTTTTACTTAGAAATAGGCGGGCGACTTTCTATATTAGACTGCTTCTCTTATACTACAATAAATGTATTCCACAGGCCCCAAAATACGGACCTCGAATTCCTGTTTTCAAATTTGTTGGAATTTAAGTAAACAAATATATGAAGGTCTTTCAGCACAGACAGCTAATGTAGTGATGGAATTTATTATAAAATTTAAATGTACTCTGTGATTTTTATTCTTCATCCGTAATACAGCGTCAGTACTACAACCACTGTAATTAAAAAAATAATGAAATTTCGCATGTCGAAACATATGTTCGTATTTTAATATTGTGGCTCAAGTAATGGAAACATGATGTAATGGGATTGCTAGCTGGCAGGATTTACGAAACATTGTGTCTGATACCTACTTTGTTCAGTGCAGAATGTGAAGTCGTACCATGTACTCGACACCAGCAAAAATATTAGTGAAACCAGAACAAATCTGAAAATGAAATCCATAGCATATAAAACATTATCTCAATTCTAAGTATGATATGTGCACTTTTTATAGCAATCAGAATGTACATTTTAGAAGTTACATCACTAATGTCGATATTACACTTGGTGCAAATTTCAACAAGAATATCCCCCCCCCCCCGAAAAAAGTTTGTGTGAATAAAGTCTATTTCTTCAGCTGTTTTTCACGGAGACAAAATTAAATGTCTCAGACACAAATACATTTTTTGTCATAATATTAAGCAACTGAGTGCAGAAAGGTGACTGATTTTGTAGTTAATGGCGTGTTGTAGAGGACGTGATTATGTGACTTGGTTTCATACTTAGAATAAAAATTTTTATGATGAATAAATTGATTTTTGTTTGTAAGATTCTCAACACATTTATGGGCGTAAATGTTTTTGATTTTGTGATTTATGACTATAATTAATATTTTTCTAATACTCATAACTAATTTCAATATCTATAAATATTTTATATAGTTTTGTCTGTAATTTTATTATATCACAGTTGAAATGTTTATATTTATATTTTATTCACTGCCTTTATGTGTGTTGCACATATTGTAGGTGCTTCGTAAAGAGTACGAAAATCGTGCGTGTGAGTACAGTTCGGTTATGACCTCATAGATGAATTACGTACAAAATGATGAAACACTTCAGGTATGAATTAAGTTTGCACAGGTGCTTTCTACACATAAAGCTACCCCAATTAAACTCCAGGGCAGTCTTAACAGATTCTCCATGGTTACTCTATCATGATGTCACTATCCCGGTCCACAGTGTAGCATATATTAATAGCGTGTTCTGCATAATGTTTGGCCTACAATACACATTTGTGTTCACTGAAACTTTCTCCCTGAAGATAATCCATTGTTGGGTCGAAAGCTGTAGAAGACATAATAAAATAGAACAGCTAACTAATTATGTGTAATTTTCTCCTGTTTGTTACTTTTATTTTGAATTGCGAACGAAAGTAAGCAAAACGGCCGTCAGTTTCTTGTCTGCCCGAAATACTTGTTGAGAAAATACTTACAAATAGGCTATGTCACCGGCTGAAAATGAGTCATCGTTCTGCAGTTTATGACACAGATCCTGCGATATCCGGGATGTGAACTTGATACCCTGAGATTCGCCCGTCTTGTTGAGTTCGTGCTGAAGCGCGTCGTGTAGCTCCTCAGGAGGACAAGAGGCCGGCATGCAGAGTGCCCAGTGCATGACATCCCGTCGTACTTTGGACGGGTCCCCTCTGTACTGTTGACCAGTTTGCAAATTACTAATATTAGTTGAAGACGCCATACAATGCCAGTAGGTGTGCATGTGTGTGAGACGGGCGGAATATCGGCTTCATTGAATGCTAGAGTAATTAGTACCGCGTGTTAAAGCCAGAGTATTGATGAAATAGACAGATAAACGTGAGTTGTAAATAGGTAAGATTGTTAAGGACGCGACTGTGGCATTGTTCTGGCTTTCTCCTAGTCAGACTGAGGTAGAGCACGAGAAGCCTCAGTGGCTATAACCGGTAATGCGGGCCGGTTCCTTCCGGGTACCTTCTGCATACAAGTCTGAGACAGCTGCTGCTACACCTTTTCAATTATTATTGAAGAAGTGACATGTACTAGGAAGATAATATGAAATACAAAGCGGACTTTAAACGCTATATTTGAAGAGCATTAATACATGTATAGTAAATAATTGTGTTTATGTACTTGAAAAGTAAATTTGTCATCTTGCAGACTGATGATACAGTTGGCATAATTGAACAATAAAGTGCGTTTCTGTACATAGTTTATTAACCATTTGAAGTCTGAAAAAGGTGAAAGTACTTTTCTATCTAATGATTCCCGATTTCCGAAAGAGGCTTTGTCCTACTGGTAAGAAAAATGTATAGATGAAGTTGAGTATGGAGCAAGTGTGGAATGATAAAGTGTCTATGCCGTATGTTTTTAATTCTTTGCCGCACTGAGGGGAAAATAAAATTGTAGAATTTGAAACACATTTTTTGAAATGTCGTGGAAGAAGTTTTGGCCATGGTCATTATTAATGTAAAAAAGAAGGTCCATTAAAAAAAAGCATTTTTCAGATTGTCACGGCGGTGTGGTTTTACGGGTTCTGACACCGCGTAGCATTAGAAGTGGATATAAAAGTTTTGGAGGCTGTACACCGTCGAATTTCTGAAGATGGAGACAGCTTGTTCCACCGCAATATTGTTCCCAAAGTACCTGACCACAAGATGTGACAACACAGCAAACCACATTCTGAGTAATACGTAGTGACGTTTTAGTTAGTTGCCTCTTCTGATCAGACCGGTGAGAACTTTAAATTACACACTACAGAATAAAAACTTGCTCAGAATTTTAAAATTCCCATATTGTGCAGGGATGTATTTTTTACAATTAACATAGTGTTGCTGGGCCCCTTAGTAACAGCCAGACCTTCAAGCCCTCCAGTTAGTAAATTCTGCTGGAATTACAGGTGCATTACCGTAGAAAGATAAATGTAATGTTGTGACAGCCTGGTCTAAATTTTTAGTCAGTGATGATGCTAATAGACTGTTTACGCAGTCTTCTATAGGCCTACTCTACGGTCCACAAACCAGCAAAATAAACAAACACGTCGCATGCAAATCACCATTATATTACGACCCTGCAGTTTTACTTGATTTTATGCCACTTCCATCCGTCTCCGACCTTCCAAGGCACAGCTTAATACCTTACTCCCATCTCTTTCTTGTTCTTCCAAGTGGACAGTCCAAGGAGGTTTCCGTACTAAATTTCTGTACACATTACTTCTTTCTTCCTAACCTGTCACATGCTGAACCTATCTTAGCTTCTTTTCTCAGTGTTCTACTTAAAGACGACTTTCATAGAACCTGAAGTCCTTCCTTATGTACTCTTAAATTTATTAAACTTTGCTGGGAACAAATGATTTCCTGATAACTTTGTATGTTGAGAATATTAGCTAGTGTTTAAAGCAGTCTACATTTCCTTTGATTTCTTGTGACTGCACACAGTAATAATGTTCTAGACATATGAGGTTATTTTTGGTTGTGTTGCAGAAGTATGTCTATTTTCATTCCGTTTGTGACAAAGATCTTACCGCTGTTAGAAAACTTACGAAGTTAAATGTAAGGAATTACAGAACTGAAGCAGGCATTTTAAGGACCTTTACACTTGAGTGATGCATCTGAAGAATTTACATAAGCTGCTACCTACAGATTTAATACTAGAAGCTCTTGGTGTAATGAGTGATTGAAAAATTTCTCCCAGTAAGTAGTTAACAGCTCTGAAAAACTTATTACAAGGGAATAAATATTCATATTATATCAGTTTATGATAAACAAAAAATCTTTGCCACAGTATCCAGTGGAGATTGTAGTTCTATTTTCGTAAGAATTTAAAGTTGAATGCTGTATAGTGTATTGTTATTTACATTGGTATATTAAACAGGTTTTACAGATTCAAATTTTTATGCTTATCTTTTACTTATAAAGACACTCTGATCTCTTCCTTCTGGGTTTACACAAATAAAATTATATATGAATTTCTCTTACATTACTTCGTATATGTTTCCACTCCACTCACCACCCGTGACAATGTCAGATAAAGCGCTTGACTCTGTCAGTTTGTCCCTGATATTTAAATTCATATTTTTCGTGATCACATTTTTTTGGCAATTCGTAACATGTTACAATTTAAGGTAAATGGTTGTCAGCCCCCACCCCCTGAAATTCTGAATTTCTAAGACCCTCTTCATCGGATCGTCCGCTTAAGCTTATACCATCTACAGCTTATCGGAAATTTTGAAGTGATTAGAAGTAAAAATTACATAAACGCTTACAATGATGCGATCATTAGGAAATCAAAATTTACATTTTACTTTTAACACATTGTGCTTGTACTATGATAATTACGAGTATAGTTTCAGCAAAACGAATGAATTCATGTAAAAGCTTAGTGGAGACACACATACGTTATGGTGACTTATTGAGACAATATGGAGCCAGAGATGTTATGGAAAAACACAGAGCTTTTAACGTAAAGTAAATTTGTACCTGTTCACGCAATGAAGGCATGTAAGGGGAGTAGAAATATAGCTCCACTCATTCTTAACTTCGGCCCTAGATGGAGATGAGTGTTCAACTTGACGCCCCGATCGCTTTGCCCCCGGGAAAGAACTCCGGTACCCACTAAATAGGAGGATGGATGGGCACCAGAGCCTGTCTGTACTGTGTGGAGACAAGAAAATTCTCTTGTTCTTCCCGGGATTCGGACCCCGGATCCTCCAACCACTAGCCTGGTCCCTATACTAACTACGTTATCCCTGATTCCCACACAGGTATTAGAGAGATATACGAGTACTGTGGAGATATACATGGATATTGTGAAGACACATTTTGGTTACACAAACGGCTATTAGCTATTAGGGAGAGAAATGTGGAGATATGCAGAAATATGATGGAGATATTTATATAGAGATATTACGAGAACACAGAAATATTGTGGAGCTTTAGAGGCATATTCATTGTATATTACAGAAAGTTGTATTGAAATGGTGACACTTGTACTTCGCGTTCGGGAGGTGCCGACTTCAGATCTTAGTCAGCAAACCAACTGTCCCCACTGAGGTTTCTAGTGATTCTGTGTCTTCCCTAGGCAAGTGCCGGATTAAGCCACGACAGCATCCTTTCCTATGCACTTAACACTAAACGCTAATCGTTTAGGCGCGTTTACATAGTCGCGAAAAACGCCTATTAGCTTCGTCATCTTCGTCCGTCTGTCCGTCCATCTTGCTGTCATATGTATAAACTCGGCACCCACTGGACGGATTTCCTTGAAATCTGATATCGGAGGCTTTTATTAAAATCTGTCGAGCAAATTAAATTGTTGGCAGCAGTACGAAATATTTTTAGCTTGACAACAATGTAAACCGAACCCATTGTTGCCTTCCATGACAACACTTTCAGTAATTATTATATTGTTAACTGCGTCATATGTAGGTCAACAATACAAAAGGAGGCGTATTTGCTTATTCGTAAGAACAATGCTTATGCGAATGCGCCACAGTGTCACGTTGTACGTACGTACATTATATATCTTGTTTTATCTTACGCTACATCTCTACATCCTCAGCTACTGTCTCTAAGTGATCTATTAATAGATAAATAAATAAATAATAAACGTGTGTCGCTTGGAAGTAGGTTTCGCTTTAGGAAATGAACCTGAAAAGTAATAATCTTAAATCTTACAAGAAAATGCTTTGTTATACTACAGTGAGTTCAGAATTGTTGTAACATGCAGTGTCGATTTCACTTTCAAGGACTGCTCTTGGGCTGTTTGCTCTTGCCACGCCACAAATGAGCCTTATATTGTGGACAGAATGTCAACGGCTGCAGTGTATCTTTTTCCGGCATTACATAACGACATAATGATCCGCACTGTTGATACGATTTCTTGACACAGCAGTTTAACTTCGGCTCACATTTCACTCCGTGCTGGAGTCTGTCGACAGTAATATGTGATCGATGTATTTACCTAATCTACGTATGTATAAGTTCCTTACGTTTATAAGCCGTTCCAGGTATTGTGTGCATATATATATATACGCACACAATACCCGGAAAGGCTTTTTTTTAAATATTTTTAATACTATTAATATTATAATATTTTAAATTAATGGTTATTAATTTTATGTATTTTAGAATTGTGATTATTAATATTGTAATCACTTTTGTAAAGGCGACATAATAACTAGATTGGTGTGTTGGATCTACATTCCTTTGTATTGAACGGCCCCCTGAAGATGGCACCTTGATGCTGAAACATGTAGGAGTTTTTACAATAGCTCACGAATATATTTTATTCAGTGCATGATTTAGTTGATGTCATAATTCGTTGACGAAAGTTTAAGGAATTCATACATACGTTGGGTCTAAAAATTGTACAAACGGTTTCGCAAACACTTCCATGTTTGAAAGTTTCCTCGGAAAATACTAAAGATGTAGGTGGGTAAGACGTGATGAATTTTTACGTCCAAGAGGATTTCGAAGTAGTGGCCATAGAGTTTTTCAAATTAATGGTAACTTTGATTTTATTACTCTTATTGTTATACATAGTGCCGAATAATTTAGCTATATTTCCGCTACGATCTACGCTCTTCTGGGATATTACGCGACGCCGCGTAATATCCCAGAAGAGCGTAGATCTCATCAACATCGCGGCGGAAGCCTGAAATCAATATTTCTGCTATTTTGTTATGGTTTGTGCTTATCACTGTGAAGCAATCTGATGTTTCATACTGAGACCAGTCAGCTACACAGTCTAATCACCAGGCGCAAAAAAGTCTGTAATAAAACTATCTGGCCCACAGACCGACATACATCTATATACTCGAGTTTAGTGACGTCATAATGCCATAAATCTGTGATTTCTAGCAAAATAAGTAAAGTATTTCCGCCCTCAGGGTAGACATTTGGTGAACTCAGTAGGCCCATTTCTTCAGAAACTTACGGTTGTTTTTACTTAATTTATAGAAAAAAATGATTCATGTGAAATATTAATTTGTAATGCCACATAATTCATTCATATTATAAGAACCATACTTTGCGAATGGTGCGTGTAAGAAGCGTGTTTTCGTCATATAAACAAATTCATTGGACGTGATATTAGCAGTCATGGATTCCTTATTATTTCTCACCTTAATTTTTTCCCAAGCAGAGACTTTGGGGTCGTAATTGAGAGTATAAGGGTCTGTCCTGGGAGAGAAGGAGGACTCGAACCATATCTCAGCCAAGCAGTACTGTCCCTTCAGCTGCCCGCCAAAACTCTCTCCGGCGTCCACCAGGATCTCTATACATTCGTCGTAATGACCCATCTGGTACTGGTTCCCTGCCAGAAGGCCTACTGGAAATTTGGCGGATGAGTCGAACACTGTAAGAAAAAGAAACAGTCCTTTAATAAGCAAAACAATCGTAGTTGGCGTAGGATGTCACTGGACTACACTAATTAGATATAGTCCCTATTAACATTTTAATGCCGGCCTCGGTGCATTGTACGGATTAATTCTTCACAAGATTCCAGCCTCGTTTTACCGTCGTTTGTGAAGGCATGTAAGGGTAACACACATTTGACCACCCATGTCCTGGGCAGTAGAAGGTATTTATGTAAACTGCAGTGTCATTGAAGGGTTAAATACATCTTGTACTTCTAACGGGCGTGTTTGTAACGAGTCACCCTAAAACGCTAATATGATAATGTTGCAGTAACACGTCAAGTGTCATCAGATCAAAATATTTTGCGTGGTTTCATTATATTATTCTTATTTTCCTGGAAAGTAACTAAAATTAAGTTAGCATAGCAGCAACGCTGTAAATCTGTATGTGGTATATACCAGGGTCGAATATATGCCGCACTGTCAGCGGTGACCATCTGCCTGCATGCAACAAGTCCGCTCTCACTGGACGGATTTTCGTGAAATTTTATATTCGGGACTTTATTAAAAGCTTTTAACGAATTAAATTGTTATTGAACTCTAAGAAACATAAGAGAAAATGTAAAGAAGAGTTACCTCAATTTAAGATAATACCTCACTCAATTCTTCTTTGGTTGAAACAAGTTGCAGAGAAAATTATAACACTTGAAGTGTTTGGAAAACGTTTTCCTTTGCGAAATAATTACACGAAATACGGCAGCGCCAAAGGGGCCAAAGGAATAGTTTACATAGTTTGGAAAAGTTTTTCGCACTGGAATTTATTTATCTAGTTACGCTGGAGACGCTGTCAGAAATGCTCGTAAAAATGTTCCGTAATAAGTGTATGATTTTTACCAAACTTTAATCGGCTTGGCATGGTTTTGTAAAATTCTTCGATTCTAATATTTATGAAGGTTTGTTGATTGGTTTTCCATGTGTTACGTGCGTCCAGACGGAACGGAGGTTAGTTGGTTGGGCCCAGACATGCTTACGCACCTGAAAGGCGGGAGGTTGGGTTCAATATCAGACATTTGTGTAACTATTTACCAAGGTAACGCTAAATTATATACCCTCTTCATGTACTGAATCCTGTCTTACTACGTAGCCTAGCCTGTGTGCCATTGACGTGCCGGCCTCTCCTGCCACGTCGATCTAGCCCTGTACGTGGCTGACTCAGCTTTCGTAGCCACGCACCCCAAGCCGCTGCAGCTTATTTCTTATCCGGGAACCTAATTCAGCAGACCTGAGCACTGGCTATGGGTAAAGATAAAGGTAAAGTTTTCCCTAGAACAGGCCATGAAGGCCCAGAGGGGGAGTAGAAGTATAGCTCTACTCTTTCTTTAACCTCGGCGCTAGTTGGGAATGGGTGGTCAGCGCCACGACCCGGCCGTTTACCCCTGGGAATGACCCGGTACCCATTGTATAGGAGGCTGGGTGGGCCCCAGGGCCGGTCTGGACGGATGCGAAAAATCTCGCCTCCACCGGGATTCGATCTCCGGACCGTCCAGCCCGTAGCGAGTCGTTATACCGACTGCGCTATCCCGGCCCACATTGGCTATGGGACTGGTGGATTGTTAACGTAATCTCGAATAGTACCTCTTTGGTAAGACCGTGAATAGCATCCAAAGATCCAGGATAGTCCAGTTCTTTGGAGAGCCAATATAGGGGGTTGATAGCACGGCATATTGGGGTGGCCCTTGGTACTCGATTTGGAAAAAAGGCCGCTCGGGAACCTGGATATATGAGGCCTTTCTTTAACAAGAGAAATGGCCTGTTCATCGGAACTGATTTACAAACATCTCATCCGTCCTATGTTCAATTATGCGTGCCTATCTGGATTCCCAAATCTCGAGTGCTATCACCGAAAAGTCTTCGCCTCGCATCTTGGAACTTCAGCAGCAGGCAATTCCCAAGTATCTGGAAATTCCATTTTTCGCAGACCACATCACAAGGCTGAGAATTTCAACTCTCAGTTTATTGATACTGGGAACCCTTTAGTTTGGCAGTTTGGAAGTCATTTTTGCCGCCCAAGGGTTGTCTGAACTGTTGTTCCTTCTTCAGCAAGAGCTACTGGAGCTCAGACGCGTTTTTGTAACAAGGCAGCCAAGTCGACACGACGATTAATGTATTAAAAAACTGGTAACAATGCTTAGGTTTTCCGCGGTTTTCCTCAGTTGTAAGGCAAATGCCAGTTTATCTCCACCACGGAGGTCTCCAGTCAAAGTAATTCGTACTATTAGCGCAAGCCCACTCCCTGTTATACTGCACAAGACACTATTTTCACGCTCTGGCCTTGCGTTTCCTACGCAGAAATGCTTCATTTAAGTAAGAACGGGCAAATATCTACCTTTAGTTGGCCTTTGTTTGTTTTTTTGTTTCTTTGTTTGTTTGGTACCTAGTCCACCCTTGGCTGAAGGCAGAGGCAGAGAAGATCTCGGAAAAGTTAGACTTAGCTATAAATTCATGTGGCAGTTCGCCGAAGAAAATATTGTTTTTAGCATAATTGTCGAGAAAACTTCAAGTTTTAAATGAAATAGATATTCCTCTTTTAAGATACTTGTAACGTATTGACTTTACTATATTACGTCAAAGTACGTCTTAGATTAGGTGCAGTAGAAGGATAGCCGGCTACATTATAGGCCTGTAGCAGATAGGTGCTTTGAATTGAGAAAAAATTGCATAAAAATTTGGCTATTATCGGACGGTTTAATGTAAGGATTTAACTAGCTGCGAGCGAGACTCAGAAAGGAATGAATAAATAAGAATATAAGGTCATACTGTATTACGGGAGTTAATCTATAAATTTTAGACGCGTTCCCAAAATCGTGAATAGCGACTATTAGCTTTGTCATGTCTGTCTGTCCCGCTGTCTGTCTGTCCGACCGTCCTCAAGGAACAACTCGGCTCCCACTATATGGATTTTTACGAAATTTGATATTTGAGCATTTTTCGAAAATCTGTCGAGAAAATTCAAGTTTGATTAAAATCTGACATTAATGACGGTACTTTACATGGAGACCTATGTACATTATGTCTCCCTGAATTCTTCTTATAATGAGAACTATTTCAGAAAAATATTGTAGAGGAAATATAAACACACATTTGATGTTCAATAACGTTTTCCGAAAATCGTGCCGTTTATGAGATAATGTGGAAAAAATGTGGTAGAGACAGAAAGGTCACAGATGACGATATAATACGGCGCATGCGCTTTGCATGCTGGATAAGTAAGGCTACAGGCACACACTCAGAATACTGGTTTCAAATTTGTAATATAAACAATGGATGAAAAGGTATTAACGAATAATTAAATTTATCTTCCAGTTTGCTGCATAACAACCCTTTCATCCTGCCATCCTTAGCTGTCCCAAACCCTCCGCTAAGCCGAATAGAATATTTTTGCATGAAAATAATTTTATTATCTGGTTTTGGCCGTTTGTGTTTGAAAATGTGCTGTCCCGAAATTATATTTAGCATTATATGTCGGCTCATATAGCCTAATATATGTTTATACATGAAAGTGTGCGTGCATGTTACCAGATTAAAGAAAAGTAATATTTTGAAACTGGCTACCTTTTTCATGGGAAAATTATTTCAACGACGAAGTGGTTTTCGTTAAATACTATCATAATTTTTTCTCCTGTCTGCTGCTTGCCGTTTTGTGGACAACTAAGTGTCTAGCACCCATTCCTAATGAGTGGGGATTAAAATCAACAAGTGTCATCAAGTGTTTCGTTGGAAAACGAATTTCTTTCTAGGAGTTTACAGTACAAACCTCGAACGAGTGGTTGCGACCTCACATCTATTGCAGTAACACATAGTGGTGTTAATATTTATATTGCAAGAAAACGTATTTGAACGTAATATTTATATCTGCAGAATGTTGTTTGTATTGTACATTGCGAAACAATGTAAGGTTCTCGGAAAACTGCTGACGATTTACTCTTCTGTGGTTCACAAAAGGCAGGCAACCACTGATTTGCCTAACCATATTTACTGACTTGCCCTTGTAACATTCACACACCTTGTTTCTTTTTGGAGGTAGAATCCTAAGTTGAAATAGAATATAATAGGAATGTCATAAGGCCAAGAACGAACTAGTATGCGTTACTGTGTCCAGAAGGTTCTCTGGAAATGAAGATTCATTACAAATAGGCAGACTTTGTGAATTGTAACTTTGACACCATAAAGAATGAATCAGAAAATACCTTAAGTTTTATATAAGAAGGGACGATGGGTGATTACTTTAGCAGAAGTGGTGTAATGAGATTCTTAAATTATGGGTTTGATCTGTGTGCAACGCCTGTAAACCTAATAATATTTCAATAGTTTCACATCACCTTCTACACAACTTACTAAGAAGACCTGAACCTTTTTGGGATTTTACGCAGCATAGAATGGTAATTCCATACCTACGTTTCGGGATAACCTATCGGTCCCATCTTAAAAGGTCAAGCAGTCCAAGGAGTCCAGTCTTCTTGGACTTCTTGACCCATGAAGATGGACCTGATAAGTTGTCCCGAGACGTCGGTAGGGAATTACCATTATACGCTGTGTAAAATCCCAAAAGAGCGCAGATCTCATTTACACATGTGGCGGAAGCTTGAATTCATGCAAACTTAATAATAATTAAGTAGGCACATTTTCACGTTGAACAGCTACATATTTCAACTGACGTGCGGTCATTTTCAGACTGTACACTGTACAAGATAGTATTAAACTACTATCCTGTAAAGCGCACAACCTGAAATGACCGAATGTCGTTGAAACATGTAGCTGTTTAACGTGAATACATACTTATGGTAACTATTATTAAGTTGTGTAGATGGTGGTATTAATTGCTTTAAAGTATTGAACTGCAACCCCAACGGGATGCACATCAAAGCTAATAATATTTATTATGTCACCTAAGAATCAGCTCTTTGAAGCACAGTGATAGAAAGGGTGAGAAACGAAGCGATAGACAGTGTGAAAGAAGGAAAAAAGAAAGAAAAAAAAACAAACAATGACAGTGGAATGCAGACAAAGGGCTCTATATTTGTTAAAGGCGTATTGTGGCAGAAAAATTTGTCGTTATTTATTATAATACAAACCAGCTAAAAAAAAGACAGAAACATTTTGAATTTGAAATTATCCAGACAGTAGGCCTACCCGCTCGTTGGGCGGAATTTTGATATAAATCCTACATTGGTATACCTGCGTGAGACTTGGAGAAGTAAGGTTTTTCCGTCATTTATTTCATATTACAGTTCAACTGAACACAATACTTTAAGGTTATACTTGTCATTTGTTATATATGGAGCACGAAAATATATTAGATAATTTAGACTTATAATGTGTGAATATAAAACTTTTTCAAGTCATGTCTCCTACAGAAATACAGTCCTCTCTCCCCCCGCTACGTCCCCCTCATTATCCACATGACAAGCCAGCAAATGTTTGCAAGGAAGAATCTGAAAACCATGATTAAGGATGAACATCTGTCTGAGAAGACTATGGGTGGCGTCTCGATTTTTGTGAATCTTGTCGTTACTATGTGTATTTGTTTCAAATTCCGGAACAACACACTTTTATACATTGAAACATAAAAAATAAGAAAGGATATTCAGTGATTAACAAGTGACTTTTATACATTAAATGCTCAAGGAAATTTGCTTTGTTGTAAATTTTGAGAGTTTCTTTGTTGTGTTTAGATATTTGCCAGCCGTATGTAGAGTTTATTGACAGCGAGAAAAGTCATGAAAAAGGCCCTTCACCTAATACCCCTATTCATAAGCGTTCTACTTAGCTTGGAGGTTACTCTGTTTCAGTTCTGTCTACCAGACCTGGACACAAAATTACCCTCGCAAAGTCAATAGCATGGTAGCCGTAAGACAACTCAATAGCGTATTGTATTAAGACACAAGACATATTGTAGGAAGAAAATAAGCAAGTCATAGTTGTACCTAATTACTGCCATTATTCTGTTCTGTGTTCAGAGTATCTTTTTGGTCATGACAACTTGCAGGCCTGCAGGTTGATACCAGTGTACCTGTTACTGCCATGAGCGACATGTGTGTTAATGCCATAACGACGCCTAAATTACTGTCATGGGCGACGTGCATGTTACTGCTATGGGTGACGTGTAAGTTGCTGCCTTGGGCGACATATATTATTGTCCCCGCGTGGGTGTTAGGCAGCCAGAAATTGTTTCTTGTAAACTTACATTTCACTCGTTTAAGGATATTTTTACGGATCACCCTACAGTTTTGGGCCTCTGTATTGAAACTTAGATGGCGCCCTAGTAGTGTTGAAAAATTCATTGACGTTCACTATATGCACATACTACTTTAAGGTGGCACATCGTCATTGCATTATTACGTAAACATGAATGTTGTAATCAGTCAACACGTTATATTCAGGAAGCACAGGCCTTATTCTTGCTGAATGTAATATTGTTAACTAATTACAATATTCATTTATACAAGTAAATGCAGATATATATATATATATATATATATATATATATATATATATTTAGTAGTCCTCTTCTACCTACTACGGTTTTCCCGTTTCAGTGTCGAGGTTTGTAATTTTCTTTTGATCACACTGAGAGACACACCACAGTCGGTAGGACTCCACTGGACGAGGGATCGGCTCGACGCAGAGGCCTCTACTTGACAACAACACACAACATCACAAGAGACAAACATCCATGCCCCGTGGATTTTTTTTTTTTTGTCTGTCCGGGGTTTTTCCCTTTGATCCATTTTGTACTGTTTAAATCCTTTCGTCCTTCATGTCACTTTACGTTCCATACTACCGTCCTTACAACAAACACAACATAAACATCCATGCCCCGGTGGGATTCGAACCCACGATCCTAGCAAGCGAGCGGCCGAAGACCCACGCCTCAGACCGCACGGCCACTGGGATCGGCAAATGCAGATATTAAGAGGAGTAAAATTTACCAGCTAACAAAAGACAGGCAATGTACATATAGTATAACGTAACTTTTGAAGCGCGTTCGCGTAAGAATTGTTGCCGTGGAAAACCAATAAGTATTACATATTTTGAGTGTGTGTCTGTAGCCTTAGTTATCCAGCATGCAAAGCGGATACGCCATATTACATTATCATCTGTGGCCTGTCTGGCTCTACCATATTTTTCCACGTTATCTCGTAAACAGTACGATTTTCGGAAAAAAGTTTTTTTTTATCATGAAATGTGTTTTGATTTTGTCTACAACTTTTGTCCGAAACATTTCTCATTCTAAGACGAATTGAGGGACATATTATACATGTACGTAGGTCTTCATGTAAAGTATCCGTTACTCTTGTCAGATTTTAATGGATCTTGAATTTTCTCGACAGATTTTCTAAAAAATACTCGGATGTCAAATTTCATGAAAATCCGTCTAGTGGGATCCGAGTTGCTCCATGCAGACGGAAGTACAGACAGACTGACAGACATGACGAAGCTAATAGTCCCTTTTGGCAATTTTGCAAAAGCGCCTAAAAAGTAAAGGGACGAAGGCCGTCAGTCGCACTTAAGTTTTGTGTTATATATTAACAACTTTAATGCGCATTAAAGTTCACCTCTTTTCTTTGTGTATCTTCATCACAAAGGGATGTCTGTCCTCAAGGTTTTACTAACTAAACTAATAAGTATGGCTATGACATATGTATCTTCATCACCACTATAGCAAAGAATCGCCGCTAGATCATCAAATTTCTTGTGTTTATCGGGAAAACGAAACACGAATCCTCACATGTCAAGCCCGTTCCTCTATCAGTATATTGCAAACGCTATCCAGGCAACAAATGAAATAATTCCGAATCAAATTTGTTGTGTTTGTCAAGAAAGTTTTGTGTGTTTAACCCTTGTGTAAGAAATGTTATCTTACACGTTTAAGGGGAAATATTTTTTAAGACTTTTTGAAATGTGTATATCTGGAAGAATATTGCTTAGTAGACTTTCGCTTATATCTGATCACGAGGTCTGTTCGGTATAGGAGCGTGTTTTACTGCTCGAACACTAGACTGCCCTGTTGGCATGCAGCGTGTGTCTTTGATGATATCCACATTTTTGTGTCGTGTTGTGATGTTGCGTCGGACCGATTCTCCGTCCACGGAATTCCATGAAATGTGTAACTTATCAATGTTTCAGAATGCAATTCTGAATTAAACAGGCACTATGGAAACTCGGAAGATTCACGTCGAATCCTATGCATAATTAATGTCATTATTAAAAGGCAGTTATCACTCACCACCAACACAACTATTTGTTACGCTTTATCAGAGTATAACATGGCTACATGTTTCGACCACTATGTTGTCATCTCAAGGCCATTCAAATGTATGAAATTAAAATTACAAATGCAGATTGATTTTTGTGTGGGTGGATTGATACCTCAGTCTGTGGGCGTTGCAATTTATTTTTTCATGGCTCAACAGCCCCTTGTGGGCCAGGGTCTCCTCGTTATCGAGGCTTCACGATCACACTCACACACACCACACTCGGTAGGTCTCCTCTGGACGAGTGACCAGCCCGACGCAGAGACTTCCTTCTGACAGTACACAACACTCACAACAAACAGACATCCATGCCTTCGGTGGGATTCGAACCCGCAATCCCAGCAAACGGGCGGCCGCAGACCCACGCCTTAGCGCGGCCGCTGGAATCGGCTTGGGCTTTACAATATATATATGTCAATATAAAATCAACTGTGCATCAAAACATTTTATATTGATATATATATATATATATATATATTGTAGCAGCCAAAGAATGAGATTTCAGTCTACCCATACAAAAATGAACTTGCTGTTATAATTTTAATTTTGTATACTTGAATGGCCTGAAGATGACCACTTAGTGGTCGAAAAATGTAACTGTGTTATCCTCCGATAAAACGCAATAAATAATTGTGTTGATGGTCAGAGATAACAACATTGTAATATACAAACCCAACGGGATATCCAAGGTGAAGAAAAAAATATTATTATTAAATTATCCCGAAACCTGAAATAGACTGCTTCTAATAATAAATATATGGACTACTCACTCTGTGCAGCCCATAAAGTGAAATTCCGTAGCTCTTGCAGATAAAGCCGGCTTTGGTTCCGGCACCGCGGGCTACGGATTATATCGGAAGCAGCGACGGATGTTGGCAGTAGAGGCGGTGTAACAAACCAGTCCCGCAGAACAACGTAATCCCGATGAACCGCCTTATTGTCCACATCTGGCAGAAACCTAGGGATCTTCGGAACGGTGTGAGGAGATTCGGTCACATTGAACACATTTGCTGAACCAATTACATTGTCAATTTCGGGAAACAACAGTAATGCGACAAGTATCCAGCAGTGCATGTTGGCGGAGAAGCTTAGTGAGTGTGTGTGTGTGCTGTTGATGTGGACTGCGTTATGGCTATTCTCCGGGCTGGGACTGGCTGGAAAGTGCCACTGATGCGAGAAAGATGTCTGACGTCATATATACGAAATGGAGGGGGTAACTAATACGTGATATTAATTTATCTTCAGCTTCTCAACCAATTCTACCCCTGATAAGTAGACGCCTATTTACCCATACTAAATTACACGAAATGTGCTTTGCCTTTTGTTACAGAATTAATTTAAAGATTTTGAGCATTGACTACGCTAATAAAGAGATCTATATAGAAAACAATTTACATTGTCTCTCTCATTTTAATTTCTTTATACCTTCCTTGTGTTTTAACTATATCTTCTGTTCCTGCGTTTTCGTTTTTCTTCTTTCACCAAGCCCACCACCTTAATTTGTTCGGAAAATACCCCGTGCCAACCTCAGGGTTTGAATTGATTCCAGTGACTGAACTTCGTGATTTTATAAGTTCTGATGTCAAATATAGATGCATATCTAAAAAATCAGTGGTTATTAGTGCGCACAATGATTGAACGATTCGGGGTTCGAAATCCGGAAGGCGTAAGAGATTTTTCTCTACTCAAAATAGTCCAAACCGGCTCTGGGGCCCACCCAGCCTCCTACTTAGGAGGTGCCGGGATTTTGTCTCGGGATAAATTGGCCGGGGCGTAATGTTGACCACTAAGCTCCATCTAGTGTCGAGGTTAAGTATGAGTGGAGCTATAAACCTGCTACACAAATACGCCTTCAAGGCGGGACAAATTTATCCCTTTTTTAAAAGGGAAACGCGCTGTAGGCAAGTGATCTCTTGTCAGATATACGCAGTGAACCATAACATAATAATCCGAACTCCGGGCCCGAAAACAACGGAACAAGGAATCTAACAGCTGGAGACTTAATAGAATGGTTTATCATATATGAAGATACCCAAATCTGGATGAAGTCAAGCTTTTCTCTAAATTAAGGGAAGGAGAAGTGTGTATTTATAGGTTGGTATATCGTCTTCAGACTAGTTGATTAGTCTTAAATTTTCTTTCTGTGGCTCGACAGCCCTATATGGGCCTGGGCCACCTCGTTTCGTCGAGGTTTCATGATAACACACATTTGAGACACACCACAGTCGGTAGGACTCCTCTGGACGAGGGACCAGCTCGTCGCAGAGACCTCTACCTGACAACACACAACACTCACAAGAGACAGACATCAATGCCCCCGGTGGGATTTTTTTCTTTTTGCCTGTCCGGGGTTTTTTCCCTTTGATCCATTTTTGTACTGTTTAAATCCTTTCGTCCTTCATGTCACTTTACATTCTATATTACCGTCCTAACGACAAACACAACACAAACATCCATGCCCCCGGTGGGATTTCTTTTTGCCTGTCCGGGGTTTTTACCCTTTGATCCATTTTTGTACTGTTTAAATCCTTTCGTCCTTCATGTCACTTTACATTCTATATTACCGTCCTTACGACAAACACAACACAAACATCCATGCCCCCCGGTGGGATTTTTTTTGCCTGTCCGGGGTTTTTCTCCTTTGATCCATTTTTGTACTGTTTAAATCCTTTCGTCCTTCCTGTCTCTTTACATTCTATATTACCGTCCTTACGACAAACACAACACAAATATCCATGCCCCCCGGTGGGATTTTTTTTTTTGCCTGTCCGGGGTTTTTCTCCTTTGATCCATTTTTGTACTGTTTAAATCCTTTCGTCCTTCATGTCACTTTACGTTCCATGCTACCGTCCTTACAACAAACACAACACAAACATCCATGCCCCCGGTGGGATTTTTTTTTTTACGAATTCCTGGGGTTTTCCCCTTTGATCCATTTTTGTTCTGTATTAGTCCTTTTTCGTTCTTTCATGTCACTTACGGTCCACAACCGTCTTTTTACAACACAACACAAACATCCATGCCCTAGGAGGGTTTTTTTTTTTTTTTTTTTTTTTTTTTTGCCTGTCCGGGGTTCTTCCCCTCTGATCCATTTTTGTACTGTTTAAATCCTTTCGTCCTTTTCATGTCACTTACGGTCCACAACGTCTTTTTACAACACAACACAAACATCCATGCCCCGGTGGGATTTTTTTTTTTTTTTTTTTTTTTTTTAACTAATTCCTGGTTTTCCCCTTTGATCCATTTTTGTTCTGTATTAATCCTTTTTCGTCCTTTCATGTCACTTACGGTCCACAACCGTCTTTTTACAACACAACACAAACATCCATGCCCCCGGTGGGATTCGAACCCACGATGCCAGTAAGCGAGCGGCCGAAGACCCACGCCTTAGACCGCGCGGCCACTGGGATCGGCGATTAGTCTTAAATAGGGACTACACTTTACAAGAAAGGAAATATAGAGTGTTTCTTTTCTTGCTTGACCAATATGCATCGGCCCGACGCTGTAGTAAGTTATTAGACTTTCTGCGATCGTTTGTCTAACTCCCGTCATCGACTGTTAAACCTCCCCGACACGCCGTTTACGACGCAACGCTGGCAGAGCGTCGAGCGGAGCGTTGGTTCGGTGCTTATCGGTCAAGCAAGGAAAAAACACCCTATATTTGTTACGGTTTGATACTATAATTTTAAGAATATATAAATTTATAGTTTTGAACAATTCAGTATTGAACACATTTTTAACGAAATATAGAATAAATATATAAGTATGACTATTGTAATATACTATGAAAGACGTTCTTCTGGGACTCTGTTGATAACGAGTCTAATAGCGATAGAAAAACTGTGGGTATTTTCACATAATGCAGTGTAAATAAGTTGGTCAAAGATTATAGTTGCCTTAGACAATCCGATAAGCAATTTGTTCACATTGGTACATATGTTGATGTATGTAACTATCTTCGCAGCCAAAATACACTACACATAGCTGTCCCATGGTTGGGTAAGGCACACAAGACTTCGTTTGTAAACACGTGCTACTTGCTTTTATCGATTGCGCAGAACGAGGACTTGTTTTCCCGAAACGTCGGTAAATAATTACCACACGACGTCGTGTAATTACCCAAAAGACCACAGATTACGACTTGTATACTGATTCATTTTCTTATAAATATACAGTACAAATGCAATTTATGGAACAACTATTTCTTAAAGACGCCTTTTAAATTTTATTTTACATCGAGTCCAACCAGTTGCGGACATTATGAAGGGTGAGGGGAGAGGGCTTTGACTGGAGATGACAGTGACGTGTTTCGATTTACAATCAGGAAACTTCCAGGAACCACCCGAGGAAAGCCACAAAATCCTAATACAGTTAATAAAATTTCGAGAGTCGAACTGGGTACTTTTTGAACAAGAGTTTAGGGGGCCTTACTGGTATGCTACTGTATAAAGTTACTCGGCAGGGGCATCTGAATTTTGTCTAATTACCCAAAATCAGAGCTACAACGTTTCACCAGTTGAAGTGTCTGAGAAATTGTTCAAATGTTAAATAACATAACGAATCTTTTTATTTCGCCTTATGTTTGTTTTACATATTACCTTTTTTCCTTACTCACTTCAACAGTGTAGATGGAGGCAGCATGTTTTCGCAAGAAGCTGGTAACTAGCCTCAATAATACAAGGTTGGAAACCTAAAAGACCACAGTGTGAACACTCACCCTCCTAAAAACCTCTTACATTTCTTGTTTAACTATTAATTTTACATGTTTTCTGTTGTCTCTTTCTTCACCCTTTACTTTCTGTGCATAATCCGAAGAATGCACACCTTTCATAGCTATACACGTGTGGTGATAGATTTTTAGATTCGAATAACGTGGAAGATGACCACACTTAATGAGTGGTTAAAGATTTATAAAGGTAAGAGTACTGAAGAAAATAACACACAGTGTCAGTCAGGATAGCCAAACGCGGTCTGAGTCGAACACGGGACCTCCAGAATTCGATTACAATTTCTCACTAATCTATCTATCGATGGCTTCAGTCGGTTGACATGCACAAAGTTTTTTTGAGATGTCGAAATGACACAAAAAGAAGCGCGTTACTGATTTCGTGTTTGAGGTCATAGAAAAGGCACTTTAATTATCTGGGAGAAATCGTGTGTGGGATCAAAGGATATGATTTTTCCATTGCACCTTTCAGACATTGGCCTTACGAAATTACAGGATAGCATGTGGGCAATGCGACCTTCGACTGCTATCCAACAAGTTATCTACAAAATCTATTCCATTTAATGACACTGACACGATGTAAACACATAGGTTGTACAGTTTCACTTTGACGTAACTGGAAATCATCTACCGCTCTCACTTAAACCGGAAGAAGCCCAAGTAATGCTGTGTGTTCCGCAGAGGTAGCGGCCAATTCTGTGGGGTCCAGCATCTTGCTCTGCATGTAGAAATGAGGCTGTTAGTAATAAGGAAGCAGCTTAAGTGAAATGAATTTGTAACTTTAGTAACTGGCTGCAGAAAGTGTATTAATACTTCACGTGAGTCAAATATGCATTAATTAGAAAACGCTGTTAACAAAGAAGGATTAATGATGGAATGTTGGAGTGATTAAAAGCTGAAATGGTGCTGAATAATAAGGAACAGATTTATTTACTTCAGTTATATAAATATTCATTTACCTTACTATTTTTCTTAGAGTTATGACTTGTTCATTTCCTCATTAATATGATTAGGGGGCGCTGGCATAGTCGGTAAATTGGCGGGCTATGGGCTGGATCGTCAGGGGTTCGATTCCCAGAAGGGGTAAGGGATTTTTCTCTTCTACAAAAGTCCACACCGGGTTTGAAGTCAACCCAGCCTCCTGTTCAAAGGGTAAAAGGGGATTTTTCCCAAGGGCAAAGCAGCAGGATCATGAAACTGACCACTCATGTCCTTCTGGTGCTGAGGATAAGGAGTGGAGCAATAAATGTACTCCCTGTATATGCCTGCATGGCGTGAATGGGTGAATTTTACCTTTTTAGTATGATTAGGAGGATGAGATGTGCAGAGTATGTGACACGTATGGCGACATCTGAAGGGAAGAGACAACTTGGATCATGTATGCCGAATGGGAGAATAATATTGAAATGGATCGTGGGTGAGCTTGGAAGGCGTAGACTGGATTTGTCTGGCTCAGGCTAAGAACAGACGGAGGGCTGTTGTGAATACGGAAATGAACCTTCGGTTTCCATGGAGTGCAGCGAATTTCTTGATTATCCTTTGCTTTTTAAGAAGGGCTGTTCCCCATGGAGTTACATTAAATTTATTATTATTTTATTCTTTATCATACAGGGTTCATTTTATGGATTAATTTAATAATATTTCTTTTTCTAAATGTGCTAGAGGTTGGTGAAGGATAACATTTGGATTGTTCAAGTGCAGCATAATACTGAAGGAGAAAGCTACAGTGTAGCCTGTTGAATTATATACTGTCCTGTGGCTTTCAAACAAGTCCATGAGGCAAAGTACGAAAGGAACTTTAAACAGTTCCTCGCCTGATCTAGCAATTCCCCGCCTTGTATGGAAATATATTCTAGTTTACATTTTAAACAGAGCAAATTCCTTAAGTTTCTTGACTTATTTGTTCATGCGCGTTTGATTCAAGGATGCTTTTAACGTATTAGCTTAAATGAATAGAACAAATTAATGATGTTTTTTTTAGTCCTCTTCTACCTACTCCGTTTTTCCCGTTTCAGTGTCGAGGTTTGTAAGTTCTCTTGACCACACTGAGAGACACACCACAGTCGGTAGGACTCCACTGGACGAGGGATCGGCTCGACGCAGAGGCCTCTACCTGACAACAACACGCAACACTCACAACAGACATACATCCATGCCCACGGTGGGATTTTTTTTTTTTTTGCCTGTCCGGGGTTTTTCCCCTTTGATCCATTTTTGTACTGTTTAAATCCTTTCGTCCTTCATGTACTTTACGTTCCATGCTACCGTCCTTACGACAAACACAACACAAACATCCATGCCCCCGGTGGGATTCGAACCCACGATCCTAGCAAGCGAGCGGCCGAAGACCCACACCTTAGACCGCACGGCCACTGGGATCGGCAAATTAATGATGTATTCTTATTAATTACACAGAACTAACACTTCGTTTTTAAATGTGTATTTAGGCCTAAATACATATTTAAAAAGGAACTGTTGGTTCTAACTGTGTAATTCATAAGAATAAAATATACTCTTGCGATTTGCTTACCAACGGGGATGTTTGGTATTAAAATTTATTGATTAGTGTATTATAATGAGAAGGAAGAGTGTGGAAAGAAATAGACGTCCCGACTTCCAAAATAGTTACGTTCCCGAAGATAAGGTACAAGTCGAATTTTGCGCAAGTTGGAATTGGGTATATATATATATATGGTCAAATATGTATGCATATGCATGGAAGTTCAGTTGAAATCCAGACTCCAACACACTGGACCTTGATCGGCCGCAGCATGACCGCCCCGCCATCTGCGGTATTGCCCAACAGTATTCTTCCTCCACCTTCATCTCACTGCGTTCCGTTTCTGCAAGCAAAATTCGAAGCACATTACAAAAACATTATTTTTTCATTTGTTTACATTTTATAAAATTGCATAGTCTGAAATTTTCATTTACTTTAAATTGTGTAAGTTAGGAAGAGTCTGTATTCCAAGCCTAATTTATGGTACTAGTCCGGCAGTTGCCAGAAAAGACCGAGGAAAACTACGAGAAATCAAAATCAAAATGGACAGTCTTGGGGCCGGGATTTAAACCCAGGACTTTCCGAACACAAAGTAGGAGTCCTAAATCTTTCGACTGCGACTTCCATTGATAAATATAAGTGGGATATACTTGGTTGCCATCTCAAGCAGACCACATCCTATGCTTGAGGCTTTTTCTTATTCTATTCAGGCACTGCGAACCAATTTCTAGTGAGCACATTGAAACAGCCAACCACGTTTCTCCCCTCCTCTCTCCTCCAATTGTGGTTTCAGTATCATTCACATAGGATATCTCATGCCGTACTTCTGTATTGCTACTGAAAAGACGAACGCTTTGCGGCTTACATGTTTTGTTTAACGACAGTTTGTCAATTGCATAAGCTGTATGCCTTCGAACAGGAGTATGGGGAGCAAATGTGAATTGAAAATTGTTTATTTTAGTCGATCCTAGCCTCTTTTATGCTGGACTGCAAAAATCATAGATGCCATATCGCCCTTGTGACAAAATTATTTTACTGTGGTGTCTTAATATTTGTTGGCCCTCAGTGTGGAACTTACTTAATGTCACCTTCCTCTCGCCTAGAATTCTGAGGCGACTTCCATATTTTTGAAAAATGTGTGCATCACTGCTTTAAGGTACAGCTGCTCTTCAATTTACGTGGAGGTAATGGGGAGAATGGAAAGAAACTCTGTCAGTATAAACGTGTCTCCGAGTCTAGAATTTAAACTGAAATATTCCGAGGACTTCTAAACACTAAATCATAATTTGTTATTTTTGATATGGATCAGTCTGCAAATTTGTGAGCGCCATTGTGTGTTCTGTGATGACTGGTTCCACTGACAGACATCCCCTGCACTGACTGACACCATGTTGATTTACGCTGCGAGGTTTTGGTGTATGATGAGAGACGTAAGTGAGGGCGATGGGTGTACACTTACCTTCTTCTAACTTACACCATTTCGTGTGTACAAAATGTTGTCATCTTATAGGGGCTAATGCGAGTTCTTTAAACAAATAGGATTTATAACCGACAATAAATAGTAATTTTTGAGGATCACGAGTTATCTAACTAAGCACATTGTATTTGTAGTACAACAAATATGACCAACTGTAAGAACAATAAATAACTTGCGAGAAGTTAAGTTACCAAGCGTTAATTTTGAGTATTCAGGTCTTATGTGTTTTTATTCTGAGTAGCAGGGTTATTTATCCGTGACGGTTCGAAGGAACACACCTCCTTGATTTTTAAGTGTAAAGGAATCCTACAAAAATCTTCATATTCAAGAGTCAAACATTCCAAAGAATATTTGCTTTTAGGACTCATTTTACTCTTGAAGATAGCGATGGCATGTTTCTTCTAAACGTCATGAATCAATGCCCTGCCACTTAGAATTACAACTCAGAATACTTGAATCCTCAACTTTAACATTGTGGTAAACTCCATTTCTCGCATATTATGTCTTGTTCTTACAGCAGGTCTTATATTAACGATACTGTCACCATTGCAGCATTGAACTTGAATGTACAGAGTGTACATAAATGGTGACTCTTTTGTAAGGAAGATGTTTTGTCGCATCGAGATATTGATGTGGAAAAGATGAGGAAAATAAATAAAATGATGCTGACAGCCCATATTTCGACAGATATGTAAAATATCTATTTGCATATATGACTCGTAAGAAATAGCACACGACGTTTATTCAAGAGTTATAACCACAAATTTTAAACTTAACATCGTAGAAACCCAAGGCACAAATACCCGGCAGAAATATTGAAATGTTAACTAAAATGTGCTGACTGTGTTAAACCATATTAATTTAACTGAAATACGAAATACACAGGAAGTGTTGACTTCACTCAAAGAGCTACGAATGTGCTGAAGGCGCATCTCGTATGCTGGGATTTGTGACATGATCGGGTTTTATGTAAAACAGGGCCGAACAAAAGCGTAGGGTACAAAAAAATCAGCAAATCTGATAGCCACTAACACGTATAATACGAAGATTCAAGTCTTCTGGGATGTTTCGCCTTGTCGAACGATAAATATTTACTGACGTTTCGGAGGACCGTATTGTCTCAATTTGCAGGGTCAAGCGGTCAAATTCTTCTTCGACCGCTTGTACCTGCAGATGTAGGCACTACGCTTGTCTAAAACGCCTGTAACTATGTAGATACAACTCGACAAGAAGTAACACTTCAGCACACTTGAATCTTTATCAACACTAACTTGAAAACTTCAGATCTCACGAGCCTAATATGTCTGTCTGTCCGTCTCTCTACTACCTCTATGACCCTTGATGCCGAAAGAACCCAGAGGCAGTTGGAGTGCCAGGTTTCTGAATCCTTTTTAGATATTTGATAGGACTTATCGGACGGGAGTTTGGCCCAAAAACGGAAAAAAATGCCCACATTCATGCCCTAAGAGAGATTTGAACTGATGGTCTTAGAGTTTCATTCGTAGTAGATAGCTTTCAGATAACTGACCCTCTGTAATCTGCAATATGTTTGTGTGCAATACAAAACTAACGCTTTGTGTCGTACTGAATTTGAAGATACGTCATAATTATCCGTATTACCGGTTACAAATTTTAACGTTTGTTTTGTATGGATATGAAACGTAGTTCCTGTGAAGAAGGATCATAAGTTATCTGTGTCCGAAAAAATGTGTTGCTGAATGCATCTGGATATAAGAAACAAAAACATTTGGCAGTTTGAAATATGACTTAAGGAGGACCTTAATGGGGTGTATGGCTACAGGTCACCTACTTCTGTTAGGGTAATGAAATATAAGGGGTTATGATGGGCTGGACATTTTGCTGGAACGGGACAGGAGATGCATACAGAATTTTGGAATATGTCTACTTGGAAGGGAAAGAAGTAATTGAGGGCTTGGAACTTACACTTTCTGACCCGAGAAAGTGGATGCAACTAATAAGTACAGGATTTTATTTTGTGGGAGATTTTTTTTGTTAACTCTTGAACACTGAAGTTTTGTTACAACAATTCAGCACGAAAACATTTTCAGGAAAGCTCCTGTATTCAGTCTCGCTTCAACGAAACATAAATGAATAGAAGAATCCTTTCGCCTGAGAACTACTTTCCTGATGAGATGTTCATATGTGTATCGTTCTGGATTCTTAACTTACGTTTATACATTACTGTGATTTTTTCTGTGTGTGTTGTAAATATGGGTAACATTGCCCTAACAAATTTGACGACTCAAATAGCTTACGCAAGTACGGATGGGCTTCCGTCTGCCTAATATTTACCGAATAAACAATTAGTCCCTTTCGTTGTGTTTATAGGCTGCGTGTATGTTAAGACTGTCCCTGTACTTAGCCAAAATAAGCATAATGATATTACTCTGCGTTTAGCTGCATGCATTCCTGCAGCCTACATTAGGTGGATGTGAATGGTCAGCTTCGCATTCCAGTCGCTTTGTTCTCTTGAATAGGGTCCTGTTGGATAAGAGACTGAGTTGGCTCTAGAGTCGGTCTGGATGGAGAATTGAGGGTCAAGTGAAATATATATATATTTTTTTTCATTGGGCAGTCTGTCTTGAGACAAGTTCATAGCTTCTTCCAAAGCGAGTTCTTCCAGAGAGTTCGATCTAGTGCTTCCTCTTTCATATCCCATTATCTTTTCCCTAATGTCATCCAGTAGCTGCTTCATTTGTAAACTTATCAATGACTGAAACTTAATAGCTGGTGTAGCTCAGTCAGTATAGTGATTAGCGTATGGGCTGGACGACCGAAGAACGGTGACTAAATTTTCAACAAGGCAAAGAAATATTTTCTTTTCCACAGCGCTTAAATCGTCTCTGGGTTCCACATAGCTTCCTATCCAGTGGGTTTCCGCCGCCCTTTCCACGGCTTTCAAGCTTTGTACACGTGAAACTGACCGATCGCCACAATTCAATACAGAGGTTTAAAATGCGGGGAGTTATACCACCACTCCCCCAACCGTTATCATGTCGTGGTACTAAATCACAGGAACAACTGTGCCGTTGATAGCCGCGTCTTGAGTTTTACTAGAATCTTTTTTATTTTTTAAACCACAACTACTTTTCCGTGTAAAAGTTTGGTACTTACTGTTATGTATGAAGTGTCTAGGTTAGTCTTTTTTTTTACCATTTTATGTATTCTGTTTATTGCGTTACATATTTCTTTATATTAAGTTTTGTGTTTTCGGAAGGGAGTTTTTATAAACCATCTTCCGGCAGTACTAAATTGCAAAATGTTTAATTGGGGGAATAGTGGTGTTCTGTAACGTTAGTTCCTTTATCACGTGTAAGCCCTGAGTTCGAAATTATGTAAGAGTTAATCCCCACCCCTAAGCGAGTCACTAAACTTGTAAAATGGGAATTTAACTTATAAGAGAGGAATTAAACTTCTCAGAAGGTAATTAAACTTGTAAAAAGAGAACTCAGTTGCTTTGAAAGTAATTAACTTTCAACTGACGCCCACCTTTTATTGACCAAACCGTTAGCTTTACTTCTAAGAGCGAAATATCCTACAGGCAGAAATGCCATCTTAATTATTTGTATATGAAAGTTAAATGCTGAAATTTACGCCCTCGACTAACCACCGATACTGCCACGTTGTCAGAAGATCTTGATTTCAAATCTCGATGTGGAAACAGTCTATTTTTATTTATTTTTCTCGTGGTTTTCCTCAGTCCCTCGAGGAAAATGCCGGGTTATTATCGCAAATTAGGCCACGACCGCTTCCTGCCACATATTTTCCAATTATTTATTAATCATCCTACATTTTGAAGACGTGCAGTTTGGGTGCCTGACAGTGTCGTTAAATAACCACCAATAGAAATAGGCCAAAGAGGTGCGAATTCTTGTGTGAAATTTTCAGTGGCTACCATTCTCATGATTTATTCCTTCTGATCTAAACGTTTGTACAACCTTGCTGTAGACAAAGGAACAAAACACTTACGAAGGAAACGTGATCTAACACTTCCTGTGGTAGTAGGACAAACATGCAGATTATGCACTTATTGTGAGTTTATACGTGGATGTATCTGCTCGCTTTGTTTTACTGTGTCGGTAGTTCCTCCGAAAACACGTAGAGAAACCTTTCTTAATGCCTTACGTTTTTCCCCGTCTTTACAGATCATCATTAGTTTGACATAAAACCTGTTTCAATTCAGATACGTACCGATCTGAAGACCAACGAAGCTCCAGGAAAACTACATGCTTCTTCAGAAGCAAAAACATGGGCGTTTAAAATGTCCGCTTCTTATGTATTTCTTCTTTACGTGTAGACAGTCTTGAACGAATTTCATAATTTCACTTATCAATACGAGCCGGGCAATCGTCATCCCACGTAGCGGGCAGAATATCAGTCTTACTAGAAGAAGACAACGTAAAGGAGCCTTACAATCTCGACCCCCCTCCACATCTCACTCGACATGTCGAGTCGTTCAGCTCAGTGCTTCTTAACTTAGTGCATCTTGTATTACATCGCCATTTTGTCAAAAAAAACTGTACTCCTGCTCTGATGACAACGAAGAGTTTCTTTTACCAAAACGTGTACTTTTACACTGCAATCTTGTATATTTTTGTAAAGGTAAAGTAAGGCAAGCCGATCCCAGTGGCCGCGCGGTCTAAGGCGAGGGTCTGCGGCCGCTCGCTTGCTGGGATTGTGGGTTCGAATCCCGCCGGGGGCATAGAGATGTCTGTCTCTTGTGAGTGTTGTGTGTTGTCAGGTAGAGGTCTCTGCGATGAGCTGGTCCCTCGCCCAGAGGAGTCCTACCGAGTGCGGTGTGTCTAAAAGTGTGATCATGAAGCGTCGAAAAATGAGGCGGCTTAGACCCCCAAGGGGCTGTCGAGCCATTGAAAAAAAAAAAGTAAGGCAAAGTTAAGCATCACGAAGACGTAGCGCGTATTGTTAACTGAACCCACAAACTTCTAGAAATTTGAGTATTGCGTGATACATAACCCTGATAATGTATGTGAAAACCTTTAAATGCTGGTCCACCTAACCATTTTATGAGGCTCTGAGCTCTGGAAGTTTTTATTAAATTCAGCCACCCCTAGAGCTTCTAACTTACAGAAATTTTCTTACCATTTTTCAATCCGTCGTCAGAGATTATGCTAACATATTACGGATCATTGTTAAACCACATAAGACAAAAAAGTGTTTCAATTTTTTGTTCTTTCGATGAAGATATCTCCATTAAATCCTCACATCTGAGATGCTGCAATGGCTAATTCTCTTTTATGTTTTCCCGGAATTTTGTTCCTTTATTTATTTCCTCATTCATTCATTCATTTTTTTCAAAGGACGGTATTTCATAAACAGTAGATATTACTTATTTTGTTCTGCAAACTTTCTTTCGTATAGTTCTTGTTACGTGTTCTGTTGGGAAAATAAGGTTAAAACAGCGGTTTAATCGATGATTTCGGTCTCCGGATACGTGACACTGCGTCGCTGGACACATGGTTCCCGACGTTTCGAAAGAACGTTTCGCCTTCAAATTCAAGTGTTTAAGGTCCATGGACCTTTGACCCTACGTCCTTGAACTATGGAAGATGAAGGCAACACCTTCCTTGGAGAGGTAGGGAAACAAGCCAGCGACACAGTGTCATGTCGCCAGACGATTGGAATAAAAAGAATTTATGCCCGTATGGAAAGTGGGAATTCTGTAAGACTTTTATAGACGAAAATAAAATTTTCTGTAGAAAGTTTAACATAAAAATTTCGTTGAAAGTACTGGGGCTAGATAAGGTGTCAATGACAAAATAGAATAAAAGGAATATTGAAATATGTGTGTACTGTGGAGAGGACGTCCCTCCGTTACGTTACAGAGTTAATCGGTGCACAGTTCATGAACCGGGCCTACTCAATAAATAATAATATTAATATTAATAATAATTTGTTATTACCTCTATGCATGGTATTTACAATCATGCACCTGAAACAAACCATGTTTCTAGGACATATAATTTTGCTCCTGTTCTGTGGTTACATTATATGGTATATACAGGGCCATTTCCCATGTAAATGTTTTTGTTGTCATTATTACTTTTTTTACGTGTGGGGCTAACAACTCAAATGCCAATTACAATCCTAGCACAAATACAAAAGTACAACATAAATAGCAAAATCAAAGCAACAAAAAAGAATATGTTTAAGGAAAAAAATGAGAAAAATGAAACGCTGCCTCAACAGACTGACATCATTCCACCAAGTTACATTACATTCTTTTCTGCACACGCCAATTCAGCAACCATATAAGTTTAAATGACAAAACATAAATGTACCTTAACACACAACACGTACTAAGAACGACAAATCCCGATGGGTAAAAAATAATCAGTACTTGTGAATTTGTAACAAATTAATGCAGAATCTGAGTTAGAGAAATAACTGGCTTTCTAAAATGTCGAAGCATAATACTACTACTACTACTACTACTACTACTACTACTAATAATAATAATAATAATAATAAACTTTTATGGTGGGTAACACCACTACATGCACCATAAATTGTGACCACAGAATAGCTCCAACATTATATACTCTGGAAACATTGTTTTTTCAGGTATGTAATTGCAAATACTCTGCATAAAGTTGATAAATAATAATAATAATAATAATAATTTGACGCTTTACGTAATGCAGTTTTTCTCCATCAAGCCTTAATCATAATACAGATTGACTATAGTAATTTTTTATTTAATTATACAAAAACGTGTTTCTACAATCAGGAGATCATCCTCAGTATTATATTTTCTTTTCGGTATGCCAAATCTTCCTGCACAGAAGTTTCGTGGTAGAATTGAAGACACGCAATACGGAGATACCTACGACCGTGACGCATTTCGCAACTAACTTCATCAATTATGTCTTGTCACATAAGTTGGAAGTTAAATATGCTCTTACGTTTACATGCGGGGAAAGTTCTAACATGGGCTACGTGCGGAGAGCTGAGATAAAAAAAAACCTTGAAAGATAATTTTTGGAATATTTCTAGAAAGAACAAAGACATTAAAAGAGACAAACAACTTCGTTCTTTGTGCAAAACTAACTATTAGATGCGATTTGAAGTTGTGTTATTTTAGAAAAGGTAGAAAGATTTTCAAATGCGAAAATGTATATGCTTTTATCGTTGATAGAGGAAATGTCCTTGGATTGCTATCAGCTATAAAGCGTTTCAATAAGGAAGAATATCCTGCATTGTGTGGAAAGCAAACACAGGTACTTTTTGTGTTAGTATTACACATGTTGCCTACTATCTTACGCCTTATGGCGCACGTGCACATAGCAGTAAGCACAGCTTGTACTTCCAGTAATGCTGAAGAATGAAACAGCTCTTGATCTTGTGTTCTCCATATTAATAGAAATTCCCTGCGAATTTTTCACTTCCAGACATTTTTGTTACTGCTGGTTCAACGACATAGCGTCACATCCCTCGCTTGGTTCTTCATATCTTTCAAGAAACAGCAAATTTTCATATCCCACCGATACACAATTTTACAGGAGATAGAAAATACGCGACAGAGCCTTAATAGACCAACACGTAAGCATGTTATATTTTAACGAAAATATGACAAGTATTTTTTTTTTTTTTTTGTGGACACAACATTTTGACAGAAGGTGTGTTTGCAACCAAACTGTCTACTAATGCGGGAATCTCAGTTTAATATATTGTGTGGGTTACGACAAATTCCCTTTTAATGGTAAAGCTATCCTATTACAGGCCTGGACAGGCCCTTAGGGTTCCAGGAGGTTGATGCTTCCAGATTTCTAGACAGTCCGCACATGAAGGTTGTCAGCCCTACGCACCGGCCACCTTTACCCCCCCCCCCCCCCCCCAGGAAATATTCCTGGTACTCATTTCTGTTAGAAACTGGGTCGGCCATAGTGCGGCCGAAAGGATTATGTCAATGAAAGATTCCAATGTCACTTCTGGCTTGCAGTGCAGTGCCTCAACCTACTGTGCCACCGCGTGCGATATTTGATTTTAATATCCAGACGTGAGTACGTTGGTGGGCGATAAACGTCTACACTTGTATTCGGAAGGTGCCTGGTTCGAATATAGGTCGGATTACCGGCTGTTCTGATTGAGTTTTTCTCGGGTTTCCTCGGTCCTTCCAAGAAGATTCCAGGAAGTTAATCAATCAGGCCTCCAGAGCATCCTTCCAAATCCTTTCCAAGCCTTCATTTAATAGTTACCCTAACTGGAGCCGGGATAGCGTAGTCGTCATAATGATTAGGCTACTGGCTGGATGACCGAGGAATTGGCTTGATTCCCGGCAGGGGCAAGCGATTTTACTCTGCTCCGAAACGTTCCTACCGAGTGTGAGTCTTACAATTTATCTTCCTCAATACGTACGGGAGGATCTCGCCCCGGGGTGAAGCGGCCGGAGCGTGAAGATGACCACTCATCTCCATATAGTGCCGAAGTTAAGCGTGAGTGAAGTTATACTTTTACTTTCACCATATATTTGTATCGTGTGGACAGGGAAACATTTTTTTTTGCCTTACCTTACCCTAACATGGAAGCCATATAATCTGCGATACTGGTAGAGTTATAAAACAGACCACACACTCATACACACACACAAATTATGAGAATCTCTCTTGGGTCTCTCAGGCTTATTCCGTTTTTTTTCACAATACGAGGTCTGACACAAAAAAAACGAGACTAACCCTATAGCTCTGGAACCAAGAGTGGGGGGACGAAACAAATCTACGGCTATGGAACATGATCTGTCCTGTCACAGTGTTACAAGTTTCAGCTCGATCGCTTCACTCAGTACAAGTTGACGCATCTTCAAATATAGGCGTGTTTTTACCCTCGGACGGAAAATGTCGGACTGCAAAAGTGAACAACGAGTTAACATCAAGTTTCTTGTTAAACTGAAGAAATCCGCGACGGAAACTTTTCAATTATTGACTGAGGCTTATGATGAAGATTGCATATCTCGTGCACGCGTTTTTGAGTGGCACAAACGATTTTCGGAAGGCAGAGAAAGCGTGAAAGATGATGATCGCCCAGGCCGGTCACGCACAGCTGTTAATGATGACAACATTGAAAAAGTGCGACATGTGATTCGAAAAGTACCTAGAGAGTGGGTACCTAGCGGCCAGACGGTAAATCAACACTATTACATTGAAGTTTTGACGAAATTACGGGAACGTGTGAGAAGGAAACGACCGGAATTGTGGCAAAACGGGTGGATTTTGCATCAGGATAACGCGCCAGCCCACAACGCTTTGTCTGTGAAGCAGTTTTTAGCCAATAAAAACATCACTGTGATGGAGCACCCACCTTATTCGCCAGACCTCGCTCCCTGTGACTTCTGCCTCTTCCCAAAAATCAAGTCGGTGTTCAAAGGGACCCATTTTTTATCGGTAGAAGATGTGAAAGTAAAAACGACGGAGATCCTCAACAGTCTGACAGAAAATGACATGCAGAATTGCTTTGAACGTTTGCAGCATCGTATGCAGCTGTGTGTTAACTCAGAAGGGAAGTACTTTGAAGGCGATCGTAGTTAATTTGCTGAATTTGTCAAACAGAAATAGTTACAGACACAATCTCGTTTTTTTGTGTCAGCCCTCGTATGTGTGGAGTGTGCTATTTTATTTATTCGTTAAGACATATCGGAAACAAAGAACCTATTTGCTTACATACATAATTACTTACATACATACATACATACATACAAACAAACACACATTCTAAATAGCCTGTGTGTTCTAACCTTCGGAGCCAATATTCACTAAAGGAAGTAGACAAAACCTCAAGGTATTTTCCTCTTACTTAAAACAAATAATGTTTCTAATATTTATTCACAAGTTCTAAGTAATGAATCTTGTCTTTCTTTTAACAGCATTGCCAAAATTATTAAAATTCATTTAAGTTTACAGTAATTTCGCTGTTCAATGTTGGAGATGCCGATCCCAGTGGCAGCGCGTTCAAAGGCGTGGGTCTACGGCCGTTCGCTTGCTACGATTGTGGGTTCAAATCCCGCCAGGGGCATGTATGTTTCTTGTGAGTGTTGTGTGTTGTCAGGTAGAGGTCTCTGCTACACGCCGATCACTCGTCCAGAGGAGTCCTACCGAGTGTGGTGTGTCTGAGCGTGATCGTGAAGCCTCGATAATGAGGCGGCCCTGGCCGACTAGGGGCTGTGCGTCATGAAAAAAAATATATACCTGTTAACTGGCGTCATGTCAAAGAGAATATTTGTGTAACATTTGTGATACTAGGAAAAAATATATTTTATCATATTTTGCGTGGGTAATAATGTTACAAATCTTGGTGGAAAGGAACTAAGTGCCGTCTCCCAACCACACACGTTTTTGCGTAGAGACTTCGTACCAATGTTCTAATTCAGTGTATTCTTGAATCTCAGTATTAATGGGGCACGGTCTGGCAGTTCGGACATTACAGGTTTGCTCCACAGGGAGCAAAGTTTCTTTTTAAGTTCTCTTTACTCTTTAAGAAAAGGCCTTATGTGGAGATCACATCCGTCTGCTCGTCTGTTTGACCCAATATCAGCGACTAAACCAATTGTCTGATTTTCATGTACTTCGATGTAAGAGCTGTTTACAAAAACATTTGTCGACCAATTTAACTTTCCCCAGGGGTATTATCTCTTCTAGCGTCAAGGCTAAAGCAGCGTGGAACATTACTTCTGTTCTCTTAATACAGGGTATACACAAAAGAATGGTGCGGTTTCCCTTTATTCACCATTGAAACCGTACCATTCTTTTGTGTATACCCTGTATATCTTTCTTACGCTAAGCTTAGGCACAGGGATAGTATGTTTAATTTTGTTTAAGGATCAGAAAATCACCTCAGGGACCTTCTGGATATTGTGGTCTCCTGTTTTAATCCAGTGTTCTGCAGAGAATTTCGAAGAAAAATCTAATTTGTATGCACAGTAGCTGTCTTTATGAAAACACAGCGACTGAGCTTGCTCACACAGACTGAGAGGAACTTAGTGCAACCCTGGGCCTTCAGGCAAGACCATTCTGCACACATTGGATGGGGGAAGCTTAGAAACTGTCAGAGCAGCATCAAGGGAAGTACGAGTTGAGTGCAGAAGTAGGGTACGGAATGCAAATAAGGATCGATATACCGGATTTTGTTTGTGTCTTTTTACATTTAGTTTTCCTTAATGAAATTCAGTGTTTTAATTTTTAACATATGATCGATATAAAGAATAAGGAAATATAGCCTTTTCTGTTACTTGAACACGAAGGATCAGAAAAAATAAAATGGAAATTAGGCATTCGATTCTCATCAGAGTCCGTTCTGTGAATTTCACAATAATACAACCTACGTCCCTGTGATTCATTTCAATATTATTGTCCATTTCCGTTTCGATTTTCAAAATATCCTCCGTCATGCGGACGTAGCTAGTGTGGAGCGAGTGTTGCGGCCCGCTCCGGGCAACAGAGTCAAAGGGGCGGCAAAATGGGCGACAAAGTGAGAATTTTGAATGAAAACTTTGATTTTCTCTGTTTAACAAATTTTAAATTATTGATAGGAAGAAGGAATTTCAATACATAATTGTGAGTTTTTAACGGTCCTAATTTCTCTCAGGGGGCAGTCATTGTTTTTACTCGCCCCGCGCGTAAGAAACGTACGTACGCCTCTGATCTGCCGGGAAATTTTCGTAAATAGATTTTGTACAAATTTACTACCATTTTCAAGAGAGTTACTTTATCGGCTCTTTGTACATCGACTTTGTGTAACCCACATTTACATTCGCCAAAGAAGAATAGGCTTCTTATAGGGAAATTTATTTATAAGAAGAAAAAAACTTATTTTATGACAAAATGAAAATAGAAAAACAAACCGTAGAGAAAAACGTTATAATAACGAGAGATCCATTATTCATTTACAGACAAATGTCGTATTTAATACATGACGACAGAGCTGCAGCTTAAGGGATGGACAGACATGATGTTGCCATTAGCATATATGTACCTTTTTTCACGGCTCGACAGCCCTTAGTGGGCCAAGGCCTTCTGAATGTCGAGGCTTCACGATCATGTTCGGACACACCACTCTCGATAGGACTCCTCTGGACGAGTGATCAGCCCGTCGCAGAGACCTCTACCTGACAACACACAACAATCACAAGAGGCAGACATCCATGCTTCCGGCGGGATTTGAACCCGAAATCCCAGCAAGCGAGCGGCCGCAAACCCACGCCTTAGAACGCGCGACCACTGGGATCGGCTAGTATATATTTTAACTATAAAAAACGGTAGGTCCTACGGAATGGAAAGCGTTAAGAACGGGCAAATTTCTTCATATACAGTAATTCTAAATTCATCACATGCTCGAATGTTTAGACGAGAATAAATTCCGGGACTACTTTTTACCATTCAGGAGTGAGATAACGCGATCTGTATAGTGACTAGGTTACTAACGTAATTCCCGGCAGGAACAAGGGATTTCTGTCTTTACTAAGGCATCCAGACGGGCTTTGGGGCCCCCAAGCCTCCTGTTCACTGACACCCCGTGCTCTTTCCCCGGGTTTAAGCAGCTGGGGCGTGAAATTGACCACTTCTTTCCACCTAGTGCCGCAGTTAAGAATTAGTGGAACTGTACCTCCACTTCTCAGTAAGCCTTTATAGCGTGCACAGAGAAAGCTGTCCTTCACCATGTAACCATTCAGTTCATAAGCCTTTGTCTTTTGCTGTCTAAACACGTGAGCCTGATAATTAAAGTATGTACAATTAGAGTTTTATTATTTATTTACCATAAAATATGCGTGTGTGAAAATTTATCTGACACAGTAGGGGAGATTGAGTAGAATTTTGTATAAAATTTGCGGTTTATTATGGAGGTAAATGTTCATATTCTGTTTTTTTTAGTTGTAACACTGTGTACTCTGGTATGTGGGTATAAATTTTCATAGAAACATTTGCATCCATATACTGAAGATTGTGGCAGCATGTCCATATGAAACATTCGTGTCCACCAACTACACAACACGGTGCAAAATTATTTGAAAGATAACGTTATTGAGGGTGCGACTGGCGGGGTATGGAAACGATCAGAAACAGTCGGGGAACTTGAAGGGAAGTGATTAGATGGAAGACGTAGGATTAGAGGGGAAGATAATATTAAAGTGGATATTACAGGACTAGGATCCTTTTGGTTCAGGACACAAACGCGTGATCGACACTTTTGAGGAAATTAATTAGTTTCTTGAAGAGCGGAGAATTTCTTGTGTATAAGAGCGTCTGCCAAACTTCAGAAGAAAGACTTAAATTTTTGTCGGAGTTATTTATTTATTTATTTATTTATTTGTCTATCTACGTATGTATATCCTGACTTATTCACTCAGTGAGATGTGATTGTCGACACGGTCTGCGGTCACACGGAGTTCATTAACATGAGAAGTGCAAGTACGTGCATATTGTATTTAGCTGATTTTTCAAAACTGCTTATGGAAATTTATAGATGTTAACAAGAACGTTCCTCATTCCTGTATACGTAGGCACCGATACCTCAGCTAACATGAGTAGCTTTTTTTGCAAGTGTGTTATTTAACTACCACGCAGGCTGAGGGTGTTTGAGAATAGGGTGCTGAGGAAGGTATGTGGGCCTAGGAGGGACGAGGTAACAGGGCAGTGGAGTAGACTACTTAACGCGGCATTTATGATCTTTACTCCCCACCAAATATTATTTGGGTGATAAAAATCAAGAACAGATTTGGACGTTTGGGGGAGAGAACAAGTGCATACAGCGTTATCGTGGGGAAACCGGAGGAAAAATACCACTTGAAAGAACTAAGTGTAGATGGGAGGATAATATTAAAACTCGATTTTAAAGAAGTGCGATGGGGCATTGACTTGATTTATCTGGCTAAGGTTAGGGACAGGTGGCGGG
The DNA here is from genome assembly GCA_021186555.1 of Reticulitermes speratus. Classification (NCBI taxonomy): domain Eukaryota; kingdom Metazoa; phylum Arthropoda; class Insecta; order Blattodea; family Rhinotermitidae; genus Reticulitermes; species Reticulitermes speratus. The sequence goes on from JAJKFL010000014.1 coordinate 11,111,042, forward strand.
TTCTTGTGACTGCGGTAACCAACCGCCGGTTTCCATAAAATGCTGATCATTTCTTGACTAGCTGAGGAACTGTTAGCTTCTCAAGAAGGACTCTGCTCAGTGGAGTTAGTTATTTAATTAGTTAGTTAGTTGACACTGCCTCTAGCTTACATTATAGCTGACAGAGGAATGAATATGGAGCAGTGGTGGAATGATACTGACTGGAAAAACTGTATTACTGGGGGAAAGACCTATCCCCATGTCACTTGTCCAGTATGGGCCCCCATATGTAACGGCATGGGGCTTAATTGCCTGAACCGTTGCAGACCAAAGTGTGTACCGTCAGAATGTAACGCATATGATGAAAATTATGTATTTAACGGGTGTCCTTCATACTGCGTATGTCGTTGTTTACTGATATATTTAGAACTGGCATTTTTCACAGAATGTTCTGAGGCCCAGATTAGATGTTATGTTTCTATCCTATTAGATACCTTTGCAAACGTCATGTGAAGGCTACCATTTGATTGCAGACGATGTCTTACATGAATAATGTTTTCTAAAAGGTTCTGACGATGGTGTATAACATTGAGAACTACTTGTCTTTTGGACTTTGTCCATCTTCTTTAATGTGAATATAAAATATAAAATATAGAAATATAAAATTCACTACGTTTCGGAAGATGGCTCTTCTCCCGTCTTCAGGCGATGCCTACTCAGATGGGTCCTATTGATCAAGCTAGACTTAATCACTGGACAACCCAGTCAGTAGAATCACTGTGATTTTACTGAAGATCCATCTTCCGAAACGTAGTGAATTTTATATTTTTATATTTTATATTTACATTAAAGACGATGGACAAAGTCCAAAAGACAAGTGGTTCTTAATGAATAATGTTGTTTATTTCACTGAATATTAAGTCAGGTAGGGGCCGGGATAGCTCAGTCGGTATAGCGACTCGCTACGGGCTGGACGGTCCGGGGATCGAATCCCGCGCTGATCCCAGTGGCCGTGCGGTCTAAGGCGTGGGTCTTCGGCCGCTCGCTTACTAGGATCGTGGGTTCGAATCCCACCGGGGCATGGATGTTTGTGTTGTGTTTGTTGTAAGGACGGTAGTATGGAACGTAAAGTGACATGAAGGACGAAAAGGATTAAATAGTACAAAAATGGATCAAAGGGGGAAAACCCCGGACAGGCGAAAAAAAAAAATCCCGGTGGGGGCGAGATTTTTCGCATACGTCCAGACCGGCCCTGGGGCCTACCCAGCCTCCTATACAATGGGTACCGGGTCTTTCCCGGGGGTAAAGCGGCCGGGGCGTGGTGCTGACCACCCACCCCCAACTAGCGCCGGGGTCAAGAATGAGTAGAGCTATACCTCTACTCCCCCTTTGGGCCTCCATGGCCTGTTATAGGGAAAACTTTACTAAACTTTATTAAGTCAGGTGAGTTGAAGTGTTTACGTATGCAAACGCAATTCTTTCTCTGTACATTTGTTTTCTAGTTATGAGACTGAGGCCTGGTATTTCCATTGTTTCTTTATATCACTGCAAATACAACGCAAAGACACCCCATATTTGTCTTGTTCAAAGCAGACTTACAGTATGAGATATAGAGTTCTCTCTCTTGCGACTATGAAAAATATTATCTTACGGAATGTGACGAAAATTTTGAATTATCTACTGACGTTTCAGAGCAGCCTAAGGCCCCTATCTGAAAGGCCCCTAAATTTCGATCAGGCTACACGGTGTCGCATCTCAGGTGACACTGTTTTTGGTAGACCTTACAATATTCAGCCTGGCAACAGAGTAAATCATATCGAGAAAGAGACTTGTAGTACATAACAAATAGTAACATATACAGAGTCTGGTTGCTTTCATGCTTTGTGCATTTTTCTGAAACTTGTTACGTTTTAGAGTAAGAAGTTAAAATAATCTTCTTCAATAGAACAAGTTTATTTTCTGGTGTGGTTTATGAATATTGTTTGGATGTACGTAAATAAGTTAACATCCATACAGTCCACATTAAAATTGGAAGTGGGTATCCAGAGCGATACAGTGACGAGGCTAACTAAACTAACTAACTAACTCCATGGAGCAGAGTCCTTCTTGAGAAGCTAACAGGTCCTCAGCTAGTTAAGAAATTCCCCGCGTTTTATGAACCCGATGTTCATTACCGCATTCACAAGAGCTCGCCACCTGTCCCTATCCTGAACCATATCAATCCAGTCCATGCCCCCCATCCCTCTTCTTGAAGATCCATTTTAATATTATCCTCCCATCTACGCCTGGGCCTTCCAAGTGGTCTCCTTCCCTCAGGTCTCCCCACCAAAATCCTGTATGCACCTCTCCCCTCACCCATACGTGCTACATGCCCCGCCCACCTCATTCTTCTTGATTTGATCACTCGAATAATATTTGGTGATGAGTACAGATCATTAAGCTCCTCGTCATGTAGTCTTCTCCACTCCCCTGTTACCTCGTCCCTCTTAGGCCCAAATATTCTCCTCAGCACCCTATTCTCGAACACCCTCAGCCTAGGCTATGGGATGGAAAACCGAGGAATCGTGGCTCGATTCCCGGCAAGGTCACCAGATTTTCCCCTGCTCCATACTATACCATACTGAAATCCACCAAGCCTCCTATTTAATGGGTACCGGGTTTTTTTTCGGTGGGGGAAAGTTGCAGAGGCGTGACGCTGAGCACTTCCCTTTATCTGGTACATTAGTTAAGAATGGGTACAGCTTAAATTCCACTGTCTCATACACTTTCCTAACTTGCACTGGGACACCTTTACCTTTTCCCTTTACCAATTTCAAACTCTTGGTTGTGGATCGCATGAGTTGTCTTGTGACTATCATCCTTTTCCTCTCAAGATCATCATATTAAAGACATACGGAATAAGTGACGGTAATCGTAGTGTAGAAGTTACGAACTACCTTCCCTTCCTCTTATCTTCCATTCACCATTCTCTCAGTGTTTTTATGTCACTTTTATGTCAAAGTGAGTTTCTCTGATCGACTTGTACAGAATATCAAAAGTAACACAGAAACAAATGAAGGGCATAAATGTAATAATCCTTGTGGTGTTGTTATACTGAAAGATGTGTGTTTACTGTTCTAAATACAATTGACGACAATTTGTATCGGCACCTGGACCTTTTGGTAATAGGCTAGAATGATAGTACGCTCCAGTGGAATGGAAGAGATCATTTATTAGGCCTGGGGCTAGATGGGATTATAATACTAACTTGGATCTTAAAGAGAAAGAATGTGTGGTACTTTGGTGGACTTGATTTAAATGCCCCGGATTACGGTCCAGTGGCGTGCTTTTCTGAACACGGTATTTAGTCTGCGGGTTGCATACAACTTGTGAAATTACTTTACCACCTCAGGGACTGCCAGTTTCTCGCGAAGGACCGCCCCGATATTTCTTTTCATTTACTTAAATGCTAAATATAATTGCTTGTACAGTTATAAGTGAGAATTTAAAATATTTGGTTTGAAAGTCACATATTTCGAATCGCAGTACTTTAAGCAAGTGTTATTCACCTCCTTTTTCATATGACAGTAATCCACTTTACAGGCTTCCATAAAACAGGTTTTTTTAAATGGCTCGACAGCCCCTTGGGGGCCTAGGCCTCCTCATTTTTTTTTCGAGGCTTCACGATCACACGTTTCAGACACACCACACTCGGTAGGACTCCTCTGGACGAGTGACCAGCTCGTCGCAGAGACCTCTACCTGACAACACCACAACACTCACAACAGACAGACATCCATGCCCCCGGTGGGATTCGAACCCACAATCCTAGTAAGCGAGCGGCCGCAAACATAAAACACCTTACATAATCTAAAGTATCCTTGTAGAAGGAGGACACCGCAATCGGTTTAATCTTTTCATTGGATGAGACGAATGCAGCTCTATGTGTGTGTGTGTGTGTGTGTGTGTGTGAATGCAGTTAAATGGCATGTAATTCTGTCTGCTGTCTCTAACTCATATCTTTATTCCGTAATTGAAAACCTACTCACTCGTATTGCCATAATGGAAAGATTCACCGTGAAACAAATGGAACGTGTTCAGGCTGACAACACTGTTTGTCTTAACTTTCACTATCCATTCCTGTAACAACTACTGTACAGTAAATATGTGTGGAACCTCGGCTTTCACTTAAGTTTACATATAACATCAGCGGAAGAAGAAAAGACTGCGTGCCTTGAACCGCAGCTTTGTGTTTGAAATTCAAAGTAGACTGTATATTTGAATGTTATTAACAAGTTGTTCAGCTCTTACAGACACATATAGGGACTAATTATACATACATATATATATATATATTATCACAATCAGCCGATCCCAGTGGCCGTGCGGTCTAAGGCGTGGGTCTGCGGCCGCTCGCTTACTGGGATTGTGGGTTCGAATCCCACCAAGGGCATGGATGTTTGTGTTGTGTTGTAAAAAGACGGTTGTGGACCGTGACACGAAAAAGGATTAATACAGAACAAAAATGGATCAAAAGGGAAAACCCAGGAATTAGTAAAAAAAAAAAAAAAAAAAAAAAAAAATTCCACCGGGGGCATGGATGTTTGTGTTGTGTTATACGGTAGTATGGAACATAAGTGACATGATGGACGAAAGGATTTAATACAGTACAAAAATGGATCAAAGGGGAAAAACCCCGGACAAAAAAAAATATAATCCCACCAGGGGCATGGATGTATGTGTTGTGTTTGTTGTAAGGACGGTAATATGGACCGTAAAGTGACATGAAGGACGAAAGGATTTAAACAGTACAAAAATGGATCAAAGGGGAAAAACCCCGGACAGGCAAAAAAAAAAAAACCCACCAGGGGCATGGATGTCTGTCTATTGTGAGTGTTGTGTGTTGTCAGGTAGAGGTCTCTGCGACGAGCTGGTCCCTCGTCCAGAGGAGCCCTACCGAGTGTTGTGTGTCTCAAATGTGTGTGATCATGAAACCTCGACGAAACGAGGAGGCTCAGGCCCATATAGGGCTGTCGAGCCATAGGAAAAAAAAATCACAATCTAGGTCAAAATGTCTGTGAAGTGTGTAGCAATAGTGCTTTATTCGGGAGATCCTCTCCTCGAACCTCGGCAAAGTTTAAGCTATCCTGACATTTTTAATTATTGTTCGTATCTCTTAAGTAGAAAGGTATGTGTCATATCCAGAAAACATTATAAGATAGACCACGAAGGTGTTTCAGCTATATACTTTCAAAGTAATTTTTTGTAATCTAAATATTTCTCGTTCTACACACCCTTGCCAAATGGGATATTACATTGTGAAAGTAGGAGGCAACCATCAAGTAGAAAGAATTTGTATGTTATTATGGAACTCTAAGAAGGATTGTCAAAGAAATATTCCGTTTTTCTTAACATTTTGCCCTAATATTGAGGCTCGAGTTGAAGGAATCCTTCGAAAATATGGCAAATTTAAAATGTGCGTTACGGACTGTAATACTAATATTTACTAAAAATTAAGTAAGAACTAAATTCAGTGTGTGCTTAATAAAACTGTGTTCATACTGTTTATTGTTACTGTATCATTTATAAATACTAAAGATTAGAAATATATAATTATACGCACTGTGGTTAACGCCACATAACTGTAATCCTAACTCTTGTTTTATATGGTTGTGAACTTAAAATATTTGGTCTCTGTTTCAAAAATAATAACCTAGATTGAGCGGTTTTAAGAACCATTGGTTTAAAAAGCATTATGGGCTACTTAGAGCGCAGATATCTGTTTGCGTAAATGGACTACAACGCAAAGACATCGCTTCTGAAAGCTATATACCTGTGGTTGTTAAGTATGCTTGTTATCGTGACCAGTCAACTGTCATATTTAAAGCATTTCTGTTTACCTGTGATGTAAATTTAATTTCCTTTTTGTCCAGCATAGCAGTCTAGTGTGTGATATGGCTGTAAGCTCATGTGCTCAGTACGTATAGAGATAACTCATCCGCAAAGGCAGATACATGCAGAAGTATATACTGTAACCTTTGCATGCAGTGTAGATGTGGTGAAACAAGTATATGAGAATCTTCAGTACAAAAATGTGAAACCTTAGCACCAACAGAAGGAAACAAGACAAGTTCCAAAACAACGAGTGCCGTCAAATATGAACTGACAACAAATTTTGTGAAAAGTTACAAGGAACATATTTTTGAAGTGTGGTGCTGGATAAGGATGGAGAAAGTCAGTTTGATAGATGGTGTGAAAAATTACGAAGTATAAAAAAGAGTCAAGCAGGAAGGGAATATCCTACAGACAACAAAAGAAGGAAGGCTAACTGACTTGGTCACATTTGCGTAGGAACTGCATTCTAAATAACGTTACTGAAGGAAAGATAGAAGTGACGGGAAGACGAGGAAGAAGAGGTAAGCATTTAGTGGATAACATTATAGAAAAGGGAGGATATTGAAAATTGAAAAAAGAAGCACTAGATCGCACTCTGTGGAGATCTCGTTTTGGAAGAGGCTGTGGACTTGTAAGACAGACTACACGATGATGACAAGGAACATATGCTGTACATCAAGAGTAATAGAGACATATCCAGTTATGCTAAAACTATGTTACAAACCGGCCATGAATATGGCCCTATACAGGATGTAACGGAAGAACATACAACAGCAGTATACGGAACCATTGTTAGATGGCTATGAGAGTAACAGTGACCAAAAACAGTAATATCATAAATGAGGAAATATCACGACGCTTGGCTTGATTTGCTAATATACAGTGCGAATTCTGGTATCCCAACGCAAAGACTGCACTATTAAGGCAAGGTGCTTAGGAGTAGGCTCACACGTCTCTGTACAACATTAACCGGAAGAAGGAGCCTATCCACGATAAAACGGTAACACAAGCTACAAGAACAGATTACTCAGAGGCAAGGAATACGACGTTGTGGTTTAATACTCTGTGTTTGTTTGGTGTGTACGTATGAAAATTTTGAGCCGAAAGGGGGTTTTATTTTCACATTATTTACAAAAAGTGGCTATTTTCCTACCTTTATTAGCTCTTTCATATATTTCAGAATTTAATATTCAGTAATGTCAAATAGCTATGTGCTCACTGTATAACGATACGGAAGGATCTTTGTTTGAAACTCTTGTTCTTACCTATAAATATAGCAGACAACTGACATTTTGGTTTTTAACGGCTGTGAGTAAAAACGATTAAAGTTTGGCAGAGCTGGCAGCGTTTCATTGGAACAAGCTGGTGAGACTTTAAGGCCAGAAGATGGAGGAAGCATATTGTTCAAGAACGCTCACAGCTGTATATAACAGCGCACGGTGTTACATTCTGATAAACACTCAGTCACCTTCGTAGCAGACATCTGTGTAAATAACTGAAATTTTCATTGCAGACTCCTTGCGCTCTGCTGGAATGCTCACCATTCGCTTTTGCTGTCATTGTATGTCCTTTTGAGGGCATTTATATTTCTAAAATGTTCACATTTCTTAAAAATCCTTGGAAAAAATTATAAATTTCTCAGATATTTTGTTGCCTGACTTCATATTTCTCCAATATTCCAAGCTTGACTCTGTTGTGGCCAGCTGAGGGCATTCAAGATTAATTTTTAATTAATTATTATTTATTATAATTAATATATTATGTAATAATTATTACTGTATATATTATATAATAATTAATTAATAATTAATTTTTTTGTAATACACAAAATATGCTAATGTCACGGACTTCCAAAAGTTAAATAAGAATTTAAAATTTACAGAACATTTATGCTTGGGAAGGATTACGTGTTTCCTTGCTCGCGGCTGACAAGGGAGCACTACTAACGCAGATACGCACGGAAGGGGGGGGGGGATGTATTTTTCGTGGCCTTGAAGCGTCTAATTTCGTAACGGGCGCTTCAGGAGGACGGCCACTCTTGAAGACTGACGAGGTGACAGCTTCCTGGGTTAATGACTAGTGGCTACATGGCGATACAGGAAGCACCATAAACATATTTACTTGCATGAGTGTGTTCGCTATTAAAATATAAACTACTCTGTGTAAAGAAATGTTTTAGTCGTGAGGAACCTGAAGTAGGTCAAACACAGTCTTCCGCCGACGTTTACGGACGTGGCTAATCAATGTTGTTTTGCTCGTACTGTTCAATGCTGTCTCTCTTCTTACAGCAACGACTCAACTCCATCCTCTCCCAACGTGCAGTTGTGCATGTATCGGCCAAACCCAACAATCTGTTGAATATAACTACTAGTGTAATGGTGCTGTTTCATGTCAGTTGTAAATATATGGTGTAAACATTTCTTGGAGGAGTCATTAGGCCTACTTCAGTGATTGAAGAAATGCCTGGGCATTAATTACTTTTTACTGTCGCACACCTGTATTTTAGCTTTCTTTATTTAAGATTCATATCCTGTGGGAAATGACGAGATGGAATCGTAAACAACCAAGAAGGACTGCTTAGATCCTGAAGACGGAAGCAGCATGAGTGTCCGAAACGTTGGTAACTATTTCCAATCGATACGATGTAATAGCTCAGAAGAGTTGACTTCAGCAGCACATCTGTTAGGACCTAAAATCTCGTATTACATTATTTATTGTGTTTCCTTTGTTTTCTTCCCTTCCTTTCTCATTCTTTTGTCTGTTTCTCCTTTCATTTGCTTCTTTAGTTGTGTTTGCATGTAGGTGAAGGCCGTAGCTGTGATTTGTAAAGTTTCCTTAAACTATGCTAATAAGTTTGCAACGCGATTAATATAGCTAATGGAAAGCATTTGGAATGCAATTTGTAATATTAAGAACACTCTGCATTCCACATAAATGAAATGATTGCACTTACTACAGGTTTTTCAGTAGGCTGTGTATAAGGAGTTACTCATATGCTGACACACTCCTATTTCAGACGCCGAATTTCAGAATGAATTTGGTAAGAAAACGTTTTAACGATATTTTTAAGAGGAATGAGTTCAGACACGGCTGTTTAGAAGTGTTTATTAACTTAAGGACTTAGAGTGGATCAAGTCACAAAATTTAATATTACGTATTAGGTTCGAAATCAGCAGTCTGGAATTTCTTACCTGTATCAGAAACTATTTTTTACTTTATTAGTTTTTCTAGATTATGTGAAACTGCTACGTCAATTGACACTCAAATTCTGCTGTTGGATAAATACATACATTTATGGCCTACTTTCCTGTTGGAAAGTAAAAAGGGGTCTTTTGAGATAATCTTGCTTTATCTGTGTGTGTGTGTGCTTCCACCCCCTTGAACTCTTGAAAAATTTGACCGATTTTTACGGTATTAAACTTGAACATTATGTAATTGGAAGACCCTCCATCACCATTGTTCTTAATTTGCTACAACCACTACATTCAATAAAATCGTCTCGGGCTAACAGCAGCGTCCAAGTGTAAAGATATTCCAACTTTTCAGGGATTGACTATCTGTCCATCTTCAGGGTGCTACTAATGTGTATCAGGGTTCATGGAATTTTATTATTTATTTTTATTTCCCGATTTTAAAGAGTTAATTGTTTATTTTAGTTATTGTTTCATTAGTATTAACAATATGCTGTTGGTAGTGAGATTTTATTAGTTTTAGTGGTTAGTAGGACCCTGAAGATGGGGACAGAATCAGCCCCCGAAACGTTGGAACGTCTCTACACTTTGACGCCGCTCCCTGCCCGAGAAGATTTTATTGAATCTCACATTAATGACTGTCATTTTTCTAGACGAAAGAAAAGTAATTCTCTGGAGAACTTTTAAACTCAGCTTTATATGGGGCACCTGTTACATTTGTCGCCGTTTTTAACTGTCTTTTGACGCACTGTAATCCGGTTTGGTGTCTGGAACTACTGACAGATATTTCCGAACTTGGGATAGTGCAACTACGAGATAATACACTATTTAACTCAATATAAATATTATAAATATATCATAATATTCCCTATAACTAAGCACAAGCGGCTTAGAAAAATCAATTCTCCAAGCAATAAACACTGAACAAGTTTTTGTAAAAGGTAGGTCTCTCTTGTGGTAGATTTTGACTGCCGAGCCGCTCGATACGGGGCGTTAGGCATCTGTTTCTCTCCACTGGACTGTAAACACATGGTAGGAACCACAGAATATCCGTCTGAAGTCATGTGGCCTCTGATTGAAATCTGACGTTTAGGCCTGCTGAGAAACATTTAACAAATACACACGAGGTTTTAGGTTTCCACGGGCGTGAAGATTCATAGTGTAGTATTATCAATTGTGACGCCATGTAGCATGATACATGGATGCCATTGTTTCGGATAAAAATGCTGCCTCTATCTTCAAAGTGGAAATGAGAGACATAAAGGAAGTAGGTTTTCATATAGAAATGGCGGTAAAGAAAAACATGGAAGAGAGGAGTGGCTAATCAGGCCTAAGCCTGGAAAAGAGGAGATGGACCCCAAATTAAATGGATTTCCTCTGCCTGTATTCCTGAAAAGGAATCGTTGTTACCATTCTTCCATGTTCCTGAAAAAGGGTATTGTTTTAGAATTCCTTCCTTATTCCCTGGTATATCTGCCTCTTTTTAAGGCCAGCGGCTCCCACTAGACCGTCCTCTTCCTCATCCGTAGAAATGTGTGACCACTCCAATCCGAGGCACTACTTCTGTTTACCCACACTTTTATATAATCGACCACTTTCCGAACTTACCTAATTTCTACACTGAAGATGGTAAAAAAGGTATTCTCTTCCGGAACGTTGGTACGCATCTGAAAGGCAACACTTTGTCGTAACCAATAAAAGCACACTGTGGAATAGCATCTGAAACATCGTCGCAATATATACACCAGTCTGCGTAAAAATATTTTTGATTTAACGACTCTCTCTTGAATTATGTGAAATGATGTTAGTGTTAAAATTGAAATTAAAACCAACTTGATGCACACTCACTATTAAAAAAACTTTAATAGTATATTAATTAACCCGACATGTTTCGGTCAGGTACCTGACCATATTCAGGGGTATACTACAGTTGCGCAGACCATATGTTAAAACACACATAAAATATGAGCCTATAAGGTATCGTCGTATATAAAGTTTTCACAAATCACTAAAAATCACTCAAACTTTTTTAAAATAGTCAACACTTTTAATCTAGCAATAGTTCCACCTTTTGTAAAACTTATAGCACTGTTATTGTATAATACTTTGTCATATTCACTTATGCGTCCTGTTTTTCATATCGGAGTATGTCTCGCAGAGAAGCTGTGTAGTGTACCTTTTATTGTAGATCTGCTATGATCTGAAGTCTGGGATATTATGATATATTGAGTTGACCGACAGCAAGCAACCGATACACCTCAAAACACGCATAAACCACAGTCCACGTAACAGGAAACACAAAAAACGGCAATGCAAAACCATGCATATGAAAATAACAATACGCCAATAATAACGCGCAGACATAATATCCCAGACTTCAGATCATAGCAGATCTACAATAAAAGGTACACTACACAGCTTCTCTACGAGACATGCTCCGATATGAAAAAACAGGACGCATAAGTGAATATGACAAAGTATTATACAATAACAGTGCTATAAGTTTTACAAAAGGTAGAACTATTGCAGGATTACAATTGTTGGCTATTTTAAAAAAGTTTTAGTGATTTTTAGTGATTTGTGAAAACTTTATATAAGACGAGACCTAAATAGGCTCATATTTTATGTGTGTTTTAACATATGGTCTGCGCAACTAAATGTAGTATACCCCTGAAGATGGTCAGGTACCTGACCGAAACATGTCGGGGTAATTAATCTACTATTAAAGTTTTTTAATAATGAGTGTGCATCAAGTTGGTTTTAATTTCAATTTTAATTTATACAAGATGCACGGTGAATACAATATTAGATGTTAGTGTTATAAGTTGTGAAGTGCACAAGACGTGGAAGGAATCGGCCGTGCTGTGTATAAGGCAGTGTTCCAAGACAAAACCACAACATAACAAGACAGACAATGTACGTATAAACGTAACATTAATGTGCTTTCGCGCAACCATTGTTGCAGTGGAAAAAACAATAAGTACTTCATATTCTGAGTGTGCGTGTCTGTAGCCTTAGGTGTCCAGCATGCAAAGCGCATGCGCGGTATTATATTGTCATCTGTGGCCTGTCTGGCTCTACCATATTTTTCCACATTATCTCATAACGGCACGACTTTCGGAAAAGAAAGTTATTGAACATAAAATGTGTGTTTTGACTTTCTCTACAAATTTTGTCTGAAATATTTCTATTATAAGAAGAATTGAGCGAGATGTCATAAATGTACATAGGTCTTCATGTCAAGTACTGTTATTATTGTCAGATTTTAATGAAACTTGAATTTTCTCGACAGATTTTTTGAAAAATAAACATAAAATTTCATGAAAATCCGTTCAGTGGGAGCCAACTTGTTTCATGCGGACGGACGCACAGACGGGCGGACAGACAGACAGACATGACGAAGCTAACAGTCGCTTTTCGCAATTTAACAACGCGACTAAAATTCGCCAATAAATTCCTTTCATATATGGCGAATTCAAATATTTGGGAACGACACTCACAAAAGAAATTTCATGCTACAGGTCGATCCAGAATCTTTTTGTCTTCCCACTGGCTATCCAAAAATGTAAAGATTAACATATACAGAATTATAATGTTGCCTGTTGTTTTATATGGGTGTGAAATTTGGTCTCTTACTTTAAGGGAAGAACATAGGCTACGGGGGTTTGAGAATAAGATGCTGAGGAAGATATTTGGGCCTAAAGGGCAGAAGCTAACAGGGGACTGGAGGAGACTGCATAATGAAGAGCTTCATGATCTGTACTCATCACCAAATATTATTCGGGTGACCAAATCAAGAAGAATGAAATAGACAGGGCATGTGGCACGTATGGGGGAGAGGAGTGTATAGAGTTTTCGTGGGGAAATCTGAGGGAAAGAAGCCACTCGAAACACCTAGGCATAGATGGGAATACAATATTAAAATGGATCTTCAAGGAATAAGATGGTGGGACGTGAACTGGCTTGATCCTGCTCAGGATAGGAACAAGTGGTTGGCTGCTGTGAACACGGTAATGAACCGTCTGGTTCTATAAGACGCGAAAAATATTTTGACTAGCCGTGGAACTGTGAGCTTTTCAAGAAATACTAAGCTGCATGGAAATACTTAGACTAATCTATCTGGCCACCTTGCCATTGTTTTAGCTGAACTGTATACATATAAAAGGCAAGGTAAAGTTTACCCTAGAACAGGCTTGAAGGCCCAGAGGGGGAGTATAGGTATAGCTCTACTCTTTCTTTAACCTCGGCACTAGATGGGATTGGGTGGTCAACGCCACGCCTCGGCCGCTTTACCTCCGGGAAAGGGACCCGGTACCGATTGTACAGGAGGCTGAGTGTGCCCCAGGGCCGATCTGGACGGGTACGGAAACCTCGCCTCTACCGGGATTCGATTCCCGGACTGTCCAGCCCGTAGCGAGTCGTTATACTGACTACGGTATCCCAGACCACTCTCTCTACACATATCGGTGTCAAATACGAAAACACGCATCTGAAGTCCATTACTGTAATTGCTTATTTGTAATTCTGCTGGCACTTTCAACTCATGTGCATTCAGTTCAAGCCCCGGTTGTAGAGACGAGGGTGTCAATTTTATCCGGTTAGTACTTAATTTAAGTAGGTTTATAGAATTCTAATCACATGTGATACAACTAAACAGGATTACCACCTTCTGTAGATATTCTATACATGTATCTGAACAGCATTGGTTTTAGTATGGATAAAATTATAATAAAAACATTAAATGTATTACACATGACATGTAAAAAAGATTATAAAATTTAAGTTTCTTGATCTTGAAATTTATACGCGCTTTCTTGGTTATTATACGGCGTAGATTGGTAAATGGATAACACTGTTTCGGAGGAACACACAACCTCCATCTTCAGGTTTCAAGCAGCTTCGAAATATCAAGAATGCATTAACCCTTGGAAAGTATGTTCACCATGAATTATATTTAAAGATTCAGTTCGCAAGGCGCAGTAAACACACTCGTTCTGTGTTATAAAAACTAATAAGTTAATGCTGCTTAGGGAAATTATTGCTGTTTGCTCCGAAAGCCATAGAAAGCAGATAAAAGTACTCCGTGAGTAGAGCGTAGAATTTTTTAATGTTAATCCTGGTGGTCCATATAGTGACCACTAGGCCTTATTGCTACTTGTTACACGGTACTTTGTTTTCGATACTCCTCCTTTCGTGTGTCATACTATTTATGCGTACCTCAATATTATACAAGATACTAAACAGCCACTAGGGAATTTTTATTATTATTATTTATTATTATTATTATTATCATTATTTACTGCAATTGGGTTTTCACCCGGTGGCAGTAGTCCTTACACTAGTACACACATACAAATGGACATATAATATACATAAAAATAACAATACAAAACAAACTATACACAATTACAAAATAAAATACATACAGTAAATACAAGTACATACATTAGAACACCATACACACATTACAAAAACATCCACACCTTACAAAAGCATCCACACCTTACAAAAACATCCACACCTTACAAAAACACCCATACACATACAAAAAAAATACATACAGTAAATACAAGTACACACATTAGAACACCATACACACTTTACAAAAACATCCACACCTTACAAAAGCATCCACACCTTACAAGAACATCCACACCTTACAAAAACACCCATACACATACAAAAGAAAATACATACAGTAAATACAAGTACACACATTAGAACACCGTACACGCATTACAAAAACATCCACACCTTACAAAAGCATCCACACCTTACAAGAACATCCACACCTTACAAAAACATCCACACCTTACAAAAACATCCATACCTTTACACCTTTCTTACACCTTCTTTATATACAGGACATTTCATCAGAGAGATTTTCTCGCAGTCTCTTAGGCTATCTAAAACCGTTCTTCGGGAGGGATGGACAACATAATTTGACGTCGTACCCTCCGTTAATAATATTTGTCATATTATGACTGATGATAAAAAATAATATGAATATTAATGTCTTGTAGGATTTGGCACCGTGTAGTCTGGTATAATTTAGCCTACATTCCGAAGGATCTTCATAGATGAAGAGGAGGACGACAGGCCCCTAACGAACGTCGGTAAATTTGTAACGGATCACACGATGTCACATCAGAGAAGACGGACTTATTTTTATAATCAGCGTCGTGAAATCCTCAAGTATCACAAAGAACAGTTCGTTAAGATACAGGATTTAACTTCTTACAGCCCTGTTATTCAAGTTCTAAATTTTCTGAAATATTACACTGTATCGTTGGGTGAGCAGCTGACGACATTTTGATAAATCGTGGTGGCTTTATCTTCAGGGTCAAGAAGTCCAAGAAGATTGACTGCTTGACCCTGAAGCTGAAGGCACCAAGAGTCATTAAAATAATGGTAACTATTTACACTAAGACCGCGTAACATCTCAGAATACATGAATCGTCAATCCTTTATGGTATTCCGCAGAGTGTACTACAAAGGCCAAGTGTTTCACGTAGTGAACAAGTGTTGATAATCGCTACTGTACGTTGTAAAGTGTGTAACGGCCCTTTCGTGTTTCAGTTGGTGAACTAAAGTATAACTTCTTTCAATGCAACAACCGAAAGACATACATTCTCTAACTACAGTTTACTCAAAGTACCAATAATTTTTGAAACAATTTGAATATCGGAATCCTAGATGATATACAAAATGTGCTGCGTTAAGGAACTTTGGTAGATCGGGTACCTTATTTTATCTGAGTCCTTTCTTCATGTTATCATTAATGAACTTTTGGGCTTCATTATTTTCTGAAATGCCCGTCTCCTCTATTGGAGTCATTCATAGAATCCTATGTATAACCAAGTCTTCAAAATGGTTCTATCCTTCGGGTTTCCCCGCCAAAACCCTGCAGGCGTTTCTCATTTCTCCCGCTTGTATCAGATGCTCCGCATATCTCATTTTCCTTGATTTGGTCACCAGAAAAGTATTTAATTAGTGGTAGAAATCATGGAGCTGCTGGTTATGAAATTTTCTCTAGTCTCTTCTTACTTGGGAAAAATGAATAATAAGTGCTTAGGAACACAAAATTTACGTCATCGTTGTATAATTTCTAGTAATTACTTCTTGTCACTTTTAAGAATTGTTCTGTGTTTCTGGACGTGTTGGGACCGTCTGTTGAATTGTGATTTGGCTCCGCTCCAGTTTATGTCTTCAAGCATTAAGTCAGCAATGTTCTCAGATACCTCATTCCTATTTAGAGAAAAAAAAAGCTCCCTAGACAAAACTGAATTAGACGGCATGCTGCCAGTACAGAATTGTCAAATGTGTGGCACAAATTGAAGTGTGGAAAAGGAAATAACCTCCGACGCTATCATTACACATTAAATCCAGCGCCAAAGACCAGTTGCACACCGGCTAATGCACGAGAGGACAGAAGACAGATGAAAGCTGTTACTGTTACTCTTATTTTTTTTCTCCAGTTATTGACTCCATTGCGCCATCCATATAATGAAGTTCAGAAGGTCTTGTTCGGGTATATTCGGAAATTACGCTCGCCACGAACTGCTGCGCCTGTGCTCCCAGCAGTCTGCATGGCGTCGCGTTTCGTGCATAAGTACATACACTACTGACAGATTCCTGGAGGCTGTGCCTGCTTGGCTGATTGCCCGTTCCACGCGCTCACACTGACACCTTCTGATCCTGAAGTATTTATATTCATATAAGAAACATGGCACCCACGGGACACGGGAAAAACTCGTCTTTTATCAAGACAGGTAAGATATTGTAATTCGATATTGTACTGTTATTGTGGTTCATGCAGATTTGTTTATAATTGTACGTTTAGGAATGTTTAGCTTTAGGACGTCTTCGATTTTCTAGTGTTCAAAAAATACAGAAGGAAATGAACACGACATTTTGAAAACCGGACCTCCTTCTGTCCTCAGGGAATGGGTGAGTAGGCTCCTTCCATTCTTTTACACAAGAATGGACGCAGATCCAGTTTCCGAAATGCTATATTTACTTTTCATTTGTGAATTTTTATTTTTGGAACATTAGGCAATGGATAAAGATCAAAAGCTGAATAGGCCTAAGTACAATACAATATTTTCAGATGTCTTTAGAATAAAATTACTGTACATATTGAAACTAATGGTATTTACATAGTGGTCGGACAGTTTTGAATTAAAAATAACATATTCGAAACTTTTTGTGTATTAACTGAAGCAAACTGGAAATTAATTTCCCTAAATGTGGAATTGTGTCCGGAGAAGTTAAAACCTTCGTAATATTCTCTACTAAAGACTTCAAATAATAAATCAAGAAAATAATATTTGTTATTGACGGTCTTAAAATAGCTGTTCTTAATGTTTTTTGCTTATAATGACTCATGTCTTCCTCTCCCCCTCACCTTTTCCCTTCCCCTTATACCACAGTTCTTACAAGGCTCTGGCCTCCTGAAAGAATCAACGCGTCTCCTCCTTGTTTCTCCTTATATTATTCTGTCTTCCAATGTGCTTGATCCTCACATTATTCCCGACACTTTATAGCCACCTAAGATTCAGTTTTATACTTTACGTCCCCCACCAGACCTACTCAAAAAATGTTCTTTCATTTTTCTATGTCTTCCCGTCTTTCTGTGTTATCAACCATTGATGTCTTTTACTATTCGTAGTAGATATACGGCAGAGACCCCAAGCAAATTTATTAGTTTTTTAATGTTTAGAGATTTTCATATATAATTAATAAAATTGGGACTCTTTATGTGGTACCTCCGTCGAAAGAGCTCCTGGTACCCATTCAATAAGAGGTGGAATACGCTCAAGAACCGGTCTAGACGCTTTGGAGAAGAGATAAATCGCTTCCCTGGTCAAGAGTCGAACCATCATTTCTCTGACTTTCAGCCTATGCACCGGCCTGACTACGCCAACTCAGATACTCCGTTTCCATTATTCTGAGATTGTATGATTACGGTTTATTTTAACACATAACCCCGATTCGCAATACACGGGCAGTCACACTCCAGTTAAGAGCCGGCCAAATATTGTTGACTGTGTTTGAGTAGGAGCGTGCAAACTAGCGACCACGTTCAAACCCCGGTACGGTTCCAAACAGATACGTTTTAGCATCGACAAACAATATTTTCCCTGACCGTGAGCTGACCGTGATCTTACCCATAGTGTGAATTGGGCCGTAGGATAATCTGTACAAAATAATTTTTTATTTTATTTTATATTATTTTATTTTTGTTGACCAGGAACTAGCATTACTAAACCGATGTCAACATTGTTTTATTTATGCGGGAAGACTTCAAGTCTTTGTATATGGAAGATATCGATTTAATATAAAATTATTAATGATCCGCCAGGAGGGAAATACCAGTACATGGAGGTTGTATTGTGCCTAGAAAAGCGACTCCGTGCGGCTCTGCACTAGTAAAAGTATCTGATAAACGTATGAATTAAATACTTAAACTGATGTTTGAAAATGCGAGAGAAGATGTGCACTTGATTCTACTTGGCTTTACCTAAACGCTTATTATGTTTTACATTAGATATTACTATCTACTTACTGTCCTTGCTAAATGTATGAATATGACCGCAAACGTAGGCCTATGATTGCAGAAATAGTTTAAAACGCTATCCTTATTCAGCAGCTTTTTTTTTTTTTTTCCTATGGCTCGACAGCCCTATATGGACCTGGGCCTCCTCGTTTCGTCGAGGTTTCATGATCACACACTTTTGAGACACACCACATTCAGTAGGACTACTCTGGACGAGGGACCAGTTCGTCGCAGAGACCTCTACCTGACAACACACAACACTCACAAGAGACAGACATCCGTGCCCCCGGTGGGATTCGAACCCACGATCCTAGTAAGCGAGCGAGACCGCACGGCCACTGGGATCGGCTATTCAGCAGCTTAGGAGTATGATATTTCAAGGAATTTCAAGCCTTTATACTGGAGACCGAAGTTTCTTTAACGTGTTCATAAGGGACTATATCTGAGCTAGCTGAATCCTGCTGACATCTTCACAATATATTCTTGTAATCTCCGTTTTAATATCATCTTCAAATCTAGGCCTAGGACTTACAAGTGGACTCTTTGCAGATACTGTCAGACTGTATGCTTTTTTGGTTCCCGTTGCTAGTAACATGATCTGTTTACCTCTTTTCATTAACATAAACACATTTAATGAAGAATAAACAATCAATGTTGGTTATCGACTCTCCGAATAATACAATATTATACATGATTATATATTCATTTATTCATTACATTTACTACGACATGTTTCGGCCGGTAATTGGGGCCAGTATCGGGTAGTGCTACAATTACATGAAAGGGAAGACTCTACCTCAATTCTTCCCTTTTATGTAATTGTAGCTCTACCCGATGATGGCCGCAATTACCGGCCGAAACATGTCGTAGTGAATGTGATGAATAAGTGAATATACAGTCATTTATATTGTTGTATTATTCGGAGAGTCCATAAACCAACATTGATTAAACAGATACAACGGGAGGATGTTACCCCCTCAAAAAAACATTTACCCCAAAAATAAAAAGTGGAGTTCTTTTATTGTGTAATTCTTCTGACATAATGTTTTTTTTTCATTTAAACTATCCTCAGAATTTAGTTCTGAAACCCACTCAATCTTTATAACTGTTACTCAAAGACGAAGCTCAACTTCCACGCTTAACAAGCAAAATTATGTGGTATTTGAGGTCCTTTTGGCGGTGACTAGAAATATTGCTGTTTTCTAGTATGTGACACCTTGTATTTTGATACATATCTATCAAATTATACGTGCTCACATTTATGTCTTTAGGCCTGCCTTGTCTTAACCTCAGTTCTCCAGTACACGTGATATGAGCTCATCACGTCATGCCTCTGGTCGGACCGGTGTCGGACACAGCGCACCCAGTCGCTGGTACTCGGTCAGCTGACGTACAAGATTGAACCCCTAGCTACACAGTATGTGTATTGATTCCGACGGCTAGCGTCATAGAGGTCATACATTTTCCAAATGAACATATGCGTAATTGTTACAGTAGTTTAAAGGTGTACTTCAGAAGGTGTACTCATATTTTTCTGATACATTCTTATCGATTTTTCATAATTCATTGAACCAATGTTTATTTTGGGAACCGGGACACACCAGCTGGTCTAGCGACTGGACTAAAGAC
Source organism: Reticulitermes speratus (assembly GCA_021186555.1). NCBI lineage: Eukaryota > Metazoa > Arthropoda > Insecta > Blattodea > Rhinotermitidae > Reticulitermes > Reticulitermes speratus. Next base: position 11,131,274 of record JAJKFL010000014.1, read on the forward strand.
TGGAAGACTGTGGAGTAGTGAGTCTAATATCAACCAACAAATGTACACGATTATTGACATGTATAAAATGTATTTGAGACCCCTACATATGTTTCAGCAAACGAGTTGCCATCTTCAGGGGGTTTTTAAACAGAGAACTACAAGAACTTTTTACATCCAGTTATACAGTATGGTTACACATTAAAGTTTTTTAGAGCATACATATGTGACGGTCATGATTCACAGATTTATAAATGTACAATATTTTAAGTTAAAAATGATAAAACACGATACCTTTTGCGCAAGCGTAGCTATAAATAAATAACTAAATAAATGACCGTGACATATGTATGCTATAAAAATTTTTAATTTGTAATCATACTGTATACTTGGATGTGAAAAATTCTTGTAGTTCTCTGTTAAAAACCCCCTGAAGATGGCAACTCATTTGCTGAAACATATGTAGGGGTCTCAAATACATTTTATATATGTCAATAATCTTGTGCATTTGTCGGTTGATATTAGACTTACGATAAAATGCACGGTACATACAATATAAACAAGAGTGGAGTAGTGGTTTCATTCTGGTCAGGATAAAGAGGTTTCTGTCTTCTACAAAGCGGTCAGGTAGGTACTTTTGCCCACCCAGTCTCCTGTATAACAGGAAACGGAGGCCTTCTTCCCGGGGATAAAGTGGCCGGGACGTTATGCTGATCACTCATCTCCATCTAATACCTGGGTTAAGAATATGTGGGGTTATGCCTTTACTCTTTCATGTGCCTTTATGGCTGCTTAAGTAAAGCTGAGACAGACATTGATATGAACCATTGCCTAACGCTGTAGGAAGGTTTGCTCGCCCATGTACAGACCGTGGCTGCGAGATATGTAAATGTAAAATGTAAAGAGTTTTTCCTTTGGCACGATATGGGGGTTTTAATTAAATTCCTGCGGTCGTCGACCTATGCACTGACCCTTTTTACCTTCGTAGTTACTCCGCCTCTCCTCCAGGCTCCTTAGTTTACAAACTACCCCACGGCGTGCGCACGCAGTTTCTCTTTTTGCTAGTACGAGCAGGTTAAACTTTCAGATATATAAGTACTTCGTGTTAGCTGCTAGGGTGCTCAGTTTCCATTACAGACAGAGATGTCGTAACTGATGAGGCGTGATTCTGATAGTATATCACGGCACTTCGTTAACTGCATAATTAATACAACAAAACGACATGGTATACAGTATAATCTCAATGTTCGTGATTAATTGGAAGCGATTGAATCGTCACGAACATCGGAATTTATTTTCTGTATAAAACGTCTATTTGATTTCAAGAACGTATGAAATACCAGTAAGAACTGACAAGGTTAGACCGTCAAAGGAATAAAAGATCGAGAAAAACTAAATGTAGAACACATACACGAAATTCAGAGCTACCAAAAGAATTCGCTACAACATGTTAAAAGGATGGAACACTTACAAATACCCAGGATGGCACTGGCCTATAAACCAAAAGGCAAAAGCGACATGGGTCAAACAAGAAAAAGTTGGAGGGATCAACAGCATCTTCAAGATTGAGTTCTCACAGGACAGGACCTAGGTGTCCTGCATCTGTTTACGTTCATGATGATGATGATGATGATGATGATGAAATACCAGTAATAAAAACATAAAAATCCTCAAAAATCATAAAAATGAAGTACGTTAATTATACATCGGAGTTATTGAACACTAAAGCAATCAACTTCACTCAATGAAAGACAAAGGGTGCTGAGCTGACAGCGATCAGCGCAATAGCAGAAGAGTGGAGAAAGCCGAGTCGCTGGCCACGCGGTCTCATCCCGATTCGATGGAACCAGTCACGAAAGGCATTAACATTTATTGCAGAGGGTAGTCATGAAAGGTCGAACTCTCGAATCTTGATGCTATTTTATTCACTTCTAGAGTCCTGATAGTGATCTTCTACTCTTAGTGTTTTGAGATTTGTATTTTTTTTAGAATACGGGACGGTCGAAATGCCCAGAAATCAATGATCCTATGTGATAGGTTAGGTGGTTCTGAAACGTACAGTAGTTAAGAATTTGGAAGGACGCGATGGCGGTCTGTTTTTGAGATACTGTACTGCCTTCTGTGTAAAAAGAATGAATAAAATCAGGACAAACAGCTACCTCCAAAATGAAAGGGACCTTTCCACTTATATGCCCAAATTTAACGAAACCGTGTAATATTTTTCAAAATATTTTGAAAAGAGTCGACCTCGGTGGACTGGTGGTTAGCGTGCTCGCCACTGGACCCAAGGTTCGCGGGTTCGATCCCGACCGAAGTCGATGGATTTTTAAGGGTGATAAAAATCCGGAGCACCACTTCCTTCGGAGGGGAAGTAAAGCCGTCGGTCCCATGTCGTAGATTTACGGCATGTAAAAGAACCTTACGGGCATGAATAGAACTAGTAATGCTCGTAAGCAAAATTTAGCGGCCATTTCTCAACCAAGTCTCCTGACTCACATCAGGATTGAGTCGAACAGCGCGGCCAGTGGACTGGTCCCTCACTGCCACAAATACACAAGACCAAGTAACCTCGGAAAGAGGAGGCCCAAGCCCATATAGGGCTGTCGAGCCATGGTTATTATTATTATATTATATTTTGAAAAGAGGTTACACGGAAAATATAATACAGTGACCAATGTATTATTAAGTTCAAATAACGCTGCATACCTGCCCTGCTCACATTGGAAACAGTGTACGTTTTAGTAGGCTTATCTGTAGTTTCGCTGATATCTGTGACGCATATGTGGGTTATGTAAAATAATGTTTGCTGTCAGTTCGACTGTAACTTTCTCCCGTAGTACACTCGCAGTAATATAAGCGGGACGTAAAGTATTAACGGTTCAATTTATACGTGCATTGACGCTGGAAGTTGCATCGTCTCTCGGGGCCATGCCATTGATCAGGCGATTACTTGCCGGCACCGGCTGCTCACTGCGGAAGCCCGGCTTCGATTATAGTCAGCGTGGAATTTATGGTAAACAAACTGACACTGAGAGAGGCTTTTCTCCCAGTACTTCGGTTTACTCATCTGTATGATTCCACCTACGCTCCATACTCATCTTCATCTTAATACTACTCTCATCAGAAGAACAAGCAGGCGAAGCCTGAGGGCCTTCAAAGGAAGCAGTGCTATCTGGGATATCGGAGGGAATTGTACAGAAGGGTATGGTAACACTGTTTTTACGTCATTAAAGCATTGGCGGAATGATACTGACAGGAAGAATCTGAAGTATTCGGAGAAAAATCTGTACATTTGCTACTTTGTCGATCACGAATCTCATGTGGACTCGTCTGGGATTGAACCCAGGCCTTTGTTATGTGGTACCGGCGACTAATACTCACCATCACCTTAACAATACATCTGTCAAAATGTCAAGCGGACGAAATGTGGGGACATTCAAATAAAACAGTTCTCTTTCGGCTGTCAGGGAGCATTGCGCAGTAAAGCAATTCGACATTCAGAGATTTACCCTTGAAAATGGTCCCTTAAAATAAATATTTAAAATTTTTTATTTTTAACGCCTTAGTGCTGGAATATGAAATCTGCAAACATATGATCAGGCAATTAGACCCAGGTTGACCATGAAGAGTTTAAGTTATGAATCCCTTAAACAAATGCATTAAAACATGAAGCCATAATGAATGGCAACAGAAATGAAAAAAACAGTGACCTTCGTACCAGATCAGCAATGCTGTATACTGGAATATTCGTAAATTATAATATGAATGAAAATATTTTCTGAATAAAACTGAGTAATCAATTACCTGTAACATTCATACGATGAAATTTAAAGTAAAGCTCACTAAGCTGACTTTCCTTTTTAGCAGCCTTCGGTCTCGTAAATTTATGCCATTAGTAAAGTTTATTATTATAATTTTATAATAAGAAAATATAATGTCAGCTAGCTCGTGGGTTAGAGTGTTGGTTTCACGTGCAAACTGTCATTTTACACTTTATTGTGGAAGTTTATTTATAACTATATTGACCTTTCGTAATAACAAGTTTCTGTTAGAGACAATGCCTCTTCGATTATACGTGTTTTCCTTTCGGATAACTTAGCTAAGCTCCTTTTCGCGTGTCTGTATTTGTAAAACAGATCTGCTTCTTAAAGTAAGGTTTACACAGTCTCGGATAAAGAAGAAAGACAAACATGAGTTTCAGACATTATCGACAGGGATTTAACCCTCTTTATTACGTTTCTATCCTTTATATTTCTGTCAGAATTCATAAAGATTTCTCGCTGTTGGACCCTAGAACTTGAATGCCGAAGTTTCAGAAAATTGCATATCGATGGGAAAAGAAAAGGTCAAAGACACTGCTTTAGTACCTGTAGGTATGCCCTTACCAAATATTAATGTGAATGTAATATAACAAGGAATTATGAGATGTAATTATGATGCCTAATTTCCTTCATTGTTTGTGTTCTGAGGCTGGAAGGACCTACAAGTTGAATAATAAAATGGTTTCAATTATGAAATTTCGTGACAATTTCTTCCATTTATTTTTTATTTCAGGTTCCAACTATGATAATATTTGAATATAAATTTCAAGGTTTCCACCTTTGCTATGTTGTTATTTTTTAAATTGTTCAGACCAGTTTATGGCTGTTTTATGACCTAACTCCACACCTATTTTCCCATTTCTGTCTCCAGTAGTTCGTGATTTATCACCTTAAGCCCGAAAATTAAATATGTATTTCTAGCATCTGTATCCCGAAAAATAAAATTAAAGAGTGACATTCACATTCCACAAGACTGGAAAGAGCAATTCGTCCTGGAATACGCAGATTCTCCGAATGCGTTCTTTTCCTTTTGACATTTCGACTGCTTCTAACTGTTCCATTTACGCCCGTATAAAAATATGCTTTTGTAATGTGGATCCTTGTGAAAATACAAATTTTCTTAGATTTTCTAAGAATTGTTAAGGCTTTAGAGCCCAAGGCTAAACTGTATTCTATTTAAAGATCCAGTTTGTACCACGCAGTGAGCACCTTCCTTCTGTGTTTTAAAAATCAATGTGTGCCGTGGAGGGAAATAATCGCTGTTTGTTCTGAGATCCATACAAAACACATAAATACGCTGTGTGGGCAGAACGTAGAATTTGTCAGTTCTGTGATGGTAAACAGAATAACCACTAGGCTTTAAAGGGTTAATAGAAAGATTTTATAATATTCTCTTCAGTGGTTTTATGTTTGAAACATACCGATGGGCAGAGGGACGGACAGACAGACAGACACACTGTCTCTCATATACGCGTTTCATGTATGAACGTCAGGTACATATCATGTAATAAGGAAGTTATGGAATCATAAGTAATTTTGTTTTCTACGCGACGAATGAACGAATCTTGTGCCATAAAATATTTAATGACGCACTATACTAACCGTATTAACGATTATTAATTCAATTGTGAGACTGAATTAATTCATGAACTAATCGTTAAGTTATATAGATATTTTAATCAGGTTATTACAAGGCGTTGTACTGGACTGATATGCTATTTAACGTTTAAAATAAGTGATTACAATATATACTATCGGATTTGATATTAAAAACTGACTGCGTGTATGATTTTAATATAATGCGTACAGTACACAGCGATTATTTACTTACTTACTTACTTACTTACGTATACATCATAACAAACTTTCCTTTATTAACTGGAAAGCGAACTGTTCTATGTGAGGTATAAACTGAAACGTTATGTAAAATGTAGATTAAGTCATACCTTCACAGACTATCTCGTGGCTTATAATATTTGAAACAGTGACCCTTGCCAGTTCACAAATGTCACAAGAAGTCCAATTTCTTCGTATCTTCGTTATAGCTTTTTCCAAACGCTAACGAGAAGTTAAAGGGCTTCAATACAGTAGGACGATTTAAATTGACCCGACGGTATCAGTGTCACATAAATCGTCTTAACATGACGACTCCAGTAATGGAACAATATAAACCGAAACCTTGTATCCAGGCTCATACTGCCTGTGCTGTAAGGGCACAGAATTCTGTGTAGTTTCTGCGAGGTCAAATGGCCTCTACAAGTGTACGACCTTTACTACAATTATTACAGGCGGTCGGCAGCATTCCGAGGGCACAGAGGGCGTGTTTGAAGCCGTTGTAGCTCAGTCGGTGTAGTAACTATGTTACGGCCTTGACGACTGCGTAGTCGCTATTCGATTCCCGGCGTGGGACATTTTATTTTCTCCAAGGCTTCCAGACCGACCGGGACCCATCCATTCAGTGGGTACCAGGGCGCATTCCCCGGGAATAAATTGGTTGGGGGGCGAAGGTGACCATTTATCTTTATCTAGTTTCGAGATTGGTCCCCTTCATATGCCTTCATAGCGTGCAAAGTGACAAGTTTACCTTTACCTTTGGAGGGCACTTATAATGGTTCCACTACGCATGGAACACTTCTTAGAGCACTTGGCAACTATTTTATCGATTGCTTCAGTACGGTTTTCTACCTCTTATCTAATATAATAAATTTAACGTCTGCAGCCTGCGAACTTCAATAATTCTGACCTCAAAGTCTGAAGTAACACTAGAAGTATTGTGGAACGTGACATCATAGGGCTACTGATTTGCCATAGAAATTCCATGGGTGCGTCGTTAACCGTGTAATTAAAGACGGACGGGGATATGGCTGTGATAACTCTTACATATGTAATAATATTCGTGTTGTTCTTGATCACAGCGATACGTACAAGCAACAGAGAAAGGACTTGTAAATTTGCTGCGACACTTAGTACGTGATTTCTTCCTTTTATACGTTTCCACAATAAACACTATAATTCATACTCACGGAGAAGGATTTGTTTCTGTTGTGCACAGCTCATTTAAGGATACTTTTATGAATTCTTGTCTGTGTGTGTGTGTGTTTGTGTGGTGTGTAAGTTCTTAGATGATGCTACGTCAAGGAACAGGCGGCGATCAAACTAAGGGAAATGAATCGTGTATATCCCGATGAGCTCTCCGGCTACGCTATATCTGCATTCAGTCATATTTCCTGTATCTGTAAATGTACCACAAAGACGTTTCCTCCTCCTTCTGTTCAAAGTTACCAATTATTACCCATTATATACTACATAACAACAGTAATTAACGTAGCGTCGCTAAATAAATATTAAGAAATCCATCGCAAACGATTTGATGATAATCAACTCTGTTCTTTAAACATGGAACGATTTAAAGCGGTTTTCCCGACTGTCATTCTATAATTTTCACTTGTTTTAGTAAATGGTACTTTGAGGTCTCCTACGTTGAACGTGACGTAAGAGGATTCTCATTCGTCTACGTTTCTGAGTAAAGACTTTTGCATAATTGACAGTTTTTGTAAACTCAATCGTCCAGAACGTCATTGCACGTTGACAATGTTGCAAGGCTATAATAGCGGCCTCAAACAAGTAAATACGACACGGTTTATGATCGCTTATGCATATATGGCAGATAAATGATGTTCTGATATTAATGACATGAAAAAATGTCTTCTGAAATGTGACGCCATGTAGTTTAGAAACTTACCAGTGTCTCGGAAAATGGAGGCAGCATTTATGTCTGAAATCTGGCAAATTTCTACCAGACTAAACGGCGTCAATTTCAAAAAGGTATTATACATCTTTCAAGCCTGCGTGTATTGTGGAAAATAATTAAATAACAGGGCCAGAATGAGGCAGCATAACGCGGTGGTGAGGGTGTTATGCTTCAGTCGATTTTACAGTCCCACGTCTTGGCGAAGAAAGTTACGTAGACTTCATGTTCAGTAAAATTGTTATGTCGACGTGCCCCTATAGGGATAGGCCTATATACCATACATGTTGCACTTGAAATTGGTAACAGTCAGTAAGTAACTCTAACTCCATACAATAGAGCCTTTGAGATGCTAGTAGGTAGGTTCTCAGGCATTCAAAAAATTCTCCGGGTTATATGGAAACCAAATGTTCATTACCGTATTCACAAAGAACCCGCCGCTTTTCCCTATCTTTTGCCAGATGCGTGCATTTCATGCCGCCCCGCATCATTTATTTTACGTACATTTCTATATTACCGCCCATCTACGCCTAGGAATTCCATGCGTTCTTTTTCCATCAAATTTTCCTACCAAAAGCCTATATGCATTTCTCTGATTCCCCATGCTTGCCACATGACCCACCCATCTCATTCGTTACCTTGCCTTTCCGAGGTGGGCCGAGCAGCGACGACGCCGTACCGACTGCAGTTATGTACAGTGTCTGGGAGCTCAGCTAGCAAGTAATTTGTTCACTGTTGCACCTCAAATATGCTACGAATGCTTCTGCACACACATTTTTCAATTTGTGATTTATTACTAAGCCTTTCATTTGACGCTGTTTTCCTAGTCTGAACCAAACTAACTAACTAACTAACTCAATGGAACGGAATTCTTCTTGCAAAGCTAACAATTCCTCAGCTACTCAAGAAATTCCCCACATTTTATGGGACCCGAAAGTTTATTACAGCCTTCACATGAGCCCGCCACTTGTCGCTATTCTGAGCCAGATCACTCCAATCCACATCTTCCGAATCAATTCTTTAAGATCCATTTTAATATTATTTCTCTTATCTACGACTCGTTAATAAGACACATAAATACTGTGTTGTATGGTGATGAAGTTGTACTGTTGTCTTTGCCCTTCAGGTGATGCCGCGAGTAGCTGCAGCCAGCAGGGATGAAGGCCGGGCATGCGGACCAACAGACCCGGGGATTGTCGCTCGGTATTACTGGGTAAGTGCACGCTCCTTGTTGTAATATTACCCTAATTCTGGTACACGATATTGACTCTGGTAGGAATCAACCCTCCTCAATTAAAGCCTAGTTTAACCTGCCGGTGGTAATTTGGCTCATGCTTAAAGCTTGTAAGTTGTGCTCGGGAGGAGATTGGTTTGAATGTGTGGCGAATCAACGACTATCTTGGCTGAGGTTTTCCTCACTACCTCGGAAGAAAGCTGCGTGTTGTGCTGCAGTTAGTTCGCACTCACTTACTTCTAGATCCTTTAGCACTCTCATTCACTCTATGTGACGTAAGTTGACGACGGCGTCGCTAAACAAAATAAATGAACGGATGTCAGTATATTTGTTGTTTCTAAAGAAGTCTGTAAGCGAATACCAGCATTTTGCACGCATTTCTTCTTTCCTCCCTGCGATTACATTTAACGTTCCTTTATTTTTGCAGGTGGGTCTGGTGTTCGTGTTTACCGGACTCGGACTTTTCGCAGTGTTGGCTTGCTGGCTTCGTCGGTGCAGGTAGGGGACACAATACCTGCTTTTCCCAGTCGTGTATTCTAGTGTCCACCGGCTTATAGTTTTATATTTTACAATAACGTACCTCACACCACCTACTCGTAGTTCCATGTATTCCATTGGTGTATTCTACAGTTACCATTTTTTGGTGTTGAGATTTACAATAATGTACTCGTCAGTACAGTTGTCTACTATTTTTTTTTCCAATAATACAGGGCATACACAAAAGAATGGTGCGGTTTCAAAAGTGAATAAAAAATTTATTTCTCACCTTACACGGGCACAACATACACCGTCAGCGGCGGCAACTGTCCAAGTTTCTCATTTGGTAATTACAATCCTTCAATGTGTGCACTCTGGGTCACACGACACACATCCACACGGTAATCAAACTCATCCCAGACCCGGTGTAGCACACAGAAAGCCTTCTCCTGCTGCAACGCCATCTTTGAAACTGGCCCCGCGGCCACGCAGTAAGCATGAGAAGCGAACTGCTGGTAGCGCATGAGAAACTTGGACAGTTGCCGCCGCTGACGGTGTAAGTTGTGCCCGTGTAATGTGAGACATAAATTTTTATTCACTTTTGAAACCGCACCATTCTTTTGTGTATGCCCTGTATATTTTACAGTCCACTTGCTTCTAGTTTCGAATTTTCCAGTCGTGTGTTCTACATTGCATCACCTTCCAGTTTTTTATATTCCAGTAATGTACTCTAGAGTCCATCTGCTTATAATTTCGTATTTTTCCAGTCATGTACTTTGCAGTTTACTTGTTTATAGTTATGGATTTCCTGTTCATGTACTTTAGAGTCGACTTGCTTATAATTTCCTATTTTCCCGTAACTTATTATAAAGTCTACTTGCTTCTTTTGTGGTGAAGGGCCCCTCAGCAAATGCTACGGACGCACCGCAGCCTTGAATCCTGTGATGAAGATGACTAGGTTTTTCGTTTTTCCGTGTAATGAAGCACCGGTGGAATTAAATTGACAGGGGAAAACCGAAGTACTCGGGGAAAAACCTGTCCCAGTGCAACTTTGTCTACCACAAATCCCACATAGACTGACCCGGGATCGAACCCGGGCCTCCGCGGTGAGAGGCCGGCGACTAACGGCCTGAGCCATGGTACTGTCAGTCTACCTGCTTATAATTTGTTCCATATTCACCGCTGATGTATTCTACGATCTAGGCCGTGTTAAGTGTGTTGCTGAAGCTCTTAAGCAAGTGGATGCTCTTGATTTCCATCTTAACGCATTTCTTTTTTGCTTTCATGTTCGATATAAAATCAAATTGCAGGACGCAGCACAACCTCAGTGCATTTGTGATAGATGGTTGTGAAACATCTCCCACCCACCGTCCGAGATCTGTTAGTTTCTGCACTTCCTTCATGGAAACACAAGAGAATGGGAAACTGTTGAAACAGAACTCTTTGTTTTCTCCACTTAGACGAATTCACTGCGAAATCTCAACTCAATATAAATCAGTACCTGGAATTCACTGTCTACGAACCAACTAAATGCACTTTTTTACTTTCACTTTTCTTTATTTACAAGTTCACCCCTACATATGTTTCGGTCCTCTTAAAGACCATAATCAGGGTGTCCAAAATTACGTTCAATGTACATCCATATGCGATCACAATCAGTTTAGTTAACCTGTATGTAGGTGTTAATTATTTTTTAAGTTAAAATGTAAACGTCCTCTGTGTGCGGTGCGGACGGACAGTCCGTCCGCACCGCACACAGAGGACACTCACAAAATAAAACAGGACACAACTATTTAAATAACTACCAATAATACAAAACCAAGATACAAATACCAGAAAACTAGCAAAAGGTGACGAGACAACAAGATATTCATGTGGTTGATTTAATAATTCAGATAATGACGAATATTTTTAATGATTGTTATATACAGTGTTTTATATATACTTATATTTTAGCTTAAAAATGATTAACACCTACATACAGGTTAACTAAACTGATTGTAATCGGAGATTGAATGCATATGGGTGTAGATTGAACGTAATTTTGGACCCCCTGATGAAGGTCTTTAAGAGGACCGAAACATATGTAGGGGTGAACTTGTAAATAAAGAAAAGTGAACGTGAAAAAGTGCATTTAATTGTTTCGTGGACAGTGAATTATTAAGAAAATGCACGGCGAGACTAATATAAAGTTTATCAATTCCTGGAAGTTATGCAAACATCATTTCTCAAACCTCTGTTCTATTCCCAACAAACATGCGAAGAGGATGAAGATTTTCTTCTGGAACATGAGATTACCTTGCAAGTCATGACATTTCCAGGAAACGATGGAACTTAGAAGTAAAAGTTAGCTAGAGAAACCTACTATCTTGTCTTGCATTCTGATAATATACTTCAGTTTCTTCGAAAGAGAATTACTTCAGGAAATCATTGTCTGGAACATCGGGCTCCTAGCTCCAAAAACAGTGTCATAGCGAATAATAATAATAATCAGCACACGGTGGGAATGTTGCTACGTGAAATAAATTACGTTTAAAAAGTGTAATTGTCTTAATACTTGACTATTTATTACATATAACTAACTAACTAACTAACTCCATGGAGCAGAGTCCTTCTTGAGAAACTAACAGGTCCTCAGCTAGTCAAGAAATTCCCCGCGTTTTATGGAACCCGAAGGTTCATTACCGCATTCACAAGAGCCCGTCACCTGTCCCTATTATTATTACATATAAAAGCTATATTAACGCATAGAAATGCACCTGTTTGTGAACACCATGGCGACAGGGCGTATAGGAAGCATGGAAGTAAAGCTCCTCACATTCTAGACTTTGGTCCTGGATGGAGTTGTTTAAGTTTCATTGTCTTTCCGCTTTACGCTCTTGGTGCCCCTGGATAGGAAGTATGAACGTGATGGGAAAAGGATAATCCAGTCCCTGCTTGGAATGAAGCCCAAGTCGTTAGGTCTTTTTGTAGCCTGAAGGCAGCACACTAAGATGTTTAAGCGAATTGGTTTGGGGGGGGGGGGGGCGAGTGGATTACACCTCTCTCGGCCGTCTCTCGCATCCTCTTCTGCAAACCTCACTATTTTGCCGTTGGTCATCTTCTAGACCCATTCTATGCATGTCTTTTTCGACTTGCTTCGTCCAATCTTCTGGGATCTACCTATTTTTCGTCTACAGGGTCGGTGCCACTGAAGAGTCTTCTTTGGCCAGCGATGATCTCCCATTCTTCTAACATGCCCGTACCACTTCAATCGTCCTTCTTCCATTTTTTCTATCACTTTTTTACCCCTATTCATTCTTCTCTTTATTTCTTCATTGGTGATCCTTTGCAGTCGTGATACCCTACAGCTTCTTCTCATAAAGTCCATTGCTACAGCTTCCAGCCTTTGTTTGTCCCTCTTCGTTATTTCCCAAACCTCCGATCCGTATAGTAATATGCTTTCTACTACTGTCTCATATATTCTTTTCTTAGTCTGTTTCTTGATGTTGTTTGCCCATAGGATGGAATTTAATTTATTTATTGCTTGCTTGGCTTGACCTATCCTATTCGATAATTCTTTTTTACTGGATCCTTCACCCGAAATAGTAACGCCTAAATATTTGTATTCGTCTCAAACCTCGATGACCTGACCATTTATTACCAAGTGTTGTTCTATTGATCCCCCACAACTAGATATTTTGTTTACTCTTAGAGTTGCCGGCACGAAAATAGTCCCGCCAAGGGCAAGCGGCTGACTACACCCCCGCTCCCCGCCGCCCTGAGTTGTTGCAAGTTCTTCCCCCGAGGCGCAGCTTCCAGTTTAGTTGTAGCAATAATTCAGAGAAAGCAGCATTCGAAAAAGTTAACAAATAACGCTGCAGTTGTAATTTGTGTGAAAGTCCAACTTTCAGATTGACTAATGTATTGTAGCCCGAAAAACTGCCGTAGACATGGCAACTCTAGTAAGTCTGCATGTACGAATCAGAATGCTGTAAGAGCGCACATGGTGGCCTTCCAAAGGGGGTATGGGTCACGTGATTGTCGCAGTGAACATTCGTTCGCCTCTATTAATTCTCTTTTTGTCATTTCATTTTTTGGGTTCATATTTCATCCTGTTATAACATTATTTAAAGAATTTTTAGAGCGACACCCCCAAATAAGCTTCAAATCTAGCTGATCCTTTTATGACTCCTTATTTTTCTTTAAAGTCTTTGCAAGTAATCCTTATCCTATTACGGTATGCTTTATTACATTCGCTAGAGCAAGAACTTTCAAAACACGTAGGCCTCTATCGTGACATATTTTGCTTGACTGAAATTTTAATCCTTCACTCCATGGGATAGAAACCTATTGGCCCAACTCCGACTGCTTGGAACAAATTTTCTACATGTGGCATGGCATATCTCGATACTGGCTTGAAACTACTACCGAAATTTTAAACTCCTATTTATATTTTCTGAAAAGTTATGGCTGTCACAGGAAGACACACCAACACTTTCTCGTGTTATATAGGTGCAACGATATCTAGCATGCTGTCACATTGGTGAAGATTTTGACCCCGTCAGTTGGTAGCTGCTCTTGACATTGGCCAAGGCAGTGGTTGTATTTGTTTAGCTTCTTAGCTTTCCGCATAAATGCTGAAACACGACCTTGAAGCAGCTAACTCTCCGACACTGCTTCTTATGTATCACTTAACATTATTATCACTTTCTGTAGACCTCTCATAGCAACTGTACTTTATGTGATGCCAGTAAATAACCCTTTTAAGTGCATACCTCGCCATCAACAAACAGGAAAATATAAATATCAGTTCCTTACTGCAGTCCTTGAATTGTCAATTTTACAGTTTATGTAACTGCCATAAAGTAAGGTGAGGATAAATGTGGACAAATATACAAATTGGGGTGGCAGTGAAATTTTTTGGCCAGTTTGTTTTAATTTTTATATTTTTTTCCTAGATCAACCTCCTTACGAAAGACTATTAAATTCCTGTGTGGTTTTTACAGTGTTTATGTCTTTGCCCAATAAATTAGCATCATCTGCATAGGGCTGAAGCTGATATGACCCATTCAGTTTCAGTCCCTCTGGTTTACTTGGACTTTTCCAGTTACATATTCTAAAGCGAGGTTGAAAAGCACTGGCGATAAAGCATCTCCTCCTTTCGGACTATTCTGAATAGGGAATGTAAGCCACCGGCAAATGTATGCCTGTCCGGACTTTTCTATATATTTTATTTTAACGCATTCTAATTAATCTAAATTGTTACATGGATGTATCAAAATCAGTGAGAATGTTGTACAAATCTAAATGAATCATAAACTTTAAGTAAGTAAATAGCTGATACACTTCACCATCTTATTTCCATTTTTCTCAAGAATTTGACAAATTCAGAATACCTTATCAGTACGTGATCTGTTCTGTTCAAATCCACCCTGACGATCCCCAGTAAATCTGCCAAGGCGTTAAACATTGCTGAGAAATATTGCTACAATTTTATATGTGGTTGATAATACTAAGGCCCCATTAACAGCCTCAAAATGAATTAATTTTTGGCATCTGAAGAACAAGTAATTAATTACAATAGTAGAGCTAAAATGGCGCTTTCTATGCATAATAGAATGATTCAAGCATGGCGAATTTATTTCTAAGGGCAGCAGACGTCTATTGAAGAACCGGAAAGAAGTTTCTCATGCGAAATCGATTTTCAATACATTCTTCTTCACGGAAAGAAATGCTGGTCTAAACATTTATGTTATTTATAGTTTTCTGAAATTACAAACATTATGAGGAAAGCCTGAGTCCAGCTATGTTCTTGGTAAAGGAAAGTTGTGACTGCTGTACATACAAAGAAATTGTTATGTCTTTTGGATGTACTCGTAAACGCTGTGTATGTACGTTGGGTCGTAAATTTCTCTTAATTGTTCAGGGAACTTAAAAAGCAGTTCACCAACACATCTGCCTTAACAGGGTTTGGTCCTGAGATGCATTCCGAAATTCCGCATTTCTTTTTGTTCTACCTATGTCTTGTTTCCTACATTTCATCTGTAATATGTTTGCTGTTGTAAACGTTAAAAGTTTTTAACATATTTCGTTCATTCCTTTTGATGTTGTCGAATATGCTTTACTGTGATTATTGTTTGTAATCATTACTCGTCTCTTGTTTCATCGCCCAGTGTGTTTGTAATATTTGTCTCGGAAATTTCGTATCAGAACCTTCTGTTTTGCCTTATCGCAGCTTCATCTACCCGGTGTTTTACCTTCATATTGGAAAGCTGATTTTGAAACCAGCTTAGCTTATGCATTCTTAACTATCAGCCGTACTGTTGCTCTGAAAGACGCCGGTGAAGTCTTAAGGGGAATTATTTGTTAGTCAAACCGCACCACCCATGCCCAGATTAAAGCTGTTTTCATGAATCAACGACAGTACCTGCTTAAATCTTGATTTGGTTAAAATTTAGCTCGCGGTTATTTCATTTCCACCCATGCCGAATGCGTGTTCCATTGAACCCCCAGTGTCAGTCCGGATGTTTTTGCAGAAGAAAAAATTATCTTGCCCCTGCTGGGGTTGGAATCCTCAAATCTTCCAGCCCGTATCTTAGTCACTATACTGACTACGCTATTCTGACTCCAGTAGGCTTTCAATTATGCACGGAATTGCCTGTCAAGTTACCAGGTTACGAGAAGTAGCGAGGGACAATTCCACTTGTATAATGCGGAAGTAAGGACAGGATTAGAATATTAACTACGGCATAGAGTTAACCTCTGCCCTTATCAATTGCAGAGAGGGTTTTGTTAAAGGGTGCACGTACACTTATCTTTTTAGACTTCGACACATACACTGGAAGAACAAGCAATTAATCTTGTAGCTTACAACACGCCAAAAGATCCAGTGCCCATATCAAGTGAAAAATGTAGTACGTATCACTTTAATATCTCGATAGCTGATACAAACTATGTGATAGGGGTCGATTTTGTGACCGCCAGTTTCGTCCCTTTGCAGTTTTTTTTTTGTGGAGAAGGGCCCCGCAGTAGAAGCTACGGACGCACCGCAGCCTTAAGGCTTATTGTTCAACCCTGTGATGAAGGTGAAGAAAAAAATGATCAGTTTTTTTTAATGTTTTCCAAGCAATGGAGCACCGGTGGAATAAAATTGACAGGGGAGAAACGTGTCACAGTGCCACTTTGTCCACCACAAACCCCACATGGAGCGAACCGGGATCAAAACCGGGCCTCTGCGGTGGGAGGCCGGCGACTAACCGCCTGAGCCATGGCACGGCCACCCTTTGCAGTTATGAGCCGAGTTTTAATGTAACCCAGATAGCAAGCATTTGCGACATCAGAAGTGGTCAGTAATTCTTTTTCTACATAGTTTGTGACCCATACATTATATGTCACAGGATTTAAACCTGAGGTGTATCATGCACAAGAAAATACTTCCGTTGATTTATACAGTTCTTCCATATTAATATCCGGACATTTCGTTAAAAGTGTAATCGTAAATTATTTTGTAGAGGCAAAATTTCACTCTTTGTACTTTTTACTCGCGGTAAATTATCCAACATGACATCATGTCTTGTCACTAATATTGTAATGTAACCTGTATTGATTTGTGCCAGAAATGCATGCAATAATATACTTCAGATTCGTACCAAAGGTTATGTGAACGGAATGAAACGTAGTTCTTACATGTTTTCCCGCCTTTGAATTATCTTTATTATTGTATAGGCTTTCATTACTTAAGGTTTCCTAGCTATCAGAGAGCGTGAAACGGCTCTTGTGATGCGAGGAACAGGTAGCAGGAAAGAGTCTTTCTGGGGATTAAGCAGCGTTGAACAGTAAAAAAGCCTTATGAATGTTACACAAATGGGATGAAAGAACAGTACTGGGACTTCCTTTTGTCAGACCTCGTCAGTTAACGAGAGTTCTGTCACCGGTGTAGCTGTCTTGTGGACTTCTTACCAGTGATGTTCAACATGTATCAAAGTCTGTCACGAAAGGAAGATACCGAGAAAGAACCCCAGACGACGGGCCATGATAGGTTTTGTACCCATCAAAACCGCCTTCCGAGAACTTATCGGCGTCGAAAACGTACAATTGGAAGAAGAGCCCAGTCATTTTCAGAACTTAATACTCGTTCTCCGGCCAGTGTCAAATTGGGCCTTAGAAGACAGCCCTCCGCTTCGACAAATGAGGAAAATGGTTTAGATCTTTTTAAAGCTCAAGTAGTTTCTCTATCCGGAGAGAGAAAATTACTTCCTGTTAACAGATTCGATTCTCTAGCAAAATTATTTTCCTGTATTACGTTATCACCAAATGGCACATGCAGTTCCCATCTGAGCGGTCTACAACGGTGAGTAGAGTCTAATATCCAAATGAATAATCATCAAATCTTAAATAAACGTCGTGTTTTTATACCCACAAATATGAAATCTGAAACGGTGATCGTGTCTGTATTCCATCTGCAGATGTGCCCGTTACAGAAACCGGATATTCCCGTAAATACATCAGTTTATTAAATGATTTGTCTGTAGACAGGAAGTTTTGAGTTCTGAGTACTTTTTAACGTCTTTAAATTTCAGTGGTTGCTGCAAGTGATGTGTCACGAGGTTTAAAATATAAGAGCTTTGCATTACGTTTGCAGAATATGCGTGTCACTTATGATTCTCGAAATGAACAATATTTCTATCTCATACAACATTCACCGATCGATCATTATAATGGAGACATAAACTATTCACTGGGAGGTAAGAGCTGAATTTTAAAATGCAATTTGTAGTAGTTTTTATGTCCAGCGTGGTTTACCCTGCCGGTATTATTCCACCAGTACTCCATACTTATATTTGTCTACGAAACTACTTGCAACAGAAGGAAAAACAGGTAAAGACTGGGGATCTTCAAACAAAATTATGCCCTTTCGGACATCGGGTAGCATCAGAAAAATATTATCACTATTTTCTTAGCCCTAAAAGGGTTAAATAAAACTTGGGGTTTCAGTGAATTATTATTGTCACAGAGCAGGGGGTACTCTTAAAAGTAAAAGAGATGAAATTTTAGCTCTTAAAAAGGCCTATCCAATGTTTTGTCTTACCTAATATAAACTGGGATGAGAAGAGTGTAACAAACGTATAAATTATACGGTAGAAATTATTCATGGAAAATGTGTTTCGAATTTTTATTGTTGTAATATCCAGCTCCTCAAAAATGCCCCTTAAATTTATTTCCGTCGTTCTTTGCATTTATTTAACGACAAAATTAGGTGTAATTAATTAAAATAAAATCTGTCTCTTCATCGTAAACTAAAGCGTTTCCACTCTTGTAAAGCTTACTAGCATAAATGACAAACATTAAGTAATTAAATTAATTTCATATACACGTATGCATGGCTTATGTCGTAATGATATTATACATTGACAGTTTTGTTTGATATACACAAAAAAATTGGTAGGTGGCTGTGTTACAGCCTTGAGGTGACTGGATAAAATTATACTTAGATATTATTTTATGTATTAGAATTTGGAGGCAGTGGTTTCTGTTGGACCCCTAAACGAGATATTCTAGTCGATATCGTACATTTTCAGTGTTTATAGCATTCCGTTTTCGATTCTAAATACCGTCTCTAATATCAAACACACAAGACATAAGGTGTAAGTAGAGTATAACAATGTTGGGTCAACGTCATGAAAGGGATCGAATAAATTGTGTCGTTATAAACGAGTGTCGCTCTAAGCGAGGTGTGTGATATAAGTGAAGAAAAATATATTAAGGTGAAATACAGGACTGTAGCCCTATTACTTAAATATGTGTGCTATTATCTATTTTGAAACTAAATCTTGACCCGTGAAGATGGGACCGACACGTTGTCCCGAAACGTCGGTAAATAATTACCACACGACGCCGTGTAATTATCCAGAAGACCAGAGATTTCATCAGCATCGCGGCGGATGCTTGAAATCAAAGTTGTGTTGACATTGTTTTCATACGCTTCCAAATTAACCGATACAACAGGATTCCAATAAATTCGACTTCATATTAGAGGCCCTCGAAATGAAATCCGAAATCGTAATTAATGACCACTTCAACGTTGAGATGTAGATTTACTATGTTGTTTATGCAGTCATGAAAGCGGTATAATGCAGAGTGGCTCAGCAGTCACTAAACCGGTTGGTAAAATGTACACTAAAGTGCGTTGTAAATTTGCCAGTTTGTAAAACGTTATCACAGTACTTGGAGTTGCGCATAGAACATAGAGGATATCAGTTCGAAAATTTTTTGTAAATTCAGTAATTAGTAAGGTAATTTACGACTTATTGTAGTATACACTTTACTAAACGGTTAACTGGCTTTCGGGACACTTCTGTAGAAAAACAAAGAAATCTAATTTGTCATGCCTAAGTTTGCAAGAATTATTAGTGAAATATGACATTATGAAATGTCCCCAGTTTCAGCCATGTGACATTAATGAGTAATGAGTAAATAATGGGTCGAGCCCTTGCGGTCCTGATGCACGTAAGCCTTTCACAGGCCCCTCGTGCCCCTTAACTGAAGTTCAAGTCATAAGAGCCCTAAAGTTCCAGATTACCCCCATACGTAAAGGTAAAGCAATCCCATTACAGGCCTTGGCAGGTCCTTAGGGCTCCAGGAGGTCGAGGCTCCCAGGTTTTTAGACAATCGGCTCATGAAGGTGGTAAGGTTGTCAGCCCTACGCACCGGCCGCCTTTACCCCCCAGGAAAGATTCCTGGTACTCATTTCTGTTAGAGGCTGAGTCGACCTCAGGGCCATAGTGCGACCGAAACGATTATGTCAGTGAAAAATTCCAGTGACACCATCGGGAATCGAACCCGCGACGTTCCGGTTTGTAGCGCAGTGCCTCAACCAACCGCCGCGTGCCCCTACCCCCATACGTAGTCCCCTGATATCCTCAGGGTCCAAAATTAAGGAACCCAGCTAAGTGTGTCTGTGTGTCGCCAAGGCTTCACACTCACACAAGACATCAGCTGAGGTCTCCTCCTCTGCTCCACATTTCCTGTCTCTCAGTCCCATAACGTGAAGGTGTCTTCTCAAGGTGTTATGTCCGGTAAGAAGGTCAGTAACTACCCTGGATTGTGTCCCATTAAAGGACATGTGACATTAACAAACACCACGTAATTATTCAACCTTGCACATTAATTTTATAGTCTTTATATGTTTGTGTGTGTAAATTGTCCTTATTAGTAAATACCGTTTTCTTCATCAAGGGAAAATATAGGCCCATTAACTCATCATACTGACTTGTGAGTGTTTGCCTGTACGTGTGGCCTTCAATTTCAACTAATGAAATAATATTTACGAAATTGAAGGCTACACCAATAGCTTAATTTTTAATTATCTATAACCAGTAATAATAACACGACAGATGCGCAGAATTTTTAAAAGGGAAGCGAAATTAGCACTGCTTTGTATAGCCTCTGCCGTAATACGTGTTAATGGATGACTTATGTGTATTTTGTGGTGATATTTTTGTAGAATGTAAACAAAAAATATGGCGGCCGCGTGAAAACATTGTGTACTTTTGTGTCTGATGGCGATAATTGTAAATCTTCTGTTCGAAATAGGCATATGGAAACGTTTATACACTTTATGTTGGAAGTTTATTTAAGTCAGTAACTGCAAATATTGCGACATGGCGAAATTTTGAGGTTATATCCGACAAATTTAATTTATAGGGAATTTGTTTTGAAGTAATACTTGCTTCCAAATGAGATAAAATAAAATAATAGTAATTTATCTGCAGAATATGAAATATACATTGTATAAATGTAGGTTGTTTTAGGCCGTGCCATGGCTCAGGCTGTTAGTCGCCGGCCTCCCACCGCGGAGGGCCGGGTTGGATCCCGGGTCAGTCCAAGTGGCAATGAGACAGGGCTTTCCCCGAGTACTTCGGTTTTCCCATGTCAGTTTCATTCCACCGGTGCTCCATTAGCTGAAAAAATAAAAAAAAAACTGGCCATCTTTCTCTTCATCTTCATCACAGGGTTAAACAATAAGCCTCAAGGCTGCGGTGCGTCCGTAACATCTGCTGTGGGGCCTTTTTCCACAACAAAGGCTGATTGCCATGCTGACACGTGCCAGCCTGTAGACCTATCTTGAGCCAGCTGAATCCTTTCAACATCATACTCCATCTTTACTATCTACGTGTTTGTTTTTCTTATATTTACACCCAGCTATTTCTCCTTTGGTTTCTTGACTGAGATTTTGTATGAATTTCTAGCCAGAATGCACTTCCTAGATAGAGTAACATTTTCTAAATTATAGTTTCTTTACGGTTAGGTGTTGATATCCTATCGCATAACCCCCGAACATGAACATTCGTTGTTAGCAGATTGCCTATTCATCATATCTCAAGGCTGTCTCCTTGCGCAATACGAGGACTTGCCATGTCATGGTAAGCAGGCAAATACTAAAGCGATCCATAACATTTTGTAACCTATACGTGTTAATGCGAGCGAATAAAGCTTTCAGCCACTGGTGTTGATCCAAGAGAGCACTGAGCTTTGATACACTACTGCAGTGGTTCCAAAAGTGTGCTCCGCGGATCGCAAGGGATCCGCGACCAGTTTCCAGGGGATCCGTGGATACTTTTCTGTAATGCCTACTTTAAATTTTACATAATTTTTAATAAAAGGAATAATGTTTTGTTAAAAATGATAGCGAAACTTATGAATTGACGATGTGTTTATTTCGTATGACAGTTGGAATATCTAGTTAAGAAACCCCCTGTAACCACGAAGCGAGCAGCAATCAGTTTAATTAAGGTCAAATCATGCAATGCATTGTTACTTATGTTACTAGTATGTATTAGTATTTATCTAAAATCACTTCTGAAATATAAATTTTTAATTTTGGGTACCCAGCATCCAGACACTCTATATTTATGTGAGCAAGGATGTGAGTATACGTGGTTATATTTAGAAGCCAAAAGGGGTCCGCGAGCAACAAAGTTAGGGAAACACTGCATTAGTGACAGTGAACTGGCCATCCGGTTTTCGATGTCTGGTCTCAAACTGGGAGTAGAATATGTTCTTAAATCCTCAGGGTCTTGTAACTATTAATCCTAAAATATTTTATTAATTAACATTTTAAAAATATTATTAGTCATATTTTATAACCTTGATATTAAGATAATAGTACAGCGTAGGTAAACAATAATATGATATATTCCTCATACAGAAAGGTATACGTCGACCCCACTGGCATGAATTCGTCCTTATGTATGTTATCGCCAGGTTTAATTGTTGTATGTCTTCCGTTTTTTACAATTTTCTTTTACGTAGTTGTATTTTTTTTCTCATCCCTACTCCTTCCAGTAGGGGCACGCAGTGGCGCAGTTGGTTGAGGCACTGCTCTACAAGCCGGATGGTCGCGGGTTCGATTCCCGATGTTGTCATTGGAATTTTTCATTGACATAATCCTTTCGGTCGCACTATGGCCCTGGGGTCGACTCAGCCTCTAACAGAAATGAGTACCAGGAATATTTCCTGGGGGGTAAAGGCGGCCGGTGCGTAAGGCTGACAACCTTACCACCTACATGTGCCGATTGTCTATAAATCGGGGAGCCTCAACTTCCTGGAACCCTAAGGGCCTGTCCAGGCCTGTCATGGGATTGCTTTGCTCCTTCCAGTTTCTATCGACAATTTTTTGTAGTTCACTGAAAATGTGACAGTCGAGCTTATTTGTCACTGCTTGTATATTGCATCAGCTCTTTGCTAACAAGAAGACAGACAGAACGGAAAGAAAGTAAACATAATTTAATCTAGTTGACTGAGTCGACTTTTGAGACTCTTCAGGAGTGGCAATTGTAGACAGACAGTTGAACTTTCTCGATCGATGTTAGAGTAAACAAAAGACTTCTACCAATTTTATATTGGTATAAAGACTTCTACCAAGTTATGGCGCTAACGTCGTAGCTTTCATTCAATTTGGCAGATGCATTGAAAGTAGGAAGAAAAATTCGTAAAATAAGTATTATTTACGTGTTAATTGTAATCTAATTTTACGGTACATGAATTGTGAAAGCTTCTACTTTGTTTCTGTAATTATACTTAGGAAATAAAATCAACATTTCTATGTAGATACCAATGTGGGAAAATTCTTTACATTTGGCAAACTTGTTATGATATATTTATTCGGGTCTTCAAAGCAAAGAGGATGAGATCAGCGGGTCATTTAGCACGCATGGGGGAGAAGAGAAATACAGTTAGAATTTTGGCGCGGAAGCCTGAAAGAAACAGCCCTCTTGAAAGGCCTAGGAGGATAACATTAAAATGGACCTTATAGAAGTAGGCTGGGATAGAGTGAATTGGATTTATATGGCTCAGGACAGGAACAGCTTGCGAGCTGTTGTGAACACGATAATGCACTTGCCTGTCCCAATAAACTATGGGGTATTATATTGAATAGATGAGCGACAATTAGCTGCTCGAGAAGGATCTCATCTGTGGAGTTAAGTGGTTATGACTAGCCAAAATATGCAACTGGTATTGAACCTCTCGATTTTTTTGGAATAGAAGACGTATTTCCTTATAATATATTTCTGATCGAATTTTTTATTTAATGTGTCCTTTATGTAATTTAATGGTTCTGTTTTCGAAGTTGCTTCCTGTATGAGATCAGAGAGTTAGATAGGTTGAGGGGGAAAACATCCTCATGTGATTTTACTACATGCTTTCATAAAATACAACAGTAAAATGTAAAGCAACCCCATTACAGGCCTGGACAGGCCCTGAGGGGTCCAGGAGGTTGAGGCTCCCAGATTTGTAGACAATCGGCACATGAAGGTGGTAAGGTTGTCAGCCCTACGCACCGGCCGCCTTTACCCCCCCAGGAAATATTCCTGGTATTAGAGGCTGAGTCGACCCCAGGGCCATAGTGCGACCGAAACGATTATGTCAAGGAATTAATTCCAATGACACCATCGGGAATCGAACCCGCGACGTTCCGGTTTGTAGCGTAGTGCCTCAACCAACTACGCCACCGCGCGCCCCAAATACAACAGTACATAAACGATATTTACATTTGGAGGCTCTAAAATGTTAAGACGATCAAGTGAAAGATGGAATAAACTTGTCTGAGCTTTATACATGTACCAACCTTCTATTTTGTACACGTCCAACTGGTTTCCCTCTCGCGGCACTGGCCAGACTCGCTCATGTTGCGATTAATCTGTGACTCTCAGTCCATAATTCCCGATGCTGTATCTTAAAATAGGGCCCAGCGTCTTCCCAGTTTCTCCTGACACATTATTATCGTTCTCGGATCTCCGACGATAAATATTCCACAATTCATAGCGTCGTTTATGTAGTCAATCAATCAATAGTACTATGTTTGCGGTTGTTTTCATATGCAGAGTTCTGTTGGCAAACTTTCAGAATTTCGGAACTGAATCAAGACAAGATGGAGACGGAAGGAGTGTATAAAGTGTACAGACTGATAAAAAAGTCGCACAACACATAGAATGTAAATATAAAAATTTCAAGTTAAAGTTATCCCTGTCCACGCCCCGAAGACATATAAGAGGAATAGATGTATAGCTCCACTCATTCGTAACCTCGGCGCTAGATGGGGGGGGGGGGGGTTAATGATCAACGTTACGCCCCGGCCGATTTACTTCCGGGAAGGAACACCCGTACCCATTTTATGGGAAGCTATGTGGGCCTCACAATCGGCCCGGACTTTTTTGAGCAGAAGAGAATCTTTGATTCTCCCGGGATTCGAACCCGGGACCGTCCATGTCATTGCCTAGTCGCTCTACTAACTGCGCTATCCCGGCTCTTGAATCTAAATATAAGTGGCTTAAAATTGATCAAATCTAAAACGAAAATATGTGTATATTAGACATCGCGCAGAGCCTCGCGCATGTTGTAACTTCTCTGAAGTTTTGTGTAGCTTGCACCAGTTGTGTATGGACGGCCGAGAAGGGGCATGTCTTTGTCACATGTACGACGAATATGTATTGTAGAATATTTAATAACAAAACATTCTTGGTTAGCCTGCCAGTTTACTTTGTGCGCGAATTTCCTGATTATTTTGTGCACGGTTATTCGACAATATTTAGTTTAATATAACGTCTCCCTGTAAGAGGATTTACGGAAACTCCCTGTAGAAGAGCCGGTGGATAAAAAATAGAGCATCGAAAGTCCGACGGTGTGAGGAAAAGATGCTTGTAAGATTGTTTGTTTTCGCCACGTTACCGCATTGTTTGAGCCTGAGTCTATTTCTTCTCTGAATACATAAGGTCATTCCCCCATAGCGTAATCGTCATCCATTTCCCTGTCATTAGCCTCGCTGTATTTGAAAGGCATGCTTGATAGCTGAACGCAGACCCAGCACATACACGAGTATAAAGGCGCTTTTCTGGAAAACTGATTTGTTTGTTTTGCATTTACTTTAAGGAGACCATTTATTTTTTAGAGTTTAGAAATCAATACACCAATGTGCTGTCTTTCTCTGATCAGAGGGGAATATTTTAGTTTGTTCTGGGATAAGTTGTGGCAGGTCCTTGATCTTTCTCTTAAACGTAAGTTTACTGAAAAGCTATAAAATGTAGCCTTACCATGTGTTCTTCGACAGATATCAACAATTCGTTAGAGACTTCTCACATTTTCTGTTTTAGATCTCTGTCAGCGTGTATGAAAAGAATTGTGAAAGGTGTTGTGAATTTCTTAAAAAAAAATTCTTCATGTTTAGTCGTAAAATTATTAATCTACTCAGAAGGTAAACGTGAGGGTTTCTTCACGAATTCACTGCAATCCAAGCCTTGGTAATTATTTTTTTACAATTTTAATTTTAGTAAATATTAATAATGTGACTATGTTAGAGTGAGATTTTAATAAAATGAAGTTTCATTTCAGCTGCATTTCAGTGATTTATTTACTCCTTTCAAACGCAATATTTTAGTGGTGCTGATGTGGGTTTAAAGACCGCATGAATCTTGAGTTGATTTATATGTGATGCCCGAAAATTGAAAGATGATTTTGTTAGTTGTGTTACAGAACCTCTAAAATGTAACTAACCTTACATACACCATATTATGTCTTAAATATTTAAAAAGTGCACGGATACAAGACAGGACAAATAAATTACTTTCTCTCAGTTGTATACAAGAAGTGGAAATATTTGACTGTAGTGCGCTAGTTTTCCTGTTGTGATGATCAGTACCACTGCAGAAGCTGCCCATCAAGGAGGATATATGTATAAGTTCGCAAAGAGTAGTGTTGTGTTGGCGCAGACGGAGTGCAATCAGTCGAGTTCTCAGAGAGTGAGGTGGAATTGTGTCTGGTGTTTGTCAACAGAGGATTAGTTTTGTTGTTGCTGATAACAAGAGACATTGAAACATTTAGGCCACTTTTAAATTTTATACAAATAACTGGTTATCATTTTTGCAAATATAAATCGTGTGTCTATTAATATATTTGTAAAAAAGTGACGTTAATATGGGAAATTTGGGTGCATCAACAAGAAATATTTTGATGATATTAAACATCTGTGATATTCCGAAACTCAAAATATATTAAAGTTTGGTCGAATAATCAAGCGCTGGCCAAATCTTACTGGAAGTGATTTTGAGTTGAGTTTATTGCTTCATTAAATATTATAACGAAGAAGGGATAAAGCAAACAGAGGCCAGAATTTCACAGGGTTATCATACAGGTTTAAAATACGATCAATGTGATTATTAAACATACCAACGTCAAAATTTTCACAGAATTTAATTGATGGACAGTGGTGTATAGTAATTTACGGGTGTGTGAGTTGAAGGCTATGGTGATCACAGTTTATAAAAACGGTATAACTGAAAGGTCAGTTGTTCGAATCCAGTAATATAATATTTAGAAGATGCAAATTACTGAAAATTTTACGTTGTCTTTGAAATTAGTATTTGTTCAGAAATTTTACAAGTAATTTACTAAAACTTTCTAAGTAAACCATTTTCTGATGCCGATTTAGTTAATTGTGTTAAAAATATGAATATAAAGAAACAAATGTATTTGGATTTGTGCTGTGTTTAAGCCACGCTTAATATTGTGGATATATTTCTAATCAACCTAAATTGGCAGTGTCCTGAGGATACAGAATGCATAAACGTGTAATTTAAGAGGCGTTCAGAACACAAGGCGCCAGACATACAGTACCTGTCTGTTCATGTGTGTGTGTGAATCATGTTCGAGCCTGCCTTATCACGCTGTCGCGACTTTCAAAATTGTAGCCTAGGCGTAGAATATGATTATTTTCCTAGACTGGATATCCACAGACCCCTCAGGAAACAACTTATGCGCCCTATTGATGATGCGTGTACTAAAAGGAAGAAACGTGGAATATTTCATTGGAAATGGATCAATATATTCCCACGTTCATGCAAGTCAGGGAATTCCCCTTCAAATATTTGCTACAATGCTGACAGCGATGGGTGAGTGATAAGATGTAGTTTTTGTGCAACTGATGATGTGGTTTAAGGATATAACACTTTCATTTTCCAGGTATTAAAAAGACACTTATCTAAGTGATAATTTACTAATTAATAAAATTGCCGTCAAAGACAACTGTATTGTATAACAGTATTCTGTTAACAATAAACTACAGGTTTCGGCCCTAGAGGGCCATCATCAGGATTTATATAAAAATATAAAACGAGGCAAAATACGTTATTGTTACGTATGGAAGAGAAAGTTGTTTAAGATCCTAAAAAATACAAATAATAAAAAATATTAGCTACAATAAAGAAAATGTTTGATGGTAATTAGTAATTGTAAATGGATTATGTAAAGTTGAGATCTCGCACTAACGACGTTTATGTAATAATAACCCATTTGACTTCCTTTGATATTTTTATTTAAATCCTGGTGATGGCCCTCCTGTGCCGAAACGTGTAGATAACTGTTAGCAGAATATTGTTATACGAAATGTTCTTTTTTTAGGGTAATCTTATTAACTAGTCTGCTATAAAAACAAAACGGAATATCCTTAATTAAAATAAGTGGTAATTACCTACATCCACGATGGAGGGCAGATTTGAAAAATTAAAAAGGCTTAGTTTCTGAGCTGATCAGGATATTCCCTCCTTGTTAGAAGACCCGAAGTTTCACTCACTGTCCACAAAAATTATTATTTTATGTAAAAAACAGTCAGTTCAGTTCAGCCCAAATGCTTTCACCTTACACATTTACATATAGATAAATATTATTCTACCACCTACTCTCAGGTATCCAAGATGTTTTGAACTTTCGAATTTGTTAGATTAATTTTTTTGAAATATTGGATTTTTGACCATAGATTTTATCTTATCCGCATTCGGGCTACATGCTCTGTTCATCTCATTCTTCTTAAAGACCATAACAATGTTAATTGGAGAGCACAAATCACGAAAGGCATTATGTGTTTATCTACATTACTCTGTTAATCATCTTATACAATGTTTATAATAATACAGAGCATAACAGCACCTTGTCGCAAGAAATTATCTTTGAAGACAAGGAGAGATATCGCTCCACGCTCTTCTTTTCTGCCACTCCCATTTTACTACTCAAAATTAAGTATACACTTCGTGTGACCCGACATAGTTTCCGTAGCTGATATATCGTCTATATATATATATGTGCGTTATGTATATATATATATACATAACACATCGCTAACATTATTTTTAGTGATGTATATATTTGGATACCAAGTACAAGTGATTCACTCGTGAATACAAAAACTACAAATTTGTGTCAGGAGAGTAGTCTTATTTGATTATAAGATAGTCGTTGCAGTTTAGGGTTTATACAGTTAGGCCAATGTTACGTTGTTCCTTGCATTCAGGAAACATGCTTATCGCTTTCAAGTCTAAGAGGAACCTGAAACATTTAAGGATTAATTTCCTACCGCGCAGTAAATAAACACATTTTGCCTCAGTTATGAAAACCAACAGTGTAATGCTGTATGGAGCAATAGTTGTTCTAAAACCCATAGAAAAGACATAATTGCACTATGGGGGCAGAAAGTAGAATTTTATAATATAAAACCTGATAGTACATATGTAAAAAACTAGGCTTTAAAATGTTGTCTTAACGTCCAGTGACTCGATTTGAAAGGGTGATAACAGCTGGATGAAAATCAGGGAAGAAAAGACTATGGCTTGTGTTAAGGGACTTTTTTTTATAGCCACACGTAAAGTCTGGAAATCCGTTAAAATGCGGAAGAAGCACTTTTATTTGCCCAGTTTTAATTGGAAATCTTCAAGTCTTTAACCAGGCGCCTCTACTCTACACCAGACAGTGGTTAAACTTTTAAAAATACTTAAAAATTTAGCTTCAATATTGCGACAAGTAATGTAATTTTAATTTGTGGCGTATTATCATGCAGAATGTATTAAAATTATACAGTTTTTTCCCTTCACTTTGACTGTATTACTCCTAACAGACAAACTCCATGGAGCAGCGTCCATATAAGAAAGCAGTAGCCACTCAGAGGGTCAAAATATTCAAACTTTTGTGGAAATCCGAATTTTATTTTCTTTCTGAAAAGGTCTGAAACTGGTCTGTCTGGGGGCCAAATGAATCCAGTCCACATTCCACCATCGTATTTCTTAAGACCCATTTTCGTGCTTTCCTTCTTTGTCTAGGTCCCAAGTATTTTCCTTCCGTCAGAATTTTCCACCAAAACCCTCTATGCATCCCCCCCCCCTTCTTTATATACGTACATACGCACGTACAGGCACACGCATCACTTTATACGGAGTGTAACAGAAGGAATCTGCCACACTTCATGAGAACGTTTCTTAGCTTAATTTACACTGATTCAACTCATACCTATATCCGAAATTGAAAGGTTAAGGAGTCAATGACCCGAGAAAAATGTGGCTGTCTTGCGGTTCCACATACTTTACCTGTTTAACATGATGTGTTATTCGCACATTGCGCAGGTCCGTCCTTGAGCCGATAGCCAAGCCGAGCTATACGCAGGCCAGTTCATGCTACGTAAAGTATTTGGAACACTAAGGACATGTTATATGAAACTATTACGAGTTTTTGTGGCTTAGTTAATGTCTTTATGTCACTGAGATGTTAATTAGATGTTAAATGTATGTGCTCAAATGGCAGGACCTAAAAATTCCTCCTCTTTTTAATATGTATTTGGTAATCAGTAAATGTATAACAGTTCTCATTCTGGAAAACTTATCTCATTATTATCTCTGTAACCCTTTAACTTAGAGTATAAGTATGTTTTGGTTATATGGATGTAATTTAACTTAAGGAACGTTCTCATGAAACATGTCAGTTTGCTTCTGATACGTCCTGTATAATACAGTTTATTGCTACTAGTAAAGTCTTGTACGTGCTTTGTTGATTGATTCTTAATGCATCGTGTTGTCTGGCATGGCCAGCGCCAGCAGACATGGCGCCCTGTTAAACAGTAGTCTAGGCGCCCTCTGATTCTGTCTCACAAGCACTCCATTTCGACCGACAAAAATTTTGTAAACATATAAGAAACCCCCAGTTTTATCACTGGGCGTTCAAAGGCAATTGCTTTTAGCGTTGGATATGAGAGTGAATGCTATTTTAACCAACTACCTCCACGGAGCAGAGTCCTTCTTTAGAAGCTAATATAGCTCCTCAGCTGGTTAAGAAATTCCCCGAGTTATTTTTTTTTATTTAATTTTTTTTTTTCAATGGCTCGACAGTCCCTAGGGGGCCTAGGCCGCCTCATTTTTCGAGGTTTCGCGATCACACTTTAGACACACCACACTCGGTAGGACTCCTCTGGACGAGCGACCAGCCCGTCGCAGAGACCTCTACCTGACAAAACACGACACTCACAAGAGACAGACATCCATGCCCTATGCGGCATTCGAACCCACAATCCCAGTAAACGAGCGGCCGTAGACCCATGCCTTAGACCGCGCGGCCACTGGGATCGGCTTCCCCGAGTTATATTGAACCAAAAGTTTGTTCTTATATTCCCTATCCTGAGCCATGTGATTGTAGTCCACTCTATCCCAAACATTTTTAATACATTTTACTATTATCCTTCTACCTAAGCTTCTGTCTTCCAGGCTATTTCTTTCCTTCAGACTTATCCACCGAATACCTGTACGCACTTCTGTTCTCCACTAAATGTACCAAATGCTCTACACCACACCCATCTCATTCTTTTTTATTTAATCGTCGTAGTAATGTTCTTTCCTCGACACTGAAACGGGAAAACCGGAGTAGGTAGAAGAGGACGACTAAAAAAAATAAGAAGAAGAAGAAGAGAGAGAGTAATGTTCTTTATGAAGGCAGTGCATTTTTACATTTTATAATTGCCTATAGTTAATGATTCTCTACAAGTAAGTGTCAGTGATTAATTGCGAGGACAGAGGTTTAGTTCTTTCTAATGGGCTTAACAGAATAGATTTGGTAACATACACCGTACCTTATAAAGGGAACAGACCCAGTTTCCAAATCTTCATTTTTGTCAAAAAATTTCAGGAATAGAAAACGTCTAAAGTAGCATTCTTGTGATGCCTGTAGTTAGGTACGTTAGTGATTAAGCCGAGTAGGCGAGCAACACAAAATGCATCAAACGTTACCCTTTATTTGGTACAATTATAGGATATACTGCTGTGCTGCTAACCACGACTTTTGGCGCCCCTAGCCTGGATACTGGGCTACCATACCCTTAACGCCTGCCCTGTTGCCCATGTGTTTGTTTGAGAGGGACTCATATTTTAAATTAATATGTAGTTAAATGTAAGAAGCAAAATCTTTAAAGATAGGTCAAATTTAAATATCAGTACCTCAGTATAATATGGATGTCTGTCTCTTGTGAGTGTTGTGTGTTGTCAGGTAGAGGTCTCTGCGACGTCCCTCGTCCAGAGGAGTCCTACCGAGTGTGGTGTGTCTAAAAAGTGTGATCGTAAAGTCTCGAAAAATGAGGCGGCCTAGGCCCCCAAGGGGCTGTCGAGCCATTAAAAAAAAAGTCAGGGACATGTCTTTTCCTAGTAAATGTTGCTAATAAGGCATGCTATAGCGCGCTTCTCTCCCACTTAATATTAAAATATATTTTCAGTATAGTACAGGCCTTTGTCTTCATTAATATTTTATTGCATTTTCAAAATTTTCTGAATTTTCTTTAAGTACTCAATGGAAAAGAGGGAGTCAGTCGCCTTATATTCGGCGCAGTCTTATTTTCAGAATATACAGTGGTAAAGAATAAAGTTAAGCGTCAGGTATTCAGTTACAGATTTATACAAGTATGTAAAACAACTATCAACGCGTAAGGTTTTCTCAATTCTATTATTTATTTATATTTTTAAGTTTGAAAGCACTCAAATATAATGCGCGTCCGATGTCAAGGAGGTATTTGGAGGGAGGAACTGCGCAATAAGTTACGAGAGTCAATGCAGATCCCACTTTTATTTTCTGCATCAGAATATGTTTTGCTATGAAATGTTGCCAAGGCTGGTGGTTTTAATGAAGTTTTCACGCGATTAGACAAGTACCAAGTACACTACACATACGTGTCACTAGCTAATGGAATTCTGTAGCGTTGTCAAGGTCATTTGTGTCAGTTTTTTTCTGAATTGAGGAAAATAATTAGTCTTTTGAATGTAATACTAGTTCCAGTCTTGTGTAAATTATTGTTACATTTATGCTTCAGGAAACAGTTCTGCGGGAACCGTTACTTAACGTGTACCTATTTTCAGACACGTCGATAACACCTGTCATGCGTTAGTTATATCTTGGTTTTACTATTGATTTTGTCTGTAATTTTACTTTCACATAAGCATTCTAGCAAGGGAATAAATACGAGTATGGGAATGTTATAACCACTGTATTTTGCGTTATATTTGACACTACATTAAACGGAAGTATTAGTGTCCCTCACCGTTTTTAGGGCCAGGAAAGTTTTCGCTGTCAGGCTTTCACTAACTCACTCGCTCACTCAATCCAATAAATAAATAAGTAATTAAACCCAATCAATCCATCAATCAATAACTTTATGGCATAAAGTCTTTCTTAAGCAGCTGACATTCACCTGGCCAAAAAATTCGCCGCTTTTCTTGAAACCAGGAAAGTCAACATTTTAACAAGCAAAGGAAGTTTTGTCCCTCACGAATGTTTTGAAAGCTGAGTTTCATATAACTATATAAAGACCTTCAGTTCCTACCTCACAGAGAACGCAGTCCGTGTCCGTTATAACTTCGAAAATTTGAATGCAGATATGAGGATAACAAAAACGTTTGTCTGTCAGAAATCATGTGTGAAGCTGTGGACTGAATTAATAATTAGTGAAGACGGAACTGATCTCTTGGATTGCAAATACGCGACATATAATAATTATTTCTTCATTACTTGGCCGACTTTTGTTAGTGTATATAAAGACCCTGTTCCTGGAGTTATTTTGCACAAATTTTAATTTGTTCACTACACACTGACTATATCACACCGGCAGGGTTCATTCCAACACACTGTTTTTCATGTATTTTAATAGCCTGAGGTGGGCTCCAGTGAATAAGAGCGTGCACGCCTGTTCAAATTCCTCATTTATGTTTCTAGCATAAGGGAATTTCAGACAATAAGACTTCGCACGTATAGCATCTGCTGCCTTCATATATAGCAGTGCAGCAAGTTCATAGCGAGATTGTCAGTAACTTAAATACAGGGCATACACAAAAGAATGGTGCGGTATCAAAAGTGAATACAAAATGTATTTCTCACCTTACACGGGCACAACATACACCGTCAGCGGCGGCAACTGTCCAAGTTTCTCATTTGGTAATTATAATCCTTCAATGTATGCATCCTGGGTCACACGACACACATCCACACGGTAATCAAACTCATCCCAGACCCGGTGTAGCATGTCCGCTGTAATGGCCTGCAGTGCATGCGTTATCCGATCACGAATTTCTTGGACAGTAAGCATGAGAAGCGAACTGCTGGTAGCGCATAAGAAACTTGGACAGTTGCCGCCGCTGACGGTGTATGTTGTGCCCGTGTAATTTGAGACATAAAGTTTTTATTCACTTTTGAAATCGCACCATTCTTTTGTGTATGCCCTGTATATGCCGACAGAAACTCGGGGTTCATGTCAAAATAATACACACATGATACACTTACTGATAACTAATTTGCTCTTCTATTAGTATCTTGTCACGTTGAATACGTATTTAAATTTTAAATACCGGCATTAGTTCATGAAAGCAGATGGCAGTTAAACTTCCTTAGCCTTATTTGTGGTACAAGCCGACGTTTGCATATAAAACGGAAACATTTTGGAAATCAAGATTTGAAAATTCTAGTAGACGAAAAGGCAATCTTCACATTACTCTATTAGCTCAAATAATATTTTCTTTACAGAATATTTAAAAATAAACACCAACAAAATGCACAACTTTCAAGGCGCAGACCAGCTCCTTATATCATGATACTATCCAACGCGTTTCGGCTCTTTGCGAGCCATCATCAGGGATCCTTTACTCTTATAAAAGTGCTTCACAAATGCAGCATCTGTTTGATTGTTTAAAAATATGCACTATCTGGAGCATGAGTTAAAAACACACGATTCATAAACAAAGTTAAAAAGATGATTTGTTAAATAACTTATTAAAAACACTGTTCACACGTCTATTGTGTAAAGGATGTTCGCACTTCTAAGGGTTTTATGAGATCGCGCACTACACTGTACTGTTTACGATGGATTTTTGTAGCACGGCGATAGACACTCGCGCTGTATGTAGTGTTGTCGTTTGTTTACTTCACGTTTCAGTGCGGTCCTCCTGATGTTGTAGTATATATTTAAATATAAAATTTGATATGAAAGAAGAAGTGGCTCTGGTGCAGTATATTGTGGGGGTTGCGTCTTGAAGTGTATTCGGTGAGAGTGAACTGTGAACAGTTCACTCTCACCGAATACACTTCAAGACGCAACCCCCACAATATACTGCACCAGAGCCACTTCTTCTTTCATATCAAATTTTATATTTAAATATATACTACAACATCAGGAGGACCGCACTGAAACGTGAAGTAAACAAACGACAACACTACATACAGCGCGAGTGTCTATCGCCGTGCTACAAAAATCCATCGTAAACAGTACAGTGTAGTGCGCGATCTCATAAAACCCTTAGAAGTGCGAACATCCTTTACACAATAGACGTGTGAACAGTGTTTTTAATAAGTTATTTAACAAATCATCTTTTTAACTTTGTTTATGAATCGTGTGTTTTTAACTCATGCTCCAGATAGTGCATATTTTTAAACAATCAAACAGATGCTGCATTTGTGAAGCACTTTTATAAGAGTAAAGGATCCCTGATGATGGCTCGCAAAGAGCCGAAACGCGTTGGATAGTATCATGATATAAGGAGCTGGTCTGCGCCTTGAAAGTTGTGCATTTTGTTGGTGTTTATTTTTAAATATATGAAAATGCACGGTGAATTAAGATTAAAGATTTACAGAATACTTATTAATTACTATCAACACAACTAATTTTATTGTTGTATTATGTATACGTACGGCTACGTGTTTCAGACGTTACATGCTCAGCCTCCGGCCATTTAAATACATAAAAACCAAATTTACAATTACAGCTTCAGTTACGGGAGGTTAGGTTGAGATCTCAATCTTTGGTGTTACAAATGCATGTCAATAAAATTTTAAAAATAAATAAAATATTTATGACATTTAATAGTAAGTACTGAATCGTTTCCGTCTATGAAATCCGTTTTGATATATATAATTTACTTGTTGTCTGTCGTGTTCATAAAAAGCGGCGTCTTTTCGGCGTGGTTTGTAAGGGTATGTTGATACGTATCCGTTGATAACTATGTTTGGTTGACATGAAACGTATTATTTATGATCTGTTTTGTTATTTTGGAGCTGGTTTCCTTTCGGTGTGTGCAAGCTTCTTTTTATTTTTTCTTTCAATATAGTAGATCTGAGTATCGTCTAAAATCCCTTCGTGTGTTGTAGAATGGGAACCCTAGTCGTCTTTAATGATGAAGGTGGCAGGTGTAAGTCGTAGGTTGGCATCAGCGGTCCAAAACTCGATTAAATGTGCCCACTTTCCAGTGTAAAGGAATTACGATCTGGTAACAATATATCTAGACTCGTTGTGTCCAGACTTACACCAACAGATGACATTCTATTCTCTTAACTCGTAAAAAAAAAATGTGGCCGTAAAGTAAAACTTTCCTGGCTACTTTGAAATAAAATAAAATAAACACTAGATAAATTTAATTAATATGATCTTCCTCCAGATCCAACATATTCTTCATCAAAAACTGTTTGTCCGCTACGAAGAGATGAAGTTGGCATTCACTCATTACTGTTGAAGGTCTCCTTCAAACTTCCAAACAAATCACTCGGTTATATTCGAAAGAGAAAGGAGAGAGCAGGGACTTTTGAACGTGAATTTTTATACTGCGTCAGACTGACGTTTTTATTGATACCAAAGAGATTCTTGTAAAAACGTGGCGCGCTAAGCCGTTTGTATATCAACAGTAAATATTTATCCTCACAGTTTCTATCTCTGCCACCGTAATTGGCACCGCCTTTAATTCGTATTCGGAAGATACCAGGTCTAAGTGTGTGCTTTTTACCACATCATGGCGCGGTACGGACTGACAGGGCGGCCTGCTGGTACATAAACAACCGCAGACAGCCGACAAGAAGTGGTCCTCCAGCTTAGGAAGTGGGGGTTGGGAGTTGTGTTAACAACTTTTCACCACATAATATTTTTAAGACATCTCTTTTGTATTAGCTGTGTTAAACCTTTGGTTTTATGCTGCCGTAGTGTGGGTGTTTGAGAGATGTGTTTCCGTTTGTCAACAGACATGGTGGGCGGTACGAGTACACGGCGCTGGAAGCTGATTCCAATGTGCACGAGCGCCTGGAGATGGAGCGGAAGGCCAGGGAGCGTGCTCAGAATGCCTGTCAGCATTACCTCCGGTCGTCTTCCCGATACACCTTACTGCACCACCTCAATGACATCGGTAAGTTCCGGCATTAAGCCATAGACTTCTAACCCAAACCTTCATCCCACACTCTCTACTATCCTGATTTTGACCTGGCATTATAATGCAGCCATCACTTAGCTCCTGTCTACTGTAGAAGTTGACTCTGTGAATTTGTAAGTTCATGTCCCCCATGCGCTTTCATATTCCGGTCTAAGCATGGAGGTAACTCCATGCATTTCGCATATCATATATTTCTGCTCTCTTAAATTGTACGAAGTAAGTCGGTCTAAGGGCCGTACAGTGGCTCAGACGGTTAGTCGCTGGTCCATCACGGCGGAGGCTCAGATTAAATCCCAGGCCAATCCATTTTGACTTTGTGGTGGACAGAGTGACTGTGGGACTTGTTTCCCCTTTCATTATTATTCCACCAATGCTCAACTCTCATTCATTACTCAACCACGGACGCTGTATAATCTCAACAATTTACAGAGTCTTTCAATAAAACAGTTCTTTTGTTCTGCTATCTGTGAGGCTACAATATTCGTTTATACAATGATCTGCCTTTTGTAATCAAATACGTCTTATATTTCATAACTGCTTATATGTCTCTCGAAAATTATCGTAACTCCAAGGAACAGAAAATTTCTGGAAATTTAGTCACTGTGAACATTCATTTTGGGTTCTAGAAAGATCCGATCAAAAATGTAATAGAATCAGAAGAACTCTGAACAGCAGTGTTGTTCGGCAATTTCTGGTTGTGACAGATGAGAATTTTTGTACTTGAGCGCAAAAATTATCGGATTCAAAAGTACTCTTGCAAGATTTGAGGTTTACAGCAATGCTCCTGAAGACTCCAGGAAAGAATGAAATCTCCAGAAGCCTTCTTGAAAGCTGAAAACGCCCGGAATTGTGAGAACACCCCCAACGGAACATAAATGGGGATATATATATATATATATTTTCGAACTCGGTTATAACCTCATGAATGTGATTGGATATTTTGTGTCGTTATAAACGAGTGTCGTTCTAACAGAGTAGTATAATTGTTATGGTTAATAGTGAGGAATTAATTGGTACCACAGAATATCTGACGCAAATGGACGAGGTGTCGCATTAACCGATGTCGTTATAACCGGGTTCGACTGTATTTGCTTCAGTGAAGATCACTAGCGAATTACGACTGATGCAGGCTCACGAGTGGACAAGC
The DNA here is from genome assembly GCA_021186555.1 of Reticulitermes speratus. Taxonomy (NCBI): domain Eukaryota; kingdom Metazoa; phylum Arthropoda; class Insecta; order Blattodea; family Rhinotermitidae; genus Reticulitermes; species Reticulitermes speratus. The sequence continues at coordinate 11,169,687 of JAJKFL010000014.1, forward strand.
ACTGGTTCGTGGTTCGCGACACGTCGATGAAGACGGAGCGGTTGCTCACGCTGGTACCCCTCAGTTCCAACTGCGCGATAGAATGCAACCCGAGCACCAGGGGTACGATCCTAGAACTGTTTCTCGCTCTGCAGCATCCCTACATCTACCCCGTACTGGACTTGGATTTCCGCGATGTATCGGGCCAGACGTACGTGGTCCTGGTGCTGCCGTTTAACAGTAAGGGCAGCCTGAAAGATCTCATCTACAAGGTAAGGTCCGTAAGTGCATGGGCATGTTGGATCCTGTGGGCATTATAGAGAATTACCTCCATTTGGCGCTCTGTTACGCGTTAATACAAATGAGAGTAACATGTTGACAAGTCATCCAATCAAGGGCCGAGTTTCCGAATGTGTGCAGCTATATTTCCACCATATGCCTTCATGGTGTGATGATAAATTAAGCACGAAAACAATTTGCGTTTACATTTCATTTACCGTCTGTTTTTTCACTTGTAAGAATACTTGTCCTCTTGTTGGTATCTCCACCTTGCCGTGGTAGAGGGGCTTGTGAGTTCCAGTGACCCTGAGAGCTAAGCCGGCGGTAGCATTGCTACCAGTAGGGTCTCCCAAGCCGGACAGATGAAGAGGGTAGGAACCAGACGAAGAGAGATGCCTAGGAGATGGGAAATCCAACAAAAACTCCCCTGATACCGGAAGCAGCGACATCAGTAGCGACTTGAAGCACAGAGCAAATGATGCTCGAGATGGTTCATGATCGTGTAGCAACAGGCGTGACCAGAGTGGTCTGAACGGCTGCTGTACTGCGATGTGGAAAGCAAATGGAAAAACTACCACATTATTACTTTTCCTGGATAGTCTCTTCCAGAAACAGAGACATATGCGAGAGAAGAATACTTATATATCTCAGTTTCGCTTTTTTTTATTACATACTCTGTCAGTGTTTGGTGCTAGGTTTGCTTTCACTTTGTAAAGCATAGTAGTTTTTTTTTGTGTGAACCACCCTTTTTTAACATTCAGAATGTCTGCATGTTGTCCACAGGATGCATTTTTATGTTTCTTATTACTGTGACAATGAATGACAGCTATTCGCATAAAGGCAAGAACTGATTAGTCTTTCTAATGGAGACACGGAGTGTTTTATATGAGATGGCAACTGTATTTTTATATGCTAATTACATGATTTTCGTAATCTGCAGCGTTAAGAACACATAAAATTACGGAACGTTATTAGGGGCATTTGTGACCTCCACAGAGTCGATGGCAGGACGACTGGAGTCAGAAGTACGGACAGCGAAGTGCGGGTTTGCCTGTGTCGCAGGTACAGCGGCTAGGACGCCAAATACTGGAGGCTCTTCTGTTCCTGAAGGACCGCGGCTTCCCGCCATGTAGTCACCTCCATTCTGGTAACATCATTCTGCAGAACGGAGTTGCAAGGTAATTACAACAGACATACGGAACTTGACGTTAGACATGCAGGCTTACACATCTTCTGTAATAAAGGCTGTACTGGCGAGGTTGATGTAGCTGTGACGCTCTGGATTTGGTTTTGGGAGTGCTAGGTTTGAATCCCTGCCACGAGATGTGCTGCCCTGACTGGGATCTTTTGTGTTTTTCTTCAGCCCTTCCAGGGAAATTCCGGGATAGTACTTCGATTAGGCCCCGACTTTCTTCCAAGTTCTTTCCAGTTTGTCATTTGCCAACCATCCTGCCAAATATTCGACGCCATGTAGTATGAACTATTGGCAGTGTCGTAAAGCAAACCACAAATAATAGAGGCTAAAAATTACAGTGACTCCTCAGGAAGACCCTAAGCCACACATAATGTTACCACATTATATTTGTAAAGCGCATTCCCACGACTGATATATTAGACAAATGCACCAATAATTGTGTACTGTACAAAGAGCCAAGAGGGTAAGTGTCTCAATTACGGCACAATACATTTAGGTTTCAAATTTAACAGCATTGAATGTTCTGGTAGTGATAAATCTGGCCGTCTTTCAGGCTGACTGGGCTTGAGAACACCCTGCTGGGGCATACATCGCGCATTCACCCTGTGATATGGAGCCGAGCGAGGACCGAGCCGCCGGCAGTCGACACTATCTCCTTTGGTAAAATTCCAAAATATTTTGACCCCATTGCATACACCAGCGGTTTCAAACTCAGGGCCTGTCATTTCATTTTATATGGTCTTCTCACTGATCATATTCTAAGTATATGTAGAATGTGGGCCAGATCAGTGTCAAAGAATTGTTTGACTTAAAATATGTTTTGTTGTGGCCTGGAAGTTTAAAGACACTTTCTATCCTTTGGTGGTAATGTGCAACATATAACATGAAAAATAAAAATGAAGCAAATTAGAAATTAAATTTTATGATATATTGTGATTCTTTTGTTATTGAAGTGTGAACTGTTACTAATGGTGTACGTAATTTTAATTAATATACTTACCCACTTTAATATTTAAAAATAATGTGTAGCCCGCCATAAAGTTCAAAATTATCCATTTAGAGCATGTATTATTTGAGTTTGAGACCGCTGGTTTAGACTGCCAAAGGTGGAACAGGAAAGGTAGGATTAACTGGCCATCTGTACTTCCTGCAGGTCTGAAACATTCGCCATGTTCCATATCGATATTTATGGGGTAACGAAAAATAATTTAACTGGAGTGTCAAGACTTTAAATATAATGCAAAAATCACTCAGTGATAATGGCATTCATGACATGAAAATAGTAACTCCTTCTGCACTGCCATTTTAAATATATGTTATTGCTGTTGGTGGTCAGACTGGTGTGTACCAAATCTTACTTGATCATTTTATGAATTCACCTTTCAGAGCCTAGTAGTTACTATGTGTACTGCTAGGTTTAACACTAAAAACTCTGCAACGATATATATATATGTTTTCAGTATGATTCATAAAATAAACTACCATTATTTTCCATTCTTCATAATTGGTTTTCCTAGTCTGAGCACACTGTGTTCTCTGTGAGGTACAGATTCAATATTTTTACGTAAACTCAATAAATTTTTTCTTCAGAATGGTAGTTATCGTCCATTATTTTTAACCAATAAATCTGAATCGGTCAGTTCAAATAATCTATGCATTTTGTACTGTCTGGGATTCTATATCACTAGCAGACATAGGCATTACTTGTGGGAAAGCAAAGGGAAAAAATGCCCCTTCAATATTTTTTATACGCGCGAATAAATTAGTCAGTCAAGAATGTGTGCATTTGGGGCGAGAGTTGGGGGAAGGGGTGTATATGTATTAAGGATTGGTTGAAACGAATCTTGACTCCTTCGTAAATCAAAGTTACTAATACCCATGGCTGATTTTGCGCCTCCCCCAGTGTTATTAACCAAGTTACACGTATTCTAGGAGACATGGGAAGTAAATGAAGTATATATATGGAGAAATGGCTAACTTCTTGTGTTTGAGATCTGCTGTCATCTGGGATATTATGCAGCACTGAGTGGTAGTTCTGTACTGACGTTTCGGGACACATTTATGAGCTGTTCGTCATTTAAGAGTTAACTTTTAATTATAGCTTAAAAGAAGACAAATTTATTTTTCAGTTCCACAACTTAACTGTATGTTCTGTTACACAATCTTATTGGTTATCTAGCAATTATGTAACAATGATGAAGACAATTACTTTGAACTTTTCCTGTTAATGAACAACACAGTGATAAAGCACTTAAGATCAAATTGAAGACCACATATTAGTTTTTCCACACATATATCCATCTGTTCACAAGTGAACGAGATGCAACTATTCAACTGACTTTGATCGTGTGGTAAAGTATACTTAAACTAAACATTTCCTGATGTGCTTTAATTTGGTTTATTTTTAGACCATGCTATGTAAATTTATAAATTCATTTTTATGCAGAACCTATCTTTTGAATCGTGTGAAGAGTTTTGGTAAAACTTGTGTACAGTGATTTTTATAGCAGTGCTTTAGTGATCTTCCACATAATCACCAACCTGGAGGGGCTGACGAAAGATCCTTTGATTAATCTTTTGGAATACTCTCCCAGCCCTCCTGATTACTGTAGGAGTCTTGAAAGTCATGAAGTTCTTGCCCTTTATCATCCTCAGGAACAGCACTGCACATTGCAGGAAATGAAGCAGGAGAATTATTCTGTTATTAATTCATTGCAAAAAATTCATCCCTGATCTCATCTCTCCAGGTCACGTACTCTTCGAGATGTCTGCTGGTTATGAACTGTGTACCCCTCAACCCAACCAGGGACATCTCCTTGACCTCAAAAATTATCCTCAGGTTAGTGTCTTGAGATATCTGGTGTCAGAAGAGACGTATGTCTTTGCTCTTTGTGGTGAGATGTGTTGGACATAAATGTTGGCACAAAAATTAAATAAACTAAGTACAACATTGGTTTGACCATTTTTATTTCCAATTTAATAAATGTTACAAACAGCTTAATTTACTTATATTTATGAAAAGTCTGGGATTTGCATACAAAGCCTGTCCTTTACGTCAGCTACTGACATAATTATTGTAAGGGACAATTTATTTGAAGCTTTCTTGACACTAGCATGAACTGTGATTGCTCAGTCAGTAAGTTTAGTGTGAGTGTCAGTGATTCCAATAAGAAGTTTGAATTGTTAATCCAGACCATAATTTTGTAAATTTCATCATGTATAATAATTCATGCATTTATGTTCGGGTTTAATTTGCTGAAAACACATCTAAAGAGCAAGTGTGCTATATGAGGTGGAATTGTGTCAAACATTTACACTGTAATACTATAATCATAAAACAGGCCAACTGCTTCATGAACCTACATGAAGAAACTTGGCTATTTGATGTTAGGCACACAAATCTGATGTCATAGTAACGATTTTAGATAAGGAGAACATAAAAAAATAAGTGCCTATTTTTGTATATATTTTAATATCTTTCATGTCTTAAGTATTCAGTATTGCCTGCTTTGAGCGTGGATTGACAATGGTATGCGTACAGCATCTTGGTCACTTCAGAAGGGTTTTTGGATGTATGCAAATATTTGAAATGTTATACAGTATAACAGTTTCTTAATCATTGCTTATGTTCGCTAAGTGTTTACTGATTTATGCTTTATGAATCCATCTGCATCCTGTACTGAAGTTTTGTATATGTTCTAATTGTATTCAAGATTCACATTATTTGAGGGATACAGATATAAATAACAATAAGTGACATTTTGTAAGAAAATTACATATTACTTTTTAGATATATTTTGTGAACTGAAGTGTACCTAAACAGTGTTTTAGAAAATGTCTTGATATGAGAACAGATAGAGCACTGCCATTTGTAATTTAATTACTACCCTATACATCTTTGTTCTGTGTAGTCACACTGTGTTCAACCATGAACTACAATTTCTCCTTGTTGAATGGATATATAGATAATGGGCTCGAACCCTCTTGGTCCTGATGCGCGTAGGCCCTATTTCTCCTTGTTACTTATCATTCCAAAAAATTTGTAACCCTCGTCCTGTAGTACACTGGATTACATTTGAAATTTGACATGATTGTGATAATGTAGTATTTCTCCATGACATTTAAAATTTACAGTCCAATGTTACTGAATTTTTAATAAAAGTAGATGAAATCTCTGTTCCTTGGAAACATTAATTTCTCATTTTTTAAAATTCTGTTTCCCTAGGGAGCAATTAATAAAATACAATATGAATATATCTGCAGGTGGTGGAAATATTGGAGCTTATCTTTCAACACCCCGAGCAACGTTTTCCTTCAGTGGAAGAGTTACTGTTGTGTGACTTCTTCCGTAACATCGATTTGAGGGAACTGAGAGCCACACCGCTGCCGGTAATAATAATAATAAAATGAAAAACCCTATTTTAAAATAATCGTATTTCTTTTTTGTTTATTAATTTTGTTAATACTTTTGCAAGTCATTTGAAATGTGTATGATGGACAGTCTAGGAACATATCATATGGAAAGAATACATTCTACATTTTGCTGGGTAGTGTATGGTATTTTATATTGATGTATATTCTACTTGTATATGGGTGCGCAAACTTACTTAATTTATTATCTCTTATTTTATTAACAAAATGTTCTGTGTTGTTAGTGTTCACAGTTATGACAATGAACATATGAAACATAACGCAGCACACACAACGTACTACAACATACCATATGCCCAATAAATATGACTTGAAATATGGGATGCATAAAGAAAATAGAAACAAGGCTGACATGAGATAAATGCAAGTATATAATCAACGAAAGGTAGTAAAGTTATGTACGAGTATGGTCCAAATTTTTTGAAGGTATTTTACCTTTATTCTCCAATTTTTGTAAAATAATTTAGGTTTTACCAAACATTCATCCTATATTTTTAAGTAATTATTTAATGATTGAATTACTGTGACCCTATAATTTTCAATTAATATTTCAAATTAATTTTGGCTTTGAAGAAGGGACTACTATCAAGCAATATTAATAATATAAACATAATTGATCCATTCTAAATTTAGAAAGATATAACATAAATTTACACATGTGTTGCAGCATATTAAAAATCATTAGTGGCTTGTGAAACGCTGTGTATGTAGTGTAAACCTAATGATGACCTGTTTTACAGGTCAAGGCTTGTAGTGGTGAAACCTAAACTTTTCCAAGGTTACATTTAAGGTTTTATTAATGAACATGTTAACTGAGTGACATGATTCAATTCTTTTTTATGGCAGGACAGCCCTAGTGGGCCTAGGCATCCTCATTATTAACGTTTCAAGATCACACTCAGTTAGACACACTAAAATCGGTAGGACTGTTTCGGACGAGTAATTGGCCTGTTGCAGAGACCTCTACCTGGCAACACACAGCACTCACAAGACACAGACATCCATGCCCTCAACGGGTTTCGAAACTGCTATCCCAGCAAGCAAATGGCCAGACCCACACCTTAGACTGTGTGGCTGCTGGAATTGGCAGAATATCTTAATATAGAATGGAAAAAAACCCTCCTGAGGATATCCAATATACCAGCCAAGATTTCAAACAAATATGTCCCTAGTTCAAGTCAAGAACATTACTGTTATGCCTGGCAGCTCAATGTAATGTAATTATACAATGTAACACTTTAACACAATGTGGATGAAGTTTAGTAGTTTAAAAAAAAATTGAATCAGTACTGATCAAAATTAGCAAGGTTCCATGTCAGTATGTTTTGGAGTAAGTAAGATACAATATTCATATTTTAAAATTTGACTTTAATTTACATCATTAGGCCTACTTTTAAGCTCTGCAGTATTTAAATTATGCTGATTTACATTTTTATATATGTTTATGCATTCAATTTAATAAATTTCAGTGTCTGCTAAGACACTGGTATGTATTATCAAAATCAAACTTCGGAATACTGTGTTGAGGCTTGTAACACAAAGACAACTAGTGCATTTCTAGAATTTTAAAATGGTAAAGTGTTTTGGACATCAGAGTCACATTCAAGTGAGAAGTGTATTGCAAGTACTTACAGTACAGTGTACAGAGTTAATTGTTTGTTTAGATATAGGTATGAATTAAAAATATATATATATAAATAAGTGACACATGACCGGTACTTTTGTTCTATTTTTCAGCAAGCATTTCAGATACGCTTAACGACTTCAACAATGAGCCTTCTGAATGAAGTAAAGCAACAACAAATTGGAAGAAGGTGTGTATGAATATGCACCTATCATCATACTGGAAGGGGCATAAAACATCAGACACATGCAGTGACCTGCTCCAAACATCATCTTTATTCTCCCTATCTTTCAGACCTCGTAACACTGTCCTTCCATACCAGTTATATTGCAATGCCTTTTGGGGAGATATTATTATTTTTAAGTAAGATTTCTGACCAAGTGTATGAATAACTGTGTCTGCCTCTTAAGTTGCTTGCATTATCCCAGGCTCATTGATCCAGGATTTATGTTGCACACAGGCAAGCCTTTTGACATATCTTGACATTTTTAAGCCAGTTGATTGAAATTTGCACCTAATTATGGTCTCCTGTGATGTGGCACGATGTGGTTTGCTAGATGGGTACCAATATTTCAGAGGAAGCTACTTCCTTCATCTTCAGGGCAACTATAGAAAACCTGTGAGGAGGGGAAAGTTACATGTTTCATCTTCAAATTCCATATAAAGTGGGGAATGTTTTTACTCACTGTGACAGATTCTGAAGAAAGACTCTGTTCCATTGACTTGATGCATCAATTATTTTGAGAGTTTTGTAAAGGAAAAGTTTTTGTGATGTTAAAACAGTACAAGTGTTAGAATAATTTGGTTAATAGACTATGTTTTAAATGTATTGAAGTCTGAGTCTTGAAGTAGGCTGACTGTATTTATTCCATTACTCCGAAATTCTGAACAATAAAAAAATGCATGAAAGTTTATAAGCTTCTACAATTACATGTTGTAGGGGTCGAAGAACACACTCAGTCCCTTCTGCAACAGAAACTGCCTGTCCAAGTTTTACAGAGCGTAGGTAAGTACTTGGAGTGCTATTTCAGTGAGTAAAATTTTTCACTGTACATACTGAATTCTAAAAACTTACTAACAGTTTCTGTATTTTTATACCTGGAAGCTTAATGAATTTGTTGTTTCACAGCACAAGGATATTTTCAGTTCAACTGTAGCACTTTAGTACAACTTGTTTCTTACAGAATATAAGAGCACTAAATCACATCACCAATGATCCTCCCTGAATAGTTCATATAAGTGAGTCATGTTGAATCTAGGTTAACTTTTACCATTCGTATCAAAAAGTGATGACTGATTACAGATATTTACATTTTGATAGCTAGTACAGTAATAATGACAAACTCCATACAGAAAAGATGTGAAACTTGCTACTCGTCTCTACAAAGAGGTGTTTTATTGGTTTTTTAAAAGGTCAGGTTGTCCATATATATGCCATGAAGGCACACAGGGGAGTAGATGTATAGCTCCCTGCAATTTTGACCTTGGCCCTGGATGGAGGTGAGTGGTTTAGCTTCATGCCCTGGCCAGGGAATGATGTCCTGATACACATTGAATATGATATTGGATGGGCCCCAGAGCAAGTTTGGATAATTTGGAGAAGAGAAAAATCTCTTGCATCCTCTGGGAATGGAATCATGATTCTTAGGCCTTCCAGCCACTGGCCTAGTGACTGTAGTGACTGAGCTATTACGGATATTATTGGTTTTTGTAAGCTTCTTTTGATCACTTGGGGTAGTGTCTTGTATGTTGGCAGAACTCAAATTTCTGGTGGAACACCCTCCCCCTCCCCCCACCACAGAGTGTGGAGAGGGGCATTGGAGGGCATGGTTTTACTGAGTCCCCATATCTGTATTAAGCCATGAATACTTCTGAATATTTTGCAGGTTATTGTTGCCCAGTCATTGTCCATTTTAACATACTGATAGTGATTTAAATTAAACCATAAAAAATTGCAGATTTCTAATTGAAATTAGTTTTTGACATATCAGTTTGCTAAATTTAGTTGAAAGCTACAAAGCTCATTTCGCTTATAGGGTATCACTAATATTATATTGTTATATAGGGAAAGAATAAGCTTAGTAATTATTCATCACAAACCATTAAGTGATCTGACATCCTAGTGTAATAAATATTATGTGATCTCACATCCTGATGTAACAAACAAAATAATTTTACATTCTAGTGCCTTATTTGATTTTCTCTAATATGAAGCCAAAAAAATATTAATAACATTCCTAAAATTCAGAATTCACTCAGAAAATATGTTATGCATAAACACACTGAAAATTTCATAAACTTCTCTCATAATAAAATATGTTTCACATAGAGAAAGGTGTTTTGTTATAATTAAAATGCTGTTTAGTGCATGTAGGTGTTCAATCTGTTATGTCGCATAAACCCTTCTTTTATTTTAAATTTATGCTATTACTGTATCTTGGGCAATTATAACACAGTTTGTTTTAATTAACAACCTGACTGCATCAAAATGTGTAACTCCCAGTATGTTTCTGCTCTACACATGTTATACTAAGGAGATGTTGTCTAGCACTCTGCTTTATCTTTTGCTGAAGCATGCATGTGTGTAAATTGAACACACTGTATACATATTCTTTTACATTTGTACTATGTCGTGAAGTCTTGGCCCACTTTATAACTGCATCTAAGATGGTTTTAACACATTAGCTGGAAGGTGAACATCAATAACTTAAAATATGTTTAGTAAAAGGGGAGTTTGAATAATCTTGTATAGAAGACCTAGAGCTCAAATTTTTTTCAGAATGGAAGTTTCATGTAAATTTTGCGTGTTTGATCCTTGAGGCACTCATCCACTCATCTGTGTTTTAAATTGCTCAATGATGTTAAAGTGAATTTTTTGACACCTCCCATGCTTACAATAATAGATGCACAACCGCTGTAACAAGATCCTGTGTTAACTCATGAAAGCAACAACACAAGATGAAAATTCTGCATGTTTATTAGGGAACTGAGACCTCACCTTGCATTAAAATTGAATTTAATTATAATACCTGCTGTTGTCTTCAAGTAAAAGAGCTGTGCCACGTAATATGTGTTCTGTCATATCCTTTCTTCAGCTACATCTTTATTTATATTCAGGAGCTCTGTAGCAGATAACTACTTTAATGCCATTATTTCAGTATGGCAAACTTATAATAAGGTCTAAGGTGTAGTGTTCTGAACTTCTGTGCAGCTTGGTCACAGTAAAATAAAGTCAGATGATATCAGCCAGTTGATTTTTCCTATAAAATTTCTGGTGGTTAACAGACTCATAAATATTTTCGAAGTTTTGCTGTAGTGCACTATGTCAACGTGAGTTTTATATATATTTTGACATATGAAAGTGGTTCAAGACTACTCCACCCACTTGCCTATCACATTAATATTTGAAAGGTTGAACATCCTTGCAGGACAACCAATACAATGATCAGTTGTTGAATGTCTTCTTTGCAGATGCGACCAAGATTCATCTAGCCTCCAAGTAGTCTCCACTTGTTCTAATAGCTTGAAAGGAAGTTATCAAGTAGAGCCTGACAGATTTGACGAGAGGAAAATAAGAAATTTTCTCCACTCTTGTGAAACTGAAGTGTGACTCACAATATAGAAATACGTCATTTTATAATACACTTTTAAATATTTGTTCAAAATTAAATACAATGGTTTTAAAATTCCTGTTCATGTATTGTATCTTCCAAAACAAAATGATATAAAACCATTTTACAGCAGAAATCAAAATACCTTTGCCAGAATTTCCTCTATTCAATTTTGCTCCAAATAAACAGATAGGAATAATATTGTTTGAATTGTAAGAGTAGATTTTGTCTAAATATCACCTGCCATAATATTAAAAGCTTTTCCAAAGCCATTACTCTTATAATGGAATTTTGAAACCATTGCACTAGAAGAGAAACTGATCAGGTTAAAAATTATTTACTGGATCATAACTTACATTTTTCAAGAACTAATTTATTTATACATGTTTTTTTGTTTTTCTATGGGTATAAAATTCTGGTTATCTTACATATTTTATAAATATTGTGAATGTTTGTAATTCTTGTTTATTTGCATTTATATATTGTTGGAATGTGTGCAATGTCATTTTCTGAGTTGTAATCTACACTTACACTGCACCTTGTATCGTACATATAAAAATAATAAATATCGAAACATAACCCTCTTTGTTTCCCTTGCTTCTTGACTGCACTGCTGACATTGTTAAATAAGCTTGGTTCTCCCTGCTTCTCGACCTCTTGCAATTGGTTAATTGTGTGTTTCTTATTATTTTTCATGTGCATGTGTCTTGTCTCTTCTTTGCATCTTGCAGACACTATACTGAAGACTGCTACTTGGCTTGCCTGAAGGTAAACATATATTTTCTTTTTACATTAATATGCACACTTTATTTTTTGTACTAAATTTAATATTGGTCTGGCTAGAAAGGTTCTGTTGTTGTGTGCAAATATGCGTATCTGTGGTTGAGGAAATTTAAACCCAGACACTTTCTCAGAACATTTTATATTATTATTTTCATAAACAGTTTATTGGCAGAAATATTTTTCCCTCAAAGGCATCACGTTTAAAAAATCAACTTGCTTCTAAAAGCTAAATTGTGGCCTTGTGTTGTTCCTACCCATTTACGTAAAAGTGATTTAATAATTCATTTTAGAGAAAACATAATGTAGCGAGGTTGTAATATTTTTTCTTATTAGTTTTTTTATATTTTATAAGAAACTTGTTTGTGTACATGTTATTCTTAACCGTTCAGGAACTTTACTCTATGTGGCTGCATTAGGAAGGTTCCTGCGTTTGTAATCATCAGTTTCAGGTAACTTTATTTACTGCAAGCATATGTGGCTTCCATCATACTTTTATCATCCACAGGATGCATTTATGAAACAAGGGTAGTTATGAGGTAGTTAAGTGGCAAGTAATCTGGTGGATTACCTAATAGATTTCTACGTAAAATATCTGTTTTAAAATATATACCTTTAGTAATTAATGTGATTCATTTTTTAGTTTCTGTTAACTCTCTGTAGAGGAAGCTAGAAATGCCAGAATTTTTTATTTCGAAATCTGGATACAAAATAAGTATCTCTTCTGGAAAAGGGCTGAAATTATATGGTCTAAATGTAATTTGTACAGAAGTGTGCTTTATTTTGAAGAGTATATAAAGTTCAGTTGCGTCTGCCATGAATGACAGTGGAGTCTTTTGTATGATTTTTGAAGTTTCATGGGGTTTTCTTCAATATAGAATAGAAATATTTGTTTCCCATTCTGATATAAACTACCAAACAAGTTATGTTAGACTTTCTAATGTGCTGTCTGTTGCAGTACATAATACACGAACAGTTAGTTGCTTCATAAAGGACTTATTCCCAGTTCTGGTAACTGTCATTTGTCAGGGGTGGTTATAAATCCACAATGACGTTCATTTTGTGTACTTCAGAGTCAATTGCTATTAGTTTATGTCATTTGTTCTTCACAAAGAACAAATTTGTAGTATTGAATACATTATACTTTACGCAGTCTGATTTATGATATTATCCCTAAAATCTGTTCATTTGTTTTTAAGTCACATACAGCAAAGGAAATATACATTTTTAAGGCAAGCATAATATAATAATAGAACACTGATTAATGTTGAATTCACCATAGGAAAATTGGTAGAGGTATTTCATTTTGCACCAAGTGTCTGTTCATGTAACTGCTTACACGTGTTTAATTACGTTTGCTGTGGGCTGTGATGGTTTTTTTGTGTCCTTTATTTTGTGTGGAGTATAATTTGTTTGTTCTTTTGGGTCTTTTGTCCATGGAGTGTTGTGTGTGTTTGTGTGTGTGTGTTTGTGTGTGTGTTTTTATTATGCTTATCAATCACAGTTCTAACTATGGTACAGGGACTGCATTTTACTTTGTGATGCATTTTATGTTATTCAAAAATAGAATCTTTAATTTTATTTTCATCTCACAATTTAGTTGGGTCTGTTGTATTCGTAAGAAAGAATCATGGCAAAGGTGAAGCAAAAACACAGGGGGTTTTTTAGTGTTATTTTATGAGAGAAATAGAAATAAGCAATTGATGGAAGAATTAACTTGTTTGTATCTTTGCAGAAAGTCTTGTCAAATTTAAGAATATGTAATATACCACATTGCTCTGCCTTCGTGAAAGTGTTTACATTTGCACATATATATACAATATGTATAATTACTATATATTATCTGAAAAGTCTAGCAACACCTTTCTTCTAATTTCTGTCATTCTGAGACCATTTTATATAACATTCATTGACATAACCATAAAAAATTAAGCCACTTTTACATTTTTACCAGTTATTAAATTTATACTGGGCCACAAGTATACATATGTTTAGTGTCGACACCCCAACATTATTTTATATACATAACTGAAAATTCATTCTCAGAAGTCACTTATTTTTTGCACTTTTCCCAAGATTGGAGATGTGTTAACTACCACTGCAAGAGCCATATATCGGGCTGCATCCTAATTCCAACTTTTTCATCCTGAAGGTGGTGATTATGATGCTTAATGAGACGTCAAAAGAACTTTCGTACATGATAAGGCTAATCCAATTTTCAAAACTAACCTATCCTCTGTAATTCATTTCTTAGTTCTAGACCTGAAAGAGACCTGCAGGATATGAAGCCTTGGTCTTCAGCATTTCCCGAAACTGCCAGGATCTACATTAATGAAAAAGTTCAAAACTGGCCCAATATGCATATGATGGTTACCACATCTGTTGCAATGTTGCTCAACTGTTACACATTGAATCAACTTACAAACACATTGAATAGAAGAAATCAGCCCACATGTCTTAATGGAACAAACAAATAGAGCACAGGACAAATAGAACGCAGTTCTTCATTATAGAGATCAATCGAATAATACTCTCTAGGGAATAATCACTGTTTATTGTGAAATCACGTGGGATACAGAAATACGCTGCAAATTGGAGAGTTTTGAATATTCCAGTAGGCGGTAAATATAGTTACCAATGGGCTTGAATCGGTTAACACCCAGTAATGAAGTTTATGTGCAAGGGAATGAGAAATATTTGTCAGCTTTCAACAAACTGAAAGCCTTTTATACAGTCCGAAGTTTTGTTGGGTCAAAGGGTTAAAGTAAAAAAACATTTTTAATTGTTACTTAAAAAGACACTTTCTACAAAGGTTTATAATGTTTCTAAAATAATTAAAGACACCATGTCTTAGCAATGTTAATCTTACCAAATTCGAATGCAATTACGTAAGCAACAACAACCTGGAGTTAGCGGGCACATCCTTGGAAATATGTACTGGTGAATCAGCAAATAAATTATTATATTAAAGTACCGACGAGCTAGACATTTATGGCATCTGGCAAACATGTAGTTTATGTTTGTATGTTGGTTGTCTTTTCTGCAGTGATTTTGTTGCAGGATATTTTTAATAATTTTTCTATGAGACCGTTTAAAAATCGATGTATTTCACTATGTTCTTTTTATAAGATAAAGGCCTCTATCAAATCCGTGATCATTTCCAGATTATTCCATATAACTGAAGAATTATGTCGTACCATTATTTCTATGCTTTGGTAAGAGAACTGTCAGCGATTGCACGACATAACCTTCGTTCATATTTTTCTCTAGCCTCAGCGTGTTGGCCATTAAGTTGTCGCTGGATAATGTAGTCTACACACTGTGCTTAATGTACGTAGATGTTGTTTAACTAAATTTACTGGAGGTCTAATTGTGCTGTCAATAAAGCTTGTCTTATTCGCTGCAGAAATAGCTGCAGCGGAGGCGATGATGACGTTGGAGGCAGTAATGACGCCTGGCGTCAAGACGAGGACGCAACAGAAGATCAAAGCACGGAACTTCAGCCGTCTCCAACCCAGGTAGACATGCACATGGTCGTCTGATCAAATCACCAATTATTTTGTATTCCATAGACTTTACCCGAGATAATTAACGGAATGAAAACGAGATGAACACAGAAGGGCCCACTCCCCCTGTGTGTTTCCATGATGTGTTACGAGAGACATTTAGCTTTACCTTCGAATCGTTCATTTCAAAGCCAACATATTTTTCATCTCCTTAATATCCCACGACACCGCGGAGCAAAGTACATCAGGCAGGGTCAGACCTGTTTTTTTTCTAATATTAACCGCACAAGCAGAATTTGCTAAGTCAGTGTGCTATTGACATATGTAATCAAGTTAGTTTGGATGGAAAATTTGATCACTGCACAGTGGATGGCGAGTGGAAGGTGTGTGAGCACTTGCGACAAAAATACTAAATCCGATATGAAGCAAATTGCATATGAAGCTCTAGACTGGATTAATCTGGCTCAGGTTAGGCAACGTAAAACTAATTAAATATCTGGTTGAGTTATTAATTAGAAGGTCTACACCAAATATAAGACAATATCTACTCTTTGAAAACTAAAATTAATCTGCATTATATGTAAAGTCCAGTTCGTACCTCATAGAGAACACCGTAACCATTAGAAAAACCAACATGTCAGTAACACACAAATCGATCAGTACATGGTCATCGGTGGCTCATCCTTGAATACCAAATATTTCGCTGCCATAAAGAAAAAATGTAAAAGCCTATGAGCAAAAATTAGACTATCATAATTAGTTTCCATATCGTAAGCAGTTGCAACAGCAGAATTCCGCTGCATCTCATGATGATGGTGGTGGTGGT
Source organism: Reticulitermes speratus (assembly GCA_021186555.1). Classification (NCBI taxonomy): domain Eukaryota; kingdom Metazoa; phylum Arthropoda; class Insecta; order Blattodea; family Rhinotermitidae; genus Reticulitermes; species Reticulitermes speratus. Next base: position 11,185,918 of record JAJKFL010000014.1, read on the forward strand.
TTTTGTCTCTGGGTTTCTCCGTTAATTCACTGCGTATTCTGTCTTGCGACAGGTCCATAGCCTTTTCCAAAACACGTTCTCTAGATTGTGCAATATAATGCTTTCTCTCTTTCAAATTCCAGTGTGTTTTCTTTCCCTTAAGGTACCCCAGTAGCCCCTTACGTCTTCTTCCTCCTCTTCTTGTCCCTTATCTTTCCTTCAATAACACGTTTTAGAAGGCATTTCCTAAGCAAGATGTTACCAACCCAATTAGCCTTCCTTCCTTTTATATGACTAAGGAATTTTTGGTTTCTTGCACATTTCTAATTCTGCTTTGGGAAAATTTCAGATGCGAAGTTTAGTCTTTGCTGGCGGTTCTGTAATGTTACGTCTTGTCACCTGGTAAATAGTTACGGACGTTTCGGAAGGATGTAGTACCTTAATCTTCAGAATTAAGCAGTCCAAGAAAAGTTCACTCTTGTCTCTGCTTGACCCAGAAAGTAAAGGTGCTAAGACCGAAACGTCTGTAACTACAGCATCACAGAAGACTTGAATCTTTATTTCACTTGCATTCAGTTTAAGATCTACTTCAGCATAAGAAAATGTTTGCTCGTTTTTATTTTAAAGGCTTTACCGCGCTCACTGTGCTTCAAAAGGATAGTTACTCTCAGAGATGAAAGAGTCATCTGAAAGCAGGGAAACTGAAAGTTGTTTGTTTCTTTTTGAGAAGATCCGTGGTTCTCTTTGCCGCTAACATAAAGTGCCGTGTTTGTGGTTTATTGCAACAGACGTAGCTTAGTGCTTAAATGTCTACTACTCTATAGCCTCATGGTTAGCAAAGGAAATTGCATTCCCTGAATGAGGTTGAATGTGATGGATTAGAATCGAAGGCGTTGGATTTAAATTGTAACTCAGACCCTGAATGGTATTTCGTAAATAGTTTACAGGTCATTAGTTGCTAGCAGGTATCCATTCCACTTGACCTGCCTGAAAACGAGGATTAATTGAACTCATTAATGAACATTAGCAGTTACAAGACAAAGAACCCCTGGGCGAATCTCTGTATTGATTACCGTACAAGGGTCAAACATGCCAAGAGAAAATGCTAGAAGCGCGAGTTTTTAAACTTTTATGTTCTTGAGGTGCAGGGCAAAATTACACAAACTTATTACAGTGGCCGAAGACACACGAGTATTTTAAGTTCGAGTACTATTCGAGACTTAGGTGGCGTATTCTCCTTTTTCTGCGTTCGTTTTTCCTTGTGAAGATAGAAGACTTTCTGTGGACCATTCTCACGTCCAAGAAGTCCTACAAAATGCCTAGAAGGTTAATAGTTTCATAAATTACTGCCTGACTGAATACTGAAGACGGATGATAGCTTCTCCAAATTTACCTGCCTGCCAAAGTAGTTCGAAGATCCTTTTCACTATCATCACTCCCGTCTGCCAACAGTCTGCAGTAGACTCTTAATCCTTAACTGGAACAGACCCGAGGACCTGAACTGTAGGGGTTATAGAAAAAGAATAACACAACAAGGGAACTTCCCATGACGGTATTTACAAAAGCGGTCCACTGTTCTACATCCTTGGTCAGATTAATATATTATGTAAAGGTAAAGGTAAAGCTATCCCATGACAGGCCTGGACAGGCCCTTAGGGCTCCAGGAGGTTGAGGATCCCAGAATTTCTAGACAATCGGCACATGAAGGTTAAAGGCGGAGTCGACCCCAGGGCAATGGTGCGACAGGAAGGATTAAGTCGATGAAAAATCTCAATAACCGCATGGTAATCGAACCCGCGATCTTCCGGATTGTGGAGCAGTGCCTCAACCAAATACGCGACCGCGTACCCCAACATATTATATATTTTCACAAAGTGTTTCTTTACAGGTCGGGGCGCGCGGTGGCGTAGTTGGTTGAGGCACTACGCTACAAACCGGAACGTCGCGGGTTCGATTCCCGATGGTGTCATTGGAATTAATTCCTTGACATAATCGTTTCGGTCGCACTATGGCCCTGGGGTCGACTCAGCCTCTAACAGAAATGAGTACCAGAAATATTTCCTGGGGGGTAAAGGCGGCCGGTGCGTAGGGCTGACAACCTTACCACCTTCATGTGCCGATTGTCTAGATATCTGGGAGCCTCAACCTCCTGGAGTCCTAGCGGCCTGTCCAGGCCTGTAATGGGATTGCTTTACCTTATTTCTTTACAGGTTACTTTAATATTTCTCCAGCATAACACTAACTCTCGCAAGTGGGCTTTATCTTTCAGGTTTTCCGAATAAAATTTCGTATGCTATATTCGAAAAGAAGGAAATATTCAGTTATCTTTATGTTATAAAGCTACCTTGATTACTTTGAAAGCACTTGACTTCGTTTTCCGTAGTGCTATGAATAAGTGTGTGATATTTTACTGTGGTTTGCCTTTTTTGTTTCTTCTTTTGTTTTGTATTGTGATAGATGGGATGATGATCATGGTGATAACAGTGGCGCTTAAGATTAATAATTCATTTAAAATGTAGTTTATTTACGTGCTGACTCTACAGCCCAAAGGCAATTACAAAATCAATAACAAAAGGAGCAAAACACAAAACAAATGAATACAAATTACTTAATTATTAGGTGAGAAAAAAAAATATTGCACCGAAATGCATGCAGCTGAAGTAACTTCTGATTAAGCTTAGCATGTGTTTACCAATTCAATACAAAGCAAAACAACACAATTTATTAACGGTGTTTCACAGCAGCAAAAAAAAAAAAATATATTGACAGACAAGCACTGAGATTTAAAAGGAATAATCGACTAGAACTGAACGAGTGATATATATATATAAGATAAAAATTTTATACATCAGTCATATATTATTAGACATAATTATGTCCTTTAACTACCTGCAGTTAGTTTGAAAATATATTCCTGCATATAGTCTTAGGGGAATAATAATAATAATAATAATAATAATAATTGACGATACCTATTTTTGGGTTCTTTTTCGAACTCGAATAAGGACAGTTCAGATTTTACTGTACTGTATCCCACTAGGTTTCTGCAGTCTTCGCCATAATGGAGGCATTTATCGTATAATTGCCTTTCTGCTGTCTGTTGACAGACGTTCATACCCTGTGTTATCATCCATCGTGTCACTACTGTTTTCACCTCGCAACTATTTTTAAATTTGTGGTCGCCAAAATTTTTCTGCAGAGCAGGCAAAGAAAAAACCTCTCGACGGCGAATGTCCCTGGTCACACTCATTGTAGGTTCTTTAGTTACAAAAATATATTCCATGTACTCTTATTTTCTGACAGATCGTCTTACACTTAATATTGGGCCGGGATATTGTAGTCTGAATAGCGACTCGCTATGAGCTGGACGGTCCGGGGATCGAATCCCGGTGGGGGCGAGATTTTCATCACCCGTCCAGACTTACCCTGGGGCCTACCCAGCCTCCTGTACAATGGGTACCGGGTCATTCCCGGGGGTAAAGCGGCCGGGGCGTGGTGTTGACCACCCACCCCCCATCTAGCGCCGAGGTTAAGGAAAGAGTAGAGCTATACCTGTACTCCCCCTCTGGGCCTTCATGGCCTGTTCTAGGGTGAACTTTACTTTACTTCACTTACACTTTATGTTATTTTGGAACGGGAGGGAAACAAGCAGATTATCTTCCTGAAAGGAACACACCAGATATCACAATGTTTGTATACAACTTCTACTGGCCCTTTGTTTCACAACAGAGTGATAGGACATGATAATTTTGCTTTGTCCACAGCCCGACCCGTGGTGGTTGTCTGCCCCCCAGGAACACCGAGACCTCAGTCTTCACCTCCAAGAAGACAGCCCCGTATCCATGGAAACAAGATGTCTCCTGAGGTAGCTGCTGAAATAACAGCCAACGTCATTCTACGTAGTGATTACCCGAAACACACATTTCGTCAGGCTCTATAGAATAAATAATATATTTACTTTCGGGAATGTTAGCGTATAATTAATTGAAGCATTATCGGCATGCTATCCCTCAATCGTTATTGACACCAGTGCAGCAGTTTTCCTCCCACGTGCATACATTATGTATCCTACAAAAGTAATTTTTTCAAAAGATCGTCCACACATTACCATCGATTAAATAACACAGGGGAATACGGCCATTAAAATGGAAATATGACAAATTGTTAATTCATTCCCGTAACCAGCGGTCTTAATTGAGACGTGATAAAAGTATTATCATGTTGTAAATGAATTTATGCTTTTCCAATTTTTAACGAGTTAGCTCAGGAAATATAATTCGGTAGCAGCATTGCGGACTAACAGAGACTCACGGAATGCGAGCGAAGTACTTTACCTTCATATACATCACATATATTTATTTTTCTGACTGACTCTGCGCATCAGATTTGTAGCTGATAAGATTAATGACTTTCATAATCTGATACACGCACCTTCATAATTAACGAATGGGAATTCCTGTTTCCATGATACTTCAATCACATAATAATTATTAAATGGCTTTACTACGTTTAATTTTACCCAAATATTTCTCTTTCTTTTCACAGTCTGGCCCATAGTAGAATGTGTTTCTTTTGTCACTTGCCTTAAAAAGGCAAATTATATAATGTCTACTTATGTTATCATTACGTATACACAGATCAATCTTGCTGAGGCTTATTTCAAAGTAAATGTCACTATAAAAATAAATAAAAGTAGCATATTTATAGGGAGGTTAGTCGCCGGCCTTCCACCGCGGAGGCCCGGGTTCGATCCCGGTTTATTCCATGTGGGATTTGTAGTGGACAAAGTGACACTGGGACAGGTTTTTCCCCAAGTACTTCGGTTTTCCCCTGTCAATTTCATTCCAACTGTGCTCCATTACACGGAAAAATGGAAAAAAAGCTAATCATCATCTTCATCACAGGGTTGCACAATAAACCTCAAGGCTGCGGTGTGTCCGTAACATCTGCTGCGGGGCTCTTCTAAAATAAACCATATTTCTACATGAATGACGAACGATAATAGAAACTTGATTAAGGAACGAATTTATTTATTTATAAACATGTTGGTTCACCTACCTCATAAAAGTTAAGAAATAAACTTCAGCTACACAGCCAATATTATTTATGCTGATACTCACTTTTTGAATAATACAAAGTAATTTGCGAACTGTAGTATCAGCAGAAGTACATATAGCAGAGGGACAGTTATTTGAGTAAATATTGGACAGATAAAAGATCAATAAAATAGTAATAATAATTTATTTTTAAGGTGCTTGGCATTAGCGATCGTGATCATAACAGTAATACATTTTACGAGGAATAAATAAATGTAATTTTGTACGAAAGCGTCAGGAGAATTGTGGCCTGCATCCCTGCATGTATTTTAAGAAGTCGGTGATTAACCCTAAGTTCATTTATGTTAAACGCACGCGTGTTATGTAGGATGTGAGTTAGACACCGGATTCAGACATTTAAACGTTTAATTATAGGCCGGCCGTATGACAGCATCGAAATGTAGGTAATCCATCTCGAATTATAGCTAGCAGCTGCCACAGAACTTGTAAGTTGCATGTGGTCAGGAAGATTCATCTGACGATTACGATTGGTCCATTATTTGACAGTGGATTTTAGGTTAATAATTTCAACTGACATGTCTTAGTTAGGTTCACTCTTCAATAAAAGCTGATTCTTTTTTCTTTGTAAGTTAGCGAAGGCTTTTAAATTCAAGTGTTTTGTATCGTTGCTGTAAGCGTTCGATTTAATGCCGGGACTAAAACAATTCCAAAGGCTTTTAGTCGTGTATAGACCATTAGACGAAGGAAGGAGCTTATATTGTTTCATGACGGGAAAGTGGCTCCTTCTAACGACGTATACAACATAAGGAGTGAGAGTACGAAGCAAAGAAGTTTATGTCCACATACTGATGGTACCGGTACTGTTACTGTATTTCTTGCGATCTAATAAAAATATTGTAGGAGTTTTAATACTTAGACTATCAAGTATTATGTCAGTGATAACACGGGTCATTTGTTACCGTTATCAAAAACGTTTACGGCGAAAATTCTCGTACAAACTTAGAAATTACCACTCATATTTGTAGTGTTATAAAACGTGTTACTCGTAAGCCTATGAGTGAATTGAGGTTTTAACAGCATTTTTGAAAAGTAAAGTCTTTTTGCATAACACACAATGCGGATTGTTACTTATCGACGTTTCGGAGGAACCTTGCTGCCTACATTGCCAGGGTAATCCACAAAGAATGTACCATGAATATTGAGACAGCAAGCTCCTCCTAAATATCGTGACTGATTATCAGTTAACGTGGCGTTATGTTGCTGAAGCTTTTAATCACGTTAAACTCACATAGGTGATACATGTCTTTACAGCATAACACATTTCATAAATGTGTGAAAAATTTTGGAACACCTTTTTAGAATTCGTGTGATGCAGGCTGTAATTTGAAGTAATGAGAAGAATTCAAGTTTAATTATTTAAAGTTTTGCTAATTTACTGTATTTGTAGAAGGAAAGCAAATGAAATATTTTTATGATTTTAGTATGTTTCTGTGCTGTAACACTGGATCATTCAGGGAGTTTTAAAATCTCATTAAAATTTATTTGTGCACAATATGACATATCCAAGAAATTGTACTTTTTGCAGAATAAGTAAGAGGATTAATTGGGAAGTTTTATTTTATGAGTTTGTTCGTTCTCTGAAACTGGCTTTCCAGAAGTTCTGTGAACGTTCTGTGTTCTTCAGACATCTATATATATATATATGCTAGTAACTATAAAGCACATTTTACGTTATAGCGTGTAGATATTTTAATATTTAATTCTTAAACTGGTTGAGATAGTCGTTGAAATTTTAGTGCTCAAATGAAGCCGATACGATTGAAAAATTACAGAAACTTGTAAGAGCATAATTCTGAACTTTATATGTTTATCCTATATAAAAGTATATAACTTTATTATCCGAAATTGCGATTGTTCCATAAACGTATTATTTTTTTTTTGACTGTATAGAAGGAAGATTCGTAGTAATTCGTGTTGGTGATTATTACTGCATTTTTTAATTCATAATTCCAGAGTTTTATTAGGTGCCGATCCCTCTTTAAGATCCCGAAATATTTTGAGCCTTCTTTATAGCAATACTGGAATTCAGTGACGTCACCACAAAATAATGACGTGAAAGTTAAAGTGAGATTTGCACAATGATAGGCTTATGCCTTAAACGTTTGTTCGTTGGAAATGTTTGTAATGCAAACGACATACAACGTGATTTCGTGTATCCCTCAAATGTGTCTCGTTTGAAATGAAATTGAAATTCTCTCATAATTTTATTTTTACGTAACAAATAATTTTCTACACTGAGCTTTCGATTCCCGAGAGCGGCGTATGAGCCTAAATCTGCGTCATATGCTACTATTACCCACACCCACTTTTATGCCCCATAAAATTCAGGTTCTCCTAAATTGTGCTATAAACTTTATCTAAAGGCACTTAGTGAAAGCAGTCAATTGTATTTAAGCTTGAATTTTTCTAGTTATGCTTATATTTCATGTTTGTGTTGAGAATTTATATAAATGCGTAAGTGAATTACAGACGGGATATCATGCTAGGGCATACACGATAAAGGACGATAATGGTGGTGTCCTGCTGACGATTTCTAAAACACTCTTGACAGTTGGTAAATATACTTTAATAAAGAATTAAATATTCATGCCAGTAACAAAGTTAGAGATTCTGAAGTGCACACTGTCGAATCATTAGTCTCTGAAGAAACTTTTAATGAAATTGTAATTTCTGTTGGGAAAGTGAGGCAACCGATCCAGTTACAGCTGACCTATATCAAGCAGGCGACAAGACACTACACTCAGAGATATAGAAACTTATAGTCTTCGGAATAAGGAAGAATTGCCGCGGAAAATTAAATAATAAACTGCAAAATTATCTGTAATAATTTCAGATTAATTTCACTTTTATCAACCTAATAAAAATTACTCACAATTATTTCCTTATAGTCAGCACCATTTTTGAATTAAATTATTGGTAGTCGTCAGTACCGCTTCAGTTTTAACTCTTGATTAAATATTTTTCATTCCGCAGTATTACAGAGAAAATGGGCATAAAATGAAGCAATATATTATCTACTTATAGATTTGAATAGCCTATTAATCAGTAAAGAAATATTGTTTATGATTTAATCGAATCCATAATACCCAAGAAATTTGTTAAACCAATAGAAATGCGTCCGTGCATAAGATGTCTAGTAGAGTTAGTAAACAAATGTATTTAATTTTGAAGTCCACATTGGGTAAAGTAGGGGATGGTTTCATGTACGGCATTTCCATTTAGCTTTAGAATGTGCAATCAAAGGGTCCAAAAGTATTAGGAAGGAGTAACACTTGATGGCCCAAGGCAGGTACTTGTTTCTGCTGGTAATTTTCTTTTCTTGGAGGAAATATTAAGACTGTAGAGAATAAAAAAGGCATTGTCCTACAGGTTAGCAAAGAATTTCTTCCAAAACTTACTGCACATATAACTAAATACATAACATATTACACGGGGTCAAGGAGGAAAGGAACATCCTACGTAAAATAAAAAGTTGGAAGGCAATCTTAATTGGTCACATCTTGCGTAGGACCTGCCTTCTAAACCACGTTATTGAATAATATATAGCAGGAAAGATAGACGTGAAGGGAAGACGAGGAAGAAGACGTAAGCTGCTACTGGATGACCTTAAGGAAAAGAGAGGATCCTGGAAATTGAAAGAGGGAGCACTAGATCGCACTCTATGGAGAAGTCGCTTTGGAAGAGGATATGGATCTGGGGCAAGACAGACTACATGAAGTGGATAACCCATAAGAAAATGTTATAAAACTAGAATCAGCAATAAAATATCTTTGGAATTAAATTTCTTATATCGTTAGAGTTTTTACCTTCTAAATATCAACAAATTACAGTAGGAAATGGAAATTAGTTTCGTGATAAAATTAGAATAAGAAGGAATTGTGTTAATGGTCGTTGCCGTTCAGGTCGAAAACTGCTGTCACTTCTACGTTAACATATGTAGCAAGTCAGGGGGTACAGAGTAATAAATACACCACTTTTATGGATAAAATGAAGCAAAGCACTCAGAAAAACATGAACTAACGCGGATAAGGACGATATTGCATAAGGAGGAAGCTCGTGATTTCTACAGGTCACAGAGTGGTGTAGAGATGCGAAATTAACAGTGGCTACGATATATGAGAATTTAGGTGAAATGGAAAAAGGAGGAACTCATAAAACATTTTGGTGAAACCGTTTTAAATCGACGTTTGAAGACCGAGAAAGCAAGCTGCGAAATAAAATCAAGTAGTTAACGATAATCTAATGGCGGGTTTAAGTAGTAGCGGTGCTGGGACGTCGGATTCGGCTACGAATCATTTATGTATCCCGATTTGCTTAACGACTCATTAAATATCCCAGACTATATAGCGTAAACCACGAGCTTGGCTAATTAATAATATATGTAAATGGATTTTGAAGGGAGTGGTCGTGGTTTAACTTAAGGAGCTATTTCTACTGGTTTGGAGGTTCTGCGGAAAGCACAACACCCTCAGTCAGTTCAGCCTGTTTCTGGGTCTAGAATTTAAAATGGGACATGCTAAATGAGAAGCAGGGGTGCCACCTGCTTGGCCGGGATTTTCGGTGGCACATACTTAGCCCTGTGTTGTTCGTTCTTAGTTTTAGGTATATTTAGTTGACCCTAGTTGTAGTGCTTCAGAAGTAAAAAAAGTTTATGTCGGTTTTATTATATATTACTATTTTTTTGAAGGTCTTAAATTTTGTCCATCTTCCATGGATATTATTCCGGAACAATGAGCTCCTTGCTGTGCTTGTACTACTATAAAACACGTGCTATAAAATGTCTACCACAAAACGTTAAGAAAATTGTTAATCTGTAGTGGATACGAGACACTGGAAAATATATGTAGATGTTTACACTTAGAGGGAAAAACCTGTTGTGAAATAAATTAGATTTATACTCGTTTGTAACATCTGGTAGCTTCAATATGGAAGTTTCAATGACTAAAAGTTTTTATTATGCGGCTTATAAATAAATCCCAATATCACACGATGCTATTTCTTAATCTAATCAATACATTCAGAAAATACTCATTATCTGTCCTCAATCAATTCTAAATTTTTTTCTTGCGTGTCACATTTTGTAACGTACAGTCTTTCTTACCTTTTGCCTCTGACGTTCCTACTGTTTATATCTCTTTGGCATTAGTACTTCCTCCCCTCTGACAGACAAAACCTGTCCTTAGTTCAGTGAACAGCAAGACGGTTTGTGCATTGCTGCAGAAGAGGTTTTGTGAAAGTGCGGTTTTAGTTTTTGTATGCTGCGTAAAATATACTGAAATACGTAAATTAAGTTTTTACCAGCCGACATGAATAATAAAGTTTTAATTTTATCAAATATTGCGACAAATTTCCTAAACATAATTTCGTGTGGAGGTGTGTGTTAATCAAAGAAAACGTGGTTGCGTGAATTAAGTGTACATAAAGTTATACGTAGCAATGTGTTGTGGTCGTGGTTACGGGAGTGTTTGCGGAGTTAAACACGTTCTTGAGGCCGAATTTTGATGGACTACATTCCTGTACATGTGATTTGCAAAGTGTTCTTTCTTCTGAAAATACTACACTGAGTGAATTGCGTTTAATTAGTTTGTTTAAGAGACAAAACTCGTTATTTTCGTAACATTATGTGTCACCGGTAATATAGCTGTGTTCGAAATAACAGTACTAAGCAAACACACTGACTTGAAGTCTCGTTTTTCGTTCTTTAGTAACAGTGGAACTTCCAACAGTAATTCTCAACATAATCAGTGCGTACAACATTTGTTTGTGAGTGGTCTGACAGCACGGAGACGGCCCATTAAACTGCTTCTGGTTGTGAGTATCGGGTGCAAGACCCTTTCACTAAACCTTACTCCATAACAGTTTATTCCGCTTTAACTATCAACACTCGTAGATATTCAGTACGATATTGTCGCACTTTCATCTCTACGAAGAAGAAATACAGAATAATTAGCCTTACTTTGTGTTAACAGCAGATTTTAGAGGAAACATTTCTAATGAAAGTTTTGAGTAACTGCAGTGAATTTGGATTAATTGCGAGCATTTTTAAAGTCATTCCTGTGTTTCTGCTGTAATGCTGTTAGCCTCACTCCGCTACGGTATAATTCCTATATAATTCCTATCGTACGTAATTAAGTTTACAAATGTTCTCTCTGCAGTATATTCAGAAATAACAGTACACTCAAAGTATAAATTTGTACTCGATTTGGGTTTCTTTCGTGTAAGATATTCCTGAGGTTTTTGATGCTATTTTACTGTCTAAATAATCTCACAGATATATCATGTTTGAGATGTTTTCTTCCTGATCAGATAGGTATATATATATATATATATATTTATTTATATTTACATTACACAAACCTACATGAAGTTCAATGCTAATTCCCATTACTGTTAGTTGCCGATCTCTTGCCATGGGGTTAGCTTTCGATTTCAGGGCGATTTAAGGGGGAAGTGCAGTGGACAAAGTGGCAGTGGGACAGGTTTTTCGCCGAGTGCTTCGCTATTTCCATGTCAATGTCATTCCGTCAGTGCTGCATACTCGTATTTTATTCATCTATCACCGACGATGTATAATCTCAGCAGTTGACAGCGTCGTTAAATAAAATGCTTCTCCTGTCTCCCCATTAAAACTTTTACAGCTGTGGATTTTGTTCAACAGGGATTTGACGGTGCATCAATGGGTAATAGTATCGGAACCTTTCGAGGGCACTATTTTCTTTCGAAACATCGAGATCCGTTTACCAATTGAAGCAACCTTCTAACTCAGAACGACGGAATCCACAGCTACAGCGCTAAGAAAACACCCAAAACCCCCAAGTTCTATAGCAGTTAATTCAATGTGGTCACACGAATTACGTGAACATCTTTCGATAAGTGACGTCAATAAACCCTTCTATCAAACGTTAACCCAAGAAAACGTACGTAGTCTGGGTGAGAGAACACAAAGATTCGGGATATTTACTGGTTACAGGGTTCACAACTATTTCCTTATCAAAATACTTCAGTGTGTATTTCAGAGACATGTACATTCCGACGTACATTAGTGACATTTTACTTTAAAGAAGCAATTAATATTTTTCATAATATTCTCAAAGATTAAGTAAAGTCGACATTTATGCTTATGCTTATTTGAAAAAGCACTGCTTCAATTAAAATTAAACCTATGAAACAATAAGACATTCCTTTCAACTTTTGTATTCCGTTGCAACATTAACTAATAATTACAGCGCTAATAATTCGTTTTTTTAACACAGCTTGATTGACTTACTATATCAGACTCTATGTAATGACTCGTATATAATCGACTATATATTTCAGCTTGTATGAGAGTCACTATAAAAATCTGGTATTAATGATGTTTTGACGATGGCTTTGCACGAGCTGAACCACGTAGTCGATTATGTATCAGTCACCATATACTGTAGTATCTCAATAAAGCTTTGTTGAAAGGGAGTTGTTAATGTAACGATTATTAATATTACAGCCAGTCGCTAAACAGGGATCTCCTTTCGTATTCGGTTTCACCAACTGCAGCATTTGGTTCACATATCCCTGATGTTTAATTTACGTACACAAGAAAAACATCTGTGCTTACAGCACAAAGAGAGACAGGTTAAGGGGGACAGCGCTGTAACGGTATCCAAAACCATTTTCCCAGCGTCCAAATTACCACGGCCGTGAGTCCTTTAAAAATATCATGTTATACTTTGTGTAGTGTCATTGCTTGTTTTTGTATTTAGTAAATAAGCAGAAAAATTCGTCTGCGGCCGCCGTTCCCCTAACCCCGTACTTTCCACACGGCCTTCGCCTTCCTTAGCGCGGTTTTGTAACGTTCTCATTTGGCGAGATTTATCTACTTTCATTTAAAACTCTAAATTACTAGGTAATACACTGTAAGTAATTCGCCAAACTGGCTGTTATTTTAGTAACTAAATTAAAGGGGATGAAAGGCATGAGGCGTAGCACGCACAAGGGAAATTAATCATACATTTTAACAGGAAGACTTGAAGGGAGAAAACAACATCTAAGTGTTGGGAGTAGTTGGCAATGTGACAGTAAAATGTATCTTAATGGAAAGGATATATGGGTGCTGGATGAGATTTATCTGCCTCAGGATAGGAACCAGGCTTCTTGCAACACAGAAATGAACGTTCGTTTTCCGTAAAAGGCATGGAGTTTGTTGATTACCTGAGCTACTCTCAGCCTGTCGGGCACTACTTTACGAAGTGAGGTAGTTAGATTGTTTCTCCGCTGCTGCTCCAGGCTTTCGTTAATTTTAGAAATACTGGAACCATATCATGTACGTAGCTGCAGCTACAGCAAGAACACATACCCCGTCCAGCAGGTTTATGATTGCATAGTGGTCCTTCACTACCTGTGCGTTGTACGTTGCACGTCCACCACATAAATTTACGCGCACGGCCGTCCTGTAATTACGCTTCCGCAACGAGAATAACGAGTTTGTAAATTATGTTTATCTACTTTTGTATGCTCGTTAGCTGTGTAAGTAACATGCCGGTGAGAAATGCTGTGTTAATGAAGTGTTAAACTGTGAAACAGCCCACTAGACTGATTTTTATTCCATGAGTTTTAATTTGAGAGTGGTAATGGAAGCGAAAGGCATTACACACGCCTAACAATATGTAGATCAGACCATTCATGAATCGCGTGTAACTATATTCTCTTCACAACTAATTTTTGTTGTGAAATCTACATTAAAAATATTCCTCTTGTAACACTTGTACGGTTGAATAACTCAGATATATTGTAACGCTACTTTCAGTATTCCGGCTTAAAATATTAGTTTACTTAAACATAAGGGTTGTTGACTGAGTTTATTATGTACTTCTTTTTTGATGATCAACAATAAGCCATGGCCTTGCATATTATTGTGTATTTTTTATTAAATAATAAATTAAAACGAACAAATACACTATATTTTGGGAAAAACTTTACTTTTCTGTAATTATTCTTTTACATTTTTCGGCCGTCTTGGGTTATTATCAAGGAGCTTCAAATAATTACATACATAAGTGTATAAAGATACAATACTGCATGTTTGTGATACATGCAGCCTTGTGTCTTCTATTTGTAATTACTTTAAGCTCCTTGATAATAGCCAGAGTGGGCCGAAACATGTGGGAGAAGAAGTGTAGTCTATTAAGGGTGTGTCTAAATATTATTTCGTTTTAATTTTTGCAATTAACCATAACTTTTAAGTTTGATATTTCTGAATGGGGTCATGCCCAATTCTCATCCACTGTACATGCTTTATTTTCCAAATGAAAGATTCAATTAAAGTAAGACGCGGATTAGTTACTTTCAGAATAAGGTATACGGTCGGTCAACTATAGTTTTCTTAACACACGGGTTTCCTATAGACGCCGGACCGGTCTTCGTTGTTCCGTATGGAATTCGTGACGTTTAGGCCTATATCTCTACTGAGGCTCGTTACTTCGTTAGGTTTACGTTGGGCAGCCATTCCGCCAATCTTTGAGTTAAACCCAGTACCAAAATACTGACGTCCTTGATGAAGAGAATGTGAAAAAAGTAGAATCTAATAAAATCTTACATATTACGGAATTGAACAGTACAACGCATTGTACAAATTTGTAATTCCTTATGTTCTACAAAAGAAATTCTACAATCAAGGATTTGAGAACTTTGTATGTAGTTCCATTTTATCATGAACTGTACGTAGACTTGTGTTAAATTGTTTCGAGTTCTTTTTACGTGGTGGATAATGTTGCCGGAGCATGAAGGTAATATTTCGGATGGTTTAGTTTTACGTTTTCATAAAATTCATGATAGGTTTTATGACCACAGACTATTAAAGAGCGCAAATACGCATTGTTCTGTCAACGTCTCTTTTGTAATTTATAAATTTTTAAATGTGACACGCCTTTCAGATTTTCTTGTACAGTACAGAACACGTATAAGCGTAAATATTTCCACCTTTGATCTCGCGCTGTTCTGTATAAAGGTAGCAAGGAGCGGACATTTTTGGCAGCGATTTATAGAGGGCTAATCGACTGCGCGAAGAAAGGTTTCCAACATTAGCATCGTTTTTGAAGAGCAATAAAACTAAAGCCTTTTGGGATGTGATATTATGTTAGCTGTAATTTGTTGCCGATGTTTCAGAGGAGCCTGCTGCCTCCATTTTAAAGTAGTATTTTTTCCACTACCTTGAAAATGTGGCGAATAAGCTCCTCCGTAAAGTCGGAAACAAATTACCAAACTTTCTGCCTCAACTGGATTTAAGTGAGCACCAGCAAAATTAAGATGCATGTTAGTTTTCAAGTTTTCTACAGATGTTGATGGAGATTCAAATCTTCTGGTAGATGACGCCGTGTATTTTAATATAAAGCTACGTTTCAGTGGAAGGTTGTTGCCCACGTTCTCGGACCATGAAGAAAAGGGGGCAGCAAGATCCTCCGAAACGTCTGTAACTATATTCTATGATACACGACATATCCCAGCAGACGTGCATGTTCAACGTGATGCATGTCTGTTTATTCCTCGTTTGTACAGATTACTTTGCAGGCTCTCGTATGCAACACCCCGTATTCAGTCCAGCATACAAATGGAGATGCAGATCACGTGGGGTCACATGCATTTCCTTTCTTCATCGTAGTTTAATGACAGCCTGGCATTCTACGTCATAACGCAACGTACTGCAGCTGAGGAGGGTACTGTGTACCAACACATGACTGGCCAAGAATTTCCAGTCTGATAAACACTTATTAACCAACAGTTGCACTATTAAAGTAGATTGTCACTTACAATCACTTGAAATACCCTACATATGTTTCGGTCTTCTAGCGACCATCATCAGGGGCTTCAATATATGCACAAGCTTCACTACGCACTTTCACTTTTCATAGATTGAAGCCCCTGATGATGGTCGCTAGACGACCGAAACATACGTAGTCTGTCCGGAAAGTAATGAGAATGATTTTCAAAAAAATATTTTTATTGAAAATGTTTATACACTAATGTGATCTCCTTCAAAGTATGATCCTTGGGAGTATGTAGGGTATTTCAAGTGATTTTAAGTGACAATCTACTTTAATAGTGCAACTGTTGGATAATAAGTGTTTATTAATACCATAATGCACGGTGAACAAAGAGTAAAGTTCCAGTCTGATATCTCTCAACATTAGCTACTCAGAACTTGAAGTTGATTTGTCAGAAAAGAGAGACGTTTCCGGACCAGTGTGTATTCGCCTTTCTTTCTTCTTTATACTCATATAAAAATGTGCTCAAAAATATAAAATCCGGTAACTGAAGTACTCTGTGTGTAATGCAGAGGGTAAGAATACGTGTAGATATTATATATTTAATCCCTCAGACTTTTTCTTGTCTTGTTCCTCTTCTACCTCCCTTGTCCTTCTTCTCCTCTTAATCCTCCTCCTTCCCTCTTTTCCTCCTCCAACAGAACGCTGGATGCTGTAAGCTTCTCATGTTGTCTGTGTGTTAGTCCACGCCTTTATGGTATGGTGCTCAATTAAGGCACAATGATAGTTTTATCTCCGTGTGGTCTTGCGAATATAGGGTGTTGGGTTGATTTCTGACAGCGTGGTGACTAGCGGAGAGATGTACTCGTTATATTCGTTGTTGTGAGTTTAGAGTTTTATAGCTCCTATTGAGTCTAGTGCCGATCCCAGGGGCCACGAGTTCTAAGGCGTGAGTCTGCTTGTGGGTTCGCTTGCTGGGATTGTGGGTTTGAATTCCGTCGGAGGTATGGATGTTCTTTTCTTGTAAATGTTGTGTTTTGTTAGGTAGAGGTCTCTGTGTCGGGCTGATCACTCATCCAGAGGAGTCCTACCGAATGTGATGTGTCTGAGTGTGATAGTGAAGTCTGGATAATGAGGAGGCCCTGGTCCATTAGGGGCTGTTGCGCCATGGAAAAAAAATTGAGCGTACTGTTTTCGCTATGATCGGAAAACCTTTGTCTTGTGTCTGAGATAGGCTAAATGTCTTTCTTCACCGCTACATATTTTCAGAATTCAGACCTCTTTTTCTGGTTACATAATTCATAATATTAGCTTAAGATTTCTCTCTATACTACATTTATATATTGAGTTCTTACCTCCATTATTGGGCCAGGATATCGTAGTCGGTATAGCGATTTTTCTACAGGCTGGAAGGTTCGGCATTTCAACCCGTGTTGGGGTTCAAACCGGTCCTGGGGCCCACCAAATCTTCTGTTCAATGGATACCGGGGCTCTTTTCCGCGAGTAAAATAACCGGGGAGTGGCATTGAAAGGCACCCCATCTAATGTCCATGTTCACACTCTACCTGTGCTCCCCTCCTGTGCCTTCATAGCATGCTATGCAGAGAACGTTACCTTTATATCCGCCATTACAATAACCAACCAGTCAATATTATTTACAGAAATAATCCCTGGTTGTTGTGAACATCATACATACACTCTGCGGTTATGTGCACAGTTTTCATAATATCAGTACAATTGTTACAATATACTTAGGGCTGTCCTTAAAGGTAACTTCATTATTCGAAAAAATTTTAATTCCTTTATTTAAAATGTTACGTTTTTACTGAATTATTCTTAATCACACGAAAACTATTGTTTATTTAATAGAACGTAACTTTTAAACAAGGATTATGTGATTATTTCTTCTTGTGTCGCAATGTACATAAAAGTTTATGAGATTTACTCTACTCTGTGACACGACTGGAAGTCCTGATTTTCATTTATCCTCACGTAACTGCGGAAAGAATCATGCCGCTGCATGAATCCTCCTAGTTGACTAGTCAATGGATTGTTTCATTGACGTTTTCAGGTTTATATATTATGGCTCTCAGACAAAGGTTCTTGTTTGCGAAACGGTATGAGTTGTATAGCTGAAACTGTGACACTTTGAAAGGTCACAAGGTATGGATTATGATGATTTGTAATCTCTCCCTCAACGAAAACGTGTGGCTGAAATGATTTATTACCATATGGGTTCTCTTTTTAAACTTAATCTCTTTCGATAAGTTGTCATAGCTCGTTGTTTCCACTGCCACAATTTGTCTGGAAAGGCAGTAAAATCTGAAAAGTAATTACGGAGCCTTTCAGTGTACTTTCTAAGATATACTGATTTACGAAACCTTGGATCTAGAATAAGGAAAAGGATTAAATTTTAAAAGCATAGCTATAATATACCTTATACACTATAACCGTCCATCTACCTGTAAGCCTCGCTCTTTGAATGGAACTTATTTTATGCATCCGTATTCAACAGACATGTGTGAATAGTAAATATGCAATTGTCGTGGGAGGTAAGGCAATGCTTTTAAAAAAAATTATTTTATTATTATATGCAGTGACTTAAAAATGTTTACATTTTTACAATCCATCCACAAAACGTCCATATTGTACTTATTAAACAAAGAAGTCTCTTCTAAATTCAACATGAAGAGAGCAACTTTATATAACGCATAAATGTAAGGATCCTTCAGAGAGAGTTCCCTCGGTAAAATGTTGCATTAAGGAAACAAATTCTGCTCTTTCAATTTTGGATTAGATATTGAAAGAATTTATGTTTGCTCTTACTTGAGTGGCCCAGAACTCATTGCACGCGATGCAGCTGTATTGTTCGTGGTCTCTTTTTAGGTTTATTGGATGTCTCAGGAGTAAGATAGTTATTTGCAGTTTGAATAATTATGATTCTAATAACATTTTTGTTATGGGACTATAATATTTTTTATAATTATAATGCTTGTAAATACAGTATAGTTACGCCAACTTGTTAAAATTTATTACGTGTTTCTGATTATTGACAATTACATGTAGTACACGTGAAATGTAACAAATGATTGCACATTTGCTTATGCATGTTAGCACGGTAAGGTGAAACTAAAGGGCCTGAAGTGAGAAACATGAAGCAGAAGGCTTTGAAAAAAGTATGACCTGATACAAAAGAATACTTGGCAAAATTGTTTGAGGAGATGCATAGTATAAATTCCCTTTTCCATTTCCTCTTTTTCCGAGGAAATTATACATGTAGATCTCTTTGGTGTTCGAACTCTTGATATCCGTGGAACTGTTTTGATTAATCTGAAGTTTTGAACAAGCGCTCTAAAGTAAAAATATGTTGTTTAGTCGCAAAAATGAAATAAAACTTTTTAAAACATGAAGCCGTATTTAAAGAATAAAACATTTAAGCACAATAACGAATAACATTTTATTTTTTTGCGATTTTCATGAAAAAACTCAGCTTCGGTTATGCACGAAGGTGAGGAGGAAAACAAAAAATGTAATTCCGATGATCAAAATTATATTTACCACTTTCACCAGGAGGAGAATATCCTTGCGTAAACCCAGGAAGTCGCCGACGGGCATTACGGTTTCGCGGAACAGAGTTTGAGGACCATTGAATTAAGTAATACTTAATAACTTTCATGGGTTTGAGTTTTTGAGTGTACAATAATATCAGTTGTCTTTTTCTGTACTTTACTGAGAGGGCAAGGACTGTTTAACAAATTTTAAACATTTCTTTAAAATTGTAGTTATCAATAACACTATACTCTTTCGGTTTTTTTAAATTATGAAACAGAAGTAAAAGCATATGGACTAAGTTGTCCATGTCATGTTAGTTTAAGATCGGTTGACGCTTTATTTGTTGCTGTAATATTTTGTTACGCATTATGTAATACTTAAAGCATAAAACAGAAGAGAGTCCAAGTGTCTTTCATAACACTGAAATTATTTTAATGCAAAATATAATACGCTGAAAGTTTTAAAACTCGTAATGTGTATCAATAAAATTTTACCCTTTTTATTCTACCTACTCTTTGTATATGTATAAATAGCGTTTGGAGAGAAGGATGTGAAGTATTTCACTAACCATGCAAGGTGTGTTCAGTCAAATATAGAAACTGTGTCACAGGTGCGCTGTAGAATACGTAGTTTTGGCCACGCAGGAGCCTGTAATTAGCACTGATACTATTAATTCCTTGAGTAACAGTTATTCTCGTTTCTTATGTTATTTGTTAACATTCATGTGCATCTGTCTCCATAAACTGATTATATAAGATCTACACTCCGATAAATGACTGTAATTAATTTGTAATTTATTTATACTTTATTAGTAGTAAAATATTGATCTACTAATTGAAATTATATCGAAATGTTAAGAAAGTGGGAATACCTGCTGTCCAAATACATTTTACTCTATCAAATGCGGGGAAATCGTGACACCGCTGGTGTGGAGAGAGTCTTCTGAACTTAGAAGGGCCCTAATTCCAGTAACAGACTCCGTCTCCATAGTTTAAACTAATCCAGTCATAGATACGTAATATTCTTAGTGTGCAAATGGGGCGTTTTCAGTTATTTTTGACATAACTCCCTCATACGTTTCTCTTAGTATTAAGCAATGCATACAATAACATTCAATATTTTAGCTCTAATCCAGTAAACGTTATAGATATTTTTGGTGTATTCATTTTTGCGTTTTGGGCCTAAAGTTCAGCCTACATTTGATGGGAACCTTTTTGTCACATATCAACTTCTAACAGTAATAATATCAGACAATACTCAGAATAACGTGTATGTTCCTCCAGTAATAATCAACAATGGATGAAAGATGACCTATGTAACAAATATTACACACTTGTTAGTGATGTTCTTGGTTTGCTGTAACATAAACATAAATATTTCATCAATAAACGTCATTGTGTCGACTTTTCTTATTTTACTTTTACATAAATCGGTCTATTATTGATTTACATAAAATATACGTTTTGTGTCCACTGTTTAAAACACCAACGAAATGCACTTCACTTTCACATGAAAGTGAAGTGCATTGCGTTGTTGTTTTAAACAGTGAATTGTAAAAATGCACGGTGAGACTGATATAAAATACGTTTTGTGTATTCGTTTAATGTGCTGTAAATAAATGTTGGCACGATAATGCATTCACATTGATGTTTCTGTGAGCGTGGAAACAAAGTGTAAATTTGAGGGACTTTAGATTCTCCCGGCTATGACTATGGAGATTATTGTCTTCTAGAATGTGACACTTAAACATCTTTCCTGACAACGGTGAATTTATATTACACTGAAACGTCGGTACTTACCAACCACACTGCACGGCGTCACGTCCTAGGAGACAGAAATCTTCGAAATATATACCTAACTATTTATATTCTCTCATTCCATTCTCCCACTCCCAGCCATATTTGAATTACAGCACTAGTATAATTCAAGGGAAGTTAACTGCCAAATGTTGAAAATTAAGTGATGAAATTGGTGTTGTTCGGATTTTATTAAAAATGAATAGTAGGATATGATATTATCCAAAATTACGTAACATCTTACATAGAATGCCAGTATATATATGTATATATATAATATATATATAGTTAAATTCACATATTTGATGTTCACGAAAGCATGTGACATGACATATTCTTAATTAACTTTCCTTCAGTACTTGTAATACGTGCATGTCAAGACCCGTTTACAGGCAAATTTTACTCAAAATTGCACAAAAATGCCAAAAAATATGGGGCATTTGAACTTCTTAATCTGTACATGTAAATTAGTGTACTGCAGAAAACAATACGGAATTAATTTTACTTGCTTTTGTATCGAGGCTCTGAAAATAAAAGCCTTTGATACCACACATATTTTCTGTCTACTGCGGCATGGTATAGCCTAGTAAATACAAACTTCATGGATTAAATTACATAGGCTTGCCTAGCGGCGAGACAGATATGGACATGTACTGCTTTATTTATTAAACTACATAAGGTGGCCTAGTACAACCATTCTCAAATATTTATTGCTTGCGGCACACTTGTGGTAGTCTTCTTTTCGGGGTGCACTAGAAGAGTATGAAATTAAAATGTGCAATAAAAGTACGCCTGTCTTTAAATAACGTCGCAAATTCTGTTAAAGGGGTACTTGGAAAATAAAATGGTTGTAATAAAAACACACGAAAATGGTTATAAATTTCTATTTATATCCAAAGCCTTTACTTCATAGGTACAAATTATTTAAAACCACATTCAACAACAAACACTGATGGAGCAAAATGTATGGTTAAATACATTATCAACTATTTTTGATTAAAGAAACCTTTAACTCAGGAATAAATACATTTGTTTACTAGTAACTATTTCGGTTTAGGAAATTTGAAAAACTTTATTGGTTTTTGAGAACACTGTGGACAAAAGCCGTGTATCAGTAAATTATAAAATAAACTACCTTGGAAATAATGTTATATAATATTATATTTCAATAAACATACAAAAATATTCAGTTATCACATTGAGTGAAGTTATGTTTTTAAGAACAAATTATTATTATGCAATCGATAGTCCTATATCCATCAGAAAAAAATTTATCGAAATACACTCATGGTAAGAGGGATTTATCATGCGGTAGAAATTTGTCTCCAAATTAGTAAGAAAATATCTCAGTAAACTCTTCACATCTGATATGTAAATGCACATAATAGAAATTAAATTATATAGAATAGTGAGTAAGTGTACTGTAATTCACCAGTGACACTTCTTCCCTCATTCTGGCTGTCGAATCCTTAAATAAGCCGAATCCAAATGAAATTATGGCCTTCAACTCTTAGACACCAGTTGTAGCCAGTAGCCGGTTTCTGTTGGCTGATAGTATGAATAAATTAGCGACTAAAGTTCTGTATCACTTAGTTCATCCATAGCAGCACTGCGCATGCTTTTTTATTGTCATGGAGCAGTAAGCGATTTTTAAATTTTGTCTCAGAGTTGCGGAAAACAGCTTTAGAAACACACTAAGTGCTTTAAAATCTTTATGTAAACGAGGCTGTACCTCATAGGTGTGTCCTCGGATGGTTTGAATGGTGCAGACAGGGACGCAAGAAACTCGTTCAAGAAACGATCGGCCGTAAGCTGCTCGAAATCCCGAAGCAGTTGCAAAACTTTCATGAACTGTTGATCAGATACCG
This sequence comes from Reticulitermes speratus, assembly GCA_021186555.1. Taxonomy (NCBI): domain Eukaryota; kingdom Metazoa; phylum Arthropoda; class Insecta; order Blattodea; family Rhinotermitidae; genus Reticulitermes; species Reticulitermes speratus. The sequence goes on from JAJKFL010000014.1 coordinate 11,208,966, forward strand.
CCAAATGTCACTCGGACTGATGAACGATCAACAGAACTTTAACCGAGAGATGATTTTTAATGCTCTTCGTGAAGAGTTTAGAAAGAGGAAGGTCTGCACAAAGTTTCTTTGACACACTGTCATGGGTGAGAAAAAGGAGTACAGAGTCGCCAATGTGTTCATATCTGGCAAAACAAAACATGCTTGCTTAATTATATGTTTACCCTAGAAAAGCCTTTTTTTGGTTTACTAAGATGGTGAGCCGATACGTCATAGCATGTATTGAAGAACAAAATCACCACCGAGGACCAGAATTATCTGAAGGAAAAACAATGAACACTTCATTCTACCTGCATGTGCTGCGAAGTTTATTGAAGCGGATTTCGAGAGTGAGGCCGAAATTTCGAGGACTGTTGCTTCTTTTTTGCATGAAAATACTCCTACTCATTCAGCCATGACAGTGAAGAGCTTCTTGGCGAACTGAGGCGTGGTGGAGGTCACTGACCCACCCTTTTCACATCACCTCTCTCCACCCAAATTTGCTACGTTGCCTAACGCGGAAACCACCCTGGAAGAAAGAAGATTACAGGACGTCGAAGACATAAAGAAGAGCTCAGCTGCCTAAGAAGATGTCTACGATGACCTTTTTTTTTTTTACAAATTTAGGAAGTTATAAAACAACGCCCTACAGTCAAGGGAAAATACTTTGTTAGAAAATAAAACAATTTTCACCGTATTTAATTTGTTGCCATGCTTTCAGACGTAGTCCCCGTTCTTTATTATTTGACGTTTAACTCCTATGTCTTTCGCTATTAGATGGGTACATTTGTCAAATTGGTGTTCATGATGGCCACTAGATGCCTCCAACTATATAAACAGTTTCATATCAAACGTCTAATTTCGTCTTACATTTACTGTTCTACATAACTGCATTTTTGTAATAAAATTTTCATATGCATTAATATCCTAAACCTAACGCGGGTCGCATGTTGGACTCTCAGTCCAACATGCGACCCGCGTTAGAATCTTCGTAAAGGAATGCCTATCCAATTAGCTAACACACGTGAATCAGTAGACCAGCAGGACCTAATCACTTGCTGGCCGCTACTCCTTTGTAAATGACAGCCACCACAAGTTAGTGACCTAGTATGTGTGTTACTACTAATTAGTTTAACATTTCTAAACAGCGAATAGACTAAACCTTATCATTATAATCAAAAACCAATACCGCCCACATACATATCGATTTATGATGTTAGGGTCTATTATTAAATTTTAGACGCCTCCTCTCTGAAAGCTTATGACAGTTGATTATTTTACCAATATTGTGTTTGACATTGTTGGTTATTACAGATATAGCCTCTTGGTTATTTAACACCGCTTTGTTAATATGTTGACATACTTTATTTTTATTTAAAGATTTTTTATAATTGTTGGAATCACACGCAATAAAATAAAATCAAATAATTAAACCAACAAATGCTCTACCTTGACCACTTTTATTGTAGCCTATGTCCCTTCAACCCTACACGTGTTTCGGAACTTTATAGTTCCATCTTCGGGGGTTTAGTATCCTAAATACTAGGCTACTGGGATGGCTCCTATATAATATTAATTCAATATTAATTGTGTCCAATATTTTAATTCGAAATATCTGTAAACAATATATAGAGTGCTTTTTGTTTCGTCGTAACGAGTTTTCAGCAACACCACTGTTTTTAAGCATGGAATATACCATATTATTGAGCACAGCGAGATATGCGTCCTGTTGAGAGCTTTCTGTCTTTTAAGGATTTATTTTTATCTTAGTGTTATCTTACTTTTAACTTAATATTAACTTACTCTTTAAAAACACACTTTCCTACCCACAAGGTGCATACAGTATTACGTCGAACATCGCCGTGCATTATGCATGTCGCTTATGTGTTATAAATATCTTTCACAGCAAGTCAAATAGAGGATCTGTGAAAAGGATAAAGAAATATGTGATTGATAAATTTGTGTGGTACTGTCTTTTATGAGACCCTAATGACAGGGGGTTGCGCTGGTAGCGAGAGTCTACTTATATACCCGTACAAATATTTATTCACTCAAATATATAAGGAGATGCACAATAGTTGCCATCTCCTTTGCTTATCTGAGTTGTTTTTTAAAAATTCTGCTCAAATTTAAGTAATGTGTTTCAAAAAAGGTATTTCACATACAAGGCAGGACTTTTTGCAAGGTGGTGCACGTTACATATAAGTAATGTGAATAGATTGTTTAATGATCAATGCTGGACAAGGTAATAACATATTTTTCATTTAATTAAAATTATTGATCAACCCTTAGACTAGTTATATGAAATGTAAGAAAATTAGTTTTGTTTTTGTAGACACTTTTATTTCCTTTTCTTAATAAATTATAAGACATCAAATTCCCAGTTTGGTGCACGTTCAATACTTTTACTTCGCTACCGGCGTCCCTGCTCACATAGATGTTCAAATACATTTTGTTAATTTACTAAAAAAACTACACTAATTTTATCTGTCTCCCAAGATAGGCCTACACCAATACTATGGTACCAAAAACGTAGCCCGTAACTGAAAAAAATTTTGTTGCGCTAAAAATATCTGTTAAAAATATGTTTTATTTGATTAATTCACACCAACAAATGCACCAAACCAAGTTTTGTCATTGATTTCTTTATTAAAAGATTAAAAGATTTGGGGTAATTTTTTAATAAAGAAATCAATGACAAAACTTGTTTCGGTGCATTTGTTGGTGTGAATTAATCAATTGTACAAAAATGCACGGTGAATATAATGTGAAAATATGATTTATTTGTTTTCGATGTCGTAATCCTGCGTTATATTAGTAGTGGAATATATGGATCTCGAGCCTCATTTATAAACAAGTCAAATATTTAAATACTGCACTGCGTTACTATCTTTTTGCTTGCTTCAGTATATAAAGCTTACAAATACAACACGTTCGAGTATTTTATCATGAGATATGAAATCGCCAGTCCTTGCACGTTTCTTATATTCTTCGCTAACAGCTCAAATATTTTTCCAGTACGTGAGTTCAACTTTGGGTGGAATGTTACTAACCTGTGTACTAAATGATACGGATGTCTGAATCCCTAAAAAGATACATAGTATGGAACATTCATTTCCAAGGAATTTATATGCATGCACACACACAAGCACTCGACAATACCACGAGGGATTTCAGTTCTGGGAAACACACACACGACGATATTCTTTGCCAGGATTTCATAGAGCTCCTTCTACAAGAAGTATTCGAAACTGCGTTGAAATCTTGTCTATTCAACAACACAATTCTCACTTTAACACATAAAATGGTACAGATGATATATGACGGCCTGCAGGCCGAATATGGCCATAGGAAAAAAATTATGCAGATTCACAGGCGAATTCAGTCTCTCAAGCCAGTGTATGGATGTCTTTTGGCCCACGTGTGTCCGGCAGTGCCACATGTGAAGTTATTTTTTTTTAGTAGGCGAAACTTCAGCACATGAACTTCGCTTTCACATTTGGCCGGTAGACACCAAAATAAACTACGCCTGACAAAGCTCGCTCTATTCTACACTTATCAAATTTTATAAAATCTCTCCGCATAACATAACACTTATGAGCTCAGATTATGCAGTTTGTGCAAATAGATCATAAAAGTAGCCTTTCAGTACACCTTGCTTTGCATGTACTTATGTTACACATTATGGCCAGTATCTAAATTATGTCGTTACTTTACTTACCACACACATTTGTAGTCACCTTCAGTAAAAACTAGATATTTCAACTCCTCACTATGTCCATTATTTTGAAGTTTGTACTCTCACCTACCTTAGTTTTATCAATGAATTTAGTACTTCCCTTGTAATTTTGAGGGTTTAGTGCCCCCAAATTGTAACCTACGTCGTGGTCTCAAACTTCGGCCGCAAGACTGGTTGCCGTTACTGCTATTTTGGCGTTCCTTTGAGTTCATTAATGAAAATATCAGGACATCCCTCAAATGGGAATACAAATGTTTCCTGTCTGGTCTTTTTCAAATTATTACCACAAAAATTATCCTCTTTCTTGAGGTTATAATATGTAGTATAAGCTGTAGAAACCGTCGTTACATGGACATTAAATATAAGGTTCTAACTAACTAAACTCCAAGGAGCAGAGTCCTTCTTGAGAAGCTAACAGGTCGTCAGCTAGTCAAGAAATTCCCCGCATTTCATGGAACCCGAAGGTTCATTACCGCACTCACAAGAGCCCGCCACCTGTCCCTATCCTGAGCCATATCAATCCAGTCCATGCCCCCCATCCCACTTCTTGAAGATCCATTTTAATATTATCCTCCCATCTACGCCTGGGTCTTCCAAGTGGTCTCCTTCCCTCAGGTCTCCCCACCAAAACCCTGTATGCAACTTTCCCCTCACCCATACGTGCTACATGCCCCGCCCACCTCATTCTTCTCGATTTGAAAATATAAGGTTCTACATCCTTATTTGTGCTTCTGCAGTGTACAGTACAATACTGACAGCCCTGTATCGACACTCCTGGATATGCACACGAAGTGTCATTTCTACGTGTTCTAAGCATCTTCAAACATTTGTTACTCCTTTTTTCCCCTCAAAACTAATTTATCTAAGTACTTCAGAGAAGAGAATGAGGACATGTGCACTTGTCTCTAAAGACGGCGTTCATGTACGACGTAACCCTTTGATGACATTGATTAAATAACTCTAAACACGTTCTAGAAATCTTCATGCTGTTTAAAAAAAACTAATTTTAATTTTCAGTTCAGAGAATTGTGATAAAAAGAAAGACTATTTTTTCTATCTTTGCTTTATAGAAAAACACACACAATAAAAATCAGTGAGGAGGATATGAGTTGAACGTGTAACGCTCGTAAGGGGAAATAAGAAATGCTGTACAGACGATTTGTTTTAAAGCACGAAGTAAATATGTCACTTGACGGATATGGGCGTAGCTTTGAGAATATTATTAGAATCGATTCTAAATAGAGTGTGAGAAGTGAACTCGATTTATCTGACCCTGTAGAGAGAAAAGAGCCTTAACTTTTTTGACCACGATAATGAACATTTGGATTCCTTAAATGCAAGCAATTTCTTGATTAACCGAATAAATCCTACAAAACATCTGCTTAAAGATGTTAGCAATGTTAAAAACAACATAAATATCCTGTTATTTTAATGCTTAAGCTTATATTTGACAGGTGATTTGGTAAGAATAACGCCATTGTTATAAATCTCTTTATTAATTCAGAAGTATAGCAAACCGATTTGATATGGATCTAATTTTATCATTTCCCTGCGCAATCTTCATTCAATTTGTATAAGCACTTGTCTCTAGAGTGTTTCGTCATATTTGCTTATAATTGACAGCATTCAGTATTCGACGGTAATACCTTCAAAAAAAGATTCGTATAAACTTTGTTGTTATATATCATTCTTCTTAAAATGAAGTTTTTGATTTCTAAAATTAAGACACATTAATCGATCGATTCAAGAGCTGCCAAAGACACCTGTAGTCAGTGGAATGATCAAGATGCTGATTGTAACAAGGAGTGTAGGACGCCACACTGCAGCCGAACAACGATCTGGAGTTGCTCCTTTGGTTTTGCATGCGGCTTCGTGTACTCTCACGTTAGCCAAAATACCGCCAATTCGACGGAGAAAGATGGCGGCTCCATGCTGGCATTTCTTCTCTCCCACCTCATACACACAGTCCAGAAATGCGTGGTTGGCGCTGGAACAATATAGCAAGGCATCAGAAGTAACCTCCTTTTGAAGACACATGGCAAGAACATTAATTCAGGTGCCATAACAAGCACCTGCTATTTCCCATTTCCCAAGAAGCAATATGCATTACAAACACGTTCTGATGTCGGCAGATTATAAGTACATGCGTGTGTATTCGATGCTGAATTAATAAAGGAGTAATGAGAAATTATTTACGAAATAATCCCATGGAAAAAGCCTTCCTATTGGCTCAATATATCAGGAAGTCTCCCGCCTGTTATGAAATACAAAGGCTATTTAATATCTTAAGCAGAGCAATTGCACATTCAAATTCTGCTTATTTAAGTTCGATTCCATTATTGCGCCCTCATATATGTATGTCCATATCTTCCAAGTTGTCTCTTCTATTCAATTTTTCAGACTTATATGAATTTCTGTCTTGTGCACGCTACATTCTCAAAAAAAGTTATCGAATCGCCGTTATATTATTTAATGTAGACTTGAAATTGTAGAACAGATCACTAAAGAATTTTTTTAAGAAGCTTGTCTCTTATACTCTCAAAATTTCCAATATTTTCCCCAGAATAATTTCCAAACAAATTCAGTTCTTTCCTCAGAATGAAATATTAAAGTCTTAAACCCTTACGAAACGGTAGGAACAGTAATTAGAATAATAATATTACATTCGAAGGGGTTAAGTACATAGGCACTTTGGGATCCCTATTTCGAAAATGAATTGACCTAAGCATGACATCAGATGGTCTGTCGCAGAAATAACAAGACTGCAAAGCATGTACTCCAGATTGTATTACATACAATTCTGAAGGGCTCTCCTTTTAATTTAACATTATCTACTTCATTTACTTTATTACCTGTTTAAAACATACTTACATTTTATTTTTTAATTTACAAACACGTAAAATTCTGTTCTTTATTAGTCATTGTGTATAAAAATGTATCGACTTGTATTGAAATTCCATGGACAGGTTTTTCAACTGAAAGTATGCAAAACCCTAATTGTCATGACGTTTCGTCTCTGAAATGTAGTCTAACCCAACAGTTGCAAAATACCTGTAGCTAGCTGGTTTTCTGATATTGGTTTGTGCTGTGCAGGGGACTTGCCACTGACACGAAGTTTCTTGGCAGTATTCCTATTATACCTTTAAAAGGAATAAAAGCGAAAGAATTTTCATATAAATACACACTGTTCCGTCTAACACAAACTATATTATTTCCTCAATGCTACATGTTTCGATCGAAACCGATCATCATCAGACTTTCTCTACAAAACTTAAAAAAAAACAAGGTAAAAATGTTGTTAATTCTGAGGTCTCTCAAACATTACAAAAGACGTATTACAATAAAATTGTATTTTCTGGTGCTATCTCACGTAGAAGTTTGTGAAATTCACTATATATATATTTTTTTAATTTTCGGCATTTTCGGCGCCGTGTGTTATTTATTGAAGAAGTAAAAAGTTTATCAGTTGAGAAGCGAAGGCTTCCTCTGTAGACATATGCCGTTGCAACGTCGTGATAAACTGTACGGAAAGAAGAACAGCGGAGGAAGGGGAGGACCACAAAATGCCACATTACAAGCCATAGATAAGGAGGAGGATGCACTTAATTGCACCGTCTTTCGCTTTCTTGTTGTCAGGCGTATCTTCTAATGGTAAAACTTGTTAACAATTTGTGTACGGGAAAGGCAAGGATCCATGTTTTATACACCTCCTTATGACGGACAGAGTATCACAGGGTCCATGTAATGAGTTTAAATTCATCATCTGCAGCGAAGGATAAAAGAAACTTTCAGCAGTTCCTTTCGCCCGAAAAATGAGACAACACTTCAGTAAAGGGCACTGAAAATTTTTTCTGTAAATATTGCCCCAATAGGCAAAGACATACTCCTTTTTTATACATAATCGGTTATCATCACCCATAAACTGTTACAATGCCTGCTATTATTTAAATTGCTTTTATTGAAAAATGACTGTGAACTTTTAGTTCGAGATCATATATTGATACAAATACAGAGATATGTAATGTAGTTTAATATATCTGGTTTTAAGTAGCGGCATGCTGACGACAATCCTTAATTGTTAACAAATAATATAGGGACAGAAATGCCGAGGAAATTTGCGGGGTAAAATTTAATAACAAATGTATTATTAAATTTGCAAATCTTTTCCAACTGTAGTGGTAGTTCAGCAATTAAAAATCTGTTACTTGAAGTTAGTAATAATAAAATAACTCTTAAACCACTTAGCCTAGGGTATCGAATCATTCATGTAATAAATATCCATAATTTTTTCGAGCCATCTGTCAGCTAAAAATACATGCGTATTAGAAAATAACTTATTTTGATGCGTGATTTCAGGCTTCCGCCGCCATATAGATGAGATCTGCGCACTTCTGGAATATTACGCAGCGTGGAGTGGTAATTATGTACCGACGTTTCAGTACAACATATCGGTCCCATCTTCAAAAGTCAAGAAGTCCAAGAAGACTTCTTGATTCTTGAAGATAGGACCGATAGTGTGTCCCGAAACGTCGGTACATAATTACCACTTTATGCTGCGTAATTTTTCAGATGAGCGCAGATCTCAACTTATTTTTACTCACTAGTAAAAACTTCCTTATTTAATTGTATTTTATTCATTTACTTTCAATGTATTATTTACATAAACTTATATAAAGACTTGATAACTTACGACAAAAATTAAGGAAAATATTCCTTTAATTTTAATCCCCCGTATACGACGTGTGCAAGTAGTTAAACTCTGTCCCTTTTACATTAGAATTCACATTGCCGTAGCTTTGCCAATTTACGTATTTCCTCTCCTGTTTATGCTACCTTCTCGGTTCAGAGAAGTTAAGAAATAAGCCTGAAGTGTAGCTCTATATTCCGAGTAGCCAAACACTGACGCACTCTCCACAAAATGGTGAAATGTGAAAGACGGTCAAAATTGAAATGCTGAGTATATTTGGACAAGTGACGTAAAAGCTGGGTGGAGTAAAGTGCATAAAAAGGAGCAAGGTGAGCGATAATCTTAACCATTTAGGCCTAATGTTATTCGGGTGACTAAATTAACAGTTTGGTAGAGCGTATTGTGCACGGTGGGACGAAAAGGGACCATAGGCAAATGTTGGAACACTTCATAAAAAAAGTAAAATTCTAAGATCTGTATTTATACAGTTATGTGAAATAAAACGTCTCCTATGCCCTAAGAAAAATGCCACGAAGACATATATGGGATGTTACATCAGATGACCAAAGACGTATTTACGCGTACATCGTTGTTATACTGTGGTTATTTTGGTTTTACTGCCTTGCCATTTAACTCAGGGAAAGCAGGTTACGGTTATGGTAATGGTAATTATTATTGGATAGGAGGATGCTTGGGCCCCACAGTCATTTTGAACATCACGCAGTAGTCCAAGGAAAATCCTTGTTTATTCCCGGAAATCGAGTCCCTCAGTTGTGCCCTCGGAATGTCAGAATATGTTGTTTAGACTTTTATGATTTTAGTGAATAATAAAGGTCCTACGAATTATTGCTTTTTATATGACAGAACAAGCATAGAATTTCTCAATATTTTTGTCCAATTTTATCCAAATTTCGAGGTTTTTGACGTATTTTAATGGAAGTCTTCAATATCAAATTTCACGAAAATCTGTCCAGTGAGAGCAGAGCTGATACATGCAGACAGAAAGACAGACAGACAGGACAGATAGATACATAGATGAATAGATAGACGGAAGGCATGAAAAAGGCAGTAGGCGCTTTTCGCAAGTATGCGAAGGCAGCTAAAAGAATCACATAATTAGTATATACGTTTTGTATTCATTTGGATGTTATATTTAACGGACGGTAACAGCGGCAGCTGATCTGTTACATTTCTGTGAAGACACTTTTATTTTACATTGAATGTGTTTGCCAATTGTACTGTCGCAGATACTTTGTATTTCAAAATTTTCAGAAATTAAATCCAGTAAAGCGTTTGGATTTATTTTTTAGGAGTATGACCTCCTTCTACATGCAATCAGTCAACTTAATGTTTCTTCACACACAGTTTAGCGTCTTGTAGTCACGACATAACAGGCGAAGAGCAAAGCGGCCTGTGGTCGGAAGAGGACCATTTTGAATCTCGACAGGACAACGAAATATCCTGCCACAGATCTTTCGAGTTTTTATTAGTCCTGCCACACAAATTCAATGATAACATTTTCATGTATGCGATGAACATTTCCTTCCACCTTACTTCCAACCTTTTTACTTTCATTCAGTTTTTTAAGCCATTTCTTTTGAATTTTTCGCGCCTTACTTAAGTCAATTACACGTGACTAAATAGACAAGAAAATGAAAAGAAAAACTGATGGCAGTATAAACAAACGAAGCAAAGGAGTGAAGCCTCCCCTTCTCTCGTATACTAATCTGGTTATATGGGTGAGCGATAGAGCTAGTACCGTTCAGTTTTTAGGCGATAATTGATTACGGTTCAATTAACTTATGCATGTGGAACAAGAGGGTCTAATTATTTTTGGTGTTAAATAGAACTCCTCTGCAGACTGAGTCTAAAGACAGAGCACTGTAGGCAATGTTGGTTCTTACATTTTTCTTATTAAGTACTCTGAAAAGCTAAAGCTATCCCTATACAAGCCTGGACAGGTCCTTAGAGCTCCAGGAGGTTGAGGTTCCCAGAATTTCTAGAAAATCGGCAGATAAAGCTGGTAACGTTGTCAGCCCTACGCACTGACCGCCTTTACTCCCAAGGAGATATTCCTGGTGTTCATTTCTGTTAGAGCCTGAGTCGCCCCCAGGACCATAGTGCGGCCGGAAGGATTAAGTCAATGAAAACTTCAAATGATCCCATCGACAATTGAACCCGCGACCTTCCGGCTTGTACTACAGGGTCTTAACCAACTGGACCACCGCTTACCCCCTACTAAGTATTCTGCCTGTCCTTAACAAATGCAGCCATACACATTATCACTTCTTCCAGTCCATCTATCCATCCATCGATCCTTTCTGTTCTTTCCTTCTCTCTATCTTTTTATTACGTCGTATACGTCAAGTCATTCCGTACACACGAATATAATTTTTAATATAACCACACCCACACTCAGGCTATAGCACTGGTTACTGATTTCGAAATCCGCCCACAGAATTTACGTTATATAAACGTCTCCCTTAATCCCTAATCATATTATTGCATCTCATGAGTGGGAGTTTCCCATAGGTTCGTTTCCGTTCTGGTACAAAGTCAATATCATAGAATGTAATGTCCAAAGAATTTCGCGATATGTTTATAAAAAAGTGCGGTATGTTATATTATTCAGGCCTTAAACCTGGCAATATTATGGGAAGAGTGAGTTTTTATTCAATTTATTATTGTATGTTATGTGGGTGACAAAAGCCGTTACGATTGGAGATTTAACAAAACGTGACAACAGTAACAGGCCTGCAACTTAGAATACGTAGGAAATGTGACGTAACACGCAGTCTTATTCGGTGTTTATGAATACTGTGTTCGTGAAATTTATGTTCCGAGAAGACGCGCTCAGCTTTAGCAAAATGTTGAAAAATATATGGAAGCTTACGTTGTCTTCTTATAAATTACATTAATTTGCTTTTTATGCGAAATCATACTCCTTTCGCAATGAAATAATAAAACGGCATTGTAATGATGAGACGCTCTGAATGCTCAAACTTTCCTCAGTACGATCCAGTTTGATCTACACTTGACCGGGGCAAATAATGAAGCCTGATGTTGGGTACCAGTAATCAGAATGAAAATGAAATTCGTAGAGTCGTGTTACGCCTGTACAGACAGTTCGGTAATTCGGATGAGTATGAAACTGTTCATCGTTGCGAGGCAGACACATCAGCCACGAAATTGGAAACATGTTACTGGGGACTTGGTCGAGTCCCTCCAACGCATCGAGGTATACAGCATATACACCGCATATTTCACACAGTTTCATGGATACTTTACAGTGTGTAATAATTTTGATTTTTTAATCTGAAAAGTACCAAAGACTGTAAAATAAAAAAAATTCTCTGGTGTGCTATAGCATCGAATATAAGTATAGTCCATAAATCGTGTGAATTCGGTGTAATCCTTCAGGTAACGTAATTAAGATACGTGCTATCAGCTGAACTGTCGAATATAGGAAAACATAGTAAGAGCACATTCCCAAGTTTTTTAGGGCACGCTGTTTTATGCCTAAACAGAGCTGAACCAAGAACATTTCAAGTGCATGCGAAATGCACAGAATATGGGTCGGCTGCAGCATTTTTCAGAAAGCTTAAGCTATTTCATGAATTTACCTTGTCAAGATATGTTCAATAAACACCAACTAATGCACATAAACTTTTTTCACAACAGTTTATTCTTAAAATTCCCCTATACGTATTTCGGTGGTTTAAACCACCATCTTCAGGGGGTCGTAAAGATTATTTTGCATAGACCTTACAGTTATTACATATGTGGTTATATTTGTATATGTAGAATATGAGTGGTCTAATATTGTCCACATCGTACAGTATTGTAAAATAAGTTACTATAAAATGGAGTAAAAGTTGCTAAAATGATTACATAATTTGTAGTCAACAAGAAAATTAGTGGCAGTTTGGTCTTGTAGTTCTTTGTAAGTTAATTTTAATTTGCAGTAAGGAGGTCGTCTGTGTGTACTGGGTGAGCTGTGTGACGTTCGTGTCGTGTGGTTGCAGAGTGATGACCACGAGACCAAACTGCCACTAGTTTTCTTGCTGACTACAAATTATGTAATCATTTTAGCAACTTTTACTCCATTTTATAGTAACTTATTTTACAATACTGTACGAAGTGGACAATATCAGACCACTCATATTCTACATATATGAACATAACCTTATATGTAATAACTGTAAAGTCTATGCAAAATAATCTTTACGACCCCCTGAAGATGGTGGTTTAAACCACCGAAATACGTATAGGGGAATTTTAAGAATAAACTGTTGTGAAAAAAGTTTATGTGCATTAGTTGGTGTTTATTGAACATATCTTAATTGAAAATGCAAGGTAAATACAATGTTACCTTGTCAAATAACTCACAATTCTGAAAGAAGCGGCGACTTAGTTTAAAGCAGTGCATGCCCTATTTTACTGATATGCTTATTCCTGCAGAGTCCTTACGAAGAGTGTCAAGTACGACATTTCTTTCGGAATAATAGAGGGTGTTTCTAAAATATGGGGCCGTATTTTAGATACGTGTTCTATGGATCAAAACAAAGAAGAAACATCACACAAACATGTGTCCTAAAGCGCTTTCTTTCGTGGTAGGATAACTGTAAATATCAGAATATGAAAAGGGCACCATCATGTTTAACAATACAAGGCCGACACTTCGATTACCTGTTGTGAAATGTTTTCATTTGTACTGTATGAATTTGAATGTTGCAATAATAATCCAATCATCCTAGGACTATTGGTACTGATGTCCGAAATGTAAATTATAATTGTTTTCATTTGTATTCATATACTCGTATAAGGTGGTCATAATGAAGAAAAAAGCAACCTAGGACAAATGTTTGTATGACGTTTTCTCTTTGTTTTAGTCCATAGGCCATGTATATAAAATATGACCACCTTTTCAGAAACACTTTCTGTATTACTGTAAGGAAAATTTTACTAGAGTGGATATTTGATTATATTCATAACAGATGTAATGTTACCTGCTTAAAGCAAGAGACTGAGAATGGAATTACCTGAATCTGAGCAACATGTAATGATTTGATTTACAAGTTACCCGTAGAGGGTGCTAGATAATTGCTGCAATGTTTCAAGGCTCTTTCGAATTGTGCAAGTTACTCTGTCAATATTGGAACTTGATCTTCAGAAATAAATATTTTGTGCCGATGGACGTTGAATAATATAAACAATTCGATAGCCAACGTTTACAAAAGTGACCCACTGAACCTGACACATTACGTGTCTCTATGTCCCTCCAGAGAAATGAACCCAGCAAGACGGTGATCATTCCATGAATAATTAACGTGCATTTGAAGGTGGGCTTAGCCCATCGGACCAAATTTATAGACATGGCCTGCAGAAAAAACTCATGTGCTTGTTGTGGAAATATGTCAGTTTGATGGTACCAGTTTGTGACTTACCAGCAGATATCAAAGGCTTTCGTATGCGAGTGGTTTACTCTCTCCAAAAAGCTGTTGGCGCAGAAGTCCCAGTCTTTGGAAACTTTTCTGTAGCACGAGTTGTATTGCAGATACTCTAGAACGAAAAGTAAGAATGAAATAGAATAAAGCAATGGGTACTTAAGAAAGCACCAATATTTATATATGAATCATTTAAAGCCCAGTCGTTCATTATGTACAAGTGCATTTAATATTCAAGAAATCTACGTTCTGTACACAGAGGGTAATTCGTGATTTATAAGAATGTCAGAACAAGGAGTGATTATTGTGCTGTACAGCATTAACTGATTGGGTTTTATAACCGAGACGGAGTGTGTTTACTGCGCGGTAATCTGTAATTTCAACATACCATTACGTGTTTATAATTAGTGACAATTGATGAAATACCTTGATGTCTTCGTTTTTATTCGAAAATTTGCAGCATTATTGGGTGAATTTGTACGATGTTCCGAAAATATGGTGGTTCCATTTTCAAGGCTTGAATTTGCAATGAAAAATTCTCCATTGGACTTTTCGACCCTTGAGAATGACACCAGCACGCTGTCCTGAAACGTTGTATACAAATTACCGAAGTGCATAGCGCAATATCCCAGAAGAACGGGGAGATTCATGTAGCGCTGCGAAAACCTAAAATGTCGATGACAAATGTTATTTCTCGTAATTTGTTCCCTACGCATCGCTGTACAATAAATGTTAATGGTAATTATTTCCTAATTTAAATACATGAATGAATATTAAGTCAATATTTTATGTCATACGTAATAATTTGCGGAAACTGTGGTTATAACGACGAAATGAATACTTCGTCCTTTCAGGATAGTTTCATGGAATTATATATAGGCGGCTACCATTAAAAGTAAATTGAGTCATGCGGGACAGATGTTTCATGTTGATCAATATGTGACCTGTAATTGCTTGTGAGCCTTGTGTCCATCTCCCATGGCACAGGTGTGTTTCAACTCACACAATAGGCTTATTTGTGTAGAGCGGACAGGCGTCCGTGTCTGTCCTCCGGACATAGATATTGCTGCTGCCTCTTCCCCATGTTTGTTGTATGTGATTTTAGTGGGTCCTAGAGCAAATGCAGAGTTGATACTCCAAACTACACGTTGCACTGCATGCAGCCCTCCACATATTAAGCTCCTCGTTAATGCAGCTCTCCGTTTCTGATATTAAAAGCTATCTGCAGCACAATAAAGACCCTTCTGCGCGGTTCAAAATAGTATACTTGCCGTCACTTTACCACTTAATTCCCAGCACTTTATATTCTGAAAAATGTTACTTACATTAAGGACTTTTTTCATCGTCACCATTGCTTAATGCAAAATTAAGAACTGATGATGTCATACGTGCATAATGCAATTTGTTTTGGATATTTGGGTAGGTAAAGCAATATCGTATTTCAAAAAATTTGATTTCCTTAATGTAGATTTTGATAGGAACTAAACTTAAGCAGTGCATGATGACACTAATAAAGAGTCATTGTAGATCGAGATACATAAATTTTGACGTCAATATGTGCGATAGATGCACGTTGATTGTTTGCTGTTAATGTCATTGCAGCTGAATGTTTTAAACAATTACAAAATAAAGTCTGGTGTCAAGAATATTGTATTTTGCAGTCCCCTGTAGGTAGCAATTATCACGTACCAAGGAATTGTCGTTTGTAACAGAGTACTGTGTTATTATTAATTAATAATATATGAGGAGATTTATTCTGGTAACCTATTTACTCTTTGTTGTAGTTGTATAAAATTTTGATTTTTCTTAAATTCAGAAAAAAGTCTATTACTCTACCCTTCTGGAATAGTTCAGTCGTTATAGTGATTGAGTTGTAGATTAGAGACCAAACAATCGGATTTTAATTTCTGGTAAGAGCAAGAGGTTTTTGTGTTCTCCAAAACGTCCATATTGTCCCTCAGCCACGCCCAGCCACCAATTAAGAGCAGCAGGAAACCTGTCCAGGCGGTAAAGAGATCAGGCGCAAAACTGGACACCCATTCCCATGTATTGCATTGAATTACATACGTATTGCTTCCCTTTATGAAACAAATTTTAAAACAAATGAAAATAAAACAAAGCACTGGTTTTACAGCCGTATTTCATTTTGAATTTTAGTCATTTCACATCTAAAAGCTAACTAATATAAATGCAGTATTTTACTTCATTTCCCGAAACGTAACGTAAAACTATCCATTTCCAGACATGCACGAGAATCCACCACATAAAGATGTGGTTAGACATAGCATATCTGTTTTATAAAATATTTTTGCAACATTGCATAGAAAACAAAAGAAACAGGCTGACCGCCAAAGCGAGAGGTGAAAGCAAGGGCTGAGCTATATTTAACTTATATATTACGTAAAATGTGTCAGAGTGTTAGTTTTAAAATTTATTTTAACTCCCATCTGCTATCTTTATACGGTGAATGTTTATCCCGAATTGCTCAGGTTAGTCAAAATTTGAACATACGTATGACCTGACCGTGATGAATGTGAACATTTTTCACTAAATCTCAATTTATTAACATTTTCCCAAAGCGTGTCGTTGTCGAGTGTTTAACACATCTACTTCGTCTGACATCTTTCGGTTCAAATGTCTACAAGGCAACAGACTATACCAATGAGGATTTTCGTAACCGTCTTCAGTCTTTTTGCGTAAACTCCGAGCAAATACCGCGCAACAGGTGACAAATGTTGAAATTTGTGTACTTTCCGATTTCTTTTTTCACTGACAGTTCTACCAATTGATACTATATAATATGAGCTATTCAGATGCAGTAAAACAAGTTATAAATTATGGGGAAAAACAGTCGGAGCTTGATTTTAAATGACCCATAACCGTGCATTGAAGAGTTCGATATGTTAGCTAAAACCAGAAAATGCACACAAGAGTATGAAAATATACTATAAACGTAGTAATACCTCCTACATGTTTCGGCCACTCATGTGGCCGTCCTCAAGGAGGTGCGTTACGAAGAATACATTGATATGTTAAAAAGTTATGTGAACCAATGCATACGTAAAATATTAAATATTACAATTACATTGTTTAAAGCACGCATTACAGTTTAAATACAGATAAAAGTTAAATTGTGTTATTTAACAAATAATCTATGTAGATATTTTGTATGGCACCGTCCAAGCAGAGGATTATTGATGTTACTGTGTGAGCCTAGGATCAGTCAGGATGTTTCAGTCGGTATAGTGACTAGGCTTCGCGCTGAATGATCGAGGTAACGTGGTTCGATTACCGGCAGTGGCAAGAACTGTTTTTGTCCCCTAATTTTTCCCGATAGCCTCTGCGATCCAAATGCTCTTCTCTTCAATGGGTACCGGGGTTATGAAGTTGAACACTCACCCCCATCTAGTGCCGAGGATATAAATGAGTGGAGCGATACCTCCAGTTCTGCATGTGTCTTCGTAACATACTCAGAGACAACTTTGCCTTTAATGGGGAATAAATCAACATCCATAAATTTGGCCTCCTTCTTCCGGGATATTCTTTATGTGAATATGGGAATGATCGTTACATTCCATTAAAATAGTTTGAATAGAATTGGATAAAGGCGCAGAGCTGTGGTTTTCAAAGTTTCGCATGTATATATAACGTATGTATATATATATAACGCTTTTGACCTCGAATAAATCTAAATTTTCGCGGAACACCTGGAAAGGAAAGTGTATTTTGAGTGCAAAAATCAAATAAAAATCTTTAAAAATTTTAAGCTTATTTATAAAACAAAATATTATTCGCAGTGTACACTGAAAAAACGCACCACCAAGTAAGTCAAAATATGAGGAGGAGAAAAATATATACAATGAAAATTAGCAAAGTTATATTTACCAATTTCATTATGAAGGAAATTTGTTTGTGGAACCATTTGTAACGGTTTGCGGAACCCCAGGGCGTGGAAAGCAAATTGAATAATACTGATATATAAATGTTAGATTGTTTTCATTATTATTCGGCGTGTAAAACAAATATCGTTATGGACATTAAAATGCTTAGCTTTCTAATTTGCAATTCCAGAATAATATTACCTGGCCCGCCACCGGCGAATATCATAGTAAAATGGAAGCCTGTTTTAATTAGTTTTGAAAATTTCTAGATTATTTTTAATTAATGTTGACTTTTAGATTCATGCTCCGCATGAAGTACCACATGTAATATTGAACAGCTCTGTCGGTAGGTCAATTTGCCACCCGGAAACTTCGCTTGATATACGTAATTTATTTGCGAGGAACAACTCATACGATGTGCAGTAGTTTCTTAACTTTGGATATTCTATAATTTAAAGACAATGCATGTATATGGGAGCGAAGGGCGAGACAGCAGATAACAGAGACGAGTTGCACCACATTATCAGTCAGATTGCGATTATCTTTGTCCATTGCTTTTGTGTGTTTTTATTAATTTTGTGTTCCCATGCATGTAATGTAACAATGTATTTATTGTTAAGTTATTTCTTTAGAAATTTTAAGGTACAAGCCACAATTTATTAATATAGTTCCACAATAAAAGAATGCCTGGAATTACTAAGCAATGAGGCAAAACTTTCACTTTCCCCCTTTTTATAACACAGCAGTAATACAGATAACCCTATTTTTAGGTTTCAATGATAACCAAGCTTACTTTATTAACACTAGTAAAAACTATACCAACACATGCACATTTATTAAAACTATTAATGTTTTAATAGGAAGTGCATGTGTTGGTATAGTTTTTACTAGTGTTAATAAACATGCACGGTGAAAATAATATCAAGCTTACTTTACTAGATGTTTACGTAATTTATTCAATTAACATTGAAAAGTCTGGAGTTAAATATGATTCATTTTCGTATTCCAGCGCCCGCACATTTTACCTGACAGCCGAAATAAACATGGAAAATTTAATTACACAAAATTTGTAATTTATTTTTGGTACTGTGGCAATTTCCTTAACGAATAAAGTGCTCTCCACTCCATGTACTGACAGAAATAGAAATTTGTAGCGTGTGGTGCAGTTCTTTCCCTGCCATCAGCTTTCTTTCCTTTCCATCCCGTGTTGGCATTCTCTCTTTAGCCTGCAATATTCTCAGATTTGAGACAAGTCTACTTACCTTATCGGCAGTTTCTTCCTACGTATTCCGCCATATAAAGCCACATTTACGAGTGGCAATTAAGGAATGTATGGCCCTCTATCGTATACTTCTTTGTTCAGTGCAGTTTATGTACGGGACTGAATCGGTATTATCCGACAGGAAAGTATAAAAGTTATGTTTTCGTCACGGATAATAAAGGAAATTTTCCTGCTTCTACGAACTGAGTGTTTACGTAATGTAATGAGGCCGAACTTTTTTCAAAAAACGGCTGTTAATATTATTAAATTTATATTCACGGACAAAATTCGGCACTGTCGAAAAAAGTAAATAATTCTTTGGACATAAGAGGGAGGAAGTAACAGGAGGCTGGGGAAAAATTAATAATATAAATATTTATACTTGCACTGTGCGCCATTCATTATTCGGATTATCGATGAAACAGGGTGGGACGTGAAACAAGCATGGGAGATCAGATATGCACAAATAATGTACGTGGAGAAACTTAAGTAATTGACTTTTGGAGACCTAAGTGCGAGTAACGTCTAAAGTGATCTTAGAGAAAGAGTATAGTAAGTGTATGGGCTTATTCAAATTGCTCAAAAAAAGGAGCCAGTAGCAGAATCTTGTGGACCCAGTAATGAATTGTTCTGTTCTATTAATATTATTTTCACTTGAACATCTAAAAATCAGTTTCTCAAGGAAAACCTAATAATTTTAAATTTGTTGGTTAGTGAGTTAATTAAAATGGGCTGTAAATTTGAGGTAAATTTCTATTTTGATTTATGATTTACTGAAATATATTTTAAATATAATGATAAGCGCGGGGAAATTAATGGTTAGCAAATGTGCTATTTTTCTCTCTGTTATGCCCACTTCTTATTAAACAGAAATTTTGATTTAATATTAAAAATTTCTGAATATTTATATTATGATAAACATGATTATTAATTTGAAAACTATCCCTCTGTTTTTGGATATTTAAAAAAAAACAATTAAAAATCAACCTTTGTAATGCTCTAGGAGTAAGATACACTCACTTAGTATATTTCCCACACAGAAATAGACATGAATATTTAAACCGTTTCCATGGAAGCGTGATTGTTGTGTACTTTACCTGTTTGGAAAGAAGGGTCATCGCAGAGGTAGCTGAATGCGTGCCTCGCTCCTGCTACATTTCTATTCATTACTTGCCTTTCGTCTCCATTTAGGCAAGTGGCAGCATACAAGTCAAAGCACTGCATCCCGGTCTTGAAAGCGCTGCAACAAAAACACAATTTTGGTTTGAGGTTTCAAACATACATGCTTTTAACTCCCGTGGAATCAGAGAGACGTCCAGGGGATTAAAGTTATTCTCAACAAATTTTAAGAAAAAAAAACAGATTCGTTACAAAAAATATAATTACATATTCTACATATGGGCGAAGGAAATACTTGGAAATAATTTTAGTGAAAAGTACTTTTAGAGATTAATTTTATGAAAAACGTCTCACATAATATACAGTTTTTTTTTGTTTAGTTAAAATTCACTAAAAAAATCCAAACGTGTTAGCTAATAAATTTTACGTTTTCATGAGTAATACACTTTGTTGACTCGTAAGATTTCGTTGACGTTTTGAAAGACTCTGAATATTAAGGCATTATGGTACTATAAAATATCGGTAAATATTTGCCGGTAGATACGGCGTAACATTCCAGAAGAGTTGAAACGTTTACAACATGGCTACGAGAACCACAAATTTCAGAAATATTTCCTTAGTTATTCGGCCAGATAAAAGTTCTGATCGATAGAAATTTCTCCACAAATTACACAGCGGCTCGTTACTGCATTTCAATTTTTCCTCCTCATCCTACCTCGTCGCATGACTTGCAAGACGTATAAACCACTGTCCCTTTTATTATAAAATATATACTCATATAGCACATATCATTGCTTTTCGATATCTAAGGGGAATTCGGGTAAGAGTACGCACATAATTTACTTTTTTTAAATATCGGAAAAGATTCATAGGAAGTAGTTGATTCAAGGAACGTAGAATGGCTGAAGCATTGACTTACATTATTAGAACACCAACTGATTATTTATTGAATACATTTTGAGTTACAAAATAATTTTCAAGAAATGGGAAATGCGCACTCTTAGCCGACGTGTCGGGTAGGAGTGCGCAGAAGGTTGGGCAAGAGTGCTCATCAGGAAAGTGACAATAATTTACATAGATTCTCAAGTAGAACAGTAGTCACATGTAAACTGGCCTGATTCGTAAGCTGTACAAGCTTCATGCCACTATTCCTTACATCTGTGACACTGTACCCAGTCTTCTTCTAATGCATCTTGATATTCCTCTCCACATATTGGACACATGATGTTAGACAGAGAGACAACAGCTCTGTCGACCAGCTTTCGTCTTACAGCTGTCCGTTTACATTTTTCTTTCTTCTCCCCATCTTCAGTAGCCTTCTCTCGAAATTTCTCTTGTAAAGGGGTTTTATATGGAGAACTTTACAGGGCTTCACTCTTTCTTGCTTTCCTGTTTCTTCGATTACTCACCGCTGTTTGTGATACAGGGCGTATCATTGTTGGAGAAACGTGAAATTTTGAAAAGGACGTGTAGGTTCTTGATGCTGCCTCTTCTCTTGATGTGTCCGAGACAAGTATATCTGAATGCGCAACATCACTGGTTGAAGTTGACGGTTTTGGCGACGCCTCATCACGTTGTTGCATAACTGTTGCACCAATCCTTTACTTTTCTTCCATGTTAGGAAGAAATTAAATTTGTGCATGGCCAAAATCTTCAGACGAGATCACATGGGGATTAAAGGGATAAATTCCGCAGACCCTGAAGCTCTTCTGCACTTTTTCAAGTGTGGCCACCCGCACTAAGCTCTCTTAAATACTCCAGCTACATTTCTTTGCGTTATCGGCTGGTTTCCACGATTTACAAGAAAAGCATCACATTCTTGCGAGTAAGCCGATTTCATGGGCCCAAAAAGTCCACAGTCAAGAGGCTGGATCTTGTGTGATCCATGAAGAGGAACACTTAACAAAGTTATGTGATTATTTCTGCTAAACATAATGGCTCCTAGGCTGCAGTGGGAAATGTGTTTATCCAAAATAAGTAGCTCTGGGTCAGTTTCCGTGGCCTTGACATGCTTCTGAAAATGCTACAACCATTGCAAGAAGAGATCTGTATTCATACATCTTGTGTAAGATATCAAAGGTAGAGTTCCGGCTGGAGCTTCAGATCACAGTTCGTCACATTCTTTTGCGGGGGAATATCATCGCTGGAGCAACGTACATGCCTTTTTTCTTTAATGTAAAGCTTTATTTTCTTTCTCGGTTGGGTACATCGAAAGAGCTTACAAGTACCAAATTGTTCCTTACACCAATTTCTAGGTTATGAAATGATACACTCAAGAGACAGAGAAGTACAGAGTACCTGGATAAGTGTCAGTAGTGAAAAATAGTAAAATTACATGCCTGAAGCGCTGAAACAACAAACGACATTGACCAGTTGCCCGCGATCTGCGGACACAATTTTGCCGACTATTCTTTTTCCTATGAATTCTAAAAGGTTCTGACGATGGTGTATAACATTGAGAACCAATTGTCTTTTGGACTTTGTCCATCGTCCTGGATAAAATATAAAAAATCTTCCATCACCTGAAGACGGAAGAAGTGCCATCTTTCGAAACGTCGTGGTTTTATATTTTTGTATTTTATATTTTATCTAGGACGATGGACAAAGTCCAAAAGACAGTTGGTTCTCAATATTCTTTTTCCTTTTCCTGCAGTCACCTTCGGCAACTTGTTGGGAAAAGTACTGATGCCACTTTCATCCATGTTGAAAATTCTGTTCGGAGGGAAGTTGTGCTTTTCAAATGCAGCACGTAAATTATCAAACAATCTGGTTACTTGAACGTCATTGAAGCCTGTAGCTCTCCCCAGGCTGCATCTCTTGGGCAATCTAATTGATAAATTTTTTCTTCTGCAAAAGCTGGTCACCCAATCCTTTCCAGCATTCTTCTTTTCTTTGTTAAATCTGTGATCAATACCGTTACGGTCAGCGTGCTCAAAGGCTAATTATTTTAGCATTCTAATAATTAGACCATAAAATCAGGCGTCTAAATCTCTGCAATAATCAGCTAAGTCTTTCTCATTCTCATTGGTAAATGTAGCCTTGAAGCGACCTGAAGACGTCGGTACTGTCCCCATCTCCAGCCTCTTTCTCAGGGCTGATTCAGGTACGCCCAATTCTTCAGCGATTGACCTCTTACTTTCTCCAGCGTGTAGACGTCGGTTAATATTATCCGTGACTTCAGTCGTGACGTTTTATTACCTCTCCGTCTTCCTCTTGTACTTGCCCGTTGCCTCTAACAGAGAAAAACACTGTTCAAAATAAGAAAACAGTCCTTTAAAAAATAAGAATAAGATATCTTTGTAGTTCATGTAAATGTGGTTCGTCTAAGAGTGCGCACACTCTTACCTCGCGCATTCTTAGACGGCACTCTTTTTTATAATATTTTCCTATAAACACCATGTTTGTTACATTATGTGTTTGAGTAAGTAGCCAAATAATAATTTGATTACTGGGATTTTATAAGATCTTTTGTCCGGAAGTCTTTCAGGAGAAAATTCTTACTTCGTCGAGGAAAAAGAGAACAGTTTTTGTAACCAAAACAGATAAATGCCACTCACGTCGAAGACAAGCGTCACACCTCTCTGAGTCTTTTGCTCCACTGCCTGTAGTTGTGTTAACTGCCACCGCGTGCATTATGCTGCTACGTATCGCTGGTGTCGGGAAATTGGCACTGCGCACTCTTAGAAGCTGCGGACTCTTACTCGACCCTCCGTTACGGAGAAATATAAAGTGCTTCTTATATTTGTCCAATCTTAATCAAAAGCGGAATGTGTTAATGAGATTTAGTAACACTTCATAATATGAAATTTTATGACAATCCTTTCAGCGGGTCCAAATTTAATACGAAAAAAATAAATGTTTTAATATGACATCGCCAGAAATGGAAATTACACCAAAACGGTGTTTAAAGAAACATGGTTTAATTGTTTCCATCAGAACGGAGCACTTGGTGGGATTATGTGAACATGGATCTGATTGTATCACCACAAACGGAAAATTTATTGGGCGACCCTCATATTCTCACAATGGAATTCGTTACTTGGAAAGCTTATGGAAAGCAAATGTGGCCGTTTGTTGTAATAAATTATTTTAGACTATTTCTGGACAGCCCAAAGAAAATTACAAAATTATTATTATTATTATTATTATTATAGAGGTGATCCCTCATAAAAATTTAAATTTATCAAATTATAATCTCTCGTAAAAGTGAATCAGATTTTCAAATATTATTTCTTCATCGGAGTTGACTCCGCATAATTCAGTAGGAGGGTATAAAGTTGTCGAAGGATCCTGTTACGCCCGTCTTCATGTTACATTCTTCATGGTACATCCTTCATGTTACATTCTTATACCCTGAAAATTGAGGCAGCAATTCTTTACGTACCTTTGGTACCTGTTTATCAAATTACATGAACTTACACCTGTGAAGACTGTAATATTCACGTTCACCGCCATTAGAATCTCAAACACAACACAAAGTTTTTTCCTCAGTTTTACTCAGAGTGACGTGTATCCTCGCAGACGTTTCATGTACTATGTTTTGGAAAAATGTACAGAAGTTGTTTTTTATTACTCTTTATAAGGAAAATAATTTATTTTCAATTTGCTTGAGAACAAGGCGTTGAACTGGATTGTCTGAAGAAGCGAAAGAATGGGGAAGATCAGAATACACACTAACAAGCTTTATACTTGCCCGTCATATTAGATTGGTAGGATATTGATTAAATCAAGAATGATGAGATGGATGGAATGTTACTGCGCTTGTGAGGAAAACAAAAGGCACACACAGAGTTCCTTTCGGAAAACCTGAATTGACGAGACCTGTTGGGCTGCCGAAGGGCAGAAAGACAATGAAATTTATTTTAAAGTAATTTGATTTAAAATAGTGGGCTGGAGAAAGCAGTCTCGTGTCAAAGACTAACAGTGAACCTCTTTGTAATTTATATTGAAGCATTAGGTTCTGTACAAAAATTGAAATTTTTGAAACAAGTATATCAGCATATTACGAAAGTCTCTGCTCGATTGTTAGTTGGTGGGACGGAGCAAGAGAGAGAGAGAGAGTTTATGAAAGAAACTTGCGGTATAATGATTTCCGATTTTTCATCGAACTTCGGAAAGTGAATCTGGCAATATCACGTTCAGTTAGTGTCATGTTGCACAAACGAGTGAATTCCTGAATTTCGCTACTTTCAGTCTCACTTATGCATTCAGGTAAAGGTAGACTTTTGCCAATGGCCAAGAATCAGAATACACATTTTTGTAGGGGACATTGAGGTATTAGATGGAGACAACTAGTAAGTTTCAGGCTTTTGCCTCTTCATTCTGGTTACCAATGCATCGAATCCTACGTAGGCCCGAATATTTTTGAGAAGAGATTAGTTTCTTGCTAGTGTGAATTGAATCAGTCTTCCAGCCAATAGCCAGCCACGGTAGATAACATGGTGCTCTGCACGCCCAGTGAAAATATTTCATACGCTGAAGAATTGTGAAATGAAAAATAAAAAAAGGATAAAAATAATAATTAATATTTGTTGTTGCGTAACCAAAAATTAGTTTGTTCGTTTGGCCTAGCCATGCTTAGTGAGCCTAGAGAGGTATTTAATTGGTTCAGTCGCATCTAGTATTTGAAGTGTCTACCGATTTTCTGGATTGCTGTGTTAATCTGCTTTATCCCTAATTAATCTTGTTTAGGTCTTCACGTATAGCACAAAGATATTTCAGGTGATATTTACCGTGTAAAAGAAGTTGGTATGCATTGCCCGTAATGTTATAAGATGTCTCTTTGTTGAGAACGCTGCATTTGAATAAACCTGAGCCTTGATTTAATTCAGACTTTCCTTATGCAGAAATGACTTTCATTTGTATATTTAGTAAAGCTGCTTTCTTTGAAGACAAAGATATTTGAATTACAAAATTTACGAACTTTCTTTGAATTGCAACTTAATTAAAATATTCCAAGCAGTAATACCTGTCTCTCAGATGGAAGGTACCTAAGAAAAATATTTATCTATTATGCTTGTGGTACAATATTTGTGTTACTAAACAGTAACTGGAAACATTTTATTCATTCATTCTGTAGTCTGTCTTACAACAGGTACGTAGCCTCTTCCAACATTTATCGGGTTCTAAATGTTGCATGAACTCAGTTCCAGTACGCCTGCTTGGATCTTGCTGTATTCCATTAGCAGAATGTTGACACCCAAGCCTTTCCGAAACCAGAGCATTTGCGGAATCCCATTAGCGAGACATATGTGCCTGTCTGACTTTGATTCAACTACAGACGATATTACAAAGAGCCTGATGGACCAATTTTCTGAGTTACTCTTTCTGAGCTAATTAGACTCTGAGTGTAACAAGGTCCCTAGAAACGTCGGCAACTATTTATAAGCTATTGTTTGTGAAGTCCTGCATAAGGAATAACGTTACTAACAGGCTGAATGGACGAAATTATGTAGAGTACAACTGAAAATAGTAGCATATTATCTTTAAATTCTGTAACAGTCTCCACCATGTAAGAAATTTCAGAACCCTTCATGACAATGGAGCAGTCTTATTGTGCGTATTAAGGTACAAGTAGGTATACTTTCTGTGGAAAATACTGACATGAATCTTTAGGTGCACCGATGTTGTTAATTTTTTGATAATTCTAAAGTTTCTTCTTCTCTTTCTTTACATTTTAACTGTATTACTTGCTTACTTAAACATTGTGTACAACATTACGTTACACTCCTTAGTTGCAAGATGGACTTAGGAAGGCTATTCAAAGTGTGCACACAATTTTAGAGGCTACTCAACATTATTATAGAAATAAATTGGATGTTGCCAGCGTTTAAATTGTGCTGGGCTTCATCCACTTGCAGTATAGTCGAATATATATTTCTTGAATTTTAAATAACCATTTAAAATATTCATGTATACTTCTAATGTCAATCGTATTCCGTGCAGTTACCTTGCACATTCAAGTTGTACTTCAACTAGTGCACAAGGAGCGTAAAATTGCTTTGTGCCGTAGTTGAAGTAAAACTTGTATATACTTATGTGTAACTTTTCTTCGAAACGGAGACCAACAAGTAGCAATGCTTTTATAGACTTATATTATAGACGTTAACTTTATCCTGTTTACGGGGTCTCATTCATTCTGTAGTCTGTCTTACGACAGGTCCGTAGCCTCTTCCAAAGCGAGTTCTCCACAGGGTGCGATCTAGTGCTTCCTCTTTCAATTTCCAGTATCGCTTCTTTTCCTTAAGGTCATCCAGTAGCTGCTTACGTCTTCTCCCTCGTCGTCCCGTCATTTCTATCCTTCCTTCTAACTTTCCTTCAATCACGTGTTTCAGAAGGCAGTTTCTACGCAAGATGTGACCAATCCAGTTAGCCTTTCTTCTTTTTATTGTATGTAGGATATTCCTCTCCTCCTTGACTCTGTGTAATACTTCTTCATTTCTCACACGATCGGTCCAACTGATCTTCTCCATTCTTCTCCAGCACCACATTTCAAAACTTTCCAGATACTTCTGATCTGCTTTCCGAAGTGTCCACGTTTCAGCACCATACAAAGCTATGCTCCAAACGTAGCACTTTACTAGTTTCTTCCTTAAATTTAATTCCAGTTTGCTGGTGAAAAGATTTTTCTTCTTGTTGAATGCTGCTTTTGCCATGGCAATTCTGGATTTAATTTCACGTGTACACCTTGCATCACTTGTTATCATGCTACCCAAATAATTGAAATATTCCACATTCTCCAATTGTTTTTGATCTATCATAATTTTCATTGGGGATGGTTGCCTTGAGATTTTCATTACTTTAGTTTTTCCCACATTCATTTCCATTCCATAGCGTCTTCCAATTTCAATTAGTCTATCAATCATGCCCTGTAGCACCATTTCTTCCCTAGCCAGTAGCACAAGGTCATCTGCATATTTCACAGTGCGAATTACTTGTCCTCCTATTTTGAAGTCTCCAAACCCTTCAAGAGCTTCCTTGGTAAGGTATTCGCTGTATAAGTTGAACAGAATCGGTGACAAGCAGCAACCTTGTCTAACTCCTCTTCCAATCTTCACACTTCTCGTCTCCCCTTGGTCCAGTCGTTTTTTGACACTCTGTTCCATGTACAATTTGCTGATCAATCTTCTTTCGCGCCAGTCTATCCCAATTCCTTTTAGGATTTGCATTAATTTGGTCCAGTTGACACGGTCAAATGCCTTCTGCCAGTCTATGAAGCAAGCACACAATTCCTCATCTATGACCAAGGTTCGTTCTGATATTATTCTCAGCATCCCAATTGCATCCCTAGTTCCTTTTCCTCTTCTAAATCCAAACTGATCTTCTCCAAGTGCATCTTCAATTTTCCTCTCCATCCTTCTTCTAAGTATCCTCGCTACTATCTTTGCTGCATGAGCGATGATGCTGATTGTGCGATGGTCGCTGCATTTTGTAGCTTTGGGCTTCTTCTTTAAGGCAATCATTGTAACTTCAATAAAATCTCTGGGCCATTCTCCAGTTACATACATGCTGTTGATCATCTGTGTCATTAGCCTTAGACCACCTTCTCCCAACAATTTGAGTACATCCCCAGGTACATCATCATCTCCTGTAGCCTTCTTATCCCTCATCTCCTTGATAGCTTTTTCCACTTCACTTTGCAAAATATGAGGGCCTCTCTCATCTTCATCTACTTCATCTTCAGGTTCGACGTCTAGATGTTCTGGTCGATTAGCTCGATCGTAGAGCTCTGTGATATAATTCTCCCAAATTTGCAGTACTCTTCTCTGATTTATTATTATATTGCCTTGAGAGTCTTCGATGCCAATGTTTTGAATCCCATGGTTTTCTTTCCAACCTAGTTCCTTTTTCTTCATGTACATTAAATCATAACGTCCTATTCTTTGAAATTCTATGATCTCGTCGCATATGCTCTCCAGATATTCCTTCTTGGCGTTGTCCGTGGCTCTTTTCAACTCATTCCTCAGTCTTCTGTAGTTCTTCCGTCCTTCTTCATTGTTGATATTCTTCCATTTCCTTCGTTCATCCATTTTACTGATCATCTCCTGTGTAATCCATGGCTTTCTTGCTCTCCTCTCGACTTTTCCAACCAAACCACTCATAGTATCTAACACACATTTCTTGATATTGTTCCACTGCACTTCCACATTCCCACTTTCACATTTGATTGCACCAAGCTGTTCTTCTAGTCTATCGTGTACTACCTGTCGTTGAGCATATAGCTTCTCCAAATCCCATCTTGGTTTTTTCTTGTGGAACCTCATGATCTTCTTCAATCTGGTGCAGATCTTTGCAACCAGTAAATTGTGGTCAGAGTCAATATCTGCTCCAGGCAGTGTCTGCACATCCTTCACACTGTTCCTGAATCGTTGTTTCACTAGTACATAGTCCAGCTGATATCGATTCCTATCTCCTGGTGATTTCCACGTGTACAATCTTCTTTTAGGTTTTTTGAACCATGTGTTTGTTATAACAAGTCCATTTCTTTCACAGAAGTCAATAAGCATTTGACCTCTCTGATTCCTCCTTCCCAGTCCATATGGTCCAACAGTGTTGTGATGTGCTTTATCTCCAACCACACTGTTCCAATCTCCCATTATAATCGTGTTTGTCGCACCCTTTC
This sequence comes from Reticulitermes speratus, assembly GCA_021186555.1. NCBI lineage: Eukaryota > Metazoa > Arthropoda > Insecta > Blattodea > Rhinotermitidae > Reticulitermes > Reticulitermes speratus. The sequence goes on from JAJKFL010000014.1 coordinate 11,238,740, forward strand.
CATCCTCTTCAAGAATTTCTTCAATTATATCATACAACTCTTCCACTTCGTCATCTTCATAGTCCGATGTTGGCATATACACTTGCACTATCAAAATACTTACCGGTTCTGCCTGCAATTTAATAGCAATGATTCTGTCACTATACACACTCTTCTTAACAACACTTTTCACTACGCTTTTATGCACTACTATTGCTACGCCTCTTTCAGCACTGTCACCCCCGGAATAATACACTGTATAATCACCACTTTTTATTTCACCTTGACCCTTCCACCGCACTTCACTAACACCTAGCACAGACACTGCGTTCTTCTGCATCTCTTTCTTCAAATTTTCGAGTTTTCCTCCTTGATTCAAGGTCCTACGTCCAAGTGCTATCTTGAAGCTGTTCTGTTCATTCTGTGTCTTCTGCTTTTGTCTGTATTTATTACCGCGTGGTGTCTCCCCTAGAAACACTCCCCCCCGGAGATCCGAATGGGGGAGTAGTTTACCTCCGGAATGTTTTGTCTCCAGAGGAAGCATCTCGCATTTGGCATTTGTCTCTGTTTCTGGAAGAGACTATCCAGGAAAAGTAATAATGTGGTAGTTTTTCCATTTGCTTTCCACATTTACGGGGTCTATAGCAATAAAATACGTTAAAATCTTTGTGTATCTGAGATTATGTAGGTAAAATTTTGATCCTTATTAAAGGAGTATTTGATGGTCAACACAGTGTAATGTATTATAACATTATTTGATATAATTACAATGCGAAAAGTAACTTACGTTTTAAGTATAATTTGTTAAGTACCATTCTACTGCAATCTACTGTATTAAAAAATTATCGCATATAGGAATATTGGTGGTAAAAGAAACTGATCTCCCGATCTTCTGTATATTCAATATAACACCCTGTTCTGAAAGCTAGTAGAAGCTGACATGTTAAGGAAATGCTACGTCTTTATGTCAGCTGTCAATACAATACCGTGCTGACTGGAATGAAACAACGGGGAGTATTCTGAGCCACAAAAATCTAGTCCTATGCACTCACCATTTTTTAAAGATTAATTTTAACACTACCTTCCCACGTGTACCCGTTCCTCTCATTTTGCTTCTCACCTTCAAATTTTCCAAGTGGAATGGAGCTTGCATTTGTTATTTCCCCTTTGTGAGCCATAAATTACCCCCTACATGGTGTAAAATCCCAGAAGACCAGAATCCTAAATATCAACACTGTGGAAACCTCAAATCTCTCATCACTACCCCTTATCTGCACAACCCAGCTTTATGTGGTTAAAGTTCAAAATTAAATTTTCTCACTTCCAGTGACTACTGCATTCATAAGCCCGTTCTTACAACCAATTTGTCAGAACAATTATATAATTTTACACCATGTGCCTTGTTGCCATATCGCTCTACCAGTAAAGTAGGCCGTTGCAATTTATTTATATACTCTTTCCTGTTTACCATTCACACCCCAGTCAATCCTCGTCATCTCCCAATCAGAATCATATGTTATTCGACTTTATATATTGTATATAAAATAATCTGTAAATAACGCCACAATTAATGAAAAATCCCACTGCAATTTAAATTTTCAATTCATGCCCACAAAAAAAGGACCAAAATGCAAGTAGTCTTATGGTTGATTTTATGACCGTGTAAGATCGTGTGTAAGCAAGATACAATTTCCTGCGATACTTATTGATTGTCACAATAAATGTTAATAATTTTTATTCTTCTTCTTAAATATATAGCCTGATTGAAGCCAGGACTTAATCTGTGGTAAGTACTTGCTAAGTATATAATAATGTAAAAAATATGATTATTTCAATGGAAGATCAAATTACCGCCTGGCATTTACCATTAGGAGAAAAGGACAGAAACTTCTACAAATATCCGTGCCCCTAGAGGAAATCAGATTCCTAATATTTGTGTTTAGAAGCCCTAGATGGTGTACCTCAGAAATCAGAGCAGCCCGATTAAACGTGTTAATTCACAGCTAAACGTGTGTGGAAGGGGAAAGAAATTTGTTCCGCTTAATTTAATTTTCCATCTCATCCTATGCCTACACTTGTGATAGGAAGCATAAAGAGGTTTATCGGCTTACAATGAAAATCCACAGAGCCATCATATCTCTTTGTGTACGTTTCAGCGTTCACTAGGCTTACACGTAATTGAAAACCGCTGTGGGAACTGGAAGTGCCTCATTATGAGATATTGGTATTATTGATTGGTATTGTTAAATGAATCAGACAGAACAACACAAAGCAGACCTAGTGTTTATAAAATTACATTAACAATTTTTGTTTTATTAATTTTATAAGTAAAAAACATATTTGTTCCTAAACTGGGAAGGTATCTTTTACAACCCAATATACACATGTTTCAAAATGTATGTGAATGGAAATGTTTAAACTTCAAAGAGACCCTTTAATTTGAAGCATGTTTGTAGTGATGCATAAAACAATAAAATGTAATTTTAACAATGTAAAAGCACACAGTGACCTTGTTTATATATATCGTAATGAATCCCATATGTTTCAAAAGTACAGGGATACTTTAGAATTGCATAAAGGCATAAATTAATTTAAGAAGGGTTTCTAGCCCAGAGTTAACTTAGTTAAAGATGAGGTCAGCAAGCTGTTTGCGGATTCTCATAGTTTTTTAATACGTAGAAGAAACACTTCTGTCAGTTATTGAATGTACATGGGGCTAATGATGTTAGGCAGATTGAAATACATACAGCTGAGCTACTAATGCCGGAGGCTAGTGCCTTTGAGCTTGAGACGGTTACTGAAAATTTGGAAAGATATAAATCACCAGGTTTTGTTCAAACTATAGCATAAATTATTCAAGCAGGAGTTAGGGCAGTAAGTTCTGAGATACATAAACATATTCTAGCTGGGTTCAGGAAGCGTTGCATCAACATTGGAAGGAGGCAATCATTGCACCAATTTGTATGAAAGGCGATAAAACAGATTGTATTAATTATCGAGGAATGTAACTATTATTACCTACATACAAAATTTTATCCGCATACTTCCATGCGTGAATGAAATTATTGGAAAGCTTCAGTGTAGTTTTCGACGTAAGAGATGAAATACTGGTCATGTCTTTTGCATGCGTCGATCTCGAGACAAAATGGGAATATAGTGTCGCAATGCATTAGCTACTGAAATTTAAAGAAAGCTTGCAATTAAGTTAGGATGGAGGTTTTGTGTAACATTTTCATCGAGTTTGTATCCACACGAAGATAATATAATTAACATGTATTTAAATGAAACCTACAATAAAGGCCAGAGGCAAATATTTGTCTGATAAATTTCCGATTAAGAACGTTATGAAGAAACGGAGATATATCATCGTCATTATTTTCAAACTTTACTTTAGAATATGCCTTTAGGAGTTTTAATAAAACAATGAGGGGTTTAAGTTGAATGACACACATCAGCTTCTGCTTTTCTCTGAAGACATTAATTTATTGGATGAAAAAATACATACTATAAAGAAAAACACAAAAGCTTTATTCGTCACTAGTAAGGAGATTAGTCTAGAAGTAAATGGTGAAAAAAATTAAGTATATGTTTCATGGCTCTTTGAACAGGACTCAAATCATAATAAAAGAGTAATTGCTTTAAACAGCTTGGTCAGATACTTTACAATTAAACTAAACAGTTACCAGTACACGTGACTGCAACAAAACACTTGAAAAAATTCATAATAATTGATACAAGTACGTATTGTAGACAGTAGCGCAACATCTATGAAAGGAATGTACGAAATGGTGTTTATCTTCCTAACAGAAGTATCTAAATCTTTGGAATTTCTTGCATTAAATTACATTTGTAAAGTGTTCGCTTTACTTAAAATGTCAAATATAGCTCACAGTGAAAAATGCCTACCAAAGCATATTCATAGGCAACCTGAAGGGAAGAAGAATTAAGCCGAGGCGTAAAGGCAGCAAACATTTCTATGGATACAGCCCTTTGAAGATTAAAAAGTAGTCTAAACTCTATACGGAATTCTCAGTTCCTTTCTTTACAGAGAACGCCTTATGTTATTAGGAAAACTCACTGTTCATTAATATTTCTTAATGTGGTAATTCTACAGAAGACACAAATAAACGTGGTCAAAACGCCAAGACTTTCTAATTAACTTAATTTTTATCCAAATTTGAAAATATCACAATCGATACAGATCATGACTGCTTCAAACACGTCGAAAGACCCTGCAGTAATGCTTGCTTGCACGTTGTTTGGTTTATGTTGTATTTTACGACAAGAGCAGGGTCACATATTGCATTGCGTCGAATGGTGAGATGCCTTTTGTAAGACAAATTGGAAGTTATTTAATTTTTCATGTCCTAATGAAGATAATGTTCCGGAATTTTTTAGGAGGCTGGTGAAAGTTACAATAATCTTAAGTCAGAGTAACCGAAATCTGAACAGAGATTTGAATCGGCGCCTCTTAAACAAAGTTTAAAAGCCTTCATAGCTTGAGCAAACTTTCTTCCTCCTTGTATTGCGAAAAAATTGTTAATCTTACATCTAGTTTCTTCAAAATTTAAATCTTTCCCAACACACTTAAATATTTGACATTCAATTGAAAATAAATTGTGTTGCATCATAGTTAACTTTAATAAAATTTGTAAGAATGCATAAGAATTTTATCTGAGCTCGTAACTTGGAGACATTTAAAGTTGATAATTTCTTTATCCAAGACATCTGCCTAACATTCATTAGTGAGGATTTACTTCAAGATTTTACTGACGAAGTACAACATACGTTACAGATCTTACAACGTATCGACACTTGTAGATGTGGACTGACCTGAAAACCGACAGAGCAAGCTCCTCGAAACGTAGGTAGCAAGTTCCCTACCAACAGGATTTTATATTGCAAAATACTCTAAACACCATCTAAAAGGCTGGGAAACGTCAAATCACACAAATTAGTATTATTCGCTTTGTCTTCGTAACGCAAAAGACTGTATATTAATACTGTGATGGCCATAAATCGCTATTTGCCTGGAGATGTGCTTAATATATGTTGCAGTAATGAAACACCAGTGACCTAGCTTGTTGCTTGTTTTGTGACCTGTATTATGAGCTATGCCAAAATATATTACTATGTTGACAGGATAGAAATATCTAGAGGGCACAGCGTGTTTTATTTAGATCTAAAATGTTATAAATCTTGCCTTATAAGTGAAGTTTTCGAGAGTCATTTTAACATTACAATGTGGCCAATATTAAAATACCCAAGTATGTACCTGAATTTACCTGGAGTTACGGAGAAAATGAAAATAAAATAGCGGGTGACCTATTTGAAGAATATGTCCTTTATGAGGCAGACATATTTCGTAATTATGAAACAAGAATATTGTGCTAACAAGCAAGAGATTTACTTAATATTATTTTCACCGTGCATGTTTATTAACACTAGTAAACATGCACGGTGAAAGTAATATTAAGTATATAAATGCCCAACAGGCAGGACTAACTTACAAATACCACAACATCAAACACAAACTACAAAGAGCTAACGCGTCCATATGGTTTAACAAGGTGTGCAAGGCAGAACAACTACAGCCCATATATGTAAATATCCGGGTGAATGGGGACAATAGAAGAAATCATCAAACCAAATTAGCAGCGGTAAAATATAGAATAAACTTGGAACTAAAATAAAAGTGCATGTGTTGGTATAGTGTTTACTAGAAGCAAGAGATTTTTCGTAAATTTTGATTTAAACCCTTTGATGCGCATAACTGTAAACACAGTTACATTTGTTTTACATATCTTTTAACAGATGTGGAATCTTTACATTTCAGAGCATTAAGGCCTATTCATATAAGTCGTAATTCCATCGTACAAAACATTTTTTACCACTTGCTTACTTTACTTTATCGTGTCCCGACCATTAAATTAAAGATTTTTTGCCCAGTATTGGGCTACGTCAGTTCCTTTTTTATTTGCAAGCCATAAATTCTCGAGGGTGCATTGGTGGGGGCAGTCCTTGCATGACAGGAGATGCTCCATATCTTGTACCTCTCCACAGCCACAATATAGGTCGCCAGCGTCTGTTTTGCCCCATTTCACCATATTTGTTTTTACTGGTGCCATCCCTGTTCTAATGCGGTTAAGAGATTTCCAAGTATTAAAATCAAGGAGGTGGCCACTAGGGCAAATCTGGGTAAGGGGGAAGTCTTCAGGTGGTTCAACTTGCACTGTTCCGAGGAAGCTATTCCTCGATTTTAATCTTCTCTGTGGTGTTCTGGCTCCGTAAGTGCATGTCGCTCATCGACAGTTTGCTTGATTTTCTCTATGTGTTCCGCTGCTTTCCGACGAGATGTAGGAGCTGCGAAGCCTGCCGCTCTATAAAGGTTTGGCAATGGTGTTGGTTTCATACATCCTGTCACTATCCTACATGTCTCGTTGAGCGCCGTATCGACTTGATTGGTATGGGCAGATCTATTCCACACTGGACATGCATATTCTGCAGTTGAAAAGCAAATAATTTGTCAGTTGTGATTTTTTATCACTGACAAATTATGGAAAAAATTATGTACTTGGGTATTGTTTTATGTATAAGCAGTACTTAAATATTCGTTCTCCGAAACAACACTGACTAATATGCAATTGCACGAATAATATAACACGTGTTTCGACACAATCGTGTCATTTTAAGGCGGCATGATTACAAACTGTTAACAGTGCAATGCAATATATATTGTGACAACTTGATAAATGTAGCTCTATACTACATGGACATTAGGGTGGAGTGAAAATGTATGGTTTTTACACTTTTTTAAATTTCCGTTATGGAATAGTGCTTAAAAGCTGCTTTATTATGCCACTAAGGCATGTGCGAAAAATTGGTTCTCTACATTTAAGTTTTGAGGTGCCCCGAAGGTCTCGGACTTTCAGAGATTTTGAATTTCTTGCGCATTTCTTATTTTTTTTTATTTAATTAAATAATAAGAAAATTAAGCTAGAATAGTCGTTACATCGTAACATGAACCTCAAAATGACAGTGTATAAATTTTCATTGCCCTTACCTAGAGCTAAGAGGTGCCCCAAAGGCCCCAAACTTCAAGATTTTTCGCAAGAAAAGAGTGAAAGAAAGTTGTTGAGCTCTTGTAGGCTTTTATTAGTTGATATTATAAAATGTTTGTTTACACAATTAAAAAAATCAAAAGATACAATTACGTAGTATAATCTCTATTTGTTTCAAACGAGGGCATGTTTTTACGGGACAAAAGCCTGCCCCTTATAAAACCATCTCGCTTTTCATAACCGCAGACTGCTCCTGAAGCCTCTGTCACCAGCTTAATGCATCGTTCAACTGCTTGGATGTGACATGGGAAGAGAGTTATGTTGTCTCCTGTTTCAAATCCACATTCAGCCATACTTCTTATTGTTTCAGCAGATAAATTTGCAGTTAAAGGTGGTTCGGTGACTTGAGACTCTTGCCAAAAAATGATTTCCGTATAATCAGAAGCCTCAAAATTAAAGAAAGGTATTTTGAACTTTCGAATGCCAGCTATTTTTTGAGATCTTGCTTTTAAAATACGACGAAAGGCTAGTTCTCTAATAATCTTCTTTTCATCTGCTAGCATAGCTATAAGAAGGTTTTCAGGATGACCATAATATCCATTTCTTTGGATGACGGGATCAATTACCCTTTTTAAGTCATTGCTAAGATAACGGCTGTAATTTATGGTTGACCACAAATGTTTTGCTCCTTTTGTGCATGAAGAATTGCACTTGATTTCAAACCACATTCGTCCATATACTTTTAAAACAAAAGTTGCCAGAGTTTTCAGATTTTCACCTGGATCAATCTTAGCTGCGTATAAACGTAAGATTCTATTTGCAGTTGTGACCCATCTGGAATTATTTAGTGGACCTGGGTCCTTATTTGCCAAATCGGAAGAAAATATTCCTGTTGAAATTGCTGTCATTATATCGAATAGGTATTTTTGGTCTGTACTGAGATTTTCGTCCGTTATTGTAGGAAGTGTCGTAGATATAATTTCAAATTGAACTACAGGAAGTTTTTCGCATTGTTGCAGTTCAGTCCCTATTTCACCTGAGAAACAACGGGGCCCTGTGGTTTGACCATCTAAATGTAGCATTAAATGGCGTAGAGGTAACTCGTTTGCGTGAAGTTGACAGACCAACCACTGCAACGGTCTCTTAAGTTCTTCTTCTAAGAGCCGAATGACACCTCCTCTGGGTCCTGTGTTAACGACGGTTCCATCGCAGCCAGCAACAGATAAGAGACTTGCGTCAACGGACTTGTCATTTAAATAATTTATTATGCCAGTTTTGATGTTTGCTGCTGATCCTGAATGTCAAGTTACATGGCCAAAATAATTATCGCCTGGTTCCGATACGAGAACATAGTGTTCTTCAAACTGTATTTTTCGGTAGTTTTTAGACCCTCTCTTTTCCACTGTCATTGTTTTGTCCCTCCTGCCATCGAAATACAGACCAAGCATGGGCTCTATTACTTTATCTTGTTTTAACTGAGATCGCTTTTTAAATCTTTCGCGCCGAACCTTAGAACGATCTACTACAAGACTTTTATCATCTGACGTGATAATTCCAACATCGTGTAGCACGGCAGACGCTATAATTGCAGCAGACCTATCAGACACTCCAGTACGGTCGCAGGCAAGAGCAAGAGAAGGAAGACTAATTCGCATTTGTTTAGCTGGTCGTTCCTGGATATCATCTTGCAGTGGCAGCGGATTTTCTGGTGGACCTGAGCTGCATACTTGTACTTGTATCTCTATTGACTGAACAGAGGACCTTACTTCTAGTGGATCTGATACATCGGTCATCTCATTTTCAACTGATGTAAGCCCATAGGAACAAGAAGGTTTCGGAAAATCCACGTCTCGCTGAGCGAGGGATAAATCTCTCTTCTTTCTCTCTATTCTATTATTTTCCTTTTTGGTTGCAACTAAATCAATGCACCCAATTATCATCTTTCTTTCTGTTCTTTGATCGATTAGAAAATCTATTTCACTTTTTGGAATTCGGCGATTTTTTTCACAGGTACAGTTACCTATACTACACTTGCAACTACAAACGTCAAACAGTCGTTTTGAATTTTCTTGGAATATATTAGTTTTTTCTTTATAATTTTCGTTCGCTTGACGTTCCTTATATGGTTTCATTAAATTTCTGTATTTATCGTGATAGGCCCTAATCATTTGTAGAATCCTTTTGTGAATTACTGTTGGGATAGACGCTTTCTCCCAAATGTCACGAATTCTGACAGCAACTCTTTCTGATATTTGTGTTACAGTAGGTTCTTTCGATGTTATTTCCGGTTTTAATTCATGTTTGACAAAAAAGTAGTATTTCATGACATCACGGTAAGTAGGTAGCTGAGACGGCCATAACTCCTCGGGCGTGCCAAATATGGGGCAATTAGTACTTTTTCTTGTCTTTATTTGAGCCATATTATGGTTATAACCTATAAAAAAAATCATAACATCATAATTTGAGTTTAGATGATATCGTGGCCAAAATACTACTGAGAATAAAAATATCTCACCTTGCTTGTAGCAGACACAAGTTGAACACTATTCACGAAATTGTTACACAATTAAATCGATGCGGTAAATTCTGGAGAAACGTACGAGACCTCTCCTCGCAATTGTTAGTTTCTGACTGAGTGACTGATTGGCGGGTACGAGAGGGCGGTTAGTGGCGGTGGCTGTGGAAGAAAGTTGCGTTCGGTACAAGTATTTCACGACCATAGCAGACAAGTTTTACAGTGCAGCCACTTTAGGCCAACTGTAGTGAAAGTCAGAAATCTTCGATTTTTTTCAAAATATTACGATTTTTATCGCGGTGGGGGCACCTCAATACGTGAAGCAAAACAAAAAATATTTTAACCAGTTCTTAGTGACCCCTCTCCCCATATTTCCCCAAGTATTCCGAACCGTTTATAGAAAATTAATATTTTCGCTCCACCCTAATGGACATGTAATTATGTAAAGTGTTCATGAAAATTTGAAGTTGTTTCTCTTCATATCCTGGCAAATTATGTGTGATGTTCTCTGCTTGTGTACTCATCGCGTCATCAAAGGATGGAAGGAATAAAATGAGTTCACTTAATTTGGTGCTAAGCACTCTGAATGACATATAAACCTTTGATTTTACAATAAAGTTTGAAATTCTGGGAACGTGTGAAATGGAACAAACGTAAGTTTCTAATGCTTCCAGTAATTTGCGTACTTTACATACATTCACTACTTTACCTCTTGGTGTAGTTCTTATCCCAGTCCTATCGAAGTTCGCCTTAAGTTCCTTCCTGCTGTCGCGTGATAAATTCTTATTAAAAGGATAGCTCCACACGGACCGTAGGAATGGTTTCCAGCAAACATTCAGCCTGCCATCTATTAAAAGGATCTACGAGAAGTGTTCCTCCCTCAACTACCCAATAGTTCCAAGAAGTCGTCAATCCAACGCCGTCCTCAGTAAAGTCTGTAGTTCACATGTTCTCGTCACTCAAGCATGACCGTATCACAGCAGTCCTTTAAGACAGAAACCAGAACATTCCACCTGCATAGCCAGTTACCCAGAACGATGAGATGAGACCTGAAGTAGTGCCAGTGAATATACCACTTGTTCAGACTGTGTAAAATATACACTTTCTTACTACAGTTACTATAGACTTTTTTCGTCCCTGCGTAAGTAACTGGTTGAAACCAGCGAATCTAAAAATTACAGAGCAAATTAAAGTTTGCGGTATCTGGCGCATATGTTGCGGTCAGTCAGATAAAAGCAAAAGAGTTTATATTATCTTACTCTTTGCTAACGTACAGTATGCAAATAATTTTTTTTTTATAAATGCAAAAGAAAATACAGGTCGACAAAAATTTGTATTCGTGTATTACTTAGAATTACACTTTTGAATCTTCTACACAATATTCTTTTATTTGTAAATGTTTATTTTCATACCAACTTATGCACAAAATCTTAGAGTATTATTAAATAATTTACCCCTATACGTATTTCGGCGTTCAAATCGTCATCTTCAGGGGGTCACAGAGTTAAAAGCATAGATTATACATCTATTGTATATGTTGTTACATCCATATATGTGTGTGGTGTGTGGCAGCTGTGTGGTGACTAGTCACCACACAGCTGCCGAATGAAACTGACACGGCGCAACACATAACAGCATATACAGAAAACCACCACATCCCTACGGTGATACGAGACTATACCTGCCACTAATTTAAAAAAGACTTCAAAATATGTAACATTTTTAACAATTTTAATATTATTTCAATACTTTAATACACAAATAGTGTATGAGCTCAACTGGAACTCGATAACAATAGACTAGTAACTTGATGTTTTAACCTTTTACATATATGGATGTAACAACATATGCAATGGATGTTAATCTATGCTTTTAACTCTGTGACCCCTGAAGATGGCGATTTGCACGACGAAATACGTATAGGGGTAAATTAATTAATAATACTGTAATATTTTGTGCATAAGTTGGTATGAAAATAAACACTTCCAATTGTGACAAGATGCACGGTCAATAAAACGTAAAATTCTTTTATTTGTTTGTCACGTGCTAAACTAACATTCATTATTCTAATGCCCGTTGAAATATATCAGCTAAGTAGATTACATAAATACTACTTGTCATAACGAACATTTCTACCGTATTTAATATCTCTCAAAAACGAGACAACATCATTATAAGATAATTTTCTTACGATCACGAAAATTTGTGCAATCGACTTAAACTTTGAGAAAGTAAGTATCTCAGATATTGTAGTGACTAGTTCCAGGTTGCATGACCGGGATCCGTAACCTACACCGGTAGAGGGTTTCGTCTTTGCCACAGCGCCCAGACGGCTTTGTGGTCCGTCATACCCTAATATCTAATACCTGAATGAATTATATAACGAAATATTTTGTTTCCACTTTCAGTACTCTTTCTATTTGTGTGTAAATGTATGAAGCAGTAAGCATTACCAATGAGTGAGGAAGTTTTATCGCAGTTAAGAAGAAGGAAAGCCGATCTCAGTGGCCACGCGGTCTAAGGAGTGGGTCTGCGGAAGCTCGTTTACTAGGAATGTGGGTTCGAATCCCACCGGGGGCATGGATGTCTGTCTGTTGTGAGTGTTGTGTGTTGCCAGGTAGAGGTCTCTGCGACGAGCTGGTCCCTCGTCTAGAGGAGTCCTATCGAGTGTGGTGTGTCTAAAAATTTTGTGTGATCGTGCAGCCTCGGAAAAACGAGGCGGCCTAGGCCCCAAGGGGCTGTCGAGACGTTGGGAGGGGGGGAAAAAAAGAAATACATTTAAAAAATTAATAAAGTAATAGACTAATAGGTAGAAGGAAAAGAGAGTTTATAATAGACAACATAGGTTCAACTCTTTGATTTAAAACTGCTCCAAAATGTTATCTGCTCCGTTTAACCTTTCTGTGTATTTTGACAGACAGTTTGGATATTCGGCTTTTAGGTGCGTTGGAAAAATTTCGAAAAGCGACTTTCAGCTTCGTCATGTCTGTAAGTCCGTCCGTCCGTCCCTCCCTCCGTCTGCTCGCCTGCTCATCTGTCCGTCCGTATGGATCAACTCGCCTCCCAATGTTCGTAAATTTAACATTTGTGGACTTTTCGAAAATCTGTGGAGAAAATTCAAGTTTCTTTTAAAAACCAGTTTGAGAAGCACATTGCAGTTCACGGTCTGTTACAATATTATGAAACTTCAAAGACTTAGATGTGTATAGAATACGTAGAACTAAAAAATTATGTAAAATGAATATTAATTATTTAATTTTGGGTTTGTGTTTTAACAGAGACCAGTATTTGGTAGTTAAGAAACGTCTGGTGCTTTTACATGGAAATAAAATTAAGGGGAAATTTTAGCTCGGACTTTCGATAATTTCTTGTCTCTGAAATGCATTTACTCATCTAGTTTCTTGCTTGTTACTAAAAGTTTTCTAAAAAATAAGCCCATTATGAATTATTTAGGATTTACAAATTTTGTACGAGTTTTGTGCTTTAAAACTATTTATTATTTCTGATTTTAGAATAATGCAATATAATGATATTAAAGCCTTTTTTTAGAACGTTCCAATATTAGGCAAAAAACAGCACAATTCCAAATAAGTTATCTAAATATATCATAACCTCCATTTATATTACAATATCAGTAGTTCTGAAATTGTATCCAGTTTTGCCAAAAGCGATGTTTGATTTTATACATCCGGCGTTCCTAATTTGTGTTCACGCAGAAATAATTGATAGTTACTTATCAAGAAATTGACATTTACCAGAGGTGGAGTCCCAAAGTCATCCGAAAGCCTTTGACAGATTTCAGTATTTTTATTGCTTTACATTATTCGTAGCACCTTTTGATTGCTTGTTTCTTAAAGGTTATCACGCAGTTTCTGTGGTTTTTGTAACTAAAAATTTGATTTGTGTCAAGGACGATAACGCTTTTCCTAACCCCCAGTTCTTCTTAGCGCCTTTGACTTGCACACCGCACGCCGTTGTTGTTTTAAAGAAAATAAAGCGGAAATATCCGAAAGAGATTCCATTTAAATTATTTCTTTCAAACAGGGCTTCAATTTAAATTACGTGGAAATTAATAAGTGTCATTCCTTAAATTATTTCAGTATTTTATTAGTGTTGTTCATTTATTTTACTTCTTAATAACTAATATTTATGCTACAAAATCTGTGGACCAAGGACATTGAAACATATTTTTCGACTGGTCAGGGACAGTTAATCTTTTGTAGAACCAGAAGATTTACTACCATATTTACAACATCCCGCAATTAATATTTACCCACAACCAGAAGAATCAAGTCCACACCGTATATGCTATTTGTTTAAGGCCCTTTTTAATATTCTCCCTCTAGGATCCGAATATTCTTTTCTCTATGAGATTACCAAAGAATATTTTCTATGTATTTCTTGCATATTTTATCGTGTAAGGGTAAAATGTTTCATTACCATTATCCTCGTAAAATATCAAATTATTTGGTGAAGAGACAAATTATAAAAACCGCAGTATACAATTTTCTCCATTCTCTTGTAAATCATTTCTTACATTATTAAAAAATAATTTTTACTTTTACCGATTATCAGTATGATAATTATGACGGTGGTAATAATGTACTTATTTATGGATATTGAATCAAAGCCACTATTATTCAAGACCACACAGCATGAAATTGCAGGAAAACAAGTAACTACTGAATTTAAACAATATGGAAAAAACTGTGATCCGGTCAGAGCCTCAGGCCAAAGATTTGTCTAGCTGGGAAGAGGAAAATCCTCAATAAATCTTTGTCCCGGTAGATCTTCGAAAGGGGTATCTCAAAGAATACAAATATAAACAATAATAATTATGATAACTACAATGACGATGACGATAACAAAAACAAAGGCAGTTAAAATATTTCTCTTACGGCACTGAGAACTTCATTGCCATCGTCACAATAACATGTCATTTATTCCATTGTTTACCATTGCAAACCTGCAAAAAGCATAGAATCCTATTATTATATTATTATTATTATTATTATTATGGTGATAATAATAGTGGAGCAAAACTGAAGCGAACAGCTACACGTGGATCGGAAGAGATAAGAAAACAAATTTCCATAGAATAAGTCATTCCACACAATTCAAATGAAACACAGAAAATAATTCTGCGCATATCGTATGAAAATAGAATTCTTTAGAATGAAAATGGGACGTATAGAGAGGGCACAAGTAGATAGGGGATATGATAAATGTTGAGAAGAAACAAGCTGCTGCAAGAAAAATAAGCCGGAACACGAACACGGGTAAGTGTAAAGGAAATAAAAAAGAACCAAAGAGAACAATCATACAAATAAGCATAAAGGAAAAGTCTGAAATAAATGACAACGAAAATAAAAACTGGAAAGAAGTATTACTGTGAGTGAGAAACAAAAAGAAGGATTATGAGTATGAAAGGAAAAAGAGAATAAGTAATAAGAAGAAATATTTTCAGGCAGCAGTTTTAAAAGCTGCCCTCTTTTTCCTATTTTAGCTTATTTAATTTTTGTGAAGAAATTATTATTTAACAAACTTTTCTTGTAAATCAAATTTTTCGTAGAAGAACTAAAAACTCGCATCGTCTCTGCCTTCGCAAAATTTGTCATGTTTGTTTTGTAAGTGTGATTACGTTCTATTATCCTACCAAATTTCACATGCCTAGCAGCAACGTAGCACCTAAAGGAAATGTTTTAAAGACCGCCATCTTATTGTACTAAATTAAAAATAATTAACTCAAAGAATTTTCATGCTTCTTAAAATTTATTACCGCCGATCCCAGTGGCCGCGCGGTCTAAGGCGTGGGTCTACGGCCGCTCGCTTACTGGGATTGTGGGTTCGAATCCCACCGGGGCATGGATGTCTGTCTCTTGTGAGTGTTGTGTGTTGTCAGGTAGAGGTCTCTGCGACGAGCTGGTCCCTCGTCCAGAGGAGTCCTACCGAGTGTGGTGTGTCTAAAAAGTGTGCGATCGTGAATCCTCGAAAAATGAGGCGGCCTAAGCCCCCAAGGGTCTGTCGAGCCATTGGGAAAAAAATTTATTACCATGTGCGTTTTTATGAACCTGCTACTAATTAACTTTGAAGGCAATTAGCTTTATGGGAATATAGTGTGGCACAAAATGTGCCTTTTATTGAGTCAGACAAGTATAGCTCAGAGTGTTATTTATCAGGTAACTCTTTTTCAGTGACAAGGAAGTGTATTCAATTGTGTAAGCAACGTGATCACTAAGACGAAACGAACTAAACCAAATAAAAATGGCGTGATAATATTCAGCGTAGGTCAAATATAATCTGAATTTTCCCGCAAGCAGTGGTTCTTACTTCTTGGCAAATGGATGAACAAAGACGACAGAAATATTTGTTTTTTGAAAATGTCCATTCATAATTAAAAAAATGGAAAACAGAAAAAAGGGCGAGTTTATGAAAAGTCCAAATAATAGGGACAGAGATTACAGGCTACAGAATTTTCTGAACACGTTCATGACCATCCCGCTTCCATAAGAGCAACTAATTTCTTTATCAGGTAAGTCTTCAGCTTCGTGAAGAATTCCTTGCAACATGAAGATAAAGGGTCACCATTAAACATGAAATAAAATTCGGCTTAATCGTAAAACTCTCTAGCAGAAACTAAAGACCAATGCTTACTTGCACGCTTGTTCCACAGCCTTTTTAGAACTAGGAATCCCCGTTGTGCTGTCACGTGACATGAGTGACGGAAGCTTCTGTAAGCACGAGTCCAAATACTTCCGGTCTTTGTCGCAGATTTCGTTGCCACCGACTGCTGGAAAAGCTGCAATCAGGAGAGTTCAAAGTGAATTTTATTGTACATAAAGATTAGTAATATTAAATAATCACAGAGAACTCCATAGTATGGAAGTTTCTGCCTCCCAATGAGGAGGGTTGAAAGCTGATTCAGTATAATTAACAGCTCATCTTGGCATTGGAAGGAAAAAGCATCCTCTAAGAAACAGCCCCACTTTATAAGAAACATTCGCCGATTTATGACAATAAATACAATTTTGTCTTCATAATTATTTATTAAGTGCAACTTCTATCACAACACGCTGTTCAAATTAACTTCCAGCTTCAAATTCGTTACAGGCCAAAAATGAATAAATCGTGTCCCCCAGTTTCATTTATGCAGACTGCCAATATGGTGATAGATAAATAAGTGGGATTAAGTTGAGATTGATACTATACACAATTCATGTGTTGCCAAAATACAAGTACGCAATTTCTCAGTGCGCATGTCTTCATATATTCCTGCCTAGATTTTTGTGGGATTTATTCAGTCTGAAGGATCGTTTGCTCATATAACAACATTCTTGTCATGAACATTTTGAATTTTCCTACAAACAGCTGAACGTACTTTACAAATGGATATGTCTGATGTATGAATGCAGTGCAGTGACGACTTGTGGTCTAAAGAGAAAGAAGGCTATTTGCACGTCTTTGTTGAAGACGAATAACCGAAAGTGTGGCAGAAGGCTGCTGAGTATGCAAGCTTTATTGGAAGTGCTTAAATTGGTGAATAAATTCGTCATTGACGGAGCTAAATAAATCTAAACAACAGTATTAGCTGACAGGTATAAATCTCGCATCACTGACCACAATAAGCTTTACGCGTGATTTTACAAGCCTGGAATCCGCATTTCAGACTCAGCGGTCACATTAGTAATTTTTTATATTTTAATTGATTATAAACATTCTAGTCTTTCACTTGTATGCATTTTGGGCACACAAACTTTTAATTTCCGTAGTAAGTATTTAATAGAATAAAAATTAAAAAGTTCGTTTGACTTCATATCAAAATTGTGTTCCAACTTTCCTACTAATAATAACTAACTAACTCCATGGAGCGGAGTCCTTCTTGAGAAGCTAACAGGTTAACAGCTAGTCAAGAAATTCCCCACATTTTATGAAACTCGAAGGTTCATTACCGCATTCACAAGAGCCCGCCACCTGTCCCTATCCTGTGCCCTACTAATAATTACAAATAAAAATTCGGTTATTCTGTATAGATTACACATTGTGAGGTCCGAAAACGAAGGACAATTAAGGCAATATGTCCCTTCTAATTGGTAAGTTTTGTCATTACTCTCTTGGACATTGAACGTGTGAAGAAATTTGACCGCAAAATGAAAGCCATATAGGGTCGTTTCTTTTGACGTTCATTCCAAATAAAACATTCGTTTTATTTCTCATTAGACATTATACTCACTTTACATAGCAAAGATCACCTAGCAGGTAAATGTTGCGGTAACCTTCTAGACCCTTATTTATAAGTTCCTGCTACGAATTTCTGTCGGGCATTAAATATCCTGAATTGGCTTTATCATGGCCATTCCTGGAGTCTCCCAAGACAGAATTATGAATGTTACCTCAAAATGTCACGGCCGTTTCCGTCCAGATTCTTTCCATCATATCACATTTCCATCGTCGTATCATTGTCGCTGACATATCTGTTTTACTGAAAGTTTCGTAAAACACATAACAGAAAGTATCGGCAAAAGCAATTAAGAATTATTTATACATGATGGCACAAAGTTCTTTGATACTAGAGGAAGCAGGTTAAACAGAGGGTCTCAAGGGACTTTAGCTGCACTTTGTATAGCATGGAAATAGCTACTCAGGCTTAAATCTCTCTATATAGCATCGCAAGTAAGTCACACCTTTCACGTTTGTCGGTCACGCCCTATTTGCCATGGTGACTGTGAAGTACGAGCCGAGTTAGAAGAATCCATTAAGTATCTATCATGTTTTCCAAGTTTAACAGTTGTTTTTTTCGTGAACTTTGAGCTGAAGTTGAAGAAACTATGGTTTATTTCTAAGGTATTGACACCGTTATTTATGTAACCTTCGGAGCCACAAAATCTGCGTTGTGTGAAATCCGTTGGCGTTAGCAAAATTCACATTGAATTTATGAGGAACCCTTTTTATAGCCCATCAAGCGTTTTCTGGGCAGTAACGACCAAAAGGCTAAGGAAAGTCGCCCTCAGTTAGCATTTTCATTTGGTGTTTATGATCTGTATTCCAATCAGCTTTTCCTGGAATGTGGTGAACAAGACCACTAGCGACACACACTAAAAATATCTTCCTTACCAGTATGTAAACTGGGAATTATTGGCGTAACAAATTATCAGAAATGTAAAATTACATTCAATAGATAAGCATAACACATAAATTATTTTGTTTATAAGCATTAATTGATGAGTGTAATAAATGAGTAATTCTCAGTGCCATTTCCAGTAATCTATGCTTTGCTGACGAGAATGGACACCGATACGGTTTTAATGTTTAGGATGTTTTTGTGTTTGTGGTTTTGGAGTTCTGTGTATTTAGAAAGAATAATATTTTTACTTCTTATGTACACATTACATCAATTTCATAACACGTATAAATAATAAAAATATTTTGTCTGTTCTTCCATTAACATATTTCATTTGTCGAACTACTGATCACATTTCGTTGATACGTAGTGTAAACTTTCTACAAATTTTGTCCAACGGTTTTTATTTTCATACCTATCTCTTTGATATAAATAAAAGTTTACATGACCACAAATAATTTCTACATTTTTGTCAGAAATGTCGTATGGAAAGTTTTTTTTTATACAATAAAGTAGAGATCTCATTAATGTCTACGTTCGTTAAAAATACTTTGCTGTATGGAGCTGAGTTTCTAACGGCTCTGTAGATAATTGTGTTCTAGCACCTGACCCTGTGTCACTGACAGTTTGGTACCAACATGTCCGAAGAGTCTTGTTGCTTTCATCTTCTGCCCTGAGGACTGAGGCAGCATGTTTCTCCGAAACGTTGGTATATACCTAACAAATTATACGGTGTGGCATTCAAGTAGACTATAATTTTGAATTTTTGGTGTGGTTAATATTACTTTCAAAAGATTTAATGGAACTGAATGGCAACAATTTAACATGTATGGCTGTATTGACTAAACCAGTATTTAAACGGCCTTATAAATATTAAGCATTAAGGATCTCAGTAAGATGTGATCAGCCGATGGTGGTTTCCCTTAGCCACAAATACACGCTATAATTTATTTAACAAGCCATTACGTGTAATTGAAGGCTTCCGCCGTGGTCGTAATTTTCCTTAAAATCTTCTGGGTTGTTACCCGGCGTCGTTCTTTTGGTGTATGACCAACGTTTCGGGATCGCTTGTTTGTCCCATCTTCAGGGTCTTAGGAAAAAGACTTAAGACCCTGAAGATGGGACAAACAAGTGATCCCGAAAAGTTGGTTATACACCAAAAAAAAAACGACGCTGGGTAACAACCCAGAAGATTTTAAGCAACAAGTCGTTACGTGTTTTTGACTGGTGAAAAAATTATCAGGCCATATTTTGTGTATTTTATGTGGATAATTAAATCTCTCACTCGTGCCAAGAATAAATTAGATTCTGTCGTTAAGAAAATTTTGCGTATTTTAAGATATTACTATAAAACTAGTAGCCATAATTTATAAAACTTTACACTTTAAAGGAAGGGAGAATGCAGACGCAGGTTAGTAATCGAAACTCCAATATATAGGAAGTGAAACAAACTTAAGTTATCTTAAAATGCAACGGAATCCCGGAACAGGAGTGACTGTGGTTGTCAATAGCGGCCCACGATCAAACAATTGCAATGAATGAATTTAAATATTACGTACTTAGAAGGCATACGTGTAATATATAAGTCGAACGTGTGTTAAGCATACAGAAACACTGGTTGCGTCCATTCATATGTTTCAGTTTACGTGAGAGATTTTCAGATAAGCACAAGTAAAAGTAAAAAGGTATACAAATGAATACTACTCAATGTAACTATTATACATAATTACGAACAAACAAAAGTGCTCTAAAATAAGAAATTTTCTCTTCATTATGGATTAAAATCTAGTAGCTAATAAAATTATTTATTATACAAGTAACGAACTATGTACGATTAACCCTAGAAAGTAACGTTATGTAATTGTAGTTTGGGTCATAATAAGTAAGGATATTGAAAGAACATAAAAAAATGGGAAGAACTATTAGTTGAATTATGTACTTATAGAAACGAAATTGGGTGTGAACTGGATAATTTGGCTGTGCGACTGCGTGGAGTGGAGTGCATTTTAAGAAACATTTAGCTGGTAAATATATTTTAATTATTAATGGAAACAAGGTTTCATAAATTACGTAGGTTTTTATATATAATCTGTGAATTCAGCAGCAATATTTCACTTAAGCTACATTTAATTTACGAAGCCTTAGTATATATGTTGTGTTGCTAATGTGATTTATTGTTGAATATATTTAAGTGGTATTTGAGACGTAAATTTGAAAACCACCACTACATTATTAGTCTGCTCTCTCCTTAGGATTATACATGACATTCTTCATTAAGATGTTTGTGGTTCTTCGTTTCAAAACATGTTTAGTAGAATGCCGATGAGGTAGAAATATCTAGAATTGTGAAAGTTGTGATTGAAAGTAGGCACAGTAT
This sequence comes from Reticulitermes speratus, assembly GCA_021186555.1. Classification (NCBI taxonomy): domain Eukaryota; kingdom Metazoa; phylum Arthropoda; class Insecta; order Blattodea; family Rhinotermitidae; genus Reticulitermes; species Reticulitermes speratus. The sequence continues at coordinate 11,259,790 of JAJKFL010000014.1, forward strand.
AAGGAAAAGTCCACTTCAGTAGTAATCTAAAACTACCCGATACACTTCTGGCGATCGGATTCTTGCGGCGATATCACAATTACCGTTCTACTGACGGAAATACCAAAATCTAATTCTACAAGAAAGGGATAGTGGCACGAAGCGGGATAATTCAATGAACTGGCTATCCCAAGGCTACTGCCCACAGTAGCTTCTATTCTCTACAAGAGAGGTAAATTGTTTTTTCTCCACTATTTACAGATTGAAGTGGGTTCCAGCTAGCTTAGTCGATTTCCCTTTTTGTCGGGAAAGAAGCAGCTGGGTCGTACAATCAGCCACCCTTCTCTGTCGAGTACAGAGTTTAAGAAATCATGGATCCTTGTTTCTATTACGATGGCAGTTGTTGTGCCTGTCCACGGCACTTAGTAATGTGCAGAGTAAACTGTAGCTTCACTTATTCTTAATCTCTGCAATAGATGGAGGTGAGTGATGAGGTTCACATCCAGGTTCGTTTTAACCTCGGTAAACATTTCGTGGAAGAGGGGGCTCTGTTGGCCACAGAGATAGTCAGGGTGCTTTGGGGATGAGAAAAATCTTTTGTCACTGTGGGTAATTAAAAACACGATTACATGATTTTTTTTTCTACCGACTGCTGATAATATATAAATTATGTCACATTAATAGTTGAGATAAAAAGTACTACGAATAAGAATAAAACTTGAATTTAATTACGTGGTAAGAATCTTTGACATAAGGACACACGAAAAATGTGATCGTATTGAAGTAACTTTTCACAGAAATGTCTATACGAATGCACAACCTGTAATAAATTTCGACTTGAAAAGCTTCTATTGCCTCAGTTTTCAAGGTATAAAAAACTATTCATGAAAACCGAATACTTTTTCCCAGACGTTTGAAGACAAAACACTCACATGATATTTCATTAACCTGTTCTTTATCTATCACATAAATTTAAATCTGTTTCATTCACTAAATATTGCTCGCTGGTGGAATTTAGATCCCGCAGAATTTTTTGCAAAGTTGTTCACATCATCTGTATAAAAAGTGACCAGACATTTTAAAGATAAATTCTGGGCCAGATACTAACGTACTGGTCATTTAATGAAATTGGTGACGTGTTTTTAGAATTCTTACTTTCCATTAATTAATTTTTAGATATAAAAACTTAAATTATGTCAAAATCCTCAAGGTGGTGCACATGCACCATCTTGCAAATCGCTGCCGGCGTCCCTGCAGGTGGAGTTGCTTTTTAACGACTAGACCTACCAGAATCTCACATAATTCACCATCTATGTTAGCGGATTTGTGATTCATACGAAACTGTAGTTTAAAACCTAATCGTATTCCGGTGACATGAAAGAGCATATGAGAATTGTGCTTCTATCTGAAGCAATGCCTGTTAATAAGGCTTTAAGGTGCTCTTTAATATTATCTTCCATTTATTGAATGAATTTAAGTTGTGGTCCAGAATAGGGTCCAAATATTGGTTTTTGTGTATGCTGTGTAATCTTTTTACTAGCAACAAGAATAACGTTCAATGTTGACGAAATCTCCCTTGATATTTATTCCGTTCGCTGTTTCAAAATATGGATTTTTATGCCTCCTTAAAATCCATCCGTGGTACACGTTCCGTTAAATATTTACCGGGTCATGTGCGAGGAACGTGAATTTATTTTTATGAGCTACGTGCTGAAAAGCTCTAATGGTTTCCCTGCGCTGATTATAATTTACTCTCGAAGGTACATGATTCAAGTAAAATGGGACAAACAGTGAGAAAAGTTTATTTATAATAATTGTTTTGTCTCTTTTCACTCCTCAAGAGCCAAACTACCGATAAAAATAAAAGCCCGAAACCTTCAAAGTAAACAGTTCATATGTACGTATATGCTGACTCTGAAGATTGCCTTATTGAAACTTTCCTCCCTTTGGAAGTTATGCTGAATGAAACATTCATAAAGACTCTTCTATTTCACTGAAATAGTATTGGAAGTACGTAACACGTAACGTGAACTTCTTATAATCAACTGATGAGTTTGCCTACGAAATTTCCTTTCAAATTTTCTGATGAGTCTAGCCTTGCGCTGTTTCTTTGGAGGGTCTCGTCTTCTAGTCACTACGTGTTCATCTTTATAATGCAAAGTGAGGATCGATTTTTATGTTTTCACAGAATTGCTTGAAAGTAGCGTCACGTGTCAGTATTCAGCACTAAATGTATTATTCATCGTAGCCTCGTATTCTGATATTGGGTCTTTTAACAACTGAATTCTACAGGTGGGAATAACGTGAGAAATAACAAATGCAAGCATGTGGCTGCTTGAGGGAACTTGCAGGCTTGTAACAGTGTAATTTGTGTCGTATTTATATCAATCTATATTTGTTGAAAGGTGCCAGGAACATACTTTTCTTTAAAACATCAAAATTGTTACACGTTTCTTCCATACACAATGGAGCAAAATTATATCAAATTAACTACGTATAAATGGGTATGAAAGATACAGTTAAAAATACCGTCTTCTGGAGCAGTTATATTTGAGGTTATGACAGCGGTGTATATTCAGATCACGATTTCGTTTGACCTGACACCGTCAAGCTTGATACATGTATAACAACTGTTGGAGGATCCTACTCCCTTTTTTACTGTAAAGATTGAGACGATTTTCTCTACATACATTGACAAGTATCTACTATAATACATGACGTATAATCCAAAATTTAATTCTTATGTAACCACAAATTTTTAAATCACCTAAAAAGGGGTTAGAAACATAATATTGATGCATTAAAATTCTGCGCTAAACGTTTTCAAATGTAATGAAAATTAAACGCCTTTGTGATGTTTCCCGCGTTCTAAAAATAATTCGCGGACTGGTAACAAAAGTTCCAGTGAATGTAGGGGACTGCGCCTATAATATTTAGAAACTCTTATGAAGTGTCCAATATTATAGCTTCTTTATAATTTATGGCAGACACCTAAATGAAGTTAGAATTTTCACTCATAATTTTAGCAACATTTTACAATAGATCATAGCTTCAATTTAGAATTCTAAATATACAAGGTATCAAAATACTCATTCGGTTGCCGGAGACATGTTAGAAACAAATTGCTCGTGTTTTGATATAAAATGCTTAAATATTACCACAATATTACGAATATGAATTCCCGCTACCAGGAAGAAATTGGCCTACAGGTTACAATGTTCTGTACCACATATTGTGCCTTTCTTATACAGATGACAATGTTAAACAAATTGTTCTTACCCATTCATTGAAACATGCAATACTGAGATTAAAATAGCAATAGGGCATGATATCACAAAATATTTTTTTGTTTAACTCCTTGGGCTCGCTTGGAGTTCGCTTTATACGTTGTTGAAAAAGAACAAAACATCTTATCAAATAATGACATAATGCATTACATAAACGCCTATGATTCCATGGCAAAGATAAGACAAGAGGAAAGCACTTCATTACGCTATAGGATTACATAAAATATAATGTTTATTTTATGTGTATATGACTTTTAATTTTGGTTACTGATGAAATTGCTCGTAGTCCTGTTATGAGCCAAACGTTTATTTAAACTTTTCAACTTATACGTTTAATTTAACCCCATTAAGTGAAACTAGTAAATTTAAATTATAATTCAAGTTTATCACAGTGGTTTTGCTGATGATTCAGGTATTTGGCCATGTTACGCTTTGTAAACTGGTGAAGAGTTACATAGGTTTCGAAGAATTTTATTGTCTTCATCTTCAGGTGCAGACTCCCTAAGAAGGGGATAGTTCAGCAGTTACTACTAAACGCAGCATAAAATTTCAGAAAACAAACATCTTCAACCTCAAGTCACTTATGGGCCTTCATATAAGAAATATGCGAACCTCTTTTCTTCATGTAATATTTGATTTCCAGAAGAAACATGGCGCAACATATATAAGGCACCACAAACACATAATATTGGCTTGTATTTGTACCATTAAAAATGTACTTTCCAGGAACTCGTCATTATTATTCAAGACATCTATATATACATTCAATTTATTATTTGAAAACCGTGTGTGAATGAAAAAAAAATTGTTCTTTGAGGTCTGAATTATAAAGGCATAGAAAAAAGTCGTGTTATATAATTTGTGGTAGTTTCTAAAAACAAAAGCCTTTCGTACACTTGCATGTAGTAATTGCGTGTCACCAAATCAAAGGATTCTTGAAGTTAAATTCACTGTATCATCGTAGATGGAGGAACCCTTTTTCTTCTAAAAGATTCTGACGATGGTATGTAACATTGAGAATTAGTGGATTTCTGGACATTGTCCATCGTCCGGAAATCTAAAAATAACTAGATAATACGACGTTTCGGAAACTGGATCTACTTCCGTCCTCAGGTGAAGGGGGACGGGAGACACCTACTCTTTTGGGTCCCTTAGATAGAGCTAACCTCAATCACTGGACCAGCTCTATCTAAGGGACCCAACAGAGTAGGTGTCTACCCTCCCTCTTCACCTGAGGTCGGAAGCAGATCCAGTTTCCGAAACGTCGTGTTATCTAGTTATTTTAGATTTCCGGATGATGGACGAAGTCCAGAAACCCATTAATTCTCAACCCTCTTTCTTGTTTCTATAGAAAATTCAGTTAACAGGATGATATAGACCGAAAGCTGCAATTGTAAAAGCTTGATAACTTTTTAGTGAAGGTTGTTCAAACAAGCATGGCATGAATATAGATTGCTGAGTGGGCTGTCGAATAATTTTTTTTTTTCTGACAGACAATAATTTCAAATTCAGAGCGCCGAATAAAATAGTCTATGATGTGCAGTTGTTCCTGCGGCAATGACAAAAGGCCTCATTAAACCTGAATATGAGTTCCAACACTCATATTGGATTTATTATTCAGTCAAATGTGTTTAGTTAAGTTTAATTGAGTTTTGTAACAGCTCATCCAGCCGATCCCAGTGGCCGTGCGGTCTAAGGCGTGGGTCTACGGCCGCTCGCTTGCTGGGAATGTGGGTTCCAATCTCGCCTAGGGCATGGATGTCTGTCTCTTGTGAGTGTTGTGTGTTGTCAGGTAGAGGTCTCTGCGACGGGCTGGTCCCTCGTCCAGAGGAGTCCTACCGAGTGTGGTGTGTCTAAAGTGTGTGTGACCATGAAACCTCGACGAAACGAGGAGGCCCAGGCCCATATAGGGCTGTCGAGCCATAAAAAAAACAGCTCATCCAACTGATGAGGATAAGTAGTGTTACATAAGTTGTGGTACTTAAGTTGTGGTACTTTAGTTACAAATGTGATTCAGGGCAGGTAGAAAAGGAATCAAGGGTAGGGAATCTTATTCAATGGGACTTAAAGAGGCCGACGAAACTCTTCATTCAGAATATCCCATTTACTACCGCACACGCCATGGACGTGACGTAAATTATCGATGTTTCCACTACAGAAGAATTAATGCACTACATTGTGTGGAGAGGTGTGTACTACAGAAAATCACAAATTTTTTAAATGTGTCATTACTGCTTATTATTTCATTAATTCTGATATTTATTTATTGCCCATGTAATTCAATTGTTCCAAAATTGTCACAGCAGATGTCAATATATACACAAATTATAGGTCAAAGTATTTTACCACCTTTATGAGAGAGACAGCAGATTTCCCAAAAATTGTGTAACATCCCATAAGACAGCAATGATTACAGCTACGACTACAAAAACCTCGAAATGCACATTCGTACATTTCATTTATTTTGTTTTATATTTGCCATCTCCTTTATTGGTATTTCCACCTTGCCGTGTTAGAGGGTATTGTGAGTTCCAGTGACCCTGAGAGCTAAGCCGGCGGTAGCATTGCTACTAGTAGGGTCTCCCAAGCCGGACAAATCAAGAGGGTATGAACCAGACGAAGAGAGATTCCTAAGAGATGGGAAATCCAATAAAATCTCCCCTGATACCGGAAGCAACGACATCAGTAGCGACTTGAAGCACAGAGCAAATGATGCCCGAGATGGTTCATGATCGTGTAGCAACAGGCGTGACCAGAGTCATCTGAACGGCTGCTGTACTGCGATGTGGAAAGCAAATGGAAAAACTACCACATTATTACTTTTCCTGGATAGTCTTTCCCATAAACAGAGACAAATGCGGGATGCTTCCTCAGGAGACAAAATAAATCTGGAGGTAAAATTCTCTCCCATTCGAATCTCCAGGATGGAGTGTTTCTAGAGGAGACACCACGCGGTAGAAGTTACAGCGAGGACTACAAACAGAAGCAGGAGAAGCAGAAGAAATATCACAGCTTCAAGATGGGAACTTGGAACAGTATTAAGGTCAAAGACCAAGGAGGTTACAATGGAAAAATTAAAAAATACAGAATATAAAATTCACAGTCACGGAATCTAATTTAGTTGCTGAAATACAGAGAAAGGTTTAGTTTAAATTATGTCCTTTCTCATGAATACATTTCTTGATTACCATCACGTGTCAACGCCATGCCGTGGATCTACCTAATATGAATGGCTGGAAATAAGCTTTAATAGAAGGCGTTTACAGCAGCAAAGACGAATATGACGATTTATTGACTTGTTCCTTTTCTACGGGTTGCTTTTCTTAACAAATTGCTCCTTTACTTGCCAGTAAGCAAAAATGTTCTTTCGATCTCCTTCAAAATGAGGCCGTGTAGTTGATGTTATATTGACTATTATAAAGACATTGAAATATACATGTTTTGGATTTGTGACATTCGTTTATTTTATGTTAAAATGTTATAAATACATAAATAAATGCCTGTACATACATAATTGTACGCTAAATGGAGCTTTGCTTTCAATTGAAACAGGAGCTGAAAATATTTTGTTGAGTTCTTACAAATTGTAAAATTACTAAAATACTTGGAGCGAAATATTTTAGGTAACATAAAATAATTAAAGATAATTTTGGTTCCAAATGATTTAATGTGTCCTTTTGTCGTCGCATAAACCGTCGTGGTTCTTGGAAATAAAATTCAGTTTTCAGTACAGCATCGTGCATCTCAAAATTGTGAAGACCTTGGTACAAATAATTTTACATGCACTTAGCCCTTCCTCATATTTGTAGACCTAAGTTTCTGCATTTAGTTGTAGTTTTGAACTTATAGATAATTATAAATACTGGAAAGAAAGGCATTATTAAGATTTTAAATTTGCAGAGTTAATATTACATAATAAGCATTTTAAAAACATAAAATTGTGGATAAGGTGGAGAAATAGCACTTTAGACTACTAGGACAAGTTTTGTTTTACCGATTACAATTTGAATGACATAAGAGTTAAATGCTTTATAATGAAATTTATGTTAATTTCGTAATAAAGCATATTGAAAAATATAATATATATAAGGGAAATTTTGTTAATAGATAGCAACGTCTCAGAAAAGAAAGAAGTTAAACTTGTTAGCAGGCATAATGGCACGAATGAGCATGGAGGACACCTTCCTATGTCGCAGGTCTAGATGTAAAGGAATAGTCCGTTTCACGCTTCATCTACTTTACTGTCAAGGAATGTGACTCTGATAGGCATAAGATACAAACTTGTGGGGGGCGGGGGAACACATTAAATGTGGTAGCAAAGGGAAAATTTCCGTCTTTTGAACAGAAGCACCTCCTTTATTGTCAGACGTTTAAATAAGAAGCGGAGCAGGATATATGGGAATGTTTTATTGCTTATTGGGAAGCGATAGTTGATATTATACGAAGAACTAAGTTTTTTTGACGTTACTTCTTTTAGACTGGAAAATATTTAAATGCTTTTCGACGGATAGTATTTCTTTTCTTTACAGAGTCTATCAGCGTGAGGAAAGCTTGTTGTGACAATCAAGGCGTAACATGTCGTCGAAACGTCGGTAAATATTACCAATTCTCAAGGTGTAATATCCCATAAGAATAGAAACTTTAGTAACACCAATACAAGAAAAAAAATCGCTTACTGTGTCTGTCAGTAGATTTGTGTTAATACAATAATTTACATACTCCAATGCTAGAAGAATGGTTTAATTAAAAACTGTTAAATGTTGGAAGAAAATAAAATGTTTTATACACATTTCTAAATGAATTCAAATTTTTAAGCAATGCTTTCAAATTAGATTCCTTTATCCTGTGTACTTTGTTAACTCGCTTTTATTCATGTTGACAAATACAAAGTAACTTTCCATTATTAAGTATTCAAAGACAAAATAATTTAAAAATTGTATTTAATTTGCTTTTTCCAATCATGATTGCAACTCGAGTTTATGGACTGGTAATTTATTTTAATTTATATCGCAATGAAAATTTACATAAAAGAAATTAATTAAAAGCTTTCAAAGGTATATAGCTTTTATTTAGAGAGTATCACATGGATTTGCACGTGTCGCAACGTGAACTGACATAAATTTGAAAACAGCATTTGTGTATCAGCTAATGAGACAATACCGTTAGAGGCTTACGTCTTTATCTTATTCGGGTTACGTCATCCAATAACTTTTTTTCGGGTTTTAAATTTACGTGGCCAAAATAAATTACTAAATTCTGTAGGCAATAAATTTGCTGCTAGAGAAAACTGAGATTAAATGTAATAGCACAAAATAGATATCATCTCAATACTGTATATTAATTCGTTTGCGCTTTCGAATTTTAGACTGAAAGAGAAGACAAGTGGATTACATTTGTATTAAATTTGCTCTTGTTTCTTCGGCAACAAATTTATGAAGTAAGCTAATTATAACTAGAGCGTGTCTGTCTGTTCGTTTCTAAATTTTATCTTTGGTACTGCTCTTTATAATTTACGCGTGAAAAGTGTCGAGTGAATTTGGGGTTTTAGGATTCACTTTTCTGAGATATTACGCCGTGTCGATTTTCAAAACCTTACCGAAGTTATAAGGGAGAGTACTTCTTTCATCTTTATGGGTATTCAGTCCGAGAGGATTGGATAATTCTGAAGATAGTGCATTACGATCCTTTCAAACTTCGATAACTATTAATCAGTCAACATAACATTATATAGGAAGAGATTTATATCTTCAACATCGCTGCCAGAATCTCAAAAGTGGAAATTCTTCCTCTTCTATCAAATAAATAAGTGCTAAATTTATTTTATGCACCTTTCCAATCGTTGTCAATAACACTTACAAATATAATGTGAATAGTGTTTAGTCTAATTTTGTTATTTTTTTAGAAAATATAAGCTTACGTGAACATTTCCATTCACTTGTGAGGATTTATATATTTCGCGAGATTGAAAGCTCCAAACGGGCTTATCATATCCTCCCATAAAGACGTAACGTAATTTTAGAGTGCAAAATCAAGCAAATGACAGTAATTATAGCTTATATTTTTACAGCTTGTGTGTTTTGTAATGAAAGAAATGAGAAAGGAATGTAAAATATTACATAATACGTATCTCTGTAATTTATAGGTTACTTCTAATAACACTGTCGTTATAAAACAAAACGGGAAGGAGGAATATATATATATATATATATATATATATATATATATATATAGGTGGAAAATTAAAGGACTCAAAATTAAGATAAGAAATATCGTGAAAAAACCGCTTGCAAGTCTGTTGTGTTCATGAAAGGATAATATTAAAATAAATTTTAAAGAAATATATTTTATACCTGTAATATATATGAAACTGTCTCAGAATAATCTCCAGTACTTGGGTTTGGTGAACATGGTGACCTGTGTTCTGTTTCGTCAACTCGAATAATTAGACTTTCTAAGGTATGAAGCGCCGATCCCAGTGACCGTGCGGTCTAAGGCGTGGGTCTTCGGCCGCTCGCTTACTAGGATCGTGGGTTCGAATCCCACCGGGGGCATGGATGTCTGTCTCTTGTGAGTGTTGTGTGTTGTCAGGTAGAGGTCTCTGCGACGAGCTGGTCCCTCGTCCAGAGGAGTCCTACCGACTGTGGTGTGTCTAAAGTGTGTGACCATGAAACCTCGACGAAACGAGATGGCCCAGGCCCATATAGGGCTGTCGAGCCATGGGGGAAAAAAAAGGTATGAAGTACACGATATCAATGGAAATCCAGTTATTAAGTACATGCAGCAGAGTCCTTGTTGGGAAGCTTATAGTTGCTTACATGGTAAAAAGATTGCCGGCATTTATGGAAACCCGATATTCATTATTACTTCACAAGACAGCTCCTCTGCACTCTGTTCAGAAGCAGATGAATCCAGGATTCAGTTTAATTTCAGGACTGACTTAACCTCGATAATTCTTGTCGTCGGGACTTCACTCCTTTGCCTAATTGGAAAACTTTTCAAATGTCCATATCCATACCTTGTCTTGCGTCTTATGCCACTGGTCTCAGGAGATTTGCTCTCCTGCTTCCAGGAAATTAGAAGCGCTTCAGACTTGATCAAGACCTCATTTACGTCCCTCAGGAATCGCAAACTGCAGTGAAACTAATACATTTTGAAAGTAATAAATTTGTGTCAACTGAGTGCAAAAGTACTTTGGTTTCATATTAGAAAACAGAAGGGGTGCCACACTCCAAGATTATAATGTATTTTATTGGAACCAGCATAATTTTCACACTTAACGTGACACAGTTACATCTGCTGTTAAGTTCCACATTTCTTCTTACAGTGTCAGATTAAATGTGTCTTAAAAAAGAAATAATATATTACCTGCCAGTGCAATAAAGTAACGGAATTTCTTCTCTTTAAATGATGTACTGCAGAAAACTAAGAATGTGAGATGAATCCTCTGTTATTTTCGGTGGAACATGATTGGGCACAATCATAAATTTAAGAGCTTAATGTCAAAGTTAACATGAGTTTTAAGTGTTACACGTGGTTTAATATGTTTTGCAAGGCGATGATTATTTGCACAAGGATTGAAAGTTACCATAAACAAATTCGTTTAATTTTATTCTACAAATATAAACAGTGATAGGAGGTTCAAGTGTTTGGAAATTTATATTATGTTACACTGTGTTATGGAACAGTGTAAATGTAGTCTGGTGGGTGTGCGTTTCTACACGCACGTTGGAGACACAGACCGAAATATTAGGAAAAATCTAGGAGGCTACGCTTTTTAATATTTCGGAAAACTACAAGAATTCCTGAACCGAAATTATAAAGCCTCTTCTCTTAGTGCATGTGTTTAATTCGTGAGGATTTATTACTTTGTTTTATTTATTCTTTCTTATTTTTGTAACAAACTTCTCACTAACACAGATGCTGTCTACATTATGTTTGTCAACTATAGTTTTGAAGTTTTACACTCTACCCTTCTTGTAATTTCTAATGTACAAAGAATAATTTGTGCATTACTTGTCGGTAAGGTTATTGTTTATCTCCCTACACCATTTCTCACACTTAGATCCATAGAACTATTAGTTCTCTACATAAAACCTGACAACGAAGAAATTGGTATTGGTTCCGTATTATTAGTTCGGTCACTGACGTTCCGTATTATTCTGCGCTAAATCGCGACATATTTCAAGCAACTTATGTATGTTTTGTCAGAGTACTGAATTTCTGCTCCAGTACTTCTTTTATATTGTTTTTCTACATATTTGTTTTTGTTTTGTTATTTTTGTGTTTTGTCTTGCGTGTTTGTACTGTTTTGTATTTTATTTGTGCTTGTGATGGCTTTGTAATTAGCACTTGTGCTGTTAAGCCTGCACGTTAATAAATACCCATTGAATTGAATTGAATTATTGTTATTAGATATTTTACAAATAGTTCCTTAACATAGTCACATCTTAAATATCTTGTCTGTTGATGACCCTAAGTCATGATATTTAATTATTTGGTTTACTGTTGCACACATATCGCCACTTGACGCTGTCGTCATGTGGTTTTACTGACAGTGGAACGTATAAGTGTACAGGTGTAATGGTGGAAATGTTAAACAAATATTTTCTAATGGTTAGTTGAGCAGTCAGTACACTACAAAATCATTTCCTACTCATTAGCCATGTATTTTGAAAAGGGATTAATGCATAACCTTATTTGGTTATCCCTTCATATGTTAAAGTTTAGTGTATTATCTCTTCTGGAAAATTAAAGGACTGTGCTGTGTTTCAGACGTGCTCAAGCATTCCTCTAAACGAAATATGAAATATACTTTAGAAATATGTGACATGCATGATCAAATCTGGAATTTTATTTTGAGGGTTTGTGGGTAGGAGAATCATTGGGATAATATAAATATTTATACTAGGATGTTTTGATGTTGAGGCATATTTTCGCACATTCAAAAAAAATACTGATAATCTGCGAGGTTTGTAATTCCCACTGTGGTGTTGGTGAAGCTTGAATACTTCTGTGATGTTATGCCCTATCGACTAAAATAGTTACGAAAATTTCTGAGGAACAATTTCTTTTTTCTTTAAGCAGTGCAAGAAAAGGAGTCTTTGGACTTATTTACATTTAACAGTATTCGGATATATATATATATATTTTTTTTTTACTTGCTTTTCCAGCTTCTCTGTTTCAGCGGGCAACATTTGTATATTTTTAGTACTCTGAGGGGAAAACGACCACACAATATTTTCTACAAATTCAGTAAGGCACGTTCTCAGTGACCATAACGGACTTGTAAAGACCACTAAGTAGTTCGCCATGAATCACATTCAAAATTTTATTTATTTTTGGAATATACTGTGAAACGGATAACAAATGGAAAAAAAATGGATTAAAAAGCAAATTTGGTGCGAAAGAATGTGAAAGTTTCCTCTATGGTAAGTCATAGTTGAATTTGAAGAATCGAAGAGAGAAAATTAATCCGCTTTCTATACTTGCCCTGAAATTGGAATTAGAACATATCTTCATTTAATGCATTTGTGCAGGAACACCATAAATTAAGGATGCTCTGTACCGTTGCACTCGTACTATTACTTTCACACTCTCGGTTGGCTTGCGCGCACCGCTCGTGATACAGACTGACGGATGTTCAAAACGGAGTCCGCGCGCATTATTTTATGATCACTGCTATGCTATTAGGGCGCCATTCAGACTTGCATACTGGAGGATGGACGCTGTGCTGGGATGCCTTTTATTCATATAGAAAAGGCAAACTTTTATGGCGTTTAATATATATATATAATATATATTATATACACGAGTATCTGTAACATCCAAACACGGCTATGATTTTATATGTGCTATTCATTCAACATAACAGCACGACTTAACATCGAATCAAGATAAAGATGAATCACAAATTTCTTTACACTTCTTAATTTATATTTGCGTTGCATTTAACTTTATTGTATACTATATATGTGCACGGACAGATAAATCAAGGTTCTTCACGGACTTTATTTGCAGGTTTGCCTTCCAGGGAAAACCACAGGCCTGTTTTGTAGTCCGATTAAATTTTAACTGTGCTTTTTGAGTGTCCGTTGAGTGTCTGTACAGTGAAACAAGTGCTTTTGAATTGCGAATTTCAGAAGGCACTTTTCGAAAACCTGAATTATTTCAGTACGCAAACAAATCATTTATCTGGACTGATTGAAATTAATTATTCACGTTCCTAACCTTCATATAGGGCGTTCCGTAATGTCGCAATGCGTAATTTGTAGCAAACTCGCAAGTGACATGTATCGAATTAGGTTTATTAACGTTCATTACAGAAAAGATAATATCCAACAAAGAGATAAAGATCATTTGTTAAAATCCGCCTTAATGTAAAAGCGAATATTTCCTACAATAGACATACTATTAAATCTACCCTAATTACTCCTATAAATCACGGCAAATGCGTGGCGATAAAATAATTTTGTTAGCTACCCTTTGTATTATATTACAATCCTAAGACCTTTCACTACCTTGATCTATGTGAAAAAACTCCATATTTTTATTAAGAGCTTCTAAACTTTTAAAAACACTCCCAAATTTTGTAAGATGTTCGTTATCTTGGCATATGACGCCGCGTCATTTGGTAATTGGTTCCCGAAAATTCGGGGTCAAAGTACTGATCTCATTTTCATGGGTCAAAATGTCCAATAATAAATTCACATACTTCCTTCTTGACGTCTTTTTAATTATTATATCACATTGTGTGGATCAGTTCTTTTCGCCTTCCCAAGTTTTCTCAACGAATAAAGGTAATAACCTATTACATATATTCTGGACTTATAACATAAGAAAATAAGTCATTTGTTTTAATTTAACACATCGTCTTTTTTAAGAAGAACTTATTTTTTCGCGTTGTTCCTTGAATAGCAAAATTACTATGTTTTATGTGTCAGATTTGCCCCTCAGCGGTGACATTCGATATCCCTTCCAAGGCTCGAAATGGAAAGCACCATAAGTCAGTAGCTTTACAGCTTTAACCAATATACAGTGTATAAAATAAGGTTGTCACAGTTTTCCTTGCTATTCGTTCTGCCATTCCCTCAGTTTCCCATTTCAGTCCTAACTATTCTGCAAAGATGTCTGTAGGATGTCACGTAATCCCTATCTGTTTGTAAAATATTACTGTGTCCTCGAAAATACGTTACTTTATGCAGGTTTATCTTCATTAATGCCGACTTCAGGGACAGATACGCTTTTGTTTGAACGTAGAGCAGTCATTAAGAAAAGTATTAATATTATTATATGACAGCATTACTGACAGCCTTCTCGGATTTCGACTTACACTTCTCTGTAGACAGCATGGGGCGACGATCCTCACGAGGTGCAACTTTCCTGCATGAAACATTTCTTGTTCATTCACAGTACATTTCGTCAGCTGCACAATGGAAATATTCCCTTCAGGGAACAGAATGGAATTACATCCAAACATCACGAAATTATTATTCGGTTTCCATATATCCGGTAAATCCGAAGTTGAAAATATAACTTACGTAACGGAAAGCAAAAGAAAGGAACTGTGCCACGTGCCTCCATTCAAAATACAGAATGAGGAGAGAACCTCTTTTTATTTGCAGTATTTAATACATCCAATTTTAAATGTAAACATGATGTTCTGAAGTTTCATAAGGATTCAGATAAAGACAGATAAAAAACCACAATAATAAATTCCTAAACACAGTGACTTAAATTGTTGAGAATCTGTTTCTTATCAAACTGTGTTCGTTTACAATGTCCTTGTAATTTTAATAAAGCTTTTGTGTACGCCTTTGACATTGAAAAACATTAACATTTTCTTAATAATACCTGGAAATGAAAGTATTTTATTAACACGATATAAATAAAGTAACATATTAATATTTTTACGGAATGGAATTTATTTCATTATCTCGTTCGTGTGTTACTCCAGCCGCCTTTTTTCCTCCCTAACGACTTTTCGTGAAGTGGGAAGAATTTCATTAAAACATGATATGAAAACCACAACATCAGAATCCACCTCCAACTAGTATACATACACATGAATTTTCTGCAATATTGTGACTGTGAAAATCTCCGAAGTTTGAAGGAAAGTAGCTCATCGCCGTAAAAATATTGAAATTGTAAGTGTAATAAATGCTGAAAAATTAAGGTAAGTTAGAGGAAGTTCCTGAAAATAGCATTGCAGAATGACGCAAGACGTAATGGAAAATTTCTTCTCCATAGGAGATAAGTAATTCACATAACCGACAGTCTGCCGGCTGAATATTCCGTCAGCTGCAGGTGAAAGCAAACTTAGTCCGAGTTGGGCCTAAGTTCATCGAACCTTTGTCACTACAGTTCGTCAGAGTTAAAGGAAAAACAACTTTGTTCGGTCCTTCCTTGAGTTTTTTTTTTCACAAAATATAAAAAATTATAGTGTATGAAATCTACATTTACTTCTTAATTCAGCAATGGTAAATAATAATAAAACACTCGTGCTAAGCAAGGTAATCTAGTGTAAAATATGCGGAGAAATAGATTAACAATTTTTTTACTTACTTTAATTTTTTCTAGCCTTTATTTAGAACTTTAAACCTCTGAAAATACATGTATTTAATAAGTTGTCAACAAACTACTTATAATAAAAATATGCAGCAAATTCACAAAGCCTACAGATTCAGATTAAAATATAGGCATATCTAATAAACTCGATATTATTATCAGTTTCCTTTTGTACAAAATAAACGATAAAAGTTTTTGTGGCTTAGAATTTAAATTTCAATCCAATGCGTATATTTTTAATTTATGAACTGACGGAATAATGTAAGTTTCTCAGAGAACGTCAAAAGAAACTGCACATATTTATTCACAAAACGTGCACGCTGCTATCATGCGATTCATCTCACTGCTTGGCTTTTATCTCTCTGTACTTGCTGTAAATGCATGAGCTCTCGCATTGTGGCACATCATTAATCTCAAATTCGTCCAACCATTCATTAAATTCTCGATATATCCGACCCCAGAAACGATGGTGATACTGCAGCACTCTCAGATTGTGAATGGCAAGCCAGAGGGCTCTTTGGAATTTTGAAGGTGATGAATGTTAATTGCTTCTAAATAATTCCACGGAGCACGGTCCCACTTGAAATCCAACAGATCCTCAGCTAGCAAAGTTTCATGTGTCTCGGAAGATGCAGTACATATTCACCAGAGCCCACCATTGACCCTTGTGTTGAACCCCAAGAATACAGTGCACCTTTTCCAATCCTAGTGTGTTAAGAACTTAAGATATTCCATAAAGAACTGGAAAATACGTATACATATATATACAGTGTTTAATGTGGTGATCTTACATGAATAGTTAGATAAGCTCCGTGTATAGTCTAGGCACGCGGTGGCGCAGTTGGTTGATGTAGTGCTCTACAAGCCGGAAGGTCGCGGTTTAGATTTCCGATGGTGTCTTTGGAATTTTTCATTGACATAATCCTTTCGGTCGCATTATGGCACTGGGGTCGACTCAGCTTCTAAAAGAAATGAGCACCAGGAGTATTTCATGAGGGTGAAGGCGGCCGGTGCCTAAGGCTGACAACCTTACCACCTTCATGTGCCGATTGTCTAGAAAACTGGGAGCCTCAACCATCTGGAACCCTAAGGGCCTGTCCAGGCCTGTAATGGGATTGCTTTAGCTTTTACCGTGTATAGTCTAACATTACTCTTCGTATGCTTGTTTAAAGTTTCTTAATGTGAAGAGAAAAGCTTCTTCTCGAGATTACAAACTTCCGCCCAGACGTATTTGAGGCATTTTCTCTTCTGGGATGTCACCTTAAACCCTGCTACAATCAGAAAATAAAGAGATAGAAGACAAAGATACATACAAAGTACAATTTTGAGTGGCGTTCAAAAATTAAGATGTGCGACGTCATTCTGTTTGTGGAAAACAAACCTTCCATTTTCTGAACAGAAAGAAAAAAAACATGATATTGGAATACATCCAAAATCCAATACGTCGATACAAACGCGCTTCAATTCCCATCGTCCAAGAGCGACCAGCGGGTACATTTCACACTCGGAATTTTTACCACGGCGCATAGCGGAGTGAGAAATGAAAGGAATGTTGACAAATGGAAACAGCGGGAAAGCGTACCGAATTAGACCATTTCTGCAGGAAGTCAGGAACCTCGCAGTATTGCAGAACGATATATGGCATGTACCGATGATTTGTAAGAGTGATAAAATTTATCGAACTTGAGTTTGGACCAATTTTTATGCCGTAACATTCGCGTTAAATTTAAGAACAATATTTCGCTTCGAAACAATTTTTATACATTTAGTAAATGGTCAGTAAGAAAAGAGTTTATTTTCCCGGCATGTATTTGAAGTTACTAATATAAGCTTATACCGAAAGTATCTACTGTCTACACGGTACATCTACTTTAAACAACTTGGTTTCATAAAGATCCGTTCTCGGAAAATATCGTCCAACCACTGGGATTTCAGTACACAAAGCGTTACATTCACAAAATGTAGACATATAGCAATGCGGGCCGTTCCTGTCTGTCCTTCCGTCCATCAACGTTTTTCACTTATGTGCTATCATTCGGATTTCGATGGAATATGTCATTTGTAAATATGCGTTTAAATAAGTAAAACTGATTTAAAATCACTTTAAGGTGGTTCGTTTATATACCGTCACTAAACCCATATCATCTCGGTGCAGTTAACTTAGACAACACTGAAACAATCTAATTTCGCAAGTGAGTGACTGAGGATTCAGGTCTTCTCGAATGTGACGCTGATTCATTGGGCGGGAGGCTCCAGAAGCTCCAGATAAGCGCAGCGCTTTCATCTTCAATATTCAAGCAATTAGAATCTTCTCCTTGGACTGCGTTACTCTAATCCGTCGGGAGCCACTCGCCCTCAGGCACAGTGTCACATCCCAGAAGAACTGAATCCTCATCAACACTGCTTTGAGAATTTCAAATCTTGCAACAAGTAATTATTTGTCAGTCGCGACGTAGGCATACAATTTTATACTTACTTTTTCACAGAACCTTTCCTGTATTTACTTCAACGTTGTGTAATATAATGAACAGTAACTTATTTTTATGAACATATATTTCGTCTATTCTTGATATCTTATATAAATAAACTGTGAATAAGTCTACATTCGTACAGTGGCGTATATTATCACATTGTAACGCGGTAGAAAGGCGAGGTAAAGTGGGGAATTCCCTGGTGGCTTGGAAGTGTGATAATGAGTTCTCCGGTGAAGCATCAGAAAAAAAGAGACAAGTAAGACAAATTAAAACTACCACAGAGGGAAGGAGGTTTAATTGAAAATGAGAAGAGGAAAACATACCCCAGTACAGAAACGCCATAGCTGACACATCGTATTTGCAGAGAAGGAAAAACTATGATGATCCTCTAAAAGGAGAGTGGGGTCTGTTAATTCCCATGTTATTAAAAAAAAAGCAAAGAAATGTTATAAATCAGACACTTTGAAATATATCTCAATTACTCATGGAAAAATAGATAGACTTCTCTTGGGTTGAAAGTAACGTGAAGGTAATCAAAAATAAATGTAATTATTGAGCGAATTTTAACACATACATTTAAAATCGTAGCAAAAACTAGGGGTTTAAAGTGCTGTGGTAAAACTTATAACTATTGGTTATAATAGGGTAGAATATTAGGATTATTAGTAAATAATGAACTAGAAATAATGTGGTAAGAATTGGTCGTGGCATAATTTCTGAAGCTATCCCACATTGCGGAGTTAAAATATGCAGTAAAATTCTTCCTGTCCACGCCATGAAGGCGTATAGGGGGGAGCGTAAATATAACGCCACTTATTCTTAACCTCGGCACTATGTAGACGTATGACGTCAACTTCACTCGTGAGCCGCTCCAATCCCCGGAAAGGACACCGGTATCCATTAAGCAGGAGGTTGCGTAGGCTCCAGACCCGGTCTGGACGGTTTTTGGAAAATGAACTCTCTTTTCATCCTATCGGGACCCTAAACCCCACGCCTTCCAACTTTTTGCTAGTCGCTATACCACCTACTGAAGTAAACTCTCAGGATATCGGTTCAGAATGTCCAGAATTGTTAGCAGGATTACCAATTACTCCACCGTGACGGTGCGACATTTTACTCACCATAATAAGTAGTAATTTTTAGAAGGTAATTTATGTATAGCAACATAAAGAATGGTAATCCTGTAATTTAAATTTCTTGAAATTAATATACATGTTAAAGGAAGTGAATTTATTAAAGGGATTTAAAATTGGAGGGGAGGAAATATGCTTTCACTTGAAAATCTTCACACACATCCTGCAGAAAGAAAGAAGTTCGCGTAATTTATCAGGAGAGAAATTCTTGCATGTTCAGCCACATAAAACTTCAAGCCACTGGACGAGAGCCATGTGGGTATCAACAAAAGGAAACTTCTACGCTGAGTGCTTCAAAGTTATTACTACGGAGTTAAAACCTGTGCCATGCCAAAAAAAAAAAAAAAAAATTCCAAGAGGCAGGAGAATTTGAGAAGAAATAATGACCTTACTGCACTTAGGATAAGATGCTCAGTTGAAATTTTAATGTAGCTCTTCTTATAAGGAAAATTCCTGTAACAATTTATTGAGTGCTCTTAAGACAAATTGTTTGTTTCTAATGATACGAGCAAAGGCTAAAACACAAAACCAGGTTTTCTGCTTTTACGTACACTTTATTTAGAATCCTAGAATCCGTAATAAAGCACGTAAGGAAACAATAGTTAGCCTGACTAGCATAAAATACTACGTACAGCACCACTGGAACTGTGAAGAATATGATTTAACTTAGTCCTGTTAAAATTTATGGCCACAATAGATACATGAAATACTGCTAATAAAATGTACTTTCATCCTTCTTATACACAAATAAATGCCAAAAAGTATGCTTTGCAATTGTTGCAATTATTTCAAGAAACACGTATTTTGTCCGCAGTGCACTCTTGTGATTTAGGCTAAAAAATAGAAGTGTTACATTCAATATTTCACGGAATTAAATTCCCTCTGCTAAATCTGAAAATTGTTTCAAATTATTTATTTTCTGTGCTGTTGTTAACTATAAGAAAATATGGAAGGTATAGTAATTATTTAAAAATATTGGCCTTGTATAATAGTTAACATTTCTACTATGTATTTGGGATGTCATGAGCTTACATCTTGCCTCGTACACCGTCTGTCCTAACTGGTGTTTTCCGTGTTTTTTCTGAATTCTTCCAGAAAATGATGGGACAAAACTTCACATCCACCAAGATAGCCTTCTTTCTTACAATTTCCAATCAATTATTTTCTTCGATGATACTTAATCTGAGCTCTTGCAAGTGTCGTTAAATTCAACTCTTTATATTTATTCGGAAAATCCGTCTATGATTTTTCAGCGGAGAGAGGATTATTTCTTCGTCTTTAATATTACAATTTCATTAGTTTCTTTTTTTTAGAAATTCGTTTTATAATTGTATTATTTTTGTAACTTACAAATAACATCTTGCCGAAATAAAATGATCAGCGATGTTTTTTTTTCTACGATTGGATTACATCTTCCGATTGATTCTGTTTTTACAACTCCAAATTGCATTCTACATCCCACTTTGTTATTTCAGTAAATATCTTCCCCTCTTCAACACTATGAAGCTTTAAACAATATTGTAGTCACACTGTATATTCAAGTTTCTAAGACATTAGCTAGCTGATTGAAAGGAGGAGATGAGATAATATTTGGAACTTTTCTTCCGTAGATGAAATCTAAGAGCATTTCGGACCACGCATAAAAATTTGTTTTTTTTCTCGCTTAGTTACTACTACTGCTACTACTACTTTTTTTTCAATGGCTCAACAGCCCCTTGGGGGACTAGGCCGCCTCATTTTTCGAGGCTTCACGATCACACTCAGTTAGACACACCACACTCGGTAGGACTCCTCTGGACGAGGGACCACCCCGACGCAGACACCTCTACCTGACAACACACAACACTCACAATAGACAGACATCCATGCCCTAGGTGGAATTCTAAACCACAATCCCAGTAAGCGAGCGGCCGTAGACCCACGCCTTGCTACTACTACTAATACTAACACTACTACCACCACCACCACCACCACCACCACCACCACCACCACCACCACCACCACCACCACCACCACCACTACCAGCACCAGCATTACCACCACCACCACCACCATCACTACCACCATCAATACTACTATGACTACTACTATCAGAAAAATAACGTAGTGGTAACTTCAGAAATTTCAATAGTATTACCAAGAAAAGCAACAAATTAGATGGCAAACATTTTTATTTATGAAATATTAAACGGAATGCTTTTCCCATGACTGATTTGAAGACTAGTGGCAGCGTTAACACTTTTAGTAGCGCACAAGTAACAAGTACTATTAGTAAAATAATGGAACCTGAAATATATGTGTGAGAGGGTAAAGTCACTGGTGTCCACGTGCTCCAATTAACATCACAATATGAAGGTGGAAGTATAGCTCCAAGCATTCTTAATCTCAGCACTATGATGGAAGGGAAATTTAGCTTCACTCCTCTACCGCTTTAACCCTGCCAAATGACCCCAGCATCCATTTACTAGGAGAATGAAAGGGCTCCAAAGAAGTCTGGATCATTTTGTAGATGAGATAAAATGTTGTCACTGTTGGCAATCGAACTCCGAGACCTCTGTCTTCTCCAGTTCTGGCTTAGACACTGAAGTTCACATTATATTTATCGTGCATTTTTGTACAATTGATTAACTCACACCAACAAATGCACCAAAACGAGTTTGTCACTGATTTCTTTATTAAAAGTTTTCCCCAATACGCATTTCGGCACTTCTATATTGCCATCATCAGGGGGATCGTTGGAGTTTGTACATAGACCAATGTTCTTGAGTTACATCAGAACAGTTGTGTCAGTATTCGTTATTACCACTTTGTATAAAATTGTATAAAATTGTAAAAAATTGTACAATAGTAGCGCTGTTAAATTGCTAAAATTAATAGTAAAACAGTGTGGTATATTATTTTAAACTACATGCTGTGATATAATTCATAAATTATTGGCAGCGCGGTCCGGTGTGCTGTTTTGTGCCGGTTATCTGTGTGTATTGCTGTGTGGTAGAACCTCCTTCTTTCGTGTCTGCGTGGCTTGTCACATGGCTTGACACTGAAGGTTGTAAAATATACTCCTAAGCCATACCTAGTCCGATTTTATTAATCCTGAAACTTTTGTTGATGACACTTTTCCTATGGATCAATAGTTAACGAACTCCTATATGACAGTGGTCATACTTCGTATATCATGTTGTTCAGAATATTTCAAAGTGACCAGATAATTTCTCGGTCGAATAACTAGCTCTTCTGATTTTGTATTCGGGATATCTTGGTACCAGTTTTGAGCCCAAAAGGCGGCTATCCGGGTAGATGTTTTCACGGCCACCCTCAGTCCTTCCAATAATGCCACGATTTCAAATTAGAACAGCACTGCATCTTAAAAATTCCTTGAAATGCATTCCTTTTTGATCAACCCATTATTCGACGCGACCTAATCTGAGGTTAGGGGTGACCAAAACGCGGCACGCACACGTCACTCTTGCGGCTGGCTGCGTTTATTGAGACAGAGAGCAGTGTACGTTTGAATTGACGAATATAAAGTCTTGGCTTTTGCATATGTTTTGTCCTAAAGTGCGGCATCTGATTGTCCTATAGGTGGTTACACCTGATGTGAGCTATTGTAAACTTCGATAAACAAGCCATAAATAAATAAACTTTTAAAGTTATAGAAATAAGCATAACATTTTTATTGGTTATTTAAAAATAATTAGCCCTTTAAATGAAAGTAGGCTCACGTAATAACCTACACAATATGAGACACATATAATGGAGTTTCTGTGTATCCTCCTTTATCAAAGTCTAAAAGAAGTATATGAAGAGTAAAGTAATTTATTTTTAAGACTTAAAACACTTAAACGAATTATAGAAAGTAAAATTAACATATGCTAAATTTGGATTCCAAAAATGCTGTATACGAAATTTAGTCAAAATATGTCAATACGCTCCTTAGTTAAAACGGTCCTTTTAGGCCCTGTAGAATCGGTGATATATAATTATGATAACATAGACGTGTCTATGTCAATTTTAACCAAAACATGACAAAGAACTAATCTCTGGCCTAATATAAAGCAGCTGATAGAATGGAGTGCATACGTTTCTGAATAGCCCCACAAATGCAATGTAGGCTACCAGAGTATTTAAAATTATTTTACGTTTAGAGATTTAAATAGTCATATTACCCTACTGGTTACGGATTCTAAAATTATTGTTTGAAATATTAAAGTATAATAAGCCTGACATTTGTAGAAAATAGCAGATAATGGGAAAAGCCTAACAATATAAATAAAGAAGCCAAATGCCTTTGCTAGATTGACAGAATGAAATAATTTAAGTGATAAAGTTTTTGGTTCCAATATTGTACCCAGTGAACACATTTACAACAGTTGGTGGTCACAGATGTTTTTGGATGTTTGTTTAAAGTTACAAATCAGGAAAGGAAGGCTACCCTACTGACTGAAACCATGTTCTACGTCGACAAGTTGAGCAGATGGAGCAATTTGGCCGAAGCAAAACTTTCCTTTCTTCGGAGCGATTAAGGGTACAGTCGTGGTCTCCTTTGTAACTTTCAGTGTAGGATGCTGAATTAAGACACGTGTTTGTGCTCCTCGTCTGGCATGTTGCCCTAAACTTCAAATCGGCTCAATTATTGATCCACAGTCTATCGTGTTACGTTGGCATAGAAGGCACCTCTCTCATCATTTTCGGTATCACTGATGCTGAAACAGCACCATATTGCTCATCTGACTCCCTTTCAACCTTTGTCAGGAGGCATAACTAGCTTTGCGGTAAGAGTTAAACAAACCATGATCTAAATTAACAAAGAGTGGGGGTTTTCTCTTTGTAAATTCTCATGTTTTAGGTGTTAAGATAGTCAACAAGTTTCAATAAAATTAGTTTTATCGTTTTACCCAAAAAAGGTGTAAGATGAATTTAGTTTGTCTTTGTCATTTTCTGAAATATTGAAAGAAAATGGTGTAATAGAGAAGAGATATGCTTACTTCGAGGTAGAATACGGATGTTTCATGTTATTTAGCTGGAAGCTTTAAAGGTTAAAATTCAGATCTAAAGGTTTAATGTTCTGACAAATGACACATCATACAAAAATTTTAATACATATAAAATATACTCTCAAAAAGGTTTGTGTCACGTGTGTGAAGGAATTTTCGATATGTTGTTATAAGTACATAACTAGATCAAATGAAATATATTTTAAGTCTCTGTTCAACAATTAAACGAACAAATGCACTTTATTTCTTAAGTATGTCCATTAACCCTACATATGTTTCGGCTGCAATAGAGGTCTATTGCAGCCGAAACATATGTAGGGTTAATGAACATACTTAGGAAATAAAGTGCATTTGTTGGTGTAATTGTTGAATGTTATCAAAATGCACGATGAACACAGCGTAAAATTTAAGTCTCTGTATTGTGGTAGTGAGTTAGTTGGAGTATCTTGGCATAGTGTAATTACTTATCTCTGTTATATACATGATGTTCCAGAACAAAAGAAGGGTTTTATTTTCTTTTTATTTGCAAATCGCAAAAATATGCTTGAATTTGGAGTGACTGCAGGGGTCTTCAGTGAGGGTGGCAGTTTTACAGAGACATAATTGAGAGATGGAAGACACTGAAGCCACTAAAGTTTCAGTCGCTGTAGGATATCTGCGAATGTAAAGAAAAAAATGAAAACACTAGTTTGGTCTGGAATATTCTGTATATGAACCACATTTCAAACATTTGTTTCCACTTCCAAACTTACACCTTGATTCTCGTTTCTTAGGTATTTTTTACCTGGTTTGTCTGTCATATTATGTTTTGTGAAGGGCAGTTCGTTGTGCTGCTCTTTTATTTTATTTACTTACTTTTGACACCAGCAAACTGGACTTAATATTAAGGAAGAAGTTAGTAAAGTGATACATTTGGAGCATAGTTTTGTATGGTGCTAAAACCTGCATACTTTGGAAGTACATCAGAAATACCTGGAAATTTTTGAAATGTGATAATAGACAAGATCAGTCGGACCGATCTTGTGAGAAATGAAGAAGTATTACATAGAGTCAAAGAGGAGAGCAATATTCTACGTACAATAAAAAGAAAGGCTAACTGGATTGGTCATATCTGCCTTCTAAAACACGTTATTGGAGATAAGATTGAAGGAACGATAGAAGTGACGGAAAGACTAGGAAGACGACGTAAGCAGCTACTGGATTACCTTAAGAAAACGAGAAGATACTGGAAATTGAAAGAGAAAGCACTAGACTGCCTTGTCTGGATAAGTCGCTTTGATAGAGGCTATGGACTTTTCGTTTAAGACAGACCGCAGGATGAACGAGTTCTGACAACAACTGGGATAATTCCAGGAAAGAGTAGAATATTTATGTAGAGAGTTAAGGTGAGAGCTGTTTATGCTTTTTATACAGACGAGTATGAAAAGCGTCTCGGATTATGCACTAATAGAAATTCACAGGAATAATTAACTAAAGCAGTATGGTAATTGAGTTAAACTTTATTGAAGTAATTCAATTTAGGGTACAGGGAAGTGGACTAGTAAACACACCTTGCATTCCCGAGTTCATTATAAGGCACGGATCTTCTGGACCAGCTGAAAGACAATGAGGTTCTCGGAAGGAGTCTGCTTCTGCGAAAGGCAAGCATATATACAGGTAAACATTGTACTGGAAATTACTGTAGTGTGGTTAAGGAGTGCGCTTTAGAGAGCTAATTGTCAGTGAGAGTCTTAATAAGCTCTGGAATATATAGAACAGATGTAATGAGAAATACGGCAGCAACAGTACTGGGGAGAATAAATAGAGAAAACTATAAAGCTTGGTTTGGTGAAGAATGTCAACAAGTCACAACAGACAAAATTTTGCACATAAAATAAAGTTGCAAAGAAATCATACGAAAAGCGCTATAGAATAATATTACACTACTATAAGGGAAGAAATAAAATATATACAAACAAGAAAAATGGAACAATGAAGACGAATTGAAAGAATTAGAACCTCTTAGATATATGAATTATAGTAAGGCTAGTTATCAAAGTATAAATAGAAGCCTCAAGGAATTTAAACTTGAGATAACACTTTGTAAAGATAAAAATGTTTACATTTTGATCCAAAACATTTGGTAATCAGACGATTGATAGAACACTCTTACGAATTGCTAAACCCTGAAGAACATGAGCACAGGAATGTATAAACACAGAGTCCAAGGACCGCCCAGAGCCACTTCCAAAATTAAAGGAATTAGAAATAGCCATTATAAAGCTTAGAAATGATAACGCTTTCGGGACAGATTTTATCCAGGCAGAATAATAACAACGACTTGACCACAATTTCTTAAAAATAATTACTTATAAATTAATGGTAAAATGTTGTGTAATGAGGAAATTCCAGAATAATGGCAAGTGAGCATAATATGTTCAATACATAAGACAAGTGACAGCAAGCAAAGTGTTCTCCAGTGTTTTATTTAATAAACTACAAAGTATGTAGCAGATAATGATGGTGACTAGGAGTGTGGATTTCGTCATGGAAAACCACTACGGAGCATAATTTTAGCTTAAGACAAATAATTGAGAAATGTGGAGACTGGAATTGACACGCATAATTTTTTCGTAGACTTTAAAAAATTTAAAGCGCCGTAAGATAATACAAAGAGAAGTCAACTATCTGGCAATGGAGGAAATGAAGGTAATGAGTTAGTTAACTTAGCTAAAGCCACAATAAAAGATACAAAATACCAAATAAGGTGTCAAAGAAAGCAATGTCAGCATATTAGAGTAAAAATTGGCGTCCGTCGAGGCAAGCCCTATGATGCTTACTCTTTAATGTAGTACTAGAAAAAGTTGTAAGAGATGCCAAACTTAATATGAGAGGAAATATCTTCAATAACTCAGTACAAATACTCACATATGCAGATGACACAGATAGTATATATAATACGCTCCCAAGCAGCACTGAAAGAAGCTTTTACTACGCTGGAAAAAGCAGCAGGAGAGATGCACTTAACAGTTATTGAAAGGAAAACTAACATATGCGAATAACTAATGGGGACTGCAGGGACAGTTCTGCGTACATAGAAATTGAATCATATTAATTTGAAACAGTTCACAGTTTCAGTTACTTGGGCTCTGAGATTAATTGTAAAAATAATATGAATGTAGTAATTAAAAAGCACATTATCTCCGCAAGTTAACATTTTCATCATCTAAAAGGCTCTTTAAATGAGATCTAATTTCACGAAAAACCAAAATATTATTGCAAAAAATATTAATAAGGCCTGTAGTTACATGTGCTTCAAAAACGTTGGTGATAGCAAAGAATAATGAAGAAGGTGCTGGTTCCTTCCAGAAAAGGATTTATAAGTGCCTGTTTGGGGCAATAAAAGAGAATGGTAAATGGAGGAGAAGTATATGGAATGTGTAAACAATATAATGCTATATATATATCTGGGAAAATAAATTAGAAATAATAGGAAAGACTGAGCAGGGAAAGTGACATGAATGTACGACGAACGAGATCGAAATACAATACTGATAGCCAACGAACGAGATCGAAATACAATACTGATAGCCAGGCCAATAGGAAAAAGAGGGATTGGAAGGCGAAAGAAGAAACGGCTGGATAGTGTGGATAAAAAACAGCAAAAATAGGAAAAAGAGACTGGAAGAGACAGGCTATAAACAGGGATAAATGGAAACAGCTTCTGAGGAAGGCGAGGGCCCACCCGGAACTGTCGAGCCGATGATGATGAAGATTACGATGACGATGATGTTGATGATGATAGTGATGAAGTTGATGATGATAGTGATGATGTTGATGTTTAAAGAGTGGTGTATATAACGATACTGTCAAGTACTAAGGTTATGTAGCGTCGGTGATAAATGAGTATGGAGACAGATGGAATGATAAATAAAGGAAAATATCTAAGGAATCGGAGAAGAACTGCCCCCATTTCCACTGTTACCAACACAAGTAGTATACTAGCTATACTAGTTGGCCTGATATTAAAACCGGGTGTGCTCTCTGAGACGCCGGTGTATAACCAACCAAACCATTGCACGTATTGTAAAAAAATTCAAGAATTAATAAAGTACTCTTTCCTTTTCCAACACATATGATGAACTGACTGAGACGTATCAATTTATGCGAGACACAAACACTTCACAAGTAGATAAATGACTGTTTCAGATTTTACTGTGTAAATTCTACGACTGATAGGGTTAGTCTGAATTTACTACATTTTCATCGGCGTACCTGTACTGGAGTGCGGAGTAGAGGGCGAGACCGGCAGATTTTGATTGCTAGCAGTGCGGAACACTGAACTAATTTATTTTTAATTTGGCTGAAAGCTGTACGGAAGCTGCATGTCTCTTTGATTGACAAGCAGTGAGAACAATGTAATTCACAATAGTATAGTATCAGACGTAGCATTTAACAAACTTCGTTGTTTTTGATTATTATGTAGGAGAGTAATTACTTCGCATTCTGGCAGTGCTTATTCTTAATGTTTTTCAGGCGGAAAAAGTATTCAACAAGGGCTGATCGCAACAATCATGAAGAACAGTTGCAAAGATGGCGATTCTAAAGAATCAGTCATATGACGAAGCTGAAAATTGAGACTCGAAAGCAACTTTGCTAATTCAAATCAGTTCATGTAAGAAAACATTGCAAAATAAAATTTGTTTCTTCTTAGTGAATTCAGTCAAGTATGAACCTGAAAAATTGCGAATATTTAAAGAAATAACATTTAAAGTTAGGTTTACTTTAATACCACAAGTCTGCATAATATAGTGCTATTGTGAATTAATAGTATTTGAATCTAATAATTGGAATGCATTATGTAAGCATATATTAAATCTTAATTTCCTTTCCAAACGCATAATACCTAGTTTTATTTTTATACAGCATATATCTATTTAACGTTTCCCATACGAATAGTTGTTTATAAATATCAATTGTAGGATTAAATTCAGTCTTCCCGACTGCGTATAGCACTGCCGTTGACAATCTGACAGTTTGTCAGCAAGAAATTCACAACTTTTTGTGAAACCCGTAGTTTTATTATCGTGTTTACAAGCGTCTAATAACCCCCCCCCCCCCATTAATTAAGGCTATAATTCTACAACGTATTATTTAAGGTCAGTTTAAATATTTTCCTCAAATTCATTACGAGATCTATTCAGTTATTTCTTCTTCCAGATTTTCAGCTAAAGCTTTGTATAAGTTTCTCATCGCCCAACCAACTGACAGAAATAAAAATTTTCAAGATTTACCCCTTAAAACCTACTGGTTTATATACGTACCGACAGATTTTACACCAACAAATCTGCATATTCTCACGTTGTTGATGTATTTTCTGCCATTCTCACACTAAAGAGCCACATTTCCCTATATAATATTCACCTATTGTCCTTCCGATATGGAAGCACCTTATTTCCTCTGCGAAGTATAAACTGAATCTTCATCTATAATGCAAATTAATTTCACTGTTTAAGGGGATGAATTGTCATATAAAAGGGCGTATTTTTATACTAAAATTATTAATAAACTGATTAATATATACCTAAAGTGTTTATTACATTAATAAGTATCCGTAATAATAGTCCGTATCGAAAGATATTCAACTCTGAAGAGACATTAGATCTTTGATAAAAAATCCTACTGTAAATTTAAGAATGGAAGGTTTCAATAGGGGAAATATTATGGGATAAATTAACACCATATTTTATTGTCTTATCCGCCTGAGTGTTAGAAAAATTTTTAAGAGCTTTATAAAGTTACTAAAATTGTGCAAATTAATTAAATGTCATGTGGTAAATAATTTTACGGGAGAAACATGCCTCCCCTAATCGAATTATGTTAAACCGCAAAGGAATTTGTTTTTTGTCCGCTGAAAAAAGTGTGAGGAGAAAGAGAACGGAGGTAGATCACCTTTCGAAAGTACATACATACAAGCGTATAAAATGATGTTTTATGTTGAGGGGAATTGCAAGTGTAACGTGAACTTAATAAGACGTCGAAGGTAAAAGTTTATAAATAACATCTTTCAGTCCTTCTAATATTTTAAAACTCAATTTTTTTATTCTTGGTAAAAGAACTGACACGTCTTAGGCGATATATTTTTTTAGTCAATCAGTTCATCTACGCCTAGACAGCAAAAAAACCCGCTCAACAACAAAGAATTTTGTACTGAGCAAATATGCACACAACACCTGTGCAATGCAGTAGGATGGAATATAAAATCTTTCTACAATTATTAACAAACTACGAAATTCTTACCAACATTTGGTCTTCCCTGAAGTAATTACGTTATATTATTCTAATACGCCAGAAAGAAAACTGTATTCATGTTACGTATCTACTGTAAACATAAGTCTATTTATTGAAATATAAACGACTTTTTCCTGTCCCATTACAGTAAAGCAGCTGTACTCATGTCCTGGGTGCTGAGCTGCGCTAAAGGGGATGTGAGCTCGCGAGCCTGGTAACACGTCACCACCAGGCTGGTCTTAACAAGCATCGTGTTTACATCAGCCAGGATCTAACGGTAGGCCCGTACAAATTTAAAAGATACCCTCTTATTGAGAAACGTTTGGTTTATATGCTTTATAATATAGATTTATTTCCATGGTTTTTTGTTACTCTCAATTTGCAGAGCCTGTTTTGGTGCTTGTGTCAAAATGTAATCTTAGAGATTGCTGCAGGGCTTGGAGCAGGGGAAAATGTATCGTTCCTATGGAGTACATACGCCGTTCTCCAGGCACTGTCTTTGTTTTCTTACCTAACTTTTCTGATGCCAGCTGTTTTCCCTCTTGAATATTTCTTAGAACGTATATCGGATTTATAATTCAAAGATCTATGTTTAGAAAACACAGTTTTATCAAACGCATAGAATGTTGAATCATTTAATTTCTGGACCGGGAAATTCTCATTGCGAACCTATGTGAACCTGTTACACCAGTCTATACAACAATTCTTTTCACAAGCTTTCGTGACGTATTGGCAATATTCAATGACGTCATAGTATTGATAGTAATGAATATAGTTTAAACAAACGTAAATTCAACAAATGTATTGATAGGCGTCAAGCTATTATCATCAATAAGTATAGGAACTTGAAGTGCAAGGTATTAAAACGTAATGCTAGTATATATTTTAAGCACATGTTACAAATTCCAATTGTAAAGGTTACTCGCATACTGTATAATATTATTTTGTGAGATCTCACAAAAAATTATTATGCTTTTGCCTTGTATTGAGTTTTTATATTACATACCTGATGATGGTCGAATGACCGAAACATGTAGTGTTTGAATATTTGGTGAACACAGGGTGTGCTGAAAGGAACACATGAAGTAGTTGGTTTTAAACTACATTCCCTAGGAGAGGAATGAGCAGTTGCCGTTAAAGTCGGTTACACAGGCCATGTCAATCACAGTACAAAGGCAGTTACAGACGCACTCAGACTTGGTGAGATGGTACGGCAGTCGACAATAACCTGATCGGCACAGATTAAGAGAGGCCGTTGCAAGGCGTGTGACGACTGACACTGATAAACTGTTAATAGTCACTTTAGGATTTTAGTGACAAACTACAGTCATCCCTCGCTTTTTGCGGGGGTTGCTTTCCAAGACCACCCGCGAAAAGTGAAAATACGCAAATAATTGAAAGCCCCACCCCAAAAATGTTGTAATATTTTTAGTGTTTGTCCTTATAATAACGTATTTTAATATTTCTTTTTATGATTAAATTTCATTTAGTCGCTTAATAACAAGATAATGAAAACATAAAATGGAAAATATTTTAATTTATTTTAACGCAATTTTAATGTAATTTCTGAAAAATTCAGGATATTTTTTTAATTTTTACCTTTGAGCGACACCGCGAATTCGCGAAACCGCGAAGTACGAACCCGCGAAAAGCGAGGGATCACTGTACACGCTCATACGTTATGGTGTCACGTGACAGTATCGAGTGTCATACAAATGGTGTAAACTTGACAGTCTCTATCTGAACAAATCTGAAGTTTTTGATCAAGGATCTTGTTTGATTATAAGTTTGTACAGCTATCTAGGAACATTTAAAGCCATTTTGACGCAATTATTTTCTCGCCAGAATATTATAGTGTAAGGAAAATTTAATGACATTAGAAAATATGACTTTATAAAATTATAAGTTTAGGAAAGACAGAGGTTAATAAGGGCATGACACAACTTTTTATTTGCATTACCAGCGCTACGCATATAATCCAGGACTCTGTGTCGCTTTTACGATAAGACGTTTAACATTTCTTCTCCAAATTTCAAATACATGAGTAAGATGGCACTGATACAGCCTTCCTCATTATTATTCAACAGTTTACCTCATTCATTACACAATACTATCCACATCCTATTAATTACCACGAAAGCAAACGATGCGAGGTAATTTTGTCGCGAGATATAATGCAGGTATAATAATGGTAATTAATTATATAATTAGGAACACGTATCTAATATTATATGTCATCATTTCTCACATAGAGGCCGGCACACAAAACACTGTCTTCGTTGATATCAAAGCGGAAGCTGATGAATTAACAGCTGCATATTACAAAAATGCAGTTAATTGTTTTTAACGGTATGAAACGAATTGTTTAACTCGCAGATGGTTTGGAATGTATTTTTTTTACTCTACGCAGATTTCGTTCCTATTTGTCTCAAAAAACTATAAATAAGGGTTATGATTCGTACGCGTAATTCAAATGACTGCAAAGAAACCTAGCTCGGTCTACTTCTCCGAGCTGAAGTAAATGTTTTCAAGCAAAATAGAGGAATTTTAATTTGTGAAGCGCAAGAGAGGAAGACGGACAGACTGACTGTTTGCTGCAAGCCACATTATTGTTTCTAAACTGCAGCATTTTGAACTCGAGTGACCTCTTTAAGGGTGAGACTTAATATGGCATTAAACAACACAACAGTACTGCAGTAAACGTGGCACTTCTCCGACGTGCTTCATTTAGATTCCTACACTAAAACACACTTCGCTGAAAACTTCGCCAATAAATTTGAATATAAATGACGGGAGATACAGAAAGTCGTATTGTCTGGTACTTTGCACGTTGTGGACAAAAAAATGAATAACTTTGAATGGACTACAATATTATTACTAAGTCGCCTCCATTATTGGACTATTTTCATTTTAATTAAATGTATTTACATTTATCAAAAGCAGTGCCTTATATGTTAATTTCCTTCGTAGTGTCTTACAAAGTAAGCTTTATATACTTTCCCTACAAAGAGTTTCATTAGAAATACGTACCTAAATAATCTCAAGTTTCTATATTGTTTCAAATAGGTCACGGCAATTTTTCAAGACCCCTTCCCATTTTATGAGTCTCAGCTATGCTCTCCCTTGTTGTTATACCATTCAGAGAACTGCCATCTGCAAATAAACTGAGGAACAAACAACACTGTTTAATTGAGTTAATCTGGTAGATTGTAAACTCACATTAAAGTCTCACAATATTATTACACTTATACATATGAAGTAACCACACACAGAACGTGGCAGTGTTAACCTTGAAGCCGTTCTGTCCTCATGAGAATAAGCAAATAACATGGATTTGTAATGTAATGACCAAACATTTCGACTTTATGACGTCACGCTTCTGAATATTAAATACTGCATTTAAGAGCCGGGGATTTGCTGTGCGTCATTACAGTTGTGAGTGGCTACCTGCATTAGAAGCCACCATAACATTTCGTTGTTATCCAAGACATAATTTCTCATAGCAGAGAAGCTGTTGCTTCGGCACTTCCTGAAGCAATTCCTGTATCCTATACAGAGCCTTAATTAACGTGATTACTCAGGAAGCACTTGGTACAAATGCGTATCATTTATAAATGTGAGTTAGATTCCCTGCTTCAAAGAGGAACAGGTGCAATTCTAGATGTTCTGCATTGTTGCTGACAGAGACATGGTATAATTCCGGTTTCAATTAAAAACCTTTTGCACCACCAAAGTCTTAATTCTAATAGAACTCTCATTATATTTAAAAAATGAAACAACTCTGGCCACTGCAGCCTAATCGCCAACAAGAATTTTATTTCTGCTGGGGATAGTGAGTAGTTTTAGGCACGTTGAAGCTTTCCGCACAAATAAATGTACGCGTATATCTTCATTCAAATTGTCCTTTACTCGTGTACAATTTTAACCAAAATTTAAAGGGATCGAAAAATGTTCATGCAGTTTAACAGCATAAAATTTCACGAAAATCCTTTCAGTGTTTGTCGAAAATTTACTTGCGTGATGAGGCACGGACGGACAGAGAAATTTTAACAGGCCCTACGCACGGATGCGAAAGTGCCTGCAAAGACGGGTACCATATAAATACTGTTTGCTTGTTTATAAAATACGTATTTATACGTATTTTATAAACAAGCAGTTATGACACCCCCTGAGGATGGCTTATCGATAAACTGAAACACGTGTAGGGGTTTTAGATATTTTATAGAATATTTTATTATTCTTACATAAATAGTGCATTTGGTTGGTGTAAAACAGTATTTATATTAAAAAATGCACGGTGAAATTAGAATAAAACGGGTACCATAGTCATTGACACTGCATTCTACATGCTCACGGGGCACGAGGAATAATGAACATAATTGCAATTGTACTCGTATTTCAGCAAATGTGCTGCATGCACGACCCTCACTGCGTCTCTGAAAGTCTGACTAAGACAACAAGATTGTTATATTATGCTGATCATTGCCTGAGGCGGGGCGTCAGATTTTCTTTCAGTAGAGAGCCACATGATCAATTCATTTGTCTGCAGACCGCATAAAATTTTACTAATAAGAGTTGTGAAGTGTAGCCTGCTGCTTATTAAAAAATGTGGATATTTCAGCAATAACACAAGCAGCGGTCAGATGGTTAGGTCTTACTGGCCTATTTGTTCATCTGTGATACCTAAAGGCTCAAGGTTTTTTAAAAGTCTCAGGGGGGGCGGTGCGATTTGGACGCCGGCATCTAAGGCATATCTGATAGTCACGATGGCTCTTCTGTTCTGTTTAGGTAAATGGATTTTGAGAGTGGCTGATTGTTTACTGACACCTATGATGTCGAGCGTCTGAAGTTTATTCGAGACATACAGTTCTAAGGTATTTGGCTGCAGTCCCAATTTAACACGGTTGTTTTGCGAAGAAAAATATATTAATGTATTGTGCTGAACCTGCAAATTATATAAGGTACATTGGAGATGTATGGTATTAAATGGCTGGCTTTTTTCTCCATACATATCAGCTGAATATTTTCTGATAGATTGTTGCGTGATTCGTTATATCAATATTACGTCGGACATAAAACAAATATGTGATTTGGCCATGGTTGCTACCCTATAAGAGAATATATAAGAGAATCATACTGATAATATATCACCATAAAAAACACACAATGTTAAAGAAGCACCCGACATTTAATTCCGCAAACCACAGTCATTGGTTAGAAGTGTTTATACAGTGGAGTAAACTGCTAATTTTTATAAAATATACTTAGCTATTCTGCCTCATAATATCAAAATAATTCCTTAATCTTCTAATACCATCAGAGGTTGGAGGTGTTTATAAAAGGAGTGATAATTTTTTTTCCTAAGAAAGAAGGCATGGTAGGAGAAACACCAAACTGAATGATAAAAATTTAATAATTTATATTCTGTGCTGAATACTTTCAGGGTAATTAAATTAAGGAATGTGAAATGATGAAACCTTTAATTACGTTTATAAACTATACACGTGTTCCTATTGTTACATACTAAAGTCTGAATGTTTAAAATAATCTTGACAGCGAAATTAAACAAGAACGGAATGTTTATGTTAAGTTTTGTGTATTGCAACTGAACTGTAGTTAAACTAGAAAGAGTATTCTCTTATGAGTTTCATGCAAGATATTTTGTCATTTTCTGAAGCAACAATCTTGAAGCCCTGTTTTTCAGTAAATCAGATAAAGGAGCCTTCGTAATTCACCCTGAATGTCTGAATTTAAATGAGTTAATTTTGAGATAAACGCAAGAACAAATAAATTACCATCCTAATAAAGTTATCAAGGAGCTTGTCTGTTCAGCCATTCCAACCTCGTCTGTTTATAACAGTTTGTTCAACGGTAATTACTCTCCTCTTCTCCGACGACAAGTACTTCTATGTTCTAAACCGTGACGTTGTATGAAATACGAGAGAACTAAACACGCAGTCATATATATCTATATATATATATATATAGATATATATAAATATTTCGGTTGCTATTTTTTCTAAATATTTTGTGAATAAGAAGTAAGTTTACTATAAGGAAATGTTCCTTAATGGCGCTTTTTCATCTACGGAAATAAGATTTTCGAAAGATAAGTGAAGGAAGACCTATGTCGTAAAAGAGCGCGAAATGGTTTTTGCTTATTGCAAGATAAAATCCTAGGATTTGAGAAAAATTTCGAGATAAGTCAGTTTCCGACAATGAATACTATTATTTCGTTTAATGTATCACGTATAGACTAGAAGCTTACATATTTAAAATGACGATACTTAACTGGTCGTTAAAATATGAAGTGTATATTTTTGCATCTGCTTGAATTTTCTTTAAATATATATTTGGGTTACAGAATAGTCTTCTCAGACTCCCATCTACCCAAATAAGATCTCAATGACAAATATGCACTACTATCTAATGACTAATATGCACTAATAGCTGACGAAATAACAGTGAGAGTGTGTAAATAATGTCACGATATTTAAGCGACTGGCTTTTATTTGTTCAGAGTATCGGACGAACTGCATCGAAAGTCTACAAATTCGTTTACGAGATTTTTACTGTATCCAGCGTTTATATTTTATTTAGTCGTATTTTTTCGCTAATCTTTCAATAAATCAGACTGGAACGGTGACGTAATCCACTGGACAGCCGAAGACATCAACAATAACGATGGGTTACTACTGAAGTGGGTGATCGATGTCACCAGTACCATGGATATTTGTATTTGTACATACCGCCTCTTGTAATGAATGGAAACAATGAGGTGAACCAACCACTGCAAAGGCTCAGGAATATTTCCATTTCTCTCTCTACCGGAGCACTTTTACCTGGGAAACCATACGCATGCAGTGGCTTTATAGAAGCCCTCTGAACCGTTGATTCTGATATACTCTTTGCTCAGTCGCACACAATATTGGCCTGAGCTTCCATTACTCAGATATGACGCCCTGCTTGTTACATAGTCGGAGAGTAAAGTAATAAAGATCGTTTTCTAAGGATTACATCGTTCCGGTACAATAATTAGAGCTGTTGGAAATATAATCCCCTGCAACCTTCTAGGATCCTTTTTCCAGATAACATTTCTCGATATGATCCTACTTAATCCTTCCCTATAAAGTTGTTCGCTGTTATTGTAGTCCGATAGGATGTGACTTCGTTTGTGCTACAACTATCGCATACGAATTATGGTATCCTCTATACATATACTACGTCCATAAAGACACAAATACATAATTCTCTCTTGCCAAACATAAATTTTCTCCTATCGTCTATGATAAGCCGTGCGTAATTTCGGTTCCTTTGTATAAACTTTTAAATCTACAACGACTTGGATTACTAATTCCTACTGTAATTTAGAGTAGCTTGTAATAGTAACCTTTTCAGCTGAAACCCTACGTGACTTTCGGCGTCTCTCTGTGAGGGTTTCATTCTCAGGGATATTTTAATTAAATTTAGAAAATGAATAAAACACAACGTGCTGGAAGAAATATTGGTCTTCCATCGGTGGAAGGACCTCATTCGTTGCTGCACTAATCACAGAAGCTGAAGACTTGATTTTTTCAGAAATATCAATTCGAGGTGGCGAAATATTCGTGTGACGGCAGACGTGGATTTCCAATATACGTCTAATAACGACAACAGTTTTCTTTCTTTTTCACACCGATGGCAGGTATTTCACTATCATTACGAAGAGCTGACTCAAAACATACATTTCAGACATCGGAAGTTGCAGAAATACCATTTCATAACGCTATTCGGCAAATAAAGTGAGGTTGGTGGTAACAAAGCCGTAAAGAATTAGTCGCCATGTCTGTGTTTTAGAACGTGAATTCTAGTAACTTTGTTAGTTCCAGCAATCGTTACTTATGGATGTATTATATGTCAGCCTTCAACAGTAACTACTTTACATATGTTCACGAAAGGGCATACATGTCAAGAACCTGAAGATGAAGTCTGTGCTTGCATTATTCGAGCTAAACTGTGCATGTCGGCCTCTCATTCCCTCCACCTGCCGTAATTAATTATCTTGGAAACCATCCCTGTCGCAGGAGGTATAAGTTAGGGAAGACACAAGAATTTGCGTTCGACCAGCCATGACACCCGTGGGCATAGACTGTGGGTGGTGAAAAGTTGGAGCTTGTACAACAAACGTTAGATCCTCGAAAGATTTAACATCTGAAACCAAAACGACTGTTACTGCATATGCAAATATACATCCAAACGATCCTTAGATGAAGTCAAACTTCCAGACAATTTAAAAAAAAAAAAAAAAAACTTTAAAATAAAATTTAATTGTTTGTAA
Source organism: Reticulitermes speratus (assembly GCA_021186555.1). Classification (NCBI taxonomy): domain Eukaryota; kingdom Metazoa; phylum Arthropoda; class Insecta; order Blattodea; family Rhinotermitidae; genus Reticulitermes; species Reticulitermes speratus. The sequence continues at coordinate 11,298,808 of JAJKFL010000014.1, forward strand.
ATTTACAAATAAAAATGTGGGCCGGGATAGCGTAGTCGGTATACCGTCATAGTACGGCTGGAAAGTCCGGGAATCGAATCCCGGTGGGGGAACCTTTTCCTTACCCGTCCAGATTGACCCTGGAACCCACCCAGCCTCCTGTACAATGTGTATGGTGTCTCTTTTCCAGGGGTAAAGCGGCGTGGGTGGCGTTAACCACCCACCCCCATCTAGCACCGAGGTTAAAGAAAGAGAAGAGCTATACCTCTACTTCCCCTCTCGGCCTTCAGGGCCTGTTATAGGTTGAACTTTACTATTTACAAATATAAAAGAGAAGATAAATGAACTGGAAAGGGTTAGGACTGGAGCTGTTGTAGCCGAGTTTGAAGTACTACATACATCTTTGGATTAGTCACAGTCTTGACCGGAATTTGAAACTCGCACCTACCGATTGCAAGTCGAAAGTGCCACAGCTTGAAAGAAAATATAATCAATTAAATTTTTATGGAGAGGGATGAGTTCAGTCTGAAGATGCATTGAGTTGACAATCCTTCCTCCAAAGAGACTGATATGTCTATGCATGATGTAAATAAATTATAATATTTTATTTCGTTTAAAGATACAGAGTGATTGTAAAGTGAAAACATGTGGTTAAATGACTATATCTCATAGACGGAGTGCTAAATTGCAACAATTCGTGTTCACGCTTAAAGCCTATACATTAGCATTTAGAGCCATACGGAGTGATCCAAAGTCAACATTCTTCTATACCACAAAAGTTAAAACCGCCTCATTCTTAGTATTAATGTTACAAACGCCCCATTATTAGTACTGTATCCTAAGTGACTTATAGCATGTAGAGTGAAAAACTCTCGCTTCCTCAAGCAAAGTCATTTCTTTGTTGCACCGTTAATACTAACAATGAGGTGGTTTCATCTTTCCTAGTTTAAGTGCACAGTGACTTCTGGATCACTCTGTATTTCAACTTAATCCTCAGCATGTTGTCCACATTCCTGTAACCTGGAAGATATAGAATCAAAAATTTTCCTAAAGAGATCGAGAAGAGCAGCGAAGTATCTTGATTCTTTTTTTTTCCGGTTCATGGTGTATTCTTGGTGTAGAACAGTCCACTTCGCCTTTGGCCCAAACCCACAACAATAAATCACGTGTAACATGTTTGGAACTTCGTATTTACTTATTTACTTTGCTTATGTATTTACTTTACAATCACTCTGTATATAACGTGATCAAAAATTCTTACTGTAAGAATTCTGATTGGTAAATATACTCGGAACACTACAATGCCTTTTATTTTGTTATTCTATAAACGAACTCTGATTTTGTGTTTCCTCAATTCGTTTATATAAGTAACAATTTATTTTTTATTTCCTTTTGTGAATTACATGTATACAAATTGGTCACCTGACTCACTAGTAATTTTCTATTCAACTTTCCATTTTCTGGATACCTTACTTATGAGTCTAATCTGCACTCTCAATAATCTTTTCGTTTACAGCATAGAGTTATTGCTGCTGTGATACAAACAAGCCGCAGTCTAGCCTGATAAGATTATTCTATGACTTTTAGAAGGTTTACTGAGAAATTCAGTGTTCGTTCTAAGAAGTGTATTTGCATTGTATTTGAATATTTCAGTAAAGCTGTTACAACTACTCCATCCTACGTCTGTGAAACGTGCCCTCTTCAAATGTACTAACTATACAATGGATATATTAAATGTAGCTTAAGGAACGTGGAGATGACGATATTAAAGAAAACAGACATATATTTGTGTTTACATTTGAAATTCAAAGCAGCTGGTCTATAGAATTCTTTATAGCACTGTAGATCTCTTAAAGCTCAGCTGCAGCTGACATCCAATTCTCTGTTATCAAGTTGCAGGGTTTCGGCTCGTCGTAATTTCCCAAACACCGCAAACAAAACCTAGTTTTAAGTTCTTTAAAATGTGTTCTGTAGCAACAAAATTCCTGGCAGCCTACCGAGATACGAGGCTGATAATAATGGATGAATAGATTTTTCAGGAACCTAGTAAATCCTTACTATAATTTGTTGTTTGCCTTTATAGAATTTTAACGTTCCAGAGGAACCACATAATGAAATATGTGTCTGCCAGTCTGCTGGTATCAATACTTCGGACAATGATTTTTTGAATTTTTGTAACAATTTCTATGTGTGTATAAAAGTAGTGTGTCGTTTTTAGGAAACCTACGTACTTTCGTACTTCCAACTCTCTGTCATTAAAAAATAAAATAATCAATTTTTTGCGAAGGTATGAAATGGGAACAAAGTTAACCCGCCCTATTACTGCGAACTACTGGAAGGGAAGAGCCCTATTACATATCCCCGAAATTTAAAAGTTTATAACTCCATGCTTGTGTTAAGGAGTTAACAGAAATATAACACATATGAAACTTATTCTGTAATCACCGTGCATCTTTTCACAGTCACTATTTACACACACCAACTGGATGCAACTTTATTAAAAAACTGTATAGTTTTTTAAAGCATATATAAAAACTTTTTAAAACCCGACATATGTTTCGGCTCTTATAGAGCCATCTTCAGGGGTTTATTGTCGTTAAAACTGCATATATTAAAACGTCGTTTTCATTGGTTCACTTTTTGGCAAGGTTTTTCACTTTTCACTGCACTTTTCTGTGCATACCAAGCACTGAAAAGTGAAAAACCTTGCCAAAAAGTGAACCAATGAAAACGACTTTTAATATATGCAGTTTTAATGACAATAAACCCCTGAAGATGGCTCTATAAGAGCCGAAACATATGTCGGGTTTTAAAAAGTTTTTAAATATGTTTTAAAAACTATACAGTTTTTTAATAAAGTTGCATCCAGTTGGTGTGTGTAAATAGTGACATATGAAACTATTAAAGCACTCGGCAATAGTAGTAGCTGTAGATAGGAAATATTTTATTAGGTAAATGGTTTTAATCTGTAGACGTTACAATATTATAATACGCTCTTTGCTTGTTATACATATATCAGCATCGTCTGCAATTTTAGTGTATTTACCTCAGATTTGATTTTCCTTCCTCGTATCCTTTAAGCAGGCTTCATCCTTCATCCATTCCTTCCAGGTGGCAGGATCCATTCTTTCGTTATACGGCTGTTTTGTACAGCACCTTAAGTAAATTGACTTCTTATTTGATCGATTGGTTGCTGTATCATCATAACCTGCATCAGCCCTTAGGAACCTCTTTTCAGCTGTTTCAATAGACCTACCTTGTTTAGTTACTCTCTAGCTTTAAAAGGAGAGTCTTTGTTCTTCCCTTATCGCTTATCTTTATTCTAATTGAACATATTTACTGCACGGTACTTACATTTTTGTTAAAGATTTTAAGGTTTGTAATTTATGCTAGGTATAAAAAATGTGTTGACTTCTTCATTTGATTTGCTTTTCAGCACAATTTTATCTCTTATTTGTTCTACCTTGGAACGCCAAACCCGATGTTTTGCAATTCACGTTTCCATACAGACACGCACATAATGCATTCCTTTCATAACATATATGTCGAGAAACACAGGACGAATTTTTCTGTTCATTTTACGTGTTGTATTTCAAAGCATTTATATTAGCTTTTATCTTTAAAAGTTCTTGTGTTTTTCTTTTTCTTCAGGTCTTTGAATCTATTTTTTTGTACTGAATTATCTGTAATGAAAACTTCAGCGGGCGATATGTAGAAATTCTATTGCTGTACATTTTTCTTTTCAAGTTTGTTTGTTTTTTTTTTCTTTTAAATGGTTCGACAGCCCTATATGGGCCTGGGCCTCCTCGTTTCGTCGAGGTTTCATGGTCACACACATCTGAGACACACCACAGTCGGTAGGACTCCTCTGGACGAGGGACCAGCTCGTCGCAGAGACCTCTACCTGACAACACACAACACTCACAAGAGACAGACATTCATGCCCCCGGTGGGATTTTTTTTTTTTTTTTGTATTAATTCCTGGGGTTTTCCCCTTTGATCCATTTTTTGTACTATGTAATCCTTTTTTGTCCTTCATACTACTGTCCTTATACAACACAACACAAACATCCATGCCCCCGGTGGGATTCGAAACCACGATCCTAGTAAGCGAGCGGCCGAAGACCCATGCCTTAGACCGCACGGCCACTGAGATCGGCTTTCAAGTTTCTTACAGACTATCATTACAAGCCTGTCAGTTCTTCCAGTTTTCTTATTAGATTACTTGCCTAATAAAAGGCCTTTATCTTATTATAGTTCTTATTTCTTTATACGGAAAGAAAAATTCCATCTAGTTAAAATTATTGCACCACTAGTATTTTCAATAGATATGCTTATGTGCACTGAAATTAATTTGTATTAAGCACTGAGGAATATGGTTCAAGCACAAGGGCTTTATTTGTGCTCAGGAGGTAACCGGCTTGTACCTCTGTCTTGACACGGATTAAACTGGCTTACGTTTTGCGTCATTTATCTCAGTCTGTCCAGGCAGATGCGTGGACAGTACTTTTAAATATGTCTCGGCCACTTCCAGATTCCTTCCATTTCACGATTCTTTAAATCAGAGCTTCTGACAACGTCGTTAAATAAACTAGAACTGCAAACCATACTGAAATCTCTTATGACACTATATGAAAAAATGTAGCTTACTCAAACCTGACGCAAGAAAGTATTCTTCTTTTTTTTTCTTCCCAAGCATTAGTCTCTTTCTCCACCATAAAATGCCAGTTGAATAAAAATGGGAGTGAATAGATTCAAGGAAATACAATATGGGCTACTAATAAGATAATATTCCAGTGTGGTCTGTAAATATGAAGGTGCGTAATCCAGCCGAAAATTTTGTTAGCGCTTCTCTGTAAATGTTGATAAGCATTATTGATTAGAATTTCGCATTTTATTTATTTATTCTTCCTTTATTTTACACTTTATATTGTCAAAATCATGTGTCGCCTTGTAAAAAGATGATGTGTGAAAAATAAATTTGTAAGGAAATTATCTTTCCCAAATTTAAAGCATTATTCCGATTTTTGTGATGGACTAAGAAAAAGATATAAAGAATCTCAGAATAAGCATTGTTCTCCCTTATTTAAATCCGAGGCCTTCCGATAAGAAGCATGTGTGCTAACGACTGCGTCGCGAGGTCCATGTTTCGGCATGTATATTAATGATTTTACACGAATGTACAAATCCCGGTCGACGCCCGGGCAACTAAATCCTTTATGGTGGCGCCTAATATTTTTGTGTCACGAGTATAGAAATTACTTCATGTCACCCTTCTGGGACCTAGAAATTTGATTTGGAACCTAGAGTTTTTTTTAAAAAAATTGTAGAAGTCTGTTTTATTGTTTACCTTTAAAGATAAAATGATATAGAACAGTAGCCTGCTTAAATTCCCATCACACGTTGACCTCTGGATTAAGTCAAATATTCCACGTGAAAATTAAATTTAACACGGCAGTGAATATCTGAGATGTGTCACCTTGTAGTAAGTTAGAAGTGTAATAATGTCTTCGAGGAACTCTTCTACCAAACTACATGGTGTTACAATAAAGGAGATCGTAGTCTTGATATGTCTTGCTTGGTTGGACTGGAACAAAGGGCAAGACATTCGTGCCTGTTTACAACTCGTGACATGCGGAATACGTCTGAATATCCGACTTTCCCCAGATAGTTGAAACGCTCATGACAACAGTTGTATTACATATTGGACATATGCCAAATTAGAAACTGGGCTGAATGCATGTCATAAAACACAGTTTCAACTTCCCTGTTTTCAGCCAGATGTCTGCGAGTGTGACTAGCTTACAACCTAATTCTGAGTATTCTTTCTTCCATGCCCTGGAAATGTTAGTGTTTGACCTAATTTTGTGACATCTGTAACGAACTCTCTCCTCCAGACGACAAACAATAAATATGACAGGGGATATTAGGCTCATCAGTCAAGAAACAAGGCCTGATGCCTGACTCATCACATTCTTCTGGGAAGAGTGAACATCAATTTATCTTTCCAGGATAAAATTATCGACAATTCATTCTTCCTCAGAAATTAATATAGCTATTTGCTGGAAAACGAAATCAGACATGCGGATGCCAAGGTCAGACACACACTGGTTTACTTACCTTTCAAAGAAAGGAGTAGGCACATTTATTACAAAAGGAAACGACATTTCCAGATGTTGAAAACCCTTTTCTATTCTTAGCTCATGTTCCAGTTTCGAAGAAATGAAGGATGTAACTGAACATTCATCTGATCTTATTATGATTTCTGTAGTTTAGCGTTTTAGTAATGTGGACATGAAGGCCTGTTTATTTTCAGACATAAATGTAAAATTCTCTTATAGAATGATCGCAAATTGCATTACTTACAGTGTCAGGTATCGTCAATTTTGGCTCAAAATATAGCGTACAAATCTAATTTTTTACATCTTGGCAGTATACTGCAGGCAGACAATGAAACAATTTCTTCTTCTATGCATAATGAAAATGAAAAATTAAAACGTAAACTCTCCATTAATAAACTGTAATGAAAGTAAATCTACAGATAAAAGGACATTCCAGTACCCAATATTTACGTTTATTTTCGTTGTTCTCAGTGCATATTATTTTATTACTGTATTTATGATTCCTTTAAAGGAAAACTGAAGGCACGTTATAAAATGAGAATTTCGTCTTACCACACATAGAATAGTCTGCTTTTATTAGAGAACCAATGGAAGAGTGTGCTATAAGAAGGTGATGATTGTTTATTCTATCATTTATACGGGGCACATAAATACCCTGCTTGGACAAAATGCAGAGTTTTCAGTTTTATACCTGGTAGTACGTATAATGACCACTAGGCTTTAAATGGTTAAAGTACCCAGTGTCTCTTACAAACCGCATATCGCTTTTAAAGGTTTAGTTCTTCTGTTCCATATTGGAAAGGCCCAGATTCCTAATTCCAGAGATCGGTTAAACTAACAGATACATTTTTTTTTCATTCAGTAACATTATCCATATAGAGTATAATCTTGATATTTTGAAGTAAATGTGACCGAGGTTGCCTCCAATTACAAAAATGCTCGAGCTACACAGATTTGAGTTTTAGAATACACGATTATGTATGGAGTATGATATACGTACGAATACGTAATATGTGGATAATTTTGTATTAGAATATCAATCTATATATTAGCACAGCAGTTGGATAATAATAGAACATACGATAATAATTTTATGTTACATTTTAAAGAAGTCAGGAACTTTTCTCTCATTTAAGACGGAAGAATACACAAATAGAATCTTTACGATGAAGTAAAGTATTGTCTGAAATGGACGTGAGCACACAGAGATATGCACTTAAATGAATTCTGCACCCAATATATGAAAGCCCTTGTCTACAACGCATCGGCTGTGATGAAACAGAACCTCGAACCATCGGGACTCGGACAATCGAGACTGCAATCTACTGGTCCACTGCTTTGTTTCCATATAACCGACCATAATCAAATACTTCTGGTTTATGTATATATTACAAATGATATAAGATCACATCATTAGCGGTAAACGATTCCTTTTATCATATTATTGAGTCACCAGTACATGTGTAAGTCATTAATCTGTAACTAACATACGTTTTGCTCTAGACAGTTTAAACAGGGATTGTCAGAATTTCTCACGACCTAGTCCAGTTACGATTGTAACTGGTGGTATTGTTCTCAGACTGGAGTATGTAGGTTATGTGCGTGGACGAGTTCTGAGAACAGTCCAAACTTCCGTGGTGTGAAATATTGGTTTTTTAGGTGGGCACGAAGCGTTTGGTAATGAAAGTGATCCGACTGATATGTGAAGCTGAATCACGTGGTGACAGCAGCCGTGCATTCTGGAACGTACAGTGACAAACCATGGAAGCAGAAATTCCAGCTTTTATTTTTGTGATCTTCAACCCAACAGCTCCTGGAATTTATGGTGTGAGAAGGAAGATAGAGAGGAAGAAATGAGATAGAACATTACACGTTTTGAGTTCCACAGCTTTCGTCTGTTTGAAACCGCTTTGAAGTTAGTGCAGAGCAATATATCGACACTTGAATTTCCTCCTAAACCTACGTACCTCCACTAGGTATACCGCAAAGCACTCTTATCGTTTGAAGAAACACCATGTTTAGGTGTCATGAACTATTTTGAATTATAAAAGAAACTTATTCTTTTATTCTTGTATAGCCATTCTGTTCATGAATTTCTTCAATCTGTCCAGGCGATTATTTCGACAATCGGTTTCTTACATTTCGCTTAACTTCCTTCACGAGCACCTTTCTATTCCACGATATCCGATGCGTGCAGCTGAGAAGCCCTCTTAGAATAGTTTAAGAAAAGGCATCGTAATGTTTGTGACATTTACACGCATCTTATTTGCGTGGAATTTAACATTGGAGGCTTTTAAATCGGACAAAAATATCGGACACTGTGAACGCAGACTGATTAGGTTCACACTTGTCAGCGACACGCAGCGTGACATCAGAAAGACAACGTTTGCATGGAAACATTCTTAATATTGGCATTGTTGACAGCGAGCGACATATGTTACGCAAAAATGCACAAAGAGAATAATTTTTTTTATTTCTATGGCGAGAATCATTTTTTTATTTCTATGGCAAAGTGTTTAATAACATTCGCAATTCTTTCCGCTGCAGAAGTACTTCTGGTTACACGAACGGGCCAATATGTTACATTGTAGGTACATTGCCTATCTTGTTACGTAATACTGCATCGTCAGTAAAGTAAGCTCCGTCTTAATACGACCCAGTGTATTGAATATTCACACTGTCATATATATAAGTTATACGTTACATATTTCAAAATAACGGCATTACCCGAAGGCGTGGTTCAACAAACCACCACCCTAAATAATGCACCCTCTTCGTAAGTGCATGAATGTAGACAGGTTATAAATAAATGCTGTGAACAAACACTTCCTTCTCAAATCATGATAACATATTCCCGCCTCTGAACTGTGGGCGCTGTATTTTATTTACCGAAACGAATAATTGCAAAGAGGCGGTAGCTGATATTGCGTCAATTTCGAAGACAGTCGTGACTTCTACCGCAGTTTAATGTTGTCTTCTCCATCTCATAGACATGTTACATAAAACGTAACCTCACTTCTGAAAAGTAAAGTGTTTTCTGGATGTATGCTATATAGAAGAACTGCATCCGAGTGGCATATGCCGCTTTGTATTATGGCAGAAAAAGAGCAAGCCATTGGCATAGAACTCAGCAGGAAAAATGTTATATAAACTGGCTTCATAAAACACGTAAGAGTTAGAATGGAACCGCAATATTGACCGTCTGCACCACAGCGGTTGCCCAATGTACCACTAGGTTTTACATTAGAGAAACCTACATTCTTCTTATAAAATGTATTTATTCATTTGGCATGACTTATGCAAAAGGGTAATGATATCCCTGCTTAGAATAAGTCAAATTGCTTTTTGTAATGAAACCGGAGATTGTTGATTGCGCTGTACAAACCGAATCTTTGAATATATTTCAGGTTAAATTCAGGTTTCCACGGGCTAATTCCTTGCTACGTAAAATAAAAAAATGTGCGATAGAGTTCATATTTTCCATTTCCTGTATTTGATTTCTCCAGGGAAATTATATTCCCTAGTCCTCACTCTCTAAATGTCAATGATTTGCTTTACACTAATTAGATTTACGTAGAAATTTGTAGTATACAGGTTTCACCTCCGAAAATGTGTCAAAATCGAAAAAAAATATTTCTAAATTTTATAATGTCACTTGAGAAAAGTAATTCTGAATAGAGAGAGGGACCGTGAATATGAAGGCAGTTCAACCACACAGAAGACAAGATTATGTAAACTGTAATATATGTCTTTATTGGTCCATATAAACACATTTCTTTTTAATCATTTGGCCTTGGAATACAATGCTCATTCGTCGATATTTATGAAAAATTTATTGGAAATTTTGGCCCAAAATATTATCTGTCAGTACGTCTAATTTCGTCTCACGAGCTTTTATGTTTATCTTAGTTTATATAGATCCTCGTCTTCCTGTAGTTTTCAAATTGTGTAACGAGTCAACAGATGCTGTAGGAAAATTGCACAATTCTTATACCTACTTTTATTTTGCAGAAAGTCGAGAAGGAAAGTCCGGACAAGTTATCGTGATGAAGGAGAATGCCGATTTGCTACTTAATCTTGTCGTTTTCGTCTAAAATGTTACAGCATTGTGTCCAAGCCACTTACAAATATGACCACTGAAAATGCAATGTAGGATTATCTGTTCGTACGAGATGCCCAAGTAACAGAATATTACTGTCTCACCTCCACCTACACTTTCTAATATTTCTTGCTTCTTTGGGAAGAAAAGATTCTCAGAACTTGGGATATTCCTTTGTCGGTCATTTATGTGCATTAGCAAAACAGGTGCGGTAAGAGACAAACAGCCCTGTCATATCTGTCTTTTTTCCATGCGCCTGTCTTCAGAAAAATTCGCGACTCCCATCGGACTAATTTTATTGAAATCTCAAATTTGGGAAATTTAATGAACTTTATCGACAGTTTGCGATTATTTTTAAAAGAGGACAAAACTAACACACATATTACATGAATAAATATCTACTGTTATGTGATTCATCTTTATAATGGAGATAAACTGTGTTTTCTGTGAGGTAGGAAGTGGCCTAAGAAGCATTCGACGGTCTGAATAACTTCACATTTACAAGACAAGCACAATAAACAGGATATTTCATCCTTTACCAGAGAGTACAGGATATATGATATTTATTTCTTTATATCATTCAGATTTTTAAGAGCGATATTAATCAAAATTGTGTGCAAATATTCAATTCATACCTCACAGCGAACACAGTTCCTATCCATCAATTTATTAGCTCTGTTAAAGAAAATAATCGTTGTTTATTTTCTGAATTATGCGAAACGCATAAACAGGCTACACCTGTAAACAAAATGGCAGATTTTCTGAATCTTATTGTAATGGTACAAATCGTAAGAAATAAGCTCCATATGGTTAAAGTTATACAGGAATCTGATTTCTTCTTCTCTATATTCTTCACATTTCAATTACTTTGCTTGAGTATGTCTTCCTTAACTAATTGTTTTTTTTTTAATTTATAAGGCATGACGAAGAAAGTTATTATTTTACGCTCTATGTTTTTAGAACAGGAAATTCGCGCGCCCCTATATTTTTTACTTCATACGAAGAAATTCTGAAATTATGAAAATTTTATTCGGATCGGGAGAGGGAATCGCTAAAAGCCAGGTTTTATTGCTGCATCCTCAAGTCAGCCGCCCAGAAAGCTGTAGGTTAGAATTCCATTCTCCGAAAAATATACTACATAAACCTCATATGATGCTGCCAATAAAATAAGATTTAGCATTTCTCTCACTTGTAAAAGCGGTGAAGTCCCAACATTCCATTATCAGTAATACTCAGATGTCACAACTCTTCTACGTGGAAGCGCCGCCAACATAATAAAATACACTAACTTCGGAACTTGGAAAAGAATATATATACCTACAGACGGCATTTTCGCTCGTTTATTTCTTTTTTAGAGCCAAATTTGTGATCATAGCGTACATCACCCCTTTCCATTCACATTCTACTTGTACATACAGTATTATTACTCAATAAAAAGTGCATCGATTTTGTCCACCTATACTTAAAGCTTGTAACAATAATTTAGTCCAGCCTGTCTGATAAATGAATTGCGAAATGGCACTAAACGTAAAAAAAATATAACGAGACGAAGAGGCAACATTCATTTGCTTATCGCTTTCAGTACAATGTTTACATAAACTGTGTACAGAAATAACAACTACCCTGTTATTTTTTATTTCTGATATCTTTCGTATTTGTGTTGTTGCTGTTTCGAGTTACAATAACATGTCGAAGTATTCAATCTGTACTGACACATGGTCATGTACGTTTTGTTGTTTCCATTCCAAATATTTGTTTGTCCAGGAAATAAAACAAAATTTTAAAGACTGACATACGGCAACAAATGTAAGGTACATTCTTTTGCATTAGTGAAGAGCTCCCCTTCACCAAATGAAATTAAAAATGGTTCTTGTTTTCATTTCCGAATGTGGGCAGGGCATGTGGCAGGAATGGAGAAGAGGAGAGGTGCATACAGGATTTGGGTGTAGAAGAAATTTAAGGAAAAGAGAAAACTCAGAAGACTTAGGCGTACTTATGAGGATATATTGGATGGGATCTTTAAGAAATATGATGGAGGGATTTGATTAGATTGCTTTCTTTCAGGATGTAGAAAAGTGGCGGACTGTTTTTAATACGATAATAAACTTTCCGGCTCAATAAATGATGGCAATTTCTTGACTAGCTGAGAGGGTTTAGCTTATCATGCGGGAGTGAGTCTGTTCCTTGTAGTTAGTTTTCAGTTGCAAGTTATCTTTGCTAGCCTCCAAGCCCTGTAGGCTTCGGAAGACCACCTTATCTTCTCACGCCTGTGTCTCTTAGTTCTAACAATGCTGCATCCACAGTGAGATGTTCACTACATACTGGAAAAGACCTATTTTGTGACAAAGCAAAATTACACGTGATGGTGAGACGATATCGAAAGTTAACAATCTGGTAATGATAAGAGTATTTGCGGTGTTCCTTAACAGAAACCTTCAGAAATTATACCACGTCCATTCCAGTAATCTACAATAAAAAATTTGTATAACTATAGGATGCTATACGCTAACATCACAAACTACATTATCCCTTCACCTAACGCGATTTTGACTGTGCGCGGTTTAAAATAAGTATATGAGAAAATTGCTGAAAGATGGAAAACTTAAATACACGCCATTAAACGAGGAGGTTTACCGATTGAATTAGGGCGGAAGCTGGCAACAACACCTACCAAGACACTCTTTAAATTTCCAAAAATATATGTACTTTAGGTAATGGGAGAGGGGGGAGGGGGAGTAAATCCATAAAATTCCTCATTCACGTAACACAATTTTTGACCAAGATATCTGCATAATGCAATTTGCTTAACACGCTGTTACAACTTACAAAGGTCGCGTTGTAATAGGAATCATTACATATAGAAATATGACAATTATGGATATAATAGGGGGTCGTGACAATGTCAACGAAACGCAATATTGAAGGAATTGCCGCTTTTGTGTAACTGTGAACGTAAAGTCAGTTTAAACAAAAGCATTTTTTTATTTTCGCAGGAGAGTGGTAATTATATTTTTCTCGTTAAAAGCCTAACTGTGCGTGAGAGGTCTCAGTGCATGCGAATGCAGTTCCTGGCGACGGCTCATCTTGACATCAGCGTATGAGGGTTCAGTTCTTTCTGTGATAAGTAGGCCCAGTGACGTTATTAGCGCCCGGGGCGAATAATCACAATGACCGCCATAACAGACATTAGGACTTTAGAAAATCACAATTAGTTATTGAATTTACTTTCATTTGGACTGGATAATTTAACAATTGTTTAGCTAGAAATTCCTTTCTTCATTTATAATATTCGCTTTCCCCCCTTGAAACCTGTCGCCCCAGGCGGCCGCACCAATCGCCCCCAAACACACGTACGTCCCTCAGTAGGCCGGTATTCGCACCCATTTCCCACACATCGGGAGATTTAAAAAATAAAATGTGTAATAGAATTTTAAGTAATAATATAATTAAATTTGTAACATTTCTTAGAGTTATTAGGAAATTAAGGCATCTATTTAAATGTAATTTTCAAATAGCAAAATGCTTGAGGTATGAGTCATAGGAGTAAGTTGGCTAATGATACTGGAGGGGGCAAAATTGACCATGGATATTAAAGCCAATTCAAGGGGTCAAGTTAGAATAGGGGGAGATTAGTTTGAACCAGTCCTTAATATAATACACTATTTCCCCCACTCTCACCCCAAATTTTTATATTTTCTGTTCTTCAACTCAGCAGCCAAAAAAAACTATTCTTAGGTAGAGAAAATATTGGGTGGGGCATTTACCGCCTTGGTCCCCCAAGTTGCGTCTATGAGTGACATTTATAAAATTTGTTTAAAAAAAAACTTTGGATCGGTCTCGATCAGGACAGTTACGACAATTTAAAACGTCCTTATTTTTCACTTATACTGCTAATACCGAAAGCTTTTAGCATTACCTGCCATTAAATTCTAGTTTAAAGATCTAGCATATTGTTCTTTTGACTGAATCACTTAACTTCTCTTCACACCAATGCCTACTTATGTTCCAGAGTGCAGATTTTGTTTAATAAGCCTCGGTGTACTCATAAGGTTGTGTTTGGTGTTGTGAATGTTCTTCCACTCTTTGCACAGTGTGAATGAAGTGAAGGGAACACGACAGACGCCTACCTAAGCGAGCTGACATATGATACGTAGCGACAGTTTACGACCTGCTGGAAAATTGTGTATGGCCTGATTCTGGCAAGACTTATCCACTTTTACTTCATACTTTCTGTCATTCCTTTAAAGTCATGTATAATGTTAGAGTACACTTTTAAAGTCTTCCGTAAATCTAAAGTTTGATATAATACAACAAATATTTTAGAATGTTTCTTAATCTGAGTGAATCGTACACCGGGACTTCAGTAATTCTTGGCCTGTAAGTTATAAATTGAAAGACAACTTTGTGAGTGAGATCTCTTTGTAACGTGATGGTATGAGAAGTAAGAAGGTAGTAAAAATGACGGTCTCAAATAGTGTATTATTTTATGTTTCTATAATAGATGGATAGATAGATATACAAATGGATGGATGGGGGATGGATAGATGATGGATGATAGATGGATAGATAGATAGAAGACAGAGAGACAGGAGACAGGTAGAAGGAAGAAGGATGGAAAGGTGGATGGATGATTAGATAGATAGATAGATAGATAGATAGACAGATAGATAGATGATAGTAACATAGACACTGCAATCTTTTGGGCTGTCCGGTATTTTACTAAGGCTGTGGAAACCAGCACCCTTATTCACAAGCGAGGTTTGTTGGCCAAACACAATGTATCCGAGCTGTGCAGTAATTTTTGGCTTGCAAGCACATGTAACCCTCATCACGGACACTCATCCTCTTCTTAACTACTACCAGTGAATAGTGTTCCTGCAAATCGTAGTCAGCTATAAACCACACCTTTTATGTGTACATAAGCACTGTATATAATATATATATATGTATATAATCGGTATAGTGGCTAGGCTACTGCCGGACGATTCAGGTTTCGAATCTCGGCAGATGCAAGATACTTTTCTCTTCTCCAAAATATCCAAGCTTGTTATTTGGCTAACCCAGCCTCGCATTCAATGGTTACCGGGGTTCTTTCCTTGGGATAAGATGTCCGGGACTTTAAGTTGATCGATCATCTTCATCTAGTGCTCCTATATATCTTCAGGGCGTAAAGAAAGGGACAACTTTAAATTTATACATACACCTTATTTTTAGTTTGGCTTTTTCCTTTATTGTGCTTGTTTTTAAACCTTAATTAGAATCTTTCGAATATTTAACAGCACATAAAATGTCAAAGCACCAATTTAATTAAGCCAGTTAGGTGAAGAATGCGTAACTCAAGAGGACATTTTAAAGACTTTATTATTTAAATGTTTTCTGTTATTGTTTAAAAACATAAGCGTAATAAAGGAAAAAGTTAAAGGAAAGACAAAGGAAATGTATGCATGCAGGCAATAATATATTATATATATATATATGTACGTACGCAAGCATGCAGTATAACACGTAGGACAAATGCTACAGTAACAGATAGGCAAATGTGTGTACTTTATTATTTTGCTAATTGACTTACCGCAGTATTTTAATAATTGTTATTTTTAAAACTTATATTTTTAACTTTTTCAAATGGCGTTTGAAAATTCTGGTACGGGTTTCCATGTAACTAACTTAACACTGAAGGTGCCTTTGTCAAAAGAGAGGTGACTATTATAAATGCATGATAGGTGCTATATAATTCCAAATTTGAGAATGTATGCTGGTGTTTGAGATCTGCGCTCTTTTGGGATTTTACGCGCGTAGAATGGTAGTTTCGTACGACGTTTCGGGACAACCTATCGGTCCCTTCGTCAAGGGTCAAGCACTCGGCTTGACCGTCGAAATATTTATACTTCCATAACGGTTACGTATTTTTCAAAACACGATAAACGCTAAGCTGTACAGTATTATAAATTTTACCCATTTAATATTTCATTACAGGAAACTACTTTTCAAGAGCCTATTCTTAAATAGGAAGGCGCTGCTGCATATATATATATACAGATTGAATTTCTATAGATGTGTTTGGCCGAAAAAAAAATTATAAGAAAGGATACCTCATTACAAAATTATACGAAGCTTTCACATCTTAATTCTTATTTTTGAGGTTCGTTTAAAGGAAAACATAAAAACAAAATCCATACACATTCCAATAAAAGAAGAAAGCTGTATTTAATGGCAACGAACCACAAAGCTCTTTTATGAACAGAACAAGAAATGAAGTCGAATGTATCAGATTTCGCAAAGAACATTTCTAATGTTTACTGTGAAGAGAACAAAGTAAATGAAACTCTGCTCTAGGGTAAAGCAAATTATTAGAGTCGCACAGCAACTTTTCGTTCACTCCGTATAACTTTGTAGAACTTTGTACTTTACAGTATTTCCTAGTTTAGACATACGTATCATTACTGAAGACGACACTTTGACTTCCCATCAGTAGATACGGGCTTTGAAGTAAAAAATATTTTAACTGTAAGACAAAAGACACAACCACTCCATCACAACACAACGCAAAACTCTCAAAATATATTTTCTGAATATCAAAGTTTTCTGACATATGCCGTCATATTGACTAGCAATTAGCTATCGACGTTTCGGAGAAACTTACTGTATCCATATTTAGTAGGTTTAAGACGAGTGGTTTGGACTACCCTGAAGGTGGAGGCAGAAAGCTTCTCCGAAATGTCTCAACTAATAACTCACAGATACATTTTCATATCCTATTATACCGCTATCTTAACAACGCTGGAAAAATCTCAAACAGAATATTATATATTTTTTATTTTGTTTGTGTGTGGTTGTAAAGAAGTAATAAAAATGCCTGCTGATCAGAAAGACTACGATCGGTAGATAAATTCGGTAAGAACTGTCGAAGGGCTAGTTTGTTCATATTACGTATTTGACTGCCCTATTTCCAATAAGCCAGACGAAAGAATCTCAGATTAGCCTAATGTTCATGTTATAGTTTCCAGCAAAAGGGAATTACAATTATAATTGTAGACTGTGCCTTCATGTTTGCATCAGATTTGTCTTTGGATTTTCCTTACTCAGCTACAGGATTTCCGTAATCGGGATAGGACTTTTGAGTTCTGAGTCATTACTTACATAATGCATTAATCTTATTTTCTAAAGAAGCGTTTGGCATAACACGTAGCTACGCTACGTAAAAAAACGTGCGCTTTACCCACATGCACGTAGTCTGAATCAGTTCAGCCATAAGTATCTGCTTGCTACATCTTAGAGCTAAAAGCCTCTCCTCATTGTAATTGCGTTTTCCATGGCCAAGGCCATCTCAGTCCCATTCAGCTCACTTACACTTTGCAATTCATTTCAACCAACCGAACATAATCTAGAACGTGACCAGTTCACTTAATCTGCCGTACGTAACATTGATTGAACGTGGTGTGCTCTAACACTGTGCCCCACTTCGCACACAATCTTCCAATTCCTTGTGAAGTGTCTAAGACCATTTTAAAGAATATAATGAATATGGACGCTATTACTATTTTGCTTTTAGCCTATGCTATAAATTGAAACGAAAGTCAGTCTACTAAGAAGTGGGAGGGATCTTTCTCAGTTGATTTCGATTATTAATTTTACCTGTTAGAAAAACGCAATTTGGCAAGGAAAGTTATAATAATTTTATATGCGGCAATGCTCACTGTCTGCTTTATATTTTAGACTTGTATACATTGTGTTCTGGGTTTATTGTGCTATGGTCTTCAGGTGATTTATTATTTATTCACTTACAGACATTCCATGACTTCTTATTTTAAAGTTATTTACGAGGGTTTAATTCGACATTGGAAATTTTACCTACAACAATCTTGTAACATATTTGATTCCTACTTTTAACATTGAAACAGTAATCATCACTTGAAGGCGGCAGCACAGCCAACTCACAAAACGTAGGTAAGGTAAAGGTAAAGGGTAAAGTTCTCCCTAGAACAGGCACGAAGGCCCAGAGGGGGAGTAGAGGTATAGCTCTACTCTTTCTTTAACCCTGGCACTACATGAGGGTGGGTGGTCAACTCCACGCCCCGCCGCTTTACCCCCGGGAAAGAGACCCGGTACCCATTGTATAGGAGGCTGGGTGGGCCCCAGGGCCGGTCTGGACGGGTGCGGAAAATCTCGCTCCCATCGGAATTCGATCCCGGACCGTCCAGCCCGTAGCGAGCGAGTCGCTATATCGACTGAGCTATCCCGGCCCACTATAATCATCATATTGTTCTCATAATTTTATAAAATCATGCATTAAAATGATTTTACCCTGACAGTGCCGGGACGAACAATCCCATAACTTCGTGTTTCTTATTATACTGAGCGAGCACAGGGTCTAATTCCGACGAGAAAATGCACAACTTTATTCCGTCGTTTTTCGCCACCTCACTGTTAAAAAAAAAATTAAAGCTTTGACAGCAAACTCAAATAACAAAATTAAATCTTGTGCCGCTGCGTATTAACGCACCATTAATCGCAATATCCAGTGGTGTGTTCACTTTGATTACTGGTAATGCGTGTGATCGTTGTGGTGACACGCGTGCGTTTCAAATGCTGTACAGCGTAGAGACAATTAGCGTCACGGTAATTAATTGACACTCGTAAAGCTAAATCCTGTTGTGTGGAATTCGTAATTCAGGGACACACTGTGGTTGTACTACACGACAAGGTTATGCCACGTGATGTGTTGTCAGATATTTAATTTTTCACATTTACCATTGTGTGTATACATGACGCGCCGTCTATACCCCTGTATTTAGCATGAAAAACACGGTCAGTTCACCACACGTCAATTTCCTGTAACTGTTAACAATAATGTACTTTTGTACAGTAGAATTTTGTTTTGTTCACTACAGCATTCAAATGGCTGTCACTTTAATATGGAATCGATTTAAAAACCTTCATCGAATAGGACTGAATATATGTCGACTTTTATCTTATGGGATGCAAGGCAGTGCATTCTGATGAAAGTATAGCGATGTATCGTAGAAATATTATTTCGTCCGTTACCTACTACGAAAATAAAGGAAGTAGGTCTTTCTGAGATTTCCTTACACCTTACCAGACTAGACGACGTCATACCAGGAGACGACAGGTTTTATGGTCACCTCTGTTAGAGCATCAATTCTCACTGAATACATATAAATATAGACGCGTATAATGGCTGTTTCATATTACGTGTAATTCCATGCACTCTGCTGTACGAAAAGAAATTTCCACTTTGCTGTTACTAATGTCCATGACTCTAGTCAGTATGTATTTACCGAAATCAGTTTTCATGTATTATTCTTGCAAATGTCTGATATGGCTTTCTCCTGGCCGATTAAAATTACTTTGGTATACGTAAACATGAAACATTTTAAATTATCTTGTCTTACTGACTTTCGAATTTTAATCAACTTACATACTTATTCTAAAATAACAGTTGGACTGACTTAGCGGAAACTAAATACAAAGGTTTATTCTATTCCATTATCGAAACTTCCACTAAGTAGTTATTCCAAACTATTTTCCTTTACGTTTCTATCGCAGAATTTGTCGTCAGTCAAATAAATTCAGCAACGAAAGAAAGTAACGAATCACTGTCATATTTGTGTAGGACTTACTAATCTACAAATTAGGGCCTTGATATTTTAAGATTCCCCAGATACCGAGGAAAAGTCACCAAACAGAACTGCAACGTTATTTTATAAATCTCGGAATATCAAAAACGGTTTACCTCAATCCCGTCAGAACGTAGGTTTTATTAAAATGTATTCTGTAAAGAAAATATTTCCTCAAGAATTATTAAAATATAATGCTTAAAAGTTTATTAACGATTCTTCTACAATGTTGCAGAAACATGGGGTGGCTTCCTCTGTATAGCAGCTTGGGGACTCGCCAAGCTTAAATCCGGTCGTAAATGAACACTCAAATTTCTTAAATAAGGTATACTTCAGGGAAATACAAAACAAATTAAGAAGTGAGTTTAATATTTTCCATCCCTTTTCTTTGAGATTGTAATTGCTCTTAAACCAAAAAAATACAACTAACAAAATTATGATAAAAATTATATTTACGTATAAGCTCTCCTGTATGGTTAGGCTATTTTTCGCCATCTTCAGGAAGATCATAACATAAAAGCAATTATACAGTCATAAAATTACAAAAATTTTAAAATACATGCAACACATAAATGTAAGCAATATCATCTGTAAATCTTTATTGTGTGCATTTCACGATGTGTTAACTTTTTGATTGTATAAATACCTTGTGTTATGATCTCCCTGAAGATGGTAAACATTTGTCGAAATTATAAAAGACCTTATACTTAAAGATAATTTGTAACATATTTAAATACTGTAAATGCCTTTGTTGGTTTAATATCGATTATAAATTAATACTTGACTAAAACCTTTATTAAAGGGGATTCAAGTCTTTTGCATTATGAAGCCACTTTAATATGTAAATATTTACCGACATTTTATAGGAGGTCTCTGCCTTCGTCTTCAACGTCCAAGTAGTTCTTGGACTAATTGTAACCTAAAAATGGAGATAGGAAATTCTTCTAACACTCCCGTAATCACTCACAATTCAATAGGATGTCATATTCCAGGAGACTTAATTTTTAAGGAAAACATATGTGTAACAAACATCACATTACCCTTACCTTTAAAAGAATGTGTGTCAGAGAAATATCACTCCTTTATGAACACTTTGAATTCTTTAGTTTTTCTGTTGTACTCGAATGCTGTCGCTAACTGCGGCATTCCAACAATCCTCCCTAACCTTCTTCTTCTTCTGAAAATAGTTAACACGTCAGTTACAACTTGGTTCCCCTCGATTATACCTTTACCCTTAATCTTAACCTCTTGGTCATTTGCAATGGTTTTGGCTCTACTTTAAACGAATTTGAAAAGTTTCCTAAGAATATCCTGAGCGGAGTTTTCAGTAGATTCTACTGTTCAATAAATATCAGCGAAACGAAATTGGTTTGGAGGTGACAGTAGTATTTTTACTCGAAACTTCAGTACGAAGTCCTCTGCCAACGCAGGTCCACATGGTTTCGGCGTAATCTGCTTATATACACCTAGAGCGGAGAATGCTTCAAGCTTGTCGATAATTGAGTCACTTTGTATGCCAACTGTAGGGATTAATAATGGGGGGAAATAACAGTTGGAACCGGCTCTGCGACATTATTTCAGCAGGGAATGTGTCTGGTGACTGGGAACTTGGCGCTTTACAACGACCTGCTTGTGCGAACCTTACAATTACTACAGCCTAAGTTCGTTTCTGTCTTATATTTTCTACAACGTAATTGCTGAAACATTTAAATATTTCTGCTGGATTTGTGATTGTCACAGCCATGTTGCTTAATAATCAAGTTTTGTGGAATATTGCGCCGTGTCAAATTTTAAAATTACCGACGTTTCGAAGGAGACTTTCTTGGTGTTTTTTATTCTGAAGCTGAAGGTACTATGATCCTCCAAAATCTCAGTGACTCTTGATCAGATCATACGGTGTTATATTCCATAATAATTAAAGCTTCTACTAAATTATATTAATATTTCTTCCACACAAAAGCACTAGTATTTATATTTTAAAGTATCCCTACATGAAAAGAGAAGATACGAGTACTGGAAATTGAAAGAGGAAGCACTAGATCGCACCCTGTGGAGAACTCGCTTTGGAAGAGGCTACGGACCTGTCGTAAGACAGACTACAGAATGATGATGATCCCTATATATATATTTTAATCTTAATAAATATTCAAATATATCGAATATTGCTGGTTTACTTAATTTTATGCTTGTAGTTTATTTAAGGGCGCAGTCAGTAAAAGAGTCTCATATCTTCAAGAAAGAGGTCAAAGTGAATACAATGTGTAAGAGACAATCTTCAGTTATTCGAAGGCAATATCACAGCATTTGCTTGCACGAATTGAGAAAGATTCCAAGAAGTCTCATTAAATATACGTGGTGTTTCCGACAGAGGTTCAAACCAGGTGCCTCTACAAAACACGTTAGAAGCTTTATATCTTGAAACATTTGTTCCTTTTGTTGAGTGGGAATTAAATAATTAAGATTCAGCAGATGGAGTCAGAAAAAAAAGCTCGTTTTTAAAATTGTCTAACACAAAATATAAATTGTCTCTTTACAAGTCTGTGACCGGGAGGCAGCTGGCTTTAATTAAGGAGACCTAATGGTATTTAAGAAAGTTCAGAACCAATTTTATGCTCTAATTTAATAAGTCTGTCTGGTTTGTTCTTTTTTTTTTTTTTTTCGAAGATTACTTATTTCAAGGAAAAGGCAAATTTCCTTATCATGTAATTTAATAAGCGCAACATTTTTTAATAAAAAGGTCTGACACAGACGTTTCCTTTATTTTACGAAAATTTTAATGTCTCACGAGTTATTCACTGTGCATTTCCAATAGTGTATATTCAATTATTCGTTTCAATAGACTCTAGTACAATAACCATAAACTGAGAGAGCTCCTACGGCCCTTTCAACGAAGCTATTGTGTTCACAACAACACATTCAGTAAACTTATATAAATTTATTAGCCTCTTTGTGGTAGCGGACGTAGCACTAACCTGTGTAACTGAATCTTAACTCAAAAAGCCCATCGGTGTTTTCGTTCTTTTCTTTAAATATAATTGCTTTAAAGATGTGCTTCTTTATTCCTGACTTTCAAAAGATAGTGCATTCATAACTAACACATAAAGTACTTATTCTGTGTTGTTTAAGTTCTGAATACATGATCTCTTGCGCCGAAAGAAGAACAAAAGTATCATAAACATACATACGTAACTATACAGTGTAAATCCTGTTATTTTTGTGTTTGGTGTTACTTGAACCGCCTTCACTTAAAACGCACATATTCTCCACACTGGACATTTTCATTTCCCGTAGTTAGTAACTGAGTTTTCGATAATTCGCCCTATTTTCGTCTATATATTACGTAGGATTCTTTCATTCTGTAGTCTGTCTTACGACAGGTCCGTAGCCTCTTCCAAAGCGAGTTCTCCACAGGGTGCGATCTAGTGCTTCCTCTTTCAATTTCCAGTATTTTTTCTTTTCCTTAAGATCATCCAGGTCGATAATTCGCCCTATTTTCGTCTATATACTTGTATTACGTAGGATAGTCAAATGAAAAACTGACGAGTTAGTACCGGTTAATTTAGTGAAGATTTTTTCTATTTCGTGAACATTTTTCATCTCTCCTCTTTTCATATAAGGACACCAGAAGTTATGATAAATTTTGTCATGGGATAACATATGTATAGCGCAACAAATAGGTCTAGATTTAACTGCATAGGCATTATGATTTCATCTGGAGCACTGTTGTCTGCACTAAGTGGGCTTCTATTGTGCTTTCCGTATTATAGTAAGTGAATAAAAATTATTTAAAAATGGTGCATAACCTGCAGGACTTCAGTAACATCAAAAACTTTAGAGGATAATCGAATTTTATTTACTTGTACTTTAAAGAATTGTGGAAGAAGGGATCATGTTATTTTTAAGGCAATTTAAACTTTGCTTTCATTTCGCCTAATAGATTCAGAAGGATCACAAAAGTAAGTCAAATTAATCGGCATCTCTGTCATTATTACAATCTAGTGCCTCTAGTCCAAGTCACAAGTCATATTCCTCGAGCCAACTCGTTCTCTCTTATTTTGTTCTTCGTCAAAAATATCTACCTGTTACCTGAAAGCGTGTGCAAAATCCTAGCGCCATAAAAGCTTTATATAAAACACGCAATAACAATTTATTCTACACGTAAAGAAGCTATTCACATTTTGTAATATATGTTTTATAATTCTATAACTCCATATTAACCGATAAGTTTATTTTGTCCTAGCAGTGAAAGATATCTTTACAAGAAACCGCGAAATTTTTCTTTGCTTCACTTGAACAATTTTAGTTATTCAGAAAGCATTTATTAAAGCGACTGCTCGGTATATACATTTAATCATTAATACATTATTTCTTTGCAAACTAACAATTCTACATATCATACAAATATTGAGATATTAATTAACAAAATCGCAATATGCATCGATTAGGAAAGCAAGTAGGTGAATTTTTGTAATGGCAGAAGTCGTTCTTTGCTCTGAGTATCTGACGAAATAAATAAATACGCTGTGTAAGAAATGCAGAGTTTTTGATAAACTAGGAAGCGCACGTAAAACAATTAACCATTAGGCTTTAAAGGTTACCTACTTATGTATGCTCTTTCAAAATAATAGTAGTGGCAAGAAAGTTTTCCGCCTAAAAAAAAGCCTACATATTTTAACCGTCTTAGTGAACGTTTCTTCTCTATGTCCTTAGAAAAGGGTTTGTAAGTAATACGCAGGTTTATGAATATAAAATCAGGTAATATACATTGTGTAACATTACTTTTAATCTTCAAATTTGTAAGACTTGGAAGTATTTGTTTCGTATTAATTTTAAAGTTAGTACGTTATGGTTAAAGTTTAATTCTAAAGTAATGGATATACCTCCTAAAAAGCGTCTTTAGGAGGTAAATGTTTAGCTTATGTAATAAAACCTTACGTAGCTAGATCGTTTTGGATAAGACGGAAGATTTGAATATATTCTCTAAGGCCAATTAAAGAGGCCTGACTTGTGGAATTTCACTATGGAGTAAAATTGTATTCCGGGAAGATAACTGGGCCGTTTATCCTGCGTAAAACATGATACAGTCATTCCGAAGTTTCATCAACAATAATTATTTTATCACATTTATACACGATAAGACTGAATGATTCATTAAGCTAATGGAAATTCCGCTGCTAATTTTAACATCTGTTTCCAGAACGCAAATTAATTTTGTGAATTACTTCGAACCATGACACAAGTTTAGGAACTCTTGGTTAGCGTGAATTTGCAGAAATATCTATTGGCGTCAGGATTTTGTAGGTTGTAATCTTCCGCTCAATCGTCATGGAAAATTACATATATATTACGCAAAATTGTAGGCACCATAAAAATATTGTCCCTTACGTGAGTGGTGGAAAATTTAGAGTTTAATTGCACAAGGAGGACTACAAAAAAGAACAAGGCTTTCTGTCAGTTAAAATACATAACACAGTAATTCCTTTGTTAAGGAGCAGAAGCTTGTTAGTACAGTAGTACAGTTAGTACAGTACAGTTAGTACAGCTATAAGGCTACAGGATGGATTACGGGAGAATGGGGTTTCAATCCAAGCGCGGTCAAACATCTTTTTTTTTTTTTACCGCTACACCCACACAAACCTTGGTTCCACACATTCCCAAAATTTAAGCTGCTGCATAAAATATTGTATGTATGCGGATTTCCTTCTATTTCGTAATCTCACTCTATAACTTTCGACGTAACTGCTAGCTACTGTGAGATGTCGGAATTTATGATATTAAATTCCGAAAATATTTTTGCAC
The DNA here is from genome assembly GCA_021186555.1 of Reticulitermes speratus. NCBI lineage: Eukaryota > Metazoa > Arthropoda > Insecta > Blattodea > Rhinotermitidae > Reticulitermes > Reticulitermes speratus. Next base: position 11,324,445 of record JAJKFL010000014.1, read on the forward strand.
TCAACACGACTTATTTAGAAACATGAGGCTAATTAAATTTAAAAATGTGACTAGAAATTAATATTTTTATTCTCACACAGGGACAAGTTTCAACTTATACAGTACAGTCCACAAGACACTCAACAGACCAGGACACAAATCACGACAACACACGAAACTAAGCAGATTCATTATTCGTCTTTACAGCTGTACCTAAATATGACCTTCAAACCCAAATATCACGATTCTATGCATCATCTGGTTAGTGAAGTGCGTAAATAGTGCAATTGTGACGCATATAAACATCGTATATACAACCATCATATACCTTTTAACTTTTTAGATTTCATACAGTGTTTTATACTCTACAATATTAAATATATATCCAAATTTTAAAGGGTTATTATAACCTATCCAACTAAATTGATCTGACTGCATACGATGATGAACTGAGTATATGGATGTGTAATAAGTGTAGTTTTTAAAAAAAAACCCTGATGATGGTGTGTAAAATGGACTGAAACATATGTAGCGGTATTCAGTAACTATATAAAATAGTATCAAAGAATATGCATTTAGTTGGTTTGTGAAACATTATAACATTTAATTTTCCAATAAGAAAAAGCGTAATAAATTTTGTCATATTTTTAAAAATACTTCAGTAAAACAGAAAATGGTGTAATATTCTTATGACTGCTATGATAATTTGATCAAATCAAGAGGGATGAGATGGATCGTACAATTAACAGCCGTGAGGAGACACGAGGAAAACGTACAAAGTTTTGCCCAAAACCCGAAACAAGAGGACTACGTTAAACTCAGAGTCTTGGCTGTGAGGATAATATGAATATATGACTTAGGAAAGCAGAATGTGGGATAGAAGTATTTTTTCCTGCTGTAATTACAGGTGGAAATTTATGTATTTTATAATTTGAGACTTGTTCAAGTTTATTTATCTCTCCGAAGGTAGGAAATATTGGCGGCCTTTTATGACCACGGAAAGAGTTTCCGGTTTCCATAATATACATAAATTTTTAGATCAACTGAGAGTGTGATAGTTTTACAAGAAGATTTCTGCCACGAGGCTTAAGTTATATACGCCGTTTTAGTTGACATACGCTTCTACAAGCTTTAATATGTTTTAACACATGCATAAATATTTTCTTTCTCCTCTGCTTTAAAGCATGTTGTGATTCTTGTTTATGTTGAATTTCTTCAACCGCCCTAGTGTTGCAGGAGTTCTTCTTACATTAGAATATTTTTTCGATCCGGTGCCATTCACGATACATCGTTATTTCATTCTATCCGTGTCACATGCTTCTTGGATAATATATGCCTGCTGTCTAGGCATCACATATGGTCAATCCTCTTTGTCCATTGCCTTCCTTAATACACCAATTTTAGCAGTGTCTCTTCAAGGGACCAAGAGTAGAGATGGCTGTACCGAAACGTCTGTAACCTACTATCAAAATAAGCTTCGTAACATCTGAGCAGAAAAAAGGCCTCAATTGTACCGCTGCGGAAGCCTGAAATCTGTCATTATTCCTTCAAAAATTTTGTTTCCATTTTAGAGTTTTCAACATAGTGGCTTCCATTAAAATTAAATTAATATATGCATTACTGGCAGGCTCATATGCTACCAAATGGTTTTGTTTGATTTCATTTATCCTAGAATTATCTTCGTTTTTATGACTATTTTATAATTTCAATATCCTTCTTTTTTTTTTGGTGTTTAAGGATTAATTTCGGTTTTGTTTTCTTTATTTGTGCTAATCGCTTGACACGTAACAAGAGACCACGTAATGCTGTATAATTTCTTTTCTTTCTCATCGTTCACGGATTATTTGTTTTGTTCTGTTTCAGCACAGAACTGTTTTGATAATGTGGATTGTACAGGCATTTTACGAATGGCTGGACGAGATATCGTGCTATACCACGGTCTTTACGTACACAGAGCAACGCAATGTAAACACACGCCGACATGAACCATGTGCCGATTGGGATTAGAACCTACGCTTGCAGTGTTCAGTGGTTCATTGCAGTGTGGGCTTTAAGCGACAGCATATATGTTTATATCTCTTACGTGGGCGGGTGAAAATTTATGTTTAGTGGACATTTGAACGGATTCGCAAACTTGTAAATGTTTCAAGATAAAAAAATATTTATATTTAGGATATATATATATATAGTTATATTCTTTATAGCTTATTTAAGTAGTGTTTCTTATGCTATACGATTTTCATCGGAAATGATGGTTTAAAATAAAAGTGACCCTTTGAGCATTGTCAAAACCCTTACTTGTAAACATGTGTTTAATATTCATTGCATTCTATAATCTGTCTTACACAGGTCCGTAGCCTCTTCCAAAGCGAGTTCTCCACAAGGTGCAATCTAGTGCTTCCTCTTTCAATTTCTAGTAATTTGACTTTTCCTTAAGGTCATCCAGTAGCTGCTTACGCCGTCTTAATATACCACAACAAAATTATGAATATCTCAATATTGCTACTTTATATTAGTTTTGCAGTTCTAACCAAGCAATGGATGTAATGTTTCTCTACCACGCGCATCTGTCGCTGTCAGTTGTCTCTTAGTCTTCGTCCTGTAAGTTCATGGAAACAGCCTCACGTTATCTTCGGCTACCTTCCTTTACCATTTCTATTTCCGTTATTCTTCAGTGTCTGTATGCAGAAACTTTAGAAAAACTTCATACATCAGTGCCTCTATTCAGCAGTTGATTGGTCCTCAGGTAGTTAAGAAATTACTCTTATTTTATGGAACACGCAATTCTTTATCCTTTTCACATTATCTCATTACCGATTATTCCACGAAGCCGATAAATCTAGTCCACATGCTCCAAATATATCGCATTTATTTAAGAAACCTATTAATATTATTCTTCCATCTAAGGCTATGATTTCAAAGTGGTCTCTTCCTTTCAGTCCTTCAAAACCAGAACAAATATCTTCTTTGCCATGTGTGCCACCTGCCCCGCTACCCTATCTTCCCTGATTGTTTCACCCTAATTGCATTTGACACGAGGTATATGATTTATGACCCGATCCCAGTGGCCGTGCGGTCTAAGGCGTTGGTCTTCGGCCGCTCGCTTACTGGGATTGTGGGTTCGAATCCCACCGGGGGCATGGATGTCTGTCTGTTGTGAGTATCGTGTGTTGTCAGGTAGAGGTCTCTGCGACGGGCTGGTCACTCGTCCAGTGGAGTCCTACCGAGTGTGATGTGTCTCAAATGTGTGTGATTATGAAACCTCGACGAAACGAGGAGGCCCAGGCACATATAGGGCTGTCGAGCCATAAAAAAATGATTTTTGAATTTCATTATGCATGTTTTCAGCTTCCCCTTCCCTCCTACGTATTGGGTCAGAGTATTTGTCTTCAATACTCTCTTCTCTAAAATTCTCAGTCTACACTTTGTCGCCTACAGCGATACCTGAACAGGATTGGAATACAGAATTCTCCGATGTGTGGACTGTGAGACGACGCAGAACAATTGGACCTCGGCCACACCCAAAAAGTCAGAGTTTGACAGATAACATGGACAGCGCCAACAACCGGGATAAATGGCGGAATCTATCAAAATTATGTTGGACTGCAAGAAAGAAAGTGGGAGACATCCCTCTAACTGGCGAAGGATTAACAAATTTTTCAAACTTCTATAAAAAAAAAATAGGCATAAATATTTTTTTGCGCATTTTAATCTGTACATGCTTACGTAAGAAACCGTAAGACAGAAAGCTATGGTGTGTGATTTAGTTTTTCTAGAATTTAATATACTCATACGTATTGCTAATATTTCGTTGAATGTAACCTCTGTTTTTTAATGTCCTGCCCAGTTTCAACTTGGCAAAGTTTTTAAAGGATTTATTAAGTATGTTAGTGTTGCGATACTGTCCAACATTCGGACAATATGACACCATCAGACTGATTGTATTAGAGACCTTAAGTCCTTCACGTGCCTTAATATTTCGTTTTCGTTCCTTTTTTTAATTTAATTTTATTCTATTCTATTCTGCATATTCAGGTTAAGATCCTAATTTGAATTATGCTGCTTGTCTACTTTCTGCGTCACTCTGCAGTATGTGAATACCTCAGTGTCACCTCTGGTTTATACATCATCATTATTACCTACGCTGTTACATTTTCTAAGCCTTTAGTCATAATCATTCGTGTCACAATCAACCTACGCATTTTTTCATATACTTTCTGTTTATGACGTCTGGTGGCCTGTGCAGAGCGTAACAAATACGTAAACAGCCAAGTATAATTTACTACACTTTCAGCCCTGTTTCTGTACACGCCTATGTAACAACAAAATATTAGCCGGAAGCCGCTTTGCGTATGAACTTGGCGTCTGATCAAGATGCAGACCGTGATCGCTGGCGCCCGTCTTCTTAGAGGGGTTCTCTCTTCGGCGGCAAGACAGATGGACACTCAAGCGGGGTAGGAAATTGCGAATAATCAATCAGTCCTAGTAATGCTATGGCTGAAGGAATAATGTAATCTTGGCTTAGGTTAATATCGATGCATTTATTTGGTGAAGATAAAAGTCACGAAATATAGGGGCTAATTTTTACTCTTCCGAGATTTAAATCAGGAACCTTCTGAATAGGGTTTGACTGCCTTTATTGAAACTGCTTCTTTCAGTCCTCGTAACATTACAGTTTCTGTACCAATTTTTGGTTTTCCTATTGCCCGAAAGCAGGCCTGTACGGGAAAGTATTTTTTTGCTCTTAACATGACATGCAGTCCACAACTTAGGCGTTATTGCATTTAAAAAGTTTACCTCAGCGAGAGAGAACTGTAGGAATGAAATACAAATAACTTTCCATATTTTATTCTTAGAGTATCGAAGATTGTATGCATATTTCTTTCTAGTGAAGTGGTTGTCTTTTAAATCTTCTAATCATCAGGGAAATGTTTTCTCTGAAATGACAAGCGTGCTGCAAATAGTTACCTTCAAACTGACACTAAAGCTGGTAAATTAAAAAAATAATTTTTATTTTTTCAAACAAATAATCTTAAAGAAATAAATACTAGGATGATGCAATCTTTATATTATTCTGAAACGTAAGACAATATATTTATTGAAATGGTAAAGTCTGTAGTCTCCACATTATTAAGAGTTATAAGGTAGCTACACTTTTGTTAAATTGATACGTTGGACATCATTTCTCCTCTTGTTTTGGCAAGAAACCCATCGTTTCTGAAGCTGATTCTTCTTCAGTCATCATCTCCAGGCCGGCGGTGGAGGAAGGGGATGTAAAATCCATGCAATGCGCCAGGTTTCCGTATTTTACCTGCTGTCGGAAGAAAATCCAGATTTCGAAACTTGTATTTTCGCCAAAGCGAAATAATGGTAGGAAGAATCTTTCCAACATATGTAGGTTTAATAAGGCACATGTAACATAAATTGCTTTCTTAATTTTTATTGTTTGTTAAACTGCTGGTACTGTTTCTGATTGTGGTTAATTAAAACACGAACTTGCTGGAGTTCAAGCAGTCTGCCTTTTATCTGTCCCCTACTCACAAGCGAACTCTGTTCTCCATAACATAAGCTAAGGCGTACTCATTGCATGGGGAAACCACTAGTTTCACCAATGAAAGTTGTTGTCGTGTAATTTACATCCACCAGCATCGGAATATTCTGTAAACTCTTTATATAGGCACCATTCTCTCTGCATTATCCAGAATTTTCACTTAACCGACACAGCTGCATTGCAAGTTTTGATTATAGAACAATTTCTGAAATAACGTGAAACTGTTCCTAGAACATCTCCTTTCTCAGGATTTCTTTGCATGAGAAACTGTAAGAGCACTGAGTTTCAAATTGCCATGTATTTTTGGCGCGATATTTAAAATAATGAACTTAACGCTATACGGCCTTTCAGGAAGTTGGTATTACAGACCTAAACTTACTTTATGGATATACTTCTACAACTGAAGTTCTTTAGGTGGTATTTATGCACAAATATTCATGCATGCGTTATATATATGAGATTTAATTTGAAAATAGTAAATAAAAAATATGGCGTTTATAGCTTCTAGGCCTTTTCCGAAAGCGCCTATTAAATTCTTCATGTCCGTCTCTCTGTCCGTTTCTTTGTGTGTCTGTCTGTCTGTCCGTATGTATAAGCACAGATCTCATTGCACGCATTTCCGTGACATTTAATATTAGGGACTTCTATGAAAATCTACCAAGAAAATTTCAGTTATGTTAAAATCGGGCAAAAATATTGTGCATTTTGTACGACGATCTAAGCAAGTTTTATTGTTTCCGATGATATCACATGGCCATAAAAGCGCTCTCTTAAAGTGAAATGGTATCAGTCTGTTTGGATAGCCGAGGAGGAATAAACATTACGCGAACGCGCCAGAATATTACGTTATACATGGATTATGTTTTGTTTTTTAAATGCCTTATTTAACGACACCGGTAATAGGTAAATAAACGAGTATGTGGCATTGGTAAGATAATGCAGACAGCAGAAAACCGAAGCAATCAAAAAAATCCTTTCTCTATATCACTTTTTCCACCACAGAGGCTACTTGAATTGGCCTGGAATTGAACCCGGTCCTCCGCGTTTAGGGGCGAATTTTTATGTTAATCTCTATAAATGTGCATACCTAGGAAAGCATTTGATTATGGTACGTATGTGTGGGTACATACGTGCGCACACACGTATTTACATATATGCCTATACATACACACACAATATATATATATGCCACTTACAACAGGAGAGGGAAGAAATATGGCATTTATTCAGTGTTGGTGCGAAATGTGTTTGTGCGTGTATGCGTGTACATGAATGTAACCAATTCATTCTGATGCCCTTTTCCTTAATTCTCCTTCTGGGAATAAAATCATATCTATAACATATGTGTACAAAGACAACACAATTTCTAAAGTGTTCTGCTGCAGTCTTAGTAATTTAGCGCAGAGAAGTTTGATTGTTTTGGACTCTATGTGTTTTGCGGGCTGACTTTCTGCCTTTTGTCTACAGACTGTCTGTACTTTACTGCAGTAGATAATGGCTGAGTTTCAAGAGAAACTCTTGTTAATAGCTGATGTGGTATTTTGGGATACGGTAACATGTGCCTTAGTCGTTTACCAACATTTGAGGAAAAACTGTTGCCTCCATCTTTACGACGGAACAGCGATGGTAACTATCAGATCATCCAGAATATCACAGTAATGATAGTCCTGTAATAACAGGTATTACGACTTTCAGCTGTAATTAATCTTAAATTAGTGTCTCATTCACGATAGAATGATTCGACCGCAGTGCGAGAAGAGAAACTTTGAAATTCAAACGTCTATTAGGAAATCATCCACAAATTAGTTTCTAAACCGAACAATTCTGGATGTAATTGAACATTAGCGTTAGGCGAGACCCCAATTAGGAATGACGTAATTCTCTGACATACCACGGAAGTGAAACCTCGTTTTACCCGAACAGTGCCATGGTAATTATGCCTCACTAGGAACATTGAAATTTTCCGTTAGCACCTTGTTAGAGTATGTGCTGATAACAAAGGGACTTGCTACCTCGAAGATCGATTACTAGGATATTCCGTATCTCCCAATTTCACGTGGCTTTTCTTATGAAGTTCCATAACTTTCACAGTTTTTATCATAAAGCCCAGAAGCAGCCAGTCAGTGTTACTTGTTGGGCACAGATATTTGTGTAACGTTTCTGGTTCTATTCTGTGCTGCAATTACATCTTAGAAATGCAGTAAAATAATTGGACAGTTTTGTGTGATTACATGGTTGGGGTAGCTAGAAGTCTTTACATATTTACACAGCAGTTCTCTTTAAATTTCAATAAGAATTAAAAGACTTCCTGCTTTGAATCAAATTCCCGTTTATTTCATCCTGAAAGAAGAATTATGTTAATAGCTAACTCAAATACATAAACAGTTTATTAATAATATAGAATAGTTAAATATTATATTAAGTGAGATTTAAATATGATACTTTATTGGGATAATAAGAAAGTCATTCAATAGTTACATTTAAAAACAGCTGTCTTCGTATTTCAGTGAGTGGTTACTGATAAATCACATTTTTCATTTTATTCATAAGCATGTGTTACAAGTTGCCATGTTGAGTCTAATAAAAAGGTATCATATTAGTGACATTCATTCTTTCAGAAATATGTTTAAAATGATAGACATTGATCTTGCATCGAAAGTTTTGTGGAACCAATCGTGTACAAGGCACTGAATAAGATGGTAAAAGCAGAAGGAACAGAGTGCTTTGAAGAAAATAAACAGAAAATATTATTTGCTTAGTTAGAAGTACACTTCCGTAATAGTGGTGGAATTATGGAAATCGCTGTAAGTCCTGTCTTTTCTCTGACAGGGATTTATGTGCCTTCTGAAATTTTTTATTAATTTTTTCATTACTATACACGTCATTTTGTTGTTTGCTGGAAGAAGTGTTTTGCGCAGAGGATGGTCTAGGACAAGATAAATGGGAAAGCTGTCCTGAGTGCAGATATTTAGTCGGGAATTGTTCTTAGATTAGAAAATTTCAATAGAAATGTTTAGTATGAAATACATCAGGAAACGCTTTGATGATCACATTTTCTCCAAAAGTTAACTATCTAGCAACTATAACAATAAACGAGCAACAATAAATATTTAATGAACTTTATTTAATTACTTAAAACTCTTTTAAATCCTTGTCTTTATCCCAAATCACAAATTTAAAAAACAGATAAGGCACAAAATTTTTTGTTGTAATTTTGTTTCTTATTTCTTCACTCTGTCAGAGGGGACCTTGAAATTACTCAAAGCAAAACAATTTTTAGTCCTGCCTCTGACTTCAGGGGGAACTGACTGGTGCCTCCCCTCAAAGATGTACATTACCGGAGTGGCATATTGATCTGAAAGCTGGAATACTTGAGCACGACATCCCCCTACACAATTTTAGAGAAGTGTTATGCTGTGTGGTGAAGGAATAAACACGATGTTCGACGCTTACATTCAGATATTTCAGGTTGATGAAGCACCAGGTTTAACCTACAGCTGTATTTCTAAAGACAGTTATTCTGTCCGCAGTCTCTGAACTTCCTTTTAAGCAGGATGCCTAAACGTATGAGTCTTATTTTATATACTGGAGCTAAAAAATTTTAAAACATTACTTCATTGTCCTAAATTATTTGCTCTAATTAAAATATGAAAATAAAAGAGATAAGAGTAAAACAAAATGATGTTAACACCATGAATCATTGGGAAAGAACATATGTCTTTGGTTTATGAAATCACTGTAACTGTACATAATAGCTATATAATTTATTTTGTTGGTTTATCTCCCTTTGGATTTCGATCCTGGATTCAAATGCAAGAGACTTTATCTATTTTCTTCCATCACAGACATTTGACCCTTTCCGTATTTTTCAGGGTTTTCTTTCCGCGAATCTGCCGTTACACATAAAGGTTCCCTGCAAACTGAAATAAAATTCCCTGTGCCTTAAATTCTCTATAGAATTTCAAACTTCCTATTCGAAAGCTCAACTCTCTCTCTCTCTCTCTCTCTCTCCTTTGCCGTCGCTTTTGGAAAAACAAATTGCACTTTTCTTAAAAATCTTATCCAGAAAATACACAACAGATTTCTAACACATTTCCTGTGATTTACTTGGCTTCCCTTGTAGAGCTTGGGTTTAGAACTTCAGGCACATGAAAGACACCACTTGAAGTCTGAAGTGGACGATCTTTTTTTCAAGGAGTTAATAGGATATCGATTGACACAGTCTTCACTCCTCCCGCTCATAAATTTCAGAAACTAAAAATAATTAATATCGCCAGTAACGTAATACAAAATTACGTTAATCCAGATGTGCAAAAACTTTTCAAAAAAATGTAGAAGCCACAACAAAATTCTAAGCGCCAGAAAGGTGACATGAAGCACGTTCCAAATTGAGACACAAAAATATTAAGTGCCAGAGTAAAATCTTCAGTCGCCATGGCGACCTGATGCCCTGTATTTGTGCATCCCTGCTTTAATCAATTTTTCACTGATTTAATCCGGCCGCACTAAGGCTCTGGGTTCGACTCAGCCCCTAACGTAAATGAGTACCAGGGGTCTTTGTGGCCAGTGCGTAGGGCTGACAAATTTGCCACCTAAATGTGCCGTATTTTCTAGATATTCTTGGGGCCTCAAACTCCTGGAGCGCCCAGGGCTTGTCCAGGCCTGCATAGCGCTTGATTTACCTTTACCTTTATTTACATTAATAATGTAAAAGAGTTCTTTCTACTTATTCAGCCTTTGAAGACTGACCTCCTGCTTTCTTACAATTTTGAATTAACTTGTGAAAGTATGGCTTTAATGAACATAAGTTACGGCCCTTCTAAAGGGGATCGGTCCACCTCATATATTCTAACTATTGAGGGCAACACAAGCACAACAGAAGAATGGACAATTACCAGTGCGGTGACGAGATTCGAACCCACGACTCCAGGGTTCCAGCGATCGAAGAGGGTATGCGCTTTACACTGCATTCACCATTGCCACGCTGCAAGGATTTCGTTTTTATAGTTATTTACTTTTAGGAACAATGTACATTAGTAAAAGTTTAGCTAATTAATCAGTCGAGTATCGTTGCCAGTGGTGTATCAGTCGATTGTTGTGCACTTTTGACAACTTATCGCATTCACAGTTCTCGACTATCACAGATAATGTTAACTGTTGCGTTTCAGTCTGCATGCTGTTAGAGATAGCTGAGCCACACTGTAGGATATGGGTTTGATTTTAAGCATGGGAAATTGATTTTGTTGCCCCTTCGTCCAGACGGTGTCGGAGGTCTGCCCAGTCTCTTGCTATGTGGTTCCCGGAGCCTTGTTTCCCAGGAGTAAAGCCACCACTTGCGTCCTTCAAGTACTGACATTAAGAGTACCTCATTTGTCCATGCCATGGCTCAGGCGGTTGGTTAGTCGCCAGCCTCCCACCGCGGAGGCCTGGTTTCGATCCCGGGTCAGTCCATGTGGGATTTGTGGTGGACAAAGTGGCACTGGGACAGGTTTTTCCCCGAATACTTCCGTTTTATCCCTGTCAATTTCACTCCACCGATGCTCCATTACTTCGGAAAAATTAAAAACTAATCATCCTTCTCTTCATCTTCATCACAGGGTTGCACAATTAGCCTTAAGGCTGCGGTCTCCTTCACCACAAAAAAAAAAAGATTACCACATTTACTCCAAAAGACCTTGTGACGTGGTGCCTAATCACAGGGAAATATTCAGGTTTGTGTGCACCATACGTGTTTCGTCTTAAACACTCAGGATGTTGTAAAACAAGGAGTATATGAAGCAAGCACAAAGAAAACTGTCTACAAAAAATCACGCGTAAAGTTTTCGATACAGAAGTCTTAAAACGGACAAAAACATGAAGTCGGATTGGATTCCGAAAATCTAATTTGTAGTCCTGTGTGCAGTAAAATACAAAATAAACTCAACATTTTTTCAGTACGTGTTATACTATCTGTCCCCTGTTAGTCAAAAGCAGATTATTGCGTGGATATGCTAAGGATAAAATCGAAAGCTTAATTTTTAATTAGTTTTTGGAAAATATAATAGAGGTATAATTGGGAAGGGGATGTTGAAGTAAACCTTTAATGGGATAGCTGTGCATTATAAAAATATTGATTAAATTGATTTGAGGAGCGAAGCATCTTATATCTGAGCTCCTTCCCCTATATTATTCCACACCGCAACACTTCATCCTGCTCAAAGACGAGCAAGACATCTCAGTGCAAGCGGGTTATTTTAAGGGGTACGTATACATGATGATTAGCATTAATAAACTTAGCACGGGCACATAAAGGGCACAATCGTGCATTACTAGGCGGCTTAGTTTTAGTACACGTATCTTGGTAACTTCCGCTACGATGAATAGATGATATTATGAAAGTAAACAGAACAGAGAATAAGTAATATCAAGTAACATTCAGGAAAATATACAGCGTAAAAACCTCAAAATGATAAAATGAAAAATTGTAAATAACAGCATATAAGTAGGTGCTGGATGAAAAGTATGCCTAAGAAGAAGAACGTGAGAGTATATAAGAGCTGCTACAATTATTCTTTTGAATAGGGTGTTTTAACACATTGTAAAATTTGGATAATTTTAGAGGTATGGTACTTTTTAAAAGCACTTAATATTATTCATATTTAATAAAGAAATAAATTAAATAAGCTATTAATATAAAAAACATAATGCCTTACATTTATAATAACGCATGTGTTTTGAATAATTAATTTTGTAATTTTTACGCGAGGATGCCTTATATTCAAACTCAGCACTTTCAGCCTATGTCTTTGTTTTCAGTATTTAGTAGGGAATGGGGGCACGCGGTGGCGCAGTTGGTTGAGGCACTGCGCTACAAGCCGGAAGGTCGCGGTTTCGAATCCCGATGGTGTCATTGGAATTTTTCATTGACATAATCGTTTCGGTAGCACTATGGCCCTGGGGTCGACTCAGCCTCTAACAGAAATGAGTACCAGGAATATTTCCTGGGGGGTAAAGGCGGCCGGTGCGTAGGGCTGACAACCTTACCACCTTCATGTGCCGATTATCTAGAAATCTGGGAGCCTCAACCTCCTGGAACCCTAAGGGCCTGTCCAGGCTTGTAATGGGATTGATTTTTTTGCTTTTAGTAGGGAATATCGAGATCTAGTAAGGTTAAGCTTCTAAGTATTTCAAATTGATTTTAAGAATTATCTCTTCAAGAAATTTCTTTTTATACAGAAATTTATTCCTTTCCCTCACCACATATCCCACTTTAACTCAGTCATCTGTTGAGACATAGACCTCTAAATAATCCCTCCTTAATCTACGTCGTACATTTCCTACAAAGTTTTTCACTTAATTTTTCGATGTTGATTTTCGATGAATAAGGAACAGGGCGAAATAAAAAGGCAATATTCTTTCAGTTGGAAAATAAATGCAATTCAGAACGTCAGTGTTTGCACTTATATAGCTTATTTGAACTCTGCTGCATGGAAAGCAATCTCTGGTTATTTGAATTACAGATTTAACGTTCCTTGCGTTTACTGCACTAGAAATATTCTGATGTGAAAGTGATACGAAATGGAACACGGAGTGCTTTGTTGGGCTTATATAAGATCATCTCAACCTCGTTCAAGTAACATTTACGTAATAATAGTATGTTGATTACACGAAGAAAGTAGAAATTGTTGAGAAAAGTTGTATGCATTAGATGAAAATAACTCATTAGGTCTTAGTAGGAGGTCGATTATCTTATCTGCTTTAGACAGAAGTCCGTTTTGTGCGTTATAAGTTAAATTACTGCCTTATAGAGTGGGCCGGGATAGCGTAGTCGGTATAGCGACTCGCTACGGGCTGGACAGTCCGGGGATCGAATCCCGATGGGGGCGAGATTTTTCGCATCCGTCCAGACCGGCCCTGGGGCCTACCCAGCCTCCTATACAATGGGTACCGGGTCATTCCCGGGGGTAAAGCGGCCGGGGCGTGGTGCTGACAACACACCCCAACTAGCGCCGAGGTTAAAGAAAGAGTAGAGCTATACCTCTACTCCCCCTCTGGACCTTCATGGCCTGTTCTAGGAAAAACTTTACTTTTACTGTCTTATAGAAATGTAATAGCAGGCCCCTAACGTCTTGCTTTTTATGCCTAAGAGCTCTACCTCAGTTATCAACACCTGTAACTCTTTATGCGTAATCGAATTTTATAGAATAAGTAGAAAGTAGCCGACCTCAGTGGCCTCGCGGTCTAAGGCGTTGGTCTGCAGCCGCTGACTTGCTGGGATTGCGGGTTCAAATATCGCCGGGGGCATGGATGTATGTTGCTTGAAATTCTTCCATGTTGACATGTAGAGGTCTCTGCTACGGGCCGATCCCTCGTGCGTAGGAGTCCTACCGTGTGTGTGTGTGTTTGTGTGTGTCATTGAGTGTGATCAAGTGCAACAGTAACCCTCAAAACCTACAATGAGTAGGTAGAAGAGGTCAGAATAAGAAAGAAAGAAATGTAAAGTATAGTGGCTAAATTAATTAATAAGAAAGCACGAATTTAAAAACAGCGAAGCTCTTTAAGCCAAAACAGTCAGTTCGATATATTCCTCTACATATTGCCTCTGCGTATAATTATATATAGCTCTATATATGCATATTTATATATGAATAACAAATACATGATGATAATTTTTCAGCGCATGTGTACGTAAATGTAATTTGTTGCCCTTTTGTTTCGTCATGACATGATGCTTTCCTTATAAATTACGGTAATGAAAATGTAATATCTCATTCACCATGCTCATTTTTAAGTTTCGTTTCTGCTAGTTGAACATTTGGCCTGACAGCCCTTCTTGCATGACAAAATCATTTATCATGTGTATAACTAAGTGGTGTAATTATTCCTATGCCCGTTCAACATTTCATCTGATCACTTCAGATTAACATCAGAATACAATACATCAGAGCTAATGGCTGCTATAATATACGATATGGACAGAAATGGATTTCCAATGAGTGAAACCAAATTACCTTCCTACCTCTGAATTCGGTTTACACTTCAAAATAGGTGGCATAAATCAGGACAAGTACCGAGAAAGATCTAAATGAGTGGAAATATGCTCATTTGGGGATGATATTAACAAGTTTATTTTGTTTATACATGACATCTCCCTTTTATTCTCATGTAATGCATAGCAGATGGAGTTGGCATGAACAAAATTGCGGGATGATATCAGGAGATTCCACATTAACTTTGAGTGTGCAAACGTAATAGGTTTTCGAGATATTAGGCTTCAGCTATCGTGTTGTTGAGGCCTCCGCTCTCTGGGATGTTACGCGGCTGATTACAGACCTTAAAAGAAAACCTCTTGGTCCCATCTTCAATGGTCAAACAGACCAAGAAGAAAGGTCTTAATAGGTATTGTTAGTATTGTGATAATTATATGTACACAAGCATTTTACGTGTATACTCTATAAGAAACAAGCCCAGGCTTTGTACCACGTGAATCAACTAGCATTTCTGGGCGAAAGTTTTCTCAGATATGAATTCTTAGCAAATAACATCCAAAAGTTTACTTAAATTCTTAAATGCCGATCCCAGTGTCCGCGCGGTCTAAGGCGTGGGTCTATGGCCGCTTGCTGGAATTGCGGGTTCGAGTCCCGCCGGGTCATGGATGTCTGTCCCTTGTGAGTGTTGTGTGTTGTCAAGTAGAGGTCTCTGCGAGAGACTGATCACTCGTCCAGAGGAGTCCTACCAAGTGTGATGTGTCTAAAGTGTGTGATCACGAAACCTCGAAAAATGAGGAGGCCTAGGTCCCCTAGGTTCTGTCGAAACATGGGGAAAAAAGCTCTTAAATAATATTATTTTTATGACGAATTATATGGTGTGAAAAACGCTGGTATTCTCATATTACCAAATTCATTTATGCGGAAAACGTCAACATGGAAATTATTTGGCCCTTCAAATAAAATAAAACCAGTAGTACAAAACGTTGGTGCATTCTATTTAAAACGGATGATAGCCAATAAAAGTTCATTGCAGCCTATCATAGAGAAGGAAAAATGGGGTTAAATGTTGAATTACGTCTTAATAAAATTACCCTTAACTATTGTTACATGTTGCATTTTATAATAATCTGTCGAAACAAAAGAAAGATAGGTCTATACGTACAATATTTACATCTGCAAGCAACGTAGATCTTAAGATCAAAGAAATTGAAACTTATACAAGTGTTTTATATTTTGTTTTATCAAAATATTCAAAATCTCAAAAATACTCCCATTTTATGGCGGGTGTTTTAAATGTCCTTTGAATGATTCAAACTGAATCAAACCACGTCGGTTACATAAAAAGTACCTACAAAAATCGGTCACGAATTTTGGCTTTGTTGCTGAATGAGTTATATGCCAGAAATTGTTGAAATTGAGGCATAAATTTCTTTCTAAAAATATGATGTTACATTATTTTTGCTCTTGTCGCGGAGTGAGGCTTTGTCTCTGTGGAAATGCAGCCTCTCTAATTTAGCTCATTGTTCATTCGCCGGATGAGAGGTAAATGAATATGGAGCGGAACATTGGTGGCATAACAATTGTGGAATAATGAGAGAGGAAGACAGAATTGCTCAGAGAAAAACCTGAATTATTGCCACCTTTTAAACAGAAAGTTCTACATAGATATTCCAGGGATTGATTCCTGGCTTCCACTCATAGAATCAGGCAACTAACAGCAAGTGATATTTCAGGAAAAAACCGGTGTTACGCCACTGTTGCCTGTGTAGCAGTTTGCTTTGGCGGCAACGTAAAATAAAAGTGCAGGGCGACTGTAGTGCATTAAAATACGTTGCACTTTTAGTAGACTAAATATTACATAACCGTATGTCAAAGAATGTCACTGAGTGGCGTGATGGCAGTGTAGAAATATACAACAAACAGAGATCGAATAACCTTCATGTGCATGTTCCTGCACGGTAGTCACTGTGTGTGATTGAAGAAAACGTTAATGTTCATGCCACTTTGTGTTCTGGGATAACGAACCCAATACCAGAATGTATGGTCTAAGGTTTATTCTAATAATGAGCATAAAATCGTAACTTGAGATGAGTATAAGTGCGAAAAGAGGATGCAAAAATAATATAGCTTGGCTACTGAGGGACTACAAACACTGATCATTCAAGGTGGAAGAGAACAAGGTGGGAATTGAGTTTGTGTTACCTCGTACTGAGGGATATGGTACACGGAATTACAACATAACCCCAAGGAATAATCATCAAATTGATCAAGGATAATAAGATAATGAAAGATGGCCGACTAATTTTTATAGAATGGACTGCTGCTGTTACTAAGTTCATCATATTAGAAAAACCACAACCACGAACACCATTACCGCCACAATTATCATCACCACCACATCATCACAGCACCACCACCACCACCAACATAAACAATAACAGCAACAACAACAACAACAACAAAAATATCGCCACACGAATTACAGAAAGAAATAAGGATTATAAGAAACAATCTATTACTTTTTTCCCCGAGGAAATTAATACGACTTATCTAACGCTCTTCAAAAGAATAGGATTAATAGATATTAAAGCATGATTCCCAAAAGCAGTTAGATGCACAACTTTTAACTCGTTTCATAAATAGGCTTATATGTACATAACACGGTTTTTATTTCTTTGCTTAACTCTGGTTAAACAAAACACATTTTAGCTGTAGTTTTAAGTAGTGCCAGGATGAATTTGTTTTCTCGAACGCACACTGAGACGAAAGTGTTGTGGACTTCTCCCGTCAGTTCTGGCCAACTCATAACACAGTTGCTCACTTCACGAATTTGCTTTAAAGGAAACTCCATATATGGCACAAACGGAATTCCGTGTTCTGTATATCACCATTATGGTTCTGCCACGACTGTGCTTCTACAGGAAGGCCTAACGTCACACAAATGTGTGTTTATGAAAGTTGCCCAACACAGTAGTGTTTCCTGGAGCCTTAACGCCAAGGTGCCTTGGAAGGTAACTTCATGGCTCCTTGGTAATTGAAAACTTTGACAACTTATGAAAATGGTTATGAAGCACCATAGAGAACAAGACGGGATATTTTAGGTTAGATAACATTGTAGCTGATGACTTAGTGACCTTGTCACTGTTCCGGTTAAGTTTGTATCACTGGTATTCAATTCGTAACAATCTTAAGTTAAGCAGTGTGCATGCTGATGTCATGAGTTCTTGACAGGCAAAAGGTCCAGTTGCGATGAACACGTGATGAAACAGAACATGATGAGACAGACTGTATTTCGTGTCGTGATGTAAGACGTTCAGCTATTGTCCTCTTCAGTTCTATATGCGAGATGAGAAATATATATGAATGTATCTTGTATTTTATCCTGGAAATAAAAATATCACTTCCTATTTGCAAACCCGTTTTATATTAATATTTTTTGCTTTATTCATCCTGTATGTCTTTAATAAATACAGGATTAAAATTAATTTAAGTTTATTTTAATAATTAAAGACTGACTTACCTACGTCAATATTTTCAGTCAGATGTTTCAATATAAATGCAAAAATATCGCCATCAGTCAGCTAGTTTAAAAAAGTCAACAATACAAAGCTCTAATTTCCGAAAATTGATTTTAATATTATCAGTGCCGTCGTAACTACTTGACTAAGATATCGTAACAGTGAGTAAATAAATTGAAATAATGTTAGTAATACTAATTCAATCGAAAGAGCACTCAAATTATATGCTTATTTTTTGAGGAGGTTGTTAATCATTCTAGTGAATTCAGGTTTGGGTAAAGTACTTACGTAATAATTTACGGATTATTTATTTTCACCTTAACAATTTCATAAGCCACAGAAAAAGTTACTCCAATAAGATTACAGCGGTTTTGAATGATAAATTATTGATATTACGAGAAGCGGCCTATATTGATGTGTTGATAGAATAAAGTCTGTTGAATTTTCAAAAGGAAAATCTGGAAGTTCCGAGTGCAGCCTGTCGATGCTTTCCACAGTTAAGCCTTCAATTTATCCACTCTTAAGCCGTAGAGTTCTTGAAAGGTGGTATGAAATTACAATCTCTCTGAAAATGCATGCTTCGCAAGTGAAAAGACAGCTTGATTGAGTAAGCAATTCTGTGTAGAGATACTCGTAAGTTTTATCGGCAAAAGGCACGTTGCAGTGCCGACCGAAGTGTACATACACTTTAACGGCTTCATGACTATAGACTTTTTTCGGTAATTACTGTTACTTGGCTTAGTTATCCACAACTATAAGAATAAGCTGATGCAAGGGGCAAAGCAACAACAGAATTTCAGCGCATTTTTGCTCTATATACTCGTAGTTATGGGTTCCGTCATTGTGTTCTATGAGTAAGGAAAGGCATCCAACACTGACTGCCTTAGCTGAATTTCAGATAAGGTAGAGTCCTAGTGCGAAATAGTTTGCCGCTGAGTTGGATTTTGTTGAATGAATCTTGAATAATATTTTCCCATGTTTTTTCATAAATTAAGTGCAGAATAAGAGAAAAATGCCAGTCGCAAAATATGAGCCCCTTAAGAGGAGCCAGAGTTGAACATCTGACTATGTTAAAGATGCGTAGAACTATTGAAGTCGAAACTTACTTTATCCTTAAATTTTAATTCTTCTCTACACATAAATTAACTCCAGGGCAGTTTGCTTTAGATGCTCTTTCTGCTTTAAAGACAATGTTTCACAACAACTCCTGCCCTTTTCGCATTCCACCCACGCATAACAGGAAGTGAATAAGCTTTTCACATTAGTGGAAAACATAGACAAGGGGCGTTTACTTCAACAACATCCTGCACGCAGATAATGATGTAAACTTGATGCAAATAAAGAAACAGTCTGCAGTACAATTTGTTTGTAGGAAAGTCGTCCTCGAAATAGTAGACTCGTAAAGAATATGAACTTAATTCAATATAGTCTTCTCGGGCGCACAGCCGCGTCAATTCGTTTGAATACAACGTTTCGGGGACTAGCTCCGTCCCCATCCTCAGGCAAAACTTGCCTGAGGATGGGGACGGAGCTAGTCCCCGAAACGTTGTATTCAAAGGAATTGACGCGGCTGTGCGCCCGAGAAGACTATATTGAATCATGTCGCCGCGAAAGTTTTAAAACTTATAATATGAACTTAAATCTCTTTTGCCAGTGTAAACTTTTACAATTTTATTTAGGCCTCTTTATTTTTATTTTATATTATTCTAAAAAAATAATATGTTTGCATTTGTTGGTTGAATAATGTTATTTTTATTTATTTATTTTTTGAGTCACAAGTACATATTTCCAGGAATGTGCATGCTAATACAAGGTTATTTTGATTTAGAAGTGAAGGAACTATATATGAGTGAAACCTTTGTAATCTCAAATAATAATACTTTGTCGAAAACGAAAATATGTTACTTAAAGAATGCTGCAGTTTCAAAACTTTATGAACGAGATACAGGTACTAACAAAAGTATGATAGCCATGTATCACTTGTAAACAACGTATTGAACTTTCCTTTAAAGTGAACCACATTATAACAATTGTATTTATTTCATGATATTGATTGGAGCAATTATGGTGTAGTGCAGCAATATGACCAGAATATTCGAAGAAATCCCTTCCACAGAAATAACATACAAATTTCAGTTCAGATGTTCTTTTAAAGCTTATTTATAAGCTTTTATCCTATTTAAGAAACAACGCATTTTAAATATTACTTATTTATTTTTCAGTGTCCATATTTATTTCGTCAATACTTGCTTTACATATTTTAGAGATGCATTTTGAAGTCTCCGTCATTGTATCTGATTGATCGGTACAAATATGATTTCACTCTCCATATTTATGATCCCGTCATCAGTTTTAATCCATACCAAATCTCATCAGATGTCGTGGTAATCGTGGTATAAATCTACGCGCCTCTAATGGATTCAGAATCTATTGTGTCATAGCAGAATTATAAGGTTATGACCTCCAACCTTTTGTATCTCGAACTGGATGTGTTAGTACTTAAACAAGGAATTGTAAAATATCCTTAAATGGCCACAGAAGTTTGGAAAAAAGACAAACATGCACAGACATAAGTGATACCAAATTGGCCACATTCTATTAAACAATATAGGAATCGCTGTTATTTTGTCACAGAATTATATACCGGCTTCGTATTCATACGTTCATTAAGTGTGTGTGTGTGTGTGTGAATATGCGTATATGTGTGGAGGTGTTACGGTATTTTCCAAATTATTTTAAATTAATTAGACCTCTTTAACCAAGGTAAAACATGAAGTTTACCCTATAACCTGCCATGAAGGCACTGAAGGGGAGTAGGGTTATACCCCTTCTCTTTATTTACCTTGCGGCTGGATGGGGGTGGGTGGTTAACACCACGCCCCGGCCATTTTATCCCTGGGAATGACCAGGTATCCGTTATATAGGAGGCTGGGTAGGCCCCCGGGGACGGTATGTACGGTTGCGGAAAACCTCGCCTGCACTGGGACTCGATCCGGGGACCGCTCATCCCGTAGCGAGTCACAATACATACTATGTTATCCCGGTCCATCCTTCTTAATAAAGAGCGGTATAAAATGTACCCTATATAGATATACGGGAGAAATAACGGAGGAAGAAGGGAAAAGGAACGCCATATTAAATAACCCAGACAGTTTGTGGGGTAAGGAAATTTTGTTTCGAGTCAGAGGAAGAGCCTTAATTAAAAGTGCTCGACGTCACAAAGTCTTGTTCCTCCGTGAATGATTTGATTATATGACGAAGTTGATTTTGAAACTTCTGGTAAACACAGTGACTATGAAGTGAAAAGAAGATTAATGATTCTCACAATCTATCCTTCATATGAAGAAAGATAGAGTTTAGCAGAAGTTTCTGGTGTTGATCGTAGTTTAGCAATAGCATTACTCATATTTGTTATTCTTGAAGCGGCAGTAGCGGTATTATATTAATATTAGTACTCGTAGTAGAAGTAGTAGTAGTGCTAATATTGGTAGTAGTTCATAACCGAAATTTTCGGAGAAGTTGCATCCATGTCGAAGACAAAATCACATAAATAACTGCGGTACGATAAAGTGCCCTTGCACCTAAGCACCGTGACTTAGAGGGATATCCAAGTAACAGATATAAGGCTACATGCATTATTAAATTTAAGATAACTGGCGACAGTTTTCAGTTTCAGGCTGCTCCCGCTTTACCCCTTCAGTAAATTTCAACGTATTTGTTGCGTACGAGAACGGGCATTTCCCAAAGATTTTCTAAAAGTTATGGCTTAAAAGAAAGATACTTTTTTCGGGGAAAAACCGCTCCTCGTACAATGTACAGCTATGTAATTAACATAAGTAACAGAACCGGTGACTATTTAAGCTTATAATTTAAATTTTCTTATTGAAATTTTGTTGAACCTTAATGCCCCTAAAACAATCAGACCCCATCAATAACCTATTGTACTCAAAATTACTAAGGAACTTAAAACTTACTTCAGAATCTATCCAGATATTATGTTGAGGTCTAAATATCATTAAGAATAAGATTATTTTGAAAATACAATTTTTATTCTAAAACTTTTTTACATAAATTGCTACAAATATTACACTAAGAAGTATAAGATATGTTAGGACATCAATTACGCAGCTTATACGCTCAAATCTAAAAATTTAGAATCAATTGTGGAAGTCTTTACGATTGAGGTACAAAAGTAAATTTTGCCTAGTATACGTAAAAGCAAACACCCGCAGGCTAAGGCCTAGTAGCCTGTGCTAGCCAAACTGCCAGTAAAATATAACCTTGGTTTCCTTTGTCTTTTTGGTGTGGTTGTTTCGAGTAACTCTGTACTTAATCCTCCCTTTCTCGCAAAATACAGATTCGCCTCACGACATGCTCTTTTATGGGCCATGTTTGAAGATGGACCCCTGTATGTTTATATAATTCCTTTTCTAATCCTCACATTTTGGGACCAGTGTTTCCGTATGCTACAGAGAAAACTGGGAATTGTAACAGTATAAACATTTAATGCTTTTTCTTCTCTAATTTTTAACTCCTAATTACATTTTCCTGCACTAAAGGCTTAACGTTTCACATAGAACCATTTCTCCTCGACGGAAACCACATTCTCCAAAGCGTCTGGCTCTCATTCGGCAAGCGATCTAATGTATGTGCACTGCTTATTGCATGTTGTTACTCAGTGGAGGTTATTATGGTAGTACATATGTTACTGCCTTTCCAAATACAAGGTTTAGATATTTTGACGTAATTTATTTTTACAGGCAGAACAATGTTGCATAACGCCTCAAACCGTTTTATAATTAGGTGTTAGGCTCCAAGTACAGTAATGATAACGATAGTCTAAAAAATTCCTCGTTTAAATTTGAAGGGGGAGGGGCTTTAGGCTACTCAATAAATAAGAAAAAAATTGAAAATTTTAAATAGAAATATGTGGAGTTAAAAATACACGAAAATATAAAACGAAGGGGCGAAAGAAGGGAGCAGGCAGAAAGTGAGAGAAACAGAATTGAAAGAAAATAGAAAGAGAAAGGAAGAAGAAGTGAGAAAGGAAGGAGGGAAAAATGAGGATATGGAATGACGAAAAAAGAGACGGAGAAGAAAGAGATGTAAAAGAAAAAATACATGTTTAAAATGGCTCATAAAGGCAACACGCAGAAGGTCTAAAGCGAAGGCCGAAAGATCTAAGTAAGAAAGCAGCCTGCAGGTTACTCTTCTGTTAAAAAGAACAGCATCTTGTATATTTCTGTTATAGTTGCCACAATATACGTCACTACGTCCTCTTTCGTATTGTGTCCGTCTGTAAGCAGACAACTCAGATAACAAAATAAGATTGTTTTTAACAGCTCTAGCAGCATTCACTGGGCACACAAGCGCATCATACGTGACCAGAACACGGCATTAAACTGCTGTATATTATGGAGCTGTAGCGAGTGATAGCAAAAATCCACATGGCTTCTGGTTTTGTAACGCGACAGACTCAGTATTTTAATCAGCAAGAAGCTCTATGTTATTACCCGTTTGCTCTTCCTCTGTCCGATTATAAAGATGATTCTGTACGCCAGCGAGGAGCCGTACTGAAATTACCGCCTCAGTATTCTTCGTTTCGGTAACATGATCTTTTAAACACTGGCACTGCAGGAAGTACAGTCCAGTCTCTAAATTCGTATCAACAATCTCGATAATTAACTGAATTATAATTCTCCATATCTTGCACTAGTTTTTCATTATTTATCGTTATCATTACAAAAGACAACGCAGTAAATGGATATCATGTAACATTATTATACATTCAACAAAACATACATTAAGATTTATATGTTTTGAAATGTCTATCACAGCACAGAATTTAACGACACGTTATTATATGGCGCCAGTTTAGCTTCCATATCAAAAGTGTCTGCGTCCGCCATGTTAGTAATGTCTGTATGACATTATAAAATATACGGCTGAAGTCTGCAGCGAAAGGATAACCGTGAAATCGGTTAATTCGTGCAAAACGTGAAAGCAGAGAAGACAGGCACATACGTGACAAACATACTTTACGATTCTCCCACAAACTTTTTTTCCCTGGCTAAAATAAAGTAGGCTAAAGATTATCATTAAATGACACTATAAAACCTGTCACGTAAGAAGTTTTCTCTGCAGTAATTATTTAGATTAGTCGACCTCGGTGGACTAGTGGTTAGCGTGCTCGCCACTGGATCCAAGGTTTGCGGGTTCGATCCCGACCGAGGTCGATGGATTTTTAAGGGTGATAAAAATCCGGAGCACCACTTCCTTCGGAGGGGAAGTAAAGCCGTCGGTCCCATGTCGTAGATTTACGGCATGTAAAAGAACTTTACGGGCATGAATAAAAATGTTGCGTAAGCCAAATTGCCTACATTTCTCACCCAAGTCTCCTGACTGCCTGCCAGATGGCTCTGGCGAGCCCATCAGGATCGATAGAACAAGTAGCGCTGCCAGTTGACCAGTCACCAACTGCCACGACTTAGTAACCTCGAAAAGAGGAGGCAAGAGGAGGCCCGGGCCCATATAGGGCTGTTGAACCATGGTTATTATTAATTATTTACATTATCACCACCTACCAGATTTAGGCTTTCAGGCATAGTTTAGATTATAAAATATATCAAAGAAGTACGCTCCTTGTATTAAACAAAAAATAACCCATCTTATTGCAGTCTACTTAATTCTGTGTAGGTCGTGTTACACATATCTATAAATGCGAAAGTAGCACTTAATATAAGGACTTACGTTAAATATCCAGGACAGATGGAAAGATTGGCTGCACACTGGAGGATAATTTTGAGTTAAATCCGCTTAGAATTTTAATTTTCGTAATTTTATTTTCTTTGCAGATTTTTTGCATGTTTCTTACCCATCCCTCGAGCACACTGTTGAAGTGTCACATGGTGTGGGAGTATTTCATGCCACTGCTACTTACACCACGCTCCAAATCTTCAGCAGGATTTATATACAGAGCGTGTATAAAGTCGTCGTCACGTTGTAGCGGAACCTGCAACGTGAGTCTAATCTGCTGAAATGCATAGCAAAAACGTAAGCAGGATCTACTTGCTTGGTAACTTGCATTGATTTAGTTAAGATCAGTTTTACTCAAGTAACCCTGTGTATTACTTTGTTTTCATATAAATACAAATTACACGTGACAGAATCTGCATTTGAATAAAAAGGGACAGATATCTTATTCGAAATGTGACGAACTTTAACAGGTTTCGCGATTTCCCTAGCCCCTAGTTTCCCAAAAGGAAGCTGTATTGTCACGAGCTGCGTGTTTCATTTGTGATGGCGGGGCGGAGGGTGGGGCGAAATAAAAGGAATACACCAAACTTTTATCACATGTATATTATTCAGTTTTACCAACAAAATGCACACACACAAAATACTTTTTTTATAGTTTTATTAGTATTGATGTATACCCCTACACTTGTTTCAGTCCTTGGACCATCTTCAGGGGGTTAATAAGATGGTCCAAGGTTTGAAACACGTGTAGCGATATACATCAATACTAATAAAACTATAAAAATGTAGTTTTTTGTGTGTGCATTTTGTTGGTAAAACTGAATAGTGTGAAATATGCAAGGTGAAAGCAATATAAAACTTTATGAGATGTATTAAAATACATGTTAGAATAATTTGTGGAAGAGCGCAAAATGGGTTTATCTGCCTCAGGATAGCGATAAGTGGAGGGCTGTCACGAACTCGGGGATGAAATTCGGGTGTCATAAAATGTGAGTAATTTGTTGAGTAGGCCAGGAAATATAATTCCTGAAGAAGGACTCTGATCGATGGAATTGAACTTAATTAACTATTTCTTCATAGCTAAGTTAGTAACCTTGATTTCTTTTTCGTATACGCAGAAGTAAGAATAGCAATATTTGCTTGAAGGGACTGTACTTACAGAAGAAGATAATCAGGATTACATTTTGAGTTTGTTTTAGTGTCCAACTCTACCACTGCTTGTATTTATTTTGGAAACCATTAAAAAGGAGTGCATTTGTTAAAAGGCACTAAGATTAAAGACTTGTTTGTCACGTTTATCATGCAGATAAGAAGAACATGCCTGTAGGTCTGTGTTAAAACATTTTGATAAGTTTAGTAATTTCTCAGGCTGACGTTGTGTTGTCTTCCAAAACATTTAAACCCTACTACCACATTACACAGTGTCATAACATAAAGGACCGCAGTGCGTTTAATCAGTTGTGTACAGTTGCCAGGATAAAGGGATTAAAAGGAAATACCGGCTAGAGTAATACACGCGACGGACGTGAAGAAATTTCATTTAAAACACGCATCCATAAAGAGATATTAACGCTATAAAATATAAAATGTCTGGCCATGCTGCGTTTTTATGTTCCTCGTAACAACAACTATTCCATTGTACACAATGTAATTAAGCTTCATAACAAACTTTTACTACAAAAACGTAGCAAATTCCCTGCTGGTCTTCTCATGTATGTCTTAAAGCTACCCAGAATAATGGTGACTATATGTACCACATGCTTTCATATTAAGAAGCGCTGCTTTTTTACCCACGAATTATAAAAACATTTAATGATTTCATGCAATTCAAGGGATGAAAGGCATAGGCAATGAACGTATAACATATTTTTGTGGCCCGTTCGCTTTAACCATCGATGACTCGGGAATGCGAAAATGGGTTATCTTTGTATTTTTTGAGTACATATGTCACGACAAACCATATAAAATATTTAAAGTTTTGCCATAAAAAAGCAACATTTCTGATGAGCTATATATTTCGGTGTCATGAATAAGAAAAATGCTTGCTTCTTCGTGTAAAGTATCCGATATTTTTTCGGGTTTGGCTTTTCTTGACATATTTTAATAAACACCTCCTTATTATATTTGACGAAAATCTGTCCAGTGGAAGCTGAGTTCATACATGGGGAGAGAGAAGCGGATGGGCGGACAGATATGACGAAGCCAATAGGAACTTGTCACGATATGCGAACGCGACTAAAAACTGCCTTCCTAAAGACTATTCAACAATTAGCTTTAAATGGAGACACATTTTCTTCATATGAATTAGAAAATAAATTCTTAAACACAAAAAAACTTTATTCAAAGCATTAAATATGAGCCGGCGCAGAAGCTTTATCAAATGACTGTAACTTAAACTTTAAGAGAGATAAAGGAATTATTTTTTGACATAAAACTTGCATGATATTCTTCTTGCAATACTGTGCTTTCATCAGAGTTTCCTGTTTACGTAAAGCCATGACATGCTGGATATTCTAGCAATATACAATCCGCGTGGAAGAAGAGATAAGTAAATACTTGCTTACTGTTTTCTTGCTTCAACTTTCTCTTTTTTTTTTAGGAAAGGAGAAACACGTGTTTGAGGAAAATTACTTTAATAATTCTGGGTAATACCTTGGTCAGATGTTCTCCGTCGCTCCAGAAACAAAGAATGAAATAAAAGGGAATATTGGCGGTAAAAGTAAGCGGAAAATGATATCAAGTTCCTGTCGTTAGATACTGTGCTCTTGCATTGCGAGTTGTTGGTACAAAGTCACAGCTCTAGAAATCAGAGAGAGATAGTGCTGTTAAAGTAATTTCTTAGATCGTGAATTATTGCACTATTTATTACAAATAAATCAGCCTTGAAAGTTGTTAATAGTAAACCACAATAATTTTTTCACTTTTCTATGGTGTGTATAAATAGGTTCGGTGTAAATAAATGGGCTACGTATATCACAAAACGACCAACATATTTGTAATAGGAGCACAATTTTTGTTGATTTCTAATTTTTATTTTTATGCGGGATATATTAAACACACGCATCACTTATTACTCAATATGAAACAACTGCATAGAACTAAGAGTAAATTTTTCTTCATTGATAAACACATTCTCATATTGTGGTTGGTAAATATTATAAGAGCACTAAGATAAAAACACCAAAATGAAAGACTTCGCACTTCGGTATACAATAAAAATCTCTCGTATAATGCGAGTGGGCAGGGATAGCGCAGTAGGTATAGCGACTCGCTACGGGCTGCAGGGTCCGGGTATCGAATCCCGGTGGGGGCAAGATTTTCCTTACCCGTCCAGATCGGCCCTGGGGCCCACTCAGCCTCCTGTACAATGGATACCGGACATCGGACGAGACTTCCACCTAGTAACACTGTAATTGCAAAATCGCCAACAGGATAAATTTCTTGAAGCTGTAACACTAATCAAGTATTGCACAAATCGAATCTGTACCATATCAGATCAACTAATTACAAATTTCAGTTATGGGCGAATTCATTCCTCCAAGCTTTTCACTTTTAACCCTATATATATAAACATCATTTAAAAGTTTTGACACTTCTTTACGCTGTGTGGTCATGTCAGTAGGATTACACAGTTTGTATGCATGAGTGAATAAATTCCCTATTATGCCATGCTTGTTGTGTAGCATATTATTAATGCAGAGGACTCATTACGAGGATATAGAAGGACGTAAATTTGTTCATTATAATGATATATCAGGAGTTCAAAGCACGTTCGTCGGTAGTGTTTAATTAATAGAAGCTGCTCATCAAAGCAGAAGTATTAATTTCTTTTCGTTTTTGATTTTAGCAGTAGTTTGAAAAGGAAATATTAATTCAGTGAAAATTTTAAACACAATTCAAGAACGTTATTCAATAAACTAAAACTAACCGTGCCCGTTTAAATTCTAGGAGAAGAGGAAGGAAAAGGCGAAAAAGAAACTATATCGTGGAAAACGTAGTGATACTTGTAAACATAAAGATTTAATGACGAAGAAATATAGGAATAAGAAACAGCATAAAGTCCGATTGTACTAATATATTCCTTCTATTTCTTTCACATAAGTTTCAACTTAGCGTTGCATTGCGCTATTTTTATTTATTCTTAGAAGCAAATGTGTATTTATGGCCCAGCACACTTCGAGTTCAAATTATGAGTCCCTTTATTTGAACAAAAACGCATTTCGTAAAAAAGTATGAATAAGACTCCCTTCATATTGATGGGAGGCTACAATATAACGAATCATATTCACAGTTACATTAATTATAATAAATGGCAGGCGAATGTAGGTACCTAGGCTGTATGCTGCTTAATAGTCGCACATAATACCCATACACACTTGCGTGCATCTGCGTACATATATTCTGTAATATTGTAGCAACTGTGTATTCTAAGGTTCTGAATATTTTTTTAATGTTTGGCATTCCTTTTTGTTTCCTGTAATAATAAGTAAAGAGTACTTTAACACCACCGACCCTGGGGCCTACCCAGCCTCCTGTACAATGGGTACCGGGTATTCCCGGGGGTAAAGGCGCCGGGGCGTGGCGTTAACCACCCACCCCAATCTAGCGCCGAGGTTAAAGAAATAGTAGAGCTATACCTCTACTCCCTCTCTGGGCCTTCATGGCCTCTTATAGGGTGAACTTTAACTTTTACCTCATGTAATGCGAAAGTTTTGCCTTCATACTTGTAATTAGGGTTTAAGTTACAATTTTCATTCTTGTAGAGTGTACCTTTTTGCACTGGGTAATGATTCTGATTTATTTTTACAAGTAGTGTTAAACGTTTCATTAGGTGATGTTTAAGTAATACGAGGAGATAAAACTTGTATCAATCAGAATGTGTCACATTTTGAAATCCAAAGGGTGTGCCTTGTTAGAAGGTGCCCATAAAAAGCGAAATATTGTTAGAGGCGCCTTTAAAATTTGAGTCTTTGTGAAACTAGTAGCGTCTAGAAGTTTCTGATTTAGATAAAATCAAACATGTATAAACGGACCACTAGCCAGGCAGACAGGAGGGAAGGAGGTCCTACCAAACAACATAACACACAGATAACTGGAATACACACCGAAAATAGGACCACGCTGCCATTAATTAATAATTATACTATAGAGGGTAGTATAATATACACTACTTGATTTTATTGTAATTTTAAATTTAATAACTTTTAGCATCTTAACAATACCACTAATTATACAAAATTTTATACGATGTGGTAACAAATACTGACTCACTGTTATGACGTAACCTAAGAATTGGTTTATGTAAAACTCACTTAAAATACCCCTGATGATGGCAATATAATTGCCGAAATACGTATTGGGGCATCCTTATAATAAAGAAAACAGTGAAAAAACTGTCTTAGTGCATTTGTTGGTAGAAATAATCAAATGTATAAACGAAATTTTTAAACAA
Source organism: Reticulitermes speratus (assembly GCA_021186555.1). Lineage (NCBI taxonomy): Eukaryota > Metazoa > Arthropoda > Insecta > Blattodea > Rhinotermitidae > Reticulitermes > Reticulitermes speratus. The sequence continues at coordinate 11,354,670 of JAJKFL010000014.1, forward strand.
CAAATATTATTTTGCACATCTCTCACAAAAAGTCCTTTACAAATTTTAAAAATATTCTCTCAAATCTTCTTTTTAAAAGGGTTTAATAAAACCATACATTCAGTTAACTTGAAGTACTAATTACGAGATCAGATGTCCTCTTTCATTCTGATCTCGTAATTAGTACTTCAAGTTAAACTGAATATATGGTTTTATTAAACCCTTTCAGTTTAACTTGAAGTACTAATTACGAGATCAGAATGAAAGAGGACATCTGATCTCGTAATTAGTACTTCAAGTTAACTGAATGTATGGTTTTATTAAACCCTTTCAAAAAGAAGATTTGAGAAAATATTAAAAAAAAATAATATATTTTCTCAATCTTCTTTTTAAAAGGGTTTAATAAAACCATACATTCAGTTAACTTGAAGTACTAATTACGAGATCAGATGTCCTCTTTCATTCCCTCTTAATCTAAAACGAACAAAAGAAAAAGTAACAAAATATTCTTTGTAGTCTAAATGTCAAGTCTAATGAAATTTCTTTTCTGTTACTTTACGTGCCGTCTGATAGCTTCCCAATTGAATGTTGCCTTTAGATCATTGTCTTTACAATTAGCTATTATGAAAGACGTCATTACTTTCGAGCTGATTAGATATTGATTTTGCAGAGCGGAAATTCATTTTCCATCCCAATTTAGATTAAGAGTGAAGAAAGAGTAGATAAGGAACATGACCGGAAAGTTATTTTGCCACTACAGCTTTGATTTCTTCATTCTTAATATACTCCTAAGATGGAGGATAATGCAATTGTAGGTTTGTTGACATGCGGCTTGTCACCTTCGTTACTAAGACAACTACATGCGCAGGGACAGGGGTGTAAACTGTAGCTGTAATATATGACATTCTGGACATTTTGACCCTTGAAAAACATGGTACTAATTTCTGTACAAACGGCGGGAACTAATTACCCAGTGACACGGTGTCAAATCCCAGAAGGAGAGATACATCATCCATAACGCTGCGAGAACCTAGAAATTCCCATGTTAAAGTTGTCCGGTATAATTTCAAAAATCCGACTTTTCGTCTTATTTATAACTAGTGTCATCAAAGCAATGTTTCATACGCAACTGATAGACAAGCCAATGCTGTGTTCTATCTTTATGCTAGATATAAAATTCTTGCTCAGACGATTTTGCATTTATTGCCTTTAGACCAGTAAGAAGGAGTGATGTGACAAGACGGCCATTTTTTTGAGATGAATTCTGTAAAAAAATAATAAATAAATAAACTGCATACTTTCCCAATACCCATTGCCATATGAGATTCGATGATGTTACAGTATGGTTGAACCCATATCGGTAAATCCAGTGAGGACATCGACGCCATGAATATAGAAAATGAAGAATACAAAAGTGGGTTGACCTTCAGGGAAAGTTGTTAGTTTCATTTTCATAAAATGTACATTAACTAACTAACTAACTAACTAACTCCATGGAACAGAGTCCTTCTTGAGAAGCTAGCAGGTCGTCAGCTAGTCAAGAAATTTGTCGCGCTTTAATGAACCCGAAGGTTCATGACCGCACTCACAACAGCCCGCCACCTGTCCCTATCCTGAGCCATATCAATCCAGGCCACGCCATCCCATCCCACTTCTTGAAGATCCATTTTAATATTATCCTCCCATCTACGCCTGGGTCTTTCAAGTGGTCTCCTTCACTCAGGTCTCCCCACCAAAATCGTGTATGTAACTCTCCCCTCCCCCATACGTGCTACATGTCCCGCCCACCTCATTCTTCTTGATTTTATCACCCAAATAACGTTTGATGATGAGTAGAGATCATTAAGTTTCTCATTATGCAGTCTTCTCCACTCCCCTGTTACCTCGTCCCACTTAGGCACAAATATTCTCCTCAGTACCCTATTCTCGAACACCCTCAGCCTATTTTCCTCCCTCAGTATGAGAAACCACGTTTCACACCCATACAAAACAACAGGAAAAATTACAGTTCTGATAAAATGTACATTACTAGATTCAAAGTCTTTTTTCGGAGAACAGACACAAGTAATAAAGACAGAATAAGCTTATTTCTGCTAATGAACTGAATAAAGCACGGTGATTAGAAATCTCCAAATAAGAAAAGGTAAATCAATACTGAATTTTCTACAATCTTCTTAATGTCTGAAGGTATCAAAATACGTATTCAAAGCAGGGAATAGTAAAATAAACACAGAGTCCACGAAGGTATTTTGTCTTTTGTAAGGATTCGCGTGTTACAGCTTACTTTCTGAAAGTTACTGTCATTCTGTGATAAAAAACATTGTGGAAGATGGGGTGTTTATGGAATTTCAATATTTTATATAAGTATTGTTCCCCGGGGGTGTAATGGTTTATAGATGGTGAAAAAAGTGATCTCTGTACGTAACAAACTTTCCTCTTAGAGTCCACATATCCGTGTCAGCTCCAGGTTCTTATGGCCCTACAACTTTCATGTTCAACAACCTGGTTGTTCCGGACCACTTTGTTCACTCATATTCTGTAACTGTTGCTTAGTACTGGCTCAGTATTAATTTCTTGCTATTCCACTTCGTTGAAACGTGATAGTGGAGTGACAGTAAATATCCATCCATTCACGAAATATTAAATGATTTTCAGCTGCAACATTTACGCTGCAGGCCTTACATTCCAGACCACAAAATCCATAACACTAACGACATAAAATTCTCTGTGGGTCTACAGAATATATCTGACGGGATTGTAGAATTTTTCGGCACTTGCTACCACTTGCAGTAGTTTCATGCTGCCTGAACTATGGGTGGCTACTCTTAGATACATGGAATTATCTTCTTCTTCTTTCTTCTCTTCTTCCCCTTCTTTTTCTGCAAGGAAAATACCCTGTTTTCTTTTCCATATCCAACAGGATCCTTCTTGAAATTTTGGTTTTATCTTCCTAAATCACTGTGTTTTTGATTTGTAATTTAAAAATCACTTCTAATAATTTCTTTATCAGTTCTTCGTAAATGTATAGCAATCATTTTTCCTCTTTATGCATGTTGTGTAAGTTTACTTCTGTAATAACTAACTTATTAATAGTACCCACTTTATATACATTCAAGTGTATATTGTAAATGTAAAGTGGTTCTATACAGGCTCCAGGAGGTCGAGGCTCCCAGGTTTTTAGACAATCGGCACATGGAAGGTTGTCAGCCCTACGCACCGGCCGCCTTTACCCCCCAGGAAAGATTCTGTTAGAGGCTGAGTCGACCCCAGGGCCATAGTGCGACCGAAACGTTTATGTCAATGAAAAATTCCAGTGACACCATCGGGAATCGAACCCGCGACGTTCCTGTTTGTAGCGTAGTGCCTCAACCAACTACGCCACCGAGGCCCCTAGTGTATATTTTATAGTCCGACAAAACGAGCCAAATTTTGCTTTTCTTACTCCCGCTTACTGGTTATTGAAGAACTTATTGTTTCCTCGAAAAGCAAGAGGGACTGTCACGTATGTGCGTTTGTCTGTGCATACCATCATTTAGACCCCAAGAGCTACTTTATTGCTTGGGTGAAGGCGAAGTAGAAAATAAAATTGGAAGAGTTTTAATGATACAGTTTAATCCATTTTAAATATTTTGTTCATATGCTTTTATGTAGACTTAACAGTAATCATATATAATACAGTATTACTTTCACAGTGAAGAATTTTCAAAACTAAAATAGTAGTACGACTACGTTCCGCCCATCCTATATTCCGGAATGATCATGCCAAATTCAGATTTTATTATTTCAGGCCCTTCACACTGAAGTTCAAGTTTATATTAATAAAATAATAAAAGCAATAAATCTGTAACAGAGTCACAGGTCATTATGTTGTGTAAAGGTTTATAAAATAATGTAATTATATTGCAGTATCACTTCAACAAAAATTTCCTATGTGGCTTCACTGTAATTGAATTAAAACAATTAATTTGTGAAGCCGCATAGAAGCACGTACTATTGATGTGATGCGGTAGTACACACGTAATTCACGAATATATCAAATTTTACAGAAATTAAATAACATATAATTGTGTTTTAAAGTAATGAAGTCTATTGTTTTATTAATATTTTACCGTAGGTTATATTGCGTTTCACTCTTTAGAGACCTGTAGATATAGAACCTGACAATAGCATCGATTATGCCAAAAAATATAGAGTGTATTATAGAATGAAATATTGACTGAAAGCATTGTTGTGTGATACTGAAACGTATACTACGTAGTATCATTAATGAAGATGGAACTGAAAATTGTCATTTTAACAATGAATTATAATCCAGAAAATATCAACCCCTGCGTATTTCATTGAATAACCTTAAAAATAACGTAAATATTCAACTCTCCTCCGACTTTGTTTAAATGAATTATGAAAGGATATTTCCTATCTAATAATTATATTACAGGGCTTAGGATGTGAATATCCGAGAGCATGAAATTTCATGACATGTTTCTATGTCTTTTTGGTACTCGTGTCAGAAGCCGATTACACAGCACGAGAAATTTTTCCAGTGGTTAACTTAATAACAAAGTTTGAGTGTAGTATTTTATAATATTCAGACTAAACTACAGTTAAAGGGAAAAACTACCTTACTTAATGAGCCGAATATTTTCAAGTTAAAAAGTTTATTCTCAGGTTGGAAAAGCCCTGGGTCGATTACTGCCCCCTTGATAAATACAGTTTACTTCCTCCATGTAAAGCTCGCCACGCACCTACAGAGTTTTAGTAACATATTACTGTTAACTAGCCTGCAAACCAGTCTTCTGGGAATTTTAAATTTAGTTCTCTGAATTTATCATAAACTAGTCCGCGAGAACACAATTTTGGTTTATACGTATTTCCTGTAAACCGTTTTTGAAAGGTTTGTAAGAACAGGTCTTAGGTTAACAGTTCAAATACAGCTGATAACATGCGTATTATTTGCAATTTTCTTTTCGCTTGCAAAGCTCACATGTATAAATTCACTGTCAATAGTCAGCTTAGGATGACTGTGGCTTAATTTAAATATCTTTGAAGGCAATGATGAAAGATGACGAAATTAAGAGAGAGGAAGTATCAAGAATTTGGAGAAAACTGCTTAAAATTATTGGTTATTTCATATATTTCATTTTTATGATAAATCATTAGGATGATAAAATCAAGAAACATGATGAGAGTAGTATATGTAGCTCACATGAAAGAGATTAGGAATGATTGTTACATTAATGCAAAAACCCAAATGAAAATGTTTAACTGGAAGACATAGGTACAATTTTGAGGATTTTAAATTAAAGGATTGTGTGGATAAGCTGGATTTTATTTATCTGTCTCAGTTAAATAGGCCTAAAAATTGCGGGTTCTTTAGAGCACTGCAACGAGAATGTGGACTTATTGACGGCTGGAATCTTTTTACAAGTTTGGGACTGTTGCGTTCTCAAGAATAACTCTGCTGTATGGAGTGAGTTAAGAAACCTTTTCATATAACAGTTATTCGGACACGTGTCTCGATATCAGATTGAATCAAAAGAAGTGTCACTCTAAGAAAGTTACACGAAAATGGATGTTCTTTCTATGGTCAGTTCCTATGAGACTGAAATCCAAGTTTTGAAGCTGCTCGATTCAACTCAGTTTATAGCTTGACAATTGAAGTGACAGTTTGTGACCTTACCAAGAAAGGGAATCACAAGGGGCTTATACGAGTTTAATTGAAGTGACATTAAGCCCTCCGGGTAAGGACTATGGGTCAGAGAAATACCGTCCTAGCCACAAATTGCTACGAACTGCTTTACTTCCATTTAAACTGAATCTACAATCTTTCTCTCCTATGACTCTAAGTAGAATGGATTACCATAGGCCTGCATTCCTTTGATATATGAAAATCCCACTTAATGCTTTGTGCAAGATACGTAACAAGGCATTAAAGCATATTGTTTGTAAGCTTCACAGACATTTTTATATTGTTTTAGTAAATTCAGATTTAGCAATTAATTGACTTTAGGTGGTGACTACACGGGAAATTCACTGTTTGAATCTTTGGCAAGGAAAAAATTATTATGAATTTTTCATATTTTTCTGAGTTTCTCAGACACACTGCTATGGTGCCTGAGACATACGAGGACCCTTTGCTTATCACTACACTTAATGTCTTTGATACGAGTATTTATAAACATTTCAGTTGATTTACAGCCAATAAATAATCATCGAATATTAATGGAGGAATTACACAGGAAAGTTTTAGTTTTGCTAAATGAAAAAGAAGACTTCTGAAAATATATTTTACCTCCAAAGCCGCTATAAGTACCACCAGGTTTAACACTAAACATAAAATTTCCTACACGGTGTATTTATGTTTTCCATATGCATTTTAAATAGACAGCGAATATTTCCCTATAGTATGCACCCATTAGTTCTCCTAATGAAGAGGAACTGTAACTTCTGTCAGATGCAGGATTAATTTTCATATATCCTTCAAAACAAAGAAAAAGATAAAATACTGCCTTCAAAGTGCTTCTCACTTAACCATTCACCTGTCATCCTAACGTTCGGCTTATAAATTGGCTTGAATTGCAAAGAGAGTCTTAAATTAACCACAAGCGAAGGAATGTAACTAGGAATGTAAATATTAAACTTCTGACGTAATATTCATCGTTTCACGTAATGGTGAATTCATTGTCGCATTTAACACGTGTAATGTAATTATACACATCATTGACACGGTACATGTTTTATTTGTTCTCTATCTGGGATGTATAAACTCTGGCAACGTTTGTGGAAATAAAGCTACATGTACGGCCAAAGAACACTCATGAAGGCAAAGATAAATTTTAAACAATATTAATTTCAGAAATTGCCTTGAGTTATAAAGTTCATATATTTGTACAAAAATAAATTAGGCCTTACGCTTCTTTATGTAAATTTTATTTTATTAATGGAATAAGACATTCCCACTTTTGAGTATCAATTGAAATGCTTTTGTTTCCAAAATGCCCTCGTTGTGTATAGTGCGCATGTCGGTATTTTTTTATCAGGGACTACAAACAGCAGATAAAAGAGGCATGAGGCAACCCATAAATATAATGAAGTTCACAAGAACTGTTAATCAATTTTACTTTATGAAACAAGGTTTTCCTCTTGTAATTAAATTACATCATATTTCGCCCGTACAAACAACTGTTATTTCGAAAGTACTTATGGGGATAGTGACATGAATGTGATGTTGATATATTTTTACATAATCCGTGTTATACCCCGATTTAATAGTTAACATTTTTCAATTTCGTAAGCTGCACCAGCCCAAATCTTATATGTTTATGAATATGTTTGTAATAGATTAATCCTTTGTTTATATGAGTGGCCTATAGCTCTCTCGCTGGAAGAGGTTTCTACCTGGCAATATTTCATATCTTCCGCTCAGAATTTTCATCATTCTCTATTTCTATTCGATAATTTCGACCAGAAAACTAGAACACGTATATTGATTTTTGCTTTCAAGATTATTCTCAGCCCCTGAACTGCTTCCCCACATATTACAACATAAGTCTGATAGACGTCTTTCATTCATCACACCTCAGTTTTGGACACGGTACGCTGATAATGAAAATTAAGAGGTAAAAATTAAACTTTTTTCGCTAACGTTTTATAAGTCCATCAGCTACTACATGCACCAATTGATATAACGTTAAAATCTCTGCATTGTTTCCAAAAAAAGTGTTTATAAATACACTTATAATAGTCGTAATAATTTGTACTATTTTTCTTAAAAGAATGTTAAATTGTTGGGTATTGTAATGGGAAAGAAATATGTTTTTTGTGATATAAGGAATAAGGTTTTATTTGTAACATAGATGGACGTGAGTTTTCAAAGTGTTGAGCGGGAGCAGAAACTGTCAGTACGTATGATAGATTTTGTAAAGCTGTCAGTTATTACGCTTCAAGTATCCGACTTAATGTTGACAGAGAAGACGGCTAATTTAAGATTGCGTATTAATATCGTACTGATGCACAGTGAAACAAGAAATTAACATTGTATATCTCGCAGGTTTTGGCATATTTATTACCATCTCAAAATACTATTATTTTCTGCAGTGTCAGATTGAGCAATTTTATCTTTTAAAAAAGTTTGCAGTGATCTCGTTTGGGACAGAACATTGTGAGTGATGCCTACCAACTCAGCCGTTCGCACTCAGAAAATAGTAGATCGCTTTTCCTTCTTTGTCGCACATTCTCCTCCTAAATTTTCTTTGCCTTTATTAGGTGCCAGTAGAGAATTGTAGGAAAAACTAAATGCATAAAAAATTTAGTAGTCTTGGACTTTTCTTTCTCGTCGCCAGAATTCAGGACACAATTATATCACAAATTTACCTAGAAATTCCTCCGAATATATATGGCAAATTCAAACATTTTGAACAAGATTAACATAAAATAATTACATCCACTGACAACTTAAGTGTTTATTAAACTCGGAAATGCTTACAGCTAGAAAGCTGAACCCGAAAGCACGTCGTTTTAATGACATGCTAAATTTTAAGCTGTAAACCGTAAGCAACGAGGGACAAAGACAGACGGAAACAAAACTCGAGAGTCCCTTACAGTAAGTTACGTTAGTCTTTAATATTCCGTTCACAATGTGTCCTAGCAGCCTGCAGACATTCAGTTAAATGGCTAGGTCTAATTTTGACGTGTGAAATTTGGTGTAAAGTAATTGGTACCACTTTTCATCTAGCTGTTGATTGTCTTGCTCCGTAAGTGGGTCTTTGGGACCGGTAATAGACAGCGCCTTGCTCATCTCTTATAGTGACAGCGTCGACATCACAGGCCTTGATCTTGTTCCTGTGAACTACATAACAGACACTCCATTACTTTTAGCTTCCACTTCCTTTCTGATTCACTCATTGTACCTTGGCGTCTGTTCCTCGCTTGTGGACTTCTGGATTGCGTTTCCTGAATAATGATGTTGTATCTGAGTTCATTAGTGGCTTTAGCTCGTTTTGAAAGGGAAATATGATATCCTATTAGGTTCAGCGAGTCTGTCCTTCTGTATGCATCCTTAAAGAGATGGTATTTTAAAAAGTGAAGGCGAAAATGTAGACATCAGATGTTAAGTTTTTACAATTTTTCATTATGTACTACTGCCTGACAGTTTGTTCTGTATTCCACATTGAGGCGGAGTACTTTAAAGTAAATATTAATTACTGCGGAACATATTTCTTGCCAATGTTTACACTTCTGTTGTTTTACGTTTTGTTTTATTTACATCATATATGTAAAAGAAAAAAATAATAAGCCGTCCCTCTCTCTACTTAAGCAGCACGCCAAGGGATTAGAGGGAGTGGAGTTATTATATATACCTCCATGAATTCTTAACTGGTTGACCCCCACGGCCGTTCTGGATACTTGGCAGGAAATGAATATCATTTATGCCTGCAGGAAATTAAACCAGGTTTCCTTGGACTTTTAGCCCGCAGGCTATTCCCTATAGAGCCTGAGTTATCCAGGCTTTGGTTACAATATTTTGAATATTAAGTTGGTATTCATATCTACATGAATATGCATGAGGGGATTTTATACAATAGGCGTGTCACGAGAGTTTGAAAAATATATGTATGTATGTGTATATATTGAAATATATATATATTTGAGCAATAAATTATTTGTCCAGTCACTTCTAATCCATGTTCGTACTCACTTGATCACTATATTGTTTTATATAACCAAGAGTATATATCTTCTTGTCACTCAGGTTTAACTCCAAACCCAGGAATAATGACACAATATAATAGGCTTACAGTCATATGTATGAGATTTGGATGATATTTTATTGTCCCTTTTTTAGCATCCATGATTCTATGATATTTTTGAGTGTCATTTTCTTTCTTGTTTTCTTCAAATATAAGTCATAGTAGAACTAATTATTTTACCGTAGTTAGTAGTATTGCAAACACGAGTAATGTTAACTTTAAGAAATTATAGGAAATAAGTTTTTGACAAACAATTCACATAAGAGAGGCGCGTGACTTACTCAGTGTTTGGGAATTTTACCTTGTTAATTTGCCTTTAATTGAAAACATAATGACATATCACATATAGGGACTGTAAAGGCTTCAAGATGCCACTAAATTAAATTATAGATAAGAATATTTTTATTAAATATATAAGTTAAAATTTATTTGTAACGGAAATATTATGAACCGTTCTTATTTTCTTAAATACCTTTTTAACGTGAAAGAAATAGAATATTTATAATCTTCAGATTAATAATGATTTGGCTCGATTTAGCCCAAAATAGAACTCCTCCAAGCGGGACCTGTGGAGGAAAACATGTTATGTTAAATGGTTTTTGACCGGATACTTTGGTTCACCCCTGTCAGTATCATTCTGCCAACTCTCCGTACACATATTCATGTTACTCTCATCGAAAGAAGAAAGGGCAAGAAACCTGGAAAAGAACAACCTAACAAAGTAATGCCCTTTCAGGAAAATGTCAATCACCGAAGCAAAAGGATTAATGAGCAGTATATGTAATTTTCGGTATAGACTCGCATTTCATAACTTTACCACAATTTGATTTCTGTTTATAAATGCAATAGCTCACTCCGACCCCATGGCAGCAGCAACTACGCTGACATTAAGTTTAACCTTCAAGAGCATAATATACTTTTGAACAAACAAACAAATAGATTTTACCATGAGGTTTGAAACATATAATCCTTTAATTTAATTTAATTTGGCCTGACGTGTTTCGAACCTATGGTTTTATAATGAACAGACAAAGGTTATTTACACTTAGAGAGTTAGGAACATTCAGCTACATCTAATTAAGTAATGGAGATGACGACGATAAAGAAGAAGACAGTAATCCTTGATCGTCTGTAATTGCAGTGTGATATTTTGTAAATTTTCGCCTCAAAAGTAACTACATGATATAATCTACAGTGTAGGAGTGTGCAAAAGGAAATATCTTTTTTAGAAGTACATGTTGGAAAATCTTAAAAATTAAAACCAAATATTACGCTCTATTAAGGAAGAAATCCTTAATTGTCTATAATTATTCTCTTATATGTTTCGGCCCTCTTGAACCATTATCAAGAAGCTTCAATTAATTATAAAGGTCAAAACATGTGAAGACTAATTATAGACAATTAAATTATTCTCCCTAGATACTATTACACTGTTGTTTTAATTTCTGTCAATTAATAAGAAGTACATGATACTATGCAACGCTATAAGACAGACGGGATTGCAGTCTTTCAGAACAATCGCAAGTTTTTATTGCTTTCTTATCTCCAGTTAAGAAGACTGGAAATAATTTGGTGCCCTTCACACATTTTGCCACGTTTACTATAAAGTTATATAATTATGTAATCGTATATCGACATTTCAACAAGTCAAAATATAGAGGGTAATAGAGTGTAAATAAGCGGTAAATATTTTGTCTGTTGGCACGTACATATTGTCGCTACTCATACCTCTCTTTACATTAAAATTAAACATGTAACCCTGAGTAACCAACAACGCTATTCGGTACATATTGTCATAGAGAGAACACAACGTACGATTCTCGGTACAAAGTATTGTTTATTAAATTGTCGACAATGTTACGAATAGTACCTAGAGAGGCAAATAAAATATGCTGTTATTTAAATGCCAATACAAATTATCAGAGTATATGAGCTTCAAAGTGTATTTTAGTGTAGTTAATAACACTATATGCATATATATATACCAACGTAAAACTCTATCACAAGAATTTCAATAACATTTCTTTAGCGAGAGGACATGTAAATAACTTCGGCCCTGGAATGAGAATGATTTTCTTATATAACTTGACGTCTTTTACGGATGAAGTATACAAATAAATATTTATACAGTGTAACAATATTATAAATTTATATGTAGGCCTATATGTGTTGAAGAATTCGAAGTTCAAGCCTACTGGAAAAGTGTTACTACAGAATGTGAAGAAAAATTTATGTAAAGCAATGCCTATGGGACCATTAAAACCCGTACCGATTTAATGTAAATAATGACTAAAAGACAGAGTAACATTTAATTGACTTCTGCGTGCAATTGCAGTGTAATTATTATTATATATGCGTAAGGAGAATAAATGTTATTTTTATATGATAAAATACTAAAAAGTCAGACTCATATACTTTCACTTTTGTTGTACATAACCATAAATCTAGGAAGGAATAAGGAGACTCAACACTATTTAAAGCGATAGTATTGGAGGAAATAAATGACTTTACTCCTCGACTTAGGTGATATTTTTTCCAAATAGGTTAAGATTGTATATCGAAAATAATTTGCCTATCAGCAGCAACTTCTCTTTTTTTCATTTTAATACACGAAGATAAGAGATCTGTCCTATCTCATTTGCAGTTGGAATCTTTAGGTCTATTAAAGCTGAAATATCTATGCCAAATTTATGGAAAGCGTATTACTATGTAATTTAATGCGACTTTACCTGGGAGCCCATCACGGCATTTTATTCTTAAATCCTGCCTTAATGAAACAAGACAAGTTAATTTTAAAATTGTTCTCAAGTGAGAAAATGACTCTACTTATGACGTGGCTGTAACTTCCAACCTTCTCTTATCTCTCACTTGTTCTTTTATGAATCAAAACACTTTTAACGAAATCGCATGGTGAGTGGATTCCTCTGACCTCAGCATGGCGCTTTCTCAGGTTGCTGATAGAAGAGCAGTCTCTAGATACGGAGAGTAGCTGCAAATATATTGAATAAGAAACTGCGGGTAGTTGACAAGGGGTTGTCCTCCAGCTTGGGGTTTGTGCGAGGTGCTTTACAACTCTTTAACGTAAAAACTTACGTTGTTACGAAACATTTCACAGGGCCTTGGACTTGAACTGATCCTTTGTTAGGACGTGTAATGAGTAGTACCTAAATTAATAGAATGGTCTACTTCGTGATCTGGGTATACAAAAGTGTTAAGTATCCGTTATGATAAACTTATGAGAATCCTGGTTATAAGCCCGTAAATTCCGCATTTATTCATTATTGTAACAAATTTGAAGTACACAGATTTGCTGTTAATGCTAACGACGTTTTTTCTAGTATGTTTATTATTTATTGGTCATTGGTACGTTCTACGAGTTATGCCGCATTTTAACGTAATTCTGCTACAGATAGTCGGTAAATGTGAAGAAAGATAGTAGCATGTACGAGTAATTTGTTGTGATAAAGTACCTGTGACAAACAGGACATGTTGATTAAAGTTTTTCTGTAACTAGAAAATCTATCATCTAGTTTGTGTGTTTTTTGACGAAGCTATCATTTGCTAAGGTTACATAGCTGCGGTGACAGATGAATTAAAGGGTGCGACGGAGCGTTGATGAGATTATACTAACAGGCGAAAGCTGAAATCGGGGGAAAATGTTTTTCCAGTGCTATGCTTTCTGCCACAAATCCCACATGAATTGGACATGGAACGAAGCAGTGTCCTCAGTGAAAAGCCGGCAACTAAGATTACATAGTTTAACAACGTCTTACAACATTACGCATATTTTAGATTATTCATGCAACAGATTAATTTATACTGTTAGATTAAAGACCTATACTTTAGGCGCTGTAAAAGTTTTATATTAGACATCCCATTGTGTTTGAACAAGTCATAAAATATTTATTTATATCATTCGAGCCAAATAATTGTGTTATATTATAACATCAAACGTGGCTACATGTTTCGACCAACTATATAGTCATCCTCAAGCCACTGGTGCACATGAAATCAAAATTTCTTTACACATTACATTTTACATAAAATGCCTTAACACTTAACTTTTAAATTATTTTAAACAATATTTCAATTTTATTTATTTGCATTGTGTAACAGCCTGAGTTCTCATTCTGACCCAAAATAAAATTTGCACTTGTAATTTTTGATACACAGGAGTGGCCTGAGCATGACCATACAATTGGTCGAAACACGTAGCCACATTTCATGATATAACACAATACAATTAGCTGTGTTTATGACATAAGTAACTATTTTGTGACCTGTATAGTACATGAATGTAACTAAGATTGGCATTTCACATAAAGTAACATAAGCAAGCAATACTCAAGCAATGAGTGCTGATATCTCAAATTTCTAACGTTAGAGTTTTCTCACATAATACTTGACTCCCTCCCCGAGCTTTATACTTAGGTCATTGAATGTTCTGTCAAAAGACTCATATTAATGAATGAATTACAATGGCTTTACAGAGCGTTTATGGGTGAAATGTACAGAATATAATTGTATGAGACAGACCTGTAAACTATGCAACCCCATGGAGCACAGACCTCCATGGGGAGCTGATAATTCCTCAGAGAGTCAACATCTTTCCCGTGTCTTATGGAACCTGACGTTTAATTACCGTAAACCAATAACCCGCCACATGTCCCTATTCAGAGCCATATTAATCCATTCCACGTCATGCCACCCTTTTCCAGTAACGTATATTTTAATATTATCCTCCCATCTAAGATTAGATCTTCAGTGTGGTCTTCCTCATTCTGGCTCCCCCTCCAAAACCCTGTGCGCCTTTCTGTTTTCCCTCCCGTGTCACATGCCCCGCCAATCTGCTTATCCTTGATTTTATCACTCAAATAATATTTGATGAGGAATAAAAAAAAGTGGTCTAAACTACGCAGCACTCTCCGTGCTACTTCTTCCCTCGCAGGCACAAAATCCTCCTCAGTACTCTGTTCCCGAAAACCCTCAACTTCTTGTTCCTATGTTAATGTGACAGACCAAGTTTCGCACACAAACACAAATCAACAGGCAAAATACGGATCCGTAAAAATGTACATATAAACGCAAACACAACATTATAGGACTGGGAAAGTTTAAGAGAGAAACGAGAAAGAGGTCAGTGGAAATGGCATGAAGAAAATAACGCTGAAAATATAAAGTTGAACAAGAAAGATTGGTGGCGATTTTAAATCCCGAATACAATCACAGTATGACAAAGAGAGAGAATACAAGTATATCTTAAAAGAGCCTTATCCAGTAGCATGTTCGTAAAAATTCGCTTTATGCAAGGTGTTTTTTCCTTGTAAGATGCGCAAGGAATTATTTTATATTTATAATCCCAACATAATTCACATAAGTCTACAAATACAAAATTATATTAACATATACACTCTCCTACATGTTTCGGCTTGGGTTAGCCATCTTCAGAGAGATTCAGACAAAAAGAAGTGGGAGAATATATATCATAATACAATTATGTATTTGTAAAAAGCACATGCATTTTGTTGGAATTGCAACGTCTTTATTCCACGGAATGTGAATAATTGTAAGGGGGAAGGGAGTTTTCCATATTTTTTTTTTCATTTAAAAGAAGCAGTCTATTTATTTTCCACTTAAGTGGTGAAAATTTTGCCATTTATAAACAGCCGGTTATTTGACACATATTTTCCGTCCTCTATTTCAATCTAAATTTTATGTGCTGCCTAGTACAAAGGTTTGAGAATTGATACCATACATGTTAATATCACACTTTATTTTACAGTAATTAACTTTCTTGATTTAATTTTGTATTGCAACCAAACGCCAAATGGAAACAAGTTTTCCATGTACATGCTTTCATTATGCAATTTACTTTCCTAACACCTTTATTACTGTATAATGTGAAAAAGGAAATGTTTGTTTCATTACATAAATTAATTAAATATATCTACCCTCCTTTTATTACAAAACGAAGTTAATGCATATTCTTTACTATGCACTAACGTTTAGACACGCTATCCGTTTAACTTCATAATTCTCATTAGTAGAAAGAAAATTTATGTTTTCCAGGCTCTTTACAATGCTGTGAAATATTTCGCTGCTGTAAGTGAACATAATGGACCATACTGGTTAAGGGTTACCGGCCCTCGTGAATAGAAACACAGTCGTTCAGCAGATATTTCTGCTCAGTGTCATGACCTGCTTTGGAATTCAGTCAATCGTTTGTTGTAACATTATTAACTAGCTTCAGAATTTCTCTGTATAATTACTGCTTCTGTATATGTTTGTTCTTATGTGTGCATGCGTGCTTGTGTGTGTGTGTTATGTACTTCACGGTCTGAGCTGCATGACCTTAGGTACTTTAAGTGGTCTTTGGGAATGTGACGAATGAGTAAAGTTCAAATTACAAGCACTAAATTTATGGGTGCTAATCAAATTTTTAGCCATTAAATTTTAAGTAATATAGGCCAATGAAAATAAATTCAGAAGGATAACATTTACCGAGTGATAGAAAAATATTTATATAGCTTCATGATATAAAAATTTTAAAATTTAATGACATGTTACTATGTATGTGTGTATTACTAATTTAGATTTAGATAATGATATCTCTATGTAACTACACTTTACGTTCATGTTGTCTTGTCTAGTATAAATATAAATTTACTGCCTTTATAAAATTTGTGTTCTGAAAAGAGTGACTTTTCAAAATTATGTCCACATTGTAGCCCCAAATTTACATTGCAGCAGTTTTTATGTGATAATACTTGATTTACGCAGTATCTGTAACGAAGTACAACCTTAAAGATTAAATATATATATATATATATATATAGGCGCACAACTTACCGACTCCAAGAAGTAAAACGAACATGAATGACAGATGGATTTGAGTGCAGGGAGACATTCTTCTTCTAATGACGAGTTCCAGTCTTTGGAGCTGAATATTATAGGTCACTTCGCATGCTGGTGTAGGTGATAAATTATCCCATAACGGGGATACTGCGACCTCTTGACAACACGGGCCAGATGGTACTACTACAACATGCAGTTTTGTGGATGCTGCTCTGTGCCCGTTCCGTAGTAAACTTAAGTGCGCCTGCGTCTGAGCGCAAGATCTGGAGTAATCGCGTGCTTTGAAAGGAGTAAGAACTTCTGTAATTAATACCAGAATCAGGTTACTTTATGAGGTAATCAGTGAGGGTAGGGGAGATAATTAAAATGTGGCTTGCATATGCTGCGTAGGAAAGAGCGGTGAGTGCTGCTGACTTTCCCGAGAGCACATCAAGAAGAGAAATAATGGTAATCAAATTTTGTACTTCAAGGGCTTGGTAATTAAATTGTAAGTTTACTGGTATATAAATTTTATTTATTTATTTATTAAATTCGTAATTTATTTTAAAAATTAAATTGGAATCATTGTTAATATTGATCTTGTTTTGGTTTTTTTTTTGCATTGTGTCAAAGTGGGCTCTGTTGCTTCCGTTTCTGAGAAATATGCTGTCTGTATACGCGGAGCCTGAGCATGTAGCATGAAACTTTAAAAATTTAAGGCGTTGTGGTTGCTATATTTACCGCCACCTTTAACACAAAAATCTCTGAATTTGGTGCACACAGTGAAATCTTAACTACCCTTTGATTCTTAAAATAAACAGCGATTTTTTTCCTACAAGCACTGACTGATTGGTCTTCCTAGTGGAAGCACACTGTGTTGTCTGTGAGGTGGAGACTAAATTTTTACATAACGTGTAGAGTAATTGTTTTTCTTCAATGGTTTAATTACATTCTTTCATCCTACGCTTTCGGCCTTGAAGATGGAGGCAGCATAATCCACCAAAACACCTGCAACACAGCCCACTTCCACGCTGTGTAAAACCTAGAAATAATATCAATATTAGACACGTGTTCTTACTTCCCTACATATATATATACACGAAAATATATATTATATATGGGAATTTGCTAGATGGATATAATTACACCACAGGAATATTTCTAATCGTTGAAGCGCATTAGAAATTATACCCCATAGAAAATGTGCGTATAAGGTAATACTACCTCCCCTTCGGAGTTGTGCATTCTGAATCCTTCCACATTGTTATACTGTTTAATCCACCTTGGCGACACTTTTTTCCACGATACACAATCACATTGTTATTATTAGGATCTGCTCCTGTAGTACTTCGAAGAAAATATTTATACAGCTACGTTAATTTTGCCTGTGTTAAATATATCGGTCATAAGTAACATCAAATTTTTTTGTTGGTTAATAATTAAGGAGTTGGGTGAAGATTTTATCTAATGTAACGATCGTTAAATTTCATATACGGTCTTTTGTGGCCTTTTTTTTTATCGTTAACTCGTTTTTATTTTCCCGGCGTGTTTATTTTCGTGGTGTGCCTGCGAAACATGAATAATGTAAGACTTCTACCAACTAAGTCAGCAGACCGCCCTACTATGCTTGCTTGTGTTTGGCAATGTGATAAATGTGTTGCATTACAAATGTGTTAGGGTTCCAAGAACAAGCAGTTTCTTATAGTGTTTTGCATGAAGTCAACTAGGGTTTGGAAATGTCCTGGATGTACTCTTAAAGAAGGAAGCTTTCTCTACAGGTACCTCGCCGTTAAATTGCTGTCATTCTTGTAGAATCGCTTGCTAATTAATTCTGGGAAATTTTATGGGGCTTTCTTACATGCATTCTGCTGCTTTTTAAATTATCCATTGTACCTAGCTTTCAAAAATATTTTGAATTTTTTGAATATCTTCCTGTAACATGACTTACATATGGCTAATGTTAAAGTGCTGCAAACTAATTCGTTCTAGAATTTATTTTTTGCCTTTCGGCTGGCAGGATTATCTGTAGGGGAAGGTTTTGGAAAAGCATGATGTAACTTGTTACAAGGTACACTTTTGATATTCCACCGACAAGACAAGGACCCCGTGACTTAACGTGCGAATTCCAAAACATATGTCATCAAGAGAAAAACAATAATGTGTTACCTTTGCATTGTACTGTCCTATGGCAAAGGGATATTGCATTATAACTTAGAATCACTTTCCGCGTTTAGTAGTTAGAACTCATTTGTATTAGGGAAGTTCTCTGCTCGATGCTTAGTTAGGGAATCTGATACCTGACCGAGAATTTTTTTTTCAGTTCCAGCAGGTAAATCCTCGAATATTTTCTTAAAATAGGATACAACTTCTTCAGTTTTAGACTAAAGTTTCTATCTCGTCATGTATATCATCCTACAAGTCATCGAAATGAAAACTGTTCACATAAAAGAGCGTCTTAAAGCAGACAAAAATTGGATATCATGAAGCAAGAGTTGCGAGTTCAGGGATTGTCAAAAGCGGCGGGGCTTTGGAGTCCGTTCTTCTGGGTTAAGATGAGGCTTCACTGGGTGGTCTGCTTCCGACCCTTTGAGGGATTGTTGTGCCTTAATATTCAAGGACCTACATTTGCGAGGTCCAGACCATTTAAGAAAAAACCATTGCTCCCTTTCGAAACGTCGGAAGCTAATTACAATATAATGCAGCGTCGTATCGCAGAAAAACGGAATCCTCGTATTTTGAGTTATTATTTGAAATTCTGTGTTAAATCTATGCTCAACTACTTCGCAATAAAGGTTTCTTACATGGACACTGGAGCGAAGCACATGTTCACGTTGAGAGTTTTAACGTTCTCATAGCTGTGTTTAAATTTCGGTATCTTCTGGGTGTTACGCCATGTCGACTGGTGAATAGCTGCCGACGGTATCGTAAACACTACTGTGCTTCGAAGAATAGATAGCTATTTATCAGTCAGTGAGGCGCAACAAACAAGAAATCTTGACTCTTTTCTATATATCTGCCTTATTTAGACACTAAGCTACTGTAAAATTTTATGTGTTATTAAATAATTAGAAATCCATTATTAAGAGACTTTGTGCGTGATAGTTTAATGTACATGGCAGACCTAATTCACAATTACGAAAGTGAATCGTCCTGAAAGTATATTTTATTTTCACAGAAGAGACTTAACAATGAGCATGAAGAACTACCAGAATAAGTATAAGTTAATAATTCGCAGTATTTCCTTCTTTTATCATAATTCTGAAGAAATCATGAACATACAGAGGTACAAATTTTGTATATTTTTCTTAATGCTTTAAAACCTAGTGGTTTAATATGTGTACCACCAGTGTATACATTACATCTCTACATTTTGTCTACATGGTACATTTTTTATACTTTATTGTGATTCAATAAAGAGCGATTGTTTCCCTGCACAACATAATCTGATGGTTTTTTCTAATGGAAGCACATTATATTCTCTGTAAAGTATGAACTGAATCCTTACTAAAAACGTAGGTTTGTCTCCAAATTATTTTTATATCGGCCCATGCTTTCAAATTTCCTATCTAGAAATTAATACAATAATATTATATGTTAAGTGTTAGGAATTAGTACAATTACTACACTAATTTACTTACCGAGAACGATAGTACTTGGTTAAGAATATTCATAAAATGCACTTCACCAACACAGAAAACATAAAATCAACAGAGAAAAAAATCAAAACAAAAATCATAATTTTAAGTAAGTCAAAATAAGTATAAAATATAAAAACGTCTTTATGCAACAAATATAGAAATAAGATTAAGGCAAACTGTAATGCAAAACCCTGCAAGAAATTAGATCTCACTCCATGAATAGACACATGGCATTTGTATTTATATATATTTATATATATATTTAAAGTTTTAGATTTTACATTTTTTATCCGCAGATTAGCCTGATAAAGAAGAATCAAAGCCGAAAGATGTTGCTAAAGCAACTGATACATTATTTTGTCAATAATAAAGTTGTGTTGACGGTGTTAAAGTACTCTTTACTTATAATTACAAGAAACACAAAGGAATTCCAAACATTAAAAAATATTCAGAAACTTAGAATGCACAGTTGCTACAATATTACAGAATATATGCACGCAGATGCACGCAAGTGTGTATGGGTATTATGTGCGACTATTAAGCAGCATACAGCCTAGGTATCTACATTCGCCTGCCATTTATTATAATTAATGTAGCTGTGAATATGATTCGTTATATTGTAGCCTCCCATCAATATGAAGGGAGTCTTATTCATACTTTTTTACGAAATGCGTTTTTGTTCAAATAAAGGGAATCATAACTTTAACTCGAAGTGTGCTTGGCCATAAATACACATTTGCTTCTAAGAATAAATAAAAATAGCGCAATGCAACGCTAAGTTGAAACTTATGTGAAAGAAATAGAAGGAATATATTAGTACAATCGGACTTTATGCTGTTTCTTATTCCTATATTTCTTCGTCATTAAATCTTTATGTTTACAAGTATCACTACGTTTTCCACGATATAGTTTCTTTTTCGCCTTTTCCTTCCTCTTGTCCTAGAATTTAAACGGGCACGGTTAGTTTTAGTTTATTGAATAACGTTCTTGAATTGTGTTTAAAATTTTCACTGAATTAATATTTCATTTTCAAATTACTGCTAAAATCATAAACGAAAAGAAACAAATACTTCTGCTTTTCTGAGCAGCTTCTATTAATTAAACACTACCGACGGACGTGCTTTGAACTCCTGATATATCATTATAATGAACAAATTTACGTCCTTCTATATCCTCGTAATGGAGTCCTCTGCATTAATAATATGCTACACCAAAAGCATGGCATAATAGGGAATTTATTCACTGATGCATACAAACTGTGTAATCCTACTGATGTGACCACACAGCGTAAAGAAGTGTCAAAATTTTTAAATGATGTTTATATATATAGGGTTAAAAGTGAAAAGCTTGGAGGAATGATTTCGCCCATAGCTTACGTTTGTAATTAGTTTGTAATCTGATATGGTACAGATTCGACTTGTTCAATACTTGATTAGTGTTACAGCTTCAAGAAAAGTACCCTGTTGGAGATTTTGCAATTACAGTGTTACTAGGTGGAACCAACGTCCGATTTCTTTTCTCCGAACAGGAAGAGAGAAATCAGTGAAAATACAGAATCACCCTCCCCCACTGGACCGCAGAAGTAGCAAATCTTTCAGTGAATCGCTGAAGCGTGGCACAGAAACACAAGGGACTCTTCTCCCGTTTTTTGTTTCCATCAGGGGAAACTTTAAATCATAAAGTTTTTAATTTTATCCTTAATGTTCAACTTCTACTACAGTTCAAGGAGAAATTTCGTTCCTGCAGACACAAAACACTGTCACTGTACTAACTACCTGAACTTAATATTATTAATTCCGTGCATTGCTTCCTTAATCTTTCATTTATACCAACATATGGACATAACAGAAATTAAAAGTCGTATATAAGCTTGTACCTCCCTACATTCTTCGGCGATAATTTGCCATCTTCTGGAAGATCTAAGTACAAAGGTGTAAATAATACCAGTACACTACTCTCTTATGTAAAATATTAAAATTACAAAATATTCATAACAGCCATAAAATACAATAATGTGGACACCATGGTTATTACAATGTCGATACCTTCCCAGTTAAATTTCAACCTTTCTATGGGAGGAATAATTCAAGAGTAGATGTTTGTATGCATATGACTGCACGCAATATAAAGACTTTGAATTTTGAATGTATCCCTTTGTAGATCTCCCTGAAGATGTAGATTTAATCTTCAAAATATTTAGGAGGGTACAAGCTTATGTATGACCTTTAATTTATCTTATGTGCGTATATTTGTATAAATGAATAACTACCTGAACATTTTACCTAAGTTCCAATTTACTATTTTCCAAACGTTATCCTCACATTTACACATTAATGTTGCCAGTTGCACGTTCACAGTTGGTTCAATTGGAACAAACTCTGAATTAGTGTTCGGTTTTCAGATGCTTCTTCCCAGATGAAATAATACAAGCACAATAACCAAATTACATCTACATCACTTAAGATGTAATTTAGCTCTACCTGTACAGAATTTTAGTAAGTTTTATCAGTACTTCTTCTGCTCTTAGACTTGAAATTTAACATGTTTGTTATTAAAACAGACATCAAACAAATTATTACTGTCACGAATTTAATTTAATATGCAAAAGGGTTTCCTGTTCTGGGAATATGTTTGGACTCTTCAAGATCGGAACTTTGGACTGATAAAAGCAACTGAACTTATTACACTGGGCAACAAATTTTAACTTTTTTTCGGTTACGAGCATCAAATCCACTTTCCTTTATGTAATTGGGTATGCTGAACATGAAAATAGGCCTTAAAATAATGAGTTAGCTACAGTTTCCAAGATTTGTGAAATTTTATAATAACATGTAGCATATTTAACACAATAATACTTACTATTCACTGCTGTCCGTCATCACTTCGGCTAAAGGCGTCTTTTCTTAGCCTGTCTTTTGTATACAAGTTCTGGAGAGTCTCTAACTACTGTCCAGCAATAATCTGCTAACATAACTGGACTCCATTTCCCCTGATAACGATTTTCGATTTCCGCAATGGTCTGGTGAAAGCGTTCACCGTGTTCGTCGCTGACCGCACCGCAGTTTTCAGGGAAGAAATCCAGGTGAGAATGCAGAAAGTGAATCTTTAACGACATATTGCAGCCCAATTTCTGATACGCAACCAACAGGTCCTCCACTATTTCCTTGTAATTGTCAGCCTTGGTGTTTCCGAGGAAGTTATTAGCAACCAACCGGAAAGCATTCCAAGCACACTGCTCGTCACCAGTGATAAGCCGGTCAAATTGTTCATCTCTGAAGATGTCTCGGATTTGTGGACCGACGAAAACACCTTCTCTGACTTTTGCATCACTCATCCTCGGAAATTTATCACGAAGGTACTTGAATGCTTGGCCGTCTCGATCCATTGCCTTGACGAAGTTCTCCATTAGGCCAAGCTTAACGTGCAGCGGTGGCAACAGAATCTTGCTTGGTTCCACTAAAGACGGATGTAGTACATTCTTTGAACCTGGCTCCAGACGTTGTCTTAAAGGCCAGTCCCTGACCACATAGTGCGAGGCCCTTGCTCGGCTTTCCCATTCACAGATGAAACAACAGAATTTTGTGTATCCTTGCTGCAGTCCGAGTAAGATGGCAACAACCTTTAAGTCACAACAAAGCTGCCATTTATATTTATCATAGTTTATGCACTCCAACAGTTGCTTCATGTTGCTGTATGTTTCTTTCATGTGAACTGCATGACCGATTGGAATCGATGGCAAAATGTTGCCATTATGCAATAATACTGCTTTCAAACTCAACTGTGAGGAGTCTATGAAAAGTCTCCATTCCTCAGGGTTATGATTGATGTTGAGAGCTGACATCAGACCATCAATGTCATGGCAGGTGACGAGATTACTTTTCATTGAAAAGAATGAAACAAAGTCTTTATGACGTGAACGAAATGTAGACAAGCAGACGCCCTCACCAAGTAGATTCCACTGCTGCAATCTTGAGCCCAAGAGTTCAGCTTTACCTTTCGACAAATCTAGATCTCGCACAAGGTCGTTCAATTCGTTCTGTGTTATTCTGTGTGGCTCAGTACATGCTTCATCAGATATAAAATCTGGATCGCTAGAACTTGAGACATTTGTATTACTGCATTCCTCATCTTCATCATCATCTTCGATTTCAAATGAGTCAGGCGGTTCTGGAATAGGTAGATCGTCTCCATGGAGCACCGGTAGTATAGCAGATGGTATATTTGGGTAGCTCAGTTTACACTTTTTTTTCTTCGACGTTCCATGTTCCAGTGGAGGAACCATGCAGAAATAGCAGTCAGTAATGTGGTTTGTTGGCTCACGCCACACCATGGGTACAGCAAAAGGCATAGAACGCTTCTTGTGATTTAACCAGCCGCAAAGATTTGCCGAACAAGAGTTGCAGCATATGTGTGGAGCCCAGCTCTTGTCCTGATCCCCAACTTTACAACCGAAGTATAGATGGTACTCCTTTTTCACAATTGGAGTTAGAGCACGCTTTTGTGAAGCAAATGTCACTTTCCCACAAACATAACAAAAACTATCTGAACGGTTCACACATTTACGAGGCATCTTAGTTTTCTTCGCGTTAAAAAACAAGATATTGTAACCGAGCACGGATGCAGCGAGAAAGCACACTGAAACTCTAAATACCAGGTGGCACACCGTGGAAAAGGCGCGGGAATCCCCGACGATTAGCTAGCGCGACCCGACGCGATCCGACGACGACCGACACCAAGTCACTGCAGTTGCGCTACGCCAGAACCGGCTCAATATATAGGCCTATATAATTTTGCGAATATGCAAGTACACAATCTTAGTGTAAGTATAAGCCTATAGTATAAATTACGGTTAGGAATGGAAATGTAGACCCATTTCAGTCTTTCGTGTATAAACAAAATGTAAGGAAAATAATAAAAATCGGTCACATTAATAAAGGCCTGTTACTTCAAAACAAGAGCTAACAAACAATTTTAAGTATAATATTCGTTCTCAGCGACCTCAAATTAGTTAAGATTAACTAGTTTCAACTCCGTAACATTTTCACTCTTGACTAGTGTTATCTTTATGGACTTTTCCCATTGTATATATCGTGTGTTAATGAAATTTATAAGATTTTATATAAGATATTTTATAAAGTTATTGTGTTCGTATATTATACACCATCGTCAGAACCCTACAGAACTATATAAAAGTAACATATGTCCTTCAGAGTTTTGTTTGTCCCCGAGCTACTCTCTACTAATAAAGGCGAATATTGGCGACGAGTTAGAAAGGGAATTTTGTATTTTTAGTATTTAAACTCCTGCATGACTTTTTCGAAAATGTTGGTATATAGCATACATTTCTGCAAGATCATATTGTAAACGATAGTCAGTAACCTTTCTGTCCTACGCAGTATATTTAAGGGAATATTTGGGATAAATTTTGAAAGTTGTGTTGTAAAAAAAAGAAAAGCTGCAGATATTTTAGTGAGCTCATATTCAATTTCTGACATAGCTTCACATTTAAGTCACAGAAAACTCCTTAAAACTCTATAGAAATTCAGGGCTTATCGTAAAATATGCAAATGATTTAATCACCCTATCAACACCTGTCTTATATGCTATAGTAAGATCTACAGCAATGATCTTTGTATTGTGTGTATAATGTTCAGTGTTCCATAAACGGATTTTATATACCTGCTGACGGAACATTAAAATTGTATTCGGACGGACTCTATATGATTTCCTCCTTCAGTGAGAATCTCAACAGATTTAAACACACGGAGTTGGCTAAACAAAGGGCTCTCACTATGCATTTTCTTCGTATATTTTAAATTAGGCACTATTATTTTTTTCTTATATTTTAAAATTAGCTGATGTGAAATATATTACATTTTCTCTCTATTTAAAGAGGAAACCCGTTTTTATTTACAGGCCTTGTTACTCAGACCAAAATATTTTCTACCAATGGTGCAAAATTTATAAATCTCATATGTTCTTTATGTCTCTTATAGGTACACGCAAAATAGGGGAGTACGTGTCGCATTTATTGTCGCAAAAAAGTTTAAAACAAGTAAAAAACATAAAATATGATCCCATGACATTCTTGAAGAAAATACATCGATATTCCAAAATGCTTATCAAATCTAAGTTGAAATATGAGTATATACATATATTTTGTCTATACGTGCCTGCGTTTACATCGAAAGGAGTCCTAGACGACCAATGGAGTGGGCAATAAAATAGAGACAATATTTGTGCTTGGAGTATTTCTTGTAATCCGAAAACAGCGCCAAGTTTCTCCTAAGTAATAAGTAAATAAAGACACACTTATACCTTTAGAATTATAAATGATTTTCCGTAGTTAAAAACTCTGCTAATAATGTTCAAATCTTGAAATTTATTCATATATCCGCAGCTGTTTTTGTCATTATTTCAAACAAGGTATATTTGCTGAAACACTAACGCACTTCACACTGGCTTCCCTAATACATATGCACGGTAACCAGAGAATACATCGCCATTTCATCGACAGCTATGTCATATGCATGTGACAGGGAATGGAAATTCTCTCACCGTTAACGTAGGATTAGTGGCAAAGAGCTCGTGACACATTAAGATATCAGGTTGTAATGCAAGTGAGCATCAAGTTTTCAGTGTTCTAGAATTAGACGCCCTGTCTTTTGGAGACGCTTGCTAAGGTTTCGGAAGTGTATTGCCTCCATCTTCAGGGTAAGGAAGAAGCAAAACCTTTCCTTCAAAACATTAGTACCCATCTACCAGAGGGTCACATTTTCAGAAGCCTGCCAGCTTCTCCATTTAGATGGCTATTAATTAAATTCCGGGGTAATACATCGTTAGACCTGCAGTGTTTCTGAAACTTTCTCTGTCCCTTTAGGTAAAATGTGGCATAGTATCTCGGAACAAACCACGGTTGCTCCTTGTAACATCACGTAACCTCACAGCATAAGATCTCCATGTTGCATGAGATACTGTACTTTGAATTTAATATGGGATTAAAGCACCTTAACGTTTA
The DNA here is from genome assembly GCA_021186555.1 of Reticulitermes speratus. Taxonomy (NCBI): domain Eukaryota; kingdom Metazoa; phylum Arthropoda; class Insecta; order Blattodea; family Rhinotermitidae; genus Reticulitermes; species Reticulitermes speratus. Next base: position 11,381,888 of record JAJKFL010000014.1, read on the forward strand.
TCGATTCTATGTCATGAAACTCTGTCCACAAAGTTATCAAGTTGCAACAGTGACAGTGAAGAAAAGACACGAGAACAAAATAAATTGTGGAAAGAAATAACGAAGCTTTTCTTAATTTTAAACATTTCGACAGAATGAAAATATGAATAATACAGTTTTACATTTTATATCTGTTTCGAAGGAGCCACATATTATCATAGTCGTTTTAATAACTAGGCTATGGGCTAGACGACCGAAGAAGTTTAGTTCATTTTCCGGCACAACAGGGAAACCTGTCTTTACTTTTGGCGTCTAGGTGTGTAAAAATTCTCAGAACAAAATAGGAAAGTATTTCAGAGTAAACTATTTTATTAAAGTATCGGAGCAGGCATCGGAACAATTATAAATATATTACTAAAAAAATAACGAGAAATTTTCTGTCAAGGAGTGTGTCTTGAAATATCTGAAAAACGTGGACCCTAAATTTTTGACATTGTGTATTTTCATACATAAAATAAGGAATACATAAGTTACACTTACAAAAGCCAGTGCCGAGATGAAGAATGAATAGAGATATAAGCTCAGATCCCCTTATGTCTTCGAAGACTACTGGTACCAGAACATAGGTTACAAAACATCTTGCGGATAAACGAGCTTTTCAGTGAGGACAGACAGACGTGATGAAACTAGAAGGTGTCATACTTATCTGCAAATGCGCAAAAAAGGGTCTTCAATATATCTAAATAAATTTTCAGTTTCTTACAAAGAATACCATAGGCATTGAACATTTTTAACAGTTACAGTTAATTATTTTTTACTGCAGTAAAAGTTCTGATGTAAATTCTTCTGTAAAAATTAACATTCTTCATCTCTAGCCACACTTTTCGGTTGCAACCTGTCTGAAGGGCACATTTATGTATCTCAGGCATTGAGAGACACTTTGAAATTACGACTTCAATTGATATGTATGTACATAACCTTTCTCCTGAGGGTCGAGATTGCAATATCAAGTAGACCAAAGGTAAATCCCGCTGTACTTTATTGGTACCATTTTCTGGTCCTGCTAGTAACAGTTACCTTGTATAACTGTTAATCCCGCATAAGGAAATTATATATATACATATATAATATTTATAATATTTATAAGAGTCTCTCCACATGTCAATCAACCCACCAAACCAACCAACCAACCATCCTTCGTTTACTCGCCCACGTACCGATCCATTCACACACCCACAAACTCACCTACCCACCCAACCACCAAACTATCTATCTATCTATCTATCTATCTACCTACCTATCAATCAATCTATCTATCTATCTACCTATATGTCTATCTATCTACCTGTATGTCTATCTATCTATCTATTTATCTATCTGTCTATTTGTCTATCTGTCTATCTGTCTATCCATCTATCTATCTATTTACCTATCTTTCTTTCTTTTTATCTATCCGTCCGTCCTTCCATCCATCCATCCCTCTGTCTGTTTACCTCTCTCTGTATGTCTGTCTGTCCATTTGTACATATATTTTTCTTAGGTATATGTAGAAGCACAAGTGGCAGAATCGAGGATTAGGCACAACCTGGCACACTTTTCACATCACACCATCATCTTCTAATATCAGATTTACTTTACGTAGAGAAAAGAGTAGGATAAATATTTCTGTACATGGGGTCACATATTTTCTCTCGCATCTATATAAGCGTCTATTTAATCTGGATCACTGTTAGATCCACCAATTTGATTGTTTCACGTGGGAGCGCAGTTTTAATCATAGAACGTCGCTATGGTAACAGTCGCGTAACACAAGCACATTTCTTTGGCTTTCGAAAGGGTATAGCTTACTGACATCGTATTTTGGTTGGAACAGGGATAAATTACATTACCACTTCCTTATACTTCAAAGGTATATGGTAAAATAAACACCGCTCGACGAACCACCTTCTGAAACATTGGCATATTTTTATGCTAGTGGAAGGATCGAAGAAAAACTTTTGTTGAGTGGATCAAACACTTTGTGCACTGTGTAATGGCTATGAAAAGCAACCCGTTTTCTTCCTGTTGTCACCTGTATATCATCACACTAAAAGCTTCGAGGTAGAATTTTTATTTTGAGCTTTTAGTGACTCTGCACGCATATAATTGCAGCCACTTGACATTGCACTTAGAAGACCCATTAACATCGAATAAAATCAGGACGTCAGAATATAAACACGTCAGTATTGTGTTCTCCCGTGTAAGAAATCAGAGTGTCCCTAGGGGAAATCCAAGCTTGTGCCTTTGATGGGATATGGGGAAGAACATTTTGTTCTAGGTTGTAAAACTCGTCCCACGAGGAAAGCCCAAAGAAGAGCCGTTGTGTTAATGGAAGGCAACTCCTTCGGTAGGGGAAGACCAGAAGCATTCTTTTTGTGTTGTAGGAAATAAGAGTGTACTTCGCCTGTTACTTTCAAGGGACAAATGTGTGTCAAGTTTTATATTTCTATGTCTTGGGCAAAAATCGGTTTTATTTAGGTTGGGCTTACATGGAAACTTATGTAAAACTACAGCGTAGTGTGCAAAAGAATGTAAAACACACGCGCTGCCAATTAGTTGAGTTAAAGATGGTTGGTCACTTTTACATTAAGAAAGTTATGCTGATTCCTTGTAAATGCGGTCTATTCTTAAAAGGGGGCAGAATTTCAGAGGTGGCCAAATTCAGAGATTTTACTGAAATTGTGAGGTCCATTGCTTGTCCTCGTGCGTAAACCTTGCTGTTTTTGTGCCTTGCAATATTACAATATTCTACGTAATGTGAAACGATCCGAGCTTCCCACTTTTCTCCCTTCATTTAACAGATGTTACCATGATTCAACCTGCGTACTTCGGGTTCCAACACAAATATTTGTCCAAAAGTTGATCATATGTGTAGCGTACATATTTTATATTAAACTGACCCGTGTGTGAGGTTTAGATTAAAGGGCCTTAAATGTACGTACAAGCTGGGCTGCAGGAGGGTTCATCGATCATGAATATAAAGGACACAATGCACTATTCTCATGTGCTGTTACTATTACTACTAGTACTACTACGGCTACTGCTACTGCTACTGCTGTTGCTACAGCAGATGATATGTCTAATGCATATATTTCAATTAACTTTTTAAAGTGCTTGAGAAAGGCGATAAGTAAAGTTACAGGTAGGAAATGTAGGACTAAATGTGCTGCAAATGATGCAGGAAAAATATTTACTTTACAGAAATTAAAATTTTAGAGACCGACGCGAGAGGATAAATTTAAGCATAAGTAACTCCTCTATTAAAAGCCGATTATAAACAAATACGGAAGGAAGAAGCGATATGGAGTTGAAAACGAAATCGTAAATAACACTGCCGCAAAGGACAAAAGAGCTAAATGAAGCCAAGTGACATAGAGTATATAAATATTCCAAATATATATAAAAAAATATAAAATAGTCCAACATGGTTCGAAACATGTTGGACTATTTTTAATATAAACTGTCTTAAATAACAGATAATAAAAAGTGTACATTTGTCGGAACACGATTTTATATAATCAAGAAAATGTACGGTACAAATAACATAAAGTTTGACATAGACTAGTTAAAGCAATGTTAAACAATTTACAACAAACTTACGAAGTGTTAAAGTATGAACTTTTTGCAGAAGAAATTATTAATGAAATATATGTTGCTAAGGTAACATTACATAATCGGTGGTGAATACTGAAGCTATAATATTCCCTGACTAATCTAGTTTGTGATTGTAAAGTAACATAATAATGAATTAGAGTTGAAGTTTGTTTTAAAAGCTTTACCAAGAGGCAGGATGTTGGGGTGACCTGGACTGGAGTGACGAAAGTTTCAGAATAACTGATATGCTTCATTTCTATCGTCACATACGCCAATAAAGTTTTCTTTTTAGTAAAACCGCAAATTTTCTTTAAAAATGGAACGAGTAGAGGAGAAATAATAATCGAATTACACTCAGTCTCATTAAAAGTGAAAATTAAATCTAAAGAAGGAAGATTATACGTGACTTTAATGAAAGTATCGTAACACATTAGAATGTAATTTAATGGAAGTAAAATACCATATTTCCATTCATTATAATAATTAATAATGGTGCCGTCGAGCAGGGGTTTAAATTCACAAACCATTTCGTCTAATTCAATCTGCATATGTTCACAAGAGACAACTTGTACAAACTCTGTTCTCTGGATTATCATTTAGTAATAGAATATTAAGGAAGGTTGGAATGCGTAGGCAAAACGTGAAGGAGTAAAGACATTTCCTATATTTTCTTCAAACAAAATTTCTTTTCGTGAAATTAGGAAAATAATCACATTATACTTCAAAGATATCAGTGAAAGGAACTTCAATCAAGGTGATTTCTCTTTTATTTTAAAGATATTCGAAATGGACGTTTCGTTACACCGGCTTTCTTTAGCAATTGACCAGATATTCGGGTGAAAAATATAATTAAATCTTCCTATAGAACATGGTTCCTTTAGGTGTACTTTGCTCATATAGGAGGGTAGTAGTCACTGGCTCAGTTGAGCGGCAGGACAGCTATAGTTCTACATTATTAACCACTAAAATATGATATTAATAGAATTATAAAACACCTTCGAAAATGCGCCGCTTATTGCTTGGCGTGAGAGCATGACTGTAGTGTTCCCCAAAAATACTAAGCAACATATTTTTATAGTCTGACAAATGTACATTTTATTCACTATTAATTGTGTAACACTGTCCTACATGTTTCGACCCTTATTTTGGTTCATGCTCAGGGACTTAGTATTTTAAATTACATATTTTTACATAAATTGGTACAATTGTTTAAATAATTAAACAATTATACCAATTGATGTAAAAACATGTAATTTAAAATACTGAGTCCCTGAGCATGAACCAAAATAAGGGTCGAAACATTTAGGACAGTGTTACACAATTAATAGTGAATAAAATGTACATTTGTCAGACTATAAAAATATAGAAAAGAAAATGTACGGAATGAATAATATTAAGTTTACTAAGAAACTGCTTATTCCATTTCCACGGGTACGTGCTATTTATCTCAAACATTTATTTTTTGAAATCAGGTAAATAATTTTAAATTCTTGGGATTAAGAAATGTTCGTTTGATTTCAGAACCAATTAAGACTTTCAAAAAGCATAAAACTCGACTCGTGTCACTATTACTTAAAGCGCATTTCCAACTTTCTAAAGGCTGAGTAAAGCTGGACTGACTTCGCTAATTAAACACGGACGACTTTCATGACTATTTTTAACACTGTTCTAATTTTCAGCTATATTGTTCAGTAAAAACATAATTTACATACATCTATACTTTACTTATACTACATATAGACCTAATATATTAGTTTGAGCATTGGTGAAAAAAAAAATATCGTTGCCAACTTCGTTGTCATCTGTATTGAAGTATGACAAAGTGTACTTTAAACAGCGTCATAAATAACCTTCAGCAACTTATAACAAATCCGCAGTGTCATATTTTCCCCTGTCACTTAATATCACTGAATTTCCTTGGCTATATCCAACGTCTTATACTCCCATTCCGACAAGAGCTAACCTCAGCCAGATCCAATGATAGAGATTAGCTCTTTCTAACGGACACAACTGAAGGTTTCCTTCTCCACGCATCTACCAGAGAAGGGAAACAGATTCAATTTCAGAAACGTGTTTCTTGGAATACAAGACTGGTTTATATCCTACGGCATTCCATGTGGGATTTGTGGTGGACAAAAACTGATCGTAGAAAGGTTTTTCTCAGAATTATTCTGCTGTTTCTCTCAATTAGCATGCCAGTAATGCTCCATACTCGCATTCACTTTACATCATATCGAGTTATGTAGTCTAGACTTTGAGAGGGCCACTAATTAAACCACAACTGCCACGTTTGGCGAAGTCCATATGCCCATTAATAAGGGTAATATAACGTTGTAAGAACCGTTCCCAATTGATGCACCTGCCACCCTCTCAAAATATGAAATATTAATTTTAATCTTAACATTCAATCTCCACCTCATAGGACCCTACAAAGCGGTATGCTTTGGAAAATTTTCCCTTCAACGTTCTGCGTAGTTTTCTTGTGCCTCACATCACAGGTACACGCATGTATAACTTCCTTAGTTTCTATATCCTAACTAAATAAGCGCTCTACATAAACGACATAGTATCCTTTTAAGATTATCAATACTTCATCTGTAATAATTGTTGTTAGTTCCAAATATTTTATTTAAAACTTCATTTTGAAAAAAAGTGCTCTTACCACACAGCCGCGGATTATAATTTACAGCCACGAAAAAATGAATAAAAATTAATAAGTTTATTCCTAAACCGCTCACTTAGTAATATTTTAACAGACGCAAATGAGACATGCTCTTAGAGGTAAAAACAATATCGTTTTATTCAGCCCTCCATCATGTTTCCTTTAATAAATTAACCATAACCACGGAGAAATAAGTCTGTACATAAAATGTTTACAACTCAGGAAGGTTTTATAAATTACACATGTTTTAGGAAATAAAATTTTAAATTAAAATACTTAAGCCCCTGTGACAAAATAATATTTCTCCACAATATTACCAATGAATTGGTAACACTTAAATTTAGGTGAATTTTCAAATATCAAGATAATTCTAAAAATTGGAAAAGTTTTGCCATAGGAACACACAATTAAAACAATGTATACTACTCAAAATCTGCGCAAAACTTAAATATTTTATATGTAAAATGGTATGTCTGCCTATTGAAGATTAGATGACTGACAGAAACATGTCAGTATTCTGAATAAACAATTGTTTTATATTTAAAGTGCGCATTGATGACATTTGTTTAAAGATATAAAAATTTATTCCTTTTTGTACTTATATCATAAACAGTGTTTTGGTGGGCAAATGGAAATAAAAATTATGCATTCATTTTCATAATTTTTCATGATATTTTATTACTATTGCTTCTCTTACAACAAACTAGGAGGCCATAACAGTGCCAGCTGCGGTCTAGAAATTTGTAATTTTATATAAGCTTATATTTTCGAATATAGGCCGGAAAACGTAGAGAGGTTTAAATATCTATATTTTGTCACTCTATCTTTCTTTCTAGGTGAATGTTTTGATAATGCATAGGAAGGAGTCAATTTTTTTTCCATCAGTGGTTACTACAATAAAAAATCGTATCTCTCGCTTTGGTAAATATAGCTGATACTACTTCACAAGTTACAAATAACATGATTTTGTTTTTAATCACATTGATACGTTTGGTGAAATTTTAAAGGCGGCACAAAAGGTCAGCCTATTATTTTTACTGAGACGATTCATATCACAGTTTTTGCAGCTATGCCGTTGCTTGATATTTCTGAAGCTCAGCTTTATTATCAATATTACTTATTTTCTGGAAATGGTTTAGTTTTATCAGTACCGTTTGTTATAAACTGCTATGAGGGTAATCGGTTGTGCATTTTTATCTGATTTCAGCTTGAATAAAACCAAAGATTACTCTAAAATTACAACTTTTCATGTTGTATGTAAGTTCACAGTTGCATGAAACTTGCTGGACAATTATAAATGTAGAATATCTGTTGAACAGAAAAAAGTGGAAAGGTCCTTATTGTGTAATTTTCTCCTCCGTTCCGTTACTTTCAATAATCTGAATATCGTTTTCAGTATATTTCTCTCAAATAACTCAGTTTATTTTCTTACCGTGCGGTGGGGCATCAAATATTACATGTATACCAAAAGAACAATCACCTTCTTACTTCAAACTTGTGATGTAAATATCGTGATGGTAGGCGATTGTAGAAATGGCTGTGAGGTCAAACGAGCAATCAGGTGGTATCAGGTAAGCGGAAGAATTTCAGAACGGGTTGTGCAGTTTTGTCGCGTAATATTCGTTTACCTTACTATAGATAGTTGTCACGGTCACAAAAAATATATGTCGCTAACATATGAGAATACAGGGTATACACAAAAGAATGGTGCGGTTTCAATAGTGAATTCTATTGAAACCGCACCATTATTTTGTGTATGCCCTGTATAACAACATGTCTGAAGTCAGTCGTACAATAAACGAGTTAGCTTCCTTTCTTACTCTCATCATATCCGTGCTTTCGAACACAACACGGGTTATACAGTTAGGCTTATCATCCATTATTATTCTTTCCTTAATTCATCTTAGAAGCTCAATGTTTAGCTTGGTGCTCCTAAGATAAATAAAAAGTTGCTGCTGAAGTGAAAGCTGAACTTTATGTGTACATTTTTTTCCAAGCAATGGCGGTGGAAATTGATGTGTCTATAGGTTTGTTAGCCTGCCAGTTTATGGTTCGCCAGTCATGATATAAGCATATACTTTAAAATGACGAATGACTCAAAACTTATGAAGTTGCAAATGCATTTTTTTTCTAGTCTACCGAGTTGGCATACTTCAACCCGCCCGTTATCTAGCCATGTCATAGCGTAGAACGTTGCGTAGTAAACATTTTTCACAACTATGGTGCCCTTGTGCTCTACATTAATATTTGTATCGATTAAGGCTTGAGTCTACGGTTGCCAGATTTTCCGTAAGAAAAGAAGGAAAATTTTTGTCGACAAAATTAGTTTTAAAAAATACAAGGAAATTCAAATTTTCTTATATTTTAATTGTACTTATCTTGACATTTTGCCCTTTTTAAAAATTGTTTATCTTGTTTTACATACAGAAAAAAACGTAAAGCTTACGGGAAAAACGTAGGACCTGGCAACCCTACTTGAGTCGCAATGTTCTATCCATTTAGTACAGCACTTCATCTTAAAATTCCTGTCTGTTTCTAAATAATCGTCTGAACATGCACTGCCAACAATATAAGCTGTACTTAGGTCTTGAGGTAAAGTGTCCTGTGTTTGTCCCATTTTGGCCTAATCTGGAGTTTCCCGACAGATCTTAATAAAAGTCTCCAACATCAAATTTGACGCAAATCTCTCCCATATATAAATTAACTCTTTGTGTCTTGAAACACCAGTGTCTATCCGGGTTAACTCGTCATTGGAAAGTTATATATTCCTACATTCAATTCTAAATAGATAAATATAAAAGTCTCCCACTAAAGTGTCTTGCAGGCACAGAGAGGGAGTACAACTATATTTGCGATCATTCTTAACTACGGCTCTAGAATGGGATGAGTGGTCAACATCACGTTCCAGCCGCTTTACTCTTGGGAGAGAGCCCAGGTACCCATTGTACAAAAGGCTGGGTGGACTCCAGGGCTGGCCTGAACAGCTGTAGGGAAGAGAAACTTTCTTGCCGGTACCGGGGTTCGAAACCCTAACCGTCCACCTTGTAGCGACTCGCTACACCGACTACGCCACTTCTGCCCCCTGCCTAATACATATATATTTTCTGCGGCGCAACAGCCAAAATCGGGCCTAGGGGGCCTCTTCTTTTAATTTTCTAGATCACACACACACCCGGTAAGACTCCTCTGAACGAGTGATCAGCTCGTTGCAGAGGCCGCTACCTACACAATAAACACAACAGTCGAATATCCATGCCCTCACTGGGATTCGAACCTGCTATCTCAGCAATCAAGCGGCTGCAGGCCTACGCCTTAGACCGCACGATCACCGGACCGGCCGTCTAAACAGTAGGTATCTTAGTAATTACGGAGTGCCAGTGAGCGGACTGTCACGGGAGAACCAGAGTCAACCCAAAGCAAACCGTTCCTGGTAGACAGTACAGGACTGCAGCCCGCAGGAAGGATATGTAACGGAGATATTTAGAGGAGACTTTTGAGTAAAGCATGTTTGAGAATTAGTGAATTTAATCTCATTTCTACAACCCTAGGGCCAAGTTCCTAAAATATATTTAACAATTTAATATTTACATTTACCTAGATTTGTATTATCTTCTATTGAAGTGACCATATTATTGTCATTTTGTACACTGGCTGGCAGTTTGTGTAATGCCATATTAAAACGTCAGCTTCAGTAGGCTAAACTGAAGGACTCTTTCCAGTATAGGATATTTGAGAGAGACATTGAAATGCTCGTAATTGCGCAGGAATACCTGGAAATATGAGTTTTTAAATGAGGATATTAGCCGTTTAATCCCCATAGCTCCTTATCGATGATTAGGAAGAATACGATGCATTACGTCCTCCTGAGTCCTGTACGTCCAAGTTAATCAACGCCGCAGGACATGTGCTCTCATCGCAGGACGAGTGAGGATAATAAATTTTCAGGAAGACATCAGCGAGTGTTTCTATCCATATCGTCTCAGGCTCGATGGATGATTTGGTGAGGTGTCTGATTGGGAATCTATTGTTGGAGTGGAGAAGGCTCTTATTTCTAGCAGTAATAGTACAGGACTGCAAGTGAAGCTTTTTGGGGTAACGGGTGTTGTCGGAACACTTCCCCGGGGAAGGGAGGGAGTGAGAATGAATGGAATCCTCGTTGTCATATCCCATACAGCATACCGTCATAGATTTAAAGCTTGGTGTTAAGTGGTGTTTCATGTATGAATTAGTAGGCGGTGTAGGAGAGGAGGGGCCCTCATTATGACTGATACCTTTGGTTGGAGGGCTTATGTGTCTCTTCGATATGAATAAGAATCAAATTTGCCATAGTCAAATTAAAAATTTAAAACCTGACAAGTGTTTATCGGTCAATTTTTTAACTGTAGTTAATATGTTTCCTGTTAAAAGTCATAGTCACAAAAAAGTCTCTTATCCATTGCTTCTAGTTAACAAAATTTTAAGTTTGCCTTCTATGTTTGTTTGTAATTTTCAAAACGGCCGAATTTTGTGACGCTAAGAATTCGTGTTTTAGCGCTATGAACAGACCTCAGTTTCTGCGAACTGGATGACAATGGCCTTTCAAAGCATACAAATGCGAGTTCGCCCCATTGCTTTCTCTGTCATGTTTATTAAAAAGGGAAGCACGTCAAAGCTATTTTCCAGTTCCACCCCCCTAATGAAATTATTTTGTCTATTCTCCACGTACATCTGCCTTTGTTTTTCCTTCTTTAGAGTGTGGATCAAACGTACTAATTCTTACACTCTCAAAAATAACAAAGGACTTATTATCTCATTGTTTTCAGCGTAAAATATTTTTATCAGAGTGGATGATATTCAGATAATGTCGACACAAAGAAAGCCAGCGAGATCAAATGTTAGCCATTATTCAGCTTGGGGCATTATTCGAAAGTGTTTATGCTGGGCTTCGTTAGTTTCTTTCAGAAAGATTTTACAGTATTTCGAATCATATGCTAGGTAAATAAAGCCTCTAAATATGGTGAAATTGAAAACTATTTATCTTTTATTCACGGCTAATTAGAATACAAAATTATGAGCTTCCATATTTCCTCGTTCAGCACGAAAAATGTCTCATTACATACTATTTTACTTCTGGCTCAGGATACGAAGCGCCATTAATTGTTGTCACAACTCGACTTTTGTTAATAATATTGTTATATAAAATGTATTCTTCTTCAAATAGCAATAGCCCTAATAATGTCTTATATATATATTTTAAACAGTAAGTTAAGTTAGTATTTTAAATTTTTCAAATTTGTAATTTCTCAGACTACACAATTTAGGCAGTTCAGTTCTGAGTTTAGGAACAAAATAAAAGACACGCAAGGTAAAGTGCAAAGTGTATCACGCACTCAAGAAATAAACATTTATCCACATCTTGCAGTCTGCATGTAGGAAAAAATCTTCAGAAAAATAAGCTAACAATGACTTTCAAAACTTCGTAAATTTAGAAATGTCATTAATATCGCTATTACATGAAGAAGATATTAAAGACGTGCAATTCGAAGACAGATTTTAACCATTCATTTGAATTCACTTGACCGAACACTTGGAATTTAAAGTAAAAGTCTTTTATATCGGTGTTGCTTTATATGTTCTTGAGCTATCACATTAAGGGAAAAAGTTCGTGAATGTGTCAGGAAAATACTCAGACAGAATAGAGAAAAAAACCAGAAGAGCCTGGAGAGCATTACATGGCTAGGAACATCATTCGTTATGTCCGATTTCAGTATTCCGCTGCGTTGTGTACAAGATCTTCGTTCTTCTGAGTTGTTATACAGCGAATGTTTGTAGTTGTTTTCAGTATAGCCCGGAAAGTCAGTAAACAACTTCCAACATAAGCTGTATAACAACCCAGAAAAGCGAAGACGTGATAATGTTATTATATTATATTATTATTATTATTATTAATGTGGTTACCTCAAAGGCTCTGTACCACGCGTGAAACAGATGAGACGCTAATATAAATTTTATGCATTTATAAGTTATTTATTACCAACTACTGCACAATAATTCTATATGTTCCTACATGTTTCGGCTGACCTTCTCAGCCATCATCAGAGAGTCAATCTCTATAGAATAAGGCAGCGTGCAGCGTGCCACTGAATGTTAAAATGTAAATATATTACAGCGTGGTCACAGATTTTATATTTAAATTGTGTATGATAAAATCCAATATGTTATTACATAAACTGGAAGTGGTTACGAGACAGATGTTTGGAAACGGACTTTTATATATATATATATATATATATTGCACCTAAAATATTGTATGTAATAACATACTGGATTGTAACATACATAATTTAAATATAAAATCAATGACCACGGCTGTAATATATTTACATTTTAACATTCAGTGGCACGCTGCACGCTGCCTTCTTCTATAGAGATTGACTCTCTGATGATGGCTGAGAAGGTCAGCCGAAACGTGTAGGAGCATATAGAATTATTGTGCAGTAGTTGGTAATAAATAACTCAAATAAGTAAAACAAATGTACGGAATGTATATATTATTAAGTGTAAAAAAGTTATACTTAAAACCCGAAAATAAACATTGTTGGCCAAAGGGAAGATGAAAGGATAATATTGAAATGGACATTATTTTAATAGGTTTTGAGGATATTGACAGAATTTATGTGACATAGTGTAGGATCAAGTGATAGATTCTGATCTTCTTAACCAGCTGGGCAATTATTACCTCCACACGAAGAACTCTGTTCCCTTAACGTATTCAATAAATTTGGTATTCCAGCTGTAAAAGGGCTTGCTCCACGTCTGCTTTACGCATTCTCCGCGTAATTGTTTGCTACAAAGTAAATAAGCAGTCAGAATAAATGGAAAACTAGATGATGATTTAGAGACTATTTTCCTTTCTAAACCCCGTGTAAATGGCATGCTTCTTAACCCTATGACTGCTGTGTGATGTTTTTTGTATTCAAAGAAACACTAAAAGGGAAGAGATAAAATTCCAGAGCCTTGTAACCCCATTCTTTTATTGCATTTTTTAACATTTTTCATTAAAGCCATTCGCGAAACCCAAATTTAAGGCGGTTTATGCTGTGTTTCGACTGGTGAAATCATTATAAAAATTATTTGCTCCTTGCGTTCTTTTATTCTACGATAAGCTAACTGTAATATGATATTTAAATCTGCTTGTATTTTGCGGAAAGTCTGTAAATCTTACGTAACCACTTTTTTTTTTTAAATAATGGTAATGATTCGCAAAAATCCCGCACGATCTCCATATTCCACAAATCCTTCAATCCAATGGCTTTTACCACCGCCTAAACAACTTGGCATTGAATCCCTTCGGATATGCTTAGGCAGGAGCGCATTCCAACGTATGTTTATCACCGCCACAAAATTCATATCTTCCAAATTCTTGGTGTTCTAAATTTTACGTATCAAATGGGAATGGGACACGGGTGATAAAAGGGAAACATAAAGGGAGATCCATTGCCGAGACAAAGTGAAAGTCAAATTACTATAATATAACTGCAGTATATGGTCCGATTTTGGAGAGTAAACTTTTATAAACACTTTTAAAATAGATGAGATGTTTACTGAAGTAAGTCCATATATTAATTTTATACTAGTTTTATTTGACATTTTATTATGCCACAAAAATTTCGGTTCGTCATATCTTCAGAAATAAATAATAAGCTGATCCGAAGACCTCCTCGAGCAATATGACTTTGCGAAATCAAACACTGTGAGTTTTATATATATCGCACCTTGTGTGTGATATATGAGTACCGAATCGAGATACTGACTTCCTTACACGTATAACTGAGCTTCTGTGATATAGGCTCTAAAAGATGTCAGGTTACCTAAAATCGGCCTTTCATTTCACATGCTTCACCGAGATAATCGACTTCAAGTTTTGCAGCAACTCAAAAAATGTATCCCGGCTGCTAACCAGAGTCGCAACAGATGTAAGTGATAAACTACCGATCTTGCAGAAAATGTACCAGTCAGAATGTTTGCTGGTAAAGTGAGTACAGTAACTGTGGTTTTTATTGCCTGGAACTATCATGACAGTGCTTGTCGGTTTCACCGCTGTGTCATGAATATTTACGCGAAGCTGCCTGTATATGCCACACTTTGCAGCCACTATAATTGCTGATTTACAAACCCGTCATTGCCAACTACTTCCCTCCGGCTTGGGGGTGGGTTTGGGGATGGGTTAGGGGGTGGATTTCCTTTGATAGTGCGCTGCAACCACCGAGAATCTTGCACGGAGCCTAACCATGTGTAGCAAAACAGTTTCTGTGCCATGTCGTAAGTTGTGTAGGTCTCTTCAAAAGGCAGGTTATCTACCAGACATGAACTGTAATATTTTGGAGTTGAAAGCATTAACTTTACTTATTAGAAGATTCAAAATTTTGAAACACTGTCCAAATCAAAACTTTGGAAACTTAACCATTTATTGAGCAAGTAGTATTAATGCAATATATCCGAGAAATACTTAAGCATAAACAAAGTATTAACCCAACTGCTTCATGACGACACACGTTTCCAGTCTTAAGCAAATTCTTCTAAAATATAAGTGTATTGTCTCTTTCGATGTCAAGCTGTTAAAAGAATGCAGTTAAAATGGGTTTTATAAAAGGTAATTTCAGAATTTTGATGGAAAGTGATATTTTAGAGCTATTTTAGAGATACATTTAAATTCACCATCTGTAGCAGATTTGAATGGCAAGGAGGCTATAAACCAAAGTAAGTTTACGAGGCACACCGAAAGGTGCGAGAATCGAAATGTGTAGTAACAAACTCTTGCGATTTGTCTGAGCTTAGTATAGTTGAAAAAAAATTATGATATCGTTTTATAAATATTATTTTACATAAGAAATATTATTGTATGCCTGTGGTATTTATTAAATAAAGTATTATGTCGGATGATGCGGAGCATTTGCAATGGCGTGGGCAGACGCGGCTTATCTTGTGAAGAAAGTTCTCTGAAGCCAACATGTTTCTGTTGGTGAAATGAGCAAACATTTTTCGCCAACCAAACAGCAGCATTTGTAGCACAGAATGGCGATATGTGAAAACGTTACTAAGCTAATTCGCAAGCAGTTAAAGGCGATGCCGACTATGGAAGAAATTTGCCATTCTTCGTTTAGTAGCATAGAATGTTTCTTACGCGACACAATATCAAAACATATGTTACCCTCAACAAGAACATTTTTGTCAACCATAATAGGAAAAGTAGCAATTACATTGCCTTTATTTATAAGATCATTGTAGTGTAAAATGTTTGCTTATGAGTCTGTGTTTGCGCAATTATGAATAATAATGTAAAAATGTAGTGTTATATATGCGAATATTTGGAAGAAGTTTTCGCGTGGAACATTGGAATGTTAGATCCAACAGGACATTTTTGGAAACATCAGTTTTTTTAGCGAGCACATGGGAAGATTTCTTGGAGCTAAGGTATCATAAGCAGGGGTGCACAAATTGTCTCAAAATCTAGTAGCCATCTCAAAGTGTTAAGTGCCAGAATGCTGACATGAAGCAAGTTCCATAATCGGGACGGACATATATATTAGGCGCCACCGTATAAAATTTATTTTCCACGGCGATCTGGTGCCTGAGATTTGTGAACCCCTCATTGTAAGTGTACCTGAAAGAATTCCTGCTAATATATTCTTAAATCCTTCAGTGTAAGTCCCAGACAGTCACATTTTTGTACAGGAATTAATATCGCGTTAAATGAGGGATCTTCAGCTTCGTAATATCTGCGGAATCCTTGTGAATAGATCTAAAATTTTTGTGGATCCTATGTAATGTAAATATGTGATTTGGGGTGCGAAATAAAACAAAGTTGCTTAAAAATGCATTTAAGTAAAAAAATACTGATACACATCCTTGAGAAAAAATTTATTATTGGCATTTACACTGAAAACAAACCCAGAGCTGATTGTGCTCAGAAATGGGAAATAAAATGAAAATATAATTAAAAATGAGATTTAAATTCTAATTTCCAGTTTCATTATGAGTAAATATGCTTGCGAAAGCTCGGAAAGTCATTCACGGAACCTCAGGGATACGCCGCACACCTTTTTAATACCAATATCATAGTTTTAAACTAGTTGAATCTGAGACAAGGGAACCCGAAAAATTCGGCAAGTGTACATGACGCGCTCTCTGCAGTAATGTGTTCGTATGTAACCCTCACGTTTCAACTGGCATTCATTCCTTTTTGTATGTGTGTAAGTGTATGTGTTATTACATGTATGTAAATATTTGCGGGGTTTTCTTATTATGTTCCTTGTTATGAAGATTTTCAATTTATTTCTGTATAAAGCAAATTACTCACCTAGGCTGTGTACAATTTTTTTCTTGGACGTTGTATTGAACGTGGTGTATAGTACCGTCAGAGCCATCTGTCACAAGAA
This sequence comes from Reticulitermes speratus, assembly GCA_021186555.1. Lineage (NCBI taxonomy): Eukaryota > Metazoa > Arthropoda > Insecta > Blattodea > Rhinotermitidae > Reticulitermes > Reticulitermes speratus. Next base: position 11,398,580 of record JAJKFL010000014.1, read on the forward strand.
CATAGGAACAACATATTCGAGTATCGATTAGTGAGCTTTTCTCTCGAGCCCGAGTAACTCTGGTTGTGCCGAGATATCTATGTACCGCCTACTGACAGCAACATACGTTGAATTCCAGAATATTTACGTGCAAATGAACTAGTTTTCATCCAGTTCTAGGAAGAACATTTAAAACGTGCTTTCCTTCAAATAATTCAGTTTATCTGATGAGAATAGTTATTATAGTAATTGTAATAATTAGTCCTCAAATGCCAATTAAACCAGCTTTAAATTTGTCAGCTACGATATGAGTGTGTCATACCTCAACCATATTTCTAATTTTTATAAACAAGTAAGAAGTGGTATACATAATAGCCTATTTTAGACAAGTTTATAATTCCTGTCCAAACAAAATGTATATTTCGCGAGTGGTTTTTTGTTTATTAATATTCTTCTTCATTTTATTCTTATTCTGTGGCGCAACAGGTTAAATCGGGCCTAGGTCGCCTCGTTGTTGAGGTTCATAGACTACACACAATTAGACACTCACACACCCGGTAGGACTCCTCTGAATGAGTGATCAGCTCGTCGCAGAGGCCACTACCTACACAACAAACAACAAACACAAGAGACGAACATCCATGCCATCAGCGGGATTCGAACCCGTGCTCCCAGCAGTCAAGCATCTGCAGACTTACGCCGTAGAACGTACGGCCACCGAGATAAGCGTTTATTGATATAATTGGTGGCAAATAAATTCAATGTCATAGACGCGAATTTGTCTTTTATGTGATGATAAACATACCAAATTTCATTAAATTTCGTCACTGAATTATATAGTTATTATTGGGAGTAAGGAAGTGGAAGTGGTTTTCCTTACCCTACAGGGAGAAAGGTAGATTTTAAATGGCCCAAAAAGAGCGTTTAATATATAACTCGTCAAGGACGTACAGGCATATTCTTAGTTCAAGTTTTTTTGCGTATCTAAATTTACGTGCAGGGATATCAAATTACGGTTCATATTTCACATTATATTCACAGTATATTCACCGTGCATTTTGTATAATTGACTAATTCACACCAACAAATACACAAGGACAAGTTATGTCATTAATTCCTTTATTAAAAGGTTACCCCAATACATTTTATATACAGTTTTGACTGTTCTGATGTATTTTAAGAACATTGGTCTATGTAAACTTCAACGATCCCCCTGATGATGGCATTGTAAAAGTGCCGAAATACGTATTGGGGTAACCTTTTAATAAAGGAATTAATGGCATAACTTGTCCTTGTGCATTTGTTGGTGTGAATTAGTCAATTACGGTTCATATGTTGTTTCCGGGTTTTGTGGTAATTTTTCAAATGCTTCTCACCAAAAAATCATGAAAAAGTTTACTAATTTGCTGGTCCAGTCTTAAACCATTCAAGGTTTTTTTTTAACAGTGTCAGGCTTCTTTATAGCACAGAATGAGAAAACGCTGCAATGGGACTGATTACTGTGCCAGACAATGTTAACAAATCTGCAACCCTTTTTACAGACACATTTCTGGGAACTAATATTGTGACATCATCCTTCAAATTCCCTGTAGAGTAAGAAAATTAAGTGTCACCTTGAATGCACGAGCCTTATCACTATTTATACAGTACTGTTACTTCTTCATGAATTTAAAGTATCTGGCACATTGCAGTGTGCATAAGGGGAATGAAATTTGAAATAAAATTTTCCCATTTTTTTCCCCACCCACACTGAATATTAAGGGCACAACGTAACGTATATAGCTTTCTAAGTCACTTGATTTATGAATGTACATAAAGAGTTTAGGCTAAGATTAAGAACAATGAAGCTCTCTAGCAATGTTCCCTTTATGATTTTAGTGACATGATGTATTACCGTGTAAATATATCACATTAAAACACTGGTAAAATGATTACGTGGAAAATTGGAACTTTAAAATCTTTTCGTATTATTTATGAGAATAAATATAAATAGTAGTATGTTTTCAATTATGAAGTGGGTTGCCTTACTATGACAAACTACACGCTATCACTTATAATAAAGTCGTAATATTCATTTCGCGCTATAAGAACCTTACCTTTCATTAACCCATTACGACTAGATTCAATTTTTGTGATCAGAAAAACGCAACTGATAAGAATGCAGTAAAAACCTCCATATTTCTGTGACAGGTGTCGGCGTATTTGATTGGCCACATCAGGTAGTATTATAGTTGTATAATTTTGTTTTCATGAACGTAAAATTTTCATTGTAACTTATATAGCACAAAGAGATGACGATACTGGAGTCCATTAGGAGTACCTTATGCCAAATTCTCTACAAAAATAGAACTAAGTTGAATAACTTTCATTAAATTTTAACCTACGATAAGAGCCTTTCATTAGCATCCTGACACGTGATGACAGTAGCTTAAACCATTTATAAAAGAAGCTGGAAACTTTGATAGGATAATTGGACTTTTACGAGAAGTGTTGGTCACAAGGGATTTGCGACAGTGTATGGAAGAGTGCTGACGAGAACACACTAACTCAATTTCGACAACGGATCAACTGAGCCATAAAACAAAAATCAATGACCACTATGCGAAAGAACGGATAGCGAGAGAAGGCACAATGGCCGTCAGAAGGATTAATGACGCGAGATGTGTGTCTAGGGTTGAGGGCCATAACGGTCTTGAAGCATTTATGTGTCGCTGCAATAAAGCGTGCTGTCATGGCTCAATAAAGTGAAAAGAGCCTACTGAAAAAGTGCTACCAAATACTGCTTTATATTTGCACCATACGAGAGTTTATGGACAGAAGAATATTGATTTATAACTTATAGATTTATTATGTCCAGTGCCGTGCGGTCTAAGGCGTGGGTCTTCGGCCGCTCGCTTGCTAGGATCGTGGGTTCGAATCCCACCGGGGCATGGATGTTTGTCTCTTGTGAGTGTTGTGTGTTGTTGTCAGGTAGAGGCCTCTGCGTCGAGCCGATCCCTTGTCCAGTGGAGTCCTACCGGCTGTGGTGTGTCTCTCAGTGTGATCAAAAGAAATTACAAACCTCGACACTGAAACGGGAAAACCGGAGTAGGTAGAAGAGGACGACTAAAAAAAAAAAGATTTATTATGTTGAACAAAAGCGAAATATGTGTTTAAATGAACATTCTGCTGCTAATGACAATTTTAGGTTAGCCTTTTATTGAATTACAGTCATATTGTTTGGGAAAATGCGCCTAAAATCTGCAGCATAAAATTTTCCAAAATAGTTTTGCTTAATTAAAATTAATTTGTCTGTATTCATGAAACTTATGTCTCGTTATGTTTAGTTTATTAGTCACTGGGCACAAAAGACACTTTTTTAAATTAAAGATGTTATGCAGCCATTAAAGGTTTTTCGTATTGGTCATGAGTGTTGTGTATTTTCTTGCAAAAGTAGCTTGTTTGAAATATGCTATCGGTTCTAATGGTGAGAATGGACAAAACGGTGAAATACCTAATCAGCACATTGCATTCACAGGTCAATATTCTTATCGTGGGAATTGTAAATTAATGTCAGAGGTATCACCAATAATCTCACCTTATTGGTTTATTGAGTTTCACAAATCATAACGCTATAATAAAGCATGCATAAGGTTAGGTCTTATTGTGCAACTCTTGTGATGAAGATGGAAGAGAAAGATGATCAGTTTTTTTATTTTTCCAAGTAAGAGAGCACCGGTGGAATGAAATTGACAGGGAAAACCGAAGTACTCGGGGGGGGGGGGGGGGGAAACCTGTCCCAGTGCCACTTTGTTCACCAAAAATCCCACATGGACTGACCCGGAATCGAACCCCGGCTTCCTAGGTGGAGAGGCCAGCGACTAACCGCATGAGCCATGGCACGGTCCTTGTATATTTCCTTTACTTAGAAAGTATTCAGTCTGATTACATTCAGTCTCCAAGCTACCGTTTATTCTCTTAGTCGTGTTAAATAGTTTGCATTAAATTTACCTCGTCGCTTGGTATTGTGTTTAATTTAATAGAAGTCTGACCCTTTTAACAAAACAAAATTCTTGAAAATCCGCTAAGCGTCTCCTGCGGACAGGCAGACGGCGAATTTAAGAGGCATAATTTTGCAAATTTTCTCTATGAAAGCCCGAAACACGTTATCAAATTGTGTGTGTAGAATTATGTATCACTCTATTAATTTCTATGTACTTAAAACATGGTTAAGCGGGGCATAGTCATGATAAAGCCTTCTAGAGCGATTAGCCGAATTGATATTGAATAAAAGCACTAAAGTACGAATATTTTCTAGGTTTAATCATCCGAGATTCATTTGTTAATACCTTTAACTTGTCCAAGACTTTGGATCAATGAAACAAAATATTATATGTCTATTCGTCACAATATATAGAGCATACATATCAGCAATTTATGATGTGGAAGCAGATAGTGTTCGAAACGTCGTCTCTTTATTTCATAAGGACAAGGCAGGTCACTCGAGAATGTGTAATTGCATTTAGCCTGCTTTGAAATTTCACATTCATACCTTCTTAACAAAATTAGCACACACCTGTTTTAAATTTTTGTGCTTATTTCAGAGCCCATTACTAGAAGTTGGAAAAAGTGAGTTTGTGTTTTCTATGTCCCTTGTAACAAACACAGTACACAATTTGCCTACAATAAAATTCGTGCTTATAAATACATTATCCTTTGTGCAAAGAGAGCATTCAATAGTGCGTAATTGTTGCAATTGTTCTGCTGGATTCCCTCTATCCCTATTGGTGGCAGTGGTTTGATTCAGCGTTTAGTGGACCACGTTGTGTTCAATCTATATTTCACAGTCAGTTATAACAGCGTAACATGGAATGTCAAAGCCCAGGAAAAGCCTGTTAGCGATTTTAAACTCTACATGTCACACACCAAAACAGGGTAAATTATTTTGTGTCCGTACATGTTGAAGGATGGGGGGATCGATTGATTCAGATGTTGCAAAGAATTTGTTTAAACCAAATATTTTATAACATCGGGCGGTAAAGAGAGATTTGCCTGGAGATTCAAACGTCAAGAAAATGCTTAGTCACAACGCCATATTCTTACTATTGTTGGGATAGCGTAGTCAGTACAGTGATTAGAATAAGAGCTGGCTAACCGTGGACACGTGTTTCGGCTCCTGACAGGAGAAATAATTTTTTTTGAACCAAAAATATTCAAACTACCTCTGTGGCTAACCCGTCCTTCTACACAATGGGTAACGAGGGCCCTTTCCCCAACGGCAAAGTGGCCGGAGCTTGAATCTGATCACTCAACTCCATCCAGTTCTAAGGTTCAGAATGTTTAGAGCTGTATTATTCATCCCCGCACCCCTTAACGCATTACACATGACATATTTACGTTTATTTTATTTCATTTTGCCTTTAATTCTTCTTGCTTTCATTCCTCCCTCTGCACTCCACGGCGAATTCCATATGCAAAGCAAACATTATTGCGACATAGCATGTTTCTAATGTGCCAACAGAGATTCGACTGGAAAACTCCCGAATAAAATAGAACCTTAACTTACACCAGCCTGCTAGGTTTTGAGATATTTTCTTCATTTAAGAGAAGCATGTATGGTGACATTTTCACTTAAATTTTCGTTGTAATTATACTTTCACTGGGTTTTGATCTTGCCATATTGAACCATTAACGGAAGTCGTAAACAGAGATTGTCATTGATGTTGCAGAAAACAGTGGAATGAAATACAGGCGAGTAATATGATATGAACAGAGAGAAACGAGCTGGAAAAAATTAATGGTTGCGATTAAATCTGTATAACGCAGTACATTTAAAAACATCACGCGGCAGGGCTAGTTGAGGGTTACTGTGCAGCGAAGGAGCTTATATTTTAAGTCATTTAATCAGAACCTCGTAATAAAAAACTGTTTAAAATGAAAATACCAAATATGGGAAATAATTTAAATTCCGCCAGTAACACGCAACTTTCATTGTAGCTTGTAGGTCTTCGTTTTAATTAAAAATACACGTTTGTTTAATAATAACCTATGCTAATACACTTGTGCCCGATCCAGTGGCCGTGCGGTCTAAGGCGTGGGTCTTCGGCCGCTCGCTTACTAGGATCGTGGGTTCGAATCCCACCGGGGGCATGGATGTCTGTCTGTTCTGAGTGTTGTGTGTTGTCAGGTATAGGTCTCTGCGACGAGCTAGTCCCTCGTCCAGAGGAGTCCTACCGACTGTGGTGTGTCTCAAAGTGTGTGATCATGAAACCTCGACGAAACGAGGAGGCCCAGGCCCATATAGGGCTGTCGAACCATAGGAAAAAAAAATACACTTGTGCAGTTATGCACCATAGGAAAAGATTGGCTGCTACTGAAACCTCCTTGGTGAGTATTGATATGTGTTATTCTTTCTGGAGAAATGTATACATAAGGTAAAATTCATTTCTAGGGATCGCAGTTTGAATTTCCTCCTACCAAAAAAATTAGAACTTAGTACACATTACGTACCGAGTGCTTTATACGAAAGTAAAATGAAAGAGGCACATGTAAGAAAACACACCGCGAAATGGATAACATTTTATCATATGAATTAATATTCCCAGTAATAGGCCTCAATTTACGACAACTAACCAACGCATTGAATGCATGAATTATTGTCTAACTTGAGTAGCTTATAGTCACTAAGCTGGCCAAGGAATGCTCTTCCTTTTCTGGACTGACAGTTTCACAAGAGACTACAAAGGTATATTCATTTGTTTGTAGTCTGTCTTACGACAGGTCCGTAGCCTCTTCCAAAGCGAGTTCCCCACAGGTTGCGACCTAGTGCTTCCTCTTTCAATTTCCAGTATCTTATCTTTTCCTTAAGGTCATACAGTAGCTGCTTACGCCTTCTTCCTCGTCTTCCCGTCATTTGTATCATTCCCTCTAACTCCTTAAATCACGTGTTTTAGAAGACAGTTTCTACGCAAGATGTGACCAATCCAGTTAGCCTTTCTTCTTTTTATTGTATGTACGATATTCCTCTCCTCCTTGACTCTTTGTAATACTTCTTCATTTCTCACACAATCGGTCCAACTGATTTTCTCCTTTCTTCTCCCAAACCACATTCCAACACTTTCCAGGTATTTCTGATCTCATCGTATATTGACAAGGTATATACTCTTAAAAAATAGTCCAGTCCACACCCTCCATGGCTAATACATTGAAGTCAGTTTTAATACTATCCTTCCATTATCATCTAGGTCCTGCAAGTAGCACCTTTCCTTGAAATATTCTAACCAATGCTTTTAAGTATTATTTAGTTCTCACACTTGTGTCCTAGGAGATGAATCTCTAAATTGTGTTTAGCTTAACTTCATTCTCGAAAGAATTAAATACAGAATATCGTCTCCGTCATAATCTTTGTGTCACGCTCTTTTGATGATGCAGGCGTGTTCAGACTAGCAGAAAATTAAATTCCAATATTTTCGCTACCGAGATAAAAGACACTGCGCTTTTATCTCACGTAATATATTGCAGCTTAATTCTGCGAAATGGACGTACTTGTGAATAAGTAAAGTGTTCAAAACGGTTACTGGAGTACGTTAATAGAGAATGAATATCTTTAAAAATTTAGCATTATTGCCGAGTCCAAAAAACGTACATATATAGAGAAAGAAAGCCCTCATTAGAAAAGAACGGTAAATAATTAAATCTGTTGTCTCCTGGGTTATTACACGGCATCGTGTGGTAATTATTTACCACACGACGCCGTGTAATAACCCAGAAGACCAGATATTTCATCAACATAGCGGCTGAAGCCTGAAATCAACGGTAAATAATGTTTATTTCTAAATACTGCTGAACGTAGAGTAGTGTCTGTAGTACTTTTACAACAATTAGAATACTACGAGTTACAGTAAAAATTATTACGCATTTGCCCAACGGGAAGTACAGTGCCTCAAAGAACGCACATAGCCGTGTTTACAAATACTTGAATATTTCAAGACGAGAATTCCTGGACCGATTTCTGACGAAATTTTTATGTTTACTGTGCCTTTGGTGTTTACTTCGGATCAGTAATTTCCAATTTTTTTTTCTAGTTATAATGGTAACACGGTGGATACAATAATTTGTTAGCTCGGAGTGACGTCATCACAAGTACTTAAAGGGGTAATTATGATGAATATGGGAAGCACTTTAGCTACAATAATCGTGGCAAACATAGTACACCGTTAAAACATTAATAAGGAAATTACGTACAGTAAACTAACGACGTCCCTGTACATGCCATGCATACGTATGTGAGACTGGAAATATTGTTCCACTCAGTTTTGACCTCGGCGCTAACAGAGTTGAGTGGTCAGCTTCACGCTTGAGTGGTTTTACTCCCGGGACAAATGCCCCAATTCCATTACACAGAAGGATGAATGAGCCCCTGACACAGTCTGAACATTTTGGAGAGAAAAAATATTTTTCTCATCTGCCGACAATGGAACCGCCCTTAGCCTAGTCAAATATACTGACTTACTCTAACAAAACTTTAAGGGCTGTAGAAAAAGGATACACACGTTAGTGCGAATCCCGAATGCCACAGTACAAATAACAGGTTTGTAGAAACACTGCTTTCTTTTACAATTCTCCAGTCTTTCTTTCAGATTGCTTTACCGCACGCTTAACAAAACTAAAACAAAGGAACTTATTCCCACATGTATTAATTTCTCCTAAGAAGGAGTAAAGTTAAAAAACTTTAAGAAGATTACAGCGTATTACGAGCATGTGAATGTATTTTTGATTGTTTAATTATTTCACTGTTTTAATAAATTAACGGGAATATTTCTGTAATTCGTTAAAGCTTTCATGTAAAGTGATAATCCATGTGTTATAATTTAAAATGAAGTTCAAAGGGCCAGTAATACCATATGCAATTGAAATTAGCTCATACACAGCGGACAGCTTTTACTAACAATACAGCAAATGGTGTGACCTTGATGTATTACGCACATTTAGTTTCAAAGTATCAAGTGTTTTAACGGTACAAACGTAAATGTAACTTCAGGCACGCATATGAGAAATGTAGGTCTTTCTTGCTCCAGTTCTTACAAAAATCACAAATTTCTCCTGAATCGGAGAATACATATTCAAGATAAGGAGTAAATTCATACGAGGCTCTTAAAGTACGGTTTTACTGAGCCAATTTTCACGAAATTCGGAATCACTCAACAAATCCTGCCGAATTTATCCGAATCGGAAGTAATATGTATAAGATACAAAAACAATTGCAATTCTTTGCACCGATTTTCATTGAACTATTGCATTACGTAGAGATATTCTTTAACGAATTGTATCCAAATTGGGCAAAGTTGTGGGATATACTGTTAACTTCACGTTATATTTACGTGCATTTTTGTACAATTGTTAACGTAAGTACATTGGTCTATGTACAAACCTAAACGATCCCCCTGATGATGGCAATATAGAAGTGCCGAAATGCGTATTGGGGAAATCTTTTAATAAAAATCAGTGACAAACTTGTTTTGGTGCATTTGTTGGTGTGTGTTAATAAATACTGTTAAGTTTCGCTTGTACCCTTAAATACACTATGCCTTCCACTGCACACATTTTCATGAAGCTCGCGTATGTTCAAAATATTACTTGAAAATCTTCTGTGTCGGAATTTCACTAAATCGGTGAAAGAACATGGCAATTACGGGTATAAATTTATTTAAGACTGTAAGTAAATTATTAAAGAAACTGGACCCGCTTTTGCTTGACAAGTTATTGCAAAAATTCCTAAATCGAATTGTCATGAAAATGTATGAAACTGTTTAGTCGCTGGCAAAATTTCCCAGGACAGGAGAAAATCGTCTTCACATAAGGCATTATTTTCTACTTCCCACACAACGCCGGAAGTTCCTTTTATAAGTACGCTTACAAGACATATTTCTAACCAAGGAACGTTAAACGCGCATCGGGAGATATCAGATACCGTTTGACATTTTCCGTGCAACAAATGGTATCCATGTTGGATGTGTATATAGTAGCAGTAGTCTTACGCTTTCCCGTCACAGATGGTGTAAACATGCTGGTGTTTATCTAGTTTCTATAGTTAATCTGTATTCTATATTTCTATATTCATCACACGTATTAGATTCTTATATTACACAAGAGCCACAGTTATACTTTCTCGGGTTCCGGGATGTTCGGTTGAGCTGTCCTCTTCTTTCACTGTTTTACATAATGTTTCGAAGTGAATGACGGGATGTCGCTTAGAATAATGTAACTCGTACCTCGTTAAGTTGTCGAAACTCTCTCGAAGGTGGGAAGGTGCCACTTTAGCTAATGTGTACAAATGAATTTTTAACATTGCTTTCATTTAGGCCGTTGATGAAAACACAGCAAAAATCTGTAAACTATTAATTCTTGTGAAATTTTGAAGGGACAGACTTTAAGTTGGTGGAAAATAATTAATGCACAGCTAAGAACATTGGAGACATTTGAGTCTATTTTTGAGCATGTTATTATGAAAGTACTTTGTTGTCAAGAAAAGAATTTAAAGTGAATAAACACCAAATTAATATTTCTTTTAAACATTTGATTTATAAATTCTTGTTTAGGGTCATGTGTCACCTGACGGAGTTTTCTTGACATTACTTAATGATAAACTTGGAGTCTATAAGAAAAATCGTAAATATCGCCAAGGAAGTATATGTTAATCATGAAGCACAATACGCAGACTGCAAACTTTATGACGCTGTCTTAGTCCTGATGCTTTAATTTTTGCATTCAGACGTCGGGTTTTCATAGGCGGTGCAGTGTTGAGAGGTGGAGTAATAACTCTAAAGAAATGAGCATTATTCCTTTTACTTTTGTAAAATTTAACGTGATGTTTCATCTTCTGTTAAATCTGCGAGAACTTGAACATTAAAAGCCCAGATGCTTACAGTAAGAAAGAAATTGTCCAAAAATAACGACTTCAATCATTTTATCTTTTGATTTTCCGCACAATGCCAAGTAACGTTAAATGTGGAACTCTTTTCCATAGAGAAAAGAAGGGGTTGTAATATGATAAGAAAACGTATCTGAAGTCGAATGGATCTGTGGGAAGTATAGGAGGAAAAAATGACGATTTATGCCTGCCTTTGAAGGAGTGTGAGTAAGAAACCATAGTAGCCTGCTGAGCGAAGGCACCGAGTTATCGGACTTACATATGCAAGTAAATGGTTCGAGAAAAACTTTTTCACATTACGTTTCCCTATAACGTCACAGAACGTCGAAACGACTAACCAAATGGCAACTTTATGTTAGCTATCCCATTGTGTAATATAATCACTCAAACAAGCGTATTTTCGTCAGAAACAATCCTTTTTAATTATTTCAAACACTACATGATTCAATCAGAAGCTGATCATCTTCAGGTGTTTCACTGAAAACGTCTCAAAAATAAGGTAAACAATGTAAATAACTTTGGGAGATCTCATAAACAATGTGAAGAATGAATTATAATCAATTTATAATTCTCGATGTTGTGTCGAGTAGATACAAATAGTGCGATGTTTTTATTTACGAGTCTTTTTAGGAAACTAGCTCCTAATTAAAATTCTTTAAACTCTAACTGAAATCTTTTCTTTTTAAAGCGTAATTTATGAATTTGCTATTGAGTGTGTTTGGAATTTTGATGTTTTATTAACGTTTATTTTTGCAAAATTCGGAACTGTATCTTTTTCGAGAAAAGATTTTCTTTTTTATTGTAACTATTTTAATTAGGAAATATTATCCTCAAAATTTTGTAGATAAAACTTCTCACTGTTTCTGTCTACAGATTGATTGTAATACATTTTTCACATTATTTGCGAGATCTCGCAAAGTTTTTCATTTTTACCTTGTTTTTAAGACTTTTGTATTGAAACACCTGAAGATGACCAGCTTCTAATCGAAACATGTAGTGTTTAAAATAATAATAATAAAGGGTTGAGTCTGAGGGAAATACGCTTGGTTACGTAACCAAATTACGAACCATAATTTTCTTTGCAAACCACAGGTCACGCCTATGAGCTCCCATAATGTTTTCTAGAACAGATGTGAAGGTTGACCATATACCTCGCCGTCCCATGCTGGTCTGGTGTACATTCTTAACAATGAACAAGCCTCTCTAGATTAGTTTCCACCTTTATTCAGTTGTAACAATACATATATCAGCCGGCCACAACCAGGATCTCTGACCTCCTTATTAAACTCTAACTGTTTCCCGTCGCAGGGTCTTTCCTCTATTCTAACTCCCCTCCCCTTTGTCAACAACCTCTCTCCCTACAAATGTAGGGGGTGGGGGTGCCCAACTGGCTCGAACGAATGTTCGGCTACAACCTTACCTTCAAGCTGCCTCGCAATAGGCTTTGGAGCAGAAAGGAAAATTTTTCTCCTTTCAATTAAAAGAGTAGGCCCCACAGCCACAACAACAGTTTCTTACCGTAATTGTATTCCGCCCAAGGTTTCCTTGAGTGATATAACAGTCCTATTTCTCTGAATAAAACTTAAAAATTTTTCCTTAATTTATTTTTCCTAGGGGTTTTACACATAAAAGTAACGGAATGGCAAATAAGGAATAATGGATACTGTTTGCTGATAATAAAGTGTAAATCAAGTATTTATAGACTAGTAAGCACGCTAGAAAACAAAATTTGAATTTTCTTTATTTCAGAATTGTATTATTAATTATAAAGCTATCAGAAAACAGAATATTCTGATTTAAATTCTGTTATCTTATCAAATTGGTCATTAGACTACTGTTTGTTTGTTGAAGATTTTGATATTATTAATATTTCTGCTACGTTTCAGGGCAAAGTGCATTTGTCTGTGAGAATAAATAGGCCCTTCAATATAAATCCCAAGAGTTTAGATTATTCGATCTTATGATTTGTTTATTGTCATTACGAGTGCTGGTATTACAGGAAGGCCTTATTTTTAATACAGAAGTTAGTTTTATGCTTTCGTTCAAAACTAAGTCTATTCTTGGAAATATGACTTTATATCTTACGAAATTGTCGGCTAAAGTTTATACTTTTATAGAATTTTCATACATTCGCTTTATTAGTAATTTTGTACCATTGCACAATATTTTCTAAATTAGAATGCATATCCAACATAAATATCGTTCCCACTTTTAATATAAATTCACGTGGTGGCATTCCAGTTACTGATTCGGCAAGTAGGAACTATGTTGTGCAGAACACAGAATTTTGTGCATCATTCGAAACTTGATTCAGCACTTATATATATCTTAAAAGCAGCAGGTAAATGGTCAATAATCTCATTTTTTATAAATTTTAATCTTCCATTATGAAGCCAAGCATGCTTTTTTTATTCGCGTTTAATTAATCATCAAGTAACATTACTGTACCAATAATATTGCTCTCATATTTCGTTGCAAATTTTGATTTTTAAACAAATTTGAAAGAATCGTCACACTCGTATCTGATTATTTCGGTAATTTTCCTGGGATATTTTAAATTCTCAACGCGGTGTTGATTAGGATTACTGTCATCAAGGATGGCACAGTGTAGTCTGATAAGGGGTACGGACATTTTTGTACCCGAAACGTTGAACCATTAGAACCATAAAACTGTGAGTACACGTCAATCGAGCTACATAGTCTTAATGTCACAATACAACTATCGTAAATACCTACTTAACTGAGGTTTTCAAAGCTTGAAACATGACTGCTGCATGCAGATTTAGATGGATATTATAAGACATATCGAAATTTATGATCAAGGAGTTTACATCAATGTACAATCTACAGTTACAAATTAATTCTGTTAAATTTTTAATACGTATCTTCTCCTGAAATATTTTCAATTAGAGTATGAGTTATTATTATTATTGTATTATATTATTATTATATTATCTTATTATTTCTAATTTTTGGTATATGATTTCCGAATATTAAAAACTTTCCCAAGGCAAAAACTCATCAAACCTTTTAAGTAACATATGTACCATTTCAACAAGGTTGCGGGTAAATAACTTATCATGAAAGTATGGCGATTTGTGTATTATCTCTTTAGACTATATTAAAACTTTCATTATATTGTATTAGTTGCTTTAGCTTCTCAATAGTAATTTGTCTAAATTACTGGTGGTAAAAGGAGAAGGTTTGAACAAAAATTATAAATGATAGGCAATTATAAAAATGACAGGTCCCCTGTTAAATACATGTGTATTATTTAACACTTCTTTTGCTCTGTAATTTAAGTAATCATTGTAAGTAGTTAGTACGGCCAGTTTGAACAAATTGTAATATTAAATATGAAATGTGACTCGAAATTATTGCCCGACAAATAATAACAAACACCAATATTAGGGGATAAAACTGTAGTGATATTAGCAAGTATCAAACACATGTTGAGTAGTATAATTTAGATAAAGCCTAAGGATGAGCACATTAGACGTCGAATCGCATATGTCTGCAAAAGGTGGACATAAGCTTCAGAAATGTTGTTGGGCAATCCAATTAATTTGTTTTATTAAAGGCACTCTGTAGGCAAAGAATAAAGTACTCATGTTTACTCTTGGGATTTAAGTGTTTAATTTATATACGATAAGAAACCTGAAGGTATGTTACAAGATACGCCAAATAAGAAATCAAGGAACGCCTTAGATTACCTATTCATGAGAATCGATTTACTTTCGTACATGCATTATTCAAAACACACCCTATACTGCCGCAACTCCCAATTCAATTGAATCACATTACCAAGTGTTTCCATTTACGATTCTCATAAAATTCAAGGTCTATTGGGAGAATCATTTTGATTTCAACCCACAAACAAACTTGGGTAAACATGGCTGTCGAAGTCACGTCAACATTCAACCTCTTATCCTGTTTGCAACAATCATTTTAGAGGTAACAGCAGAAACCTCTGCTCCATTCTCGTTAAGATATGTCCAACTTTTGGCTTAATTGTTCCACGCCCATATTGAAATATTTTCATACTGATTTTTCAGTAAAATATTTGGTAATAATCCAACAACCTTGAAGGCGACGGTATCCACTTCAGATATCACAACATTTCATAATATAAAGATCACAATTCAAACATTGCTTATCGTGAAAAGTTGAAAACCTTTATGTCAATAATTTGTTTTCTAATTACAATATAATTACCGTCAAGCTGTCCTTCAGTTCTAATGTCACAGTAAAGAAAAAAAAATATTAAGAGACTAATGAATAGATATAAGTGTATAGTTTTCTTTCAGTTAACTGCTGAGTATTTTGTATCTTAAAAAATTCTGCTTTCCCTACTACAAGAATTTAATATGAATAATAAAAACGCTTGAACTACTGATGAAGATATTTGAAAATTCTTGATTTATTACTATAAAAATAAATCTACGAACTTCCCGTTTTATCATTATATAGTCTCATCTGTTTAATTATTAAGAACAGAAGATCAGTTTCCAAAGCTTATTTATTTTATCGAGTAATATGTTTCGTCGTTTACAAATGATGATTTAACTGATAAGATATGGCAAGGTGCATAAGTAGCTCCGTAAGGATAAATGTAACATTATACAATGCATTTTCTAAATCCTAAAGGTGGACATCTCACACCTAGTGAAGTTTTGTTATCTTATTTAATTTTTTTGATAAAGGCCTGATTATGGCTAATTTAGCCGAGACATGTAGCCTGTTTTATCTTGTGTTATATGTTCAGTACGACTGATTTTTAAAAGACATTTGAAAATATTCTGCTATAGTTAGGTTCAATATTCGATCTTATACAGACGCTCACAACGATAATGAATAGCAATGAATGGCAGAATAGTTAGTGAGTATTGAAATGGAAGGAATGTGGAAGGAAAGGTTTGACCTTTTGTAGTTATATTCCGGTATCTTCATGAAAGGATTGAAAAAACCATGTAAATATATCGGTCAATGTAGCTAATCTTCTGGCCGATGTTTTAACCCGAACTCCTGCTTACGAAGTAGAGAGAACAGAAGTGTATCTTAGGAATACAAAACCTGAAGTATTCCAAATTTTCGAGTACTTAAGACTCTCAGATATTTCCTTTTATACCACAAGGTCCGCATTTTTTAGACCGGTTAGCACACTTTTGCGTTTCAGCATGATAAAATGATAATACCCTAAGGTGCATGAGTTAAAAATAAAATACTCGCTTGTAATTTGTACTTTATTAACTAGGCTTAAGTTGTGCTGCGCATTAACTTCCGTGCTCTAATGAAAATAAAGCAGCGAATGCTTAAGTTGGCATATAAAGAGACTAATCAAGATAGTGTGTGCTAAAGCACAAGAATACGTCTAGTTTTATAAGTATTAATCCCTCGAAGACGATACTTAATCTACATTATACGATTACATAAAATTAATTTGTACCTCACAGAGAATCAACTCGATTTTCTTATCACTCGTTCCCTCTTATCTCTTAATGGCCCCAATGTCTGACTGTAAAAATGAAAAAGGGATGAGGATTACACACGTTAATCCGCGGTTAAAACTGTCTCTGACAACTTCTACGTAGTGGAGAGATGTTGTACCACCTTGCGAACAAATTCATTTCTGAAATAAAATTAGAAATGAGTTACGATAATGACAGAGTAATTAAGGGAAACTGTTTAGTCCATGGAAAGATTCGTCTAGCGTTCTGCTGTACAGTCTGGTTTGTATTAAGTTAAGGGGCGCGCAGTTGGTTGAGGCACTACGCTACAAACCGGAACGTTGCGGGTTCGATTCCCTATGGTGTCACCGGAATTTTTCATTGACATAATCGTTTCGGTCGCACTTTGGCCCTGGGGTCGACTCAGCCTCTAACGGAAATGAGTACCAGGAATCTTTCCTGGGGGTAAAGGCAGCCGGTGCATAGGGCTGACAACCTTACCACCTTTCATGTGCCGATTGTCTAAAAAGTCTGGGAGCCTCCACCTCCTGGATCCCTAAGGGCCTGTCAAGACCTATAATGGGATTGCTTTAACTTTTTTTAACATTGTCGAAATGTTAATTGTAGACTTGAAGATCTACGACGTTAATAAATGTAGAGAATGCTTGTTACTATTTTCTCCAACATCTTTTGACTCCGTTTGCTTTCTAAGAATACAACGTTTTCTTTTTCAATGGCTCGACAGCCCCTTGGGGGCCTAGGCCGCCTCATTTTTCGAGGCTTCACGATCATACACTTTAGACACACCACACTCGGTAGGACTCCTCTGGACGAGGGACCAGCTAGTCGCAGAAACCTCTACCTGACAACACACAACACTCACAACAGACAGACATCCATGACCCAGGCGGGATTCGAACCTACAATCCCAGTAAGCGAGCGGACGTAGACCCACGCCTTAGACCGCGCGGCCACTGGGATCGGCATACAGCGTTTAATATATGTATTTAAATATAATTTTTCTATTGTTCCCTATGGGCGTGAAACTCGTCTCTGGCATTAACCGAAGAGCATAAGATGAGAGTACTAGAAAATGGTGTTCCGGGAGAAATATATTGTCTTAAGAGGGAGGAAGTAACAGGAGAATTGAAGGAAGTGCCTAATGCGGAGCGCCAAAATTTGAACTCCTCACCATATATTTTTTTCTGGTGATTAAATCACAAGTTGCACGTATGGCGGAGAGGAGAGGTGCATACAGGATTTTGGTGGTGAAACCTAAGGGAAAGCTTTCACTTTGAGGGCCTAGGCGTGGATGGGAGAATAATATTAAAATGGATATTTAGAAATATAATTTAGGTCGTGGAGCGGATTGATCTGTCTCAGGATAGAGACAAGTGGTTGACTCTTTTAAACGCGATAATGAAACTTTGGGTTCCATAAATTGCGGGAAATGTGTTTAGTAGCTGAGGAGGTTTGAGCTTCAGAAGGACTGTGTTCGATGAGGTTAGTTGTTTAACCTTGGATCAAAATCTTTCTTCTTATATTCCTAAGAAGATTAGTGGACATCAAAGTTTTTCAACGTCGTATAAGATATTTAAAATAATAATGTGTTGCGAGGTTGGATTGTGGGTGGATGGATGGATAGATGGATAGGCAATATGAAGTGAATCAAGGCCTTTAGAAATGTCCGCCTTCCAGTGCTCTGGGATTTGTAACAGAGTTCCGTCTTTCAATTTCTGAGGGATGCAACGACAGAATTGAAAGAGGAAATCCCTGTTTCCTTCCTCATCACTCGGCGAGTCACGCCATTAAACACTTCGGAAGGAAGAGAAGAGAAATAATATTGATGCTCAGTAGAAACAATTTAGTTGCTAAGAGGAAAGCGCTGTTATTAATGGTGAAATTTCTAGATGTGGGTATAAATATATATAAGACTAATACAATACCAGCTAGAGTGTGTGGGTGGGTAAAACTCGGCTGTCAGCTGGACAATAAATATTGGTTTAAGGCAACTATTTATGGAAAGATATTTAGTTGAGAAAAATAGGAAGCAGTTATTCAATACTAAATCGTTTTCCTGTATGGAGGGATCGCCTTACGAATTACAATGAAACTGCTAAAGTATATCCCTGCTTTTAGACAAATAGCTCTATTCCCTTTAGAAATACTCGTTTGGGGTTTACGGATCGTGTCATTCATATGAGAAAATTTAATAAATACTTTCAGTTTCAAAATATTTATGTATATAAAGTTACCCCTCAGGACGGAGTGTGATTTTTATGTGATTGAAATGCATCTGTGTTTTTAGACATATAAACTTACACTACATTCTAGCTGAGAAACATTAATTAGAATTTTATCATTCGAAGAAAAATTTAAGAACACATAATTTAATTTAAAACATTTTTATATGTACAGTGACGGATCTTCGCAAATATGATTGCAATGTATGTCTGCGTGGGTATTCATATAATACAGACCGAATGGAAATGTGTCCCTTGTGAGACATAACAGCAACAGAACGCATATCATATACACCTGCTAGCTGAATGGTATTCTGTTATGTGCTCTCTGCGTGATGTCACTGCTTACACCAATGCTGCTTTTCACAGCCTGCTTTGCTCTGGAGCAAATGAAGAGTTACGCGACCCAGGAGAGAGCATCAGATAGACTGCATAGTGGCAGCACAACCGTCACATAAATTCACGTATATTCAGGGACTGGTTTGTCATAACACTGACCATGTCGATGCCTAAGTACTGCACATTATGGCACCCCTGCCATCCAAGCAAATATCTTAGTTTTCTAGAGAAAGTTAAATTGTTTCTCCCTCTACAATATTTTATTAAACTTGGATAGTAGTATATTAATTCTTACAAGGCTGCATGTTTTAATCGTTAAAGGTCGTTACAGGCCATACTCTTTTACAAAAATGTAAATTTAATTTACCTGTTTGTTAAAGGAAGGGGCCTGTAATGACCGTTTAACGGTTGAGATATGCAGCCTTATAAGAATTAAAACATTTTTATCCAAGTTTATTAAAACATTGTGGAGAGGGAAACGACTTAACTTTCTCTTGAAATACAAACACAAGGGATGCAAAACCTTATGAGTTTAGCTTTCATTTGCTTCCGGAGGATTTCTTATTAGAATAATATTCACAATCTTTATTTTGTCCTCTTCCAAATCTTTCTTGTCCTCTTGTTCAAAGCCGTTCAATATAACTACCTTAAAATAGCTAGTGTATTTACTAAATTTTAT
This sequence comes from Reticulitermes speratus, assembly GCA_021186555.1. Classification (NCBI taxonomy): domain Eukaryota; kingdom Metazoa; phylum Arthropoda; class Insecta; order Blattodea; family Rhinotermitidae; genus Reticulitermes; species Reticulitermes speratus. The sequence goes on from JAJKFL010000014.1 coordinate 11,418,176, forward strand.
TTTCATGTAAGCAAAAACATTCGAAATAAAAAATTTACTTTTGTGACAAGAGTGACGCGTCATCTGGTCATTAGGAAACTAAAATACTACTTACGATCGGGTTGTCTATTAATATAATTTTTTGAGTACTTTTATCCGGTAACTTAATTTTAAAAAATGGATTACAGCAGCAATTATTGCATTGTAGTTAAGGCCTAGATCAAACGGTAATGCAGAAAATATTAGGTTCCACTGTATAAAATTCAGACGCCCGGGATTCTTTTCGTCACTAAATTTATTTTAATATCTGACGGTTTCAAAGTGCGTGTTTTTATTAATTTTGGCTTAAAATATGAAACTGTGAAAAGGATTATGGACAAGCACTACGTTTTGTGTTGTTAGCCTGTGAGCAAAGTAGAGGACTCAAAGCAGTCTTTGAAAACATATTTTTGCAATTAGATACGGCTTTTTTTGTTACATCTAAAATATTACAAATTATAAATTCACAAACAAGATATATAAAATGATTTCAGGCTTCCGCCGCGATATTGATTATATCTGCGTTCTTCTGGGTTATTACGCAGCGTCGAATGGTAATCCTTTACCGACGTTTCGGGTTAATGTATCCATCCCATTTTACCCTTGAAGATGGGATTGATACGTTGTCCCGAAACGTCGATAAAGGATTACCATTCGACGCTGTGTAATAACACAGAAGAACGCAGATCTTAAGGTACATAAAACGTTTCTCTTAGTATGGAGGGAAAACATGAATGCTCTCATGACACAAATGTTTCGAAAGTTAGTCTACCAAAATTTACGTCAGTATTGTTATATAGATTGTGTTACTAGAAGAAAGGTGATTTGAGTTTCTAGAATTACGTTTACAAGAAAATATGCATCGAAGAAGAGACGTATCCCACAGCTGTGCACGTAGTAACAAACTATCCTGTCAGTTTATTATGTTTACGTCGCAAAGGATTAATATGACATTCCTGTAGACATGCCACATATTACAGACGACAGGGCAAAGAATTCTATACATGAAGGATCACTGTATCTATGAGTACAATATAACTTTGAATGTAGTGAGCGTCCACTTACTAGGATGTAATACGTAATTTTAGCGAGAAGGATAGACGCAAATAAAATGAACAAAAGCAAGCTTCGATATGTTTTACACAATTAAAGAAGAGGCAGAGATCTCGAAATTTATGAACAGAAAGCATTTTATAACAAATTTTTGGACAGCACACTTCCATATCCAAGAGAGGAGAACTTGATAATAGAGTTATTGCAACAAAAAGAGAAGTTTGTAATTTACATATTATAAAACACAAATAATTATAGGTATGGAGCAGATATTTGTGCAAGGACATTAGGAATGAAAATGTATGCCATTGTATTAGAGCCATTACTTTTATGTGGGTATATATCTCTGAACAAATTCATTTAATTATTAGTTCAAAGTGCTAAATGTATACGCTGGTCTTTGAGCAAATATGACTATGATTACTTCAGTAATAGGGTTTTATATAGAATATCATAATATAAGGATGTATTGTAACATTATACCTGGCTTGGTAAAATTGGAACACACGGGTTTACTTTGTAGTTAGTGACTTGTTTAAAATGTATTAAAAGCAGAATACAGGATAGCACAAAAGTTACTTGACACTCGATGTTTAACATGTTGCCTCTAGTGTCAAGCGACTTTGCGTCCTTCTGTATTTTAGTTACGTACCTATCTATATCGTGTTATGATTTTAACGGGGCCTTCGTTAAAGGAAAATGGGTATGTTATGCTTACAGTTGTCCTACACGACTGGTGTGATGCAAACGATCTTATAAGAAGGAGAAGGGCGGGGAGGGGATGAATCATGAATACTAGGTAATGTAATTCAAGGAACTAGTCGTGTAGACCAACTGGAACCGCACGGATTAACATCAAACGCGTAAGTAAAGTACTTTAATACGTCACGTATTTTTTAAAAATATAAATTTAAACTCCTGCTTTTCATTACGTATTAACGACGAAAATAATAATCTAATCACCCAGTAATTACGAATTTAAAAGTACCTAATCAGATAAGCTACGACATTTTCTCTCTGAAGATACCTTCAATAAAGAAACATGGTAATGAAATTACCTATTTTTTCGGTGTATTATATATTACTTCGATACTTACAACTTTATTACAGCAATTGCACGCGTCTACTTGTCAACCTCTAGCGTGTGTGACAAAAGTAACTACATGTTTATTCAAAGAACTTTAAAACTCCGTATGTGTTTACAGTTTTAACTGAACACCTGTGTAGTTTTGATGACGTAACTTTTCTTCCTGAAAGTAGTTACTTCATAGTCGAAACCTGAAGGGATATTTTGGATTCTGCCTGGATCAAGTAAATATGCAAAAGTTATATTACGGTGTTTTTATTATAAAATGTACTTGCAAACAAAACACAAGGGCAACGACAAATGTTTAAACATAAGATAACGTTTCTTTAAACGTAGCGAGTAGGGGATTTATTTTATATAATATGCCATTTATGAAATTTTAGTCTTTCACAACTTTGTAACTTCAGTCCTTGATATTCATAGTGCATATATTTTGTATTCCTTTCATACAACCATTTCTTACACAGGAATGTTGAATGTAGCAGCGTGTATATATGATAAGACTACTGTCATTTAGGAATCCACCCCATATTCTATATACTCCTCCAGCTTTATTGTGACACAAGAAAATATGTACGTTAAATAGAAAATTATGCCTATACGGCGTTACAAACATTATATATACACGAAAATAATAGATGATGGTTAGTAGTTTAGTTTGTAATGTGCTCAATTAAGCAACATGCCATGAAGAGTATGGGGTGGCACACATAGCTCCGCTCATTCATCATTTTGGCAGCAGCTTAATTTCAGTGGTCAGCTTCAAGCTCCGGTCCTTCTTTCCTCGAAGAAATGTCCGTCATTCCTTACACAAGGCTCTGTTAGAATTAATAAATTTCGTATAATATAGCGTGCATCTCATATCACACATTCATTTTTCTAAGCAGAGAAATTGTATGATTATTTCCACATCACTGACCATGAGAAAAACCGCAAAAAAATTACCAGTTTTAAAACTATATACAAACTTAGTGCATTAAAGGTCACATGCATTCTTATCACGCGTTAGTGAGTAGGTTTACTCTGATAGTTGTGGGTCAACCTAACGCCACATGTTTCTAAAAATGCCTTTCTGAAGCTGTGGAACTTGGTTCAGTAGACATATTTATAAATTACATTAAAACGCTGCTCTGGGCTACCTCCAGCACAGGAAACTTTTAGTATTCCACATATCCTACCCGAATTGTCAAATTTAATTGTGGATTATCGCTCCTAAATATCGACTGAATTTAGAATTATTCAGTTTGTAAACTTTTTTTATGTTCAATAAAATCTTCTTAAGCAGAGAGCCCCGTCGATATTTAAAGGCGTTCCAACGTTTCACCCTGAAGATGGGATGGAGTCAGATCCTGAAACTTTAAAACTGCTTTACCTTCTAAACGGCTGTTTGCCCGAGAATATGTCTTTTTGTATTGTCGCCGCGAAATCTTGAAGAATGTTTCTGACCTTCTATTATTCATAAAAATCGTAAAATTCAGAAAACATATTTGCTTCCGCAATTTTATTTATATTAGTTTTTTTTGGAATACTAGGCGATGGACAGATTCTGGAACGTAAGTAATCCTATGTGCAATATGCCGTGTACAGATGTCTGTAGAACTGAAGCAATTCACTCGATTTGAACATTGTTACATCCCAGAGAAGCTTGTGATTAAGCCTCTTTCTCAGCCTGGTTTTGCCCCTCCAAAGGGAAATGTAAAGTGAAATCCTGCTTCAGGAAATAACAGACTCTATCCTATCAGATATGCCATCACATTTATGTGAAATGTGTATACAGAGCTTTCAGAACTACTGTTAAATCCATTCACATGTAGAGAGATACACATTTTCAAATAAAGCTCTCCTGTATTACAGGAGAGCTATTTATTAACCATCCAGCGATGACTTTGTAACATTAAAAGCAGGAAAATTACTGTTGTTAATACTGAGTGTATGGAAGCATAATTTGGGATAGTAACATATAAAGTCAAATGCGAAAAATATAGCACAATATGCATAAAATTCCCATTGATATTGAACACACGTAGAATTAATCAGTCATGCTGAATGACATGAAGGCAACTACCATGTATTCGGGGGTGGGGGGTTCGAATAGCTGCCAGAAAATTTTGTCTGATGCACAGATTCATCGAAGTACTGGGACGTGACCCACTCAAGTGTCTGTGTAAGACATTTTTGAACCCAATGAAAAGTAAATCTGGGGGACCCTAAGTAGGCGTTGGGCCGAACTGACCCTGCGAATAGACTAATGTATCAATTTGCATATAAAATACATTTGACATAGAATCTTGAATAAAATCGGAATTGACACACCCCTGCCTACCCCAAAATTTAGGTTCGAAATACTATCATAGATATTGATAGCATTAAATCGGCTATGTCCTATTTATCAATAAGAAATATGTCTCTATGAAAAGTTTGTGTTTAAAATGATTTGTGCTCATATATGTGCATTTAAAATTCTTACTCAGGGCAAGCCTATTTTAATGATTGCTTGAAAATAACCTCCTACAAGGCACAACAGCAACTGTGTCTTACCTATCATCAAAGTGCTGTTGATCGACAGGAGCAAAGATTTTTCAGTCTTTCAAACATGCTTACATAATAGAAATTGTTCAGATAAAACCTCTCCAGTTCTTTATCATTTCACTCGTTTTCTATACATTTATTTATTTTTTCTTCCTCCCGTGTTTTTCCCTTCTTCGTTTACTTTCGCTCCCCTCTTTATCTCGTTTCATGTTATACTTGCTTTATATTTATTGTAATAATTTTTCCTCTTAAACAAGTACTCAGAGTCACAATATCACAGGCCTATATATTATGTTCCACATTGAAAAGTGACTGTCATTATGCCGTAAGAATCCACTGTGCTTGTCTAACTGTTGATAATTTAGTCCTCAGCTCTTTTTTCGTGATTTCAGAACGGAATTCTTTCACGTTTCTAAAACGTGTTTCCAAAATGTGTAAGTGAAAATTTATGAACCTTGAACATGAAATTATAATATAAATATTTACTGTAAATTATACGCTATCGACAAGGCTTGTTTAGATTTTGCAGTATGCTTTGTTTCATTTACAGGTAACCTGATTGTATAATATTTGTTTCTAAATTTCAGCAATAAAGAGCTTGACTTGAGGTACAAGGAACAGTTATTATACTTGCCTTTAGGCACGCACACACACACACATGCACAGACACAGAGTCTATCGCACAACTTTGTTTTTTTTTTTCAAATCGTACCGAAATGTGATAAGTCTATCCGTTTGCAGCATAGAAATGTAATAAACAAAGAAGACAAGTGCAAACTCGACTTTCAGCTCTCCATTACTCTCCTGTGTCACATTGCTTCCCATAAAGAAATATACTGAACTGAATTTGTGATGTTTATAGTTGGATATGGAACGGCCCCGTGTAGTTTCAATAACGCGGCCTTACGTTTACTGTGTAAGTAAGAGGAGACGAATCTCCACGCCTTTCCACTGTGAAGAAACCTCAGACCTTTAGACATAAATGTCAATAATGATGTCACAGTGGGACGCCTTTTATAGTAGGCTTTATGCAGCACAATTCTGCTTGAGACGCTAATAGTCGTTCAGCTAGTGAAGAAATTCCATTACCGTGTCCGCAAAAACCCTCCTTCAGAGGTCTTGTGTAATATTTTGTACTGTGCTGTTATTTTTGGAGGAGAGGAAAAATCCCACCAAATTAGAGGGCGCTACCTGTTTCTAACTGACAGCAAATATTTATGTGGTCTTCTCTCTTCTGGAATTTTACGCAGTGTAGGTTGGTAGTTAGTTACCGACGTTTCGGGACAACCTATGGGTCCCATCTTCAAGGGTCAATCAGTCCAAGACAGTTCGGCAACTAACTATTAATCTAAGATACGTAAAATCCCAGAAGAGCGAAAATCGCATTTACACCGCGGCGGAAGCCTGAAATCACTCAGCGAATGGTTAATTTGGTATAGTTAAAACGAAACTTCATCCGCAAAAGTCTGAAGGGCCTTGCAATTTAAATATTGCCCCACTTAACCTCGTGCCAGTAAAGGCAGCAAGCTTTGAAGAGGATTTGCATATCGGCGTAAGTCAATCTCGTGTTTGTAATTTATTCTTAATTTTCTAAATTTGGATGAAAGTAGGCCTACCTAGAAATCAATTACTCAGAAAATTTGATTGTTCTTGTTTTAACATTATATTTCTGCGCTTTGAGACCGTAAATAAGACATAATAGAAATCCGATTTCAGTCCCTCTACTTCGACTTATGCGCCGAAGGTGTTACAGGGGCATCAGGTTATTCGGTCACACGTGCCATACACAGGGAGCCATACGTGTTGAAAAACTTTGGCTCCTTGCAATGGCTGTAGTTTTTAGCCGAAACATGTAGGAGCAGTAAAACGAATTGTGCGATTAGTTGGGTCTAAACTTGCATGAGTAGAGAGTATTCTATAGAGAGGAAGCTGTTTTCCCCAGGAGCGAGAAAGTATCAGGAAAATGAATAAAAGGCGTCATGAGGAATTTCATGGTTTGTAACACTCGCTAAGCATTTTTTGGGTGATCAAATAAAGGAACATGAGTTGGGGGTGGGTATGTGGTACCTTTGGTGGAAAAGAGAAATGCATAAAGGAATTTGGGTGGGAAACTTGTAATATTTTGGTGTAGATGGGAAGATAATATTGAAATATTCTTACAGAAATATGATGGCAAGCTGTTGACTGATTTTATCAGTCTCAGGTTAGGGACAATTGGCTAGCAATTTTGAAAATGCAGAGTAGTTAGTTATGCAGTCTGTCGGCCGTCTGCAGGCCGGTCGGTTGTGTGGTTGGTTATTTTGACACTACACTATCATCAGCAGATGCAGCACAGGAAAATTATGCTTAGTTTTATAAACACTTAGCCGATCCCAGTGGCCGCGCTGTCTAAGGCCTGGGTCTACGGCCGCTTGCTTGCTGGGATTGTGGGTTCGAATCCCGCCTAGGGCATGGATGTCTGTCTCTTGTGAGTGTTGTGTGTTGTCAGGTAGAGGTCTCTGCGACGAGCTGGTCTCTATTCCAGAGGAGTCCTACCGAGTGTTGTGTGTCTAGAGTGTGATGGTGAAACCTCGAAAAATGAGGCGGCTTAGGCCCCCAAGGGGCTGCCGAGCCATTTAAAAAATATATATATAAATAAACACTTAAGACGCACTCCTGCCAACTTTACAACACAATGTTTCATCCACGTATAAGAAGCAGGAATAACACAATCTTTCATGAACCTACTAAAAGCAGGAACTGTCTATTATAAAATAACATAAGACCTAATATCAGGTAATTACACCTAGAAGTAATTAAATCTAACCCCTTAACAACTTTCTCTGATTTAGGGAGTATTTTCAGGTAAGAGGTTGAAAATAATTGTAATGCATCTTATAGGTTTAGAAGCAATCATGTTAGTTGAATACGTTTTACCTCTCACTATTGGAAGCTTTTAGGACACATAAATTACTGAGGACTAGCAATTCTGCTTTCCAAATTAGGTGTCTCGTTTGAACATGAGCCGGCACTGCCTGAAATCTCATTATGTGGTTACAGTGTACTGTGCAGAGCGTTCCTATAATGAGACTTCTGCACGACTGACTTCAGTGGACTAAAACAGGTAATTAATTCCTGAATCTGTTGGCATACTCCAGAAATACCTACACAAATCTTCAGCAAATAGCTTAACATTTAATTTGACTATTAAATTTCTCCTGAAGTAAACGACAAATGTAAGGTGTTGTCTTACAATATGACATCGCATTGTGTTATTTACCACATATACAGTTTAATGAACAGCGTTTCTGCAATCAGTGTGTGTTCCTTACCCTATAAGACACGAGATTTGCCGCGGTGTAGTTGTCTTCTCGGGTGTTGATCGGTGTTGGTTTTTAGTTTGTTACCGACGTTTCGGAACAACATAACAATACCATTTCCCAAAGTAAAACAGTCCAATAAGGAGCATTCCTTCTGGAATATTTGACCCTTGAACACGGGACCTAGGCGTAGGTGGGAGGATAATATTATAATCCTTCGAGTTCCATAAAATGCGGGGACTTTTTTCCATAGATGAGGACCTGTTAGCTTCTCAGTAAGCACTCTGCTCCATATAGTTAGTTAATTCGTTATTAAAGTGGCGTGATTTCCTTTTTATGGATAGCACTGAAAAAAAAACATCTGTGCACCTGATGGAATGTCCATTATCGAAAGTGCATGTATATCAACTTGAATGCGACCTGTTAGGAAAGTCGAAACATGTCTAGCTCCTTATAAAGTAATAGAGTAAGAAAGTTGTGTTGACTGTGGAAAAGTGTTTTATTGACCTTTCTGAATTACAAACTTTTCTCAGAAACACTCGAGAACTACAGGTGATAATATTCAATGAAAGAAAGTACTTCAATCCTTGAAAAAACTTTCTGACATTTAATTATTAATATTAAGCAGCACAACGTGACATTTTATACATTAGTATATTTTGGAATGAAGTAAGGTTTTATCAATCAGCACATAAAATATGCTTTTCATGCAGAATACTTTTCTACGAACATAGGATTAAATTTTTTTTTTAATTTAAGGCCCAACATCACTTACAAAATTTTTCTCCTCTAACATTTCTTCACAGAAACTTACGTAAGTTAGCAAGGCAGAATTTATATTCTTATGAAGAAGAGACATAATTTGTCTGTTGTACGTTTACCCTACTCCCGTAGCCTATAGGGAACTTCTGTGTGTTTCTGTAGTGAATCCCAGCTTTGCATCTCGGCTACAGTAATTAAAATAATAATTTGCTTATCGCTGATTCTTTTATCTCTGACTTTTTGCAAAACTGTTAAATTCTGAAATTAAAAGTGCTCGTACTGCACTATTAACTTTAAAGGAATAATTTAAGTTCAAGCCTGTAACGCCCTTCAGCACTTTCCTTCCCTCAGCTTGTGAGAATAAGGTGCAAAATTTAGTACCTAGCACGATTAACAGAGAGCAGTTGAATCGACACACTATGGTTCTTGCGATTGGAAATTTGCTTATCAGGTTTTATCAGCAGGTTTATTTTAATGAGTTCAGCTTATTCTTCTACAAGTGCTTGTAATAATCACGTCTCTAAATTTTCTTTCCATTTAATGAAAGGAGAGCTTTGCCCACAATGCGGATTTTTGGTTCTGAAAGTACAGGCAGATGTTAATGTGTATTAATCACGTGGTTTGTGTAAATAGGAATGTCCGTGGTTTTATAGATCTTTTCATTTATGCTCAGCGTATTGGTAACAAGGCAATATCAGAAGATTTCTCAAAATGCACAAGAATTTCGAAAATTACAACTGAATGTAGCTGTTTTATATATTATTTAATATTTGCAAGGCCCTTTAAATGAAAGTTGAATTAGGCTACTTACATTATCCCTATTCCGTTATTTGCGTTACTATTTCTCATGCTTAAAGGCCCTTTGCACGGAGTGAAAAATGTCTTCGGTGTTTCAAGCTACGACTGAACGGCAAATTGTACGTAAAACGTCACGCCGACCAGTTGAATGTTGGCAATCTTTTTTTGCGGGCGTTAAAATGTTTTAGCTGCTTGAGTGAGGGAAGGGCGAAAGAAAGAAAGAAAGAAGTTGACTGTATTGGAGTTTTTTCGAATTTTTTTCGGCCTCTGTTAACCCTCCTCTGCCTCTTTCTTCCGTTTTCGGTAGTTTTCTTGCTTTTGTGCGTTAGTTAGTCTCGGCATTGTGAACCTGTAAAAAACAGCGCCGAGGTGACCCACCTATTTGTACAGAAATGTAAGACGTTAGATGGTGAGAGTGTGAAAATTTTAGGTGATTTTGACATGGCCGCCATTTTGGCAGATTTCAAGATTTTTCGACGATTCTTTTTTTTTTAGCGTGTAGGCATATTCCTTACCTTTCAAACTGTGTATTGTTCACTGCTCTAGTCGAAGTAGGCGCGGAGCACTGTGAAGAAACGTAGGTAACGCGAAAGTTTGACACCGCGAGCGCCGAGGTGACCCACCTATGTGTACCGAAATGTAAGACTTTTACGTCAAAAAATGGCCACACTACGTGAAAGTCCTCTCTGTCAGACTCTCAGATATGCCGAACTGTCACGATGTACTGCAATTTCTTAGTCCATATCAGTTACATGCTTTTCTTTATACATTTATTATCCTATTACTTTCATTTATCTTTGAGGCCATTATTACAATCTGATTGGTATAAATATCCGAAAAACAAATCGAAAACTGTCGAGAAAATTCGAACACTAACGATCATAGGAAAGGAAAATGATACACTGAGATCATGTGATATGGTGGAGACCTAATTTAGGTCCACTCGGTGTTCTTCGGTTTGGCTGATGCTGCAGCTTCCACCTTTTTTATTTTTGTTTTCCGAATTACCCCCTATAGCACTTGCCAATTTTTTATGCCGGTCAATCGGGCTATGGGACCATTGGATTTCGGTCTGTTGGAATTTTACTTTAATTATTTATCGGAATAATATTATAAGCTTTACACTAATATATACGCCTAAAAAAATTTATAGAAAAGCTTTTGGGTATGTAAAAGAGCATAGACCGCCATTTAAACTATGTTTGCTCTGTGCTGTAAAGCATTCCATAAATTTTGTTAATCTGTATACCGTCTCCTTTACGTGTTTGAATTAATACCACAAATCATACTTCACTAAATCCTTTGAATCCTGAAAATAATAGCTTTAGAGGGAGGAGGTGAAAATGAAAGAATATGTATAGGTTGCTTCTGTGCTAGAGGGACACTGCTTGATATGACAGCCTGCATCACTGTTTGTTCAGACCGTTTACGACGACATTTCTTATATCAACTACGTATATTTAGCGAAGCATCATACATAAATACGCGATGCTGGAATCGGATTAACATGCGGACTTTGGATGACCTTATATTCTCTCTCCGATAAAGAGCGTGGGAGAGAACCGGTATGTGGGCTGGTTTGTGTAAGATAAGATACCGACGGGAAGTGATTCTCTGTAGGCTACGTTCAAAACAATTACCCTATAAAGTGCACTGTAAATGGATATTCTGATGACATCAACAGTAATTCTGAAGTAGTTAATATGTCTGAAATTGTATATTGTTTATTCAGTGAACTGGCATACGATAGTAGGCTAATTCTGAAACGAGACGCAGAAACATCTGTTCTGTTACAAGAAACCAGAAATACTATCATTTGTTTTTTCATTTCAAGAAAATTATCAGAGAAGTGTGGGGTATTTGGGAACAAGCGTTGTGAAAATAGAAACCTGGGCTGCTTATGCACATTATGGTTTGCCTTTCACGTTTGTGTAAAAGAAACAGCTGTACAATAATTTGAACAGAGTATATATTTCGTGGCGGCAATAACAGTGTAAAGAGAAATTTCTGTTTCCCTTCCCTTCAGACTGGCGCCGCTTATCCAGTAGCCAGTGTCGAGGGGAGTTACGTGTAAAAACATTCTAGAAAATGCGTAAACAGCGTCGAATCGATATCGGTACAGCGACAGTTGCCTGCTGTAGATCGATCCACCAGCTACAAAAACTGAAACCTTACAGACACGGAGAAAACCGTTTGTAAAAGGAATATTCTCCTTAAATTTTTACTTTATCTTTCTCTGATCAAATTTTATGAAACAAAAAAAGAAAACAAAATTTCTTTACTTTGATTCCTGCAGTTGAGAGCCTTGTGCCTGTTACGCACACAATAATTCTGGGACTGGAAATTTGTACGGTATGAATGTGAGTTTTATGAATTCTGGCCTAGAACTCTTGGTCAGAACCTACATTTAAGGATAAACAAAAATAATTCAGTTTTATTCCTTGTAGTACACTATCATGCATTACTTGAGAGGTTGTTTTGTCACTCCTTATGGCCTTTATGTAAAATTTATTTCGAGATTTTTTTTTTTGGTTAAGGGCCCCGCAGCAGATGCTACGGACGTACCGCAGCCTTGAGGCTTACTGTGCAACCCTATGATGATGATTAATTTATTTTTTCGTTTTTTTCCGTGTAATGGAGCACCGGTGGAATGAAATTGACACGGAAAAACCGAAATACTCGGGGAAAAACCTGTCCCAGTGCTACTTTGTCCACCACAAATCCCACTTGGACTGACCCGGAATGGAACCCAGGCCTCCGCGGTGAGAGGCCGGCGACTAACCGCCTGAGCCATGGCACGGCCTTATTTCGAGATTTACTTTAATACAAAAGAAGTTACAAATATAATTTAACGTTTTATTAGAGACTTGCTTTGGTTTTGTTTTTTTTTTATTTTTTCTTTGATATTAAGCTGAATAAATAAATATTTGAATTTTTTATTACTATGTTTTGTCTAAAACAAGACCTATGTGCTTGTTTTACTCGTAGTCGCATCCCACGTTCCATCACGAGAAAGAAGAATGTGCGTGACACCTACCCTATATTGCGATTCGTGTTGTCTTATATTCGGCGAAAGTTTTGCGAATAACCTGTCCTGAATGTTAACGACTATATGCGTCTTCATTTCTGACGCACACTCTCACTACATTATGTACCCCTTGGCAACAATTCATAAGCGACTATCAAGCCCACATGGGAACCCCACAGGTTTACAAAGCTGTCAGCGTGGCCAGTTGGTATACGCAGGTAATTTTAATGACGTCACCACCACAGCGGCGTGTAACCTGAAGTCCCTGATATTCTCATAGCAGTATGTCCTATCTTCTGAATCTGCCATATAAAGTGCATGTGTGTGCATGTGTTATTGTGTGTGTATAAGACACGAAACTCACTTCTTGTATTTTCAGGATACTTTCTTATATTAATACGATTACAATTTATTTGTTTAATTTGAGTGTTCTTTCTTCTCGACAGTTTATCTGCTATATATTTGAAATCACCACGAAAATCAAACGAGTCACTGGCGAAGAACGTGTTTTGTACTTGTATGTAAATTAAAGTTACAATGTTTAAGTTTTTCGTTTCTACTGACTATGAAACATCAAGTTCATACCGTCCTAGGCGTGTGCAGACACTTATGGACCGCTTCTTTCATTGGTAAAAAGGTACCGGCTTTGTAGAAGAACCTTCCTCCCCCACCTTCAGGAAACTTGTTGGCTAAACATCCCAGAAGGCATTATTCTTCATATGCGTACTCCACATCACTTCCAATTTTCCCTTCATGAATATCTTATCATATGACATTCGAGATTACGTAAATCGAATAGTCAATAAAAAGATGTAAGCAGTAGCATGAACTGAAGCCTCTAAGAAAGTAAAGCACAGCCGAGGTTTATACGAATACAGCAAAGATTTATTCTCCTTTATTTCCACTAAATAATTTGCCGTGTTTCACCGACTTTCAGTTTCTAGACACTGAAATCGCCATGTGCGATTACACTTTTGCCCACATATTTCGTGTTGTTTACAGTACAAACTTGTCAAATTCCTTGGATTTACCATCCTTCGGGACTTTGCAAGTTCGAGACACTTTTATGTATGAGTAAGTTCGCTCTGTGCTAAAGGGCAGTACTTGTTATCGTGAAAGATGTCGCCTGCACTTATCACGAATTCTACCAAGACAGGGAAACTGAGGTGACTTCTTCCTATAGAAATAGTACTTAGGACTTCTTTACCGTGGACATCCGGAGTAAATACGTCGAAGAACTATAGAAATTGTGCGAGAATTGAGGCCTTCACAGAAGGGTGGTTGAAGATTTAAATATTCTGGGAAATGACACTCTGTCTTTGGGTATATAGTTTCTGATGCTTTACACAAGCATTATACTTGTAGTGTCACAACAAGATTTAGGACACAAATACAATAATTACAAAACCGAAACGTTTTACGACAGCATTATACCTGCGTGAATACGTAACGTCTCATTTGACACACGGACCCACTTCACCAGAAATAATAACAGTGTCGAGAAATAACATTATTTTTCTTGACAATTTAAAAGGTGGACCTGACGAAGCTTAATCCTAACATATTCATTGGTAAGAATCTCTTCGTGGCAACTGAGAATTGCCTCCAGGACAAAATAAATATCCTCCAGGAGGATTTATACCGGGCTCCATCTGCTAATAAAGAACATATTATTATAATTACATGATTACAGGTATTCCCTGGCAGAGTTAGTGAAGAACATTGAGCATGTGCGGGGTGGGGGCAGGGGGCTTATTCCTTTCACTTTCTTGTATTGTTACGGTTGCTAATGAATCATCCACATTAATTATGTATACTGTCTGACTGTTATCTGTTGATCGAGCTGAACGTTTTGGACATGGAGGAAGGGATTCGAAGCAGTTAAGGCGGGAAGCTTTGGACAGCTAGCCTCGGACTGTGGTATTATAGCCCTAGATTGGCAGGTGTGAAAGGCTTTCAGATCGGTTTTTATCACCCATTTCCGAATTAGTTTCAAAGCAGAAAATCATTCCGTGATTTAGACCTCACTATTCATACTCACATTTTTCCTTCAATTCTAGTAAAATTGTTTAGACACATTTTCAATCACAATAAAAATGACACGTTCTTTTTTCACTTTGGGCAAGCATGTTTTATAGAAGTCCTAACTGGATTCAGAGCAAAAAACCTTTGTTAGCAGCTACTGAGAGAAAATAAATATTGAAAACATCAATGACAATTGCTCTCTATGTTTAGATTTTGAATAAAATTGGAAATAAACAGTGAAATTAAAAACCACAACACAAATGTAAAGCAATTGTCCTTTTATTATTATTTCTGGGGTACTTATAACTTACGTCGTGATAAAATAAGTGTCAAAACTGTGATTCATTTGAGAATGATAACAAGAAGTGGAACTCACTCTGCAACAAATAAAACAGAAAGTTCCAATAGCTTGCAGGATGTTCTGTGCGATACGTAGGTCCCTATTGAATGATGTGCAGGACATGGTCTTGGTCCTTCAGCTTTGGACTTAAATGTGGGCGCCACAAACCATCTCGGTAGAAAATAAAAAGTAGCAAGCCACGAAGTGTTACTCGCGGAACAGCAGGATCTTTCAGAATGTTAAAGATTTTTGGAGTCCATGGAGGATGAAAACTTTTTTAGCTACATTTATGTCTATTAGCGTTTTAAGGAATTCTATGATTAGTTAGATAGGCAGCTCCTCGAAAAATTATTTGGGACCTGCATTTAGCTTTAGTTTTAAAGGCATTACTTCCTCTCATTTAACAGTTAAATCCCAGCTATTTATATTCCCTTGCGATGTCACAATTTGTATATAGAACCTACAGAGTCCAGCGACTTTAATAGTTAATTCAGTAACGTAGGTCTTTTTGAGTTATCACCTCTATAATTTCACTCAACCACTACCGCCATTCGCTACGGTATTTACGGTCAAAGCAATAAACGTCCTGTGAAGAATTGAGTATAGCCCTGCTCGAAGAACGTTTTGTATTTCTGCATGTTTCGTAGATGTTACGGAGCCTGGAGCCTGAAGTCTGTACATGCTCCATGAAGGTTATGGATACTGAAATTACTTCATACAAGAATTCGGAAAATATTTCTATAATAAGATTCCCTGTAAGTTTGTGATGACATAAATACGTGACATTCTTTTATGATAATATGTGTAAACAAATACAGTGCCGTGCTAAGGACTTTTTTTATGATCAGGCAAACTCGCCTTTGTGAATATACCAACGTGACTCCTTTTTGCACATCGGTATAACATATTTACTATTTTCTCTGCTGCGAATGCAAGTGTAGCCACAGTATTTCCTATTGACAACACGATAAATGCTCCCTTCATATTAGCCAAAGACAGCTTTAGGGGTCCATCAGAATCTATAGAATTGTGATCCTCATCAAACACAGAGGAAAAGTTACGATTTCCTCGCCTCATAATAACATCTCTCTGCCACTTCTCCATGATACCAGCTTGTATTAGGCGGCTCAGTCCTTCATTGAATGCGGCCGTGTAAGGAGAGTTCTTAGCTAGTCCCAGAGATATAAAGAAACGGCTCATGCATTCCTTCATCACACGCATAGACTGCCAGTCATCCATCTCAATTGTTTCTGTCTGTAAGAAATACCTGGTTCCCCTTTCAAGCGTGTAGCCAAACACTGCGTGTTTCCCAAGCTTCATCATTTTACTGTGTTCAGCATTGTCCAATATAATGAACCGCCGTATGAATTCCTCATGCCATACATTCTGTGGAAAATAAATTATCATAGTTAATATATGGTTATTTAAGGTGATCTACACAAAGAGATATCAGAATGTAGAAAATCGATACTGTGGTCTTCTGGGTTATTATACACCCTGTAATATGGTTGTTCCTTGCCCAAAATTTGGAGTAACATGCAGGCCCCCTTTTCAGGGCATACTGAAGAGAGAGGTAGTATGAACAGTACTCAGACAACCACTGTAGAGCTGTATGAGTGAAATGAACTATATATGCAGGATTGTGAATTACCGGCTAATGCTGTCCATGTATTTTGCTAAGTTTATATGTCAGTATGTTCATCTCGAACTGAATAGAGCTAAATATTTAACTTCTGTCAAAACCTAATGCTATTAAAATTAACTTAAAGACCATATACTTTTCATGACAAAATAATATCAGATGCAATAATAAATAAAGCATTATACAAAAAATTTGCAGTCATAAATATAACTTAATACAGAGACAGACTAAAATTATAAACTTTTATCCAACATTAGTAAACACTATACCAACACATGCACTTCCTATTAAAACATTAATAGTTTTAAAAAAAAAACACACGAAGCCATACATATGTTTCGGCCAGCTAACTGGCCATAATCAGGGGCAACTAGCGTTCCACAGCATAATTACGTTCAATAGGTTAATCATAAGATGTGTGGGTGTTATATAAAAAACGTTAAACGTTAATAGTAAGTGCATGTGTTGGTATAGTGTTTACTAGTGTTAATAAACATGCACGGTGAAAATAATATTAAGTAATTTTATCCAACATGTTTGGCTCCAGGGCCAATACAGGGGTTTACAGGGAAAAATTAAGAAACATTTAGGTGTAATTGTTATAACATCATATTCATAGACACGGAGTAATTAACTATCACGTTATTAGGTAAATTATAGGGTATTTCAGTTATCAAAATTTGTTATAGAGCCAATTTCAGCCGTATAAACAGACACCATATTTTACTTAAAAACATTTTTCTCTAAATCCACTCAATTACTTGTAGTATGATATATAATTTACTGTTAATATATAAACATTGCAAATTATTTTTAACAGGCCTTGTGTATTTCTACGACAGATAACCATTCTATATTTCTTTGTGCATAAAGAATCTGAATATATAAAGATTTGAAATTCTTATTACAAGTCTTTTAGCGGCATGTGTGTTCGTCTTTTAGATTGAAAGTAATTGTAAAATGATTATTATTCACCTATCTCCTTTCAAATTTCTCATGCCAAAATCCCCTTGAGTAAGTAAAGTTACATGTGTGGATATATTGTATTTAAAGTATTTTATTTAGTTAATCATTAATTATTACTTCACCCAGCCTTTTAAGCATTAATGTATAATGTGATATCTATAAGTCTGTGTTTAAGTACTTGTGTTCAGTACGGAAGATTTGAGTTATAATTGACGTTTCATAAATTGATTTTCTGTAATTTGTAGGAAAAACTCAGCTACTAAATTTATTTTGCAGAGTTTAATGGCTACCAATTGCTTTGGTAATAAAACTATTACCATATAGAGAATAACAATTATTTGGCTCTCACTTCGTTCTAAGTTAATGTGAAGAATGAAAACGAATTCAGTTTTGTGTTCGTCAGTTGCCAGTAATTGAAAAGTTACTTCCCACCTTTTACAAAACACACCATAAATTTTCCTTCCATTGTAGCATTAGATTTACAACAGTTCGCGGCTCCCTTTGTTCTTCATACACGTGATATTTCCTCAGTATCTTAGCAAAGGGTGCTTCATATGCTGGGAATATTAATGTATGTCCTATATCTGCTTTTGTCATGATAAAGTGATTTACAACTGTAATTATCATACTGGGTAAGGTTGATCATAATATAGACAACGAGATGATAATCATAGACCGTTATTGATTAGACCCACATCCATCTCATTACTCCATTTGGAGTAGTGAGTTGTGACACACTGGCAGGTGCATATAGGTTACTTGATAAAAGTCTTGTAATAACAGCTGATAATTGAAATATTTCACTAACAAGATACGATACTGCACTTAAACTCATTCTACAGATACATATTACATAAGGTTTAATATAAAATTTAATTAAATATTATGGATGGTAAAGTAAATTTAAGTCGATCCCAGTGTCCGTGCGGTCTAAGGCGTGGGTCTTTGGCCGCTCGCTTACTAGGATCGTGGGTTCGAATCCCACCGGGGGTATGGATGTCTGTCTCTTGTGAGTGTTGTGTGTTGTCAGGTAGAGGTCTCTGCGACGGGCTGATCCCTCGTCCAGAGGAGTCCTACCGAGTGTGATGTGCCTCAAATGTGTGTGATCATGAAACCTCGACGAAACGAGGAGGCCCAGGCCCATATAGGGCTGTCGAGCCATAGGAAAAAAGTAAATTTAATACACACAGTAATATATACTGGTTATAAAAGGGGTTTAGCTGTGGGGGCTGCGAATTGGGATTTAATTACGTAGAGAAAATTCTAAAAATACCACATTATGCGTTAACGCACAAATCCTGGGAAGCCGAATACACTAATAAGAATATTAAGTCAGTCAAGTATATCAGATATGTATGCGTTCACCAAAATGTTAGCATAAAGGACTCCAATATACGTGGATTAGCAGTAGGAAATAGTTTTATATCTCTGTATGTTCCTGCAGCTAAAACATAAAATTTGTAATTTAAGGATAAAAAAAAAATATTTTAAGTGTTTTAAGTCTTATTATTTTGAGTCTCTTTTACACAAAAAGGAGCGTGATGGCTTAGTCCATATAGCTACAAGCCTATGGTTTGGACGACATAGGAATTGTGGATAAAGTACAAAACACCCTCTTAAATTTTGCCTTATGTAGGATACGTTATGTTAATAAAATATAATGTGCTTAAGTCAGGTAAAAAACATAAATTTCCGGCCATTGTAACTCTTCGGCGGTCGAGTTGGACATTAAATTTTACCATTAACTTTATGGAAAACTTGAATATTTTTTTCAACCAAAAGTTATAACATTATGAAACATAGGTATTTTGAGGTAAATCTGAGGCTGTGCAGGATAACTAAAAAATGCAGGAAGTATGTTTGTTGCCTCAGCATATGAAATAGGTATTTGGGGGTAGCCGTACGTGCGTTCTGTACGTGTATAGAGAAGTCGGATTTCTAAACGGTAAATTTTGTGATGTTTTTTCCTAGTTCCACTGTAAAATTTTGTAGTAATCAACTGCACATTTTTTTGCGTGGTTATTCGTGTATATGTGGAGATTGTAAAAGTTACTGGTGTGTCTTCGCTTGTTAGTAGTTTTCGTGTCTCTTAATGGCATACATGCATTTTGTGGCACGTATTGACGTGGTGTTGTATAGGTTAAATTTAAGGAATATTTCCAACAGCCACAGAGTCATGTGTATCATCTGCTAGTTCTGACGTTTAGAACCATATAACTTGTTGAAACATTGTATCTTATTAATGCTGGGTACACTTCTTCTCCGGCTCATAAACCTGTGCATAATCTTGTTAAATATGCTTATTATGTTTCCGTTTCTTCAACTACAACTCCAATAAGCGTCTGTAGTTTACAAGGTCATAAATTAAAAATGCGTAGCATATTTTGTCTCGCTGCTAAATTCCAGCAATCTTTCCAAAGGACTCGTTACAATACAAAGACATTTGGAACTAAATGGTAGATTTACTTCACGATATCAAATGCTTAAGGCCAAAACGCTAGTTTCTTCGTTATGTTATACGAAAACACATTACAGTTTACTCATAACACATCGGGATAGAAATTAAGAGAAATATATGTGAAGTCTATATCCCCTGTACCCTTCCGCTCTTTCGCCTCTCTTCATATTTATTTTTCCACCTCTTAAAACTAAACACTGAGACAGTATAAAAATATATGATTTAATTTCTTTCCTTGTGTTGGCATAACCACAATTTAATAATTCAAGCGACAACAATTCTCACTCAACAAAACTAATTTAATGGGCGATAAAAGGAATAAGTGTTCCGGCTTTTATAAACCGTCAAAAGGACAAACATAAAATTTTGCTTAGAATCGCAATGTAAATGTTTATTCTAATTTACTTGAAAACTTAGGGGCCTACGTTTTTACGACTCTAGATTGTAAGAATATATAATTCCAAGTTTCCATGTAAATTACGTAGATTTGTGATTTATGTGACTTTTCCTTGCACAATTATATATTTCTCACCATGATCTATATATAAAGTCCTAAGTTTATCTGCTTTATTGCTTAATAAACAAACTGTTTTAAATGAGAGTAGCGAGGGATTAAATTACTGAATGTCACAACTACTATGGCCCAAACAAAAATTAAATTAATTTATTTTCTCACGGAATTTCCGACATGAAACAGCAAGCAAAGATTTTCTGCTCTTAAGTTTTGAATAAAAGCGAATATTAAAAGAACGAAAATCTAAGGTAATTATAAAGATATTTACATTTTTGTCAAAAATGATGTCGACTGTAGGGAAATAAGTATGTCCCCAGTGAAGTCCAGCTTTGACCAAGTCTTTAACTGAGTCCAAAGGGGGATTGTTGCTTGGCGCAGTGAGGTGTGAGACAAGGCCGCAAGAGTATGCTGTTGTTACCAACAATGTGAGCACGAACCACGAGCTAATAACCAGACGGGTAGGTCCCAGGTCACTGTCGGGGGGAGGCGAGTATGCTAGCACCAACATCCCCACTAATTCTAGGCAGCTGGTGTCCAGACGCTCGTACTCTGAAAGTGAATGCAAAAGATAATCTTATGCCATGTCGGGTATCTCTCTTAGGGACTGGTCACAAAAGATGCATACATAATCTACTGCAGCCGTGGCGTTGTTAGTTCTAATGACATTCTGTGTGAAAAATTAATTTGCTATAAGAAAAAATGCATTTTATTAATTTCATAAAGGAAATTATTTTTACTGCTTTTTGCCAATATGGAAGGCATTTCCTGAAACATTTCCCTCTAAAATAATAATAATAATAATAATAATAATAAATTATTTTATACAAAACTGACAGTTTTGTATAAGCAAAGATAGATGCACTGGACTACATCTTGAAGCTAAATATTTGATTGAATATTATTTATAAATTTCTTTATTTTCCGAATAAATGTGAATCATTATGTGAAGGAACTTCTCTTGTATTTGACCTGCAACTTTGAACAGCCTTATATCATAGACAGTACCACATTTTAAACATTAACTTTTCTGAGCGTGAAATTAAACACATTTTAATTGTCTTCAATATTTTTATGGGTATGCCAATCTCAATGGTAATACCGTACTAAAATTCTCTAACTGAATCTTAAGACTTTTCAAGTCTATGGATGACTGCTAATTTAACTCCTTATTGTATTCATATTTATCCTAGTATGTAACGAATGCAGATTGTCTGATCTCTATTACATTTATGACATCTAAATCCACATTGATAAATTCCAATAATTTCGCTTGCTATAGCGTTAAAATTGAGGGAAAAGTGTTACTAAATTTTGCATATACGCTGTACCTATGCATTAATATTATGACAATTTATTTCTATATTATATATTGTCCGATTTAAAACATAAAATCCTACACATTAAGATGTGTCGTGATTGCGTCTACCTTCTTCCTCAGGCGTGGATGATTATAAGATTTTAGATGAAAGGAAAATGACAGAGGAAATTTAAGTTTAGGAGCGGAGAAGTACCTGCCTCTGAGACACACTGTCTATGAGCCCATGTATTTATTTTCTCAGGCTTACATCCAGCATAATTTAGTGACCTGGTAACCTCTAATAATCCAATCCATGAATTTTCATGTTGGTTTATATAAGAAGCAAGCTGTTATGGAACTTTTAAAAATTATATGAAAAATTGGAGAACTTACTGTATGGTTTAACAGATGGCTGAAAAATCAAGTGACGCAGATGGGTAAGATTACAGAGTGCCAGGGATGTGAAGATTATTGAAAATCCCAACATTCCCCAGATCGCAGCGTCTAGTGTGAACAATATGGACCTCCATGTGAGTGTCACGCCTTGCCGAGGAACGAGGAAGGTGTTGCAAATTTGATTCCATGGCACGACGTAATCCATTACAGCCACCTGCTCTTCTACAATCCACAGCGTGCAGAAGGCAGCGTCCAGGTTTCGCGACGCCAATCCTCCGAGTAATCCGCCTGTCCATGTTCCATTATTAAATCTTCCCCAGTTGTCAGATGATTCGTTTATTTGCCATGTAAAATTAAGTATTTTTGACAGTTCAAGGAAGGCCAGCATCTCTATTCCATCGAGAGATCCTAAGATTTAATAATTGTTAGCGGTTACATGTAAAGAAAGGAATTTATAACCTAGATGTAAATCTCAAGGGCAAGGGCTGTCAACTTGAAAGGCGATAAACATTAAGACAAAAACGGCTACCAAAAATTGTTTAAAATATTTTGAACTTGATGCTGTCTAAAACGAAAAAAATTCAAAGGAAATAAGCCTGTGAGAAAGATAGGCAGAATTTAGACTGTTATCAGATCACTGACTGATAACAGTAACAGAAAGATCAAGTAATTCAAGAAGAATTAATTATTCATTTATATCACTTGGTTATATTTGAACATACGGACAACAGAAAACTCACCATCATCGATGTTTCCTTTAGCCAGAGAGCTCATGTTTCTCGAAGCTCCAAATGAGAAAGGTGGACATGAAAATGTTCCTACTTGCAGAGTGCGTCCCATAAGGTCTGGTAAGGAAGTTCTTTTCTCGGGAAAGACATCAACTTTATTGGTTATTTCTTGAAAATAACGAGATATCCCGGACATGACCAAATGATACACTTTGCTCACACTGACGAGTATTACATCAGCTTCGCCAAAAATATGTGACTGTTCAAGTATTGATGTAATTGTGTTTAAAATCAAGATTACAAGCCGATTTTCTGAACTCGTCTTCGAATTACGAAAAAGTTTAAGAACTTCCATCTCCGTGTCTGATATAACAACGTGCCCCTTACATCCGTTGTATGTTACGGTTGTTACTGGTAACTGCAGAATTTGATACACCGTTGCTGTAGTTTGTTCTGAAGTGGAACCTATCGTTGTTAATTGTACGCACCACATGTCAGATATGAAACCGATAATTGTTCTTCCGACAAGCAAATCCATTCTGTGTTCTGCATCTTCTTTAAGTTGCAATAAACAATTTATCCTGCTTGTGGTTGCTAAAATAAATACCCAATATACTAGAGTGTTTACCTGAAAATATAAGAATATTTTTATATGAGATTGTTAGACTATCAGTTTTCTGAAACTCAGTTTTACAACTGCCGAAAAAGCAAATAATTTAATCTCGAGTACATTTAGTAAGGGATTTATTACTTATTCACCACTAATAAAACAACATAAAAAGTGCCGAAAAAGTTTATCGGGATAACTGTCTCTTTTCTCTGAATTTCCGGACAACTACCTTAACCACTTCACAAGATTCGATGCGTTTTTTTATAAATATATCCAAAATTGATGCATCATAGCAAGCGTCGCTACCAGTATATGGATTGATATTGCTTCTTTTTGATTTAGAACACTTACCGGCATTTTCCGATTGAATTTTATTTCTTCTGGTTTCAAACTATAAAACCGTCACTCGCACGTTTATCTGTTCCTGATGTATGGAGCGTCAATCTGTTATAAAATATCAGGGGAAAAGTAATATTCACATTTATTCTTGTCTGCTGTGTTTACCCGACAAAAGTAAAGGATTAGTGAATAAAAGAAAATAAAAGAGTTCTTATACACGACCAAATAAAAAATATGAAACAATCATAGAACAACAAATACACACAAACATGCAGAACTTTTATTTATGTATGAAAAGATTATACTACATTATTAAATATGAGATTTTCAACAAAAAAATATTCAGAGTTACATTTTTGCCGTAGCTTAAAATTATTCCTTACATTTCTGTCGGCTTAATAAAGATTTCCTTATTACTATTCCCGGTACCGTACGTGACACGGCAACACGTAATTTTCCGTGATAAAATAAAATTTTCTGCAAGAAAAATCCTAATATATTAGAATATTCATCCTCGAAGTTTTGTACAGTCACTGCGAATGTTAGTATTATTTAAAGCTTTGAACTTTCTATTACAAAATGTGGGCCATATTCTTTGATTCGAATCTAAGTCAGTTCTTGCAAGAATCACTTTATCGTCTACGGAAGCGCCTGTTAGAAATTTTCAATTTGAATTCGCGTATTTGTATAATTACGTAACACAACTCTGCTTATAATATTTCTCTGATATTATGTTAAAAGCTTTGACCTATGTTCGTAACTAGTGGGACATATAGTTAGGAATCAACAGAAACTTTGAGTGTTACACTTTTGTTCCACTCCTTTTACCCATCTTAATATTTAATTAGGTACTGTTGACTTTCTCTTTATATACATTTGTATACACATTATTATACACACCGTTGCACCATTAATATTGCTCTGACATCTTGTTTAACTTTTTGGCAGATACTTGCGATCAGTGTGTCAAATAATCATCGCAATGGTATCATACATTATCTGCATAATTTAACAGGAAGTTAGTAGAGGTAAACAACGGAAAGTAAAACCAAGCTCTATTATCATAAAAATGGAAACTGAATCAAGTAAAAGTTAGGGCGTTACACACAAACATAACTTGGCTTTTATACGCAAGTATAGTGTCATTATGAACACAATAAACGCTATCATGATTTAGGATTTGTTTGTTCTCATGACTTATACATTAGTGTAACTACGTTGGACAACATTAAACAAATAACTCATGAATTTTTCATCTCATTCTGGAAACAACTCTGTAGATTTCGTGCTGAGCAGCTAACGGTTGCCGAGTTTGTCACGAAAATTCACGATCATAGGAGTCGGGGAATTTCTGAGACCTTGATTCCGTGTTTATTGTGTGTTTATATTACAGAATTTATCCAGTTTAATCTAGCCCACTTCCACTATGCTGGTTCTTTAAATCTTCGAAGAATAACTTAATCTAAATATATATAAAAACTCAGTCCTTATGTCACAGATTTCACAAATTACGCCCATTTGAAAGACCGATCCGTGAATGTTGTACAAGCAAATTAATTTATTTTTATGTACGACCCAAGAGGAAAAAATAAAAGAAATACCTGAGCATAATGCATTTTTGAAAATTTAATTATTCTGGGGTGTGATGCTGAATCGATGTGTGTGTAGTGTTTAGATTGTGCCTGGACTGCTTCTACTTGAAGATGAAGGAACTAAAATCCTTCGAAACATCGGAAGCTATGCACGCAACGACATATCATCACATTTCAGAATAACTGTGCCTTTCGCAACAAGCTGCCAGAAAGTCAAATCTCTCAAAATTCAAAGTTTTGAACATTAAACCTGGCGGTAAACAATAAAGATTTAACACATTTTAGTATTCAAGTTTTTTGTAGCAAAGGTTCCCCAATGGTATATTCTCCTTGATTTGGTCACCAAAATATAAGTTACGACATCCTTGCATTATTGAGTCAGCAGCTATTGCTCTTTCAAAATTAATATTATATTATCGAAAAGCTAACATCAAGCTTCACGGAAGGTATTTAAGTAGATTGAGGTTTTTTGATGATAGGTCTTTATTGATTAAAACGCCACAAGAAAGTTATATTGAGTAAATAGTTTCGTTATTTCACCCCAGATATTAAATAGATTTTAATATTTATGCTTTAATTTTTGCTCTAAATATTTAATAACAAGAGAATTTCCTAAAACGGCACGTGCTAGGGCGGAATTAGAAAAGTGTGGTTAGACTATTTGTTATACGTTCTACATGCAAAATAATTATGTTTCGAGTATGTGTTTTTAAAAACAACTCTTCATATTTCTTACATTCTTCTACATTCACTGTCCACGAAACAATTAAATGCACTTTTTCACGTTCAATTTTCTTTATTTACAAGTTCACCCTGCATATGTTTCGGTCCTCTTAAAGACCATCATCAGGGGGTACAAAATTACGTTCAATCTACACCCATATGCATTCAATCTCCGATCATAATAGTTTAGTTAAGCTGTATGTATGTTTTAATCATTTTTAAGTTAAAATGTAAGCATATATAAGTATATAAAAATTTTAAAAATATTCGTCATTATCTGAATTATTAAATCAACCACATGAATATCTTGTTGTCTCGTCATCTTTTGCTAGTTTTCTGGTATTTGTATCTTGGTTTTGTATTATTGGTAGTTATTTAAATAGTTGTGTCCTGTTTTATTTTGTGAGTGTCCTCTGTATGCGGTGTGGATCTCTTTTATATATACTTATATTTTAACTTAAAAATGATTAAAACCTACGTACAAGTTAACTAAACTAATTATGATCGGAGATTGAATGCATATGGGTGTAGATTGAACGTAATTTTGACCCCCTGATGATGGTCTTTAAGAGGACCGAAACATATGTAGAGGTGAACTTGTAAATAAGGAAAAGTGAACGTGAAAAAGTACATTTAGTTGGTTCGTGGACAGTGAATTATTAAAAATATGCACGGCGAGACTAATACAAAAAAAAAATCTTCTACATTATTTGACTACCGAACATTTTATTGATATCGAGTGAAATAAAACCTCCTTAGTGGGTAAGAGAGGGATATTACGCTTTCGATTTTACAACATTGTACATTTCTTGCTCCTTTGCAATACGAATCCGATAATATGTCCTTGTTAGCTTCGCCACATCAATCTCTCTCTGTTTCCGTGTAAAAAGGAAGCGAGAATCGCTAAACGAATTTTAATTAAATTTTTCTATTGCAAAGTTTTATGAAACTTTAAGGACGTTTTCAATTTTGCTTAAAAGTATACAATAACGTACACTTTATATAAACAAGTATTTTAATTCCCGTTGCGTCCTGAGAGGTAGGCCCTAATTTTTTATTGAAACGAATAATCTTTCGAATAAACGTTATGGAGAAAAATTTGACACACATTTGAACTTAAGGCAATTTATCAGCAAATCTCGCAGTTTTTTAGATAAAGTATTTACACTGTTTTGTTCTGCATAAATTTCCTATTTCTTCATTCCATCTTTATAAGAAGTCTGACGCAGGGACGGGAAAAAGTGAGGTGCAAATATTTTCTCTTTCACTGGATTTTTTCTTACAAACATCTGATATTAACTGAAGCCAGGTAACTTGCTCCTGCTTACCATGAAAGTAGGATGCTGATGGGAAATATTACGAACAGATACTTTCTTTTATGATCTGTATTAAGTACATACGATTCTCTTATGAGATTCATGTAATGCTCAGCCCTGCGTACCTTCATTCTGGGGGCACAGGTATTATTGGCTAAAACCTTTGCTATCGTATCAGAAATTTTCACGGTCTTTCTCAGTTATTCCGGTAGATTTTCGGAATAAAATTTTGATATTGGTGAGTGGCGTATAAGGTATTTTTCGCTGAATTTTATTGTTCTTTTTTTGCGAATTTCAGTTTTTCCGCAACCGTAATTACTTCATAATAAAATCGGCAAATATGATAATTATTTTTGTGGCATTTGTATTTTCCTTCCCATCTTTTGCATAATTTTGCTAGGTTTATTTTTGTTGTAAATCTCAAGCACTAAAATTTTGTTTTTCGTAGATATTCATAAATATTTTATTTCCGTGAATAGAAATTGGTGTTTTAAGAAATATAATTTCATTTTTTCCGCCCAAAGCTACGTATTACTTTAGAGGGGCTCCAAAATAATTCAAATTTAGTCACAATGGTTCCACAAATATTAAGAGTTTAAAGAACATTATAATGTAGGCTGTGATATTCTCTGTCAAAATTCTTACTCATCCTTGTTAATGGTCACCTTCCCTTCTCATTCGGTGTCAAATAACATCTTCAGTTAACTGACTGATGCTTGGCGTTTGGAAGGAACGTACTGCCTCCATATTCCATAGTTCTTCTCTAAATCCTCAATCTCTGCAGATAAAGGCAGTAGGTTGCTCCGAAACGTCAGGAACCAATAAGTCTGCTACTATACATAACAACAACACAGACTTGAGTCCTCGAGGTAAATACGTTCTACGCCCTCTTTCCTTAATGTAGTCTATGCAAAAATGTTTACTTTCCAGGCTTCCCCACTATAATTCTGTATGCATTTCTCATGCGTGTTAAATGCCCCGATGATGCTCAAAACATTAATTGTCCAAAAATCCTCCACACTCCTTAAGCTCCTTGTGACATTTGGAATAATGTCTGTACAACCACTCTTTGATATTTGTCCGCGATTGGATATTCAATTTTGTGCAGCCATCTTCAGTCCATGTTTTCTAAACTACGTGTATCTGTACTTAGCCGCTGCCCGCACAGAAAACTGCGCCAATAATAATTTCTGCTTTCTCCATTCGCTACTTAACAGATTAATAGCAATGCGTAGGTTTCTTTTCCCCCGTATTATAGCCATATTTCTATTTAGAGTTTTTCCCCAGCGATGGGGCTTCGCCCTGGTCGTCCGCCAGTCCCAATAACAACATTAGAAGTATTCCTCGAGCGATGAGTGGCTCGAGTGGGTTTCCCCGTATCCTTTCAATTTCTTTAGGTTCAGTATTCCAAAAGCTGTGAGTTTTACTCGTGCCCTACCAAGGGATGCAATTTCATTTCCTCTCAACTCTGCTTTACCCGTATCCTGCCACCAGCTCTACATTGGGTTTTCCAGGAATAATAATCCATAATCAATTTTTGTTTTTTGGATATCCTGCTTAAACAAAGGTTCTGATTTAATCTTAAAAACACAATTAAACATCTAAAGTCAGAAATGTAGAATATGGCCACAACTTTTTTTCCTAATATGCGAGATATTTTTTCTAGAATATCCTTGGTTATCCTAGCATGACGTCAGTAACGACTCCGAGTTCTTGCTTCGGTAGCGCTTTGTGTTTGCTGAAGCAGAGTTTAGAACGTGGCAGGGAACCTCTTTATATTTTACTTGCACGTTTCCTTATCTGGCCTAAACTTTCTTTCACACTTGGCACATCTGCAACTTGTGTTCATATGGGCGAAAAATGGATAAACTTCACGGATATGGAAATGCATTTACCGAAATGGCATTAGAGAAGCTTACCCCCTTGTTCTTGCAACTTAACATATTGAATTTATAAAACTGTGTGTGTATCCGTCAACCTCTATATATACTAAAACTTCGGACTTCATAAATATTTACCAGTTTTCCAAGATAAACTTGGAGAAAGTCAATTCAACTTAAATTTCCTCACCCTTCATATTTATTGTTAAATATGGCGTCAACCATTTGCTGTTACGAAAATGATTTTGTACTAAATAAACTCAAGGAATACGACTGTCTGCGACTGAATTTATAAAAATTTGTTCAGCATGTTTTAGGCTTTATTTGCGAAGCCATAAAAAATGTTTTATGAGGAGACCATGTCTGTCTGTCTGTCCGCGACCCAGCGTCAGCGACAAAAGAGTTTGTGGGATTTTCATGAATCTAGTTAGTTATTTACATGATTCTACAAAATATAACGAACAAAATGCACAAATATTATAATATACAACATAATTTATAGATGTATATTATATATCACATAATTACTATATATTAAAATATTTGTGTATTTTGTTGGTTATATTTTCTAGAATCGTTGATTAATGCACGGAAATGAATAATGCTAAATTTATCTATATAACTTTTCAAGCAAGTATAAGTGTCTTAAAAATCAGGGCAGTGACAATCCAAGGTTACTTAAAGGGATGCATGAATTTCCACACATGGTTGCGTGAAGGTCTTCATACAATATCCCCATATAATTTCTGTTTGCAATTATGAGTCTCGTAAAATTCGGACACGAAAGCCATACTTTATTCAGGGGCGAAAATAAATTAACTTATATAATTTCCACACTCATTGCCCGATATAGGTGAAATTTGGTTATGTTACTGAGCATTTATGCATTTCGTAAAAATCGGAGCAGGAAAGACGACAGTTTCCTTACATGAAGTACAGTTAATGTCTTACCGCGAAACTGAGTAATATTTATGAAGCAAAAAGGGCTTTTTTAAATTATATGTAATAACGCCACTTAGTACAACATTTTGGAATGTGTGTACTTCTAGCTTCTTTGTGGCTTTGGAAAAAAACCACAGAAAATTTTTCATCTCTGTATATTATACTTTACATAACCACCTTCATGTGTCGATTATCTAGAAATTCTGAGAGCCTCAACCTCCCGGAAACCTAAGGGCTTGTCCTGGCCTGTAATGGGATAGATTTACCTTTATATTACATTTAGCCTAAATTGCGGTGTCAGCATGTACCCTTTTCTAGGTACAACTCAACAAAATAACCATTACCTTTTACAGATCTGATAGTTCATTTTCTCATTAAAGCATAATTGGTTTCGAAAAATTTATAAGTAGAACATTAATATCGGGCCTGTTAAACGAAATTTTTAAATTAATTTGCTGATTAGAGATTAATAAAATTACTAGTGTTTATAGCCATCCTTCCTCGTACATAGATAAGTGAATGTGGTCATGTAAATCCGAAATACTAGGCACTAATTTGTGCAATTGTCAAAATCAATTACGCTAATGTAAATATTAGTATATATCCATGTGCTCTATATCAAGGGTACAAGTATGCATCTTATTTTATGCAAATCGGCTCTTGTACAGCATGTGCTTCTAAACAGTGCAACCGTGAATGTAGCGTGTCTCAAACAGGCTTGGCATTAAGCTCTTTCGATTTTTCCACCCGAGTTTGCACTGTCAAGAAGCAGCAAATAAATAAGCAATTATCGTGTACGTAAATTTTCCTATTTACACTCCCCATATAGGACTTAAAATACTTACAGTGCTATCCCATTCCATAGTTCCGATCTCAAAACACAAACTTTCAGAATTCACTCTCTTAATTCAAGCATTATTTAGTGTTAAACTGCATCTTCCTGCATTATTGACTTGCTGCTGAGTGGTTGTTTTAAGAGTGAGTAGGAGCTGCACAAGCTTTGACCTATACCCAGATGGTCATGAAGATAAATACGAAGTAATTCCCCCAACCACCCCCACCGCCATGACCTTATGCTTCTGTGGTGTGGGAAAGTCACGTAGTACCGAAGTGCTGTACTTGCTTCCAGTGATTATGACCGCAGCTGTTGACAAATATGTCATAAATTTATCGGATTAAGAAACGATTGTCAGATCTGATTAGCATTCCACAGTTTCCTATACCAATCTAAGTTTTCGGTTGTATATTTCGCAGCGGTAATAATTAGTGCAATGTCGTGCTTTGTTACTACTACATCTTCCCTTTACTAGGAATTTTATTAAAATAAATGCAATCAAATAATTTAGTTTCTTTTATTTTAAGTTACACATCTTTTACCACAAACGCTTAATGCTATTAGCTACATGGAATTACATGCCTTTTTCTTACATCATCTATATACTTCATAAACACTATGTAAATCAGCACAGTGTTTCAACGTCTTGTTGCAAATGAAAGTCTTCGGTGTACCAGCATTATAGTCACGAACATTTGTACGTACGAACGACATTATGACTGGTTGCCTTTCCAAATAATATGAATATCGTACGACGAGCTAGCGAAACCGAGCGGCTCGCTTACTAGTACTTGTTAGGGAAGCGAAACGTAACAAAAACATAGAGCGGGTCTATCTCAGTTTCCTCGTGGCATTCCATACGTTTCATCACTTGACTATTGCTGTGAATGTTTTAGTATACTTTGCATGTTATTTGTTCTTAAACTGTCCGAGAAAATTAAAAGTAAACAAAATGTGTGAAATCCTAGTCACAGGAAAATAGTGAACTTTGAAATAAGAAAAGGTTGTAATAAAAAAGTCACGAAGAGGGTTGAAGTCTATCTCTTGTTAGCATTGCTCTCGATTTTAATCATTGAAATATTGGAACAATTATGAGAGACAGACAAAAAAATTGGAACTACTAAAAGCTTCTACGCCAACACCATAAAGAATAACGATTTTAAAAAAGGCATTATTGTAGAAATGGAATTTGTTGATTATAAAGTTGGAAGTTCGGAAAAAAAAGCAGCGTTTCTTTTACCATAATTACATTATTCAACAGAGAGTTATATAAGTCTTCACGAACATTTAAAAACTAGTAAAGTAGATGAGGCACTGCGTGTGTAAGCAAGTCGTATGCGGTTTCTGCAGGTTAGATGCAGAGTCCTCTGCTTAATATAAACGTGACTGGTGTAGCAGCACTCAGAACCACAAGTTATCCTACGATCATTTGTTACCCTGATTCACACTAAACACTCAGCATCTCCATTACACAGAAAATTTGTTAATTATGTACAGGGGATTGGGTGCTCTTCATTGCCAGTGTCACAAACAACCACAAACATGGGCAGTCCGTGAGCAAGGCAGTGCTTTACAGTGTCAAATCTTGTGAAACATATAGCTTCCAATGACGTTTGAAAGAATAGATAACAAAATTGAACAACATAAGGCATTACCATATCGAAAGCCATAGTGAAGAACTTAAGGCTACTCTTAGTTATTGAGAAGGACTCGAGGGCGCACATCAGCTACACCTGGAGATTATTCGTGTATTTCTCAGCCTCTTCTGGCAAATCCAGAAATGTTATCCTAAAACAAACCAAGGAATTTTCATTAATTTTTTATAATTATTCATAATTATTTTATAATTTAAGTTTTCGTAATTTGCACGCCGACACTGAGACTCGTTCGGAGTTTGCACCATGTGACAGTGCGCTACATTACAGACACACCGGCAGAACGTCAGCGACACAGCCCACTGCCACAAAACTCAATGAACGCCTAAACTTCATCAATATTAAAAATAAATAACCTTCAGATTTTAAAGCCAGTTTTTTTGTGAGGTATTACATATTATCATCTGATTCACATTTTAATACCTTTCTTTTAATCTCGCCTAATATATCTTAAGGTCGACCTCGGTGGACTAGTGGTTAGCGTGCTCGCCACTGGACCCAAGGTTCGCGGGTTCGATCCCGACCGAGGTCGATGGATTTTTAAGGTTGATAAAAATCCGGAGCACCACTTCCGTCGGTCCCATGTCGGCATGTAAAAGAACCTTACAAGCATGAATAGAAATGTTTCGTAAGCAAAATTGTGGTCATTTCTCACTCAAGTCTCCTGACTGCCTGCCAGATGGCTCTGGCGGTCACATCAGGATCGATAGAACAGCAGCGCGGCCAGTTTTTCAGTCACCAACTGCCACGAAGGCGTACGACCCAGTAACCTCGGAAAGAGGAGGCCCAAGCCCATATAGGGCTGTTGAGCCATGGTTATTATTATTATTATTATTATTATTATTATATATATCTTAAGATATTAACTGTTTAATGTTCACAGTTAATTATCCTTTGGTGCTGCGCAGATGATAATACATGCAAAAAAATTGCCACACATGTAGGCGAACACTGAGCAAGACGGTGTCTTTGAAACAAATGTTAGTGTCATAATGAATATATTTGTTTGGTAATAATGATATTTAATTCATTAAAACTTTATTCACTCAAATAAAATGTATGATGATAAATATGTAAAGTTATATATTTTAAAATTCTAAAATGCAAAAACAGCTCAGGTCATGTTACCTGAGACCGTTATTTTTCAAAGTACAAGGAGCTGTCACTCAAGGCATCATTCGCAGTGAATTTCTGGCTAACTTATGCATCTCTCGAAAATTTTTCAATGAAACATTGCCCAATTGTGGTTACTATCTTTATCATATTTGTCCTTCGCCTGCATTTTTCTTTTTCTCTACTTTCCGAACAAACACTGAAGAAACGTTCGACGGATACATTCAATGTTAGAGTGATTTACCTAATTATGCGAGCTTATCCGAATTTCGTCTGAAATCAGAGGAAAATGACAAATATTATACTTGTAAACCTACATGCTCCTCTGCGCGTAAATTGACAAATAATTATCTGAGAAAATTTTTTGAAAAAAAAAATAGTTGTAAAATTTAAGAAACGCATCTATTCAGAACAGGTTTTACGTAATTGTTATTAATCTTTCAATAGTAAATTCCAAAAATGTGATAGCCTCAACATTGTAACGCTATGCCTAGTGTTACACATTATGTAAAATTGAAGATTCAACACTTGTGGAACGTGGCACCATTTCGATTGGTAAATTGGTACCGACGTTTCAGAAACGCTTGTTGTCTCTATCTTGATGCAATTTTAAGAACAGTGACAGTCGTAAAGAAGGACAGAGCTAGCTCATTCGAAACCGAGGTTTGAAGACAGAATTACATATCGTCGTTTTCCAGAAAACTTAAATGTTCTACTCTTCACTAGTGACGTGTAGAAGAAGGCATTAAGTTGCTCGCTTCGTGGCTGTACCACCTTTCTCCTGACGTCATCGTACTAACTGATAATGTATAGCTTAACCTTTTAACATCTCTTAGGCACTCAGTTACTTGCAATAATTGCTACACGGTGAATGGGCGGCCGACATGCCGACCAGCATCGTGTCTTCGTCAATGCCAAGTGTTGCTCCTGGTCTTGTAATCCACATCTCAGTATTTCTCGCCATCGAACTGATTCAGAGGGAGGACTTAGCCCATTCAAATTCTGTGACTGCTAAGCAGCAAAAAAAAACTCTGCACTTCCGCATAAGAGCATATCTATGTGCTTCGTATCATCCTTGAACTTAACGG
The DNA here is from genome assembly GCA_021186555.1 of Reticulitermes speratus. Classification (NCBI taxonomy): domain Eukaryota; kingdom Metazoa; phylum Arthropoda; class Insecta; order Blattodea; family Rhinotermitidae; genus Reticulitermes; species Reticulitermes speratus. The sequence goes on from JAJKFL010000014.1 coordinate 11,453,209, forward strand.
GAATAATTTCTCGAATACTGTAGCTTATTGGCTTTTGTAAGGGAGGAGCAAAGTCTTCTCCGTGAGCAGTTTAAATTATGTTTAATTTCTTGAAGATTAAATGACATTAATTTTTTACAGATGAAAATGATGTTGCAAACTTCTTACACCGTTCCAAGTGATGTTTAAATACGACTAAATTGTGTAAATACTGATGGAATTATTCAAGATATTTCGTCTTTTTCGTTCTGCCATGTAATCTCTTTCCAAAAAAGCAATGTGTTTCTCTTTGCCATCATTGGTCTCTGGGGATTTTATGGAGAAATATGCTTTACGATAAAGCAGTCAGTAAATAAATACAAAGATTTAAATAAGGTAGAGCACGTCAAAAACTATCAAAGGAAAGCAGCAGAAAATATGAAATACATCTGAAATATATGCAAAGGCAAGCGCAGGAACACACCTAAACTTTACATTTATTGGACGGTGTGACATAGGGTGCCCAAAATCTTTGGCAGAAACATTTTAAACAGCCTGGGAAAGGTTTTTTATCCCCAGTTCTCGCTATGGAGTGTTTTAGAAAAAATATCTAAATTTCCACCAGGAAAAACTTGTTGGCATGAGAATCTCAATGTAAGCTGCAATTATCTACAACATTAGACTGAGCTCTTTAGACTTTAACTCATTTAATGTGGCTCCCTTTATTGAGAAGTGTAAGTCCTTATTGCCCTGCACCGAAGTACTTTGTGTTAAAATCCTAACTTACGAAGAATGTAGTATGAGGAATTAAATTATTTAATTTAGTAGATTATTAGAATAGCACTAGGAAAAAAGACCTTAATGTGAAAACGTATATTATTATTATTATTATTATTATTATTATTATTGGAAAAATGTTGTAGCTCTCTTGACTTACATTTCGCTACTAAGTGACAAAATATCGCAAGAAATACATGCTGGAATATACAGCAAAATAAGTTATCGTTCTGACACTATTACATTCTTCTTTGGAAATTCTGGAACACAAATAACACATAATCAGATTTCTTGTTGTTTTTGCTTTCTGGCAGAATATGAGGTTTACTGTTAAAAAACTGTATTAAGGACAGGAATTTTTAAACTGACAAATATTTCTGCTGAAGAAAGAGTACAAATCTAAATTCGTCAGATCTGCGCTCTTCTGGGATATTACGCGGCGTCGTGTGGTAATTGTTTACCGACGTTTCGGGACAAAGTATCGGTCCCATCTTCACGGGTCAAGAGTCCGAGTAGGAAAGAAAGCCAGCAACCTTTCTTTCCTACTCGGACTCTTGACCCGTGAAGATGGGACCGATACTTGTCCCGAAACGTCGGTAAACAATTACCATACGACGCCGCGTAATATCACAGAAGAGCGCTGATCTCATCAACATCGCGCGGAAGCCTGAAATAAAAATCTACGTGTAAATTCGGCCCAATTTTTCGGATTCCTCCTGCTGTAAAAAAAGTGTGAATATCTTCGCACTTGCAGCAGCAGGCTATGAAGTAATTAGATAAATAATACGCCAAAAAATTTAGTTTCATTTATTGAAATCACTAATAAAATATCTAATATAAAATTCAAAATACAGGGTGGCAAGAAAGTCACTTGGCAGTCCATGTTTAATATTTTGCTTCTAAGGTCAAATGACGTTTGCATCGCTCTGTGTATTGCGATAATGAAATGTTCACCATCCGGAACAAACCTGATCATGACTGCTGAGTTGTGAATGTATCCGGTTTGGGTACTGAAATAGTATTAATTATCCTACATTCCATCCCACGATGGTTACATTTTAGATTAAATCAAACATCAAACTTACGGGTCAGCAGCATTCAAGATAATTAGACACGTTATACTAAGGACATTGATTACAGATGCAGGATAAATGCTTTGCAATCAGCTAAAGCACATTTTTATTCCCAATTACTAACACCAAAAAAATATATCTAAGTCTAATGACAGCAAGATTCTAAACTTTATTACTTTCTGTGACCTTGGTGTTGGGAGAAAGCATATGTATTTGGTAAGAAGTAATAAATGAAATGTTGTATATCCCTTTGACATGTGACAGTTTCGCCTTAAAATTGAGAGTCTCTTACTTTGACCACTTGTCTTTTTCCTTCTCATGGCTCAGATGCATAGCAAAGATTCTATTATACTTCAATTTATTTTGAAAAAGATTAGAATTTAACGTCGTTATTAATGTTTGATGAAATATTTCAAATTCTTTATTAATTGGACAGTTAGGTCTCGGAGCTCATTAAGTTTCAGCTTGTATCTCTGGGTTACTGCAAGTTAATAAATGACTGGGAACATGTGGTTTATTTCTCCCGTCGCAGAAAGTGTCTAATTATGATTGATTCTTAGTGACAGTGTAGCAGCATATAGTAATTTCTTATTACGAGTGGCATATTATTAGTCTTAAACACGCATACCAGCTACGTGACAGCTGCGATATTAAAACTAGGTATCTAGCAGACAATCAGTTGAAACAAGTGTTTTGAATATTGTTTCTTTCCGACAAGTGCGGAATAATAATCTCATCTGCCATTTCTTGGCAGGAAAATGTAACTGCGTGCAGCGTTGGTACTTTAAGTTAACATAAATGTCCTATATATACCCTCCAATAAACAGAAACGTGCTAGAAAGGAGTGGTGAGTGACTTAATCTAAAAGGTTTACTGGTGCGGACTGATCGAATCTGAGGTCCAAAGTACTCGTACTTCCCATCAACGCACTAAAATTGTTAATCTCGATTGACTATAAATATACTTACACAAAAGCTTCAAACGAAAAAAAAATAGATGGCATTTTCCGTAACACATTGTGTAACTAAGACCACATTCGATTCCGGTAGTGATATTGATTTCTCTTACCTTACAAGATACAGAGATAAAAAGAGTTATTGTTGGTGAAGATAATGATAGCGATGGTGATGGTCGTGGTGGTGGGGACGATGATAATGATGATAATTGTGATATCAAAAGAGAAGAGATAGTATTAATCATCCGATAGTAAAATACCTGAGTATGATTTTGTTTGTGTGGCATCCTATTTAGAGACAATTCAGCGATGAACACGAGGATGCACATCAGGATCCCAACGGCAAGCAACAGAAAAGCTCCTTGAATGTTCTCCATCCGTAAAACTTCTGGTCCTGTATTCTTCCTTCCATCTTTTTCGAACAGATTAGACACGGTAGAATTAACACTTTCGTATGTAATTTCTGTTTCCAATGCTGTACAATTCCAGACTCAATCAGCCGGACAACCCCACCATTGAAAGCTTCTGTGTATGGTGACTTCTTAGAGAGAGCCAAGGATATGAAATACCGACTCATACAGTCCCGCATAACGCGAAGTTCGTTCAGTTCGCCTGGATGCACTGGCGCTCCTGCAAGGTAGTGTGGCACTTTCCCTTCTAACACGTAGCTTATAATTGCATGTTTGCGGCGTTTTGTATGATTGAATTCTTCATTGTACAGTCGGAATTTTTGTATGAAACGTCTGTGCCATTTGTTCTGTAAGCAAACAAGTAAATTATTGCAGATACTGTACTATTTATTGATAATCCGTTTCAGGTGAGAATGGGGAGATATTATGAGTCTTAACGAATGTTATTTATCAACTAAAAGAAGATCTTGTTAGGTATATCTTTCATATCTACGAATATTGTATCATTGTAGACCATAAACGTATCTAGCGCCAGAAATATTCTTGCTTAGAAGTAAATAAGCATCTACGTACTTGATTAGTCACTAAGTACCGCGTACAAAGTCATTGAAAATTCATGCAAACAATTCAAAAGTATTTCAAATTGTCTTTGAAGGGATCTTAAAACAGGAATTAAAATTTATAGTATTACCACATTACGAAAGTACATCCAGCTTTCGAAATGCGTGACACCGACTAAAACAAGATGGAGGAAGGTTTATGACATACGTACCGTCTGAATAACACGCCCCTCAAAAACATTTAAGCTCACAGCTGGTGTGTACCATCAGATAAACGCACATGCATATAGCACGTATTTTATCGGAATTGTCTAAAACTTGCACCTGTTGTGTGCGGACATCTGAGATGAACGTTGAGCAGCTACACAGGGACAAAGTTTTTGAGATTCTTAGTTGATAATGTTATGTAATGTCAACATGGTGCTTCGTTTTGTGAGAGCACGAATACTTCAGGCATTTCGCCGCGTCTGCTGTCCTCAAAAGCGCAACGCAGAGCGAAAATACGTGACGTAGCTTTGTGTCTCTTCGAATTAATGAAATAAACTTAATTAACGTACCAGATGAAGCAAAGTTAATTCAATTTCGGGCAATGTTCGTCGAAACTTGGTCACTAAAGTATGTTAATGTCAAGGCAAGACATTACGTGATTCCAGGCTTCCGCCGCGGTGTGAGATCTTTGCTTTTCTGGGATGTTACGCGGCGTACATTGGTGGTTACCGACGTTTCGGAAAAGCCCTTTACTTGGACTGCTTTACCCTTTTAGATGGGGCCAATACGTTTTCCTGAAGCGTCGGTAAATAACTGCCAATCTACGACGCGTAAAATCCAGAAATCGAAGATCTCAAAGAGAAACATTGTTTTTCAGGGCAATGTTAAAAGACGACGGCCTGTAGATATTTGTCTCTGATTTTTTTACGCTTCAGTGTTCTCCTTGAGGAACATTTTAGATCTATATTTTGTATATGTGGCCTACATAACCTTGGTTTCATGAAGATAAACCGTGTACTTAGAGGCTGACATCTGCTTACATCTGAGACTCACAACCTTTCTCATAACATTTACAAACCCACTTTCATTAGGCGTGGAAGTTAAATGCGATACGTTTGTGTAGGTTTTGTGATGAGAAAAAAAAAATTGGTCTGTTTTCACATTTCCTTTCTAAACGCTTGAAAACTTCTGGTTTTTTGATAAAGAATTTTTTTTTCATTCGCCTTAGGTGAAAGATTATTCCCTTAACACCTATATCCCTTTTAATATCATTTTCCAATTGTGAATGTGCCTTAATATTTGCCTACGTTAAACCAACAAATAGAGTTTAATTTTGATAAATTTATGTATTGGCTTTAATAGCAGTCCATACGTCAACATTGGAATTGGGTTATGATAGATCTATATTACTGTAACAAATATAGGAAACACAGGCCTACCTGAATATCAAATAAATTCTCCATAGCGGGGTAGTATTTGACACTCCAGTATATGTCGGCCTCGACCAGTGCTTGGATGGAATCTAATGGCTTAGAAAATGCGGGGAAGGTCAAGTGGGACACCAATCCACTTGAATATGCTGTAGTTATCAGTAGGGTAAACACCGCCCACGAATTCACCACGTGCCTTAATTCGTATAGTGCATGCTTCGATTGTGTTGGGCTTGCAACTGTCAGAATACCCAGGATTGCCATTAGACATTTTGTCCAGCTAATCCGTCCTGAAGAAAAACCAAAAACAATTATAGTGAGATTTCTTTCTGTGCTTAAGACGCTGGACATGCTTCCAGCTGCATTTACGTATTTTGTTATAATTATTATGTTAATATATTGTTGTGTCTTCCCTTCTTAATAATCTTTATAGAAGCGACACTTCAAAGAAGATTTTATTAACATAATGCCCCTTGGAAGTAATAACACACATTTACTCCTATAACTACACAGATTAAAGGGGCACTAGCGCTCTTTATAAAATACGTTCCATGAATTGTCTGTCATAATATATCTTCCAATTCTAAGAAAACTCTTTCGCAGGGATGGAGAAGCATATAGGCGGAAGGTGTTTGGGAATTTAGTGCGGAATAAAATATACAGACCTACGGGGATAAAATAAGGGGAGGATGGAGAAAACTGCATACTTAGGGGTTTTATAATTTTAACTCTCTAAGAATACCGTCACGGTGATGAAATGAAATGGTCGTGATTGGCGAGACTTGCAGCACACACGGCAAAGAAGAGCAGTACAGAAAAAAATTTGGTTGAAAACCCTTGAAGGAAAGAGGCCACTTGGAAACCTGAAGCACAAATGGCAAGAAAAAATAATTCCACAAGAAATAGAATGGGTCAGTGTGGACTCCATTTATCTAATTCAGGATGGAGAGCAGTGGCAGGCTTTTGTGAACATGGAAATGAATTTAGTGTATCTTCTTCGTTATCTAGCAATTAATGGATTCTCAAGATGTACTTGTATGGAGTCGGTTGTTTGGTTGGTTGATTAGTGACTTAGATACACAATTAATTAGGTAGTTTATTCGTTAGTTATTTAGTTAATCATTTGTGAGAAAAGGCTTTGTATTATGCGAGACAATAATATTTTCGAGTTGTGAATCTTATATTCAGCATTTAGTTTAATGCCATACATAAAACTTTCACTAGGCACACTTTAGGAAATATAGTAGTAAATACTCTTATAAATTTTGAAATAAAATTTCTATTTTATAAGTTAATAATTTCAAATAAGCCGTCGATCCATGAAAACTTCAGAGGGATGAAATTTACATTAGTTAAGTAATGCACAGAAGGGAACTTCTGAAAGATAGCTGGAGCCTTTATTTTTGACCACAACATTTGTTTCAATACTTGTGACACATGTGGGTTGTGATGAAGTCTCTTGGCACTGCCACTAAAAACTGACCCAATGCATCATTTCTGATATTGATAGATGAGTATGAAACTTTGGCAGTGACAAATGAAAGTGTTGAAAGAGAGTCTGCCTCAGTGACACAAATCCAGCACAAAGTATAGTGGGCATAAAAACGGTGCTCTGGATTAAGAAAGTTGATTTTTTCAGTATCTATGATACTAAGTGAAAGATATCATAAATTCATTTAGCGTAAAATGCATATATTTCAATACATTTCATAACTGTAACTGTGGTTGTTTTGAAATAAAAATTTGCACTATAAATACTGACAAACTTCGTAATTAAGAACAACAAAAAACTTTATACATCTTCTTCTAAAATATGAGTATTTGACTGGTAGAGAATAAAAAGAAATCTCTTCCATCTATATACTCAATAATTTTATTTTAACAAATTTTAAACTACCATTGTATTTGTCTTCATGATATTCCTTTGTAGGAAATATTAACAAATTTATGTATTTTTAAATTTACATATGACTTACATATTACTTACTTATGGCAATAAAAACAAAAGTCAGTGGTAATTTGCTTGACCACAAAATGCTTAAAATATACGGCTACGAAGTAGGATAGAAGTGCTTGTGGTATACGAAATACAGTGTGTCGAAATTAGAAGAGAAAATAAAAAAAAAACTTACTTATGACTGCCTACGTAATAGTTAGTGACATTATGAGGGAAACAAACAGAAACAAATTGGAGGCCAGGAGAATTGGGTTTATGGAAGTAACTGTAATAAATTTAATGTTACAAAAGAAGGAAGATGCATTCCTTTGAGATTTAACGTTTTCAAAGCAATGTTGCTGAAAAATAATTTCCTTTGGAATATTACATTGTTCATATTATTACATATTTACCACTTGTTACTACCAATTTCCTAATGTAAATGGAGTAACATACCAGCAGAAAACTTGAATATTTAAGTTGTATTCAGTTCAGGCACTCCTTAAGTTACTACATTGTATTTAGTCGCCTAAAGGAGCAACAAACTTGCCTTTAGTAGTATTTGGTGCACCAGGCGGACTGAATCGGGCAAGTATCCACAGAAAGGTAGCTGTAAACACTGTGGCAGCAATAATCGTATCCCACAGCGTTGATTCGAACGGAAGGAAGACGGCGCTTAATTTGTTGAGACGTTCTGGCCGAGGCACGAGGAAAGTGTTACATGCTGTGTTCCAGGGGAAAGTCAGGTCGACATCACTCGCCTGAGGATCCACTAGCCACAGGCAGCAAAACCCCACATCTGCTCTTCCCTCCACTAAAGCACCTACAATCCCGCCAGACCAGGAGCCATTCTGATACTTTTGCCCCCATTTATTTTCTTCGGGTGGCTCTTCGAGTCTCCACGTAAAATTAAGATGATGCGCCACCTCAAGAAATATTTTCATTTCAATACCATTCAAGGCACCCGCTGAAACAAATAGTGGATATAAATAATCTTTGTAGTTCAAGTCGTAAATAGTAAACTGCATTTAGACTATTACCTTCAAAAGGGATGTACATGTAGTTGGATCGTTGCAGGCAAGGAATGAATTTAGGGTTTATTTTATGGAATTCTTACATAAAGTAAATTGAAAGACCAAACATTTCGTCGGAGGGTAATATTAAGATGGATAATAGGGAGATTGGTTTTGAGGATCGGACAAGATATATGGAAATGGTTTATGATCCTATTAAATGGCGTTTTGTGTTATTAGTGGTTTTAGATGAGTTGCAAACCCTGGGCCATCTCAAAGATCATTAATTTCTTAATAATAGGTCTTTTGCAATATGGAGCGGTCAAAGTGTTCACATTAAAATTGACACATGCAGCTGCATCGTAATAACTTTTATAGACAGTGTAATTTTAATAATTTCACGCCAGTTTGTAATTAAACAGCTGCTTCATTCATAGTGCCGCTTGAAATTTTATGTCGAAGCTTTAGCCAAGAATAAAATAACGAAAAGTAAAATTTGCAAAAGAATTCTACACTATTGGTTATCGACTGGTAGAAAATATGCTTACACTTTTCCTTGTACGATGAACTCGTCATGCCATTTCCAGTTCCATATGATTGAGGTGGACAATTGAAAGTACTGACGCGTAAGAATCGACCCATATAATCTTCACGGTGTGATGTTTTGCTATGAAAGAGTTTTGTATTATCCGTTACCACGTGGAGATCTCCTGACATGTCCAGACGATACATCGACTTCTTCACGCTGCATATCACAGCTACCTGCGCTGATCCGAAGAGTGTTGTATGTAGAAACCTACCTTCTGGACAGTCATAATTTACGTTAAAAATAATAATGTGGTCACGTGAGCGAAATCGTAAGTTTTCCACTGAAGCTAAAATTTGGTGACTGCTATTCACAAGCAAAAAATATGCCTGGCAAGGAAAATCCATATTATTACTGCCGATTACTACTGGGGAAAAACACATCCTGTAAACGTCGGATAATATGTCTTCAGCAGTTACACCACGCGAAATGAAATTAATGCAGTTGAATTCAGAAAGCAAATTTAAAGATAAATGCGCAGCCAATTCTTTTTGCTCTTGGGAAGCAAAATGTCGGTCTTCCATACGAAACAAGCTGTTGCTGCAGTGAAGGGTGAAGGTGAAGAACACGAACCAGCTCTGTAAATAAGAAATATTAATAATGAAAAATATACCGACGAAAAACTTCATTACAATAATGGGTGGATATTTGCGCTTCCACTAAAGCTTGCGTGTGAATATCGTAAACACTCTGGATCTTATTTTTGCTCGGTATTGTGTCTAAAAATATAGCTAGAATGTACGGGCCATTTTTAAGTTCAGTGTGGGTAAATGAATTGTCTGTCACTTTAAAAAAAACATGGATTGAATGTATTTAAGAAGGATATGCTGGAAAGTATATGAAGGCCTAAGAAAGTAAAATATTTGGTCATAGGTAGTGTTTTTCTTCGGCACTTTTCACTACTATTACGAGGTGGGGCATCCCAGTAAAAATCCAGGATGGAAGAAAATTCTGTCACAACGCGTCATGGCAATTGGTTAAAGGAACAATTGTATTTAGATTACTGTGTAACAGACTATGTAATTGTACAGAGAAATAAAGAAAAACCTTTAAAAAAAACAACATTTGAGCATATTTACTTACGGTGACACTTCGACTAGTGTAAGAGCACATAACTTTAAATTACAAATATTATTTAAAAACGCTGTATTCAGATTCTTCCAGAACAGAGTTATATTAATAACAGTCCATTCCAAAGCAGCTGTCCAGTCATCACTACACCCAACGGTTGCCGCTTGTAATAAATGTTCTGCATAACACACATCGAGATGGTCACAGAAAAAAAAATTATTATAGAAATGTGTTTTTTTTATGTACGCACCACTGTAGAGAAGGCAAACATATTCGGGGAAAAATTTACCCACGACAAACATAAACAAAACGAATGTCGAGAGGTTCACATTTTTATGTATTTGACACAAAAACTGATGATTAATAACTGGAACGAACTTTATAACTCATCATATATGCATACGTAAACCTTTACAGAAGCAGTTAAATATTGGTAACAGAACTTCGGAAACAAAAATTCGGAGTAAAAATGTTTACGAACTTTATCAAATATAAATAAATTTACACTGCCAGTGTTACTGTTGTGATTCTTGTTCAAGGAAAAGGATAGCGACTTTGTGGTTTTATTCGAACTAACTCTTATGTTGCAGTAACTAACCACACTGCTCTCCGATCTTTTCGCCCCTATGAAATTATGCACGACATTTATTACTAGGTGACGTGATGACCATCACGGCCATTGTTGTAGTGACGAAGAGAGAGACTCCTATCGCTTTGTCATGAAGCAAAGTCCCATTCTGTAGCCCAAAGGTAAACGTTGTAGTGTTTACTGTACCACGCCTAATATGCTCTTAATATACAGTACTGTTTATACTTTTATGCAAATAGTGGCAATAAGAATGATTATTTTCACTGTGTACCCCATATATATCTGCTAATTTATGACTACCAATATATCACTTTCATCACGTCACATCTAATCAGATAAAGTAGAAAGTGCCATGCAACTTTTGAGAAGTTTCGACCGCATTTTTCAACATGCACATTCTTTTTCTTTTTTTTTTTTTTTTAAGTGTGCCTCCTGAAAACGACCGGTTGTCTTCGGAACATATTGTGGCTGTTTTAAATTTATTATTGTGCGTTATTTTCTGTGCATGATGGTAAAGTTATAGCCTATTAATACCTAAAAATAAGCACGTTCTTATCCCGTAAAGGAAGCAAGATATTCTGACGAGGATAGTAAGTGGTATGGGACTGGACGGGGGGGATTTCAGTTTGTGGCATAATCAGGGACTATTTACAAACAAAATGAAACTAGACTGCCTGAAGCTGTGAATGAGAGTTTAAATATATGTGGGCTACATGATTCATTGTGTGAAGAAACTATAATTTATTATAACAATTAATATGCCATAAAGGCCTGTACTGCGATAATGTGTTTCAAATCATTATGTTCATCAGATGGTTCTTATTCGGGTTTAAGAAAATATGTATTTGATGGCAAAGAGGAAAGGGCAGAATAAAGTCTAAAAGGTTCTGACGATGGTATATAACACTGAGAACAAATTGTCTTCTGGACTTTGTCCATCGTCCTGGATAAAATATATAAAATATAAAATCACGACGTTTCGGAAGCTGGTTCTTCTTCCGTCTTCAGGTGATGGGAGGGAAGACACCTACTCAGATGGGTCCCTTAGACCGAGCTAATCTCATTCAGTGGTCCAGAACCAGCTCCCGAAACGTCGTGATTTTATATTTTTATATATTGTATCCAGGACGATGGACAAAGTCCAGAAGACAATTGGTTCTCAAGGGCAGAATAGTTCAAAATACGTTTAAGGCAATTAGGTTGTGACAATAACTGAATTTTTTTCTAACTTTTGACTTGTTTAGACACCAGTCTTTGGCTTTTTGTTTGTGGTGAAGGGCCTCGCAGCAGATGCTACGGACGCACCGCAGCCTAGAAGCTTATTGTACAACCCTGTGATGAAGATGATTAGTTTTTTTCGTTTTTCCAAGTAATGGAGCACTGGCGGAATGAAACTGACAAGGGAAAACCGAAGTACTCGGGGGAAAACCTTTCCCAGTGCTACTTTGTTTACCATAAATCCCACATGGAGTGACCAGGGATCGAACCCGCACCTCCGCGGTGAGAGGCCGTTTACTAACCGCCTGAGCCATGGCACGGCCTGAGCCTTTGCCGTTTAGTGCTAGGACTCTGGATCTACTGCCATAGAGTAATTACGTGTAATGCATTGATTTAAACGAGAACTTACCGAACTGGTAGACGCTGCACCCAGTGTACTGTGTCACACAGCTAATGACACCAACACTGATCTACTTACTTCATTGCATGCGAGATGTAAGTATCTTAAGCAAACTTCGTTAACAGTAGGCAGTTAATGTGAAGCATAAACGACACATAAGGGACTGACCTCTCTGTTTTTCCAATAGCTTCGTGAAAAGTATCACGCCATTTGCGCGTGTGTTGTCATGTTAGTTCCACACGATATCGATAAATGGTGCGTGACGTTTTATCATATGAGATATTGTTCCTCGTAAAATAGATTCCACCCACAGGAGTATATAGAAAATGCGGAATGTGACGCTATCACAGCGGGTAGTTTGACGATTACAGTATTCTATGACATGACACCGCGTAGATTGGTAAGTAAGTATCAATGTAGCGAAGTAGCATTCAGCACACTGCCGTAGTGTAGTCCAAGAAGATTGATTACCCTGAAGGTGAAGGCAGTAATTTCGACCAAAATGTTGAAGCTTATTTACCAGTTTACACTACATCTTACCCAAGTCGGAAGTGCCCTACTTTATTATTTTTTTATATTACCAAGAAATAAAACAAAATATATTAATACGAATTAAAGGTCCAATTGGCCGTGCCATGGTTCACGCGGTTAGTAGCCGGCCTCCCACCGCGTAGGCCCGGTTTCGATCCCGGGTCTGTCCATGTGGGATTTGTGGTGGACGCAGTGGCACTGGAACAGGTTTTTTCCCGAGTACTTCGGTTTTTCCCTGCTCCATAACTTGGAAGAATGAAAAAAACTAATCATCTTTCTCTTCATTTTCATCATAGGGTTGCACAATAAGACTTAAGGCTGCGGTGCGTCCGTAGCATCTGCTGCGGGGCCCTTCTCCAATTGGAGCTGTTATTCTTCGCACTGACGGAGCTGGGTCATTGTAGTCCATATAGCGGCTAGACCACAGAATGGACGGCCTAAAAGTCTAGGTTCGAATATCGAAATTGGAGAAAAGCTTTCCTCTCCTCAAAAACATCCAGATTGAATCTGGGGCCTATGCAGCTCCCTCCCGGAAGGGGGGGGGGGGGAAGGGAAGCAGTGCGGCGTGAATTTAACCATTCACCTCCATATAATACCGAGTATGAAAATGAGTAAATGTAAACCCATACTCCCTCATACGTCTGCTTGGCAGCTATGTCTTTAAATCCTGTATGAATTTATCTACGTAAAAACTCACAAATTTTAGTGAAAACGTCAGTTATTTTAGAAGGCTTATGTTATGTTAGTTTTTTATTAATAAGTTTGTTTTGTTTTCCGATGGTTTACTAGAATACAGCAGGTCTCGTTTTTAAAGTGAGCCACACATATTATTCGCTTTAAATTGGATCACGTCTGCATACAGATTACTTTCTGTTACCTCACGTAATTCAATTCTATTTAAAATTAACAACATCTTTGTTTCAGTATTCGAAATGACAGGCATTTTGGCAACTTTAATATTTTACACTGATTCGTTTGAAATTTTTTACTTCAAATACACGTCAATTTTTTTGCAGAACCATTGTGTTTGAAAACCATAAAATAAACTTTCCTGTTACGGCGACATATTTTCATAGCTCTCTGAAGCAGACCGATCTCATAACCACTTGAAAGATACAATGGCTTTTGTTTAATATTTCTGTATATTTCGTTTTCCGTTTTAAAGACTTTTTAAATCAATAACTCTAAAAATTTGATATTGCGTTTTTATTAATCTCGACCCTTTTACCATCGCACAGGCACAACAGCGTAAATAAACAATGTACAGACCACGAAAGGAAAAATGAAGCCACTAGATTGTTAATATGGCAAACCAGTAAATTTTAATTTTTGTACCACTTAATTTTTAGACTTTTACCCTTTTATTTCGATTTAACATTCGGTCATAAACATTATACTTTGTAGTTTGAGATACATTACATGTTTACAGCACAAAAGTACACCTACGTCACCACTCAGTAAACAATAACATTGCAATGAACTTGGATGATTCGGCTCTATTTTAAGATTATGAAGCTTTGGTTTACACGGTTAAGAAAAATTGTCTATCAGTATATGTATACATTTCTTATGGCACGTGTATTATACTGCTTTTAGATTCAGTAAGCCTACTCGCCCCATTTTCTGGCCTGCTTAATATATTTAAATCTGGTTTCAACCTACACAACATGCATCCCTTTGGCGCCCAACTTATATATATACATATATATATATACGTACATATGACTCGCAGTATGATGTTCAAAATGCCGAAAAGTATTTAAATACATCTGCTCTTTTCAACCTTCTCACTCTGCCCCCATTAAATTCCGGTCTTCCACAGACCGCAACGAGCATTTACTTCCGACGTCTAAGTGTATTGTTTTTCATCTAATGACCGAAGAGGTTAATGTAGCCTTAAGTCTTTTGGCTTTCGGGAGGTGCCAGCTTCAAATCTCAGCCTGGACATCGACTAACTTGACTGCGGTTTGCAGAAGTCTTTCTCAGTCCCTCCTCGCAAAAGTTGGCACATTACCTTGACTAATTTCCCAATATTTCAAAATTCTTTAAAATTTCTTACTCAGCCGTCATGCTAAATTTCAAAGGCTGTATATTTTGAAATACTGACAGCGTCGTAAATTAATCCTCCAAAAAGATCCAAACACTTTACTGTACTGAAACTGCAAAGTAACGTCTGTGTACATATTGCCAGCGAATATACTAGGAGAATTTTTTTTTTAAGTTTTCATTACGTATGAGGGCAATTTCTTCGTATTCATTAATTTTGATTTCCCGATTTGAATTTATTAAACAATGTTTGTCTCTTATATTACACTAAGACTCTTAATGACCGATTGTTTAATCAAGCAAAAGGAAGCTGCATGGTGATTAATTAAGATATAAGACACTTTCACATTTATGTTTGTCACAGAAGAGAACCAAAACCTAGCCACAACAGTCGGTTGCCAAATTAAAAATACATTACTGTTTTATTCAAAGCGCAATAATCTCATTAATGGATGATTTCATTTTCAGTTCATAAGTTAATCCAAGCTTTAAATTTTTATTTTCTTACTTGCATTACACATATTGATTCCATTTAGAATTATTCTTGTTTTTACGTTCTGTTGCTGTAATAAAAGCAGCAAACCTTAATGTAAATTCACACTTTGAAACATGCAGGACAGAAAAAGAGGAAGATAAGAAGACGTAAGAAATTGTAGAGGATTAAACAAAATAGAAAATCATGGGAGAAATGAGAAACAGTTTAAAGCAGGGAGGGGTATGATAGAGCATCACTTTTATGGAAAGTTCCTTGCCTTCGCCCTCTCAACCTTCTGATAAGAGTAAAGACTATATAGAAAGTAAGAGAGAAAATAAAATCGTAGGAAATACGAGTATAGTGAGAGAAGATACTCGTACTTACTGCCAGGAGAAAAGTGAAAATTTACAACCATGAGAATTTTCAAGCAGTGCTAGCTTGTCCTCCTGGTAAAGTTACAAAGTACGCAGTTGATCAGTGATATATAAACATACGTTTCTTACCTCAGAGTAAACAGGCAACCGGTAAATTATGTTTACGAAAATCGTCGTTCCTCTTTTGAAAATCATAAGAAATAAAAAGTACACTGAGTATCCAAATGGAGAGATTTTTAAAGTGAAGGATTGTACATATTAACCACTATGTTTCAAGAGTTAATTTTATCTTGAACTTTGTTCCAAATGCACTGAACAAATTGATATAGTTTTATTCATACCTTCATAAGCACATTAATAACTGTGATTATTCTTTCTTTATTTTTTCTGTTTATTTCTTATTTCTTGCTGGAATTACATTTTAACCCATCTGCATATGTAGCATTGGTGGGATGAGGGGGTGGGAAAATTGTGGATGGTTGATTGAAAAGCATTGATGAAGTTCAAATCATTAGCAGAAACCTTTCTTTAAAAAATCACTAGTCTTTATATCGTTTCTCTGAAAATAACAGATGCGTAGGTGGGCGAAATACTGTCAACAAATTTCGAAAGCTATAACATGAAATTTTACCTAAAGCCACTTCAAAACAGATCTCTTGTTTCTGAATGTATTTTCACTGCGCATACTGTCCAATTTATACGGCTGTATGTATATTGGGAACGGTGGAGCCTACAGAGTTCAACTGAGGTTATTTGCAGGAATTTTGTCGTGTGAGTGGCTTCGCATTGTTACTCAATTTAATTACATTCCAATTATCAAATTTATGTTCGATGATAACGATCGTTTGAGAATTTTAGAGTGTATTGTAATGAATATTCGCGACTGAAATTAAACATTTCTTCAGTATTAACGAAAAAATGCGCACAATTGTTATAGATTCAAAACAATATTTTTAAAAACCCAAAACACCTACATGTGTCGGACCTTGCTGGTCCATCACCAAGAAGTACATTAATGTAGTCCATGATGATGTACCAGTAAGGTCCGAAATATGTATGAGTTTGTGTTTTTAAAAATACGCCGACACCCTAGGTTGAAACGGTACAGATTGAAATTAGCAATCTGAGTCGAAAATTTCGTTAACTGATATCAAGTAATAGATTTATTTTCTGATTCGTGAAACACTCCTATAATCTAAACGGCAAAAGCGAAGATCTGCTTGTGGGGGAAGTAATAGCTGCTTTTTCTGCGAAACATAAGTACATGCTGTAAAAAAATGCACTAATTTTTACTTTTAAAGATAGTTGTAAATACAATCACAACTGCAGATGCTTAATGAAGTTTCCCTAAATTTTGCTTTGTAATAGACCTCCGATAAGTGTTTAATTTTGTAATTTATGCTTTTTTCCTTTTTGTTTTCTAGAGGGTAGACAACATCACGGAGTGGCTTTCCTTTTAACGGTAATTGCTAATAAAACATATAAAATTTTCTATAAAGACCGATCATAAAATTACACAAAAATACTGAAAGAATCACTTCTGTACTTATACTAAAGACTGCAAAGAGGTCAACGTATTCGGGACTTGTCTTTATTCAAGTATTGTGCAAAAATCAGCAATAACTTTGCGTAATTATTCATATGTATCTTTCCGTGCGTTCCATGACGTTACATTGAAGCAATTATCCCTTCGCAGTGTGACTTGTGGATTGTAAGACGATTGTGCATCCATAAATCTTCCCTAATGATCTCCTTTTCGTTTCCATCTGTCTTTCGCAAAAAAGGGACATTCAGTTTCTCTCGCATTCACGACTTCTGACAGAGATATTAAAAGACTGAACATAGCATTTCTTTTTTATTTTAAATCTGTGATATTACCATGGATATTCCAAATATTCTTTTACAAAACAGAGTATGTGGCTGTTTAAAATAAGCAGGTCTGTAAACGTTTTAACCCGTTAACAATTTAAGTCTTTATTGCGATGCAGTAAAATGCACGTACACGCACACACGCACATGTATAATATACAGCGTGTTTCATAAGTCCATCCGGGATTTAGAGGCTTTGCCGTGCAGTACCAAACCCACATATAAGAGATTAAAGCATGTCAACGAATAGAGGAAACGTAAAAGTGTTTTTGTGACAGACGCGACGGCGTAGTTACCCGTTTCTCCGCTAGGAGGCAGTGGTGTGCAAACATGGCGTTTTCAGGTGAACAGAAAGCTTTTTGTGTCCTGCAATTTGCTAAAACCCAGTCAATTGTAACAGTGCAACGTGGTTTTCGAACCAAGTATCGTACATAACCACCAACGGACAAAACAGTAAGAGACTGGTATAGAAAATTCGAGGAAACTGGCTGTTTGTATGTCGCAAAACGAACAGGTAGGCCGGAACCATCGTGTGTGGCAGGAGCTAGATTACAGGATTGACGTCTGTCGAGTCACCAAAGGGGGACATATTGAACATTTGTAAGGTAGCTTCAAAACTTGGATATGTACTCTTTTCACTGACATGATCTCATTCCCCGTGTGTGATTTGGCTCCTGAGCTACAGACCTCCGAAATCCCGGAGGGATTTATGAAACACTCTGTATATACACATATATGTACATACATATACATAAATCAGTCAAGAAGAATGAGATGCCCGGGGACTGTGGCACGGATGGGAGACGTGAGAAGTGCATACAGCGTTTTGGTGGGAAGATCTGGGGGACAAAGACCATTTGGAAGACCCAGGCGTAGATGGGAAGATAATATTAAAATGGATCTTCAATATTGGGAGGGGGCATGGACTGGATTGGTCTGGCTCAGGATAGGGACAGGTGGCGGGCTCTTGTGAATGCGGTAATAAACCTTCGGTTTCCATAAAATTCGGGGAATTTCTTGACTAGCTGAGGACCTGTTAGTTTCTCAAGAAGGACTATGATCCATGGAGTTAGTTAGATACGTATTTTCCCTACTTTGATATTGCACAGTCCTGTATGATGTATTTTGCCGTAATATTATATTAAAGAATTTCTTGCAATTATTAGCCAGGATGTCATAGTCTGTATGAGAGCGAGGTTATGGGTGGGAATACTGAAGCATCGCAGCGATTCTTGGCAGGGGTGAGAAATATTTCTTTCCTCTAAAGCAGCACAGCAGCTAGTCTTGTAGAGGGAGCCGTATTTCGAGGTAAAGCGACCGGTGAGTGAAACTATATGCTATGTTCTAGCTAGTGTCGACGGTGTCAGTGGAGCTATGACTCTACTCCCCCATACGTTTCCATGGCGTTCAAAGTGAAAAATTTACTTCAGCCCTTACCTTTACGTTTATTGCAGATGTAAGTAAGTGTGCTCCATGTTAAATTGCAGCACAAGAATATCTTTGAGCAAACTCAGAAATAATTTGAGATGTGTTTTAGCAAGTACTTGCTGTATCAACATTTGTTCGAAATACATATGCTAGACAGAAGTGGTATCGATAATTTAGGCCATGCAACAATTCTTTCCAAAGACCCTTCTCTGATGCGAATTCATCAATATTACATCAGCTTCCTCTTAAACGTGGCTATATTAAAGCGACAACGTAAAGACCGAAAATAATGAAAAACGTCAGTCCTGTTTTTTACACAACATAATGAAAATCCGCTCTTTACTTTCGGACACTAAGGGTACGGACAGACGGGTCCCTCCCGCACGCGTTCGCTTTGTTAATTTATACAAAGAACGTCTGGGATGAAGTTTCGCAACCAGAACTCTTGTTACAGGTATGTTCGGAGGAATATGTGTCAGGTTTACAAGAACAGTGGTTTCAAAATCAAACCCCCCCCCCCCCCACGATGCTAGTATGAAAGCCCTTTAGTCATAATTCTGCAGCTTGTCGCTTATGAGCTAATGCGATTATTCACATGATTCAAGCTTCATGGTTTTGCATGTGTCTTAATATTGTGTTCTTTTCCTTATGATAATATTTTATTTCTGAATTGATTGTGCTGTGTGCTATCAGCGTTATTTAAAATGTCTTGACATCTATTAATTTGTGAATAAACAGTAAAGAAAATAACAATATTATTTAAAAATTCTGATTTAAATGCGATGTTAGAAACGCTGTGATAAGTGAAACTGAATGTGAGAGTGTGAATGCGCGATGTAGTTCGTACTAAACATATATGTTCTTAATGGATAAAATTTAATTAAATTTCATTTCATTTTTAATACAAATTAGGAGGTAATATCAGCACTATGATTAGCCTACAGACTTTTTGAAAAAATTATAAGGACGTTTGTATACATTACGGCTATGAGTAGGATCATATTCCAATACTTTCAGACCTGATTATATTTTAGGACAAAAATTGCCATACATTTATTATAGGGAGAGGTCAATTTGAACACGTTCCTGGATACTTTGACCAAATGATTAAAAAGTTGCTAAAATACCTACATGATAATAAGCATAAAGATGGTGACTAAACGTTGTCATTCGTTATGTGGGAGATACTGTTTCAAAGTTTTCGTGAACGAAAAACCAATGAAGTAAAGAAGACTAATACAAAAAATTTAGAAACATAATATTCATTTTAAAAACTTATTAATATTGAATTATGCAGAGGACATGCAGCCTTCGAATGTACCTTTAGCAGTTACAGGTATTCTTGCGCGTCCAATATATAGTTCCGGCTATTGCGTAACACCAGGCAAGTTATACATGTCCATTAATATGTCACAAGAATTGTAGAGCAACCTCAAACTTACTTGTGTTTAAACCTTACAAGAAAACCAGAAACACTTCTCTTATAGAACGAAGAATTTACAAGGACAGAGTTATATTAAATAAATTTACATTCCGTGATTAACATCCTATAAATTTACTAGTGATTAATTTTTCACATTACTCGTGACTAACCAAGAGAAAAATCTTCTGTTTTTAAAAATTCAGCATTTTCATGCAACTGATTCTTCAGCAGGAAGAAAGTATGGACCGTCAGTCACAAATAAATTTGTATCAGATTTATTGCTTGGTAAGTTGTGGTTGATGGTCTGTTTCTCCTTTCTGCTGTTCATATATCACAACGGGATGTCACCGATAAAGACAATTGATTTTTCTTTATCGGATTCTTAAAGAAACTTTGATTAATTTGTATTGTAGTGAGATAAAAGCTGACGTCGACAATACAGATAGTGTATTAAGGACATATTCAAAGAAATATGGCACTCGAAGATGGTCACTTTTTACTGGCACTGCTGCACTAAATCAATCCTCTTACTGGGTTAGCAGAGAGATATCTTCCAATATGTAGTGCACACAGTCATAATTCCTTCCGGATGGGAAATGGGGCTGATAATCTGACAAGGAGTATAGATTTTCTGCTGCATTTCTATGGCGTTAAATGTTAAAAGGAAAAAAGTCCGCTTCATTCAAAATGCTTTCCTCGTCATAACGTACTCAATTATCGTTTGATACTTATTTTGATCTGATATACATTTATCAGTTGGTGTACTCTATCAAACTAACCAGTAAAGATATATCTATGTATCGCAAAATACAGATAAAACCGAGGTTGCCACAAAAGATAATACAGTCGAACCCTGTTATAACGACATTGGTTTATGCAACACGTCGTTTATAGCGACAGACATTTTGTGGTACGAATTAATTCCTCACTGTTAACCAAAACATTATACTCCTTGGTTATAACTACACTCGTTTATAACGACACAAAGTATTCAGTCCTTTTCATGACGTTACAACCGGGTTCGAATATTTATTTTCATATTATGAATTCTGACTGAGAGGAACACAGATTACTTTGATATAAAATCACAGTACATCAAGAAATGCAGCATAATTATATCCATGGAGAAAAATATACTCTTTCATAACACCAGAATGGCTCCACTATGCAGCACCAGTTGAATACAGCTCAACCCCTTCTGACACTATTTATTTAACAATTTTATTCTTTTCCTCAACATCTGTGCTTTGACTTCCGGGATGCTCCCCACTCGTGTTACATTTTCTCGCCATCGTAATTATACTCAGATCCGTCATACATAATTTCTCTGTCGAGTACGTAGAGCTTCTCCTTCTTATTCGGGATGTTTCCTTCAAATTTCCATACGATCACCATCCATTCAGATGGAGGTTTTCTAATTTCTGCAATCTATCAACCCGGATCACGACCCCTTTATTCCATACAATATACAGTTCACTACCTTTTACTACTCCATTATTTGAAGCCTTATAAATCGAATTATTTCAAGCACCGTTGAATTGTTATCAATAAAGAACACAGTAATGTATATATAAAAATTAATCTCCCTATTTTTGTTTGAAAAGGACATTAATTACGAAGCACCTCCATAGACATATAGTTTTATACATCCTGCTATTACTTCCTCCCTTGGGTTCAAATAATCTTCTTGGCATATTTGTCTCAAAAACTTCAATATCACGCACCTATTCACATTCACAGCGCAATATATAAAATCGCAGAAGTTATTTTACTTTTTACCTTTTAGATAGTGGAGAAGAACACATATTATTCTGAAAGAATTCTTGCTAATCATTCGCTGAAGTATTTTCTGTTACCTTAAGTACTATCGCAGTTTGGTATTTCTAACATCTGTAAAGTTACTACGTCTTTTTAAGGATATAAGCCTATTATATATTCTTATATTAAACTATAGTTTCTTCTATATTTTTAAAAATAAGAAACAAATACACTTTGTCAATGTTTACTTCTAGATTAGCAGTCTTCCAACAGCTTAATGGACAGTTTTTCTCTTTGTATTTATGGTTGTGTTCAATAAATTATCATGATAAATATAAAGCAGATGTTTATGTTTCTATTCATATAGGATCTATCATAATTTTCTAGGCTCCTTGCTCTGGAATACTCTAAAGCAAAGTTGAAAACATTTGAAACTAAAGCATAACTAATTCCGTCCCTTCTGACTGGGACGTACAACAGACAAAGTATTTCCTGCGTATAATTTTCTGTAAGCCCAAGTACATCATGTCTTGAGAGTATCAAATTAACTGAGAATATGTAATACTTAGCCCTAAAACAAATCGTGCTTCCTGGAAGTACGTAAATACCAAATAACATCCAAAACTTCGAGTATCTTTAAACAAATACAGCACACCGAAAAGTCAAAAAGATTTCAGCTGTTGTTTTGTTATTTTTGAATTACCTGTGGGGAGAATTACACCCCATTGCTCTATTTCAATTAAGTCTAATTAATGTTACTGCTATATGTATAATTGGCCAAGTAACAACGTATCCCATTTCATGAACGAATTATTTTCGAGTGATTGAGTTCAGTGCATGCTGTGTGTTACAGTACAAGCAGGCTAATGTTAAACACGCTGTCTCCCTACCGAATGCAACGCCTGGTCCTTGTGGAAAGGTATTTTGTGCCTATGTAAAAAACCCCCTGTGAAATGTTTTGAATTAATTTCCGATCGACTAAATTTTATGGCCACTTTGACCTGTTAAATACGACCATTCATAAGCCTGTTTAATCCCTGCGCTGAAAATCGAAGGAAATTGTATCGCATTAACAACAGAACGTGTTAGGGTGAAACACAATAACTTCAATCACTTTTATGGGAAATTTTGACATGTTTATATTTTCAGATTGCACTTAGAATTTAGTAGGCATCTAGTCAGTGAAGAGACATTTTAGCTATACTCTTTAAGTTAGAAACCTACGGCCTCACGGTTTCAGTCTTTATTTTACTTCGGTCTAAAGTATTAAGAAGAGATTGAATTTGGAGAATTATTTTTATATAATTTGGTTTGTAACGTTTGCCTTCCCGTCAGCTATAACGGAACGTCAAAGAAAGATATAAAAAACTATAATCCTAACATCTTCTTTCGCAAATCTTTTAAGTTTTGTTTTCCACATTAAAGAAAGAGACTGAAGACATTCGAGAACCGGTTGCTGAAGACAATAATTAAACATAAAAATGGAGAGATAAAAAGATATTGGAATTCATTATATTGTAAGTAGCTTTATTATCGTTACTCCTTGACAGATATAATTTGGGAGAATAAATGAAGGAAATGGGTTGAGTGGAACATGTGGCATGCATGGGAGAGAAGACGTTTTCGTGGGGAAACCAGAAAAAGACCACCTAGAAGATCTAGGCTAATTATAGTGTAGTGTTAAAATGTATCTTAAAACAATAGAATGGCAGGTCGTGAACTGAATTTATCTGAATCCGTAAAGAGAGGAGTGGCAAGAGCTTTTTAATTTTTTAACAAATTCATAATTGACAAGCCCCTTTTATTAGGTTTCATGGTCCAGGCTTTAACTACGCTGTTTATTATTAATAATACTGATACTAATATTGATACTAACAACATTGATGATTATTACATAATTGCATTGGGAAAATATGTGTTGCCATGGAAGAACCTTAGTGACATGTAACAGATGTTCATGAATCTTTTTCTTTGGGGGGAGGGGGGATATATGCAACATCCTAACTTTTGGTTCTGTGAAATGGCGCAAAGTTCACTTTCACGTCACACCATGACGTGATGTGTATCTCTGAACCTAACCTTTTAACTTGACTACGATGGACCTCAAACACAGTTTACCCTAGAGACTAACCACAGAGTAGAAGCAATCAACAGTCATTGGTCGAGAGACAGGAGTAAGGAAGAAACGGCTTTAATCTGAGCGAGTTATCTCAGTTAGAAATCTACTGGGACGGGCTACATGACTTCAGTTCCCGACCGAAGTAATTTAATGTGATGTGATGCTTGGGTATCAATCCCAAGAGAATAATACCAGCAAGAGTTTAATTTCATGAAATAATTTAAAGGGGGCGCGTGTTTCTAAGCGGTCGTGATTTACATGTTAATCCTGCAGTCTCTTGTGGATCTTATAGTGCATACAGCAAGCTGGATACTGCTGTCATGAATATAAATTTGTTATGTATTTTCCTTTTCTGATTATTCTATTACTGGGTTTAACATTTTTGCAATGTCTGATTTGCTTGAATAATAATTTGTTAAATGACCTATTATGAAAACATAATTGCATATACTCGTAAAAAGCTAGTTAACAAGCGGAAAAACAAATTTGGTGCAGAGAAAGCATTAAAATATTTATGTTTTACAGTAATTTATTTTATATCTTCTATTTCAACATTCACAATTGAAAGAAATATTACTTAAACTCAGATACGTAAACAAAATGGTCCGATTTCCAGCAGGGAGAAATTTTTATCTATTCTCCAAATTATCTACACTGTCTCTGTAGCTCATCCAGCCTGATACGCAATGGGTACTGGAGGACCTTTCCCCGGAATAAAGCAAAAGAGGCGTCAAGTTGACCACTTATCACTGTCTACTATCGAGGTGAAGAATGAGTTCAACTGTACCTCCATCCCACCAAACGCCTTCACATCATGCACAGGAACGACTTATTATACTTCTTTAAGGATGAAGTGACTATGAAAGTAATGTTCCGTGAAAGTTATCACACTTGATTTCCCTCAGGTCACACATTATAAAATGAAGTTCTTAAAGGACGTAAAATAAATAATAATAATAATAATAATAATAATAATAATAATAATAATAAAATTTTATAATATATTTACCCATTCTGTTGTTAATGTCCAGCAGGACAAATTCTTAGTGCATTACATTTATTTATCATGCTCTTAAAGTTTCACTCCATCAAAACGCTTGATTTTTAAAATGTAAAAACATTTGATGCACATTTTTAGCTTAGGATAATTTTGTCTCAACATAAATATAATTCACATATCTAGCTTTAATATTTTGATGGTGACTGGCATCAAAACCAGATAACAAGATAATACCTAACAAGGTTTTTAAGTTTGTACACTTCAACCACAAATTACCACTGTGAAGTTTATTACGTGTCGCCTTAAAGAGTTAGTAGCAGAAAGGTTGGATATTAACTAGGATCGTGAAGTTGGAACCACGTTTGAATATGTAACGTTTATAAAATGTTTGAAAGTATGTAAGGTGATAAGGAAATAGGACACGCAGGCTCATAAATACACATGCAGTATGATATCATAAGCATATTTTGCTTTGGAAAAACAAATACAGTGGGATTTAAAAAGTGGCATTTTTTGAATAATGGAAGTTAGACGTGTTTTACATCAATCATTTATTTCTTTAAAATAACATGATATCCACACGTTGACAAATGGTATCCATTTGCAAACTTCGAGAACGAATCGCCTTGATGTTGCTCGAATCAAAATCACTGTCTTAGTATAACGCAACGCCTTACAATAGCTAGCGAGTGACTGCTGTAATGTATAAAACACAAAATTTTCAGCGGCCTGTCTTCTACTTCCAGAAATAAATTCGTACTAACATCATAGCCATGTAGAAAGATGAAACCGTGCAGTCAGAGAGTGTGCAGCGTGTGCAACAGGCATTCTATATATGGGTACAAATAAAATATAGATAAATTAAAACTTCAAGCAAGTTATATGCAACTAATAGTCATGAAATGCTGATTCCGATGGCCGTGTGGTCTAAGACGTCTGGGGCCGCTTGACTGATGAGATCGTGGTTTCGAATCCTGCTGAGCGAAAGATGGATCTTTGTCCCTCACGTTCGTTATGTATTTTTATTTAATTTATCGAAGGGCCCCGCAGCAGATGCTACTGACGCATCACAGCCGTGAAGGCTTATTGTGCAACCCTGTGTGATGAAGATAATGAACTTTTATCTGCTTTTCATTTTAATGGAGCACCGGTGGAATGAAATTGACAGGGAAAAACCGAAGTACTCGGGAAAAAACCTGTCCCAGTGCCACTTTGTTCACCACAAATCCCACATGGACCGACCCGGGATCGAACCCGGGACTCCGCGGTGGGAGGTCGGCGAGTAACCGCCTGATCCATGGCACGGCTCTGTGTGTTGTGTAGGTAGCGGCCACTATGACGAGCTGATCACTTGCTCAGAGAAGGCCTACCGGGTGTTTGTGTGTATGTGTGTGATCTAGAAGATTCAACAACGAGGCGGCATAGGCCCCAGTTGCGGTGTTGCTCTAGAGAAAAGAGGAAAAAACGGTCTTAAAACATTTGTTGCAGTAATCAGTAATAGAGTCTGAATTACTGGCATCGGCGTAACATAATCCAAGGTCAATTTTTACACTTTCCTTGCCTACACGAATTGTAAAGACACGCACTCCTGTAGTGTGTTTATACAGAATGCACTCTATAGTTTTTAGAACGTGGACCTCAATCAAATACGTGTATTATTTCGGGACGAACTTAGTATTGAAGTCGATAAAGATACATTTATTTCCTTTTCTTAAAAGAAGCAAAATTATGGTATTTTTATTTAAAAAATACTTGCTGAGACACTGTCATATAATTTGTACCTTCTCATTTTAATCCCTTGAAGGAAAATACCCGAGAACAGCTGCTCCTTCAGATACTTCATTACTTCTGAAAGTGACGCAGCAACAGCAGAATTTAATTTAGTGGTAATCTGCGTCGTAATAATTGTAATTGTGGCGAGATAGAAGATGCTCTTGAAATTTATCGGGTCAAGGATACCCCAGTTTATAATCTCGTAGCAAAGTACTGCTCTTCCTTGTTAAATTTAACTCCTTTACATCGAATGGATATGAGCTCAAGCCTCAGACTTGTCGCTGGTTTCCGACTTAACATAAAGAGTGTGATCACGTGAACGGAGCGGGTTTTGCGACCATCATAGGTGACTTGAAATCTCACCTCAAACACCATGTAGCTTAGTTTGGTTTGCAGTTTGTAGTTTAGTTTGGTATTGATGAAAAATAATTTGGATTTCTGTTTTTATTGTGTGAAGTAATTGGAAAGCTGGATGATAGATTTGTTTAGTTTTTAAATTTGAATTTGAATATTAACCATGTGATTTGTTGTTCATATACTCATTTTTGCGGTTTCTCTGGTGCCTGTAAATATATGGGTCGAAGACGCAATCTCTAACCTATATTCGTGTTTCGCTTTTCCCCTAATTTGCTTTTAAGCTCCAAAATATATTATTAATGAATTTATTAAAAGCTTTCCGCTGTATGTCTTGACTGGTTTCGGATACGGGCGGTCAAAGACGTAAGTTTCAGTGAAGTAATTTAACGTACTTCGTACAAGAACACATAATATTGGTCGTGAATCCAAGCACTGCATTATTACTGCTTCTTATTACATCCGTATAATTAGAACTTTGCCGTGAATGTAAGGTAAAGTAATCCGTCTCTTACCTCAGGCTGATATTAGCTGCTCTCTAACATCTGGCACCGCATCCTGATTTCTCGGATACTCCTGACCAGGCATAACTTCACATCCTTGATCTTGATGCTGGGAGATTCGTCTCTCTGACCTGGCTCTTGGCTGGTCATAGAATAAGGATAAGTTGAGTCACAGTTGTTTCTGTGCTTAATTAAACTCTGCTTCTGAAGTACTTAGGAGATTGGAGGTATAACTCCGTATATTTTTAAATTGACATCTGAAAGAATGCATGAGGATCCCCGATGTTGTTTTCATTTTGCGTGATTTCAGGCTTCCGCCGCAGTGTAGATGCGGTCTTCCCTCTTTCGGGTTGTTACTAACTACCAATCAACGCTTCGTAACATCCAAGAATGTCGAAGACCTTGATTTCGTTAATTGTTCTGTTCCCCTACCGATTATATTACTTATAACATCATTTCTTTCCACATATGTATTATTATTAGCATATTAACATAGTAATCTTTAACTTACACTTTCATATTTCATAGGACTTTCAAATCCTCTATCCTTGCACTTTATTTCTAATTTTTTTTTTTTTGGAGAATAGTACGTGCGCAAATCGCCGTCAATTACTCGGATGCCGGGAAAGGATATTGAAATATATTATGCACTTTTGCGAGAACTGAGACCTCGTATGCTACGGGTCACATTTCACTGAGCACAAATTATTTATTACACCATTACGAAAGTTTCTTTTACTTTATCCTAAAGAATAATCTACAATACAAGTCATAAATATTTCTTGTACACCAAATGGTAAAATGCGATACACCGAAGTTATAAAATGAATATATATCTTTATACACACCACCTGTTGAATTTAGTTCACTGGCTCTTTAAAGGTGTTAGCTAGTGTTTTTAATGCACATGAAAATATTTTCCGGAACTCGTGAAATTCGGGCCACCGGTGTAGTATTCTCAACAATTTTATGCAACAAACATTTATTATCATTGAAGTGGATGGAATGGGGGATGGATGAATGTGTGAGTAAATTAATGAATTAATAAATGAAATACCTAATTTGAGTCAGCACAACCTTGTAGCTGAAAATGGAATATCAACAAATATAAACTTATGCTTAGGAGTGTAAGCCCTTCTTATAAAACCGAGTCTTAAAAAATTTCTTTTTATTAGATTAATATTTGTTCCTAACTGTTCCTTCCTTCAAGACTCCCGACTGATATTCTGCACACACTTCCCATCTCGCCACCAGTTCGTCTCATCTTCCTTTACTTTATCATCTTAATAATTCATAACAACAAACAAAAAAAATATGAATTTCTTCTCAATGCAATATTCTCATTCCTTTTGTCACTTCATCTCTCTCATTTGCCTGAGCACATTTGCTTATTGTGACCTTGGATTCATAACGTTATGTCGACTTTAAGATTGATAAGCCACGACACACGTTAAAACAAAAATATTAACTTAATAAATTTAAATATTGCAGTTAAGAGAAGACCTAAATGCACCTCTGTTTGCACATTTTAAACAGTAATTTATGACGAAAGCATTTAAGAAAATAGTCACATAGCTAAGTAAGATAGACCAAGTGCTGTATGTTTCTATCATTTTACTTCATTTTACTCAGTCATCAGTTTAAACAATTTAGCACTAGCTGACATGCGTTGTGGTAACGGTGAGTGATGTGGAGAGATAATTTTGAACCGACTAAAATTAAAAGTAAATACATGTTTACATCAAAAACCAAGAACCAACTAGATGCACAATCACTATTAAAAACTTTAATGTAATACTACTATTAAAGTTTTAATAGTGATTGTGCATCTAGTTGGTTCTTGGTTTTTGATATATACGAGATGCACGGTGAAAACAATATTAAATACATGTTTACATATCTAAATTGTGATTTTTATTATCATCACAAAAATTCAAATACACATACATATTACTGTCAATTTTATTTAAAATTTTAAGTGGTCACTGGCAAAGCAGTGCACATTCCGGGTTTGATATCCTCTAGAAGCATAATATATTTTCTTTTTTGCTTTATTCGTAAAGGCTCTTGTGACCATCAAGCTGCCTTTTAAATGGGTAAACTACATACTGTTGAAGAGAGCAAAATTTTAGATATGATCACTTACCGAAATTTAATAAATCTCCTTGAGGCCATCTGCAGTATTAATATAATTGGAAGTAGGCACTCATTAAGTTTTGTCCTTTGTCTTTCATTTCGAATTTTCTCGATATGGTGGTTAGAAAGACAGCAGAATTGACCAGGCTTAAGTCTGATCTGCAGGATGTTTGTCGCAGCTCTGTCACTACAGTGCTCCGTAGTTAAGGAATTGAGCACCATATGCTTACTATAGCACACAGACAGCTGCTAATGCCTTTCAATCATAACTGTCTAACTGCAACAGACAGATGCCACAGTATAACCTGTCACCTACTTACCCCTACAGTATACTGAATGACAAATTGCACATTTTCAGATAATGTCAGGTTAGAATAAATAATACCAAACTAAAAGATTTTAGAGTTGTGAATATATTTCAGTTTCGTCGTAATGAAGACATCCCGATGCATTGTAATGGAATGTCCCGTATTAGATTATACTTGCTGATCCAGATTCTGACATCAGCTAGTAAAAATAAAAAATAAAAAATTCTGATTTTAACGTTAACTTATTTTTCGAATTTCATTAGTACAGAATTATGTGAGAAATGTAGCCAACATTATCGAAATAAACAACTGTTCATAAAGATTCCTTTTAGCAAATATCCTACAAGAAATCAACATTTAGAAGTATTCTATAAGCCTCCTTCTTCTTGTAGTTTGGTTATTGTGCTGTTTATGTCTCTAGTATTACTCTCTACTGATGCACATTATGTGAAAGTATATGCAACATAAACACGAAACCAACACTCACGAAAATTGGAATGGCTTACACCTTGTTGCCACTGCTGCCATTGCTGGTGCTGCTGCTTCTACTGATTATAATGATAATGACGACGCAAAGTATGTTAGCTGGGTAGCTCAGTCGGTATAATGATTAGAATACAGGCTGTACGACCACAAAATTGGAATTCGATACCCAGCGGATGGGGGTGTTGTCTTGTTCACTGCGTCCATATTGGCGCTGAGGCCCATATAGCCTCCTGTCCAATGGGTACTACTGGCTCTTTCATAGAGGGTAAAGCTCTCGGGGCGTGCAGCTAATCGATCCTTCCATCGAGTGCTAAATGTTAGGGAAGGCTCACGATTACATCTTTCCTGTCGTGGTGCTTAATTAATTAAGCACATAGCACATTCACCTACGCAAAGTAAATATATGGGTTGAGAGGGTGGCAAGGTAATTCTTGGAACTGTAAGCTGTGGCGCAGACGTGATTCCTACAACACGTTTCGAATGCAGGGATAACTCCTTGCATATAGCGTCCTGGCAGATAAGGAGCACAGGCGCCTAGATTTTCTGAACTACATAATATATACCCTAGAAGCAGCAATTAAGAAAATTTTGGCATTATCTTTATATCTGTGATGGAAGTAGATGTTGGAAAGAGCATAGATCATTTATTAGGAAGCCTGAGGGAGGAATTCATTTAGGGAGACCAATACCTGTATGAGTGACTAATATTACATTGAGTGTAAAAAGTGAGTGGTCTAGATATTACTGGAATAGAATAGGATCTAGTAGTGTGTTCTGAAAATGACAGTGATACTTCAGTTTGCACAAACGACGGTTAATATTTTGAACAACCGAAAGACTATGAGTTACTCAAAGACCGTGCATTATATTAAATGTGTTTTATATAATGTTATAATTATAATTATATAATCACTTACAAAATAGGATACTACACGTATTACAAATTCTTATTTATATTTCTTCTATTCATTTGCAAGGCAACTGCTTATAAACTGCTGGGATTATGCAGCTCTTATATTACGCCACATATTCACACATCTGTGAAGCTCCAAGATTCAACTGTAGAAACCAACAAATAGCGTATATATTAGTGATCTAAACGTGCAAACCAATCACTGAATTGAAGAAATTAGTATGTTGAAAATAGATACGGACAGCTTTAACGCTTGTGGTAAGTGGATTTATTAGAAATCAATAAAATGGTTTAGACAAAGTGTTCTGTAAAGGCTAAAGATACAAGCTACGCCTTAGTTTCAAGAGATCTGAGTGACGGTAATTGATAGATTTCTTGCTGGACCGTTAGCACTTCGTAGTAACCAATCGCCTTTACTCGACACACAATTGATGCTGCAACGGCTAAAACTAGATTAATATCCCCACGCGGGCAGTTGCGCGAGCACTTTAAAGTGGATCGTTACATTTCGTCAGTCTTCTGTAAAACTGTTTCTTTCCAGTTCTTTAAACAAAACCCACTAACCTGTGAGAGAAGTGCTGTCCCTAAATATGTCATTTGTAATTATATTTTCAGTGCGTAAGGAGGCATATTGATTTTGCTTTTTTGCTGATACACCTGTTACTGAGGAAGTTAACTGTATGTCAAGTAGGGTGAAATGGGCGTTGTATGTAACACGCATAGAAGAGATAAAATGTGCATAATCTTAGTCTGAAATATTGAAGAGAAGAGAAATCTTGGAAGACTTGAACATATTAGTGTCTTAAACAAAATGTGACTTCGTGGAAATCATTCTCGTAAACACAGAAATCAAATTTAGCAGTTACATAAAAGACGGGGAATTCCTTGAAAACCTGAGCGAATGTTACTTTCTGAAGAGGAAGATACTTCTGTCAGGTGAGATACGCTATCAGCTGCAACGATGTAACACAACAAAGGATTAATCTTCAATCATTTCTGGTTAAATATTCAAATTTGCTATCAAAATTACTAAATTTCATCAAGTATATTTTGTGTGTAAAGTACTCACTTTTTCTATGAGTAGTTTTCTTGGGGCGCTACTGCTCGCCATAGAGCGGACGACAACAATTGTTCCATTGTGACTGATGACACCGTCCGCCATGCTGTGCTCAATTTGGCGTTAAAGATTCTCTGTATGAGCTGTAAGTGTAAACGTTCGTATAACACATTTTTATATAAATAATTATGTTGAAGGGATAATCTTTCATGATGAAGCTATCTCGGTCTATCTCATGTGTTATCAGCTCATGTGGTAACTGGACTTGCATATTGATATGGTTGTTGAGAGTGGATGAAAACTTTCTTTGTCGAATTTATATTCTGTCATTGGCATATTCATACTGACAAAATGAACAGCCAATTTATTCACAGTCATATTTCCGGAAATCAATAAGAGTGGAAATGAATACTCTAATTTATAATGGGTTTGCGGTAACCAGTTTCCATATTGAAAAGCTGATAATCGCTTAAGTCCTAAACATATTCTTCCACAATGTAGCGAATTTAAAATTTTATTATCATGTTCCAAAGAACAAGCTACAGAAAGCCGCGGGATAGTGCTTGGTATTCGATAGGTCCAAGTTTCAAACCACAGCTTATAAACCGGCCACTTTGGTTAATGTTCGTAATTTTCTTCAGTCTGTCAAGGCAAATGTCGTAAAAGTATTTTGGGCGAAAATAATTTACTTGCACGACTGAACGGAAATTTACTACATTCCCGTCTGTGTAGTTGCAAGTTGAGCAGTCAAGAACATAACACTCTTCCTGTTTCCTACCGGCACCCTGTTTAAACCTTTAACGCCTAATGGTAGAAATATATACCGCCACCATTAAAAATAAAACTCTAAATTTTGTCAAAACTCTGTATTTACATATTCTATATGACTCATAATTTCAATAGAAATGCAATGTTTTATCCCTATGCAAGCCCAATCTATTGACGTCTCTAAATGGAAAACGCTTTGCTTTTTGTGAGGTACAATCTGAATATTCATGTAAATTAGTTACTTTTACCCTTCAAATAGTTACATTCATTCGCAAGACGTCTCTGACTAGCTGGCACACCATACACAGATAAGTGCACCAAAAAAAAAAATTACCAAGATATTTGTGAACGCGAAAGGCGAAAATTTTACTATATTCGGAATTATCTCACATCATCGCTAATCGCATCGCACGGAAGCGCAGGGTTTCGCGGAACACAGTTTGAGAAACACTGTCGGAACGTAACATGCTAATTCAGGGTATGACAGACTAACAAACGCCAAACTTTTAAAAAAGATCCTTTACAGCAAAAAAAAAACATCATTTCGCAATTTTAATTTGTAGAGCGGTGAAGCCTTCAGAGACATGCCAAGCCTCACACTCAAACGCCCTCAACCGCCATGCGCAGTGTCACATGCACGAACGTAGTGTACCACCTTAACGCCCACATAGACACAGTATGAACAAACAGCGACGTAGCAACCAGTGCGTGCAAACATAGAGACATAGACGCAGAGCACACAACAGCTTATTGAGAGAGAGAGAGAGAGACCGAGAGGCATCTAGACGCACACACAGGTAGTGTTAGTGGGCAGAGATTACAATGTCAATTCTCTGGTTTCGAAGGGTTGTATACAGGTAGGAAATAGGGCGAACATAATCTCAGGTCAGGGTAATAACAGAGTAGATGAGCTTCCACCTTGGTAGCAATTAGATGATCAGATTGCGCTGCAAGTAGCTACAGGTTGGAGTGGCTTGAGTAGATTAAATACCATCCTTTGTAGTTAAGAAATTACCATAAATTTCAGTGTAAAGTGTGAAAGAGTTTTACAGTTCTTTAGTGTTTTATGTTGGTTTGAAAACAAGAAGCTTCCTGTCATCTCGTCCAATATTAAAACGTATGTTATACAGAGTGGACCAAATCTCAATTACCGGTTTAGTAGATTAAAATATTTTGGATATTTCTTTTTTGCTTATTGAATTTACAAAACTGGTAACTTCGTGGTAATCTAGTAACTTAATTAAAAGAACGCGTGCATAACATAATAATTTCCACATCTTAGTCTTTATAAACTTGCCCGGCTAAATAATCATTCAGGGACATTAAAGAAATTAAAGCCCTTTCTTTTAAAGTTATGCACTAAAGTAAACTAGGCACTGAGTCATGTCTGTCTGCTAACAATGTTCAAAATTTGGAAATACGAGTCTTTTTCAAATTATGTGTT
The DNA here is from genome assembly GCA_021186555.1 of Reticulitermes speratus. Lineage (NCBI taxonomy): Eukaryota > Metazoa > Arthropoda > Insecta > Blattodea > Rhinotermitidae > Reticulitermes > Reticulitermes speratus. Next base: position 11,487,938 of record JAJKFL010000014.1, read on the forward strand.
TTATCTACCGAAATGTGTGGGTTTATTTTACAAGACAATATTGTCCCTGTAACTCTGAAGTATCTAATATGTTTAATATAAACAATGTTTTACTAAAGGGGTAACAAAAATTATATTTGCTTTGTCAGTTCGCTCAAATTGAATATTTACTTCTATGGCTATATGTTTCAGTCAAGTTGATCCCTCTACGTGCTGCCTCGTGTAGCGTAGAGAGACTAAACAAATTTAGTATTTGAAAGATTTCTCTAAGTTCTGTTGGACACAAACCACAAGCAGGCCAAACTGTGAAGGCTTGAAGATAGGATTTTTTGTCTTCCCTCTCAACTACATGGTACAAACCTTATAATTGTGGTAAAGATTAACTGTAACTATATACCAATTTCGTAGTATGCTATATCGTCCTTACAAACACCAAAATGTAAGGTGAGGACAGGTAGTGAAGAAAAATGTGATCAGAAGAATGGGTATGCATAGACACATTTTACTAAATTCAAGGGGCAGAGTCCATCTTGTGTAAATAATTAATTCTCAGGTAATTAAGATATTCCACAATCCGATGGTTTATGACTGTGTTCAAAAGAGCCCGTCACTTATATTTTTCTGAACTGGTTGAATCCAATTCAGATCATTCCATCCCGTTCCCTTAAGATGCATTATAATATATTCCCATCCATGGTTAGGTCTACGAAATAGCCCTTTCCTTCAGTTTTCCCATAATAATCATGCACGCATCTCTCTTCTCCCACACACATGCAATATTATCCTCCTACCTTATTATTTCGATTTTATCACCGTAATAATATTTGGTGCGAAATGAAATATACGAAGCTCCTCATTAAGCAATTTTCTCCAGCTTCCTCTTCCTCTTTTCCTCTTAGTCCCAAATATCTTTATCAGTACCCTATTCTCAAAAGACCTCAGCCACTGTCATTCCCTTAATTTGATAGAACAGTTTTCACACCAATATAAGACAACAGGCAAAATTATATTTCTTTATACTTTCATCTTTACTTTAATTAATATTCTTTGTTTTTCTTTGTCTTTTTATTTATTTTCAGTTCGGCATTATCTATTCGAAATTTTGGTTTGTGGAGGGTAAGTTTGAATTAGTTTATCAGTTTAATATTTTCTATGTAGATGGTGGTTGTGGTCTAATTATATGAAGGTAAAGGTAAAGTTCACACTAGAACAGGCCATGAAGGCCAAGAGGGGGAGTAGAGGTATGGCTCTACTCTTTCTTTAACCTCGGCGCTAGATGGGGGTGGGTGGTCAACCCCACGCTCCGGCCGCTTTACCCCCGAGAAAGAGACCCGGTACCCATTGTACAGGAGGCTGGGTGGGCCCCAGGGCCTGTCTGGATGGGTATGGTAAATCTCGCCCCCATCGGGATTCGATCCCCGGACCCTCCAGCCCGTAACGATTCGCTATACCGACTACGCTATTCCGGCCCACTCTAATTATATACAGGTAGTATTAGTGCCTACATGTTAAGGACTGCAAGCCCTATGCAGGTTGTTTAGGTTATGTCCTCCATGACCTGCACATAATGATCATCAATGGAAGCGATAGTCGGAACTGTTTATTGGCCGACAGTTTCATTTACGGTGGCAGATGATAATGAGCTCTCATGTACCAGCAGTTGTGTAGCATGCTTGTCACAAAGAATTCCACTATGAACAGCACAGGGTTCTGATCTTGGTAGTTTGCCCTTTGGGAGCTTCTCAGAACAGCCAATAATATGGCGCAATTGACCCTTACAGCTGCTTAAATACGTCAGCACAGTATCTAAAAGGCAGTATATATAATCCTCTCTGTAAGTATGTAATTTGTTCCATACATTTTCCGCACAGCTAGTGGCTAAGTGTTGGAACATAATACTTATAGAGAAACTTATTTTTCTATAAGCCACGCTTATTTACAAAGCATTTATTGTGAACACAAATCGGAAGGTACAATGCCTTTTCTTATGCAGATTATATGCATCTTCCCACACACACACTTCTTGAACCTACTGTACTTTTTCTATCCTCCTCTGAGAAAATCTTGCAGTCAGCTTTTCTAAACTGACAGGAAATTATTACGGCGTGCCTTGATTATCGCTGTGGTTATGCGCGAACAGAACTTGTAAGTGCTTGGATGAAATTTACATCACTAAAGAAATTCTCTGATAAATGGATATTGAAATGTGTACAGTGAGAGACAGAGAGAAGGAGAAAGGAGAAGAGGGAACATGTATGTGGAAGGTGGGGGGCTGTGGATGCTGATGTGGATGCTGCTGTGCCTTGTACCAAAGCTACTGAAGTTCCACTTATGAATTCAACATGTGATGTGAGGCTGAATTGTGTGTTGATTAATTTATTGACGTGCTTTAATGCACAGGTGTAGTAATATAGTTTTATTATTATTATTATTATTATTATTAATCACTTCTACTGATGCAAAAAAGCTTGAGCGCATTCAAAGGAAGTTTGTAGCTTTATGTTATAATCGATTCCTTTCCCGAGATAGCAATGGTTATAGTTATGCTAATGCTCTTCAAGTACTTAATTTACGTCTTTACATGACAGAAGACATCAACTTGATGCAATTTTTGTCATTAATGCTTTATGAGGTTCTAAATCCTGTCCATTTACTTTGGACATTATTGGTCTACGAGTTCCTACTCGGAACCTCCGAGACTTTTCTTTGTTTCATGTTAGCTCATATTATAAAAATTGTCCCTCCGGCAGGTGTGTAATTGCGGCAAATTCTATTTGTAATCATATGGATGTTTTAGAAGGGAATTTGTTACACTTAGTCAGATGTAATAATTTATTACATTATTTTAAGGTGTTCCTATTAATTATCTAAGCAAGTTATTGTTTGTTTATTTATTTGTTTTGGTTGTGTTTGTTTTATTTTTGTTTTGTATATTGTCCGTTGTTATTTGTGTTTGTATGTTGTGCTGTTTGTGTAATTGGCCTTCTGGCTGTTGATTCGGCACATTAATAAACCAGAAATGAATTGAATTATTGTGTGGTGGTGATGGTGGCGGTGACAGTGGCGTTGGCGGGATTTGTAATTGTGGTAGTTTTTAAAGGCGCGTCAGCTCTTTTCTTGTAACATATTTTTAATGTACCCACTTTAAAGTAGACAGTAGAGCATAGATTTCTTCTACGTAGTGAAATATGGATAGATTTTACACATATATCGTAAACACAATTTAGTCCACAACGTTACTTATGAAGTTGCGTAAATCAGAAATTGCAATACGCGCTGTAATAGAAGAGGGATCTAATTACATGCTTATGTCTCCTGAACAGAACGCAGGAAAAATCGTAACATAAAGATAGGTAACAAGTCCTTCAGAAGTGTGGTACAATTGAAATATCTGGGAATAAACCTAACAAATCTAAATTCCATTCCATTCCCTTGCACATGCAACTTTCATTTCTAAACTGCTTACATCTGATACAGGTTAAATTCACTTACGCTGTGAAGGGTCATGTCTATAGCGTCTACGAAAAGCTCGTTTCGCACTTGTCACTGAATTTATTTTAGGGAACTGAAAACTTGTTTTTCCTACTCCGAAAACAATTTTACATGCGCTTCCGTGGCGGATGGTAAGGAATTAATTTCCATCGAGAAATTAAAGATATTCTAGAATTTATCGCTTATTAAATAAGCAATGATAGTAACAGACAGGTATACAATTTCAAGAATATCTGGAAGTGTGTACACTCTTTTGAATTGCACTGTACAAGATGAAAAACATGAGATACAAATATCCAATTACGTAATACCGCCCACAGTCCTTTTGCTTTCTGTTGCATATATCTAGGTATTGTTCTATCACCCCCTCAATTTCTCTCAGGCTGTTTTCTGCTCTTGAAGTATAGATATCAAGTTTCAAAATCATACACAGAGAAGTAAAACTACTTTTTTTTCTCTATTTTAGTCTCTAACTATTTACAAAGGCATAATATATTACAAGTAAGGCTACGGTTACAGTGGATGCATAGTTTGACGTCCTTTCAGTAGGACGACTTTGAGCGATACCAGTCGAGAGAAGGACATGGTTACACTATAGGCGATATCCTTGTCACATTTAATACACTCTCGTAACCGGGATAGATGACTACACGTTCTTTGTTGGGAAATAATAATTTTTTGTTTTTTCTCGTGCAGTGAGGCAGAGAACACTGGTTAAACCAAAGTTATATAATGAAAGATGTTAAAGGAAGTACGTATTATGTAAAAATTGCTACTCAACTGCCACATCCAGTTCGATCCTACTTTAGTTCATAAATTTTTGAAATACCTTCGTTGTGGTAAAGTTCGTATGCAAACCCAGAAAGGTCTTCTTTTCTGCACACGGTTTACCAGTTTTTCGAAATCCATTGCAAAAATAGGAATGAACGACTGTACGAAATTTCGACTGAAAACCAAAGAAATTGTTTTCGTGATTTCAGGCTTCCGCCGCGGAGTAAATGAGATCTTCGTTCTTCTGGAATGTTACGCAGCTTAGATGAGTAGTTATTTACCGACGTTTCGGGACAACGTATCGGTCCCATCTTCAAGGGTAAATAAGTCAAAGAAGAAATTCTTTTTGGACTGCTTGACCCTTGAAAATGGGACTGAGAAGTTGTCCCGAAAGGTCAGTAACTAACTACAAATCTGCGCTGAGTAATATGCCAGAAGAGCAAAGATCTCGGGTTTGATATCGTCTGACTAGTCCGAAGAATCGTTAGAGATTGACACGAGCATGTTCCTTATGTGTACTGTAACCACAAATGCAAGTTTTAGACTCCTTTTTTTTTAATGCGACGACGTCGGATTTCCAACAAGGTTGTTTGCGTGTAAAGTTGTCAAAGTATGTTTCATTGTAACCGCAGCCTAAAACACTGGGATTTGAAAGATAATAAGCCCTTTCCGCATTTGCTCTGTCATTGCAAACAGCACAAGTATGAAAACTATTCTTGTCGTACCCTGCAAAAACCACAGAAATTTCAAGCATCTCTGCGCGTACGTAACAAGTTCTTCAACAAGACGAGGGGCACAGGCTCCTGTATTTACTTCAAACTGTCGCCTTGAAAGCTACAATCCTCGCTATACACTGTACTACAGAGACATAACCCACACCTTCTGACAAGATTTCCCCACGGACAGTAGTCTGCATTGGCGGGGGCCTACTGCCAATAGCGGTGTGATAGGCCTCTCAGCCACTTGTATCACAACACTGCTTAGAACGATATACTCCTCCGAACGTTGGGGCAGTCACATACCACTTAAAATTGTTATTTCGTTTTTCATTCTCTTACTTTAGGGACAAACACACATATTTAGAAAAGAAACTAAGAAGCATAGACATAACACAACAACTAACTAACTCCATAGGATAGAATAGAAGGTTGAGTGAACTTCAAAGCCTGCCTGGACGGTTGTGGAGAGGACATACATGTGGAACAGTTGGTCGATGTTTGATCTGTGAAGCTCAAGCGTCATAAGAGGTGGAGCAATGGTAATCACTGCATTGTAGCATTCAGCGGGTTTGTCCGTGTGGTGCTGATGTTGAGAATATTGTACAGATTCGATGAAAATCACTTTGAGAATAAAACATTTAGCAATGTGTAGGTGTGTTCGTTATTTAACGACGCTGACAGTTGCTGAGATTATATCACGTCGGTGATATATGAGTGAATACGGAGCATTGGTAGAGTAACGCGTAACTAACTAACTAACTAAATAAATGAATAACTAACTCTATGGAGCAGAGTCCTTCTTGAGAAGCTAACAAGTCCTCAGCTAGTCAAGAAATTCTCTTTGTGATCCATTTCGTAACATGGTAATTTTTTACGGTGAGGATTTGTTAGCACCTCGCCCAACCCCCAAGCTGGAGGACCACCCCTTGTCGGATATCCACGACTGCTTATTCAATGTATTCGCATCTACCCTTCATATCCGGAGGCCGTTCCTCCATCCGCAACCTGAGGACGCGCCATTCCGTGGTGACAGGGACCCACTTAACACAATAAGTAAGAAAAACGCTCTGCATCCAGATAGGAGTAGTTATGAAATTACTTTAAAAGGCCAAATTTTAATAATATTGTTAACACTGGAATACTGCGTACAATAGATCAGAATCACTTTGAAAGTTTTGAAGTGTGACGCTGGAGAAAACAGGAGAAGATCAGTTGGATCGATCGTGTGAATAATGAAGAATTATCACATTGAGTCAAGAAACAAAGGACTTCATACCTACAGCGAAACGAAAGAAAGCTAACTAGATTAGTCACATCTTGCGTAGGAATTATCTCTACAATACGTTATTGAATCAAATTTAGAAGAAAGTGTAGAAGGAAAGATATGAAGGACTCCAAGACAAAGAAGACGAAAGGAGCTACTGGAGGACTTTAAGAAACGCAGAATGTACTGCAATATGAAATAGGAAGCACCAGATCGCGCTCCCTGGAGAACTCGCTTTGGTAGAGGCTGTGGACTTATCGCAAGACAGACTACACAGTGAATGAATATTGGCATGGTATTTGTGTCGTTTTATGACGCCACTGATAAAGGCTCTTTACACCCAAAGCGCGTATGTCGTAAATATCTGATACGGGGTGTTGAAGATGAAAGATTTGAGCTAGTGAATGTATTCTGTATATTTTTGCTTTATTTTGATTTTGTTTCGTAATGTGAAATATACTTGCATACACAGTGTTTAATCAAACAACCTGCACTGTATAGTCAACTTATGAGAAGGAATATGGATACCGTTAAAATATACTTACATAATATTTCGTGACACCAACGGTTGTGTGGGTCGTACGTTGAAAAATGACAATTTTCCAAGCCCTATTCAAATATGCTGTCAACATATTGCGAAATCTGCATCTACTTCAGGAACTTAAAGCTGTGTTTTTTGTTATACTAAATTAACATGACAAAGTTATGTAAGAGAGTTGACGTCTTTAAATATTAGTTCTACATTTCTTTGTATATTTTTGTACCAACTTCGCCTGAAGATGTTTTTTTATTGGCCGAAACATGTAGCAAAATTTGTAAAAATTTTGTAGTTTTGTAATAAAAGTAGTTGTACTTGGCTAAAATCTTTATGGATGTAATATATATATATATATTATATATATATATATGCAAGATTTCACAGGTTAATGATTTGCAACGCGCATGGGTTACAAATGGCAAAGGCTGAACAAAACATTTTTAAACCTTACGTTGTAATCCATGTAATATTACGTAGTGTGCTGTCCTGCTGGTGGACTTAGTCTTGTAGGCTAAGTAAGGACACGAATTTTTTGGTCTATATGAAGCCTTTAAGGAGGACGTGACGTGACGTTGATTTGGGCTGGGCTGCGGCTATATAGCATACTTGATTACACCCTTTTCGCAAATCGCACCTAACTTCCTGAGGAAAGGTCCTGGCTGTAGAGAAGTAAAATGTGCTAAAGAAGTTGGGATGATTTCTTTGGAGTCGAAAAAGAGTGGGAGCCTACGTTTCAGACTCAGATATATTGATATATTTATATAAATTTTATACTTACATATTTATTTATTTGTGCTTTGTTTTAAAAGAGGTCAGTAGCTCCGGTTATATAGCGTAGGATATTTGAATAGGCAGTGAAAAACAAACTGGATATGGAGCCATCATTGCCAAACTAAGGCATTTGTTTAGAGCAGCGGTCTCATCCTTTGGTCCTAGACCGTTTGAAAGTGGCCCTGAATCCTTTAATAACACACAACATTAGACACTGGATATATTAATATTTGTTTCAAAAACGCTTTGTTACACTGTACCAAATCACTCCTTTCTGAGTGGTCGCCGTTAAAAATGTTTGCGACCCTTGATCTAGAGGCACTGACGAAAGGCAGGAAGAATTGGGTCAAGGTAACCAAATGTTGAAACTTTCGGGCGGAATCTCTAGAATATGAAGGAGGGATGCTTGGAAGTACTGGTGGTGGTTGGGTTGGTGGTGGTTGGGTAGTGGTGGTAGTGGTGGAGGTGGTGATGGTGATGGTTGTGGTGGGGGTGGTGGTGGTTGTGGTGTGGTGGGGGTGGTGGTGGTAGTGGTGGAGGTGGTGATGGTGATGGTGATGGTTGTGGTGAAGGTGGTGGTGGTGGTGGTGGTGGTGGTGGTGTGGTGGGGGTGGTGGTGGTAGTGGTGGAGGTGTGTGATGGTGATGGTTGTGGTGGAGGTGGGGTGGTGGTTGTGGTGGGGTGGGTGGGAGTGGTGGGTGTGTGGTGGTTGTGGTGGGGTGGTGGTTGTGGTGGTGGTTGTGGTGGGGGTGGGTTGGTGTAGTGGTGGGGTGGTTGTGGTGGGGGGGGGTGGTGTGGTGTGGTTGTGGTGGAGGGTGGGGTGGTGGTGTGGTGTGTGGTGGGGTGGTGGTGGGTTGTGGTGGGGTTGGTGGGTGTGGTGGATGGTTGTGGTGGTGGTTGTGTTGGTGGGTGGTGGTGGTGATGGTGGTGGTGGGTGGGTGTGTGGTGGGTGGTGGGTGGGTGGGTGGGGATTGGGGGTGTGTGGTGTTTTGGTGGGGGTGGTGTGTGTGGGTGGTGTGGGGGTGGTGGTTGTGGTGGGGTGGGTGAGATGTGGTGGTGGTGTTGCTGGTGCTGGTTCTCGTACTGGTGCTGGTGGCGGCGACTACTGTGACAATGACTGACAATATATATATAGGACGACATTATCAGTTATTCGTAACACTACAGGTGATCTTTCTCGCAAGAATTAAATTTCTGCGTCACAAAGCTAATGTGTTGCGTTTTTTAGTCCACCAAGTTTTTATGTCTCATTGCGTTTTGTTTCTCCTCTGCACCGACTTGAACGGTTTTGCTGATACCGCACAGTAAATTACGTGACTTATCAGCCTTTTGTTTGTCGTATTTTTCTTTGCCACCACAAGAATCCTCTAGGTTATGTGAACCCGGAAGGATGGCCAAGGAACATTAAGCAGCAAAAGATGAAGATAGGAGCGTCACCACAAGATATTTTTAAGACAAACTTAGTTACCTTACTCCTTCTGTTACGGAACTGGTTCAATCAGTAACGCGTACCAAATAACAGATTACAGAGAAAAAATATTTTCCATTTACAATAAATTCCCTGATTTAGAGCATAGATCCTATAATATTTTGATGTTTTCTATACTGAAGACCTATTCGTACGACGGAATATCCATGTATCCATGCACATTCATTTTCATCAGAATAACTGTTGACGTTCGTCTTGAGGACTGATGCGACCCAACACACTATTCGCTCGACAGTTTTGCTTGTTTCAAATTTAATAGAAATATCCCTGCAGATCAGTGCTACTTTACTTAAGAAACTCTGTTATCTCTATGAAGTCAGTCTTAAGGATCCGGAGCCTAATGATAACAGACTGCATTATTGAATAAACTTTTCACCTCCAAAAATCAGGTTACGAAAAATACGTATGGAGCCCAATATGCCTGCCACTATTTGGCACTTTCAGAATTAATAGAATTGTCCCTAAAAAAACAGAGAGCATTTATTCAAAATGGTCAGTTTTACCCGAAATCTAGCGACGGACAAATTACGTAACGGTGTTCTATTAAATTTTCGAATAGGTTTGCAATTTTCAGAACCCAGTGTTACAAAGAGCAGCGAGTACGGCAGTAATAATGCCCATGTTTATATCAATTGCAATGTAAATATCTAGAATTCATGACTTCACATATCTTTAAATATTGCTAAATCTAGAGAAAAGAAACACCCACGTAAATAACAGATGGGGATAGAGCATCAATTTGACAGTCTTGTTGTTGAATGTATCTAAATATTTTAAATTTATTTTTTCCTTTCTCGCAGATTGCACACTATATCTTTAATACAAAAGTAACTTAATGCTATGTAGGGAAACGTTTTCTGGTTCTTCTTAGAATAACAGGAAACACATAATAAATACATTATGTGGTCGAAACGCAAAGTGTTTTAAAAACTAATCGGGCAGTGCTTATATTAATCATTCAGCTTTAAAGAATCAAGACGCGAAACAAAACGAATTTTGAGTACTAAATATAATGCAAAAATTTAAGAGAGAACCTAATATTTTATAAATGAATAATATTACATTTTCATTTGATATGCATTAAGTAAGATCTTCTTATTTATAAGTAGGAAAACCTTTGAAAATATCCAAGGAACAAAGAATAAATTAATACAAAGAACTCTTTTAAATTTCAATACAGAATAACACACACGGAGGAGTATATAGCACGTATAACGCAGGGATACCTGTAACACTGGCTGATCCATCACGTATTTAGCGAAAAGCACGAACTCAAAAGAGATGGAAGGGGCAAAGCAGAAAGGAGTAAAGCCAAGCAGGCTCAAAACACACAAAACCCCTTCATAAATAAAGCGGCTTGAAATGTTTTTGCCACAAGCACTTAAGTCGCTGATAAATAAATATTCTTAAGGCTGAAAATATTAAATATAGGCCAAAATACTTGCAGAAAAATGCGGGCGTTTACTCACTCAAACACCGGGAAGCCGCTGCATTACCAAGTCAAAAAGTTTCTACATTTTCATGTTTCATAAACGTGTGTATTTAAAGCGGTAGCGGTTCATGAGCCTCCGGGATCACGCAACCTATCTTCCCATAAGATTTTGCACATAGAGTTTCTGCTCAACACGCCATCATCATTGTCCCTAACTCTTACATTGGACGAAGGATCACTGTGTAAGATTTCTGTGCAATAGTTTATAAATATTTCCAAATTTAAATACTTGGGAATAATAAAGCTAAATGTAAAAGAGCCCCGTATTAAAATAAGAAGAAGAACGTTCAAAAACGGAAGACGTGTCTTCTGTAAAACGCTAAACAACAGTAACTTTGTCAGGTGTTTTTTACGAATATGATACGTAGAATAACGTACAAGCTGCTACTCCTATCCTATCGATACTTATTAAACTATATCACTACAGCTTTCTTGTAGTTCTGTAGATGTGCACAATCACAATGATCATTCAGCCGTGGTCATTCATTCCGATGAGCAAAATAGAAGCCACTGTACAGGAAAATTCGGTGGAAATAAACAGAAAATCCCAGTTATTTTGCCACCGAAATTCTAAAATTAGTTCTAACATATCCAACGTAGCTACGCTTGTACGACCATGATAACGTTTGTGGAATCATACGTCGCGGTCCGTCATTCCGTTTCGATTTAATTTCAGTTACATAAAACTGAAGTTAGTTCAGTCTACATTACAGGATGATTATATCCGTATACATCTAAGGCAACCAGTAATAATTCACTTGGCGTATGTGTCCTATACTCAATCAGGATATGCCAATCACCATAGCGTTTCTACGAACACAGTATTTTAAAATTAAACGAATAAGTACTATATGACATGACAGAACACAATTGTACAGCAGTAAACGTCTTTCACAGAGTATGCTGTAGTTATATTTAACTGGTTTGGATTGCTTTGTTCCTAATACAAAGGGTATGGAGGCAATATTTAATGTAAAAGTATATATTACTCTTTTCAATACTTTAGCTAAAATTAATTAAAAATTAAAAAAAAATATTTAAAAATATTTAATGTATTATTTACCCCGACACTAGAAGGATTAAGTGATCAGTTTTCATTCCCCATCCACTTTTATCCAAAAAATAGATTGCTCTGTACACATATGATCGGGGATTTTATAGATTCCACAGTCGTCCTGTAAATGACGTTGAAGGAACTTATCAAAATTCCTATCAACACATGAATCCCGATAAATCAGTCCTTTTGATTTCCTTCGTACTTAATAAATGAGTTTATATAAAACACAAAAATATTTGAAATACGTTTTCGATTTAAAAATTATTTAAAGCGTGAAGTTTTATCAGCAAACTATGCAAAAGTTTAAGTCCTACTTCTCAGAAAATCACTTAGCCTTTATTACAAAGACCACGCAGTTAATGCTCTTTAGAAAAATAATAGCTTTTTGCTTTGAGAATTCTACGAGAAAAAAAAGACATCATGTGTTGCCAAAATTCAGAGACTCCTTATATTAAAGAATGTGGTACATATATTTACCTGTGGATTTTACTGGTTTAAGCACCATGTGGCCTAAATTGTAGATGGAAAAATGTAATTACTCCTGAAAATTATTCGTCCTATAAATCATAAGTTGCCTACTGCCGGCTTAAATAACCAACCCACCAATTCTCAGGATCTCTTGCACACGTGTGTTTTAGTGCGCAAATAATCTGGGTCTAAGGGGAACAGGCAACTGCGCATTCCTTTGAATACCTTAGTAACAGATCGTTAGATCAGTTCCTGAAGCAACGATTTGCCAGCTGGCATGCCGTGGCCAACATAAAGCCCTATCTTTGAAGTTCAGTAATGTATTCTCAGAACAGTGGTGCCTGAAACAGGCTGCATCTTTCCACTCACGTTTCCCATCCTACGAAATGTGAGAGTACGCGCATGACGGTACTTACACTGACTCACTGGTACACCGAAGTGTCGATTTTGGAAGCAATTTAATGAGTCTATGACATTCGTTATGCAGATAAGCTGAGCAAAGGAGTAGAAATACATAATTTTAAGACGCGTTCTTCTGCATTTTACATAACACATCGACATTTGTATTCATTTACTGCAAACACAATTCTGAATTTATGGCATAAAAACATTTTTTGTACCTGTATTTAATCACTTTCCGTAAAATAGACGACACGGAAACGAAGCCTATTTGCTTGTATCGATTTACGTACACATTATAGCAAAAGTTTTCAAGAAAGAGGTTTTCTTTAGCTATACATTCAAAACTTCTCTGACGGTTATTCCAATAGTTATTTGTTGTAAAAATATTTACAAGATTATGTCATTACCAAGGTTCCTTCTTTTATTGTTTTTAACTTTCCGTCAACAGAAACACGCAGAATACAGGCCTGTGTTAACCCACACGTATGCCGCGAGCCGTTTAACAAAAGGTCCTGACTCTTTCTAAGGTATTGTACCTTGGAGGAATATACTTGCACATAACAAGATGCAATACTTTGGATGTGCATACAAAACATTGCTTTTATATTAGTATAGAACACCGTAAATAAAGAATGAAGCTTCAGAAACTGAACAAAAATTTCTGCAAAGAATTCTTAGAAGAAACAAAAATAAAAACGAATAAATTAATGTTAAACTGTGTGAAACATAGTAGTGAGGCTTGGGTACGGAAGAAAAGAGACATCGAAAAACTGGAAGCTGCAAAAATGAGTTTCCTAGGATATTTACTGGGCGTTACAAAATTAGATCTCCAAAGAAATCCAGACATTAAAAATCGTATATTAACAATGAAATTAAAAAACCCCATGCGATAAGAAAGTGGCCTATAAAGAACGGAGACGAACAGAAGAATAAAGCAGGCACTGGAATACAAAACCCTGAGACGAGGCTATCCAGGACGACAAACTGGAAGAATGTGAGATCACATAAACTTGCAGGATATAGAAGCGTAAATTTGAACATAATCCGGTATAATTTGTGATGTCAATGTTGATTATAATAAACAGAGTGCAAGTTTTTACACTTAACAGGTACTCAGCTAAGCTAGCATTGAATTAACCAAGAAATTATCGTGTTTAAAATTATATTTTTTGGAGAACAATCTTTAGTCTTGAACCCACATCCTCTTTTTGTGATCTCTATTTCACGCTTTTTGTCCTAACTCATTATTTTCGTTGTTTTGAAGTCATAATTTTAATTTTACATTTTTAGGAGTCTATTTACTGTTCTCCTGCCGCTGGCCTTCTACTGGCCAGAAATACCACTAGCTGGTGATAGAAGTTGGCTTGCCCTAACTAAGTAGCAGGTTTATATTACCTGATTACATAATCAGAGCTAGGTTTGAAAGTTTCGTTTGTATCAAGCACTTTTAAGAAACTGAAGAATGACCAACGCAGAATAAGTTCTTGCCTTGTAAAGTAAGAAAATTGCTGCAATTTTAAGAAATGTAAATTTGCATGACTTCAGTCTTTCGCCACAGTATAAATGAGATTGTGCCCTTATGGGATTTTACGCAGCGCAGAATGTTATTTTGTTTCCGACGTTTCGGAACAACCTATCGGGCCCGTCTTCAAGTGTCAAGCAGTCAAAGTTCTTGTTGGACTGCTTGACCCTTGAAAATGGAACAGACACTTCGTCCCGAAACGTCGGTAACAAACTACCATTCTGCACTGCGTAAAATCCCAGAAAAGAGCAGATTTATCTGGAAGGTTTCATGCGTGGAATAACCGACTTAGGAACTAGTATATGGTAGTACTGTAGTGATTACGGACTGGATTGGACGACCTAAAAATCAGAGTCCAGAGGAGGTCTAGCCCATCCAGCCTCATAATTAATTGTCACTGGGGACGGATTTCCCCTTGGCAAAGCAACTGTAAAGTGAAGCTGATAATTCATTTCCATCTGGTTCCAATCAAGAATGTGTGAAGCTAGAAATCCATGCCCCCATATATCTTAATGGTTTGCACGGGGACATATTTACCTTTACTTTATAGGACCGCAGGTTTGATGAATTCCAAGAATAGAGTCGCTGCTTAATAAAGGATCAAAAACAGGATGTTAGAAGGTCCCAGTTCTTGGAAAAGCACCATCAACCTAGGCTCTGGGAAAGGAAATCTTTTGCGACCGAACTGGAATCGGAGTTTGTGGGCAGGTAAAAGTGCTATGAAGCCTAATAAGGTTGCTGCTTTGAAGGCCAACTCCAGCCTTTCGGACAAGTTAAATAATCTGTCACAAAAGTGAGATTTGTTTCCAATGCACTAGTAGGTAGCCTTGCGATTATATTTTAAGATTTCGCCTAACAAAGTTAAGATTCTGCTATTAAATGAACACTAATAAATAACTAAATAGCTCAGAGAATTTGTTCCTAAATTGAAAGTTTCTATGCAAATTACGCAAGTCCCTCTATTTTGTGGAAAACATAGAGTCTGCGTATTGTTAAGCATTTGCCTGTATCAATTGGAATAAAATGCAATAATTGCATCAAATCCATCAAGTCAGATCTCTACGCTTCCTATTGAAATTTGTGGCACTTATCTTATGTGATTTGGTAACATTAGCCGTGTTTTTTAACCGTTGGTGTACTAAATGTGGTGTATATTTAAGAATGTGTGGCTTTGCAAGCAAACAAATATAGACATAAATAGGTAATAGGTGAAAAGAGAAGAGTAAAGTATAGAAAGAAGAAATAAATACAAAACTAATGAGTGAATACATAAATAAATAAATATATAATGATAGAAAATGGAAAAAAGAAGAGAAGAGGTAAGAATGAAGGGAAGGAAAATTTATGAAACGGTTTATTCTTCTGTTAGTGTCCTGGGTTTCTGAATTTAATTTGAGCAGCAAAGAGAAAATTAAAATTTTTTTTTCAAAAGTTATTAAAAATATGACTACGGGAATGTAAAATGCAACAGTGTTGGGTGTCAGAGCCCTTCTTACTTAAGCAAAATTTAATCCAGGCCATATTGTACAGTGTACAAAATTTCAAGCACAAATTACAGTTTACAACTCAGCTCTGGGGCCCCAGACGCTGGAGAAGTTTAGGCGAAATGTGTGGGAAATTTCGCGGCAGGAAAATATATTTACCTCTGCTGAGAGAAGGAGTGGACATGGTGTGGTATAATGTTTGAAAATATTTGTTGCAAGAGGCTGTGTAAGAATACAGAGGTCCCTCAACACTGATAACTGTCAGTACATGTTTTACTGTATTACTTTTTTTTCTATGGCACAACAGCCCCTTTTCGGGTGCCTTGACTTCCTCATTTCGAGGTTTCATGATCACACTACTGTTAGACACACCACAGTCGGTAGGACTCCTCTGGACGAGGGAGCAGCCCGTTCGCAGAGACCTCTACCTGACAACACACAACACTCACAAGAGACAGACATCCATGCCCCCGGTGGGATTTTTTTTTTTTTTTTTGCCTGTCCGGGGTTTTTTTCCTTTTGATCCATTTTTGTACTGTTTAAATCCTTTCGTCCTTCATGTCACTTTACGTTCCATACTACCGTCCCTACGACAAACACAACACAAACATCCATGCCCCCGGTGGGATTTTTTTTTTTTTTTACTAATTCCTGGGTTTTCCCCTTTGATCCATTTTTGTTCTGTATTAGTCCTTCTTCGTCCTTTCATGTCACTTACGGTCTACGATCGTCTTTTTACAACACAACACAAACATCCATGCCCCCGGTGGGATTCGAACCCACAATCCCAGTAAGCGAGCGGCCGCAGACCCACGCCTCAGACCGCGCGGCCACTGGGATCGGCAGATTCGAATCCACGATTCTAGTAAGCGAGCGGCCGCAGACTCACGCCTTAGACCGCACGGCCACTGGGATCGGCTTTACTGTATTACTAATAGCGTGAAATACAACAGTTAGTAGAGAAAGCGGGTTTGGAAATTCCTGTCAGAGACGCAGAGCTTCGTCCCGAAATGTGGGAAGGATTGTTTCTTAGTGAGGAGTGAAAAGGAACTCAGTGTGATATATGGGAATGATTCTTAGACCTAGAAACACGGAACGTTAAACTGAATGATTCAAAGTGTGAGTGTTGTCATTCGTGTGTGCTGAGAACTCCAGTAAACACAATAAAGCAGCCGCTGATTAAGGTTGGAATTCTGTAACAAAAAATGAAAACATGCCCCAAGCTTGAGTTCGTTCAGTTAAATGGCATGTATCGGGTACAAGGAAATTAATGCTGGATTTCGACACCCATGTTTACCGTCTGTGCTAAATTCAGCAGATTTATTACATCTCTTCTGCCTTGGTGTTTATAGAGAAGCACCTCACAGGAGAAGACAGTCACAAAGTCCTGTTCCGTTAATATGCCTGCTTAATTTAGCAAAACAGTTCTTTCTTCTCGCTTTCATTTTTTCTCCTCATTTCAAGTATCTTTATATTAACTGAGGTCTGCATGAGCATCCTCTTCGCACATCTCTATGCGCATGCACCTAATAATTCTCTGGAGCCTCGGGGATTCTGTTTCGCTTGCGAACAAGTGAAACCACGTAGCAACGGACAGTGGTCGCGGCTTCCTCTCGCGCTCATGTTGGTGTCAACAGACCGGCGCCGACGTCAGTCATGTGCTCTCCACCCTTGTATGCTAACAATGCTATAACTGACCATTGCATAATCTAGCAAAGTTAATATTACTATTATTTGACGTAACCTGAAGTGATTTCATTTCTTGTTATTTAAAATTGACAAAATACCTGGAAGGGACCATGAATTTGTCATACACTGGTGGACCAGCGCTGGTAGTACTGCTCCTAACACGTGAGTACTTTACTCGTATATAAAAAGATAAAAAAACTGAAAAATGGTAAAGGGGAAATTGTTGTTTCTTCGTGTCATAAATAACAAAATAATGTTTCCAATTCTAAATTCCTGCTAACAAAATTCTTACACAAAAATTATATTCGTGATAAAATCAGAAGGATTAATACTGGGAATATTTGTTTTGGGCGCCAAAGCTCAGGATATATAGCATAATTTTTAGTGGTTTTCTACAGATTTTATACATGACTTCTTATACTAAAAAGAAGAAAATTTTCCGACTGTTTGAAAACAATTGTCTTAGAAAAATATTTGGTCCCATAACATCGACGTGGTGTGACTAACTTACGGTATTACATAACGAGGAACTTGGGTGCTTTATAATATAATTAGGATGCGAAATCTATAAACTATAGAGAAGGAAAGGAATATATACAAAACAGTGGTGTTCAAATCCCTTATAAAAAGGCCACTTGCAATTGAAGGGTAACATTAAGGTTAATCTTTAAGGCAGTAAGCTGTGAGAATAGGAGGATGGGAATAGTTCTGCATCCTGTTAAATCGACGACTGTGTTATTTGCAGTATTTAATATCCTTTTCTACTGCTACTGCATTAGAAAATTCAGTTATTCCCTTTCTGTCATTACACCGAGAGTGTGTCATCAGAGTTAAATATTCACAGTGTAAGGTACTTAAATCAAAGGTCATCCTGGATTTGACTCCACACCAGTCTGCAGGTGACTGTTCACTATAATGGCCAGGCACGAATCATCCTATTTTCGATATTAATGTGCTAAACCGCCGTCTGGTCGTAAGAGCTCAAAAGATCCCGCGCTATATCACTATGCTAGCATTAGTACAGAAAGAGAAGTAATTGTGGCAAATCGACTGAAGACGGGGAAAAAGCTAACTGTGTGAAATACACATCAGATGCAATTCTAAAGGGTCGGGATGATCTTAAATAACACAATGGAGTATTTAGTTTTCCGCACTTTGTCCTTCGTCTCCTATTTAAAAGGAACACGACGTTCCGGAAATTAGTCCATTCTATTCCACGGGTGAAATGGTGAGGAGGTACATATTTGAGTCCGATAGCAGTAGCAGTATTCTGGTCATTGAGAATACTGCTATCCGTCACAGTAGGTGGCTCCTCGCGCTTTCACCTAAGGAGTTGTGCACATCCATTTTACAAAACGATCTTCTCTTTTTTAAATATGAATCAAACAAAAAATTCCAGAAATCTGAAAATAATAAATACCTCAGATAATTTAACACGACAGAGCTAAGATGTCATTGTTTTAAACTTCAATTAATTTTAAATCTCACTTTTAGTTATATTAAAATTCTGCAACATACAGTATTAATGTTTTAATGTATCCTATATTCAAAACACTGATATTAAAATGTACCTGATTTTTAAATAATCTGTAAACACTAATAACTAAATTGTCATAATACTCTTTTCTATGAAATGCACTACAAGCCCTGTATTAACACATTGCCTGTTAGACATTTTATGTGACAGAATTTAATATTTTGAATAACTATACGAGATAAATTTCATTGCTTTCCGATGCCAACTGCATTGTAAAATGAAAATAAATCACAAGACATTGTGGTCTTTTAGCATAAAAAATTGTGAATATATTGAAATTCTTTACCGTCATTAAAGTACGTACTAACAGAATTAAATACAAAATAACAAACGTAATTCGTGATACATATTTTAAAATTTATATTAAACGCATTTAGTGACCTAATATTGAATTACATAGCCGTAAAATTGAAAGAATTTTAAAATTAATTTTTGTTTGAACACAAATGTATGCAAAGTTAAAACACACCTTCCGTATTTCATGAAGTCCATTGAAATATTGAGTATATTAAACATTAAGAATAAATATTGGACAGTTTTATGACATTACTATGAGTGTTACGAATTTTGTATAGGGTAAGCTTCTTTGCAGCTATAATTCAGTTTCCTTTACATTAAATTACATGATCTTTGCTGTGCGTACGTTCGTAAGCGACAAAAAACATTCGACTACCATACTACATGTTTCTTTTTACGTTGCAGCCTAAGATCAAGAACTGTTTTAACTGAATAGGCTTTGTTGTCTTATTTTGGTTGACATACTTTTTGAGAGCAATTCTAAGGGATGAAAATCCTAACACTTTCCCCTCTTTAGACCTTCCAGCTTGCAGAGTAACAGAATATTTAAAATAATCTGTGTCTCTTTTTCTCTAACCCCGATCAATATTATATAGGTCACTTTTTCATCATGAAGTGTTACATAATCTCTGCACTTTCAAAAGCAGGGATATCTGAATAACGAATTGATGCAATCTGAATTTGCACGTTCATACTTCTACATTAGTTTGACGAAGTGATACCGTGTAAATGGTAATATTTTAAGGCTTATTCGAAGAATTGATAAAAGCAGATCGTGAGATTGAGCTTTAATTATTAAGCGGACGTCTACACTGACGCCTTGATTGGTGATTCCAGCTCTCTGATCTTCTGCTCAAATTAAATATGGAAAAATAATTCCCTCTTCTATTTCAGGCTTCCGTCGCGTTGTAAATGAGAATCTTCGCTGTTCTGAAATGTGACACAGCGTAGATTTTTAGTTAGTTACGGACATTTCGGGACAACTTATCGGTCCTATCCTTCCTTGCGCAACATCCCAGAAGAAAGAAGATCTCAATTCCCTCTTCATTTAAAATGAATGCTATTTAAAATAAATTTTTCTTTCCTTAAGTTCGCTCCAATATTAAAATAAATAACTTGCTATTTATAAGTCATGAACACATTATTATGGTGTAGTATGTTAGGTGCATGAGTACGAAGAGATATGTATTTAGGGTTTGGTGGGGGAAAGCTATAGAAAAGAGACCACATGGATACTGTGGGTGTAGCAACGGGAATATATTAAAATGACCTTTAAAGGAACAGAATTGAAAAATATAGACAGGTTTCATCTGGGTCGTGGTAGGGACAAGTGGGGGCGAACACAGTAATGTATACCCCAGTACAAAAAATGAGAGAAATTTCTTGACTATCTAAAGACATATTATCTTCTCAAGAGAGACTCTGCTTCGTGAAGTTAGTTAGATAGTTAAGAGAATAAGTGGTACTGGCAGTGATTGGTTTAAAATAATTAAATCGCTGATAAATTAGAAAGGTAAATTCTTGTTAAGAAGTATTGAAACAATGTGATGTAAGTAATTAAATTACGAAAATCAGTAATAATTTATCGTACACGGCAACTTCCTTATATAGCCCTTGGACGCACGTCAGGGCTTTCGAAAAATGCCTAAAATGTAAAGTAATTAATATAACTCCCACTATACTGCTTCTGTTTCCTTGATGACATTAAGCTTTGTTATGGCTGACATTAGCTCACATAAAAAATCTCAAGCCTGTTTCTATATCTACAAACGTTTTAATTTCAACAGAGCAAAATCTTGTGTTGACAAACTGAAGACAGGAGAGACTGAAACTAGGGAAATATGTGAAACAGAAAATTACGAATGAAGTCAGAAACATTTATTTCTGGAGGGGGAAGCATAAGTTATATAGACAGTTCTAGTTCTTGGCCCGCTTATCCTTCTTATACGAATCGATTAACAATGAAACGTAGACTAAAATGTATTTAAATATAATGTAAAAAACTTCAGTTCCCACCTCAGAGAGAAAAGAGTCGATGTCCTTCATAAAACCAACTCGTTAATATTGTGTAGAAAAAGAATCAGAATTTGTCTGTAAGGCTGTGTACTTTTACATAAGAGAGTATAATATTACAAGAAATAATTTTCCGTTTTACTAACTGTGCCCAAATAAATATTACATTAGAACAAAAAGAGGTTTGAAGAAAAATTTACATATACTTTATTTCCTTTTTTGTAAAGTGGATGACTACATATCTTGCTTTCTCTTGTTTTTGTTTTTTTTTAAACCTATGGTTGAGAGCTCCCTTTCCTATATTGTTTAAATCAAATAATTTAGAGGTATAGTTCTATTTATATTTTTCAAAATGTGACTCGCATAGATTATGAAATATAATTTTCAACTTTGATATAAGAAGATTTCATTTATGTCTTGGTGCTTGGACACGTGAGTAATAGTGTCAGTATTTCGCAACATAAATATTGTTACGTTAACATATTTTTCGCTTTTCACTTTTACACATATACAGATCAATACCAGATCCATACGTCTTTTGTGTTATTCAGTATGTTCGAAAAAGTTTACGAAAACAGGTTTTGGTACATAGATTCGTCAGTTTAATTCAGGATACCTGCTGTTTATGAAATTGACCTATAAGGAATTAAAATGCATAGATGAGTGCTAAATTCATCAACTGATCAACGTTTATCAGCCAGCGGCAGGCAGAAAACTCGTCATATGTCATGCATAATTCCTGCATTTGAAATGAACTGAAATGTATTATCTAGTTTCAGTAATTATAACCTTTCCAATAAACCCATCAACATACACGAAGAATGATAAAATAATATGAGATTATAAACCATTTTATTGCAGTGTTCAAATTTTTCCGTTTCGTTTCTTATAAAGATATTATAACCCTACTCGTATTTATTTTTTCGTCTAATTTGAAAACTTAACGTCTGTTTCGCAGTCTTGCAATATTAAGCTTTAGCACTAAAACTGCTTTCACATCTTTGAACAAACCCTGTTTCTGTTCTGTTACTGCTGGTTTAGAGGCGCGTCAGCTTGTAAGGATATAAGCGAAATCTGCTACAGATCTTCTGTTGCTACAAGTTACTGTGTGCTCTCATTCGGCAAATTGTATGTTATTTTTAGTTAACATAGCTTATCTGTGGTTACGTTACTTGACTTTCGTAAAACAACACATGTCTTATCTTCAAAACGGATTTGATGTCAATATACATTCAGTACATCAGTGTATAATTCGCAATTTATTGCTCGTATAAAATTATATTAATTTCTTTATTTGAAAGTACTGAAAACCATAAGCCAGTCCACGAAGGAAATTTGGGGACGCGTGTCTCTTGAGTGTTTTGAAGAGAAACATATAGGCCTATAAAAACTGTGCAGTTTGTGCAGAGCAAACAGCAGCAATATACACTGTTGTCAGTTATTTTAATTTTAATTATGAATAGGCACTATTTAATAACAAATGTATAGACTATGCAGTGTCTGAGACCGACCTTAATTAGATACTTGACAATTGAAAGTGTTTCCAATTTTCGGTAAGAACAGTTCAGGTCTTTTTTTAGAAGTCCATATTGTTTAACATTTCTCACTTATTATATATTATTATTATTTATTATTATTATTATTATGGTCAGTCATTCTTATGATGTTTTGTTACAACCTTCTTAGGCTAGCGAGCTTTTATCGAATAAATATATATATCCAACGATCTTGAAAAAAGAACCAAAGGTTAAAGGCCTTTATATTATTTTCTTCACTTGTTTATGATTAGACCGGCCCTGGGCCCCACCCAGCCTTCTATTCAATAGGTACCGAGTCTTTCCCGGGGGTAAAGCGGCCGCGACATGGCCTTGACCACCAACCCCCATCTAGCGCCGAGGTTAAAGAAGGAGTAGGGCTATACCTGTACTCCACCTCTGGCCCTTCATGTCCTGTTCTAGGGTGAAATTTATTTGTTACTTATGATTTTAGGAAAAAACAATTTCCTGCACCAGTCTTGACATACTTCTTGGTAGTTCAGTTACGGAATATACCACTCCAAATAAATGTCGATATGTATGAATGTAAAACTAAGATATGACCTGTATGAAGTAGTATAGGCTTCCAATTACTTATTGATCCAAAAATACATTACCTTATTCAAAAGACCACAGCAATGAACCATTTCAGGCAGATAAATTCCTAAAATTATGCCGTTCACAAGTGCTGGTTTCGAATATCTTCAGACTACTGGTTATCCTAACTTGAGCTTTCCAGGGTGGTTCTTTTGAGTCTTTCCGGAATAATTCCGGAAAAGTAAGAATGTTGCATAAAGCTACCATTTGGCTTATGTGCATCCCCTTAAAAGGGTTGTTTCAGTATTGTTTTTACTTTAGTTTTTCAGGAGCAAGACGAAACGTCACGACTAATTAGTGATTTTTTTTGGACAAGGACTTATTTTAAGTATTTGCATATAAATAAAATATTTTCATTTTATTCTGCAAATAAATTTTGGCTGCCATAATTAGATCTGTACTTTACAGCATGTGCAGATTTTTAGATGATTAAATATCTTTGAGAAAACAGATAAGGTTTCAGTTCTTCCCCCATAAATTAGAGGCTAAATTGGATTGTTATAAATTAAAATTACATTCTCCATACGACTTTCAGTGGAAAACCTAAGTCCAAAATTTAGTCGAAATTCTCTATGTAGATAAAATATGCCGAGGGACAGCCTAACACGGCTTTCATCTTCTATAATTTTTCACGATATGCCTTGCTCAAAAGACGCATAATATGGCTTGAATAGTTATTACTTCAGGTAGAACAGTGTCACGGCGAAAATCTGAAACCCTCGAGGCAATTTGCCTGTTCTAGTTCTCCAATAACGGCCGGAAGTATCGGAGACTGGGACCTGCTTACTGTCTGAAGACGGTACAATGAGTCTTTGGGGTGGAAACCTCTTCCGTTCCGGTCTGCCGTACAGAATGAGAAAAAAACAGGTCCCTGATACCCTCAAGCAGCATTCTATTATCTATTCGTAGTACTCAGCTTACGTTATTTGCAGATGTCCCCGTTAACCTGTAGTCCTTAAGGAAAACTTCTAATGCAACTTTCTTCTCTTAGAATACTTATTCACGTTGATAAGGTTCTTCACGCAACCATACACAACGTATTTGGCCTTGACATATCATATTATCCATTTCCCACTAGCCAGTCGATTCACTCTTCATTCTACCATTTTATCACTTTTCTGAGTGGTTGACTTCACAGATCCCTGGATAGGTGCATGTGAATGCAGATGAAATATCTTAGCATTAGAAATTCTTAATTGACTTTATTGTCACATCTCCTTATTTTCAACCTCATTCCTAAATAAGCTAAGCAACAGATAAATAAAATTTTAGGAATTATTTCCATATTTCTCTAAGGCAGAAGTGTAACGCAATATCGCAGACAACAAACGTCTTAAGCAAACGCTTACGTCACTTCTTTTGGAAAAAAAATAGAGGGTAAAGAAATGCATGGTTTGATTTATGGTTGTTTAGAATTTGACGTGCTTCTGCGACAAAAAACGTAGTACCCAGGCACCAGAATATATCACTAACCCTGCCAATTTTTGGAAGAGAATAATGCATCACATTCTTTTCAATGTGCTCGGATTGCTGGCACGTATCCTGTGTCAGCGCAAGCAAACTAGGCTTCCTGGAACAGTTCTTTCTCAAGTTTCTTCTTTACGTTACGCAAGTACATGTCGGCCACCAAGAACAGCGTTAGCAGTATGGTGACAGCCACAGATGTTTCGAAATTCTCATGTGCGTTTGTATAAGACAGGTCAGCTACTTTGCAATTACTTCGTGTAATTTTTATTACGAATTAGAAGAAGCATCCCTACATCGCGCGGGATATTTTTCATTGCCTTTTCAGTATTACAATATACAATCACTGTAAGAAGCAATTCCCTTATTGTGTTATCTACCAACCACTTTAGTGACTACAAGGCCTTCGATGCTGGCGGGTGTTGTACCATCTCCCGCACTATTGTAGGAAATACCTGAACAATAAAGTAAAGGGCCAAGTAAGGAATGTACCAAATTCGTTTTGTATAATGATACATTATTTAACAGCAAGAAGTCTGTATTCTATGACAGATTCCTAGTGTTTTTCAAAAAAAAAGCTTTTAAAACAAGCTCGATATGACATCCGTACTGTCGTATCCAGCGCCACATGCATCATGCTAATTTATACTATACACCCTGGGGCTAGACGCTGTCCTATCCAATTTCATGGCTTAAATGCACAAAATATAGGACGTGGACTGGGTGTTTATTTAAGTGCATGTTGGAAAGGTCACATAAAAGGTAGACTAAATTAACGGGAAGGTGTCATATCATTACAGTTCAAAAAACGTCAGTAACACTTTAAATATACATATCACATACCAAGTGCTATCATTTTGTCACTCATATCTACAAATTTCAAAGACACATGTAATGTACGTAGTGCTGCTACAGGGCAACTTAAAATTAAAAGTGTTGAGAGGAAAATAAATATTTAAATACAAACCTTTAATAAATATGTTTACAGACTCGATCAAGAATAATGTAATAATACTCCTTCCACTTTAAAAAAAAACCCGCAAGTTTCACATCACATAAATTAATTGACTAGTTATAAATGTCTCCAAAATATAGTGACTAATTGTAAACTTATAGAAATTCTGCAATATAATGCTAAAATATAATTCCACGAAACAGCGTTCATCAGGGAAATAAAACAATGTTGCCGCAACAGACGGCGTGTTTAAGAAAAAATAAATTGTTTCTCTTACAAATGCATTTCTTTATAATAGCTCTATTAGATGACTGTTAATGCATAGTAATTTTGTCATATCGTAATCTGAATATGGGATTTTTGATATGTAGTTACACGAATTCTTACTTTTGGCACTAGATGGAGATGTTGCTCAGATTCATGCCCTGGCCGCTTTAACACACGGTAATGTACCTCCGGTGCCCGCTGAATATGAGGCTGGGTGGTACAATAAATTAATTTCTACGTTGGAAGGAAGGTACAAATAACTAGCCCCTTGCCTGTCTCAGCATACGCAATAATAAGAATGCTGAATTGACTCAATTCGAGCATACACTCTGAGAAATAATATTGAAATTTCACCTTAGTATACTTGTTGTATTCCAATTAAGATGACTGCTGTTTCGAAAACCTGAATATAGTTACATTTTATATTATTGTAAATTTAAAGCAATCCCCCTGTACAGGCCCTGAGGGTTCCAAGAGGTTTAGTCTCCCAGATTTTAAGACAATCGGCAAATGAATGTGTCAAGGTTGTCAGCCCTAAGCACCGGTCGCTTTCACTCCCAGGAAATATTCCTGGTACTTCTTTTTATCAGAGGCTGAGTCGATTATGTCAATGAAACATCCTATTGACTCCATCGGGAATCGTACCCGCGACCTTCCGGCTTGTAGTACAGTGCCTCAACCAACTGCGCCACTGCGTGCCACTTTATATTATTGTGTACCTACTAAATACGCCCCACTTTATCGTTGTTTACATTGTTAGTCGTTGGTCAACAATAATATTTGTTATGCAGGGGTCATGTAATTTTTAATGTGTTGGGAAAATGGTGTTAAATTGTGTAGGGCAAACAATATTCCTGTTAAGGCCACATTTAAACACAGAGGATAAATTTTCCTAAATTACTACTAACCGTGCTTTGTGCGCCTGGAAAGGGCGGATAGATTTCTGACCAGGGTTATTAAATGTGAACTTCTTATTGACA
The DNA here is from genome assembly GCA_021186555.1 of Reticulitermes speratus. Taxonomy (NCBI): domain Eukaryota; kingdom Metazoa; phylum Arthropoda; class Insecta; order Blattodea; family Rhinotermitidae; genus Reticulitermes; species Reticulitermes speratus. The sequence goes on from JAJKFL010000014.1 coordinate 11,514,720, forward strand.
TCGATAAGAAGGTAGCGGAATCCAGCAAGATCAGAAAATTACGAGATATTTTACATGGTTAGTTAAAAAGATTATATACAGTGCAGAGTATCTGGTTTTTAATAAAGAATGACTTCGCCTATAAGTTTATTCAGATTACGGGGGTCTATATTGGCTTATTTTCAAGCGTAAGTGGAAGAGAATATCTTGCTCGAGATTTAAGTTAAAAAAAATGAGCTATTTCTTTCCAATAAGAAATGTAGACTTGGTAGAAATAGAATAAAGATTCCATGGTTTAAATCTCGCCTTATTACAAGATAATAAGTGTGCAGGATCACTGTTTCGTGGACGAGGAAATGAAATATGGTGTTTAATACTACATATTATAATATGTGTGCATTTTAAAATACACAGCAAAGTGTGGGAGGTTTTATAATTATAACTTGACGGGAGGGAGGGGGGCAGTGAGGCGACTATCGAATTTATACTAGCAAAAACAAAGAACTGCCATGACTATGTCATGAATAATATGGAAATAGCCTACATTTATATAATACACATGACTCCGTACGGGGAACTCCCAGAGAAATTGAAAATACCACAAAAAATTTCACATAATCTAGCTCTGTATTAAACACAGAATTTGTCTATATGCAGACAAAGGCTGTTGCATCAACTTCCAAAATTTTCAAAATATCTTTTCTTTTCCTTCCGAAACACAAAACAGAAACCTGAGCAGAGGTAAAATGCTGTTATAAGAATGAAAGTTTCTAATCCTGCAAAGCCTAACGGTTAGTATATATACAGCGAGGTTTGACAGTAAAATATTGCATTTTTCCAGAACAGTGTACTTAGTGTTTGATATAATTGTCACTATAAAGATTGATTCTTTCCCTATACAGCAATACTAATTTGTATTTATAATCAAAGAACAGTGTTCTCTGTTAGTTAGGAACTTAATCCTTAATATGAATACTTTTTATGCTTCAAGGAACTAATTTAGTTTCATCATCAGCAGTATAGTTCTTTGAAGCACATAGAATTAAATGATGTTTATTAAAGATAAAGAATTGTATGCATAAAATTACGTGATATCTCGTGTTCTTTATAGGAAGTTATGAAAATAGAAGACGAGTACTTTCAATTGTACTTGGTTGGAAATTGTTAGACTTTTACAACAGAAAGACACACAAGAAATCACAGAAGCAACCAGACTGAATAGCGTTCCGCCAGTTCTTCAGATAGAATAACATGAAAATGTATCACATTCTTCTCCATTAGAGCGGTGTGTTCGAAACCTAACCCACAAAAACACATCAATATATTGGAACACAATTTCTCCAATTGGTCTGCGTTTCACTACTTTTAAATATGTCTCCGCGGTATTTAAATTTTTTTGCTGTAGAGTGAGAGCAACAGAAGATATTAACGTTTCTCCTCCTTATAAAGAAGGATATTTTTAAACTGTCTTTTTCTAATTATTACTTCGAAGTTTACACGTTTGAAACTCATAAAATTGTTTCCCAGAAAAGAGAGCAAGACTGATACCATAGTTCCACATTACTTTACATATTCTTCAACGTTTCATAGAGCAAATAGTTTTTTAAATAATATTTAATATCCTGACTTCTATAGAGGGAATATTATAGCCACAATTTTACAATAAGTAGATCGTGAAAAATGATTTTATTTTTAAACATCCTCGTGTTTATTGCGGCTTCGAAGATGTGAAACCTTCCCCAGACTAGTCTGTACCTTTTCGTAATCCGTGAAATAATGAACATCTTAAGATGGTTAAATTCTGTATGAGCGCCTACATTAGAATAGGAATTTATTAGTGTCCTTTAAATTGACAAATACGTGACTGATGGTAGAGTGCCGGATGTGCTTGATGCAGACTTGTCTTATCTTACTACGAGAGATAAAAATGCTTTTATGTACTGTTATTTATTTTCTGTCCCCAACCCCCCCCCCCACACACACACACACACAAAACACACACAGAGGCAAGCACTGATTGCCGCAAGGTCGAAGCTGTGTATTTTTTTTTTCCACCGCTCGAAAACTGAGATTGTATGTTGAAAACCCGCCCAGGACATGTATGTATATATGCTTGCGTTTCTTCTGTGCCTGTGTCGTTCTGAGTAGCTAGAAGCCTTGCGAATAGCGAATCCCGCGCAATAAATCCTACCACATATCTATAAAACAACATTCAGTAATCCAGATAACAGGAGCTTTGGGTTGCGTTATGCTGTACGGTACAAAAATTGCTGGAAGTAGAAAGAAAGGCCTATGTGTAAGACTTTAATACGAAAGTATTTAACACTTTAAAGATGAAACGTTTCTGTTTTATGTAAGGACTCATTTGCATACCGCGCAGTAAATACTTTCTACCTCAGTTATTCGAAACCAGTCTGATAATATTATGTAAGGCAAAAGTCGCTCTTTGTTCAGAGTTCCTTACAAAACAAATAAACGCAATGTGAGCACCATGTAGAATTTTTGAATGTTAAACGTGGTGGTACGTAAAGTAAATGCTAGGCTTTAAAACGTTAAATTTTACTTCGAAAATTTAAGTGAGTAAATTGTAGAATTTGTAATATGCCCAATGTGCTTAAACACGTGAAGAATATTGGCTTCTGGGACGTGATGCCGTGTTGTCATGTAGAAATTCACTGATGTTTCGGAAGGACGGGCTACCTTCACCTTCAGGTCTATTGTTCCCAAAATATGGAGGCAAAATATCTTCCTAAAACTATAAAACATAGTGCAACTAGTTGATAGTAAATTTTTGTTGTATCCTCCTGAAACTTCGATCTGTTTCTACAAGTCTGAAACCCGTCACGTTCCCAGAAGACAGTATTCTACATAGTTAATATATACATCACTTAACCAAACACATGTTGAAGAAACCCTCTTCTAATGAGTAAATGTCGTCAAATGTACCGTAATTTAAAAATATTTTGTGTGCCCCGTGAAGGAATTTTCCTAAAATTAATACGTACATTGTTCCGTAAGCCATGTATCTAAACAGAAATCAAAAACTTTTTTTCCATTTGCCCGTTTCACACAAAAATACATAATATTTTTGAAACGCAGTGTGTCAAAATAATCTAAATTACATAATCTTAGCCAATTACATTACATAATCTTAGCCAAGGGTCTATAAATTTTCTAAAAATCTAGAAGTTACCTACAAATTCTAAGCTCCAGAAAGATGACAGGAAGTAAGTTTTGTACTGAGGACCCACATTTCTAGAGTGACGTGTACGCCTCCATGCATTTATGCTTGATGCAAGTGAGCTGATACACATTTTTGCACGTAAAGGGAACAAAAACTGCAATAATTATGTTCAAAATTTTATGCGACATTTTACAAACATTTTCTTCTGGGAGACCTGGCCCCGGGGATATTTTCTCCCCTGATCTTAGCTATTCCTAAAGTTGTTAGAAAAACTACGAGTTTATAAATACTTTACCTGTCACCTACTTTCAAGCGTCCACTTCTCTTTTAAATTAACATAAAACTGAGGCTCATCACTGTGTATTTCACCGGAATTTATCCACAGCCCCTCTAATCTAGTCCGCATTTTCACATCTTATTTTTATGACATTAATATTATTTTCCCTTTTCTTAAAACCTCCATATGATCTCCTACATTTAGCATTTAGAACCGAAATTCGATAAGAATTTCTCATTTACACTGTTCGTGCTATATATCCCACTCATCACACTCTACTTCTTTTGAGAGTGTTAGGTGATGGCGCATATTGCAAAGTCTCTCTTAATTTAACTCTCCTAATTCTTGTCACATTCCCTCTGTAACATCTCAAAATATTCTCTTCAGATTATATTTCTTAGACACCATCTCCTTTCAACGAAACACCAAACCACTCCCATATGAAGCAACAGACATAAGTACAGTTTTGTAAATTTTAATCTTTATACATTAAGACAAAACTGAGGGACATGAAATATTCAGAATTTTACTCATTTCTCTTGCTTGAATAATAGAGCTTGGCTGTCACCAGCCCTTGATTATTTCTGCTATGAAAGAAGTGCAAAATAATACGGTGTCCGTAGATTTTCAACGCATCTGAGGGCAGCGAATCATTTATTTCATAATTATGTGTTAATTTGTCCTCGCCTGCGGTCAGAAATGCTCGGACAACCATCGTATTAAAATTTCATTAAGCCAGTCCGCAACCGACGAAGGAATTTCGGCGAGTGTGCTTTCTGTTTGGAATCAGAAAGTCATATGAAACATTTTCACGCGTAGTTGAACACTATGAGTCCATAACAATGCATTTGAATGCGAACAGCCTGAGAAAACTCTGTCGCTGTTTATGCTAGAGAGATAGATTAAAAATATGTAAGATTATTTCTGGTAGATAATATTGCGTCCATTGATATTTGAAGCATAGAGAATTCAACTTTCCTTTATGTTTCCTGTTTCGTATGCTGAAAGCAGAAAGTGTTTTAAAATATCCATACTCTCGTACAGTAGCTAGGACTGTTAAAACGATATTCATAAACAGTAACAATAGCAATATTCAAATGTCTTCATAGAGGTGTTAGATTTTAATTCAAATTCTTTAGGTGTAAAGACTAAAGTCTTATGTACGACGCCTCGTACACAGATAAAGTTTTACCGACCTTTCAGAAAAGCGTGCTGCTATCGTCTTCATGGTATAAGGAGTTCAGGGAGAGTAAATGTTAATTTAACGTGAGTGTTACACCTTGTATAAAATGGAAGTCTATATCTTGATATTGACTAGAAAAGTCATCTGATAGAAGAATTGACACTTTTAATTTTAATATACTTTCTAATAAAATTATTCGTATCAAAATATGTTATACCCAGAGTATAAGTTAAAATTAAATACTTTAGGAGAGCCTTTTGCAAATTAAAGCCTGTGGGTAGAATTTGACCTAAAGTATTTAAATAAGCTTTGTGTTTCTAATTTACCTTACTGAAATAAGTTGTGTGTCTTGATTCACTGAATGCTCTACAGTTTCATAACCCAGTTACGGACTTTCGTAATGCATTTGCACTTCGCTTCACGAAGAGACCATGTAGTGGGTTGGGAGAAAACATTTTCATCCCTAACAAAATCAGATTATAAACAGATTACGTGTAACTCCGTTATAAACCAACCTACAACATAAATATTTTTGTCTTCCTTACTTCTGCCATATGGGCCCGTGTACCTGAGTCGATATACTGACTAAGCCCTGCACTGGACGTCCGAGGAATCGTGGTTTGATTCTCACCAAAGGCTATATAACTCTTCAGTTATAATTTCCGTAGAGGCTCTGCGACCCTCTCGGCCTTATATTGAATGGGTACCGGGTGTATTTTCCACTAAATAAAGAGTCTGGGACGTGAAGCTGACCACTCATCTCCATCTGAATTAAGATGGGGTGGATTTACACTCCCACTCCCCTTTATGCCTTTATGGTATGCATGAAATAAATTACATACCTTATCACAAGATATTCAAGAATGTTTAGAGGGTTTACCTTTTTTAACAAACTTCCCACTACTTTGACAGCATCCTACATAGACCAGCTTATTGAATCTTATCCAGAGGTACAATAAGTGACACTTTAGGCAGCCTACAGCTCTTCAGGCAGCAGTAGGTAGTGGCTGAGTGCAATATAATGAGTAAGTACAAGAAAAGTATGTTAAAAATGTTTAGACATGGCAGAGGCAGACATGAAAATGGACGATATCTGGGTTCAGGAAAAGAAACCTGCTCTTCCAGCAAAATTTAATTAAAAATTACAATTTCAGAAGTTGCTGAGAGAGCTCTTTTTTAATTATGAAAAATTAATATATTACGACTTTCATATAATTCGTATAACTATTATCTTTACATAAATAATTATAAATGAATTTTTTTTAATTTAACGGAGAGGCACAATAACGTCATAGTGACTGTCAAGCAGCTTCGCCTTACTAATTTTAACAATATAACAACCGTATGTTTGGACTTCAAGGTTATAGCAGATAAATAAATCTTATTCGGAAGACGTGGCGGTAGTGGAAAATAAGAAGGGAGTGTATCACTAGCTTGTGTTCGTAATATGTCTAGCTACACAGTTCGACGCCAATCCCAGTGGCCGCGCGGTCTAAGGCGTGGTTCTGCTGCCGCTCGCTTACTAGGATTGTGGGTTAGAATCCCACCGGGGGCACGGATGTTTGTGTTGTGTTTGTTGCAAGGACGGTAGCATGGAACGTAAAGTGACATGAAAGACGATAGGATTTAAACAGTACAAAAATGGATCAAAGGGGAAAAACCCCGGACAGGCAAAAAAAAAAATTCCTACCGGGGGCATGGATGTTTGTGTTGTGTTTGATGTGAGTACGGTAGCATGGAACGTAAAGTGACATGAAGGACGAAAGGATTTAAACAGTACAAAAATGGATCAAAGGGAAAAACCCCCCGACCGGCAAAAAAAAACCCACCGGGGACATGGATGTCTGTCTCTTGTGAGTGTTGTGTGTTGTCAGGTAGAGGTCTCTGCGACGAGATGGTCCATCGTCCAGAGGAGTCCTACTGAATGTGGTGTGTCTAAAAAAAATGTGATCGTGAAGCCTCGAAAAATGAGGCAGCCTAGGCTTCCAAGAGGCTGTCAAGCCATTGAAAAAAAAATAGAGTTCGACACTGAAAAACTGAAAGATTTCGCAGAATTTTTACTAGTTGTCTTGGAATACTGCTAGCAGTAAATATCAATATGCCATATGGAGGCCAAGTATTTTTCCGCAGTTCTTTATTCTTCTTACGGAAGACTGAAATGATTCATGAAAATACGTTCAGTCTTTCACGACAGCATGAATAGCTGAGATAAGGAAAAGTCTGTATAATGAAAACAGACTGAAGACAAATAACTTGTATGATGCGAGACTCGATCTAATAAAGCCAGGCTGCTATTTCTTTGGAAACCAAGTCCCCATATATTGACTTCTCTGCTAGGAAGATACGTTGCCTCCCACACGAGTTTCACACTTGATGTAAGATCAATTCATATTGTCTCTGACACAAAAATCCAGCAGGTCTTTCTAAGAGTATCGCCGGACGTGTAACACTTCATGCGATATTTATAGTACTCATTTTCAGTTCAAGTAAAATTATTTTAATAACTGTTGTATGCTCATAATAAATTCATTATATTTAATATGAGTAATGAATAATACATTTTACTTAAATCTTAAAAATTTAAACAGTTCCTTTTTTGAAATAGTTAATATTTAATTTAAAATTGCACTGTCCTGGTGAAATCCAATAGCAAGTCTTTTCTTTATTTCAATAAAAGGAGAAGTATTATTCGTACCTATTGTGTAAAACATACAAATACATAAAAATACGACGTCTTAGAAAGTGGTTCACGGTTCTCCCTTGGCAACTCGATTTGACATTCATATCATTGCTAAATATTTTTGTCCTAATACAATCACCGGAAATATAGGAAGAGAAAACAAATATTTTTAAACGTTCCTGGACATGTAGCTTTATTATTATCGCATTCTTATCTTAAAAATTCCAGTATTCTATGCTGTGACGCTGTGTTGCAGGGTTAGTGATATCAAGCGTTTCGAAGGAAGGCAATTCCTTCATCTTCAAGGGTCAAAAAGTCCAAAAAAAGGGATAAAGGATTCCAAGAAGAATTTCTTCTTGAATTCCACAGCTTTCGAAAAAGAATGGACTACATTTTTTCCGAAACGTCGGAATCACTGTCCCAGCAACACAGGCTAACATCCTAGAATATCTGAATCTTCAACTGAACGCCAGCGAAGAACCCACATTTCGCAGACTTCTGATCCTGTTCAGAGCTTTTCTTTATTTCTGTTATTCGGCTTTGTTTTTAAAGTCGCATTCAATTTATTATTAAGTCAAAAAACGTCGAAGTATAGGATTATTAATGAAAATTAAATTGGAAAGGCTGTATAACAAAGCAGTTCCGTCTATTTTAAATCCCATCATGCCACTTTGTTATATAAAATGATAGAAATGACAACAATCTCTTTCAGATTATTCGATTTCCGATCTGATATATAAAATCGTGACCTCCCTATTATGAAACAGGCGTGCTAACCACACGATACCAAAGGGCATTTTTAACATTAAGTTTGCCTAGAACGCATTAATAATGAAAAACGTTCATGGTTTTTAACACGACTCGTATTTTGTTACAACTTCTATTTAAATATTTTTAATTTAAAAAATTCAGTGTATTAAATACTACGTGTTTGGCGATAAGGCAGTCAATTCAATCACTTCATTTACGTTACCACATCCAACCGCCTCCCCCCACCCTCCACACACAAAAAATCGCATGCAGTATTGCATTTTAGTGGAAGGAATTATGCTTGTATCTAAACATATTTTTTATACAACGTCGACACCTGCAATGCTGCCAACTACAAACTCGCGATCTAACGCTAATACCCCACGCTGGCATTTTAACTCCAGAGATTAAGGGGACATCAATTTTCAAATCAGATTTTAAAGGTCGGAGAGAAATACAGTGGGCCTAATTATTTTGCCTTTTAATTTGTCATAAGTGCCAAGTTACATACTTTCTAAAAGAAAATTAGGCAGTATATGTTGCTAAAATTTTCAAATTAATGCTACTTTTATAATATCAATATTAGTGTCGTTTAGTGTAGTATACATATAACATATTTCCTTATACATGTAATGTAACAATATTATTTCAATAGTTTATCATCTTATATAGCAAAGTGCCATGAGAGAATTTAAAATGAATGGAACTGCTTTGTTGTACAGCCTTTCCATTGTCAATAGTGATATGTTACACTACAACGGGATGAATTCCACAAAACGAAATAGAAGGAAGCCTCAATCCACCTCATCCTAATATTCAATGGGACTCTTTCCATATACATGGTATGTCATAACACAAAATAACAGCTGTTTTAAGTCACTGAAATTTATTGTAATTCATTTGAAGCATAGAATCAAGCCAAAAGTTGGAGAAAACACGTCTTCTTAAGCTATTTATAAGCTATTCTTCATTTTTCTAAACGCACTTAGTCCCATAACCTTCAATTCATTTTAGCAAACGCACGGTTTTGAACATTCGCATACAGCTAGACTCCCTCTATCGCCATTAAATGCGTCACATTTAATTAACTTATTTATGATCTTGACAAATTTACATAATAATATACATGTTATGTGCTAAACTTTACACACGGTGATGTAACGCATCTGCTTCTAACGCCATTTATATGGGTTCTTTTTACGTTTCATTTGATCCGTTATATTTTTCTTAAAACAGAAAGAAGTCCCAGCAGCTTAGTATTATTTCCTATTGATTCCGGACAAGAACTTTCCAAAATACATTAGAGCAATTGTGAAACGAGAAAATTTATAATTAAAACAGGAAGAGCTATGAAGCACTACAACAGCTGCTTTCTGAGAAAAACTTTTCCATCTTTTATATGATGTGAAGTAGAGGCAAGTATTTGTCTTGCAGTGGAAGGTATTCTTCCAGGATCCTGCAAGTTTTAGTATTAGTTTTCGTGGAGCTGGTATGTAACAAATTTATCAAATACAAAAGCAGGTTCCTCGTCATTACCTCCTCATTGATGGGAATTATAAATAACACTTCGATATATTTTTGTGCTACATTGCATATCGATTTGTAATATAACTGTTTGCCCCTTAGGCATCATTTCCTACCTGTCTGTCAGTTATTCTGTGTCAGCCCGGTAGTCCGTGAAACAATTTCAGTGAAAATTTATTACCAGTGAAACATTTTAGTCACTTTGCGATATTGCGCATTTAAGATAAATTCGTACTGACGTAAGGCTACGTATTTCGGTATGGTCGTACCATGATTAAAAAAATAGAAGTGAATTGACTGAAACTTATAATATAAATTAAATAAAATGAGATATAAGACAACCAATCTTCTTAGGTGGGCAATGCTTACTTGAATTGTTTTCCAATATGGTAATTATTTATTGACACACAAGCAAAAATAACGCGAGATTTGAGGTTATCGCAGCTGTATTGATTACTCAGGTCTTCTGCGATGTTACGCTGTTTCGACTGTGAAATCTTTGCAGACTTTTCGGAGGCTCGTAGTGACTTCATCTTCAGGATAAAACAGTCAAAAACTAGTCTTTTTGAAAAAATATGTATGCTATAATTCCGTTTGGTGTAACCTTTTATATTGTTCTTAGATGCAAAGAGTCATTACTCTATTTCCACATACGGATCGTATTACTCGTCTTTCATGAGAAACACTTGAATTCTTTTAGCTTTTTCCACCTTCCTTTCTGTGACCTGCTCGTCACGTCAGCTTGTCTGTCGATGACCTGCAACATACCTATTTTTGTATTCTAAAGTATAATAAAATAATTCGTTTTTCCTGCTACATATACATTATTGCACTGAAATAGTGACATAAAATGGAGCTTGTAACTGTCTCATATGTAATGTAATATCTCTGTTTCTTTCACGCAATTAAGAAATTAATGTCTTACGATTAAAAATTATTAATATTTGTGTTACTTATTTTGGACGCATGAGTCAAAGCTATGAAAAAATCTGCTGAATTTTTTTGGTTTAAAAATAAAGTCTTCTGGCGTAGTAAAAGGTAAAGCAATCCCATTACAGGCCTGGACAGGCCCTTAGGGCTCCAGGAGGTTGAGGCTCCCAGATTTATAGACAATGGGCACATGAAGGTGGTAAGGTTGTCAGCCCTACGCACTGGCCGCCTTTACCCCCCAGGAAAGATTCCTGGTACTCATTTCTGTTAGAGGCTGAGTCGACCCCAGGGCCATAGTGCGACCGAAACGATTATGTCAATGAAAAATTCCAGTGACACCATCGGGAATGGAACCCGCGACGTTCCGGTTTGTAGTGCAGTGCCTCAACCAACAGCGCCACTGCGTGCCCCCTCTTCAGTCATATTGCGCTGTGAATAGTTAACAGGTACCGGACGTTCCGAGAAATTTCCTGCCGCGATATTGAAGGTAGATCAAATGTACTTGGAAGATCGAGAAAATCCACCGAAACATCGGCAACTAATATACCAATGTAGACAGCGCCATATTCCAGGAGAACGGAGTCGTTACCGACATCGCTGCGAGAATCACATTCTTTCAATTATTTTGTTTTCCCCCAAAGTACTTTCACAACATATTTGGCATCACTTAATGCTTTTACGCCTTTTGTCTTCTATTTCATTACTTGGCGCTACATGTATCCTCTCACTCACCGATCATATTGGTACAGCACTGGCAATCCTGACTTGCATTCGGGAGGAATTCAGTTCCAATCTAGACGAGAACTCCGAATTTCCTAACTGAAATTTTCCTTATTTTTCTCAGGCCCTCCACGCAAATTCCGGGCTAGTACTTCGATTAGTTCACGACAGTCTACTTCCAAATTCTTTCCCTTCTAGCCCTCACCAGTCATAAAATTCTACAGCATATATTCTCAAACACAGCGTCATAAAAGAAACCAATATTTCTTACTCAGCACTATATAGGCTGCAAGCTTACCGTTCCATAAAGTGCCAGCATTAAGGCATAACCAATGTTGTAAGGTCTAATGTTTCCTTCAGCGAACATCTCAGGCGCATGTTCGGTAGTATGCATAGGTAGATGTGGTTCTGTGATCATTACCACATCTCATATGGAGCAGAACCTAAGGTGGTGCTCTCTGTTAGTTTCACCAGCTGCTGCATTAAAAGGTAATCCCTTTAATGATGATTTCTCGTTACGCTGTGAATACACAGTAAATGTGCGTAGAATATGTAATCTAGGCTAATTTGGTGGAATTTGCTAACACCATGTAGCACAGTTCTTCTTGTGAAGGTGGGTCACTTTTGAAGTGCCTCATGATTTATAAAATTCAAAGTTTCATTATAATATTCAGAAGATTACTGGACCATATCCTGAGTCAAACTAGTCCAGGCCACAGCTTGACTGTACTTTGTTTCAAATTTCTTCCCTTATAGAAGCCAAAACCTTGATGAAGTCTGTACATGGAAACTGAAAGTTTTAATTTCGTTTTTCATTTTGTTTACTTGCGCTCCATTGAGCCTTCATACTAATTATTTCGAGTTGTATAACGAGTTATTTTGGACCACAGCTCGTGAAGCTTAATTGAAAACAACACGTTGCTTCGGCTCACAAGACATAGCAGTGAAAACTTCACCATGTAAAATGATGAATGCATAGGTCAGCTGAAAGGGTTTGAAATATTGTGAATAGCGGAAGATGAGACAGTTTTCTCTTACCCAGCAATTAGCTGCAGGAAGTAAAGAAACTCGTAAAAGTATGAGTCAGGGAGGCGTGTTTAATTCGAGTGCCTGTCTGTGGTGTAATGGGAAAAAGAAATTTTATTTTTGTATTCTACAATAAAGGTAATAAGTAAATTTCACTCTATAACCTGCCATGAAGTCACAGAGGGAGAGTGCAAGTATATCTCTACTCTTTCTTTAACCTCGGCGCTAGATGGCGGTTAGTGGTTAACCCCAACTCCCGGCCGCTTTACCCCCGGGAATGGTCCGGGACCCTTTTATAGAATGCTGGGTGGATCCCAGGACCTGTCCGGTGTGGTGCGGGAAAACTCGCCCCCCACCGGAATTCGATCCTCGGACTCTGTAACCCTACAACGATTTAAAAATATATATTGTTGTGAATAATAGATTAATCAACGTAATTTACTGATAGCTTTTAAATTTTAACCTAAAATTATCTACATATTCTTTAATCAAAAAGATAGTCATGAATTTACGTAATTTATTTTTGAAATTTGGGCGGTCCCATATTACGCATGGCAGAGATAAAAACACAGAAAATGTCGAAAAATATTAAGGGGAGAGGTTTCTTGAAATATATAAGTGAACGTTAGAGTAAAATATTAAAACAGATCTTAAATAACATGTGTGGTAGGGTACGGAATATATTGGTTTGTTTCAGAATGGAGTCATATGGACGGCTAATGTAAGTGTAGTGAAATCTTCTATTCAATAAGGGGGTTTTCTTAAGTAACCACTCAGCTGTTAGCTTCACAATAAGAACTATGTCGTATATAGTTAAAACGTTCACATCTTCCTTAAAGCAGGCTTACTTGTAATGTTATTGTAGTATTTATTATGGCCTATATTTTCTGTGTTTATTTACGTATCCTTGTACTCTTCCGTACATTAAATTATTTTGTTAAAAGTGACTGGTTCCGTTAAATCGGTGTACATAAGCGGCACAATAAATCCTGACATCTGTGTTTATTTTCGAAAACACCGTAATCATAAAACGCCTGACTGATACAGTGTGGCAAGATACGTAGACATACACTAAGCACAGTTATATAAATTTCCCTTCTTTTATATTGGAATAATGATTTTGTATTTGCATGAGACAGTACACACAGCTTGCTAGCCTGGTTGTTTTGACGGACACTGTACCCATGTTGACCCCAAGTCTTAATAGGCCAGAAGACCCAGAGGACCACGGCTCTGTGTTACGGGCTGCGTTTAGTTGTCTGCTGCGTCTTAACGAAGGCTGGTGGCTTACCATGGCAGAGCAGAACTTCGTAGTTCGCAATTGTACCACACGGAGTGGTAAGTAAAGTAAGTGCATTCTACGCAGTGCTCTTGGTTTTGACGTCTTGTTATTATATATGATCACATCGGAGTTTCGTTGCTGCCTCCATTTTCGTGCTTGTAAGAATAAGATCCAAGTTTAATCTAACAGCGTTTGTGAGAGTTTCATATAGATAAAATACATCTGCGAAATAATGTGCCAGTATTGCATTACTGGAATAATTTTTAGAAATAGTACTCAAACCTACACTGAAAATGAAAACTGCATATTTCTTCAGAAATGTGGTGATTCTCTACCAGACTGCACGACGTTATATCCCAGAATATAGCAATGTTCCTTGAGTCTCCAGCACAAAATTATTAGTTAATTTGTCTCTTTTTCTGAAAGGCCAGTATTCCGCCACTTTTTCAAATTCAGTTTCTAATTGTCTTTCCCATTATTCAGTTGAGTTGCTTCATAGAATTTTTCAGTGCATTTGTGTTGTGCTTCTTCTAAAGCGAACGTAATGCATGTCTGTCACCATTAAATGTCAACAGAATTTGTTACTTGTTTTTGTTCCATAGGTTGTGCCTCCTTTGAAAAATAAATTATTCGCGTGTACTGTAGCGTGCTGCTTAATATGCGGAACACACATCCCGATTATTTTTTGTAGTGACCGAACTAAATCGCCTGTAGCAAGCAGCTGCCGTTCTTTTGTTTACAGAATGAATGTTAGGCAGTCTTCACGTTATATTTACCGTGCATTTTTATACAATTGATTAACTCACACCAACAAATGCACCAAAACAAGTTTGTCACTGATTTCTTTATTAAAAGTTTACCCCAATATGCATTTCGGCACTTCTATATTGCCATCCATCATCAGGGGGATCGTTGGAGTTTGTACATAGACCAATGTTCTTTATTACAACATTGGTCTATGTACAAACTCCAAAGATCCCCCTGATGATGGCAATATAGAAGTACCGAAATGCGTATTGGGGTAAAATTTTAATAAAGAAAACAGTGAAAAACTTGTTTTGGTGTATTTGTTGGTGTGAGTTAATCAAGTGAGCCAGTCTGTTTGTGCTAAACTTGCTGTACTCATCTGTACGGGTGAACACAACGTACTGACACTGTAATACACTTTGCAAGTGAATCCAGTACTTTGCGATAGATTGCAATTATGAGAAGGCAGGTTAATTTGTATAACATTCCAAACTTTGTCGGTAGTGGGCTAGAACTATAGCAACATTCTTTTCCACCCCTCTGTTCCTGACGTGTTTTTCAAAGAAGATTCGATTTATAGTTTAACTGAACCACGTACAGTTAAAAAACATTTACCAACTTCACTATCCAACAAATAATATTGCATAGGTCGATAATTTTGATAATATAAATTACCTTATACAATTTATATCGTTTTAGTTCTATTTAATCATGCTAAAATATTTCCTATTTTAATGACTGTTATTCTTACGTTAAAGTTACCAGTTTCTCCTTCATCGAGTGTACTGTTTCTACGTGTATATTGACGGCATACAAGGCTTATGGATTTTCGTGTGATGTTTGTAGCTCTTTTCACGAGATGTTTCTACTTTGATTAAACAAAACTGTGACTGTTTTGTAGTGTAATGTTTTCTATTGCCGATGCAAAATAAATTAGAAAATTCGACTTTCACATCTTAGAAGCGTGAAATTTATCTCAAGTATAGACTATTTAAAAATAAGCTTCTTACAACAGACTAAGCGCCTTGTCACTACCACAAAGCTCAAGCAGTTAATTTATTCAGGAAATTAATCTCTCTTTACTGTGAATAACACACAGAAAAATATGAGTACGCTTTGCTGTAAAATGTGACTTTTGTGTTTTGGTTCATGTTTCAAAACCGTGTAACCACTGCGATTTACAGTTTTAAGTTCTTAAGTAATTAATTATTTCAAAACTGTACTCTCTACATATCTGTCTCCTATATAAGAGTGTATTAGTGGATGGCTTATCTCTTAATATCGTGGATAGAGAAGTAAATCTTGAAACTTTTCAGTTAAAATTTTAACCGGCTGTATTGTACACAAAAGAGTAAGAACTAGACGAAAAAAAGCGTCTAGGAGAAGGGAACGCCGATGCAAATTCCCCTGATGCGGGCAGCAGCGACATCAGTAGCGTCTTGAAGCACAGAACAAATGATGCTCGAAATGACTCATGATCGTGTAGCAACAGGCGTGACCAGAGTGGTTTGAACGGCTGCTGTACTGCGATGTGAAGAAAATTGAAAAACTACCACATTATTACTTTACCTGGATAATCTCTTTCCAAAAACAGAGACAAATGCGAGACTTGGAAGTTTTGAAATATGATGCCAGAGAAGGATGGAGAAGTTCAGTTAGACAAATAATGTGAAAAATGGAGCATTATTGCGAAGAGTCAAGGAGGCAACGAACTTCGTGGTACAATAAGAAGAAGGAAGCCTGACTGAATTTGTCAAATCTTGTGTTGGAAATGCCTTCTAAAACACATTATTGAAGAAAAGATAGAAAGGACAGGAAAATGAGGAAGAAGACGTAAGCAGCTACTGGATAAACATAAGGAAATAATAAGATATTAGAAATTGAAACAGGAAACACTAGGGCTAGAAAACTTGCTTTGTAAGAGGCTACGGACCAGCTATAAGACAGACTACTCTTATGGTGATATATTCGTAAAAGAAGCACAACCATGATTTAAAATAAAAAATAATCTTTAGTATTATAAGAATTCTGTATCAGCATTTGAAATGTTTAACTAGTCGTTTCATTATCTCTCCAGGAGTAAGCAAAGTCAAAATTGAATATTATGTATTATAATGAAACACTAAAAAATATTCCCCTTTTCCTAAAGAGCATTATTCCGTGTGCAGTTTTTCAGGATTTGCCGCTTTTATAGATTAGTATTCAGAGAAGGAATTCGCCTTAATAGTGTTTAAAAATTCAGTACCTACCTTACAGAAAACGCTGCGCCTCGTTTGCATAAACCGTTGTGTTAATCTTATAAAAATTATCTATAAAAATACACGCTCGGGATATATTTTAGAATTTCTTAATATCGATTTATTATCCAGACAAATAAAACAAACACCATACATTCATTTATTTACTTTTCTACAACATGCTTCGGCGGTTTTATTCGGCCATCATCAGGCAGAAACACAAGTACATAATCGGAAAATTATTCTATGGAAGAAGTTTTGTACTTGTGTTTCTGCCTTGTGATGGATAAATAAAATGGCAGAAACATGTTCTAAAAGTAAAAAAAAAATTATGATAAGCTGGCGATAAGCTGGTGATAAGCACAGATACATCTGTGATTTAACAAGAAATTTTTATCTTTCATTGTGACATATTTAATATGTCGCGTAAAGTTTCAAAAATTCCTGCGTCGTTTTGTACTTCACATAATTTAATTTTCACTATATGTTTTCCTCACTTACGTCTGAAGTAAAAGGAATGTTATATATAATTTTTCCATGCACAGCAGACAGCAGGTAGCTATATTAATATTCCTGTCAAATGAAACAACTTTTAGATCCATTTTCTGTGGAGATATTCTCTTTAACCCGATCGCAGTTGTGTTCAGGTTCCATCTAACAGACGCTTCACTCCAGGATACAGACGACTCCCCCCCCCCCCCCCCAACCCCTGCCAGACCACATACAGCTACCCCATCTAACAGTGTGCTGGTGTGTACTGTCGAGCAAATTCCCTATACGTGATCAGTTGTGCTGAAGACCATAACTATATATTTTTCATCATATAAAATCTGAAACCGTACATAAATGGAAGATGTTTACATACCGTAGTAGTAGTGAAAGCATGCTACTGAATTTGTATAATTTCATGGTTTGTTCTACTAGTACTGCTGATACTTGCATAATATGGAACGGAATATTGCAGGACGATTATCAGAATTACTTTTCACACTTTAGCGAGGAATTTATCTTGATAGCTTTTAAGGTGACAGCCCTAATTTATTTAGGAGGATTTGTGGAAGAGATTAAGTATCTCAAATTTGTACAGGATCTTAATACAACATGAGTGTTTGCAGGAACATTTGATTTGAGTATTTTGACATATAGCAATTAAATGAAAAAAAACGTATATTGGTTGGGTGGGGTGCGTTACAATATTGGTTTCATATTTTTACTTGTATAGACAAAAACCTGAAATAATTAAACCTCTAATTTGAATAAAACTGTGTACTGTAAAGAAATGTAAATTCATTCTTTTGCATAATTATGCATCCCAAGAAAAAATCGTGTATGTGAGTGGAGGTAAATCCCCACGCATTTCTAAGATTATCACTAGATGGAAGTGGGTAGTAAGCTTCATGCTCCGGCCACCCTACCTCCAGGGAAAGAGCTCCACTGACTATAAATCTGTGTGCTCTAAAGGGAATAATAAAATGAAGCACTACGCGTTGCGTTTTTCATATCAGCACGTACAGCATTACGGTTGAAATTTGGCACACAAAGGTTTAAATTTTTAATAATTCTCAACCCGCTTGGTTGAGAATTGTCTTCTGTTGATGAAAACTTCAGAACGCAGTCTGAGCATAAGGGACTAATGGTGGCATAACGCACTCAAACTGGTATGGAGTCTCGTACCGGACAATTAATTGAACAGAGAGATTCCATTTACACGGAGCAGAGAAGGAGTACAATTCGTGAAATCTGTTCCAGCGAAATCATATGGATGATATTCTGAGTACATAATTCAGTTACACAAGTCTTTAGTATTTGCTTTAATTGGACTGCTTCTCTTTTCAAGAAGAACCAGGAATTTCGAATTGAATTCTTTTGTGTGTCAAGTATTTTGGTTATCTACTTGACCGGCCTTCAACTTTCGCCATTGCTTCACATATATCATACCTTTGAAAGCTTTAATAAATTCATGTCCGATTTTGAATAAGATATCTTAAGTTTTAATTACGTAGAAGCGTGAGTTCCGATAGCTGGATCTAATGACCAATAATTCGATTTCAAACCTTCCAATTATTCGTATGGTCATATTGTAATATGACGTTTAAGTGTTTATGGCAAACAGATTACTAAATTTTAGCATTTTCTAGCAGTGGACGTAAAGGTCTATCGACCTTAGTGTCGTAATGTAGCCTTAGCTATTGTTTTGTTTAAAGAAAGCTAGGATGAGTGACTTCACTTCTTGTTATCTTGTTCTTGGTTCGATGAAGAGCTGATTCAGGGTAATTGTAAGATTCGAGCACTGAATTTAGTCCACACTTGTCTGGTTTCATTGGTATTTCGTCCTGATTAATGAAAAAACTTTAGCAGGCTCAAATTATGGTTTCTGTGTTCTTACACGGTGTAGGAAAATTAGCTTGTGCCGACGTTTCAAAGATACCTGTTGCCTCCATTTACAGGCTACATGAATTTGGTTTGCTGCAGCGTCCACCTGAAAAAAATTCATTCTCGCAACAGACTGAAGCAGCAGATCGTCCAAAATGTCGGTAGAAGCTTATTATCCTGAGTGGCGTAAGAACCCGGGAGATCGTCGTTTGACCAACATCCGCTGTGAAACCCCGATTACTTAAAATTTCGGCATCAATCTTGCATGTGAAAATTAATGTTTTCTGGGATGTGATGCCTTGTAATTTTGTGGGTGAATACCGAAGTTTTGGCTGAATCTGCTTTATTTACAGCGAATAATATTCCATCATTAAGGAAGCAGCGGATTACCCCGAAACGTCATTACTTTTCTATCAGACTACACCGCGTCACAGCCCAAAATGCAGTACCCAATCCTAAGGGTATAAAAAATTCTTCAGCCTTAAATAAGGAGGCTGTAGATTTTTTTGTAAACGTCGCTGCTTATGTAACAGACTAAATGGCATCGCATCTCAAAATACCTTAGTCTTTAGCAGGAAATATTTAATTAGCTCACATCTCAGAATTCTATTTTACAATGTAACTAAAGTCGAGCAATCATCTTTAATGCAATGTGGTGCGTAGAGTAAGTGCTTTTATCTGTCTAGTCCCCATTTACACAAGCCCTTTCACGGGACTCGGAAAAGGCCTCGGAGTTTGCGCAGAAAGGATTTCAGATAAAGTCCATTTATACAAAATGGGTGACACAATAAGCTCTTCTATTTGCGAGCCCGGAAGTTACGAACACGCGTAAGAATGAATGCGTCTACGGAGGTCGATGATTTATAAACTTCAGTAAAAGGCGGTCTCTAGGTCAACTATAAAAGAGACCCCAACATCAAACCTACCAATATCTAAGACACATTAAGGAATGTGAAAACGCATAAGTTATTTGCACAGATGTGTGGGGATTTAAAATGTGCATGAAGTCCCTGTGTAAGTGGGAAGCTGTGGACATGAATGTGGATTGCCTTTCTTTCAAATTTAACGTGTGATGTGAAAGACTGGAAACTGATTAGCAGAGTCTAACTAGACAAAGTGCTTTGTGGAGTTCTTTTACTAGAAACACGGTTCTTCTCGGTTAGGCTGAATTTATAAATGTTAATAATTAATCAGTCTTTTTGTGTTTGAAGTAAACTGTTATGGCCGCAAAGTCAAGCTTCCCGTCTAACACAATCCTACAAATTTTAGTCTTAATTCACATTGCATTTTTGTATTATAGACAGTTGATTTATGTCTTTATTTATGGTTTGTGCATTTGTTGGTAACTGTCTACAATCCTACAAATAACTTTATTTTAATACGATCCATTACGTCGTGAGCGTAGAATAAAACAAAGTACTTGATATGTTCCGTTCAACACAACCTGTATTCACTAATTATTCTTACACTGTATGTTACGGTCGTTCGACCATCATGAGGTGCATAATATAAAAACACTAAATACAAGATAAAAAACATATTTTATAATATGTTATTTTGTGATAAATCACAAAAACTTTACGCTTTTGCCTTGTATTAGTGTTTTATATTATATAGCTGATGATGGTCGAAAGACCGAAACATGTAATGTAAGAATAATTAGTGAACACAGGTTGTGTTGAACGGAATATATAAAGCAGTTTGTTTTAGCCTAAAATTAACCACAAATTCTGTAAGCCAATATTTAGAGCGGACATGGCCTGTATGAAAATGAGAATATTGTAATACTACTTTTCCTTTATTTATTCTGCCCTGATGAAAACAGTGAAACGTGGAAAGCTCCTACCAATCAAAAGTGTGAATCTACCGTGCACTGTGCGTATCCTCCCTTCATATAAACTGTATGCATAACCGGGCCGCCTTCACTGTGAGTTAAGTGGCGGACCGTGAGGTTGACCAAAACTCTATCTAGAATGAATGAAATATAAATACACTCCCCCTATATGCCACGCGGTGGCGCAGTTGGTTGAGGCACTTCGCTACAAGCCGGAAGGTCGCGGGTTAGATTTCCGATGGTGTCATTGAAATTTTTCATAATCCTTTCGGCCGCACTATGGACCTGGGGTCGACTCAGCCTCTAACAGAAATGAGTACCAGAAATATTTCCTGGGGGGTAAAGGCGGCCGGTGCGTAGGGCTGACAACCTTACCACATTCATGTGCCGATTGTCTAGAAATCTGGGAGCCTCAACCTCCTGGGCTTGCTTTACCTTGATTTACCCCCTATGTGCATTCACGGCGTTAAAGGTAGAACGTTGCCTCTTATATTTGTGTGTTTTTAGTACGACGGCAGCATTATGAGCGCCTGGTAGGTAGGTTGCACCTGTCTGTCTATTCTCACTTGCGACATGCATATTTTACCATGGGTACTGCTTAGGTGACATTGATGAAACTGGTACTGACAACGCGTACGAAGCTCGAGATGCATATTCATCTTGGCTCACTTCATTTCATTATAAAGAAGAAGTTTCGTGGAAGGAAAATTAAACTTTATCCAATTTCGCAGATCATGTTCGCCCTGGAGGCAATGAGTGGGCCTAAAGACAGATACTTCTGTGCTTAATTAAAATATAATGAAGATGTTATTGGAGTGGAGGTATAGCTCCACTCAAATTTACCTCTACGCTAGATGGTCACTTTAAACTCCGTCGTACGTTGTATGAGAAATCCAGTTGGCATGATGTCAATCCAGTGGGCATGATGTCAATCCAGTGGGCATAATGTCAATCCAGTGGGCATGATGTCAATCCAGTGGGCATGATGTCAATCCAGCTTGGCAGCGAAAAGAATATTTTTTTACATAAATAACACTGTGTATTCAGTCCGACACAACCTGTATTTGTTATTATTTGTCCAAACACTACATGTTTCGATCAAGCCGACCATCATCAGGTGTGTGTTTATACAAAAACTTAAAATTCGAGGTAGAAATGCAAAATTTAGTGAGATCTCACAAATGACATAAAGTTTATAAAATATAGAATATAAATTACAATCGGCTTTTAATCTTTGTGACGTGTCATTAAACACGAACGGTGTGGTGCACAACCCTAAAGTTAAAATTTAATTTTTTTTTTAATTTAAAGGTTTAGGATGCTAGACGTTGTGACTTCTCTTCCTTTTAAAATTCTGAAACAAATTTTTAGTCTATTATTTAAAAATCCGTTATTGCCGAGGTTAACCAGTAGAGCTACAAACCTACTCCTCCATACGCCTGCGTGGTGTGCTCAGAGACAATTTTATCTTTATGAATACTGTCAACAAAACGTTTCACAAAGAGAACGTTGGGTATTGAGTCTCATTAGTGGCGTTATATGTATGCTGTTTTCTACCTTTCTGAAAGTCTGTATTACCAAACAATAAACATGAAGGTCAAAGGCACGTAAAAACTTTCAAAATAGCGTCATTTGGAAAAGCCTACCCACACTTCTCTGTGTTAACTTTCACTCAGTTAAGACGATGTTTCAGCATTACGACGTTTCTTTTACCCTTGTCAGAAATATGCAATAAGTGAACAAAGTAAATATTAAGAACGGCTTTGGGCAAGCATATTTAGTAATTCCTGTCTAATTTTTATCTATTTTTTTACATTAGCCCACTCCGCGTAAAAGTTAATTCATATAATCGCAGCGGTATGTAAGTGGTAGGAGCATAAAAATTATTTGCCGTTGAGGAATGCATCCGAAGTTGGATAATGAAAAAGATGTTCATCCTATATTTATTTCTCAAAGAAGTACAGCAGGCATGTGACACCACCATATTGTATGTACGTGTCCTTTTCCGTGTATCAGTGTCCTTGCTTTCATGTGTTGAAAGGTCTGATTGATTTTCATGAAAAAGTTTTATGAATATTATGTCATTATGTGTCATTCCAACATCATACTTTATTAATTTTCTACAGTAAATTACAGCAAAACGGACTATCAAATTTTTCAATTAACTTTCGGTATGGTGGAGACATAATGAAAAATTAGAAATTAAATATGAATTTTAATATGGTAATAGGTTCTGAACGCAACTAAACATTAATTAAATCGCATCCTTCCTTTGATTTCCTGCGTCCTTTGTGTAAACTTTTGTATAATCCTGAGTTGCATTATTGTCTCTATTTACCTTACATAGTTCCTCTAACGACGTCTCCCCGATTACGTCCCATAATAAAAAATCGATTATGGAACAGAAATTTAATTTTTGAAGACTATGCAATTTGGGTGAAAGCATGTTTAGTTAAATCCACGTGATCTAATAACTTACGTTAAATTCCTTGCCTTAGAGATGCGATTTCTTAACTAAATTTGCCGAAAAATATGTGTAAATTGACTACACACATTATGTGAGCCATAACAGGGAGAAGATGTTATAAATTATAAGGTTAGGGGCACTGAATACGTATCGTCCTCTAGGCACTAAAAACAGCTTTGACCTCGACGGTGTGGGTTCGGCCCCATATTTCTTGATTAATCATGCGGGGGAAACATGTAGTTCCTACTAAAACCGTGAGTTGCTTTCAAAGTGTCTGTCACTTTCGACTTGCCACTATTTGTTAGTTGTTCAGGTTATAAAAGGTATAAAGTTAAATTCATATACAGCTCTAACCAGATAGAATGCAGAAGAAAATAATAGTGTTAACTCGCAAGCACAAGACACAACTGAATTTCAACCCGTTTTATTTTTAACGGGGATACATTCTTTACTGCTCATAATATCTAATGTTCTGAATTCCCCTGCGCCACCATTTCCAAGGTGAAAGATGTGAATTTACAAGATTGTGAGTATAACAATAACTTCATAAGTGTATTGTTCTCTTGTAAATTCTACACATCCAGTCTGTAATATGAATATTGTCGCTGATATTTTTATCAGTCAATTAGTCAGTTAACTTTGCCTTTTAGAATCTTACTTATGACACTGCAAATAATTAGCAAAGCAGCTGTCAGTACCCCAGAATAAATAGAAAATTTTTACGTTTTACACAATTATGCAACGTAATAGGCCTAGGTTTGGCAAAGATAAATGATAATTCCTGAAGTTAAATATTAATGTTTTGCGTAGGAAAGAATTGGAGGCACAAAAGTCATAATTATGTAGGTATACCTCTTCTTATTCTATCCTATATTTCGACTGAAAATTATATGTTTCTTGCAGCTATTTATAAACCTCGAAGCAGAATTTGGACTGATTTGCCATCACTGAACTCGCCAGGTTCAAAGTAAGCTTGCTGCTTAGGTACACCAAGTCTGAAATCCGTTACGTGCTGAAATCGCAAAACCATAATGTGAGAAATTTCTGGTTACATTCATCAAACTTACATTCCAAATTTCGATCGGTCTGAAGACTAAGATAGGGGCTCGACGACAGAGGAATGGAGGTTCGACTCCAGACAAGAGCAATTTTTTTATCTGAAAAGTTTCCAGGCGGTCACTAGGGTGTCCATGAAGCTCCTACTCGATGAATACAATGGTTTCCTGTTCCTGAGGAAAGGCAATTGATGCCTGTATTTAATCAGTCACTCTCATTTAGTGCCAAGCATAAGAATGAGTGGCGCTATACTTCATTTTCCCCGTAACCTTTCATTAAACAGAGAGACAACTTTATCTTTGCCTTTACCAATCACACAAAACCCTTTGCTACGTGAAAGTGTGTGTCAAAATCTGCGACTGTATCATGTCTCAATTCCTGAATAACAGTTACGCTCAGAACACAGAATTTGGCACATTCTGGCCACTAAAGGAATAGAGGGCATACACAAATGAATGGTGCGGTTTCAAAGGTGAATAAAAAATTTATTTCTCACATTACAAGGGCACAACATACACCGGCAGCGGCGGCAACTGTCCAAGTTTCTCATGCGCTACCAGGAGTTCGCTTCTCATGCTTACTGCGTGGCCGCGGGGCCAGTTTAGGGGAAATGCGCTGGATCGGAAGTGCTGCTGCAAATGGAGACAAGAACCTTCTCCCTTGGCCACCCCGTTCGCCAGATCTTACACCGTGCGATTTCTTTCTTTGGGGGTTCGTTAAAGACAGCGTTTATGTACCACCATTGCCCACGTCCATCCATGAAATTTGTGTTGTGCCCGTGTAAGGTGAGAAATACATTTTTTATTCACTTTTGATACCGCACCATTCTTTTGTGTATGCCCTGTATTTACAGGTTAGAAGTTGTCTCAAACCTTATTCCTCATTTAACATAACTTTGGTTCCAAATTAATTGTCCTACAGTACCTAGGGATGCTCTTATGCTGCTCTTCTTTGCTTCGTATGTATGCTGTTCACTAGAAGGGTCATGCTTTGCTAACAAATTTATGATTTACCTGGCTTAAATCTGCTGTTAGAATATAAACAGGGGTTAGAAAATTTATTACATTGGGGCACAGGTGAATTAATTGGCTTATACATTTAAAGTACAATTTGCTTCTCGCAAACACCTGACGACTCTAGCAGTAAGAGCTTCGCTTCTGCAGTAAAAAATTGTAACAAATATTACTCTTAAAGATTAAACATGGTATGGTAAGATTTATCACGAAATATTAAAATTATTTCTTGAATTTCATTACTGTCTGTTGAACACAATTACAGGGATATATAGTAAACCGCAGGACCTTGATATACATGTCTGATCTTGGTTAGTTCCATGATTAATTGATGTGGAGGAAATATGACATAATACGTTGCCAGTGAAGGGTAGTAAACCTTTAAACACCGCTGCAGATTTTTTTATTCATGTTTGTTTCACAGCCTTATTATTTAATTCAAATGGCTCAATATATTCATTGCACTGAGGGGAGGGGGGTAAAATTTGAGTTTCATAATTACGAAAATGTTGTAGCCGTATCGAAAGTCTGAGTATTTAAAATTCATGCTTCGTGTCTGGGAGATTCAGGGATAGAATCAAAGCCAGTATAACAGATATATTCGATAAAACATCATAACTTTCCTTATTTCTTTCAGGAAATTATTGGAAAAATACTCAGAAATAACATGCTCGCTTCCTCCCACATTCTTTCCAATTCATAATTCCCATTAATACTAACTTTCGAAGCTACAAAACCTATTCAATAAAGGAATTTTATAACATTTAAATTAACCGCTACTCGGCAAATAGTTACTTAAGTCGTAAAACAGTTTCTACAAAAAAAAACATACAATAATGAATTTTCTGTATCCCATTATTTTATTTGGCAAAGAAAGTGATCCTGTGCAGACAGAATGCCTTACGGCAAACAGCCACTTAAAATCGCTCTTTAAAATGGACGCTGATCCGTTAAAGACTCACAGACCCCACAGAACAATATTACTTTCTGCAGCTTCCTGACACTCCGTTCCTCTTAAGTCGGTGGAGCTGTCTAAACAACATTTGTTCTAATCAGTACCTCCCAGAGAGAAATTCTTAAATGATTAATAGAATTCACACTATTATTGAAAATTATTAATCGATATACCTTTCGTCCTTTCTGTCAAGATGTCCCAAAGTATGAAAGCAGTGTCATTTCCTTTCCTGTAAACACAATGAAGATGAGCATTTTTGTCTTTGGGTGATTTGAGGTTCTCATTGGGGTGACTATTTAGAGTATACTGTCTTCTGGTAGAAATTTTCAGAATTTGCAGACACCTTGCTTCCAATCTTTAGGGTATAAAGCAGATGTAATTACTTACACCGAAGCATCGGTAAATGTCTGCAATACGCGAAAAGGGTCACATCCCATAATTACAACAGTACAGTGTACAAGTACAGTACAAGTGTACAGTCAGTAGGCCTCCAACAAATCTATAGTGAAAGCAGAATGACTGTTACAGATATCAATAACCAGGTACATCTAACGGCATTTTAAGAATTTTATATACCAATAATATAGCTGTTGTAATTTCAACGAAAGAACCTCTGAAGATGAGTCATATTTAGGCTAGAAACATGTTGGGCAGCATTTAATAAAAATTGCGTTAAATAACATAAAACCGTGTACATTTGTCTGCATAAGATATATATATATAACATTTTGTATACGGCATGTAACTGGAATTATATTAAAAGATTCAGTCCGTACCGCGCAGTTAACAAGCGCCCTCTCGGTTATAAAAAACAATCATTTGACGCTGATCTATGAAATAATTTATTTTGTTTGGGACTCATACCAAATACAAAAATGCGATTTCGTTTTGTGAGAGGATTGTGGAGTTTTTGAGTTTACAGCCAAATTGTGTGTGCAATAATTACTGGTCTTTGAAGAGTTAATGAAAGATTTCGAAATAAGTGGAATGATAACGGTGACCCCTCACAGAGCACTTGCCCATCCAAACTTTAGCCTTCTAAATCTTACGTAAGAGAAGAGAAAATTTTACGTAATATCTTTAAAAAAAGTGATAGTAATGTTCATCAAGCTGGAAGTACCTTTATACATGTTAATGCATACCTTACCCGAAATTGCTTTCTCACTTGTTTACGAGCTGAACGTTGGCCTCCAAAATCGCATAATTTAGAGAATGTCAACATAATGACAGCAGCAGAGTAAAGAAGGGCGAATTTTCAGCCGAAATCTTTGTATGCCTACAGGATAAGCTGATGTGATTTCATGTCGTCGGAGGGTAAAATTCACAGAGGTTAGAAATTTTGGGACACGTAAAAAGTGACAGGATCAAGAGCACAAAATCATATAAACTTTTATCTTAAAAAGTGACGTAATTTGTGCAGTGAACGGGATTCATTTTATTCAAGGGAACGCTTTGACTCTCTGAACATAACAATCAGTCTTAAACGAGTGTCGCAGAACGTACTCTGTTATATCACGTTAAAAGATTAAAATACCAATATCGTTAGCATTCTTCATTATTTGTTCTTAAACAAACCGAAATTCAACTCTGAATCTAAGAAAGAGAAATATACTATTATGATTTCTTGCAGAAATAGTAGACTTATTAGCATGCTTTAATTTCCAACAGGTAACAAAGATTTCTACCAGTGATTCTGTGCACTATACTTAATTGTACGATAGAAAAATACCTTTATTTGCATGCATATTCCGGCAAATATACAGCAGTGCTTTAAAACCGTAGCTTATGTCATTTACTATTGCTTCTATACGCTGAAGTAAACTCCATAACTGAGGTGAACTCGGGAACTACTGTATACGTAAGCAGCTTTTGCTGTCAAATGCCCTTCCAAGTACATATGAACTTATTCTAAACTCCTGTTATATTACAAGCACAGAATATAATAACTGCAAACAGAATTTAGACAATTTTCTTCGGTCTGACACGAGCATGTTTCATCGTGTAACTTGCTGAAACAACTTCATTGACTTTTTGTTTCGTAGTCGAAGTACGTACAGATATCAATCGACAGAATAATATACTGCATGCACAATTCCATCAGTCCCTCCATTGAAATGTTTGCTTTCTCTCATGCAAGTGCGACTTAACTAGTAGTGACAAGAACAGATGACTCGCCATATGAAATTAGTTGTCGAATCAGAATTTCTGCAAGCCCTATCAAAAAAGAGAAAAAGTCACTGCAGAATTGTGTACAGAACTTTCTTCAATAAGTTTTTGTTTAAGAAACTTATTAGTTACAACACAATCCAGCCACTTGTCTGACAATCTTTTATACGTACATGTGACACATTTTACAGGCACTCTGGCAAATTAATGCCCACGATATTTTTAACAGAGGATATTCATCTGTGTTTCAATAATTCAGAATATTGAAAGTGTTATAGTCAACACAGTTATTCTTTATTATGGAAACAATGTATGTTTTTATATTTGCTACAAATTTTAACCCTAAAGGGTCATCATCAGTATGTATGTATCAGTATGTATATTGTATTAAATTCCACCTAAGGTAGTCTGAATTACATGTAATACGAAAACTTCTTTCACATATCTAACTAAAGTCCTTTCTGAGAAGATAACAGGCCTTCCCATTTTCAAAACATTTCCCGCATGTTATGAAACCCGAAGGTTTATTACCACATTCACAAGCGCCCATCACCTGTCCCTATCCTGAGCCAGATCAACCCAGTCCATGCCTCCATCCCACTTTATTAAGATCCATTTTAATATTATTCCTCCATCTACACCTAGGTCTTCCAAATTGTCTCTTGCCAACATATCTCCCCACCAAAACCCTGTGTGAATTTCTCCTGCCCCCATATGTGCCACAAGCCCCGACCATCTCCTTCTTGATTCGATCACCCGAATAGTATTTTTTGAGGAGTACAGATCATAAAGCTCCTCTTTATGTAGTCGTTTCCACTCACCTGTTACCTCGTCTCTCTTAGGCCTAAATTCCTTCCTTAGCACTCTTCTCGAATGTCCTTAGCCTACGTTCCTCCCTAAACGTAAGAGACCAAGCTTCACACCCATACAAAACAACAGGCAAAATTATACTTCTGTATATCTTAATTTTTGTATTTTTGGACAGCAAATTGGAAGACAAAAGATTCTGAACCGAATGATAACAAGCATTTACTGAACTCGATCTGCTCTTAATTTATTCCAAAATGGAATTTTGATTTGTTAGGTTACTTCTTTCACATATAGTTGTGCTTTACAAAATCTGTGGTGTTTTGGTTTGTCCCTTTTATTTTAGTGTTTGTGTAATAGTATATTATAAAAGCAATAGAATCTTTGGTCATTGATGTATTATAATGATAGTCACTTAGTCTCCCTTTTACTTGTATTGTGTTTTCTTAACTTAGTAAATAGGAAAGGCTGACCTTGCATATGTATTTGTATTCTACTATTTTCTTTATAATTACAATATTAAAAAGGGACCTTTTTCTTTTGAATTGGATTCCTTTGTATTTTTCTCTCCTTTATTAATGCGTTAAATATGTTACATTGAGTCCTTGTTTATACTGATGTTCTGCAGACAATTCGTAATTTGTGCTGCACTACCTTGACCGTGAAGTGCAGAGGTCAATGGGTACGTATTTGCACTTTATAACCTATGGGTCGAACGTAATGGTAAGTTAAGTTAATGAAAAGTCCATACGTGGCGGTACTTAATAGATAAGAGCCATGCCATTGCTTAGGCGGGCTTTCGTCCGCCTGAACGCCGATGCCTGTCTTCGACACAAGGCCATTCATTGTGGGATTTGTAGTGGACAAAGCGGCACTGACAGAGGTTTTATTCCCAGTATTCGTTTTTTCCCTGCCAGTCTCATTCCATTAACGCCCCTTACACGTATTTCATTCATCTACCATCGACGTAATAATACTGAGCAAATGAGAGTGTCGTTAAGCAAGATACAACGATCTGTCTCCCTGTCTCTGCCTCTCGCTTACCTGCATACTGAGAAACCTACAAATGGTGTAATGAATAGCGTAAGAAATGTATTTGAACGGCAAAGTGTAAGGTCTGAGTGTGAGATGTCAACACGGCAGTAAACCTCGTATTTTATAACTGATCGGACTGTCAGCTTCTCAGTGAGGACATTGCTCCATATGCAAATTTAATACTACGTACTGGACAATATAAGGGATCTTTAAAATGTAAATTATAAAGTTGTGATCTGAAAACATATAGTTAAGGAAAGTAACCAGTAGCGCCCTTTATAATGAACTATTCATTTTTCTCTTCATTTCACATTCTAACATTGCCCCGTTAGTATATAAAGTAACGAGGTATTCAATGAATTAACGGTATTTTTCGCTTTAACGGCAATATATTCATGTCAATGAAACTTGTCTGTAAAGGTCTCAAAATATTTGAATATCTTGTTTACATTACAGTCTCAAAAAGGACCGAGCTTTACTCAAACCAGCAGATTAACGTTATTGTAAATAGTGACCAACTTTCTTATTTGAATGGCAAATTTCTTTTTCCTTTAAATGGCGCAACAGCCCCGATTAGCTCACGGCCTCGTTATTACCGAGGCTTCAGGATCACACATTAGACACACCACACTTGGTAGGACTCTTCTGGACCCTTTATCAGCCAGACGCAGAGAACTCTACCTGACAACATACAACAAACACAAGACACAGACATTCATGCCCCCGGCGAGATTCTAACCCACAATCCCAGCAAGCAAACGGCCGCAGACCCACGCGTTAGACGGCGCGATCACTGAGATCGGCCTTCCATGGTAAATATTTGACATAATTAAGTATTCACTATCTCTCAGTGAGCCATTAGAGCCGTAAAGGTTACTTATACCTGCAAACGAACGTCAATAAACGTAGCACTTAGAATACGACGCGTTAAAAGCTGGTCTAATGCTTTTCACGTCAACAGACACGACGCTGTCACTAACAATTTATTATCGGATATAATCATAGGCTATGTCAAGTATTCATGACTAAACACAATAATAATATCTAGGCTTATTTTATAGACTAATAGTTTACAGTGCCTGACACACAACCTTTCTAAAATTCTATATAGTCAATTTAACGGTGTTGCCTTTAGCACAGTACGATCATCACACAGAAAAGAAAGAAGTAATTTGGTGCGACGGTTATTCAGTTGTACATCGTAGTTACCCACGAGGTAACAAATGCTTTGCTAACAGATTTGCGATTCTTACAGCAGTGTTGAAGAAAATTGAAGTTTTCTGGAACATGACGCCTCATCCGTTGCAAAATAGCTACAGAATTTAGGAAAGTAACTTGCTCCTCTAATCTTCAGGGCCCAAATATTCCAAGATTACTTGAACTTTGTGCCTGAAGCAAAGTCAAGCATGTAAACAAAACAGAATGTAATTAAGTAGGATATTCAGAACATACACTGCTGTATTTCTCCTCTTCGTTTTGCATTTGTGCACACGGGGACAGTTGCCAGAACTCGATATGACAATGATAATAAGATACCTCCATATTTTTATTTGACGGAGACAACATAGTCGGTATAGCAACTCTCCACGGGGTGGCCGGTTCGGGGCTCGAACTCTGGTGGGGGAGAGATTTTACGCACCTCTCCATACGGACACAGATTTCCATCCAGCCTTCTGTAAAATGGGTACCTGGTCTCTTTCAGAAGGGAAAAGCAGCTGGGGCGTGGGGTTGACGACCCAACCCCATTTAGAGCCTAGGTTTAAAGTAAGGGTAGAGTTACTGACCTACTTCCGCCTCTGGGTCTTCATGGTATGTTGTAAGTAAAAGTCACCTCAACGTTACCATAATTTAAAATGAGTTCTTAATTATACATTATATTCCAGTGAGTGACGTAACTTTATTTGACGTACAGAAAATATTGTATTTCTTTAGGAATTGTTGTACAAAAACGAACATTCATCAAGAGGTTTTCGTTTTAATAATAAGTGTGCCAAACCCAGCAACTTTTTTGGAATTTTTTAGGACTGCATGCACAAAGTACGTGAAAGAATTACCTTTTAAAGTAATTTGCAGTGAGTGGGTTACCATAGATCAGGTAGTATAACCAACAGCTAACGTTGCATAAGAAATTCTTTTTGACGTCTTCGAGTCGGCAAATGAGGTCCACAAACTGCCTTGACAGTCGTATATTTTATTCATCTAACAGGTGCATGTATTTCAAATTACATATGATTTAAAATATATTAGATTTTACAAATACATAAACCATTTATTGACATATTTTCTCATACAGAATCCACGATACCAAACTTATTTCCTGCAAAATTGTTAAGCGGAAAGCAAAACATTCAGTTATATTGAACTTTAGAAGGTATCGTCTTGAATTTCATCAAGTAACCTCAAGAGATCATTCTCCGTGTTTGCCGTTCGCCCCTGTAAAACCGTCTAGCAGCTTGGAAATTACCGACGTGACCCAGGGACGTCGATAATTAAACTTCTGTTGCCTGCGGAAGGAGGAGTCAGAAGGGACTGAGTTCCATTACACTAATAACACATTCAAATGCTCCAAGCCAGTCAATCACAGTAAAGTGCAATGAATAAAAACACACTCAGTCGCGATGTGTTAGAAATTATAACTTTAAAAATATAGAGATAACAGTACTATAGGGTTTCAGCTTTTTGGCTTATAACTGCCATGTCGGAGGAAGCAATATGGCAAAGAATACATAGTGAATAGCTCCTTAAAATTATTCTTCGCCAAATATTATTGGGCTATTAGAATAAGTTTTAATTCTGTTTATGATTTCCTAAACAATACTTATCAGGCTACATGGTTTCCACTGACCTCCCAAACTTCTGCTTATGTATGTTGCTCAAATGGCAGGACATATATATATAATAAATTTCATTAAAAAATATTTAAGTTAGCTTAACTTTACGAGGGGAGGCACACGCGCAAACAGACTTAAACACAGACAGTACAGCGACCTCGTTAATCTTTAAGGAAGAAAGAGAGGCTAAGTGCATTTCAGTCATAATAACTCAGTTAGTTGCTGAAGCTGTATGAACTAGAATAATGCTACGAACTCGTAATGATACATTAGTACGTTATGTCAACAATATTTTTCTCTCTATGTAATAAGTATCTTAAAAAAGATATCAGCAAGTCCCATTTAACAGTTTGCATATTCGTGCGTAAGATAATTGGCTAAAACTAGCTTAGTCGCATTTGCATTCATTTCACATTACTCTCTTTATGGATCAACATTTGTGTGTTCAATCCACCTGAACGATCTGCAATCATATGTGTATATCTGGAGCCAAAATAACGTTACTACTTTCTCACAAAATGTCTCTCAGAACAAATAGTGATGTCTTTCTCTGTGATCTTTCCTTTTAATAAACTCGTGAACGTAACACTTTGTGTGTTTCAAGCTGACTGGTATAGTGTCATCATTCTGTAGTCTGTCTTACAACAGGTCCGTAGCCTCTTCCAAAGCTAGTTCTCCACACACTGCGATCTAGTGCTTCCTCTTACAATTTCCAGTATCTTCTCTTTTCTTTAAGGTCATCCAGTAACTGCTTACGTCTCCTTTCTCTTCTTCTCGTCATTCCTATCCTCCCTTCTTCCCTTCAATCACGTGTTTCATAAGGCAGTTCCTACGCAAGATGTGACCAATCCAGTTAGCCTTTCTTCTTTTTATTGTATGTACGATATTCCTCTCCTCCTTGACTCTGTGTAATACTTCATCATTTCTCACACGATCGATCCAAATGATCTTCTCCATTCTTCTCCAGCGCCACATTTCAAAACTTTTCAGGTAATTCTGATCTAATTTCCGAAGTGTCCACTTTCAGCACCAAATAAAGCTATGCTCCAAATGTAGCACTTCACTTCACTTCACTTCACTGTACCACAATAATTTGTTTTTAGGATAATTCTAGCTAAAGATAGAGAGAAAATCACAAACGTTCTCCACTCCCACATTAATCGTATGTTGAATAGCTTCTCCCTCTCCAGTTCTCTCTCAACCGTGACTAGCCATTTGTGTAATTAATTCTAGTGTTATTTACATATGTTATTTCAATTGCACATGTGTTTAACGGCGAAAAAATATAGAGAGCCAAGCATAAACTCTATGTGTAAATATGTCTAAAGAGATTTCCTTCTAGTATTTTAGTGAATTATTAAGGTACATAACTTTAAAGACAGACGACATCTAGGAATGTCAGGTAGGGAAGATGTTAACACGGCCCGAATTGGAAATCCTTCCAATCCAAAAGTATATAAAGACTACAGACTGGTAATAATGACTCACATTAGCTTTTACCTGAAAAGCGTCAAATTCCATACCTAATTTTCATAAGGGTTCATCTTGACACCTACTGCCCGTGACGATTTATTCTCTAAGTCTAAAAACACATAGGTCAACCTGCTTTGAAGTCCGTGTGCTTATGAAGACAGGGATCCAGTTTCGACTATATGATTTTGTAAAATTTGAAGCCATGGAAGACTTTAATTTTTATTAGCTTTATCAATAAATATTTACAATGTATGTTAAAATGTATAACAATTATATGTTAAAATCAGAAAACCGCCAAACACGCTGGTTCGTAATTATGTAATGCCCTCCACCGAGGACGTTTTAACCTTCCATTTACCACAACCAAGAGCGCGACGCTCGAGAACAACACATGGCCGATAATAATAACGATGTGTGCGTTTCGCACAGACTGTGCCACTCAGCTGTTCCACGCAGGATCACTTCTAAACCAGTCCATATGGGATTTGTGGTAAGCCAAATTGCAATAGGACAGATGATTTTCCGAATGTTTGGTTTCCTCCTGTCAGCGTCTTTTCACAAATGCTCAATAACCCTTCATTTATTTATCATAGACTCTATATATTTTAGCAGTTGATAGCGTCTTTATATAAAACACTTTTTCTCCCTCTGTTCCTAGTGCCTATTTGCTCGCTTCTGCTGGCTTTGAAACAACGGCTATCATACAGCGTGTCCTGCAAAACAAGTGTTAAATGATAAAAACGATAAAATCTACCTGTGTAAAAACGTGGAATGAGTTACATGTTGGTGTCGGTACTAGGCAATCGGGGACAAAAGGACTTGTTGAGCTCTTGGCCAATTAACAAAAAAGCTACGCTCATTGACTGAATAAAAAACCTACCTGCCACATTTTGTTTGGAGTCGTGGATACGCATCATACTTACATTACTTCAGGCTTCTAATTAAGGTCTTCAGTTATGACTTGCAGGAGAATTTAAAAATATTACAAGATATCGGCTTTACTACCTATTCGGAAAATAAACGCCGTAGGACTAATGTGATGATATGAGTTTTAAAAATATTTTAGTGCCTAGTCGTAAAATATAACTTGTTCTTTCCTTAGACTTTCGCCGAATATCGACGGCGTCTGATAAAATAATATTATAATAATGTTTGAATACATTACCGTATTAAACTTTTGTTTTGTACAATATACCTTATTTTATAACTTTATTTTTTGGGTAAAGGGCCCCGCAGCAGATGCTACGGAAACACCGCAGACTTGAGTCTCATTGTGCAACCCTGTGATTAAGATAATTAGTGTTTTTTCGTTTTCCCTTGTAATGGAGCGCCGGTGGAATGAAATTGACAGGATAAAACTGAAGTACTCGGGGAAAAAAACCTGTCCCATTGCCACTTTGTTCACTACAAATCCCACATGGACTGACCCG
The DNA here is from genome assembly GCA_021186555.1 of Reticulitermes speratus. Lineage (NCBI taxonomy): Eukaryota > Metazoa > Arthropoda > Insecta > Blattodea > Rhinotermitidae > Reticulitermes > Reticulitermes speratus. The sequence goes on from JAJKFL010000014.1 coordinate 11,550,679, forward strand.
GGATCAAACCCTGGCCTCCACGGTGAGAGGCCGGCGACTAACCGACCTAGCCATGGCACGGTCTATTTTGTAGCTGAGTTAATTTATATACCTATTGTTCGCCGAAGCACAGTCGCTTCACAGGATTTACAATTTATTACGTGGGCCTAATATAAAACTACTATTTTTTTACGTTCAAAGTGTCACTTTGTGCAAGGTTCGTCTTATTGCTTTGTATTTGATTCCTGTTATAATTAAATACGTACACTACACCGAAGTTCAAAATTTTTGTTTTTTTTTAATTATCACGCACTGATAACACTAAACATTCTAAAAACAGAAGCATCTTGTAATTAATTTACCAAGCCCAATGTGTCTCATACCCTCACAATCATTACAACAGTTTGTATGGAACAAAATGCTATGGACTCTATGCTACTGTTTTTCCTTTCATACGTTACATATTAACAATATTTTGTACCCTTTAAACAGCCGGTTTTGGTTACCAGATTTTTTCCCCCGTAATTATATTCAAAGAGCGAAATGTTGGAAAAACGCTTAGTAACTAGTTTCATGGTTTTGCGTATGCTTTTAGCTTTGTTTTAACACTTTGAAGACAAAAAGTAATTTACATGACAAAGATTAGTTTCGTACCTCACAGGGAACATATTGTTCTGTCATTATGAAAAACATTCAGTGAGTGTTGTGTAGGAAAATAATGCTCGTTTTTATGTAAGCCATAAAGAGGCTGCGTGGAGAGAAAGCAAAATATGAAACCTTATCCTGTGTAATACAAGTAAGTAGGCTTTATTAAACGAGCAAGGCGAGTCTTTGAATAGATAAGTTTGAAGTTATTTTGTAATACATTAATGCCGTTTACACCAATTTAATCAAATGCTACATCAAATGAAGTACACTTTATAAAATACATAAATTATTTACACGCTATTTTTTTGGCCTATGTTCCATGTTCAAGGAAAACAACAATATCAACAGAAGCCCATATCGGAAGGTATGAATTTAACAGAAAACATATGCTTTATTACTATTTCACTTAAAGAGCTGTTCCAAATTTACAGTGTTTGTAATCACGTCAGGGTATTTTATATATATCTCCTGTACATTTTTTGTCGACTGAATATGTAAGAGTATTGAGGAGCTTCCCATGGTATTACTCTTATCTCTGAAGATGGTAGCTATGCAGAAACATGGAATACAAACAAATGATTTATATACAGTGTACCTTTTCAGTTATATCGTTTTATTTCAAGTTAATGTCCCTGACAATGACTGAAACCTGAGTTTCATTTGTTAATATTTACATGATTTATGATTTCTATGAGCACGTGATCTTGCACAGTTCTTATATCATTAAGCAGTATAATTATGGATCTTTCAAAAATTTGGTAAGAACCTGCCAAATCAGGAAAATTTGTAACTGTAAAATTTCCCTTTCACGCACTTGTCACGCATTTCAGCGTGACGTAATGTGTCCAATCAGATAGACGGTATGAAAACCGATCCAGGAAAAGTGCGGTTTTTTCCCATCTTTATAACCCACCGCTAGCTAATACTATATTTTTATCCTAATATTCACTACATAAAGGCCGGAACAAAATGTGTACTTGACAACATACAACCTACCTGACTCCACTAGCATATTTCTATTATATTTCTGTACCCATAAAAGTTTGGGGGCTCACGGAGTTTTAAAACTCGTGTAAAATTAATAACGGGGATAGTACTAACAAATCTGTTTTTTTTTCTCTCCTTTAACTTTGCACAATTTACTATGAGAGGAGCTATCACGTCTGCGGATGGGGATGTGTCACCATCAGAATATAGAAAATGTTGGCTTTTGTTAATGGAGAGGCGTGTGGCAAAGAAGAGGAAAAATCAGCCTTGTATAACACGTCACATACAGCCCTACAATCCTTTCCCTCTCTTTTCAAGTGTTAATGAAATTGTAATGAAAATTTCTCTTATGTTTCCCTCTGCATGCAGCTATATTCGGTTATAATTACCTCCTTACTAGAACAAGAGCTCTTTCAAAAGCAATATAAATTTTGAAGTGTTTAGTAATGACGCCTCACGCCCAGCCTTGCACACATATTAATCCAAGAGGACAAATGTACTTTATCACGACACTGTATTCTTTCAAGTTCATCATACAATAAATATGTTAGTGGCGTACCATTAATCCACAAGACACATACATACATGTAAATTTATAAAACTACATTAGTTGATGCATTAGCACAACGGAATGCGTTCTGACGTAAATTTTTCATTATACATCTCAAGCGGGACTGATGTGTCGAGATGGACATATAGTCAAGCTAATCCATGTAAAACATTGAAGTGATAAATAAGGATAACGTTGTCATACAGGTTACGACGTTTCGGATGTACTTATCCTTCTGCATACTCGCGTATTTCGATTAAATTTTGCATCGCAAGTCTACACTAAATTTCGTTGGGAAATTTCAATTTTTTGTATCGGTGCGGTACAACAATTGTTTTGCAGAAAGTTCAAATTGCACATAATGCAGAATTAACGGACACCCGGCCAAACCTACTGAAGTTGAACCTACACCAAAATACAAGAAAAGAGTTTTATATTAATACAGGTTTTCGGAAGAGTGGTTTCCGAATTACGGCTTCCTGAATATTAAAGAAAGTTTTCAAAATGTTCCACCTTGATTTTCCATTCAGACATTGCAGGAGACAAGACTACTGGGACCACACTTCTTTTTACATTCCTGACTGGGGCTTTTTACCACAATTTCGTAGGTAATATCCTTCCAGAGCTGTTACAAGATGTGGATCTGCAGACTACTACGATTCATTTATGGTTTATGCATGATGGAACTCTACCACATTTTCTTCTTGAAGTTCGGGAATTTTTTAAAACCGATTTCCGGAATAATGGATAGGACGAGGCGGACCAACAGCGTGCCTTTTTCCTGTCCCTGATTTAATTCCCTTAGATTTTTATCTCTGGAGACATCTGAAGTCTACTCTTTGTACTGCAGAAGTCTGTGACGCCCACGACTTGCAACAACGAATACAGAATGCATTTAGATGATACGTACGACACCTGGAATTTTCCAGCGAGTCAGGCAATCACTGTTCATACATACAACGTCCTGCTTTGACGCTCAAGATGGACACTTCAAGCATTCTCTTTAATCTTCAGGAGGCCGTAAGTCGGAAACCATCCTTCAGAAGGCCTATGTCCATAAATTGTTTTTTTTGTATTGTGGTAAAAAATTACCTTCTCTTGGTTTAGAAGTGTATTTTTCCTTCACTCTCTGTACACTTATTTGCTTTTTTATAAAAATAACTTATTTTATAAGATTACGTATAGGACATAAAATATCTTATCTGTTTGCACCTCGTGACTGGGATCCCATTCAGTGTGTAATATTTCACAATAAGTAAAGCAATAAATATTTCAATTTCGTGTCTGTTGTGTGATTAATTTCGTAGCTACGAACTTGCTGCCGGAATATAGAAATCACAGGCTGTAAAATGCGTTTATAGTAAGCGTTTCCACCGTTACCTGCGAAGGAACATTCTTGCAAAGGTATGATTTCCTGTGAAAGAATCTTACCCCTGTGTATGACAGGCTCTTCTCATGTAATAAGGGAATATATATCCCGTCATATTTTGTGGATTGTCAGTGCAGCGGGCGTCAAATAATATTAAAAGCAAATATTCAAAATAAGATGTAGATATGGGTGTTGGCTTCTACCACGCCTAATGTGGTTTGAATACTGTCACTCAACGTGTCATAGACCTGCAAGTCGTGTTCGCCATCGTTTACTTGTGATGCTCGTGCGGACCATTTCTCATTCCTCTGCTTCAAGTACCTCCCGTAAGCAGAACTTCATTACACTTAGATATAACATAACCATATTTTGTAACATTAACATAGTATTTTTCTGTTCTAAAGAAAGAACAGCGTTTTGTGTGCTTTGAGCTTGTTTTCGCTGAAAGTTGTTCATTAACTTTCGTACATATGGTTCTTTATTCATCTCGTGTATAACGAAATACTGTGATGTAAAATCATCATACTTTGGGGAACACAATGGCTGTCTCTTCAGAAAGTGTGGTAGTAACACGATGCCAATTAGGTATATGCCAGTCCGCAGTGGCGTGGTTATCGGAGCGTGTAACAGAATTTCATTGTGCAGAATTTCATAGAAATGATAGAAATAGGAGGGAAGTGTTGTACAGCTACATTTTCTATCCTATATAGTTCCAGAGTCATAAATTCTGTTTCTAAATGTAATGAACTCTACATATACACTACTCTCGGCAAGAACCTACGTAATACACATTCCATTTGCCTATCTATCTATCTATCTGTATATCTATCTATCGTCTATCTAATCTATCTAATCCATCTAATATATATCAAATCTATTTATCCAATATTTCTAGTTCCCATCTGTCCATGCGATCGATTTCTCTATCTAATCTATATGGCATTTCAATCTAATCTATCTATTTACCTAACCTATCTAGTTTCCTTTTGTCCATTTAATTCATCTCCCTAACTATTTATTTACTCCGTCTGATATAACTACCAAATCTATTTATCTAAAATATCTAGCTGCCATCTGTCTGTCTAATTTATCTCCCTATCTATCCAAAATGTTCGTGTAGTCTATCTCCCTAGGTATCTGCTTATCCATTCTACTACTTTTTCTATCTTGTCATATATTTCTCTGATTCATCCAATTTGTCCAATCAATCTCCTATTTAGTCTATGTCCTTACTATCTACCCGCCTAATCTAACTCTTTATCTGCTTACTGATTTATATAATTATCTATCAATCATTTATTCAATCAACTGATCGTCTTAAGTCACTTTATTATCTGCGAACAGAAGCTGAGAAAGAGGTCGTTCTGATCACAGCACTGATATTGACTTTACGTCCTTTGTAATAGACCAAGATACGACAGACTTCTCTCCAGATCGTTACGTTTTTACGATTCCTTCATTAGCCACTAATTTTCTTTCAAAAAAATTTGTTACGTAAGTAAGCATTGTCAAATATGTTTGTGTTGGACCTAAAGTTTGCGTTTATGTTCCTCTTAAAATTTTGTAAGGTACATTTTTCACGCAAATAAGTAATAAGCGATTTTCACTCTAGTTAAAGCAGAACCACCTGTAGTTTTTCATGTAGGGTATCTACTATTTTTGTTTTTCGATTTTAATCAAATCTGGCACATGTCGATAAAACTTAGCAAAGTTACGCAGTGTCAATTCTTCAAGTTACGATTGCTTGAAGGGGGCAAGCGATAGAGGAATTGTGAAGAATTCAGGATGACTAAATTGACTGCATTTCTAAAGCAGCCGTTCTCCACGGTTCAATAGTCTCTCAGCAAGTCCAGAAATTCTGTACGGCAACCGAGATTTATTTACCGTGTTCGCCAAAGTCCTTTGCTGTAACCTAGCCTGACCCAGATGAATTCAGCCCACATTATCATAAGCTATGCTTGTAACATCCACATTATTATTATCTCGCAGTTTGCGCCTGTACATACCTATTGGTTTCTTCTTTTCAGAATTTTCCGTCTATACCTTCTATACTCAGTTTCCTTTTCTCCCACGTGTTCTACATTTCTCAGCAGTTTCCCAATTCTTGGCGTGTATTCCTTATATATTTACTAAAGAGTATAAATTATCAAGTTCCTTGTCGTTTAATTTTCTACATCCTTCCGTTATTAAAAGCGATAAAGAAAGCTTCAAGCACACACAAAATAAGAGGGGAGAATTACATTCTTACACATTTTAAGCTTCATATTTTTTAATAAAGAAGGAATGAAATATTCTCAACTGAATAGTATCAAGCTTTCTTTGAATTTGATCAGTCTTAATCTTTGGTCAGTGTAATTCTTAATCGCTAGAGTCTTCGCAGAAATGTGTACTTCTCTACATTTTCGGAAGTACGATAGTATGCAATAAATTATTTTTAAAGATTGAGTGTTACGAAGAATCCCTACTTTCAGTTGGAATCTCGCTCATATTCATTCTGTATGGTTTTCAGTTGAAGTCAGGTTATCTTGAACATTAAACTGACTGACCATAAACTGGGATATTTTAATTCTATTCCAGGTAGAGAATTGTTTTCTCCTGGATGCCAGGTCCAAACCAGTTACGTGCTTCACCCACGGTCCTAGAAAATGGCTATGGCAAAATCTGTGTCAGAGGATAAAAAGTCCTGAAACTGAAACTAGTTTTTTCATCAGTCTGGTGCTGATATTAATAATACGCGTAGCCTTAATTACATACCCCTAATACTTGTTGATATAGTGCTTAGGCATAAACATTAAAATAATACCTAACGAGTAATATAACGTGATATAAAATTTGAACCACTGTTTTTCTGTGATGATTATTAAATTACCATAATTTTTAATTTTGTAATTGTCATGAGGCTTTTCATTCAGCACGTAAATAAAGAAAAACCTGAATTTAATTATATCATTATCATTATCACTATTACTATTTCTTTCTCTTCTTCTTCTACTACTACTACTACTACTACTACTACTACTACTACTACTACTACTACACCACCATTAATATTAATTTTGTTGCAGATACATGGTGGTATATTCAACATTGACCCTTTTCTTTTCTTATTCATGTCCTGTAATGAGACATGTAGTTTAAGAGAGCTTTAAAAAATGCAATTACATTAAAAGCAGAGTTCTGTGTCGCTGATAAAACGTGTACTGTACACATTGAACATTTATCGATGCCTAGTGTAGGAATTTTAAAAATATATATATGCTGCAGGGGAAGTACTTATTTTGTTGCCCCAGTAGTACAATCAGGCTCTTTTTATTATTGTCTAAGATGTAAGGCATCTGCATAAAATAACTTACGAGCCTCGCTTCAAATGAAGCTCCACTTGAGTTTTATATGTAGTGTTGGTCTCCTAGGTTGTGTAATATTATGGAAATTTCTAGAATAGCTGAGGAAAGAGTTCATCGTAAACACAGAATGACAACACATATTTTAAGTCATATATGTTGTTGATGAATTCATAAAGACCCATCCCCTGGTACACACATAAACATAGGCTTATATTAATTACATAGGCCTACATTTATGTCGGTCAGTAGAGTGACTATTCTGCGAGACACGTAACCTGAATTCTATTACCAACAGAGGCAAATATTTTTATATTTGCCACCGCAATTATTCCGGTTCTGGGGACCATCATCTCACTTACTTAGTGGATAAAGGGAGCCCTTTCCACAAGGTTAAATAGGACGGAATGTAGAACACAACACTTACCTACAACTCGTAAATATATTAAAGATGTTTGGAGATATATCACTATCTACCCATACATCTTCGGGACAGAGATTTTAATTATACAATGGGATAACTTTAATTTCTTATGTGTGTATAGACATATACACACGTATAATTGGCTCAAAAAATCAATTTATCTGTTCGTCCGTTAAAGGTAAACAACCAAGTCAGATGAGTGAAGGCCCTGAGAATTGATTGCGTAGTAAAAGAGAGTCCTGTTTTACTTTCCTGACGTAGCGCCTACATTCAAAATCAAGTGTAATTAGTATATGGCTTGTAGATGCACAATTTCCTTCTCTTAAATAAGTAAAATCACTTGTAAAAGTATTAATGTATTTATATATGTAGATTAAATTATGTTTATCGAAATTGTGAAAAGTGTAACACAGAATGTACTGTACTGTACTTTATACAAAAAAATTAATTAGAAGTTGATAATATCAAAAGCTAGTTTAGGTGACACATTCGCGAGCATTTGAAGCTCCAGTCTCTTCCGTTTTCGTTTGTAGAACTTGATCATCGTAACTGCATTTCTTTGCGTTTTAACTCGCTGTACGTTTGTTGAGTGTCGCCTGACTAGTAAAGACTCTTTGTCACCTGAAGAAGAAATGTGCTCTATTGAATTACGTAATGCTAACAGAGTACATTAAGCAGCCGTTGTTCTAGAACTTTTTAAAAATAGGTCATAGTGCGAAGTATGTAGATGTGGCATGTTAAAAATATGACAACCTTCTGGGAAAAGAAGCCTTGTCGATTACTAAATTGTGATAATGTTTCGGAGGAAATTTCTGCCTCCATCTTTGGGTCTGAACTGTCCAAGAACACACGGTACCTTTTCGCCAATCATCACGGTCTTATATCCTAGAAGGTACGAATATTTATCAGCCCCGCTATGAAAACCTCAAGTCTCTCATGACATAACACTCTTCCTATCCTTTGAAGGAATTTTCAGTCATGTTTTGTGTACAATTATATCCTTCCTAATGGGTTGGTTGCCATATGGTAACGTAAGTTAAAATTGCACTTTATTTCAAAAAGAATTTTCAGATTCACGAAATTTCGGAAGTCACAAAAGATATTAAATTCACCCAGATTTTGTACCAATTTTTAATTTTCCGATTTTATTCTGTCTTCATGATAACATTCTTTAGAATGGACTATTTCTTTTGTCTTGTTAGCTACTCTCCCGACGATGACATGGCAAGAGTGCTGCACGTAGAGCAGTAAACAGTGAAGATATAAGAAACATGACTGTAACGTGTGTATCATTTTTACTGCTATTGCTATGCTGTCCCCGTCCCTAAATAAGAGAGTGAAGAAATGGTGTCTAAATTATATGCATAGCGCTTGCTGTGTGAATTCGACTATAACGCTAGGATTTCTAGAGCCCTCGTTGGTGATGCTGATCTCGATTAAGTACGGTATTCAGGATAAGACGGGATTTCTGCCTCGAGACCACACAAGTCTAAGTTAGAATTAGTCAAACACTCAAATGGGCATCTTAATCAGGGTTTCTGGACTGTACAGCATCATGATTTCAGTTTCTCACAAGTTAACTAATATATTCACTAACTCCCAAGCAGTTTCTGCCACTGCCCCTAAAGGCAATTCAGGATTGTAGGAGTTCGTTCATATACTCCAGATATATTAAGACTTGTCATTGCCAACTTTTGAAACCCACATAATGTAAAGTAATTAAAATCGATCTATTTCCGAAATTTACGTATACACAACTACTTATCGTTTCATTAATATTGTTTTTTCTCTTTAAATTGCTTATCTGAAAATAATAATGCCTCTCTTCATTTCTGTCAAAGTGCCTACGTGATTGATGACTGCGGTCGTGGAAAAAAAAATGTAACGGAGTAAGAAATAGTATGATTGGATGGAATGTGAAGGAGATCGCCAATAATGAACTAGAAAATATTTTGATGGAAGCGAAGCTGTTGTAGACATATTTGAAACAGCCATCTCGGAAACAGCAAAACGGGAATGTTAGTAAAAAAAAGTACTTACGCTGATCTGATATAGTTGGAATATTAGAGATGTATTTCTACTAGTGATTACTCTCTCCATACCTGTTATGCAAAATTGTAATGTGATGATTATGCAGAGCTTGTAAGCCCTTCGTGGAAACACTGCTCATATACAGCATCATGACGTCACGTATTATCCAGTATTAGAAGTGTATTTGTAGTACGGGTCAGGTGGGAATTTGAAAACTGAGAAGGATAAGGAAGATAACTGTGAGGGGGAGATATCTTTTATGCTGTAAGGAGGAGAACTAAGCTCATCTATTTTTGAAATGCACAAATATTCAAAGGTAGAGAGAGGAGTTCCTGAACAACAAGTGGCCAAACATGAAAGGAAAATAGCACTCAGAAACCTACTTCACTCTTGTACTTGTAGTAGATAATCTTTGCATTCTCTATCGACTCCTTCTGTAATTACTGCTTCTTAAAAGCCCCACAATATGATTCGAATCAATGAACACGGATCCAAACCTATGATTACAGAAATTTAGTTAGCCGTCAATTAATAAAATATTTTGGCGAAAGGGGTTTTGTTTCTCAAGTCTTGCAAGATTAAAAACCTTCATAGGGATAAAAAGGATTCAAACCCCAGGACCCAAATTAGACCCGTCTTTATCCTGTTTCTTCTGATTTCGAGATGCTATTAGTTTCGTCAAATACTTCGTAAACATAAAATCCAGTATTTGGAGGTTTGCTTTTGAGCGGAAGCTTGAAGGATTTCTAACAGTTGATCATCTTGACGAAGAGACATTATATAGCCGAAAATCTCTTCTAGCTACAAAAAATCAACTTAAACAAGCCAGAGACATTTTACATTAATTTACCTGTGCAGTCTCACGTCGAGACACAAAATATAATTTTATTCACGAATTATGTCGTCAAATGCGAGGTTTAAATGTAATTTGAGCAATAAAGCTTATAACACGCTAGGATTGCTACATGGTAGAGAGACTGGTGTAGAGGCTGGACGATCCAGGACCAAATCTCTGTCCGAGCAAGAGCTTCTTCTCTTCAGCAAAGCTTTCACCCGGATCTGGTGCCCACCCAGGCTCCTATTCAATGGGTACCTGTGTCCTTTCCCTGGGGTAAAATGGCCGGGGCGTGAAGTGTATCTATTCACATGTTTCAAGTTCCGAAGTTAATGAATAGTGGATCTGTATTCCTTCATGGCATATACAGAGAATTCTTTTAGGAATTATGAACAAGGAAAACTCAATACAGTACGTAGAATAAGGGCTGGACGACTGGGGAAAAGGGGGTTGGTTTCCTGGCAGGACAGACCTCTTCCTGCCCACAGACTTCAGACCATCTCCGCGGAACACACAGCCTCTAACCAAAGGGTTACAAGGGCTTTTTGTAGGAAATAAAGCGTTAGACCCAAGCAGCTGAACAATGACCTCCATTTAGTGCTGAAGATAAAGAATCATTGTGTTATACCTCCATTTTCTTACGTTTCTATGTTATGGTAATTAATTCAGCGCAGACATATCTGTCTTTCAACTATTACCGAGTCGTTTATACTCATTTCTGAGTGTCGTGACCCTACTGGCACGAAGCCATAGGTTGTCATGGGAGCATTTACCAGCGGTGGTTTCCCGTTGCCTTCCGCCGTTGTACGATTCTATTCATCCTGATAGGACCGCTAGAGCCCTCTAGCAGCAGATCAGGAGACTTGGGTGAGAAATGGCCGCTAAATTTTGCTTACGAAACATCTCTGTGCCCGTAAGGTTCTTTTACATGCCGTAAATCTACGACATGGGACAGACGGCTTTACTTCCCCTCCGAAGGAAGTGGTGCTACGGATTTTAATCACCCTTAAAAATCCATCTACCTCGGCCGGGATTGAACCCGCAACCACTATTCCACCGACGAAGATGTCGTTCAACTACGTTACTTCTAATTAGAGCCTATTTTTGGAAGATCTTTTTGAAAGAAACGAAAAGGTATACCTGTTTCCCTGGATTACACTAACAATTGTAATAAATACACTGGAGTTAGAGAATCATCCAATGTAACCTCATTTGCCGGGGGATTTAATGGAACTACAAATCCACTAGATCTATGTCAGTAATTCAAATTAGACCTCTGGATTAGATTTGTCCCTAACCAAACGTTTAGAGCTCCGAAGCCACATGGCATGTTCTTCAGTACGTCATTACCAACTGTAGGCTATCTGTTAGACCTACTGTCTCTCTGCTTTCTAATTCAAACAAATATACGTATTAGTTTCATTGAAATTAATGCATTTGTTCTCTTGAAACTCGGTACAAATATAAGAGCACTATATGCCATTTCGTCCTTCTTAGATTAATGTTTTAGTACTATGCGTCTACTCCTGAAATTATGCAGCTAATAATGGGACATCCTAAGTTGACTGAAGACGAAGGAACAGGGCTGTGGAAATAATTGAGTGTGATGCGGAGCTGTTCATCAGATACCGTAAGCAAAGAGAGTTAGGCACAGAAAGTTTATTTTGAACTTCGAGTCAACAGACTGGGCTACAGCAGGAAGTGAATTTATGCAGCATTTGAAGTTCTCACAGCGGTAGTGCTGACGTTTCATGTATTCTGGAAATTTACGTTGTGTCGACTGGTAAAGTGTGCAGTCAAGCAGTCCTAGGACTGCATCGCCATAAAGATAAAGGCACGATCCTTCGAAACGTCAGTAACCAGTTAACATTTGACACGGCGTAATAACCAAGAAGACTTTAATTTTAAAATACATATTGTGTAATATTTGTTAAGGATTTTATCGAAGATCTGCAAATTTCTTAACAAAATAAGATAATGTAAGATAGTAAGGGTTCATTGTGGAGAAAGCATGTTATCACTAAAGAAGATTATGACCACCTGTTTAACGTTTCGCGTATTTGAAATTATATAGTTTTTATAAATTTTAATTTATCTTTTAGATATATTTTTGTTCTGGAATTTGTGGTGGGGAGACCTGAGGGAAGGAGACCACTTGGAAGACTCTGGCCTAGATGGGAGGAAAATATTAAAATGGATCTTCAAGAAATGGGATGGGGGCATGGACTGGATTGATATGGCACAGTATAGGGACAGGTGGGGCTATTGTGAATGCGGTAATGAACCTTCGTTTCCATAAAACGCGGCGAATTTCTTGACTAACTGAGGACCTGTTAGCTTCTCAAGAAGGACTCTGCTCCATGGAGTTAGTTAGTCAGTGTGTGGTTCGGGAGAAGTTTCCAAGGCATCTAAATTCTAACTTCTTCGAAATTCTGTATGAGGGACATTATTATGGCTTTAATATTAAGAACTGAATGTTTGATCTCTTATTATTCTGCGCTGCTTAACCCGAACGATTGGCACAGCGTTATGTAGAGAATGACGGAAACTATTAATTGAGTCAAGAAACTCTTCTAATCATGATGATGGCGTGCTATGTTCTGCGTCCCGTGAAATTAAGGAATATTAAATCGCCCTTAATTTGAAATATGACTGAGAAGCGGTAACAAAGCCTAAGGGCAGTTAATATTCCATCTCTCTTCCTTGAAAGCACCAAGACAAAATAACCGTGTGAAATTTAACTGTTTGATAAAGTTTCTTCTAAAGCATCATCCAATGTGATGCAAGTTTCTGCGGGCAATTTTTATATCTGAACAAATGAAAATGTCTTAAGGCAAGAGACTTTAAATTAAATTCATATTTATTCCCGTTTATGACTTAATTTTATGCGACAAGAGAGTCGTTCCAGCAAGATAACAAGATTAAAATCACTGGACAGAAAGTTTTGAACTTACCCTGATTGCCCATTAAATTAGTGAGGATGCGGCAAATGGTCTTGCCTTCCCCTATGTCATGCATTTAGGCGTTAACTTCGTTTCGCGGGATCGCCTCTGCTATCAGCGAACCGATAGTTTCAGCGACACAGCAGCGTGTTCGTGGAATAAACGAGTGTCCGGCATCGGCAACTCCACGAACATCTGCTCTAAGTCGTTACGTCTACAGCCGGACGTTAAACTTACATTATATTAGTATAAGATATTTGGTTCCATCCACTACAAAATCTGGCACCTGTCTTTTTTTTTACGGTTTCGTTAGCAAAGGTCGGATAGGGATTAGTATTGCACGAGTCGCCCGGATGCATAATTTTTGTGTGACGATTTTTTTAAATGCCGATCCCCATGACAGCGCAGTGTATGCAGTTGGTCTACAGCCGCTCGATTGCTGGGATTGCGGGTTCTAATCCCGTCGGGGCATGGATATCTGTCTTGTAAATGTTGTTTTTTGTGAAGGTAGAGACCTCTGCGACGGGCCGATCCCTCATCCAGGGGAGTCCTACCGAGTGTGTATGTGTGCGTGTGTATCATTGAGTGCCATCAGGTGCAACAATAACACTTTACACCTAAGTGAGTTGTTAGACGATGTCTGACTATGATTTATTTAGAAATCTTAATTTCACTACGTGTTTCCCCTCAATTACACTTTACATATCACTTCACTTATTCACATGCAATTTAAAAAGTTATTAGCCCAAGATATCAAGTTACTATGTAACTTAGAGGATGAGTAATTCCTGAAGGCAATGTGGGTACGTTACGTACAGCCAGGTGTCACACTTGAACAATTCTGCATTCTGCCCAGACAGTGCATTTCTGTGTTTTGTATTGTTATCGGAACAACCTGCGATTTTATCCCTGTACAGCATTGACTGATTGGTGTTTACAGACGAGACGGACTGTGTTTACAGCGCCTTAGGAAATGGGTCTTTAAATACAATTCAGTCTAATCAGTCTTTAAAAGGTCGATACAAAATCGCAAAGATAAATTGACTGTTCATGAAATTCCCGCTATCAAGCCACCCTAGAGTGTGATCTGGGCGATGGGGATGGTCGCCTTGTTTAGGATGATTGATATGAGTGATTTTGCCCAACCCTTCGGAATCTGCTTTGCGTTCGGCTCGATCGAACTGTTTGCAGGCTAGGAACCTAGAGCATGGGTTTTTAAATTCGAAAAGCGGGAGTGGCTTGCATTTAGCTTTCTGGGTCTGCTTATTTGGACCGACGTGTAAAGTTCCATAAGCCACTTAATGTCCTGATTTACAGACATGAGCTTGCCGTTAATATGTTACGGACATATGCCTGGTAAATGAAAAACAATTCAAGGGTTCTCAACTGAATTCAAACCAAATATAGACGAGACCTTACGGGCACAATAACCGTACAAATATTTCGCACTGTCGCTGTTGTATTGCTTGAAATCATACAAATATATAGAGAATAAAATTAGGTTTAAGCTGTTTTTACACAACATATAATTTGTTTCAATTCCTTACAGTACGTTCACGTTTTAGATATACGGGTCTATAGTCCTCCCTGTCATTGTATGAGCTCTATACCTTGCAATCTGTATGAAATATTTTGAGTGTGACCAACCTAAGGCTGGTCACGTAGCATGCACAGACGAAATGTTAAATGAAAGCAGATACACTCGAAAGATCTAAAGTGTCAGTATGACTGTGAAGGCTTAGGCGTAATATTAAGGCGGCTCTTAAGAAAGAACGAAACCTTTGACTGTATTCATAAGCTTACCATCGGTAACAATGACAAGGCCCTTGCGAACAAATTAGTGAGCCGTCAGATTCCATACAAGGCGGAGAATTTCTTGAAGAACTGTTGCTGTTATCCATGAAGACATTTTTGTCTCTTGTTTAGGGATAGTCAATATAAATTTCAAATAGACCAACACACTACATAAAAATATTATATTTAATGCTGCATACATTTTCTATATTTTTTCGCGTACCAATTGCTTTGAGGAGTTGTTTGCAAAGTTTTTGGATTATGATTCGAATTTCATATAAAAATAAAGCTGTACCCCGAATCAGATACTAAATTTCATCTCAGTACATTCGGTAGTTCGATTCCCGATGGTGTCACTGGAATTTTTCATTGACATAATCCTTTCGGCCGCACTATGGCCCTGGGGTCGACTCAGCCTCTAACAGAAATGAGTACCAGGAATATTTCCTGGGGGGTAAAGGCGGCCGGTGCGTAGGGCTGACAACCTTACCACCTTCATGTGCCGATTGTCTAGAAACCTGGGAGCCTCGACTTCCTGGAGCCCTAAGGGCCTGTCAAGGCCTGTAATGGGATTGCTTTACCTTTACATTCGGTAGTATCGGAGACGAAATATTTGGATATAATAAAATAAAATACTGAAGTAAAACATTTCGAAGGTGGCGGTAAATCGAAATAATGCATTATAGGGAATTCTCTGCTTAGACTTTCATGGGCGCTACGGGACAGTGACTGTATATCGGGGGAAGGTGTATCGGGAATTTCACTACATCTCTTCTTATACGTTGTTCTTAAACACTTCTTGCACTAAACGCGCAGACATAAAGTTGCGGTTATTGGTCCACTGGGCCTCACAAACTGCGTGTTTTGTAACACGAATCTCTTAGCGTTGAAATTATGGTGGTCGTACTTACTGTTTTCAGCTTCAGTGGCTAATTTTAAGTAAGAAGAATATAAATTTCCCGACTTTTTGCCGCTATACCTATAATCTCTGTTCCGATCACAGCGGCTAGGCCACTGCTGTCATGGGTTCGAATCCCATAACACCATAGTTGCGATTCTGCTTTGTCACTGTGTTTATGTTGTCGCATGTAGGTGTAGGCCTTAAAAGAGCCTCACCTCCATTAGCACAGGGAGAAATACCAAAGTTCTATAAACAAGACCCAGAGAACCGGAAAACGCAAGGCCCTGAAACGTACTGTCCTGCAGCGCAGTGTGACAGAGAGAACTCCGTAGTTTGTGTAGAATCATCCATGTAATTACTAACGTCTTTGAAATAAACACATCCTGCTCTTACAAAATTCTGTCAAGCGACATGATCGACTACTCTAGGCTTTATTAAAGTGCAACGAGGGAACACTGAATAAAAACACGACTGTAGAAGATCGAAATTATATCTGCGTATAATTAAATTAAGAGGATTAATTTCGAGATATTCTACTTATTATTCTTTTCACATTCTTCTATTAAAACGCGTCATATGTACAATATTACAGAGTAAAACATTGAAAGTTAATTTTACGCTTTTTTTTGCGAAACTTAGGTTCTTGCTGTAAATAAAGGAGGAAAATTGAAAGTGTCTGAATTCTGAGAATCCTATTCGGACATATGTAAAAAAAATAAAGTTGGAGAAAACATTTGATAAAGAATTTACATCTTGTGTACCTAAAATTGTTAACAGCATTACTTATAGTTATCAGATTCGTAGAACATGTAGCACTAAAGGGAAAGCGTCAACAAACATGAAATAATTTGGTCTTAAAACAGTGACGAAAGTGATGATTTGGGAGACATAAGTATAGATTTAATAATTATATTAATAAGGATCTGAGAGATGCTTGGTGTGAAACTAGAAATCGAAATCAACTGGCTCCCAGCCTTTATGAGCGCGGTAGTTAATCATTATTTAATATTGTTTTCACCGTGCATCTCGTATATATCAAAAACCAAGACCAACTAGATAATTAGTGATTGTGCATCTAATTTATCTTGGTTTTTGATAATTAATCATTAGTTCTGATGAAATCCGGGGATTTCTTGACCACCTGAATGCAATCAAGTTCTGAAGAAATATCCCGCCGCATGAAATGAGATTACAGTCTTCCGGCGTATGACGGCAAACAGACTGGTAATTCCTTACCTGCCTTTTAGATGATCTTGCTGCCTCCATCTTCAATGCAGCGGAAAAATTTGATGGAGAATTGTACCCTGAAGGTGACGGTGGCAATGTCTTCCAAAATGTCAGTTAATTAACAACCTACATGGCGTCATATCCCGCAAGACTCTAGTCTTCATTAACAATGCTCTGAAAACTTCAAATCCCACTTCGTGGCATCTCCAGTCAACAAGGTATACATTCTAAGTACTGTAATTCTCCGTCTCTCTGGTCACAACTCGCTTTCTGGTGCGCAGTAACAACTTTCACAAAATGTCGTGTCTTACTTATACTGCATTTTACATGAGATGAATAACAAAAGGATGTGATATACCAGGACGAATGGTAATAAATAAGTTATGAGACTAACCCACATTTATATTTTTGAAAGCTTTCTTACATTGAAAGTAAAAATGAATTGTAACTCTAGTGAAAGGAATGTATAAACCCCAGATGAATGTGAATTTGCTGGTAATGGTACGAATGATTTAGTCATTCTTCTCTGACTATAAATCTTTATAGAAATCTGTTAGCATATATTGTAAAAAAAGCTACATTTATGTTTAAAGGTATAATTCAATGGGTCAGTTTGTAGCGTCGTATAGCGAAAACAGAAAATGAAAAATTCAATTCTGGTGTTTCAGATAACATAATAATAAAATGCGATTTTACAGGTAACTCCTGTCACAAATATTATAATTTATAAAGAAATCCGTTATGTTGCTCAGGTATTTTCTGAATGATTTTGAGAGAGCTCATTATTATTATTATTTCAGCTCTATAAGTTATTTTGTGAATCTTCCAGGGACCCCTTGCCTCTGTCCTCACGTTCTGACCTTTGACGGAGAAAAAATCGCGCAATTTGCTGAAAAAATATGAGTGGGTTTAAAATTTGCATGGATACATAGGGTATGTTGTAAAAAAACCTTATGACATTTACAAAAAAGAGTTGACATCAATATACAATATACGTAAATATGGCAACATGAGTGTTAACCTTTTCGCAAAGAACAACAATCATCCTTTCGTGTTATTCGACACCCAATAAATAATGATATAAATTTATCCTACTACAGCAGCATTACGAACTAAACCCCACATCAATTCCGGGAAAGTATCATCAGACCTCGCTTTGGCTCAGGCGGTTAGTCGCCGGACACTAACCGCGGAGGCCCAGATCGATATCATTCTGGTCAATACGGGATTTATGGTGGACAAAGTAACACTGGGAAAAATATTTTCTCTTTCACGTGTTACTCTTATTTGGGCCTAAGAGGGACGAGGTTAACAGGGTAATGGAGAAGATTACATAACGAGGAACATAATGATCTGTACTCATCACTCAATATTATTCGGGTTTTCAAATCAAGAAGAATGAGGTGGGCGGGGAATGTAGCAAGTATGGGGGAGGGGAGAGATGCATACAGGATTTTGGTGGGGAGACCTGAGGGAAAGAGACCACTTGGAATACCTAGGTGTAGATGGGAGGATAATATTAAAATGGATCTTCAAGAAGTGAGATGGGGGCATGGACTGGATTGATATGGCTCAGGTTAAGGACAGATGGCGGGCTCTTGTGAATGCGGTAATGAAACTTCGGTTTCCATAAAATGCGGGGAATTTCTTGACTAGCTGAGGACCTGTTAGCTTCTCAAGAAGGACTCTGCTCCATGGAGTTAGTTATTTATTTAGTTAGTTAGTTAGTTACGCGTTACTCTACCAATGCTCCGTATTCACTCATATATAATCGACGTGACATAATCTCAGCAACTGTCAGCGTCGTTAAATAACAAACACACCTACACATTGCTAAATGTTTTATTCTCAAAGTGATTTCATCGAATCTGTACAATATTCTCAACATCAGCACCGCACGGACAAACCCGCGGAATGCTACAATGCAGTGATTAACATTGCTCCTCCTCTTATGATGCTTGAGCTTCACAGATCAAACATCGACCAAATGTTCCACATGTATGTCCTCTCCACAACCGTCCAGGCAGGCTTTGAAGTTCACCCAACCTCCTATTCTATGGGTACCAGGGGCAATTTCCCTGGGTAAAGCGGCAGGAGCGTGAAGTTGACCACTCAATTTCCATCCAGGTCCGAGATCAAGAATTATTGGCATTATTCCTCCACTCCGCCACATGCCTTCATGTCGTTTACAGGGAAAACATAGCTCTTATAGGTCTATGTAAATGGACTTTGTGAAGAATTTGCCTCATTTTTTTACCTTCCCCTTCAAAGTTTATCTTCCTTATAGTTTTACACAGTATGTTTTCTTCAAGATAGAAACACGTGGGTGATACTTATAAACAAGTAATGAACCTTCTGGTTAAAATAAGTGCTGGCACTTTCTTGACTAGCAGATAAAGTACTTGGTTTCCAGAAATGGCTATTTCATTCGTTTGGTTATATATCTAGACTAACCCTGCACCATGCTGGGCGATAAGTTTAGAAAAAACCATGACTTTTTAAATATTTTCGTGTAGCGCTCTAAATTTGGCGTCGTTTGCCTTTAAACCTGTTAAGTCTGAGAAAAGTAACGTCAGCCTGGAATAAACTCGAATTTACCCAGAATGAAATATGACATAACATTTACAGAAACTTCTTGGTATTATGTTTATGATAAATACGAATGCTGATGACGTGGTAACGTGAGAGTTACATTTTGTAAGTAGGGCAGCATTAATCTGGCACTAGTAAGCAGGAACGCATTTCGCATTAGCATTGTAAATGTCGCTGGGAATATCCGACCCCCTACAACACGTTACAAGGACTGTAGAGACCTCAGCGTAACCGGATGACTGGCGTTGATAAAGCAGTCGCACAGTTACTGAGCCATAGTGCTCCTGTCATGTAAAGGGATTTGGGAAATCTTTTAATGTTCTCGCATTAATTTCGCTGCGCTCTGTTTTGTACCCTTAGAGCACCAGATATGCATTCCTTTATAAACAGACAACGCCCATAATATCAAAATCTTTCAGATAAATACATCAGTTTGTTATTTTGCCATATAATGATTTAAACAGATTATAAAAAGTGGCTTTTATTTGACGAGATATTACTGTAGATAACAATGAAGATTAAATGGATTTTTAGATAGATTTTGAATACTTTCTTCTGTGTTTGGAAGAAATCTTTATGCTCATATCATTCTGGCATTCTTTTAGACAGACCACACTAAATACGTAAATAAATAAAACGATAAGAATATACTATGTATTCAGTACGAAATACATAAGTGTTTGTATTGTTTTCTAGTATTGGTTTTGAATGTCGTTTATAGCAGATACACTCTTCGTACTGCAAATAGAACCCCAATACCATCACACAAAACCGTACCATGACTCCGACAGACAGTTGCCGCCCTCTCACTGGGGAGACCCGACTTCAATTTGTGATATACAAAGTCCCACTTGGACAGGCTTGTCTACGAGGACTTCTGGCGATCTCCTGATAATTTCAGTCCACCCATACTCGATAGTCACAATCCCACAGCACAGTCTACAAGACGTTCAACAGACAGGAACACATATCACGACAACACACACAACCAAGCAGCTCAACCCAAAAATGACCTTTTGACCCAAACACCACGATTCTATGCATCATCCAGTTAGTGAAGTGCGTAAATAGTGCAATTGTGATGCTATATAACATCGTATATACAACCACTACAAACTTTTAAACTTTTTATGATTTTATACAGTGTTTTAATACTCTACAATTTTAAACAAATCCAATTTTAAAAGGGTTATTATAACTTGACAAAACTGAAAGTGATCTGACTGCAGACGATAATACCTGAATTTATGGATGTAAAATAAGTTTAGTTTTTAAAGAACCCCTGGTGACGGTCTGTGAAGGACTGAAACATATGTAGGGGTAATTAGTAACTATATAAAATAGTATCAATGAATGTGCATTTGGTTGGTTTGTGAAACATTAAATGAAAATGCACGGTGAAAATAATATAAAATCCATACTCATTTGTTCGTCTAACGCCGATGCTTTATGATACAGAGAGTGCAATTGAAAACTGAAACCAGACGCACTGCAAACTTAACAGTTAGCCTTACGTTTTCGCATGTATTGCATAATATTCCTTGCCGCATGTCAGAGTAGGTGCTGGAAATGACCTTCAACTCTCAGACGCACTTGAATTCTAGCGAAATGAAACACCGGTAAACCTTATTCTAAATTCGTACGACAATCTAAAAATTATGCCTCCTTACATAGGCTTCCACAACGAGAATAATATGTATGAAGTGTACTACATACCCACGAACAACATAAATGTACCTAACACTCGGCTTCACACGTCTCTTGCGGACCTCAAGTTGATTCGGACTGTGTGACTACGTTGATGCAACGTACCGTACACGCGACAATAGGACTGGCGCTTTGTGAGTCATGCAGCTTCCTTTAAAATTTCCGCGCAGTATTGGCATTTCTGGTAAAGAAATTCAAACATTTTTTTAAAAATATCAAACATGTCTGAGAGTTGAAGGAGGTTATTTCGAGCATCTGCACTACATGGGTTAAGTTATACATTATAGGCCTACTATACATTGCATTAGAAAATTTAGGGCCGTTAATGTTGGTGTGCTTCTGGTTCGGTTTTCAATTGAAATCCCAGTATTATCAGGTGGCAGCGTAGTAAAATAAAACACTTCTGACTCTGCGAACCATAGACTGCAGGTGTCACAAAATATTATTGCTTCATAATGTGTTATTATTCATCGTATTAAAACATTTTAATAAACTGTACATGTCTTTGTAAGATACTGTATTATATGAAACATATTCTGTGCCACTTATTTTACAAAACTGACCTTAGTTTTTTAAATGTGTGAGGTACCGTACTCACTGAACAGATGTGCCCCAAAATCAACGTTTAATGCAGTTCTTTAACATTGAATTTCATGAAATAAAATTTTGGGACATAGAGACAAACCTCCACATCAGGCGTTCATAATTGCAAATTTACAAGGGAAGAACAAAGACCAAATATTCTACCTTTAAATATTATCCGTATCGTATTTTTTAACAACATAACTTCTTATTGAAAATAAAATTTATATTTTTTTCACAATTACATTTCCTTTTGTATGCAAAACATAGAATTTCATAGAAAGGGAAAATTTCTGCAGGTCTACTATATTATTATACATACCTGATGGTCCATTTAAGTTGCTAATCAGGTTCTTCACTTTCAAACACTTTAACGTATATTAAAATAGATGTCTGCCCCACTCAACAGCAAGCTGCTACCCAGATGATCAATAAATTCACTCTTGTTTCGTAATCGACATACAATTACCATTAGCAGAGAATTTTTTATCCGAATCTGATACCTTCAGTAGTATTTTCACTACTTATATTATTAGAATCTATTATGAAGTAGTACATGTATTAGAACACTTTATAGATAGAAAAGTTGGCAAAGAACTGAGATAAAAGTGTCACAAGCCTAAATATTCTCTGTAGGAAATGCTACGGTCCGGCAAGTATTCCCTCACTGTTCGTACCTTCGTACCTAAGGCAGCAACGTTATATAAAGGATAAAAACTTGGATATTAAGGAACGTCTCCCAACCTCTCAATCCCTGTATTATGGTAATTCCAACGGACTGTACTTTCACTCCTTAGCAATGCTTGATTGGTTGCAGGAAATATGAATCTATTATTCATCAACTTTACGTCATCAACTTTCTTTGCGTCACACAATTGGCTCTATATGCTTAAAAATGTTGCATTCGAAAACTAACACAATACTAAGAAAAAAAAGTATGGCGCTACGAATTTTTAATGACTGTAACAATATTCTATTATAGTGATAATTGAATAACCATAAGTATGAATCTCTACTTTACATAAATAGGCATATTATTGTACGTGATTAAAGACGCGAATAATACATGACAATTTCAGATCGTCATAGGAAGTAAAATACTTGAGAAGCGAGGGAATATTTTTATTGAAAAATCTATAACTACAACTCAAGAATGTTTTCATATCCAGGCAGCGAATTATGTAAAATGAATTATGTAGACACAAATCTACCCATCGGCTTATTAAATCTGACAGTGACTGCGAATACAGTAATAAAAATACCGCTGAACTGATGCTTAGGATACATTTCATTACATTCAGTAAAGTCGATGTTATGCTTTCTGTCTTGCTGTTGTTCTCAAGTGAGATTAAATTATCTGCCTGTGAAAACCCTTAAGTGCCATCACTGTCGTGGTGTTCTTCTATTCCCACCCCCCGTGCCAAACTGCACATTTGGGGGGGGGGGCGTCTTCTCTCAGTAACTTCGAAAGACTTTTGACCTGAACCCCAACGAAACGAATATAACCTAGGCTAATGGAATGTGTACAGAGTTCACAACGACCCGGAACTTGCTCGTTTTCATAACTAAAGGCTCGAGTTTCTAAAGTGTGTAATGCTCCTCGGGATTGGTGCAGCTGTCAACTAAATTAAATTATAATTCCGAGCACAAAATATATGTCGTTACATTCCTACGGTGGAACGATATATTTTTTTAAGGTACACGCAGTCAGTAAATAAATGTTAGCATCAGCTTAAGTGCATGAGGCATCGCATTCTGATCTTCATTTTTTATTTAGTAAAATTTTATAAATTGCATCACATCCATTGTATTTTGAACTTATATCAAAATAGCAGCTGCGTGATTTGTGGTCCTCACAGCGGTGTTGCTGAAGATTCAAGTCTTCTGGGATGTTACGCTCTGTTGACTGAGAAGTAAGTTGTTATTTTCGTTTCGAATGATCGTAGTACCTTCATTTTCAGGGTCAAGTAGTCCAAGAAGCTTCTTTCTTTTTGCACTTCTTGAGCCAGAAGAGGTAAGCACTTCGAAACGTTGGTAATTGTTGCCAGTGGAAGCAGCTTAATATCCCAAACTAATTTAATGTTCCAAAATATTTGCCTTTACGTCAGTAGAACTTATGAACCAGCTTGGTTGCCAAAAATATTCTATAGCATATCACTTAATTTTACTCTGGGCATCTGATGCAAAGTTTTGAGAAAAATATTTGGACTTTGTGGACAAAGTCTTTTGCCCTTTGCACGTTACGACTTATCGACACTCCGCGACCTAACAGAAGAACTATCACTTTATCAGCACTGCTGCGAGCAAGTCAAAATCTTGCAATATTTATACGAGACACAGAGAGTGCAACTAACATGAGATGGGCAATCAGATGACGAATCTTAGCTTCTTAAGAAATGCTAGATTTTATCACAGTTCTTTGGTTAATTAGTTAAGTATGGACAAGTTAACCTTGGTTGTAATACTTCTGACGTGCATTAGGAGGGTAGTCTGTTTGCTTCTAGGCTATTCCGATTGCCAATTTCTTGTTTATCTTCAGACCCTGCAGGCTATCTTTCCTACACCTGTCATCTACTTCGAATCCCTTCACAGTAATTAGAAATCAAAGAAACCCTTTTTTTTCCAATGGCTCGACATCCCCTTGGGGGCCTAGGCCACCTCATTTTTCGAGGCTTCACGATCATACACTTTTTAGACACACCACACTCGGTAGGACTCCTCTGGACGAGGGACCATCTCGTTGCAGAGACCTCTACCTGACAACAAACAACACTCACAAGAGACAGACATCCATGCCACCGGTGGGATTCGAACCCACAATTCCAGTAAGCGAGCGGCCGTAGACCCACGCCTTAGACCGCGCGGCCACTGGGATCGGCATTCAACCCTTTTACTGAACTTAATTTATTTTGTAAACTTTTCTGTTATGTATTCAGCAATATACATACGTTTCTGAAAATATACACCTGTTCCTTTCAAGAGTCACCTTTCTGTTGTATGTACGAAACTTGCGCCTTTTAAAGTACAGTGTATCTCGACGCTCCAAAACCTGAATGCATGTGTACTACGCGACTCCCGGGAGAATCACAACCCTTCGGCTGTGGTATAACTGTACACGAGTATAAGTACCTTGGAAGAGGCAATGAACTGTGACAGCTCCTCCCACTCGGCATATATAATCATGTTTTCATCTCGTTCGGGGACCAAAATAAACCTCTGTTGCTCGAAAACACCAGCAATCTTACAAACCACATTATTCAGCTACATGGAATTCATTAATGTACAGAAGAGAGACACATGGTGTGAAATGAATTTCCAAATTAAATTGGTCGTGTGTCTTTGTTGATAGTTGCTGCTAGGAGCAAGTATCACCATACTTCGCCAAAGAAATATCTTCTCTCATAATCATGCAATAAAAATTATGTGAACAAATATTTTACTTCTATCATCCTACATATATAAAATCCATTTTGTTAAATAAATATATACATAAAGACCGGTTTATGTTATAGAAGCTACTAGGATTTCCTTTGGTCCGTACAATGGATCCTTTATACGTAGACCACGTTCTACTGACATTCTGCGTTTTCACACTCTTCCTTTAAGGTGCGTTAAGAAATTCCGCTATTTGAGCCAGACAGCACGGAGAACTCTGAAATTTATTAAAGCAAGTGTAACTGAAAGAGTAAAGTTACAGAGCTTAACTCATCACTAAGGTAACAAGTATTAAAAAAAAATTGGCCCACAACTCCTGCGCATGAACACTTTATATTTCTGCATGATGTCATTTCTGATGAAAGCTTACAATTCTGACAACATTACAGTTTCGAATTACTAAGCAAAAAAAAAACAAAATTATTCTCGAGAAAATAATAGTCTTTCAATTAGTCATTTGTCATTAACGGAACCAGAAAAGTCATTACCGTGTTAAGAGAAACACGACCTTAGCTTTATCCTCTGCCAAATATACACAGTCTACTTTCTTGTATCTTGTTTATGTAAATCTGTTTTAATATTATGCTTTCATTCACGTCTGTTGTTTCAAAGTGGTATCTCCAATCATGATTTCCGACTGAAAATTTAAAGTTCTTTCTCCCTCTTGCGTGATATTTGGTCTGTCTGTTTATGGTCCTTTATTGGCTTATTCTTACATTATCTGTTAAAATAGAGTATTTTAATATAATTAATAAATGTTAATAAAACCGCGACGATGAGCTGCCTATCCATATAACGATAACCGTAATTACACAGATAGCCTTGTTTTGTAGATTTTACAAGCCTGATTATGATCAGATGGGGTTGAAAATGTAGCTTTTTAATAGAAAAGTAATTTGTTTATAATAAAATATTTGTTTTAATATGCATTATTTATTTTAGTGTTACACTAATCTCCCGTCTTACTTCGTCCCGTCTGAAGCCGTTCCGCACATCAATCATTTTCCCCACAGACCCAGTATATTAAGACAAACGAGCAAATTCGTACGTACGTACTACCCTTCCAATTTTAACATTACGTTTAAAGAAAAATCTGCCTCGACGTAACGTCGCCGGTTTCTGAACCAACTACGACGTAACCTCCTTATGAAAAGTTTTCTCCCTCCTCGTGTGATCCCCCCCCCCCCCTTACATCCAAATTTGATCATCGGCGTCCTGTTTTTGGACACCTTCAAATACAGCACAGTAAATAGATATATGTTGTGATATACAGGTAAATTAATGAAGAGAGGTATTATTACATGTGAGTATCAGTTCTTTTTATCGGCTGTCTTCTCAACTTGTATAGAGCATAGCTCTCTCTTCGAGGACGGGGCAGGAAGCATCAACAGCCTGGAGAAAATTGCATGCTGAGGGGGTTCTTGGACTACGTTCCTTGCCAAATGTTACTAGGATGATTTTAGCGGGGCATATGGCACAAATGTTCCAGATCGGAAGTGCGTACAAAATTCTGGACAGAAACTGAGGGAAAAAGAGAGCTTGGAAGAACGAGGCTTGGGTGTGAGATTTGTATTAACGTAAAACTTAAAGAAGTAGCTGGTTATGGACATGGTTCATGGCTCAAAACAAGGGCCAGAAGCAAACATTTGTAGAAAGGATAATAAATTTTCCCCTCAAAAAAATTTTAGGAGTTTCTTTATTTGCTGAGCAACTGTTACCTCCTTCTCAATAAAGACTCCAATTCAAGAAGTTAGTTGCTGTTGTTATTGTTAACATTGATATTATTATCATCGTCATAATCATTTTCATCGTTAACATCATTTTCTTCATAAACACATTTTCAATAACACCACATATCGGATTATAAATGATTCAAGGCGTATGCTTATATGGCCTACTCATATTTCTGAATTTGTTGTCCCAAGAACCCTAAGCATTGCGAAATAAAAAACAGCAATGCTAAATTATACTAATATTGAAACTCCTACGGATTTGGCAACCCAAATAAGTTACCCAAGATTAAAATATTTCTCCATTAGTCTTAATAAATATCGTAACTGAAACGTTTCTCGTGACTTTAGTAAATCGTCACAGATTTTAAAAATATGTTTCCAGTGAGTGTATTAAGTTCCTCCACTTCAAAATACTTTTCCTGTACTTTATTAAGTCTCTCCAATTCAAAATAATTTTCCTGTGACATTATTAAATCCCTCCAGTTCAAAATACGTCTAATGTGAGTATATGAAGTCCCTCTACTTCCAATTAAGCCTCTTGTGAATTTATTAAGCACCTCCAAGTTCGAAATACGAGTATGTTCTCCGAAATTGTAGTACTCCTATCAGGCTCAGTTTTACTCTGAGTTTAGGAATTTTATCTCTCTCCAAATATATTTGCTCAGAATAATCTACGTTCCTCCAAAATAAAAAAATATTCCTTGTGAGTTTAAAATTCTCAGAACCGCCGATCCTATGGATTCTACTATCTATAAGGGTTAAGGATCCAATAGGCTCATAGCTCTCCTTATCTTCTATTGTACTTGCAAGATAATTTATAACATTTTCTGTATTTGATATTCCTAAAACACATGCCTTTCTGTGTACATGAACATTGAGAAAAGGGGTTATCTCTTTAGTCTTATATATCAAATGATAGTTGTAGTCAGGCTTTAATAAAATCTAACATTAACTTTAACCGTTGTGGTATACATGCACTTACACTATAATGTTGGCTGTTACTGTACTAGAAGCGTCCTTTGTTTAAGCGCGTGTGTCAGAAGCACGCTTTCATCCTGCCCGTATGCTTCAATTATGCGCTGTCGAACGATTCATGAAGCACTCGGAATGAAATATGTGAAGTAGCAGGTGCTCCCTAGTGTTGCCTTCAGTAGCAACGAAACTGCTTTACTAAATGTGAATTTTAATGTGAGTTTGCACTACAGGAATTTCTAATTTAATGATTTTGGAAAGGTGAGGTTTTCGGCTTGTAAGAAGGATAAAATATAGAATAATGTTTTAGCGAGTACGATAAACACCCTGCTTTCAAAAATTTTAATTATGAGTCACGACATGATGGCGACATACAGTGAATTCTTACACGGCGCCTGTACTCGTGTACAATGTATGGATATAATTAACCCTTTGACGGTCAGCGGTATTCATTTATTCCGCCTGGTTTAAATTTAAAGGTCTCGATATTGCACCCAGAAAATTTAAGTTTTTTGTCATAATAAGCATTTATAATTTTCCTGAACCTATATTAGTCGAATGAATTTTGTAGTTGATAAATTTTGTGTCCTCTGAGAGGTACGAACTAATCTTTCTTTATTATTCAGAGTAGCTTCGCCCTTTGAGGGATTACAGTGTAACAAACTGGTGCATTTGAGTAGGTAAAGCGACCATGCGCCAGGATCATAGCAAAATCGAACAGTGTCATTGCAGAAAAATCTTGGCATGTAAACAAGGCTTCAGACAATCATACCTCTGCCATAAAATAACAGTAGGTTACATAATCTAAGAAATCCTCTTCCAGTTCTTCATTTACCAGTGACATTATTAACGCTGTGTATTCTAAGATACTGAGAGCATCGTAGATTATAAACAATAAACCAAAATAGAGTGGAGTCAATTATTTTCCACCCAAATTTTCAGGATATTTCCTATAGTTTTACGCTATTTTGCTTACGGAATTGTGGATCCTGAAATAATGAATGAGCAATGAGCTAGTCAAATGAGCAACTGGTATTTCTGTCGTCATTGTTTCTGACTTCATAATTCAAACTAAGCATTCTCCTTTAAAAAGAATCATAATCACGTAAGTAGGATGTAAGGGCAACTTTTATAAAAGAATTTACAAGTGGAAGTAATCATTAATATCCCATGCCGAGTTTCGCAAATGCAATAACCTCTTGTTCGAATTTATCAAACTCTACTCGTGTTATCCAGTAATTAAAATATTATCAGGTGTACAGGGACTTCATTACAAGATATATTTTTTTCTTTGAATTCTTTTACGTTCTAGAGTCATTAAATAAAGAACAAGATTTAATAAAACATGAAATTAAAAGCAAAAGGTGAAGAAATTAATTTATAATTTTATTAGATTTTGTGTTTTCATATTGTGTGACGGTATGAGGAATCAGTTTGAGCTATAGCATAAATTTATTTTATTCGACAAGGTTTCTTACGCATGTAAATGTAAATGAACAGACAGACAGACAGGCGGGAGAGAATGACAATATCAGGATCTGTTCACCATTTCCTAACCACTTTCGATTAATGCTGCCGGCGTTTAAATTTAGTGTTATTAGGAACAATGTTCGCTCTTCCATTCGTGAACATTTAGCAAGAAACCGTATGTAATTTCGCAGTCTGAATCTGGAATTCTGCAGGGAAGCCGAGCACTTGAGATACACAGCATAAATTGAAGAATAAATGTAAAATAGAAGTTAATGAGAAGCGTTATAGAAAATATACACTACATTCAACTGGCTCTCAATGGAAACAACTGGGGGACCTTTATGAAAATTATGTTTCAGGTTGCAAAAACGAAGGTAAAACTTCTTCAGCAAATAAGCTATTGTTAAGTTATGAAGGATGATTAGGTCCCACCAGATTTGTTAGTTAATCTAGTTACTTACATAACCAAATATTTACCCACAACATACACTACACTTGTGGTAATAATGTGCAAATCGTGGCAAACTGTACCGTCATGAGATCAAGCAAAATATAAGAAAACTCTTGATTTCGCTCTGCATTAAGTCCTTTATGGAAGGTATATAACGAGAGTAATTATATGTTCCGTTGTTGCAAATTGTCATAACTTTTTTAGAATTTCTTTAAAAGAAAAATTATTTCGAGAAGAAAGTCTAACCAAGACCCATATAAAGTCCGTGCATGCAGTCTGAAATAACGTAAGCCTATAAGGTAAAACAGAGTTAAAATTTACTCTATAAAATGCCATGAAGGCAAAGAGGAGGAAGGGATATAGGTCTGCCCTTTCTTTAACCTCGGTACGAGATGGGGTTTGGTGGTCAAAGCCACAACTCCACCGCTTTACCCCAGGAAATAGAAGGTTTACCCATTTGCAGGAGGCTGTTTTGGCCTCGGTGGCGGAGTGGTCTTGTGCGGAAAATCTCGCCTCCACGGGTGTTCGAACTCCAGCTTGTCCAGCCCATAGCCCCAGCCATAACTTCGTGTATTGATTTAAATCTTATTACACTTCCCATTCCTTTCTGATGTAATTACACATACTCTGTGAAAGCAAGAATAAACATATTTGTGGAATGTTGCTTTTACATTAAGTGCAAGTTTATTACGAAATTCCACAAAGAATGCAGAATATATTTATCGGATGTGTAACGTGACACGTATGTAAAGGAACAGTATTGTTTTACATAGGTCGATATAAAATATTTATAATGGTGACCCATCTTAGCCAAATACACATAAAATGCACCATAACATTGACTGTGTAAGGAATGTGACCTATACAAGTTAGGGAGCCAAGCTTCCTTCTAGAATTAATTTTCAGGAAATACGCAGAATCTTCACACATTCGGGAGGTCATTGCTTAAAACCTCAACTCTGAAGCCTGCAATTTATTCTGATTTTCTTAGTCACATTTATAGATTCGGATGCATATTTAACTTCGTTTTGCAGCTCATGAGGGCAAATTAAATCCAATTTCAAAAGTGACGCCAATTCTTTCTTAGAATTGGACACCGCATTGAAACACAATAGCTGTGCATTAATACGCCCGAAACTTTGTCTTATATGAGTCTCATGTACTTTGCTTTCTTAACGAAACTTTACATTCTTTAGACTTCTGATTCAGTTTCTTTTTGTAAAGAACATTTTGGAAAATTTTACGGACGTACCGGTTCTTTATTTTCATATTTATGGATTAAACATCGTAAGACAAGGGTTCCTATTGAATTCGGATTTGACTCAGGTTCTTTATAGCTGAGTCATTACCTTTATGTCTCAAAGTATAACCCAGTATTAACCTCGCATCTCTAACACAGCTTTACGCATTGTCAGATTCTGGATATTTCCCCACAAAATCCTATATGCGCCTTTTATATCTTTCAGCCTACCTATAAGGCCAGCATATCTTTAACTTCTACAAAGTCAGTGATGGGCTATCGGTACAGGCAATAAAGTACAAAGCTGCGTAGTTTGCTCTGGTTTCTTCTTAGGTTTTATATAAGCCACAGCATTTGCTCCTGTGGAATATGATTTTTTTTTTCGTTTGTGAGGTATTTTCTGTTTTAATGCTCTGATTACATTCTTGAAAATTTCAACGTAGAAGGAAATAACGTTCAAAGGAGCATTCTTTCTCATGAGAATTACTTAAACTATCTGGGATCCTGGCCGTTGAATATTCAGCCAGTTGACAGTTAAAACAACAGGAAAATTTCACCTAATATTTGGTCACTGAAGTTTTTCAACCTTCAATCGAAACAGACTCACTACCTCCGAATTTAAGCGAAAATTTGCTGCAGCTTCCAAACTCTGTTTTGCAACATCCCAAAGGTTCGTAATATTAATATTCGTCGCCTTAAGTATAGCAAAATTTCATATATTAATTTTATTTCATGTTTTTTTCCTAGTCTCTCTGTAAGAGAAAATGTATCGTATGACATAGAACGAGAAGAATAAATTCATCTGCTTACGACACAAATTCTGTTTAGACAATTTTATTGTCCATATTTCACATCTAAAACATTTCTTATTATTATAAATATAAATTTTGCTGCCGAGTTCTGTGAATGTTCTAAGATGTTATTTCACGCTAGAACTTATTTCTGAAAATCAATGGCTCTATAGCTGCTATAATAAAGGGAAGTATTTTTAATTTTCCAGGGAGTAAGGTACAGAGCACGAAGAAAGCTTCACAAAGGGCGGTTTCATCATTTGCAAACTTTAACAAATATTAAGCTATTGTGGTGATTAAATAAAGAAGGTTTAAATTAAAAGGACGTGTGGCTTATATGGTGGGGGAGAGAAAAATATCTATCAGTTTAATAAGGAAAGTTGAAGGAAAGGCAACTTGGAAAACCTGGTC
The DNA here is from genome assembly GCA_021186555.1 of Reticulitermes speratus. Lineage (NCBI taxonomy): Eukaryota > Metazoa > Arthropoda > Insecta > Blattodea > Rhinotermitidae > Reticulitermes > Reticulitermes speratus. Next base: position 11,583,091 of record JAJKFL010000014.1, read on the forward strand.
GTAGATGGGATAATATTAAAATTAGCTTAAATGAGTAGGATGGGAGTTGTTAGACTTGAATCGCCTGGCTCAGGATAGAGACAAGTTACAGGCTTTTGTGAAAACTGTAATGAAACTTCGGGCTCTGCAAGATGCGGGGATTCCTTGCCTAGCTAAGCGTCTGAGAGGACATTTGTCTGTGGATTTAGTTAATCAGTTATTAGTTAGTCTATTCAGTTACTTAGTCAGCCAAACAGTCAGTTAGTTATGTAGTCAGTCAGACAGTCAGTCAGTCAGTTTGTTTTTTTGTTTATTTGTTAGATACTCTGGAGCTTTCTTTTCATTGATGCCTGGATTGTAGCATTGTTGCCCTTTGCCATTTCTGAGGGGTGTAAATCTGTAGATATCCGTAAGCTTTTACGAAATTTACAAAGAAAAGTCGTTGCTTTTCCTCGGCGTTTGATTCTATTGTGGTCATTGCTTATCTGACCTCCTCAAGGACAACTGTCAGTGATATCACTTGGCACAAACACCAGCAAAGGACCAAGATTTGTAACAATTGATCTCTGGGCAGAAACTACTGAGCATTTTCAGTGTCACATCTCCATCTCTCCCAAAAACACACAATGGAATCCCTACAGTTCTTTTCAGACAGTCTGTTAACGGTAGCAGTTTTTATAAAGTGTGTCGCTGTGACAGTTGAGAGGAGAATGCAACACGGTGGCAAAATTCACATGGCGAGATTAAATATAGCAAAGAAACACCGGCTTTTCTGAAGCGAGGAGCGTCCTTCCACTGGACTTCGAACCGCTCAGTAAAGAAACGCTTCTGCTACACACAATACTAATACATTTTGTGGAATAAAATTAGTTTTAGCTTATTATCTCATGCACATTAATTTCATTTTACTGGTTAATAGAAATTTGTATATCATTTAATTTGTTTTAACAAGACACACATTTTATAGAAGCAATTTATCAGATGGTCTTATAAATTGTTTCATCTTGTAGTTCTGGAGATGGATGCCAACATCTGGAAAGATCATATTGCCTGCATGTTTAGTGTCGAAATAACTAACTAACTAACTAACTACATGAAGCAGAGTCCTTAAGAAGCTAACAGGTCGTCAGCTAGTCAAGAATTTCCCCGCATTTTACGGAACCCGAAGGTTCATTACCGCATTCACAAGATCACGCCACCTGTCCCTATCATGAGCTATAGTGTCGAAGTTGAGCGTAAATAGTTGATAAATAGTTTTTGAAATAGAATAATCAAATAGACAAAGAGAAGCAAAATACTTCTTTATGTGTTCATTCCTTGCACTTTGAGCAAAGAACCCGTTCAAAATTAATAACAAGGTGTATTATTCTACGGCAGTGTTGATGTCATTTTTGCAGAGAAAGTGTGTTTTTGTCCAGTCATTACATAACTAGCGCGCATTTGCCACACAGTTAATGTAACGGACAATTAATATACAAATATTAATTACTGGAATGCAGTATCCAGTCAGTGACTCGCTAAAGGCAGGCAGGCAGGCAGGACGACAGAATTCGATACGCGGCAAAAGCAAAAGCGTTTAGACACTCTCTGACGCCCACTCATTCTCCTACACAGTAAACACCAGGTTTCCTCTTCCCGAGTGGATAGCCACCGGCCTTTGAATGTGAAGGTTCATATATATACAGGGCATACACAAAAGAATGGTGCGGTTTCAATAGTATTATATATATATATATATATATATTGAAACCGCACCATTCTTTTGTGTATTTCCTTTATATATATATACACAGTCCGACAATTATATAATGAGACTGATTTTATTTTGACCAAGATAGAAGTGCCATCTATGAAGCAATGCATGCCATCCAAGTGCCCAACCTTCATCTGTAATCTGGCAACACCGCAACGTCCCACGCTGAGCATGACGGGAAATGCGGCGCCATGTTGTGTAGGTAGTGAGAGGACGCGGTCACAGTAGCAGCATGGAGCAGAGAGCGAACATTAAATTCTGTGTTAAACTCGGGAAAACTGCAGCTGAGACTGTGAAATTGATGAGACAAGTGTATGGGGATAATTCTTTATCTCGTGCACAGATATTCAGATGGTATGCACGATTCAAAAGTGGTGTGGAAACGATTGAAGATGAAGCCAGGCCTGGGCGGCCATTTTCTGTTCGTAACGAGGGACTCATTGTGAAAGTGAGAGAACGAATACAAGAAGAACGTTGTGTGACTGTGAGAATGATGGCTGATGAGTTTGGTGTTAACAGGGAGACGATTCGTCAAATCTTAGTGGAAGACCTGGGCAAGAGAAAGGTCGCTTCCCGGTTTGTGCCGCATTCATTGAATGATGATCAAAGACACGAGCGTGTTCAGTATGCAAAAGACATCATTAAAACTGCTCATAGAAATAAAACTTTCTTGAATTCGATTGTAGCAGAGGATGAAACTTGGTGTTTTCGCTATGATCCCACAACTAAACGCCAAAGTGCTGAATGGAAGTCACCAGCATCACCAAAAGGCAAAAAAGTTCGTTTTCAAAAGTCAAAAGTGAAGACAATGCTTGTGTGTTTCTACGACAGCAAGGGAATTATTCACCACGAGTTTGTCCCTCAGGGACAAACTGTCACTGGAAGTTTTTATTTGAGTGTTCTGGAACGCCTATGGAAGAGGATTCGCCGTGTCCGGCCCGAGTACTCAGCACCAGGCAGTTGGTTTCTTCTTCACGACAATGCACCGGTTCACCGGGCAGTTGCTGTACAAGAATTTTTAGCCCAAAAACAAGTGTGCGTGCTCAATCATCCGCCTTACTCCCCTGATTTATCCCCCTGTGATTATTTTCTGTTCCCCAAACTGAAGTTACCATTGAAAGGGCGCCTCTTTGAAGATGTTCAAGACATCCAAGGAGCTGTGACATCGAGTCTTCGGGCCATACCACAAGAAGACGTGCAGAGGTCGTTCCAGTCTTTGCTAGATCGTGCCACTCGCTGTATCGATGCAGAAGGGATGTACTTTGAATAAAATACAGATAGTACTCAAGTCTTTTGTTCCAGTTTTATTCTATAACCTCAGTCTCATTATATAATTGTCGGACTGTGTATATAGCCGAGTTTGAATATGCGTGGTAATTTCTCATCCTTACCCCTTCATAAAATAGTGGTTAATTATTGATAGGGGTAACTTCGCTTATACATTCTATCACTTCTCAAGTATGTAGCAACTATCTGCAAAGTGCTGTAACAATCCAGACAATATTTCGGGTATGCAAAGCAGGCAGTTACTGAGTTTTGTTGACTCTTCATATTAATTCTTATGTTTTCATCCATTTCCGTCAGTGAATTAAAATTCTCAGTAACAAAACACATTAGTTTATTCCACGCTGTTTTCTTAAAACTATCAACTAGGCTTTTAAAATCACCTTGTTATAAATGTCCCAAAATCATATTTCTAATCAGTTAAATGATTTTCATAAAATTTCTTTCTTAAGCTTTTAGAAGCCACTGTGTCCTCCTATGTTTAAACTTCTGTAATCTTTAAAATCAACATGGCGTGCGCATTAATTTTTTAGGTGGAACGACATTAGCGACCACAACACTAGATCCGAAAATGAGTGAAAACTATTAAAAATAAATATTTTCTCCATGTAGGGCAGATTGGCGGCTACATGAAATGTATATTAACTTCTGGATCGTTGCTGATACGTTACGAACCGTTGGAGATGCAGTTTGACATGAAAAAGACTATAGGCATACCACCTACAATTTCTATAGGAAATAGTTTTTATCCACCAGCAGTGACGAGCAAGGGTTAAATGTAAATTTCTGAGGTGGGACTTATTTAAAGTAAATGAAATCTGCATTAGATTTTAAGTTCTTTCAGAAAAGAAACCTCAATTATAGACCAATAATTCAATACAAATTCATTCTTTATTGATACAAATTACAAATTTAAAGAGTACAAAAATAAAACAAAAAAATAATTACTGCTTTATGAATTTTTACACCTTGAAGGATAGTAAGTTTGTTTCAGCTTTTTGTAGGAAAGTGCTGCTTCCGTCTTACGGGTAAAATAAACTAGGTTTTGTGACAATTTTCTGCGTCCTTGCAGCATGCAATGCACGTAGTCTCTTTCCACGTTTTAGAAGATGTACGATCCTCCAGAATGTCGGAATATGTTTCAGCAAAGATGCTGCTCAAATGATAATCTTATTTCTTACACAGTTTAGGATAATATTTTTCCGACGTTTCTGAGGCACGAAGTTCTTTCGAAGCGTCGGAACAAATTTATTATTCTACACTGTGCAAGATGGGAAGGCTTTAAGCGACACTTTCCGTAAAAGTTTGAGGACTTTTATAAAAAAAATAAATAAATGTGATGATGATGATAATGGTGATGATGATATTAATAGTGATGATGATGATGATGATAATAACATTCTGCAACTAACCAACAAGCGGAAGCTGGAGGTTGCAGCAGCTGGCAAGTACACTTCAAGTTCCTGAAAGAATCTTAAAGTGCTTCTGCTATGTTTTACATTAGAACTGTGTTTGACTTGGCAAAATTAATCTAAGAGCATAATCAGTAAAAGCAAATCCTCCAAACCTCACTCTTATGGAAAAGGAGCATGTGCTTTAAAGTTTAGAAGTACACATCATATTTTCATTGCAGGACTTAATAATAAGCGATGAACACATATGGGGGAGATTGAATGACATTGGAAATTTGAAATTTCATTATCTCGAATGGGAAAGATGCATACATAGTTAACTTTATTTGCTTTATCGTTCTATTTTCATCCTTATATTTCCATGTATTTTGTTTGCCATCATTGAGTTCTTATCAAATTTGTGATGTTACGAATAAAGCTAAGTTATAACAACGTACATGGTTTAGAAGTGAAGAACCAAGTTTATAATGAGGATCTTAAGTGGGTGCTGCCGTTGGCTGTCCTTAGTTCACTCAAATATGTTAAAGAATCTGAGGTACAGCAGTAATCATAAGGTCAATAGGAAGGAGAGAGAAAGCAGTAATTTTTAGGTTAGAACAAGCTTCTCTTTAGCTAGATTATTTCAGAAATATTATGGATGCAATTTATGGCATCATATTTAATGGTATTGAGAGAGAGTTCGTGTGTGTGTGTGTGTGTGCGTGCGCGCTTGATATTTTGGTCGAAGTGCATTTACTTGCAATTTGTTATGCTGAGAGAATGAGAAAAAAAGGGAAAGATTCCTGAAAATTGGTGTTTTGAAAGTGAAGGAGTGTATGGAATGAGCCTAAAGGGGTCTATTGTCCAGTATGTGGTAAAGGTAACATACCATTCATATTACTTCAATACAGTAGCCAAAAATCTCAGTCAGTGTAGTGGCTAGGCTATCGGCTGGGCGGTGGCTTAATTTTTGACATCTGCTCTAAGTTTCTCTCTCCTCCAAAATCCCCGGACCTACTCTGAGACGTAACATTTCCCCTGTTTGAAGATTACTGGTGTCTCTTTCCAAGAAAATAAAGCAGCCGGGGCGTGAAGCTTTCCACTCTCCTCCACCCAACTCAGATACGTGACATTTACCTCCACTCCCCAACACGCCTTCGAGGCGTGGTGATGCATTAAGCGTTAATTATTTCTGCATTAGTTTAGGATATGCAGCTAGAGACTGGATACTGTTTTTGAGTAATAGACAAATTGTCATGAAAATAACAACAATGCCATTAATGGGAATATTCTTCAAAGTTAAGGTATTTACCCGCTCATATTTAGGAAAAGTGTGAATTTTACATTCAGAGGCTGAACGTTTTACTCGTAGACAATAATTACGTAGATAATAAGGGGAGGCGAGAGATGTTAATAATAATAATAAAACTTTATTAACTACAACAGCAAGTACAGCAGTGGAGATATACATCATTATTGAATCGTTGTGCCTATAACCAGCATCCAGGAACAATTTGAAACAGGGCATCCTGACCGTCATGTAATAGGCACATATAATTGTAATTGTAGTGAAAAAAAACAGAGTAACCGAAAAAAAACACTACCAGACGCGAGAGATGTTAATTTTTAAACTAATACAGTACTTTGTGTAAGTGACCCCCATCATGTAATGGATACTTGTTATATGAAGGGGCTCCGTGTAAAATATTGTAACAGAATAAATGTATTCAATAAAAGTGGAAAATTTATTTTAATCTCTATTACTCTGGGATGCTAGCTGAAGTGTAATATACATGATGGTATTAACAGTGATTTACATTCATTTACCACTTCTGCTTTGGATATATACTTTTCGTTTTACGATTGTTGAATTGAAACTCAATTGTATTAAAATTACGAGATCTGTAATATTTATTTGTAGTATTTATGCCTATGCCTGTTTTGTTATATTTGTTACTGGAGAATCTACTTGCATAGGTGTAAGAAATATCCGTCTTTATAAGCTAACTGTTGCTTATGAGGTAAAGAATTTTCTCGTCATCTTACCTGAAATTATCATCAGCCGGATTAGTCCAGTCTTCTACAAAGTATTTTTCTCACATCTACGCCCAAGCATTCCAAGTGGCCTTTTTTTTCGAGCAACAAATGTTTAGGCATTTCTCTTCCAAAGCTCGTGCTACATAGTTTGCTGAACCCGCCTTTCTAAATTCAGACGCCTTAATAATATGTGATGATACACTGAGCTCCTCATTACCCAGTTTTCAGAAGGACGCCCATCACCATTATAATTATTCACCATTCACTCTTTGGTGTTTGTAACCCTCTGCTCTTTGCATTATCTTTTGTTGTCTTGATTAAAACTTTGAGGATTTGTCTACGCTCTGTTCAATACCAGAATCTCCAATTTGAATTGTGTATCACCATGCCGGCGTATAGTTTACGGATGAATGCAGACTTTGCAACAGAGACATCTTAGTAAGGTGGTTTTCAATAACTTTCATGTTTCGTCTCTTTTCTTTGGTTTGGATTTTGGGGGAAGGAATAGAAGTTGAGATATTGACAGCAATATAATACTACTCTGCCTCACGTGTTCCTTTTTCCGTGCTCCCCACAAGTCAGGAACACTCGGGTGGAAGTATTGGATCCCAAGATTTTTATCCTCTCCTTAAAGCATTTTTCGCTTTTCGATCTTGTTTTTGAAAGATCACAAATGTTAAGCCTATTTGTTTTATACTAATTACAAGATAGACACTTTCAGATCATTAATAAAAATGACAGTATGCCCTACAATAGCCACTGATCTGGGGTTTTCCAAACAGAAGGCTTCGCAAGTACGAACTCTTGCCGAAACGCTGTAGTCACAACCAAAGCAAAGTAAACGTAATGTGCTTTCTGTGAAAGCCAAGAAGGCTTCACGTAAAGAAAGCCCGGAGCCAATTGCATAAGAAGCTGATTGGACACCAAAAAGAGGTCCTGACTTGGCAACGAAACAACATGTGCTGCATTTTACATGAACTAGTTCCTCTTGTGAAACACTTACGTGACTGACTGACCTTTCCTGGCTGGTACAGGGAAGTTTGTGACTCAATATTTAGCTAAGCGTCAGCGTTATTCCTTTGTTCTTCTTACTTTCGGCTCATATTTCTATAAGTTTCTTTCAAATTTTGAAGGTTTTATAATAATACCATTTTCCAGTAACAAAATTGAGGTAAATGCAGTCATAAATTTATTATTTTTAAATTATCCCGTTATGTAATTTAAAATCCACAATTTTCTTTATAACTATGATAAACAATGGTGGATAATAATTACAATCTAATTTTGATAGGTTGTGATATATTCCAACATTTCTGTAGACTACTTTGCATATTAATACGACTGGTCTGCGAGCAGCTGTATGAAACGAGCCTTGTTAAAGCAGACATGCCGAGCTGCATGCTAATTTACCGCGTCAGTAATGAAAAGGCTTCCTACCTTTCATTTGTCGTAAGTTTACGTTTTGTATCAGCTTATTTTTCTGTTGACTCAGATTTTTGTGTTACTTCAAGCACTAAGAATAATAGTGATCCCTCGGACACAGCTGTGTTTGAACACTGTCACGGTCGCTATAAAAAGCCTAGACCTCTCTAACAAAATGACTACAGAAATCCAGTGATTTATCAAGATATACAAAGAAATTTATTGCCCTCCATTTCATTAGAGTAACAGCTACCGTATTAGCACTAGACCTCACTATGTAAAAAAGCAAAGCACTCCCATTACAGGCCTGGACAGGCCCTTAGGGTTCCAGGAGGTTGAGGCTCCCAGATCTCTAGACAATCGGCACATGAAGGTGGTAAGGTTGTCAGCCCTACGCACCGGCCGCCTTTACCCCCCAGGAAATATTCCTGGTACTCGTTTCTGTTAAAGGTTGAGTCGACCCCAGGGCCATAGTGCGACCGAAAGGATTATGTCAATGAAAAATTCCAATGACACCATCGGGAATTGAACCCGCAACCTTCCGGCTTGTAGCGCAGTGCCCCAGACCTCACTAAGAGCTTATGGATTTCATAAATTCGTCACTATACGTGAGTGTCTAGCGTCACGGCCCGATCGCTTCAATCCGGGGAAGAATGTCTCCTGTAGGTATATTGAATAAAACTAAGTTTGTCTTATAGCTGGTGTAGCTGCGGTGGCAAGCGGAAGGTCTTCGCTCCTGCTGGGAATGGAATCGAGATTTTCCGGTCGCCCCTATGCAGTCGAGTTACTGCAATGTGTGAGCTACATCCTATTTCTTTAAAGGAGGTAATCTTTCTGCGAAATTTAATTATCTGACATCAGTCTCTATGAAAATCAAGTCTTTTGGGACGTTACGTCTGGTCGACTAGTAAATAGTTACCGACGTTTCGGAGGAGCGTACTTCCTCTAACTTCTTGAGCCTTCATACCTTACTAGAGAGTGGATACAGCGTAACTCATGCAAGATTGTTTTCTTTTGGCATTAAACAATTTTTATCATTCGGTCAACATATATGGATTTGTAAGTTTGTAAATGAGATATGTGTTGGGTGAAAAATGACAATGTAATAAATGTAGGCAAAATATCAGTTAACCCAAAATTTTCCCTTTATTAAGGTAAATGCAAATACAGAGTTACGCTCTTCCGTTTGTAAGACGGTAACCAAATTTAAGTTGTGCTTTGGGTATGATTGACGTCATTTCGAACGTCTTGTTCTTAAACTTGGTAAGTAAAGAAGAAATCCACAACAAATTTTAATGTACATTTTACTAATTGGCTAACTGACTTTTGTGCCACTCTTTGTTACGTTCCTCTTAATCAAACTTGCACTACGAGACTTTCTTTGACACTCTGACTTCATATTTTAAAATTATTCTTATAGACCTTTCTCCTTACAAAATTACAGGAGTCTGTTGCCTGTATTTGTACCAGCTCAATATAACTGGGCATGAGTGGTCTGGTGATAGGACGTTAGTGTAATATTTTCGATCTAAAGTATAGAAACTAATCTAGAAATACGGTAACGGAATATATGTGTAAGGTTTCTAACAACAAATAACGGCCTGGGGACGGTAATAGAAGAATTCACTAAATGCTGTGTAAAACAAACACAGGTCAGCCAATATTTGTACAAGAAATTCCCATCTTATTACAATTTTTAACAATTGCCTAACAGAGAACTTGAATTGTTTTGATATGAAAATAGAAAAGCGAATAGACAGTAATAGAAATAAATCACTAAATGTTGTGTACAACAAACACAGGTCAGCCAATATTTGTATAACAAATTCCATCTTATTACAATTTCTTAACAATCGCCCAACAAAGAAGCTTGAATTGTTTTTTGATATGAAAATAGCAAAACGAATAGAATTACTAATGCAGCCCTAACTTCTCTTCAACAAGAGCCTTAGCGTGTGATTAGACCTCGTTTAGACCTACTGAATGTGCAAACATGAACGGTATCCTCGTTTGTGCTTCTGCCTTTTAAATAGGAGACATAAAGTTTAGATAAATTTATACTAAACTTATCTGTTAAGACACAACAACTAACTGTATACTAGTTAAATACTTCGTAACAGGGTTACAGAATTATATTCATCACGGCTGCACTAACATATAACAGCGATGTAGCTTTTTTTAAGAGCGTTTAATGTAAATTTTCAAGTATATAAATTACTTAATTTAGCTTCGAGTGAGGTAGGACTATTCTTATGAATGGTGAATAGGCAAGGATAAGGAAGAAACATTTCAAATTCTAGACCTATGTGAAGATAATTTGTTGTCCTGGCTTCTGTGTGTCAGGAACTGGATTTAGTCAGAGAATAATTAGAGAGGACAGCAGGTAACTTGGCCGGGATTCGGAATGGGTAGATTTCACCACGATCAAAATATTAGAGTGTTACCACTAAAGCAACTTGAAACATTCAGAATTCCATCACTTCTACTAATGTTAATTTATTACCTTAAAATGTATCTAGAACGAAATTTACCGTTAGTATGAATTGTATAAACCCTTTTACTGTGTTCTCGGTGCACTGTACGGATGTGAATGCATTTAAGTATACTATAAATTTAAAAACCTTCGCCCTGCGCAGTAGCTTGAATTTTAATCCCACTGTCATTGAAGGCTCTGATGAAGATATGATTGTCATTACAGAGATTTATGTATATATCTCTTATCAGGCTGTTAATAAAGAACACAAAATTGGATTTATATAAGCTGTTTTTTAGGGAAAACTACAATATTTCGATAGTCCTACTCTAGTAAGCAAAGTGGCATCTGCTTGTATATAAGAAGAGCATAATGTTGTTGATATAAAGGTAAAAGTGTGGAAAGCTGATCTCTTTCATTCCTTTTGTGAATTTCACTAATTTTCAGATCCACCTTTTAGAAAAAAAAAAGTTAAAAGGTTTCTAAGTTTTAGTTATAGCGGCAAATAAATTGTGTATTTTATGGTCAGAAGTTATTTCAGAGACAGCCGTTGTCATCTAGTTCGCAATACTGTCATGGCACTTGCTCCGATATCTGAGTAAAAACATCAAAACCTGAGTCACCATAATCCTCACCTCTACGGTAATTAGAAGGTTGAATTTTCTAAAATGCTAAACTCTGTGCTATAATGAAATTCTCTTACCGTTAGCCGTTTAAAATCCAACAGTAATTATACGTTCCATCTGCTGTCTCATTTAAAAATTCCATATATTTTTAAGAACATATGTTTCCTACTATTTTCACTAACACGACTAATTATTTTCCTAGGCAGAATATACAGAATAAGCGAGAAGTCCCTTTGCACCTGTTGGAAGTAAGATGTAGTTTAGAGTGGAAATCGCAGTGAATGAGCAGTACTTGCGGGTACATCATTTGTTGGAATTGAGCCCTAAGGACATATAACAGAAGCGACGTACGAAATTTAAATGTCTTTTGTGTGGAATTTCCCTCTTCCAACAGAGCTCAGCACCTTTCTCGCACGGGTGCGTAGGCAATTTTCTCGCACCTTGTGCACAATTTAGATACATTTTAGTCTTCAAATGTTAATCTAACACTTCCCGAGCGGAAGCCTACGTAACTTAATCTTAGTTAGATTTACAATCCGTTAAAGCTGAAGAAGCACGTTTATTACAAGGAAATTCCTTTATGCTAATAATTGCTCTTTGTGTCTCTCATAGCTCCTTAATCTCCATTAATACGCTTAAGATTCTACTGTTGTTTATCAAAATAAAAGTCTCCGTGTCTAAACGCCTCATAATCTGACAAATGCTTTAGAAACACCTTCATATTACAGGAAAAACCTTCATATTACAGGAAACAAGAGAGCAAAGTACCTGACATAGCCCCACTGGGTTGCATAAATTTTACAGAATAAGACATAAAATCAGAATCGCATGTATTACACTGCCGCCATTGAATATTTTGCTTACATTTTTTAAATAGTCTGGCTTTTATACACCTAAAAAAAATCAGTGAATTTAGTGTCAGGTAGAATTTATTTAGCGACATGATCTAGCTTTTACCGATTGGGTATTTACGAGGTATCATGAACCAGTCTGCTCTGCTGTAGAAAATCGATCATGCTAGACACTTTTGTTGAAATCTTTAACTGTTTATTCGGTCTCAGCTCCTACCTTACAGAGAACAGAATTCCAAACGTTATTTTTAGATCGTCAACTGTTTCTTCGGGCTCAATTTGTAAAACATTGAGCATAACAACCTGTCTCAACCCTTACTTTTAGAACGTTAATAGTTTCTTCAGCACCCGCTCATACTTCACAGAGAAAACAGGCTCCATTGTGAAAGCTGATCACAAAAATAAAAGTAGGTGTTCACGTTAAATGTCTTATTTGTGTCCAATTATATCAAAACTTGAATTTGGTCTAAAAATGTTAGGAAATTTTCTAAATATAAAATTCACGAAAATCTGTCCTGGTGGAGAAGGAATATTCCATGCGGATGAACATCAGGCGGGCGGAAGGGGAGACGGAAGGACGGACATGTGTACGGACAGAAAGATATGAAGGAGCTTATAGTCGCTTTTCGCCTTTTGCTGTCGCCCCTGAAAAGTAACTGCACGATTACTGCAATCAATGCACTCGGACATAATAACTGCCAGAAGTGACAGTAGCTCATATTTTCGTAGAGTAGCTATGTGATAAACAGAAATTCATCCGTAACAAAAAATGCTTCCAACAAGTTTAAATTTTCCCTTTTTAATTAGCAGGCCTACATTATGGCATCGAATTAAATTCTCTCGGTTTTGTGGTATCTTTATCATATATATTAACACGGTAAGTTTTGTTTGCACATCATAAACTACTGAACGACGGAACGGATCTTTTCAAGCCAGATATTTTTTGGAAGTCCTATGCTTCGGTATTGATGGCAGTCTCCTTTATTTATGTTAATCTCTTCTCAAAACTCGTTTTTAACAAAAGAAAATACTAAGGCTAAGAGTTTACAATGCTGCCTCAAGCGGAGGCCAATGGAATCTAACATATTTCATGTACTTCACTTCGCCTCCGCTTGAGGCAGGACTGTCGATTTCAACGTTTTGTTTCTTATTTACACGTTGCTTATGATCCGTTGAACCCCGAAACGAATTATCCAGCATCAAGCATTAGTAAGTAAAATCTTTAACGTTTATTAAGATTAAGATGTTATAGTTTTTTTATTAAATATTTTCATGTTTCTACATGTGAATTATTCGCATGGGTACCACTGGTTGAAACTAGTATTATATGAAATACAGAATACTTAAGTTTTCACTATAATGTGGCTACCAGTGAACTGGTTAATGATGAATATAACATTACGCTTTCAGGATGCTAAATAATGGTAAGCATCAGACAGGATTCTGGAGTTACAGAACCCATTGATTTAGGATTCCTAACGGATTTACATCCGTGTACTATGCAATGTGTATGGTACTTTCTAGATATATTTGTCCTTTACTGAATTTGATTTTATAGTGTCCCTGGGCCTGAATTACTCTCTCCTGTATTTCATTTTTTCGTTCTTTTATGAAGTTCACACTGAATCGGTCCAATGCTTTTCAAACTGCAGACGATTTTGAAATCGACGCACATTTTGTGACTGATTTGAAGCGTTAACCACATTCGAGACACTTTGTTTGAAGGGAACCAGTCATTCATTTTAAGTGCTCTGAAAAGCCAATTGTCCTCCTTTCATGAAAACTTCAATATTCCGACTGTTTTTTTTTAATCACGTTGCTCTCCCCAATTCATTTCCCAAAGGCTTCACTTGTTCAGGCACGCAGAGTGTAAACTTCTAGCTACAGTTTGCCTTCATGTTCATGTCAAAGAGCATTCGTGCATTTTGTAGTTACGGAGTTATTCTTTATACCGTAAAGAAATGTGGTGTGGGAAAGAGAGCTGGATTACAAAAATCAGAATCTTCTTTAATGTCTTTATCCTGAAGATTAAGACATTATTAAACTTCGAAACGTCGGCAACTACAAAGGATTTTCACTAAGTAAGGTTTCCTAAGTCATAAAAATTAAATGAGAAATCATTACATCCTTAAATATAGCTCATTTATTCTAATAAAGCATCATTGTTTTTCATCATAATCCCCGACCATAGTGAAGCATTTTTCCCATCGCGTCACGAATTTTAAGTGCCCCATCACAGTAAAAGTCTGCCAGTCTGATGTGCTTTAATAATTCGCCCCCGAAATCATTTTAAACTTATTTATGTAATTTAATGTATTTGGCACAGGAATAGTGACCAATCTTACAAATATAAACGTTTGCACTTTATCTACATATTTTGTCCGTATATTATTTCAAATAGACATAAATATGTGAGACTTTTAACATTTACATATTCGCACTGTGAAATATGCAGATGACCTTGTGCTACTGGCTAAGGAACAAATGGTTGTACAGGGCATGCTTAATAGAATAAATGAAACTGGAAGACGCTGTGGAATGGAAATGAATGTGGAAAAACTAAGGTAATGGGAATCTCAAGGCAACAATCCCCAATAAAATTATGATAAATCAGAAACAATTGGAATATGTGGAACATTTCAATTATTTGTGTAGCCTGACAACAAATGATGCAAGGTGAACACGTGAAACTAAATCCAGTATTGCCATGGCTAAAGCAGCATTCAACAGGAAGAAGATTCTTTTCACCACAAATTGGACTTAAATTTAAGGAAAAACTAGTAAAGTGCTACAGTTGGAGCATAGCTTTTCATGGTGCTGAAATGTGAACACTTCATAAAGTAGATCAGAAATACCTGGAATGTTTTGAAATGTGGTGCTGGAGAAGAATGGAGAAGATCATTTCGACTGATCGTGTGAGAAATGAAGAAGTATTACACAGAGTCAAGGAGGAGAGGAATATCCTACATACAATAAAAAGAAGAAAGGCTAACTGGTTTGGTCACATCTTGCGTAGAAACTGCCTCCTAAAACACGTGATTGAAGGAAGGTTAGAAGGAAGGATAGAAATGACGGGAAGACGAGGAAGAAGACGTAAGCATATACTAAATGACCTTAAGGAAGAGAGAGGATACTGAAAATTGAAAGAGAGGCACTAGATCGTACCCTGTGGAGAACTCGCTTTGGACGAGGCTACGGACCTCTCGTAAGACAGACTACAGAATGAATGAATGTATGAATGAAGAAAGGAAGGGTTATAAATTCAAAACAACTTTGTCACATAAATATGGCTTTTCTTGAGACTATTTGATGATAAAATGTATTCAAATATGTATAGTAAAACATTGTTAAGCTTACGATTAGCATATTAATTAAGTCATTGTTAACAATGTAGTGACGGGAATATTTATTATAGCGAAAATTAAAAGAAGGGAAAGGAAAGGAAATTTCTCTAGCGTGTTTAATTTTCTACGTTTTTTACCAGCGCAAAGCTTGCCAAGTCACTTTAACTTTTGCCTTCCCATCTTATTTAAATATTCTAACGCTTGTTACCAGCGCAGACCTTGCCAAGTCACTTTTACTTGCATTATCTCATGTTGTTTGCATGTTTTGTCTTATTTTTTCCAGCACAGTCCTTGTCAAGCAACTTTAGCTTGGGTTGCCTCGTGTCATTTCGATATTCTGACGTTTGTTACCAACACAGATATCTCCAAGGCACTTACGCTTTTGCTGTCTCGTGTCAGTCACAAGTCTTGACGTTTGTCGCCAGCACAGACCTTGCCAATTCACTTTAACATGTGTCGTCTGATGTCACTTTAACGTTTAACAAAAACATATATCCGTGTTGTAGCTATTTTATCGGCAAAAAACCTGGGACTCTGTTGACATATTCCCTTCAGACCAGCATCATTTCGACTGTTTCAAACGCTAAATGGAGTGTAAAAATACCGCACTTTTGTTACCGGTTATAGAGCAAAACTTAGAACATTTTTATTGAGTTCGGTTGTGTAATTTTGTGTGGGCGTTTGTAAATATATATACATTTATGTATTTATTATTTATTTATATAAGTTTTAGAAACATGCAAATAGCCCCGACCCACGGGCACAATTGTGCACTTCTACATTCATAACAACACACGTTCAAATATTACGTGAAGAGTTACTCATATGATATTTTCAGACATTGAACAGAAATTTTGGAATGGGTATTAGCAGCGAGGAAAAATTACTTTACGAAGTTACACTCTAATTTTATAAAATCCAATGCGCTGAAAACAATTGTCACTGCCTTTAAAAACAATAAGACAAATATTTCCATTACGAAAGCAGAGGCACGAAAAGGTTTTAAGACTGCAATACAAAAAAACAGACAGTCTAAACCAAAGTGCATCTGCTTTATAACTGAATTCTTACAAAGTGATTCCTAGAAATTTTTTACCATTGCCAGTGAAATAAATGGCTTTACCCTTTTGTGTTTTTTCGCGTCATCTTCACGCAGGAAACTATATTGTCAAGCTCTTTATTTGCCTCTTGTTCTCTCTTATAAATCTGAGTGGCTTCCAATTTAAAGTGTGAGGTAAGAACTTATGAGTGTACTCTAGAGAATTCTCGTTCTTCTAGAATAAGTATAAAATTTGAAAGTGACAATATTATAGCGTTTCAGAGCATTTTCTGCTGGTTCTTAGAGAGACATTTCAGTAAATTCTTACTTATTTACGTAACAAATTGGATTCTTCAAAACAGTAACAGATGGCAGGAAATACTTTTAAATATAATTTAAGAAGGAGAAGAACGAAACCTTGAAAAGTTTCGAAAAACACACTTTTAAAGGAAATCATAAAACATAACTGATAAATTATATTTTTCTCTAAAACTGTATCTGAAACGGATAATATTCCTTTGGAGATATCAATTCAAACACAAAAATCAATGCAGAACTGGAAAACTCTTATCAAGGAAAATGTCAGAGAAATCAGTACATTCATGAAAAGCGATATAATTGTACATAAATTCATATCCCTTTCGATTCCTAGTGTGTAACGTAAAGGTACTTAAATTCAACAACTTGCAGGGTTTTCTTTGTATTTGTTTTCTTTCGTATTATGCTCAGTAAGCCTCGCGTATACACAAAACTTTTTAGCTTTTACAGACGAATATATTGTAAAGTACGCCTTTATGAAAGCTAAGCATTTTTATCTGCATGCTGAATATATGAAATTATTCTGATATTAAATCAAACCTAAACTACAGATATAATGTGATTTTCTCGACGCTTTAATACCTTTTGACGAGATAAGTTAAATACTCTCATGCTTCAGAACGCCATTAAATGGAGAATCGAAGCCTTACAAATTGCTTCGAGAGCAGTATGAACTAATTTTCATTCCGCTGAGAGAGAGCTTTCAAATTTCAGTCTTATTTACATTTCACTCTGTACTTGTAATGCCTCAAGTGAATAGAAATTTATTCTGTGATTCCAATATGATAAAACACTAACTGTTTTCTGAATTCGCAAGGCTTCACACAGTGTCTGTTTCTGACACACGTTATTTGAGTTTGCTTTGTGTTCTGAAATCTGGTAATGACATTGCTTCTATACAGTACGTATAAGGAGTGTATGGATTATTATTATTCATAATTGCTACTGTTGAAATGTGCCTATCTAATGTTTGTCTTTATGAGTAAAACGTCAGAAGTATCCTTCTCACATGGTACTTACGCATTCCTTGCTCTGCTTTAGTTTCTTTCGATGTAGGCTATTACTATAATATGGCTAATAGTTTACGATTAAATATCCTACTCTATGCTATTATGGTACTTCGGCAGAATTCGTAAATATTGCGACGGTCGAACAGAAGATAAGTCTTCTTGTCGAATAATTCAGTAACAAAAGCCTACACTACTTTCCTTATTATACTCGTACGCACGAAATTTGTCGACAATGTATTATCGTCCCTTTCCATCGCTGTAGCAAAATCTTGGCAGCAACAATCTTCCTGATGGTCCTGAGTTGGAAACAGTTTACAGTGGCTGGTAACAGACGAAACGGAATTCTGTCAACTAGGAATGGAAAAGGTTGTCCCACAATATGACGCGTATCTCAGTTGTGGCGGGGACTGTGTGGAAAACTAGAGAAACAGCAGTGTAAAGAAACCTGAATTTGCTGTAATGCAACTTAAAATAAAGAAACCAAGACATATGCACTCTAAATATATTTTCCGACCTCTTCTGATATGATTAAATAGACGTAAGGTAGTGCCTGGATAAACGTGGGGAAAGTTGTACAATAAAACGTCTCATGTATTGTGCCTTGAAGATACAATCCAATACCAGTGGAAAAGCACAAAACATGTGGAAAGAGTGAAAGAAAATTCTCTACCATTATTGGTGTTTCTTTATCATCCGAGCCGAAACCGTGATTTTTGGAGACCAATGAAAGATGGGAAGACACAGGGCATCTTCAGGAGGAACAGGTCTTATTGGATCTAAATCCTAACTATACATGATGATAATGATGATGATGACGACGATAATAATGATGATAATAATAATGATATTGTGTTTACCTTGCATAATAATGTAACGCACGCTGTTGCTCAATAGTCTATTTTATTGAGAACACGCCCGTTGGTATACGTAGCTAAACAGGTTCTCCTATCTAAGTTGGTAACCCTGCCACCAGCTAGTAATACAGTACTAGCAACTACATTCATGTTCCACTTTACTATTATCTCGGGATGTGTAGGGCTCTGTCACAGTTAATAAAACTGGTAAGAAACACAACCCTCGACACTGAAACAGGAAACCGGAGTAGGTAGAAGAGGACGACTAAAAACAATATAATTAACAAATAAACAAATGAAACAACTCAAAACAAACTAATAAAAAACACAATAAATTTCTAAATAACAACAACCAAAATTATTACCTCATCTTAAAAATTTTCTACTCTTTGCTTAAGTTCCCTAATTATCTGCATTAACCTAAATTTCAAATTCAGTATCTCATCTACCCCTTTTCTTTAAATTAAATATCCTCCAGTTATCTATGTTAAACTCACATTAAACTCTCATTTCTATTATGTATCCCCCAAGTATTTAATTTGGACTCACATTGGACTCACACACTTTGCTCCTTACCTTTTAACAGTATCACCCTATTAAAACGATTCCGTTTCCTTTATTAATATGCATAGAAATTTGCTTCCGTCCACCTTACCTTGGGTCAAGACTAATCCAAGCATATTTGCTGTATCCAACGGTATTAATCCTTGCATTGGCAACGCTGTTAGCACTAATATTTTACACCATTCTTTCACTCTTTGTAAACTTCACACTGTATCACTTATTTACTTCATTTGCATAACACTTGTTGGTTACTTTATCTATTATACCGTTGTTACACAATCACATATTACCATTCATTTTCTATCATTTTCAGTAAAATGATCAAAACTTATTTTAAGTGTTTACTTAGATGTTTACCGAAATTTAATTAACATTTCGTGGCATTTTCTAATTATTCACCACTTATCCCTTTTTAAAGTTAGTGAGAAACTATCACACATTTGTTCATTACAAATTTCTAAGGTTAAGAATTTAAAATACTCCGACCAAAAACTGACGCCAAACTCAATGATTGTCTTCACTTCTATATAATAACTCTAAAACCACACCCACCAACATGGCTGCTCTCAACTCATCTACAACCTTCTTGACCAATCACCTCTTTCCATTAGTTTTTTTACCATATGTAAATTACCAATCCAAACTTTTAATTTCGTTCTCATAGTCTCTTAAGCTATTTGCTAAGCTTGCAAATCCCATGGCCTTCAACCTGCAAGTGTGTATGAGTCCTGCTATCTAATCAAAACTTAAAACCATAGCTAGGTGAATGGAAATTTCCATCACTCTTACCTCTTACTGTCGCTCTCTCACTAATTCTATGCAAAAATCATATAAGCCGTCCATAAATCAATTCAAAAATTTTACCATACTATCAAAATTCATTACAATAATATTGATGTGATAATTTAAGGCGAATTAATGGACAGGACATTTATAATGAAAAAGAGACATGTGAAATGCATACAGAATTTTAGACTTAAAATCCGAAATATTTAGAAGATATTGTTATGGACCGCAAAATAATATTAAGGTGAATTTTAAAGAAATAAATCATGGAATTGTAGATTGGATTAATTTCGCTCAGCATGCGATCTAGCGTCTGCGACCGGTCGCTTGCCGTGATGGTGGGTTCGAATCCCGCCGGGGCATGGATGTCTGTCTCTTGCGAGTGTTGTGTGTCGTCAGGCAGAGGTCTCTGCGTCGGGCTGATCATTCGTCCAGAGGAGTCCTACCGAGTGTGGCGTGTCTGAATGTGATCGTGAAGCCTCGATAATTAGGAAGCCCTGGCCCACTAAGGGCTGTTGCGCCATGAAAAAAAAAAGGTCTATGAACAGGCTTCTATTAACGCAGAAATTAACGTTGGGGTTACAAATAAACCGAAAAATGTCTTGACCTGCTGTGTGGCTAACAGCTTGTTTGGAAGGATTTGTTGCATACAGTACGTATATAAATTCTGGGAAACCGTAAGACACAGGGAATATTTATTTTTCTAATATCGGTAAGTTAATGTAAGAGACAGCTAATTCTCTGGCTAGTGTCAACTGTCCATCTAAACCCATTGATTGCACGGAGCTAAACAAACCTCTCCCGGAATGCAGAAAGCATTTTCTCACTTCACTGGTCACAGACATTCACAGTAATTACGATAGTTTCCAGGCTTCTGTGCGGGTTTTTAATAAAACTTTGTAAAACAAATTTTCCTTTAAGCTCGAATTAAATGGAAGCAAATGGATTTCTTGCGTAGCTATGTTCACTATATCGTTTATTTCTCTATTTATCTATCAATGGTTCCCGAATTCCTTATAGCTAGGGTGCTTCAAGTTTTCCTCTTCCAGACGGCATTGATATTACGCTGCAGTATTGTATTTTTGAAAGATAAATTTTATAAAATACGGCAGATCTCATATATTGCCTTTATTAACGTGAAGGGATAAATGTACTACTGCGGGACGAATTAACAGGTATTTTATTAAAAATGTTATTGGAAGTCTATCTTAGTAGAATGGATTATAAACGAAGTGATACACTCGGAAGACGGACGCACGAATAAATTATACACAAAATTTCAGTTTATATTGCGCAGATGACGCAGCCCATGCCCAATATGGGGACCACTCAGTTAAGGTTCTTTAAGGAAATAATCGTTCTGTCTCGTAGAAACACTTTCAATCTGTGGCAAAATGAAGACTGTCTTAATGTTACAACAACTGGTGTATGTAGCGACCGACGGGCTTTGCACGTCGAACTATTCACGCGCAAAATCAAGAATTAAACAGAATTTAAAAAATAGTTTTTCTGTGTGTTTTGGTCAGTCTATAAAATTCTAAGTTTTTTAGATGTGTCTTTTCGAGCTACATTAATTGTTAATCCTAACTTGGTTTTATTGAAATTATATTTATATATAATAGACCAGAATTTGGGTATCGATTTTATTACGTAGTAAGGGCAACTGTGGTTTTAGGGATGGCATTCAAACACGCATATAATTTATGCAAGACACTATCCATTCTCAGTATATAAGGTGAGAGAAGTTCAGTATTCCCTGTGTAAGAAATAAGAAATAAAAGCAGTACCTTACCTTTAATTTCGGATTCAAGTGACTTGTGCATTTTTAAATGTCGTGTAGTTCTTTACAATTATTTGCCTCGTGTTGAAAATATTAATGGCTATTAGAACACTGGATGAGGTTTCTGATGGCAAACGACTGATGTGTGCATTTAATGTTATATAGTCTTTCTCTCTCTAAATCATTTATTTTCTGCACATTTTTCCAAGCAAGCATGTGTGTATAACTACCAATTTCTCCAACACACTTTCTCAGGTGAATATTATGTAATATGAGCCCAATATACTTAGGCTCTGAAAAATATTTTAATTAATTCGTATAATGTAAATGTCACATATTGTGTTCAAAGTTTATCGAAGTATTCATTGGATAAATATAAGGAATAATTTAGACACACATGTGATCTATTCCTTACAATTAACCCTTTAACAACTAGCGCTTACTAAAAGTACCGCCAGGTTTAACAGATTAAATCTTATTTTGCTCACAGTGTAATTTATTTCACTTGTTTCTAAAAATTAACAGTCATTTTCCTATAAAGCATTTACCATTTTGTCCTTGTACTGATAGCACAGTTTGTTCTCTCTGAGGTAAAAATTTGATATGTATATGTAAAATGGATTTAGTTGTCGATAGGTTAAACAAACTCCACCAAAATCAGAATATCGGGATAACTTTTAGAAGCATCTACTTCATGATAAATAAACTGAAAGACGACAAATATAACTGGTGTTTTTCGAAACGCACTAAAACATGCTTTATTTTAACATAATTATTTCCGTTATTTATTTATGTAAAACAACCATTAGAACTTCCCGTTAAGACGCTTATTTTGAGTTCAGTATGTAACACTTTAAATTCTGAAACATTTTATCCACTCTACTCCTGTGTCTGACAAGAGTGTATATGAGGTGAATTTGAACCCAAGTCTAAGCATCAAACCATGAATGTGCATACGAAGCCTCAGGCTTCTTCCACGTTTTATAACCTTCGGGTAGTCAGCTTTACGCGTCGGTTGCTTTAGCAACTAGACTGGAAAAGCGCCGTGGTTCTTATTGGACACGAGGTTGAATGGTTCCGAGGATCCGTCTGGACGCTGTGATGAAGGTAAAAGTTCATGCACCTGCCGGTAATCTAACAGTGGCTCGTCAGCCTAGCCTGTTATTTAGAGCTTACTCTGCCCCTTTCTGGCAGTAACCGTATGCGCAATTTATATCGGAGGGCAAGTAAAGTTTCCATTTGTAGTGAATTACTTTTCTTATAATTATTATTTCAACGTTATGGATATTGCACGAGCAGCTGTTCAACAAAGAAGCTAAAAATACGTAATGGTTCAGAATTATTTGTTAGATTTCCCATTTTGCTTTTAGTCTGTAAGAAGAACTTTTACGTCAGAGCCAGTAATGGAGTTATCGATCAGTAAGTGTTCTAACCATGCTTCAGTTCTTATCCGCTATGTTATCAATATTCTGCTACTGGCAAATAATATTTCTTTCCTTGCGATATTCAGATGATGGTTGAAAAGTACAAACTTAATGACTTTAAACGTATCAGCTTCCTCTTATATTTCACATGCAGATATTGAACTACGGTTTCAGGCTTCCTCCGCCATGTCGATGAGATCTCGGACTCTTCACCCTTGAAGATGGGACCGATACGTTGTACCAAACCATCGGTAAACAATTACCACACGACGCCGCTTAATACACACAGAAGAGCGCAGATATTGAACTAATCTAACAATAACTATTTGTAAAACCTTGATCTATTGAACCTGCAAGAATCTGGAATTAAATAATATCTATTCCGTAAATGCCCATTAAAATAATGCCTTTCTCCTTGTAAATCTGAAATAGCAAGTTTCAAGGCATATGCTAGGGTAATATTTTAAATGTATTGTGAAGTCCTTCTTGCGTGCATTTCAGAAAGCAAAATTCGTTTTACTTTTCCATCTTTCGTTAGACGGTAGTGTAAAGTCTAAATTCGCAAAGCGTGAGAAATATAAAAAGTTTTAAATTCGGAAATCTGCAAGCTTTGTCACGACTCTAATGAAAATAATCGAAGGATCACTTAATTTGTCAACCCTCACATTACTTTCTGAAACAGTGCCGAAATATATACAGAAATAACGGATCATTGTGCTGGCCTTTTGGAAATAAAATGAAAAATTTATCCTCACAAATGTGACTGGAACAAGTGGTAACATTTCTGTTTGAAACCGGAAAGTAGTTGGTCGGCTGCAGCATAGAGTGTCTTGTGATTTTCCTAATCTGAGCAGGCTAGAGACTTCCTCTGTAGAATAGGCTACGAAAATATTCTCATGGCATTTTTCCAAGTTTCATAAAATCATCCACCTTTTTTTCAAATACTTACAGTAGGAAAAAAGCACGAAAAATTACACGGACACACAATAGCATACTGATAGTGCATTGCGGGCCTCAGCCTACAGAATGGATAGAATTGGATAAAAATTATATGGTAGGTGTCTCTAACGGCAGCGAGATTACAGTGTTTGCTGGTGTAATAAAATCAACCGATAATGAATTTGCCTCCATAATCTCCAAAAAAAAGGTTAGAGTTAATTTCCCCGATGTACTGAGCAATTAGATTTTGAGACTTTATGGAACAGATTCCCATTATAATCTCCTAAGGCAGCTTCTCCTATATATAATCATCGCATCCCATACGCTTTAATGAGACACTCTATTATAATTAAAAGCTTCATTAATTATCTTTCATTAATAGTTTTTAATATTCTTCCCCTCGAAAAATTGAGAAAAATCCAGTTTGTTTTTGACTGTTTTCTACGTATTCAAGGGTGAAAATAACAAAATATTTTTTGAGTTAAACTTGCATGAAAAGTGAAAATATTATTAGCTATGCTTTTCTATTTCTTTCTGCGAAATACAGAGCAAGATCGTATCAGTTTTATAGCCGTGGTCTTCACTCAACAGCATCTCTATTTCTTCTCAATCGCCTGTCTTCAAAGGTTTAAAAAGTTGATCTACAGGGTGATATATTTTGGGAGTAAGGCGCCGTCTGTAAGTCCAAATAGCCGTCACAAATCTAAAGTCACTACCACGTTATTCTGTCTCCCTGCAGCCTCTCTTTCTGACGGCTCCATATTATTTACCAACGTTCCTTCAGCTACCATTAATGAGATGTAAAAATGATTATGAGTGATTTGGGATCAAGCGGTTTTAATCGGATTATTCCATTTTTCTGGAACATGAGGCTTCTACCGTGGAAAATTGAAACACTGCATTGACTCAAAACATGGGGGTCTGAATATCAAGTGACGCGGTTTCTTATTTCAAAAGGAAGGCATCCTCACTTACAATCCGGCGAAAAGATAAAACTTGGCAGTCATACATTTGTACTTTCCTAAATTTGACACGGAAGCTGAGGAAAATTACGATAATTCTGACTCCAAACCGTCGGCAGCCCTCTGAGATGTCAGGCGATAACCTCCCAAATAAAGCCACAACTTTCTCACCGGAGCACTGCATTTAAAAGTCTCCCAGTCTAAGCGAAATATAACACACATTCAGATGCCATATTAACGTAATTGTAAAAGGGTCCAATAAGGTAACTTATTTTTCAAAGTACGCCCAAATATCTAGGGTTCATTTTTAAATGATTGGCTGATTCTTGAATTATTTAATGATGTTTCGCCAATTGCATAATATATACTGCAACAAAAGTAGAATGGTTGTGTAAAGGATATCGAAAAAAGTAGCCATCAACAATTAAGGCCTTATCCTAAAATTTGTCTGGAGGAAGCAGGAAAATCATTAAATGGCATTAGTTATGAAGCCGTGCATTTGGGCCAAAATTTTAACCCTGAACT
Source organism: Reticulitermes speratus (assembly GCA_021186555.1). Lineage (NCBI taxonomy): Eukaryota > Metazoa > Arthropoda > Insecta > Blattodea > Rhinotermitidae > Reticulitermes > Reticulitermes speratus. Next base: position 11,608,452 of record JAJKFL010000014.1, read on the forward strand.
GTCGAATCTAACACAGGAATAATACACACTACTGAAATGTGAGCCGCAGTGTTCGGTTACAGAGGATGGCCGTGGGCAGTACTGTTAACACTGTGGGACATGGGTGAAGAGCCTGTGTTTTATGTCCCTCGCAGGTTTTCCTTTAAACTAATGACGTACTGTCCCCTATGTCAAACAGTGTCACTCGGCGGGATATCAGCGGATGGAGACAACCTCAACGCCACCAGTAGTAGCAACATCAGCAGCAGCAGCACCAAAACGAAATGTCAGGGAAGGAAAACGCTGGACGCCTGTCTCGAGCAGTTGCCACCGATTCTGAACCAGGCAGAAATGACTGGGATCCCCAGCTCCAAGAAAGATGTGGAAGCCTCGTGCAGGTAACCAAAACACCATTTCTTATAAGAAAATTCTATAACATTCTGACGGTGGTATATCATACCTTGACGTGAAGATAGTACCTTGAATTACTCATTTTATGGGCTTAAGCCTTCGCCCCATCCATAAGGATAAAAAAGGTACGTTTCGGAAATAGGTTGGCTCCCTGTCATCAGGAAAAAATTAAGGTTAACACCTATCCATCTGGGCCCGGTAAGTAAAGCCCAGAGATTAAGAATAGTTGCTTTACTTATCTGGCCAGACTGAATTGATTTTAACCTTACTTTTAGCCTGAGGACTGAGATATTTTTCTTTGTCTATGATGTAGTTTATGTAGGCCAATATGATGTATTAGAATTCAATTCTAGGTCATACTTAGTTTTTGTAGTTAAACATATTTCATTAATTTGAATTTTTAATATTACTGGTGACTATGGGTACTCTGACCGGCAACATCTGAATTTTTAGTTAATATGCAAACTGCAGAAAGTCGGAAATCTGAAGACAAGAATTTTCAGACAGACAAAGTTTAGCTCCTCCATAGAAGTTTTTACTTCTTAAAAGAAAGTTCGCTTTAAATAGTGGAAAAGTCATTCATTGCTCTACTGTAGAATGTAACAAATCCTGCCGGAATAAAGGTCCGCATTTTAAGGAAAAAAAGCCTTTCAGATCACGACGTTTGATGTTAAAAACAAGAAAGAAAAGTATATCAGGGAAGGCAGGGAGAAAATGTGAAACAAGAGAATAAATAGATAATGTAATAAGAAAATAAGTAAAGAAGCCTTTATATTTGTTGACCCAAAAGGCGATCTTCTTAGCTTTGGCGTGTCTTAAACATGTGTGCAAATTATCTGTCACTTATGAACAGTCACTTTTCCCTACCAAAGAGATGTCACTCCATTTTGCATATTACGAGTGAAACATAATAGGAAGCACTGGATGCTTAACGTTACCATAGGAATGAACTTATTAAAGGTCACGTCTGAGAGGAATGCTTAATTAGAATCCGTACCGTGTGGCTTTAATTAAATAACATATGAAAACATTAATTACACTAATGTACGATTACTGATGCCGTCACGTTGCGTTTATCGCTACTTTCATGGAGGTGCCGTAAAGGTTAAGCTGAGTAAACTCCAATAAGAAATGCTTCACCGTATAGAATACTGTACTGTGCGGAATGCTTTACTGTGTCACTGCTGTCTACACAGTGTGATAACAAAGTCTGCCCTCATAATCACATTAGTATTATTTGTATTATAAAGCACCATCGGCAGGCACCATTAGCACTAAAATCTTATTCTATTATGGTAGAATGTGATAGAGATCATCTGTGTTAAAACTAAGAGATAATGAAAAATCTGGCATCAAACCAAGTAACATTATTGATAAGTAACGTGTGAAGTTACAAGTGAAGAAGCAGTAGAATAAAAAAAGCTATCCTTACCATATAAGAACTTGAAAAACCATATAATTTACACGCGTATGCTACATAACAGACAAACAAGAACCTAAACGGCATACGTATAAATGCAAATTTGTTCGTGTCCAAGCCACGAAAATATGTAAGGGGAGTAGATGTTTAGTTTCACACATTCTTAACCTCTACATAGATAGAGGTCCCCTCCGATTTACCCCATTAAGAACCCCATTAACCATTAAAGAGGAGGTTGTTTGGGTCCTTTAAGGAATACATGTGAGACGCTAATTTAAAATTTTCATTCTTTTTTTAATCTCAAATTTTTTCAAATTTTAAGCAACATGAAAAGAACAGTTGTAGTTTTATTTACGATAATCTGTAATAGTGTGTATCTCATTCCGCGTTAGTATGTTCCATACACCCTCCCCGTTACGAGGAAAGCACTGTGCACGGAGTGTCTAACTTCCTGATATTTCTTGTTCGAGAAATTAATTACCTCCTTTCAAGTAACTTAAATGTTTTAACCTCCCCTACAGCATGTCATAATGAAATAAATTATTGTCTAGTTCGCAAAAAAAAAAGTTGCAGAAATGGGCCTATTATGTTCGCCATGGATCTGTATATACGTAACAGCTCTCGAATCGGTAAATATATTGTCATGTAATTTGAAACAAGGGAATGTACTTAGATTTGTCTCAAACTTTATTAGAATCTTATATAATTGACGAGAGTGTTTGTAGGACATGTTTTTCAAATAATTAAACAAAAGAATTAGAAGTACAATAATTCTTAGGATATTAGTGCTATTCCAAACTTGCTAATATAATGTCACAATTCACCAACACATGCACTTTCACTATTAAAAATTAATAGTTTGTTAAAAAGCCCTACATATGTTTCGGTCGGTTAACCGGCCTTCATCAGGGGCGACTACTAAGCAATACTAAGTTGCTAATATAACTTCCGTATGCAAAAATCTTGTAGCATGAACCACACTGTCAAGTCACTGTAGAGCAAGAGTTGTGTTTGGTGGGAGGAAATTGTCAGTACACATACTTGGCTACAACAAGCGTATGATCGCGGTAAGGATTCTATGATACATCCAGCACAACGGGCAGACATTGAAACATCTGTATATCCAGTAAACAGGGAGGTACTGAGGAGCCTATAACGAAATGAACATACAGTTGTTATACATATATGTAATCGGTAAAGGTCTGTCCGTCCGTTCGTCCGGGTCTCCCACCCTGTTGCACCCAAATGTCTCGTCGTAGAAGAAGTCTTTGAACACCGAAACTATTCCACATGGAGAGACAAACTAAGTAAATTTATTACATTTTTCAAGGTGTTCAAAATAATTACCAGATACAGGAACCATTATGATTTCCCCCAAACCGTGGATAATCAACACAAGTAACATACCCCTTTGTGAGATATCCTCAGAAAAATAAGTTTCGTTCACTCCGGTAGTAACTGACATAGTAAACAAAGTTACACTATACACATACGTAACAACCAGTATAATTTCTGAAACGCAAAGAATGGGGTTATGGGCGTCTAGCTATCAGTTCAAGTGGACCAGGGGACCAATTCCTATCACAATTCAGGGTCTCCTCAGCGACCATTTGAATTGTACGTATGTGTTAGATTTTTAATGGCTCCAATTCGGGTTGAATTGCTTTTAGAGGGCTCTTAAACTGAATCTAAAGTAGAATATGTCTTATCAGAAACCAGTGAAAATGCATCGAGACTCCTGAGCTAAGATTACAAGTGATTCAGCAGTTCTAAACTGCCTGGTTTCCGCTTAAGTTATAATATTACTACCGTTGTGTCTTATATCGATCTAATAAAACCATCAGAAGCAACATATTTAAGTAAAAGTATAAGTAACATTAAGGTTGGGCTTAATTAAACTCTCGCTCTGAATTCATAGGAGGGGAGGTATAGGTCAACTCGCTCTTAACCTCGGCAATAGATAGAAGCGAATGGTGAGCTTTACACGTCGGGCGCTTTACCCACTGCAAAGAGCCCCGGTAACAATAAAACATATTTAAATATAAAATATATGATATATACAATAATCCGAATTTTTTCGGCAGAAAAGTTTCTTTTTCAGATGTTTTTAAATCTATGATTTAGAGGCAGTTTCATATTACAGGTATAAAATGACGTTTGAAGTGTATGAAAGGCATAAGTTTTAAAACTTTCGCGGCGACATGATTCAATATAGTTTTCTCGGGCGCACAGCCGCGTCAATTCGTTTGAATACAACGTTTCGGGGACTAGCTCCGTCCCCATCCTCAGGCAAAACTGATTTAACATACAACTCGTCTGTCCCGTGTTTTTCTACCTGGCGCGGCAGGGAGAATCAGACCGGTTTGTAGTGCCCAAATAGTTAAGTTGGTGAGCGGGCTGTTGACTGTTGTGCTTCCACGCCTCGCTGCGAGGTCCTTATCTGACGTATTGCGGGCTGCCAGGCTCTGCTCAGTATGAAACCGCCATCCCTGTTGAAGTTGTCCGGATGTAATTTTATTTCAATGGCTTCTTTTATTATGCGGTCCATGTATCCTTTTGTCCTGGCAAGTCTGCAGGTGTTATTGAAATCTACCTTGTGGCCTGTTTCCAGGGCATGTTGAGCAACTGCTGATTTATCTGGTTGCCCCAGTCCAGGTGTCGTGTGTGCTCTTTTCGCCTCGTCTCGATCGTTCTTTTTGTCTGGCCAATATACGTCTTTCCACATTCACATGGGATGCCGTATACGCCGGGTATTTTCAATCCAGGGTCATCCTTCACAGGTCTGAGCATGTGGCAGGTTTTCTTTGCTGGGACGTGTGTGGTTCTGATGTCGTACTTGGATAGAAGTCTGCTGATTTTATTGGAAGTGGATTGTTGGTATGGCAGAAGTGCTGTAGCAGTTGGTTTTTCGTTGTTTTCTTTTTGTTTCCTTTTTGAGTTAAGGGCGTGACTGATATCCCGATCGCTGTAACCATTTTTTCTGAAGGTCTTTTTTTAAATGCTGTAGCTCTTCTCCTATTTTTTCCGTATCGTAGATCGTCTTTGCCCGGTGTACCAGAGTTCACAAAACCCCATTTTTCTGTGCCGGATGGTGTGCTGATTCCGCATGTAGATAGAGATCTGTGTGTGTGGGTTTTCTGTATACTGAGTGTCCTAGTGAACCATCCGGTTTCTTCTTTACAATGACATCGATAAATGCCAGTCTGTTGTCTATCCCTTTCTCCATGGTGAACTTGATATTTGAGTGTAAACTGTTCAGATGTTGAAAGAAGATCTGCAGTTCCTCCTCTCCATGGGGCCAGACTACAAAAGTGTCATATATGTATCTGTACCATATGGAAGGTTTCTTTTTTGCCGTGTTCAGAGCCTGTTGTTCAAAGAACTCCATGTATACATTGGCCATTACAGGTGCTAGTGGCGAGCACCTGTAATGGCTACTGGTAGAGTCTCCCATGCCAGACATGTCACAGGTGATGATCTAGGCAAAAAAGGATACCCCGGTCCTCCAGGTTGCGTTGTTGGGCGTGGGGCTAATAACTCGACACTATAAAATCTTCTGTTGAGGAGCTTCTAAAATTTGAAAGTGTACGACAGCTTTAGAAGAGGCTAAGCTCCACCAAGGACTGTAATGCCAGAAGAAGAAAAAGAAGAAATAATAACAACTAGAAGAATGTTAATATAGATGTTCATTAGTAAGAGAATTCGAGTTTAGTGGAACTTAGTAACTTCAGTAGTTTTAGGGGTAAAGCGGCCGTAGCGGGAACTTAAACATTCACCTCCATCTAGTGCCAAGGTATAGAATGAGTGTGTACGTAATTCTGTATCCCCTTGTATGCCTTCATGGCGCGGACAAGGAAAACTTTATATTTAACTGTACCACTACCTGCAGTTTGGGATCCGAAATTGTTCTATGTTAGAAGCCGCCACTTAAATAAATTAAATGTTGAACTTTGACATCAACAGAAATTCCTTTCTGACACATTTGGTCTCTAAAAGCTTTCAACGTAATTATGAAAATTATATCGGAAATATTTTGCAAGTAAGAACCTGTGACGCTTTCTTCCTATAATTTTCTTCATAAGGATTGTCATTTGAAAAATTGGAAAAAAAATAATTAATTCTCTTGCGAGGCAAAGGCAGGCCCACTTTTCATATTTATATGGTAACTGTTGGCTCTCTCTATTGCAATGCTCAGTTTTGTTTTGTTAATGGTAAAGATGTCTGAATGCTCCAGTTCTTGTGACATATTATGTATTTCAATATAACTCGCCTGTGTTAAAGCTTGTGCACTCCAGTGTCAGACCTTTCCATTATCTCGTATCAGTAGTCAGCAGATATCCGACCACAGCCTGTAGGATTATATCGGTTGTGAAGGAACACAGCTTCGTGTTTCCCGTTGCTTCTGGGCCGAAATGAGATTCAAATACTTCAAAGGGAAGAAAATAAAGAGCCCTTGAAAAAGGAGAATCTGACGGTAGAGGAAAATATGCCGGTACACACGTACTGTGGTAATAAGAGAATCTGTAGGGAGCCTGTTTGGAGTCACTGGGATTTATTTAAAGAGTCGTACAAGTTCTTTACGGATGAACACATTTGCTTTGCTTCTGCCACTAACATATAAAACCAATGATCCTGTAGCCCCTTGCAACTGAGATTTTTATGTGAGAAATGTTCAAACAGTAATTCGCTTTACATTTAAGAAGCAAAATTTCTCGTATTCCTGTCTGTGTTTAATTAGACAATTCTTATAAATGGGAGATATTTTGCTGGAGAACATCTTCTCGACAGGCTGTTTGCTTTCGTTAAGTTAGAGTTTAAACTGGACATATAAAAGAGAAATGTTTATTGAAGGTCTGAAAATAGAGCATAGACCTATAGTAGTAAAACCGCCCAACTATAAAAAAAGTAACATGTTTTGTTAAAACCAGCCTGTGTAAAATCAACTGCAGATTACGTAACAGCTTGAGTCACATTGTAGTTAGCATGCGGCTGTGGGAAATGTAAAAACTGGAACATAAATCCTGAACTCTGTAGAAATGTACACAACACTGGCTTAGTATATCAACTGAAAAGATAATTCGGAAATTGGTATAAATTTGGATACTAAAATAAAATCTTACAGAGAAAATTAGTAACAAACAATGATAAATAACGGCGTAGTTTTCAATATACGAATATTTTAGCGTAATTTAATATTTTAAACAAACAAAATTAGAGCCGTGGTTATTATGTAATATTTCATTTAACATTCATAACAAGAAAGTATGGTATTATCTAGGAAAATAGCAAATAAGCAATTTTATCAGAATATTGGTTTCAGTTCCGGAAAAGACAACTCCTTATTATGTGAATGTGGAAATATTCTGAAATTTTATATTTGACCATATTGGAGCGCAGACTCTCGGTGCAGATATATCTACAACCTGGTCACTACTGACCTTTGGAAAGGAGCCATGTTCGACATCTTCAGCTTTACTCTGTTTGAACCTTCTTCCACGTAAACAAATTTTAATTAATTTTAAGAATGAATATTACTTACATTCATTTAAGTAGGACTGATCAACCAACGACAGAAGATACCGTTTCTTTGAATAAACACATAAGGCGAAAGACACATTTGTAAGAAATGTTGCCGAAAATCTGAAACGCGAAATAGTTTCTAAAACGGAGGACGATAGGCAGTAGTCGGAGAGCGGCCCGGAAGTAAACGTTTTGAGCAGAAGACAGGACTTAACGCCACGCTCCTAAGTGTGCGTAAAATTTCGCCAGAGACGAAGGATTTTTTTTGTAAGTGCATAAGGTAATATAATATCTCATAAAAATTCCTTCATGCTACGTAGAGTTTTGGTCTTCCTTCACACCAGTAGCCTGAACTGTGGAAGCCGGAGCGCATCCTGTTCAGATCCTAAAGAGGATCTCGTAAGTCCAACAACAGTGAGCTGAACCGTGCACCTTGACGTCCCAACCCTTCCATCTATCCTAATTAACTTGTAGCTCCCACCCCTAGAGTATCAGGTGTGAAGGAGAAGTAGGAATTTTACCCGATGCAGGGTCTTTTTAAGGACCTAAAGCGGGCGGCAACAAACTGAACGAAAGCTATGTAACTTACCTTGAAATTTGTAAGTGTAAAACATCTTCAGTGAGAGGTGCGACTTGAGGATGGCCAATAAAATTCGGAAACATATAAGGTTTTATAGTTGTTAGTAAACGTCATTGCTTGTGTCAGGTTTGGATGTTTCTTTAACGTATTTTTGGAAGTATAAGGGCTTAATATTACGGAAACCAAAGTTACAGAACAGAAATAATTGATCTTGCCACTACAATGAGAGAAGTGGGATACTTTTCCTTATAATGTCTTCTTAAAATAGATGTGTAGGTTGCAAATATTGTGATAATTACATATTCAGATACGTGCAAAAATATCAGTGATAGTGTTGCGCATGCGTAATCAATTCCTAATTTAAAGACTCAAGTCATAATAAACACCGCTCTAAAAACCTCATATCTCGAATTTCCTAATGTATTTCTTCCTCTAATTACAACAATCAAATGGATTAATACATAAAACTACCATAAATTCAAATGAATATGCATTACAATACAAATTAGAGAATGGTTGGAACGTAAACTTCGTTTTTATGACCATTCTTGTGTATCTGATTGTTTAAATCTGTTTAAAGGAATTTTGTATTATCCCGGAAAGGAAATCACTCCTTTATTGTGGAGAACATAAAATTTATGGGCTCACAATTATACATGAATAGCAGTATGAGCTGGCTTTGCAAAGGAAAGCGATCAAAAACAGACTGCATTAAAAGGATTGGAGTGTGGGTACCAAAATACGCCATGACAGGGGAATAAATATTCGGAGAACTTTAGCTCAGTTTATGAGCCCACGCCTCAATTACGTGTCGAATGTCTTATTATTATTCACACAATTTTGCTAAAGAAACAACGTTTACTAGAATCATGCTTAAACGTAAAACTAGAGGTCTCATAACATCTAGAGATACAAATAAAATGCATATTGAATTTCTGCATTCTACAACAATTTAATGTGTAATAAAAATCGAATATTGACTCATTTTAAATTGTAAAATCTGAAAAGTGGGATCAGCAATAACTCACCTGAGATATATTTTTAAGGTAACCAGTTAAAATCTCAGGTAGAACAGAGTATTGTTATCACGCATATTTTAGTAATTAAAGACAAAATTTTATAAATTGCTCCTAAAAGAGCCATGTCCTCATCTTCCCTATTTCTTTAACGTTCAGGGTCTGTAGTCTTCCTGCTATCTCTTTAACAATTAAACATGTTCTGAAGTTGACAAAACGTTCTTAAATAACTAAGGAATCAACCAAACGCCTGAAGTTAAAGACTGCTGCAATTGCTTAATTTTTCAATAGATTTTAAACCTCATTTTCAGGCTATGACCTTATTTAAACCTGATACAGGCTTAGTTAATACTAATAATAACAATAGTAATAATAAAGTATATATTTCTGTCACTTTCTTGGACTATCGTACAGAAAATTTCAGCGCATGCTTCAGCTTATTCCACCCTCATTAAGTCAGGTAGAAAGACATTTGATTGAACAACACTTTATCGAGACATTGACACGTGTACATTCAAACCATTCGTCTCTTTGTGCCACTAACAATTAATTAGCTCGCCGCGGCAATTAACAAAGCAGATCCTTTGAAGAATATTTACTTGATCACAATAACTGTTGTCATAAACAATACAAAATCTCTTTCTGCGATCAAATGTCATTCCTCATTCTCTGTCTCTCCTGAAATAAAAATATTTGTCTTAATGCTGAGCTTGTTAATTGATTTACCTTATTATATAACAAATTCTTTTGAAATAATCGCGACCCATGTTAGAAATTATTTAATGTATCGCCGAAAATAATTCGAAAAGAATAAAAGTGAACTGTTAATATTCTACGTATTTTACATGGAATTAAAAATTACGATAGGCTTTTTTCCGTTTATTTTGGGAAATTGGCCAATTCTCTTTTTTGTACCTCACATAGCCGAGAACTAAAGCCTGCACAAATATAACGCCGTGACAATACTGCAACTTCTCGTACAACACTGAAAGGCGTAAATTATACACACCATTTTGCAGGCGCCTGAAACAAACAACACATCGGTGGAGAAATCACTGAACAGAAAATGGTTGCACTGTTCATTAGCGTTGTGATCGCAAATGTGTAAACGAATGACGAGCATAATAAAATATAGTAATTGAGACACACCGAGATTGTGTTGGGCATTATCTGCTGTCTGAGCTGTGTTTGATATGTACAAGGTTTCGGGCGTTGGCTGTTCTTTCCTTTCCAGGTGAAAAATTCCCATAATGAGGAGCACCTAAATGTAATTGGATAAAGCAAAAATCAAACTGAAAAGGTAAAAAAAGATGATCGCTTGGGGAGAGAAGGAGTGGTCATCAGTCACCAAAGCCAAGACGTGAGCCTTATACGGCTTCCTGTACTAAAAGACAGAATATTGCCAAAGAGAATTCAGTTCTAACCACAGAGTATTGAATTTACGACTCCTTAACTTCTGGATTTTTTCCATCGGCTGGTGGTGCAAAAGAACAAAAAGTAAACCATCATGTAAGATAAATAAAGTTACATAAGTAGACAAAAGCCAAAACTTCCTTCACCTGCTTTTATATACTAGTGGCTATTTTACTAAACAAGATGTCACGAGTTTTAAGCCATCAATAGACACTGATATTGGAATAAAAAGTAATATGTGAAATTTTAGGCAGTTTGTACGTTGTACATGCTGGCCGTCTGGTGGCGTTTGTGTTTTGACCGTAAGATCCATTGGAAAAAGAAACTCTTAGATCTTTCCTTCAGAACATACCAGTGACACAGGCTTGAGGTCAAAGATGAAATACGAAAATCATATACGGACATTCTACAGGGAATATAGACATGCATATTTTGACTATTTCCGTTGCCCGTTACATGACAGAATGTAGATTATTATGGGTCTAGTACACGTACCATTGTTTCGAAAAAACATGCATTTATTCAAATTCTGGGTATCCCAATTAGACACTCTCCTTAAATGACTCTGAAGGTCTTCAGGACCGTTATGTTAAAATCATATATTCATACATCCTTATCCCTCTAGCCAAAAGTAAAGCAAAGTGTACTTTAGACGTGCCAGCTACCAAAAAATCAGAACATAAGCATAAAAATCTCTTGTTATATTCTGAGATACGGAACTGGAAATTATATATCCAGTGCCTCATTATTGTTAAAGCCATTTAATTATTTAAAACATCAAAAGGGTTTTTGAATTCTTTTTGTTATATTCATTTTGGAGCATTCTGATTATGACACCAGACATGGGACTGACAGAACACAATGTTCCCTTCGGCCTGCAATCTCCCCTGCTTTTTAACCTCAAAACGGAGATCCACGTGTCAAAACTTATTCCTCTCTGCCTATGAAAATAAAAGAACAGAAAACCTACATCTGACGCTATTAAAATGTATCGTGTGTTCACTGGCTCCTTTGAAAATGGGGATTAGAGTTTGCAGAGAAGTACAGAGGTTTTTAAATTTCATTAAAATTTCCGTAAATTCCCTATATGAATTCAGGTCTTCACTGTATTTCTTGTTGATATGAGATTCGAATATTTATAGCAGTTTAAAAGTTTACCAGGTTACATCATTTTGTCAGCGTGTTCAGCCCAAACGTATTTTCTTCACGTCAAATTTTCAAATCCTCCACTTCTCTGTGTTGCTTTGTGCCATGTTTCTCGAGATTTTGTGACTAATATATTACACGTTTTTCCTGTCAGTGAATCACTGAATACCCATCTCCAATTCGTTGAAATATAATCACTGTTAATATTAGGCAAAGAATATAAACAAAAATATGTTTTATTATCTAACCCATATTCAGCAGTTGTTACTTCAGTGTCATGATATTACGATTCGGTATGAAGTGAAGGTTTGATTTTCGCCTGTGGGTATCACGTATCAGATATATATCAATGAAAAGAAAGACCCCGAATGTGTATGAAATATTTACACGTGGTAAAATAAATTTGACATTTTATACCAGAAACAGAATCACAGACATTAGGCCTAACTGGATATTCTATACGACAATGTCCATATAAGAACATTTATCATTTTAGAACTAAACACATTCCTATATTTCACAGCTCTTCATTAATGGCAGTTTACGTTACAAGTACCATGTGTTACACAGAAGGTGAGCTTTTGGAGCTCAGTTATTGTGGCGAGTAGGCTATGGGTGGTGGACAGCCGGATTTCAATATTCATCGGCGGAAGAAATTCTATATTCACCGCCATATTCAGATAGCCTCTGGGGATCAAACAACCTCCTAACAAGTCGTACTGCAAGCTCTTTTCCAGAAGCAAAGTAACTGAAACGTGAACCTGGATGAGTTTAGCCCTGGGTGGACTTGTATCTCTTAGTTTCCATACATATTCTTATCGTGTTACTTAATTAAGCAAAGGAAATCATGTAACTCAATGCTGCACTAATTAGAAGTCGTAGTTTGTAGCGCATAGTATTTATTTTTTTCAGCGGATCTTCGTCTCTCCAAACATGTTATATTTTATACAAAAAAGTAAGGGTTAGGTTTTCTAGTAGTTTGTAAAATATATTAACCTGTAATTGAAAGTGCTTCGTTTATCCTGCATTAATATTAGAATTCATTCAGTTTATTACACATATAATAGAGATATCTATATTTAGTGGTGTTTCATGTTTGCCTCTAACTTTAACTTTCACTTAAATTACACATGTATACACATTGATAAGGAATATTCTCCTTAAAAGTTTTATATTTAACAACCATAGTGAAAAACGTAATTTAGTTCAGCGAGATAAACTTAATACATTAATACATAGAAGCTAACTTACAGACTAAGTGTCTCTGGTTGCTTATAATCCCTATACATTCTTTCACAGATTTTGTTTTGCATGAAAATAATTTCTCAGGCGATATAACTTAATAATTTTTTTAATTAAAAATGGTATTGCCTTCATAATTTTAAGTTCTACTATTTTATTTTAATTACTCCTGAAAGTCTATCTAAAACACATCAGTGACATGAATATATGCTGACTCTTCTACTTCTTATTCCGGACGGCTTTTTTTTTTTGCGATTATTCTCACACCTTCCAATTAATGGAGGGGAGGTAGGTCATTGAAACCAAATTCTCTTCTTTCCACTTCCGTTCTAGTTTAGTACTCACTGATCGTTACAACTTTCAACATTCTATAATTTAAGCCGCTAACTTACACCATCGTTAAGTAAGTCAGCCAATAGTCCCTCCCTAAGTACGCTTCGACACTCACAATATTTAAAGCACAGAGTCCTTCTTAACTCAGGTAGAATTGGCCCCGAAACTCGGTAGGCCATAATTCCCGCCTACATGCCGTTGCTACTGCTGGTCGCTATGACGACGCCACTGAAATACAAAGAAATAACTAACCTTGCCATCTTCATAGAGATGTGTCTGTAGTATATTGGTACATGTCAGTTCCTGGAATCCTTTGAATTTAGCATTACAACACAATGGCTTGGAAGAGAAATATGTTGTTTGTTACAAGATGCGTGTCAGTTTATATTAATAAATTGATATTTTGGTAATACTTTTATGTTACTAATATAGCGAATATTATTACAACTAATATATCAACCAACATACGCACTTAATAAAATTCATTGCAAGAATTAAACTTGGCATCGAGGTGCCATCCTCAGGGAGTTTTTCAGAACAAAGGAAAACAAGCCGAACACGATAATCTAGGTATTGCATCGCCCTTACTGGCGTGATTAAAAAAAACTAAAATTCTAAAATACACAAAGTTGATATGCATAGAATTACAATGTTGTGATATTAACATTATGTGTTACGGAGCCGTTCCAGGTATTCGTTCATAATTGTTTATATTATATTAATAAATAATCAGTTACGTAAAGTTAACAAAGCTAACGTATTTACAGGACGAGATGTCTTCGGATCACATAAGATTGAGGCATTAGTTTGTATGCTTACTCCATACAGAATAAAAAATGTTTTCCCTATAACAGGCCATGAAGGCCCAAAGGGGGAGTAGAGGTATAGCTCTACTCATTCTTGACCCCGGGGCTAGTTGGGGGTGGGTGGTCAGCACCACGCCCCGGCCGCTTTACCCCCGGGAAAGACCCGGTACCCATTGTATAGGAGGCTGGGTAGGCCCCAGGGCCGGTCTGGACGTATGCGAAAAATCTCGCCCCCACCGGGAATCGATCCCCGGACCGTCCAGCCCGTAGTGAGTCGCTATACCGACTACGCTATCCCGGCCCCCCATACAGAATACAAACAACTAAAAACTTGTACTTGGAACGGCTCACTTTCACACAACTTTAATATCAAAACATTGTAATTGGATGCTTATCAACTTCTTGTACTTTAGAATTTTAATATTTTAATCATACCAGTAAGGACGATGCAATACCTAGATTGGTGTGTTGGGCTTGTGTAACTTTGTTCTAAAAAAAAACTCCCTGATGATGGCAATCCGATGCCGAAACATGTAGGAGTTTGATACCTGTCATTAATTGTATTTTATTAGGTGCGTATGTTGTTTGATGTATTAACCAATGTTTTGGTACCTAGAGTTACAGACATTTTTTATATTTGGCGAATATTTGTAGCGTTAAATTACACTTTTTTATAAAGTACTGGAAAATCGGAAATCTGTCGAATGCAAAACAAATGTGAGGAAATGGTTCAGTTAATTATAACCATTGCAAGAATAGCCATGACCTGTGTCAAGAACTATATATAATCTGCAGAACTTCAGACGCTAATGCATTAATCACTTGAATTCCTTAACAAAATCATAAATATTTAAAACTAGCTGATGTCAATATAAACATTATCAGGATTGAGGAGAAATTATATAGGCCTTACGTATTTATACCCCTAATTAGAGTATTAAACAGAAATTTGCAAATTTTTCGTCTTAACTACACGAATAGAACTATATTTTATCTTCGAAAAACCTCCTATAAATCTACTGAACCTTACACTTGCGACATTCAAATTGATACGGACAGACGTTCAACAGATATTTCGTGAAACTGTTTAATACGTAAACAGCTATTTACGGCACTTAGAAAGTATTCAATAAATTGTTTACATCTGTTCTGTCTAGATCACTTCCTTTTAAAATTATTTTTTTCGGAATATGATACTGCTCATTATATTCGGTGATGTTTTTACCCCAGTGAAATCCAGTCTTTTATTAAGACGTACGTACTTACGCACACAATCATCTCTTCATATATGCATTACTGTTCAAAACTGTCATGGTTGTTCATACATCTGCATAATTGACTGAATAATTTTCTCTTTTTTTCAATTGACAGAAATCCAGTTTTCCAGGACTTTCTAACAAACAAATAAAATTTAAT
This sequence comes from Reticulitermes speratus, assembly GCA_021186555.1. Taxonomy (NCBI): domain Eukaryota; kingdom Metazoa; phylum Arthropoda; class Insecta; order Blattodea; family Rhinotermitidae; genus Reticulitermes; species Reticulitermes speratus. The sequence continues at coordinate 11,623,734 of JAJKFL010000014.1, forward strand.
ATTTAAGTATATACAGGGTGTACACAAAAGAATGGTGCGGCTTTAATAGTGTTCACTATTAAAACCGCACCATTCGTTTGTGTATACTCTGTATATATCCAAATTCTTAATATGTAATAACTGAATCTAGTTGATAATTCCACCTGAAAACTCGAGGCACTTTCAAATTTCAGGGTAAAATATGTTTAATTAAGCAATGATTTTAAGCTGTGACCTTCATATTTTATTCTATCTCTGCGCGTGTCACTTCTGTCGACATATTTTTCATACGAAGAAGTACAAACCATTTTCAACAAACAACAAACATGTATTATAAAAACCAAATTACCTAACAGAAATAAACTATAAATATCTGACGATATCATCCAAAATAATATGCATTATATAGATCAATAAATTATTAATTAAACCTAAAGCATTTTGATAACTCTCAATTGAAATCGAAATTACAATGACAAATAATTTGCGATCCGTGACATTTTCCTCTGCTTCACGCTTTTCGAACTTAATTAATATTGCCTAAAGCAAACAGCTATCCAAATGTGTCATAGACAAAGAGTCGCATAAATTAGCAACTGCCCACATCAATATTTTACGTACATTTGTTACAATTTGAGAAATACAAAGTGAACCAGAGTGCTCTGTCTTTAAATTTTATTCTAAATACCCCATCAGCAGAAATAATAACAGTCCATGTACTTGTCGGTTTTGATGGTATCTGCTTCTCTTGTCAAAAGTTGATGATGCATGTTTCATTACAACAGTAGTAAACCACAGCATTAAGATATATCCCAAATACCCATTCAGCAAAATTAACACTTACATGTCGGTATCGGAGGGAGGAGTTTCGTTTACAAAATTTGATAGTACTTATGTATTTAATGCAATAGTAGATTTTAAAGTGCTATGAACTTAAACTTCTCCTACTCCGGAATTACCACGTGTTCTCTCCCTGAGGAGGAGGGGGGAAGAGACCGGGGACAGGAAGTCGATCGCTCAACTACATTTAGTGTTGGAGTTAGAAATACGTGGGTTATGCCTCATTCCCTCGAATGTCTTCATGTATCTCTTCATAATTATATGTTGGAAAAAATTTACGTTTTTTCTATACATAATATTTAAAGTTCGCAGGTCAGAAAATGTGAAGATTATTGTCTTCTGTCTTCAGAAGCCGTGTAGCATGATAGCTATTTATCAAGGCCTTGCAGGAATATGCTGTGTATATAAGACAGAAAACTATATTACGTGATATTGCTTCATAGAATATGTCATATAGTTCATTGTATGTGAATATCACTTACACCAACGAAATGCACTTGTTTATTAAAAAGAACACTAAGTAGTTCCTAAAATGTTAGTTAAAACCCCTACATATGTTTCGACTTATCGATAAGCCATCTTCAGAGGGTATATCACACTGCTTGTATTAAAAACACGTACACATATTGTTCATCTATATAAAAGTATAGTGATCGTCATATTTAATTAGGCTTATCACTACGATGACTATACTTTTATATAGATGAACAATATGTGTACGTGTTTTTAATACAAGCAGTGTGACATACCCCCTGAAGATGACCTATCGATAGGTCGAAACATATGTAGGGGTTTTAACTAAAATTTTAGGAACTATTTAGTGTTCTTTTTAATAAACAAGTGCATTTCGTTGGTGTAAGTGATATTCACGTCAAGAATGCACGGTGAAATCAGAATAAAGTTAGTTCATTTTATGTTTGTGGTCAAAAAGACTAAACCCACAAACAAACGTTCCTTTTCCTGTCAACTCTAGTTAAAGCATTATTCAAATTTTATAACGCGTCCCAGAATAGTCATTAGATAGCAGAGTAATACCGGCTGATGGGAAATATTGAAGCCTTCTGGAAGGTATTCCTACGCTTTTGTTCTCCGATCATTAAAAATGGCGGTGGACTGACGTACACAAATTACTTTCATTATGAAAGAGCGACCTTCGGAAAGAATCTGGATTAATTGGGCAGGAGATAAGTTTGTTGTCTATATTCCCAGGAGAAGTTTCTCTGTTATACAGGAAAATATGTTACCTAATCTAGCACCATTAATTCAGTAACGTGACGGCGAAAAGAAGACAAAGTTATTAATGTAAACACCGACGTAAAACGTTATTTTCGCATAAATAAATGATTTTATGTATATAATATATCCGTATACGAAAGACAGTGATAAATTAAGGTTCATTTAAGGATAAATTATTAACCGATTAATTTCTAGATAATGCTTGTTACCATTCAGCAAGAAAGCTTTCATTCTCTGTAAAAATACACAGATTAAAACAACTTCAATTTTCATTTCAGTCTCGTCTGCTATGGGTGGGGGCGTCGAAATTCAGTCTCTCAATACTACTCTCAATACTCGTATTATACGGACAATTTCTTGACCAGCAGAACGACTGTAACATTCTCAGAGGGACTGTGTTTTATTTAAGTAGTTACTAAATCTGCCTACTTGTCAGTCAGTCAGTCAGTCAGTCAGTCAGTCAGTCAGTGAACTCTTTTAGTTATTTACTTAGTAATTCTTTATTTACTTATTGAATCAAGTAACTAGTGAAGTAGATAGCTAGTTAATTGGTTACTTATTTGGTTGTGTGGTTATTTGGTTAGGTAACTACTTATGTACGCGGTTAAATATTTAGTCCTTTGGGTAGTTGGTTGGTTGTTTGAGCCATTTAGTGAGGAAGTCGGTAAATCAGTAGTTCATTTGTTAGTAAGTCAGTCAGTGAGTCAGGCAGTCAGGCAGGCAGTCAGTCAATTAGGTTCTTGGGTTCGTTGGGTGCTTGTTTGTTTGGTTGGTTGTTGGCTGGCTGGCTGGCTGGCTGGCTGGTTAGTTGGTTGGTTGGCTGGCTGGCTGGTTGGTTGGTTGGTTGATTAGTTGGTTGGTTGGCTAGTCATTCAGTCTGTCTGTCTGTCTGTCTGCTGTCTGTCTCTCTGTCACTCACTCAGGTAAATAGGTAGGTAGTTAATTAGTTAATTGGTTAGTTGGTTAGTTGATTCTTTGCTTATTTAGTTAGTAAGTCAGTGAGTAAGTCATTTGGTTGGTTGGTCGGTTGGTTCATCGGTTGTTGGCTGGTTCGTTGTTGGTTTGGCTGGTTGTTTGGTTGGTTTGTTCGTTCGTTCTTTCGTTATTTACTTAGTTATCATAAATTTTTGTTTTGTCTACATTTCTTGAAAGTATGGCTTTAATGATAGCATGTTCACATTCAACTTCAGTATTTTTTGTCATTTCGGTTAATTCTTCCTTTCCTCATCAGACAATTGTATAAAACTGAATTAAAACGTACATCTTTCTACCATGAATTTAGCTGCACATCATCGACCAGCAGTTAAAAATTACTTAGTAAATGTGAACAAAAAACGAGTATTTGTCGGGAAAATAGTTTATCATAGGGCCTAACAAGACAGTTGACTATCGTGATGAAAGTGGTAATTAATTATGTTTCTGACAGACTCTTGGGGTGAAGCGTTTCTCTCCCTTTATGCATCACGATTAAGCCTCATAAACACGTCGCGTATCTGCAATGATTAACCTAATAAATTACTGGGAAGAAATTCTCAGTAGCCGGCAATATAGTTTAAGCTGCAGCTGGCTTCGGGTCATTAACCACCAATACGCACATACCTTTGTCATTAGATCTAACTCCAGTGGACAGAGTAAAATATTGACATTATCTCTGGTAAGTTACATAAAAATTAGGACGACCCGTTCTGTGTCAAAGACGTGGTTGATTTCTTTAAAATTACCACAACATAGCTAAATTTTAAAGAAGGAGAAAAACGCGTGAATTAAAAAAATATGATTAAGTTATTAAAAGCTTAGAGATGAGATCACGAAGTGCATCACGGAACAGAATTATAACATTTGTGCGTCGCTTTAATTGTTATGAATTCAGTATATAGTGGCGATAGGGCCAATGTCACGACTTCGCGTGCTTTTATTAGGTCAGCTGTGGGAAAGTTAAATTAAATCTCCCAAGTCTTCTAGCATGTTATGCAGCGCCGTTGAGTAAATACTTCCCGACGTTTCGAAGGATCGCATTGGCTTAATTTTGAGGGTCAAATACTCCAGCTTGTAGAAATGGCTGTCGAACTGAAAACAAACAACACCTCTGTCCAGCTAAGTGGTGACCTGAACCCAGTATTAGGCTAATGTTCACAGACAATATTTCTGACACGGCACGATGTGAAAATTTTGTACAGAGCAATTTTTAAAATAATTTAATATTCAATTTTTGTGGTTTAACGACCAGTAATCATTTTTAACATTTTTCAGTCCAAATTATTCTTGTTAATTCCGACTGTCTGGTCCAAATTAATTCTCTATAAATCTCAAATTTACAAAATTCAAAAGCAGGCAACAAACGGCAGGAGATTGGGGGAAACCAATGTAAAACATTTTAAGATAACGAGTCGATTTGATTTCGATATTGAACCTGGTACAACGGAACGCGCTGTCGAGTGTAACTCGACATTGGTGCGATAAGGGTTAAAGTTGTCCTAGTCAAACGTTTAATCAGTTTATTGAAATGTTCAGCGTGTGACCTAAGATTACTTAAAAGTTTTCCAAGATGGAAATTTATAAGTAAATTATCATCAAAAACTCTCAAAATTGAAACCTAGAGCGTTGTATTTATGTATGTGGAATATTAAGTAGCTATCAAATGTTAAATTAATTTATTAAAATATCACTTATCTACCACCTCCTCTACAGGTTTCTACCTTAATTATATTACCGTTATTGTCACCTAGTAGAACCCCAAAGAGTATGTGGAATTATTTTGTAAATGTCTCTTATGCATACAACACTAACATACTTTCATTGAAAGGATTATCCCTCTATACATAGACCTAAATGGATTTCACCAAAATATGTTACCCTACATAACTGAATTAGGTGATGAAATTGGCTCTTAAGTAAATCGACTGGTTATGGAAGACAACTAACGATTACTCTAAAGGAAGACACGTTTTACATAAGCATCAACATCTTCCGTGGCTGTGATATGCGTCTACTATACATATGCGTAATACCGTGGGATTTCAATGAAATACATGAAGTCATGAATTTGGATCATAAATATCTTCTGTTAATAACTGCTACATAAATAAGAAATAACAGACTTCGCAGGCACCAGACATTAATTTAACTTTCAAACTGACTTCTTAGAGTCTAATTCTTAAAATTAGCAACAGTTTATTTCAGTACTGATACACATTACATATTATTGTTGAGAATATAGATTTCCCACTAAAGATGAAAAGAATTCTGACTGAAAATTTTAGAGGATTTGTTATGTAAATTTTCTTTTAACAAACAAATTTTATGTTGTATTCGGAACTTTAATTATTTTTTTACATACACCCTCATTTATCATTCAGGAGCTCATAATTAATGATAGCTACAAACACAGCTCGGGTACGCGGTGGCGCCGTTGGTTGAGGCACTGCGCTGCAAGCCGGAAGGTCGCGGATTCGATTTTTCATTGACTTAATCCTTCCGATCCTGGCTCTACTCACCTTTTAACAGAAATGAGTACTAGGGGTATCTCCTGGGGGTAAAGGCTGCCGTTGCGTATGACTGACCTAGAAATCCTGGGAATCTCAACCACCTGGAGCCTAAGGGCCTGTACAGGATAGCTTTATCTGTTTTACCTTTACAAACAAAGTGATCATCATGCTCGGGGGACGCATTAGATAGTGTAATCACATTTTAAGTAGCCGAGCTTTTCAGAATATAAATTTAAATTTTACTTTATTAAATTTTTGCTACTTTTAAAGAGGTGTTAAAATTTTCATTATACTATGTCAATATTTTTAAACGATGAGTTACGACACGATGAGCCAGGTTAGCGTGTTTCGTATAATTACCATGCGACATGCTTGATGACCCAGAAATTGGGGTTCGAGTTCTGTCAGATTAAAGAGTGTTTTTCTCTTCTAAAAGCATCCATATGGGGTTTTTAGGCTTACCCAGCCTCCTGTCCAATTAGTATCGATGGCGCTTTGCTTTGCAATTTTGGTACAGTGACCGATGAATCACCACTCTTCTCATTGATTTGAGTGCGAAAAGCCCACATAGCATCCCCCTCAAAATCAATTTTGTATCAGAGGATGTCTACGTGTAAACTGACATATCATGCGATTGGTGCTACAATAATTCAATGCCAGAAAGGTTGAATAAAGTGCAGCCTGTATGTAACCATGATGTTGCTTGCTGGATTATCGCATATTTCATAACAATTTCTACTTTATCTTGTAACATTTTCCTGCTTAATTTAAATCATTTGAATCCACGGTGTGCAGGAATGAGTCAAATACTATTAAATTATTAACATTCTTGTCTATAACACGTTGAATTGCTTATTCTATGATTTTCAATCATGAACTGAAATTATTTTTACTGTCTGTGGGAATTTATTTCTTTGAGGCAAATTGAATAGTGATCGAAATTAGGTAGCTTTATCGAAAACAACTACCTGTGTCTTTACCTGTATTTCCACCTTGTGAAGGCTCAGATATTTTTTTCTGAAATGTGTTTATTTCGGAATATTAACATTATATGCAATTTATTTATTTTATTTATTCTTGAGTTATTTATCAACTATGTCATTTACTTAAGGATACGTAGCGTAGAATTTTGTCGATATTTTATTAATCATATAGAACCTTGTTTATTGAATTCCTAATAAAGACGTTAGACAGATATTCGACCTACAGTTAACATTCTGACGATGGTACAGTAAAGCTAATGAGTTTACGCAATTTCAGATATTCATCCTGTTCAGCAGTTCTACAGAGAGGGCTGCGGCCCTAAGTTTCGGAATTTCACCATCCATTTCCATAATCTCACTATTGAGTCGATGTCGGCCTTGCTGGTTGCAGTCTGACTCTTAATGGTGATAGCAGGGGGAAATAAAGACCTGATCAAAAACATGGACTCTAGGTCCTACAGAAACATTATTGCCTCAAATAATGCTATTAAGTGAAGGAATAATACCGCAGAATGGCCACAATTTAGCTGACGGATTATTGTGATAGTTCAATGTGCATTTATTTTTGCATAGGATATTTAATTTAAATGCATTCATAATTTCAGCGCATTCTTTTCATTTCGTTATGTTCGTATTTACATGGTATATCCACTTGCGTTAGTCGTGATCTGTCCAAGGTTATGTCAGCTCAAAATCAGATAAACCACGGTTCGACTCTTCACATGGCATAGGCTTCTCTTTGGAATAAGAAGAAGAAAGTCCGCCTTTCATTTGTACCGAATACGCTTATGCTTGCAATAGTTCGTAAACCAGTGTATCAAGTAGTGTAAGACTTTTTGGTCCATAACATGGAATACTAGTACATAGAGCATTTCCTCGCCGCAACACATTTCTCGGATATCTAATCGTAGGTTATGACAGTTGTAAATTTATTTTTCTGAAGCACGTGTTTTAGTATATTTCTTCCTTTAAAAATTAAGAAAGTCGCAAATCTATTCTTTGTATTTCTTTACGGGTCCTAGCTTCATAAGTAGGCATGTATTTAATGGCGCCGTTAATAATGAAGGCCAGACATTAAATGTTTTAGGGGGCCTTTCCATTGTGTGTGTGGGGCTTGAAATGCAGGGTTTTGCAGGGGCCTTGGGAAAGGTCACACTATCAAAATTTGTGTAATAATCATCCTTTTCTACCCGTAAAATAATATAGCTTCCACGTCATATTACAATTTATTTACGTTTCACAGCTGTTACTAACAAATCAGTGGAATTAGACATGCGATAAGAAGCCTAAAATTTCCTTGTCAAATGCTTTGTTATATTTTATATTAAAAATTTGATATTGCTAAGATGGGAGGCCTTAAAGTTGTGACAGGCCTGAGACCGTCATGGCGGCTACTGATGTCTTTTTTTATGTGATGCAGAGTAATCTAGCAGAATTTACTAATGTTTCGGATAAACTTGCTGCCTCTATCTTCAGGATAGAAGAAGCCAGTTTTAGATGTAGCAAGAGGGTCCTTCGAGAAGTCAGTGAATTTCTACCAAAATACACGAGGTCACAATGCAGGGATATACGAGTATGTTTGATATTTTATATGACAGATCTTATGTACTCAAAATCTGCTCTTAGTAGAAATTATTTACGAAACTATATTAGTGAACAGCAAAATAATAAATTACTCAATGCACAATTTTAAAATACAAGGGCTACAAATACTAGTATATTTGCAGGATTTCGTGGCTTATTCTGATCTTAATAATACAAATTGTGAATACTTTACTAATTACTTATCATATTGTCCATATATTATAAAAAAAATGCTTAAGGCGCTCTTATAACAGCATGTCCATTCACGTATCACTTCCCTTTTATAAAACTTTTTAAAAAAATAGACCGTTTATTATCATACTTATTAGAATATAATGGCAGCATAAACCAACTAACCAATCACGTTGTCTCAATAGGTGTTATGGTACCTTCTATTTTATCAAGTTATTCCTTTTTCAAGATAAACTTCTGGATCCAATTTAAAATCAGTAAACTCTAAACTTACAAAAATTAGGTAATATAGACACTAATAATTAACAGTCTAACACAACACTTATTTATTACAATACGCAATCAGCTACATGTTTCGGCTAGGTTAAGCCATCCTCAGGTTCTTTACAAAATATAAAAGGGGAAAAGTGCAACTGTATGTGCAGTGTTATTAAAAACTAAGATCTCAGTGTGTTTGTACCTTCTGCTATATGCAGTAAGATGCCCTTTTCTGTGATATGACCTAGCGACAGTAGGTAAGTTTTCCCGAAGTTTCGATACTACCTTCTGCCTTGAAATGTTGGGTACCAATTTCCCAGTGAAGCGACGTAATATCCAATAAATAAGAACGGTTTTCTCATACAGGCCACTGCAAAAACTCAAAAAATTCGCATCCCAAAATTCATTGTAATATGTTTTAAAACGAGATCAACTATGGTTAAACTACAAAGCGCGACGGAGGAGAGAAGCTTTCAATAGCCCCTTCTGCATGATCTCTGGCTCCAGATTGCTTTGTACGATTCCTTAAAGAAGAACAAAATTGAATAAAAAGGTGACATTGAATATCGATCGGCTTGCTTCATAGTAGCAAAGCTAGCGTCGTTCACATTATTAAATTTATAACTTCTGTGCACATGTGCCAGAACTCTGATTGTGTTCAAAATGATTCATATCTGTACGTATTTCAACATGATAAACTTTGACTGAAATAATAAGTTCATTTTATCCATAGTACTGATATTTAAATTTACGCAAATCTAATTGTTTGTTGCAACTTTCACTTTTAAATAAAAACTCGTAATTCAGTTACAGCAGCACCTCAGTTTTGAATTCCCTCCAGAAGTTGACGTCATTTATACGTATTTGAATGGAAGCCGCTGTGAGTTTCTCGTTACTAATTATCTAACACCACGAGCGTTTTGCTCAAGACGCTGAGAGACGTTAACCTAATTAAGAAACTTCTAGCCTTTTATGAAACTTGGGTTTTACTTTATTTTCTTTTCAATTGCTCGACAGCCCCTGGGAGCCTAGGCCGCCTCATTTTTCGAGGCTTCACGATCACACAATAAACACACCACACTCGGTAGGACTCCTCTGGACGAGAGACCAGCCCGTCGCAGAGACCTCTACCTGACAATACACAACACTCACAAGAGACAGACATCCATGCCCTCGGCAGGATTCGAAACCACAATCCCAGTAAGCGAGAGGCCGCTGGATTTTACTACCATGGTTAAAATTGTTTAACATTGGAAATATTCGGATCCAAATCAGTCCGGTCCCTACATTCTAAACCTGTTTTTTGTAGGATCCATTTTTTCACCCAATTTGGTGTGAATAGTACGCCAGTTTAAGACACGGCAGTTTATTATTTTTAATATCCTACAGACCGTAATAAAAATATGTTGTGTGCACGAACTTTTGGGGTGGGAGCGACAGTCATGCCAATTACGTTTAGCTTCCGAAATAGCTTACATTGAAAATTTAAATTTCTCAAGGGCAATATTTTATTATAATTGCTTATAACAAGATGTCAACCGTGCAAGGACTTCCTTTAGCTCTCATTTTGATCGCTATAACTAACAGGCCTTTAGAACTACGTGTGTCAGATCTTTTACTGTGATAAATATTAAATAAGTATACTTTATTCAGTGGCAAAGTAGGCTTTGATTCTTCCTCGAACTTCTGCTTGTGTTGGAATAGTCATACAAAATTGCAGTTCCTTCTATCACGTTACTTATGTAAATAACTTCGTACAAAGTTGTACAATTCTTAGTATTCGGGAGGTCCCGACTTCGATCGTCATCACTTAGGCAGTATGCTTTAAACCCATCACTGAATATACCAATAATCAGTAACTAAAAATACATGAATTAGGCCTATAATATGATGCAAAGCGCGATAACAAGGAAGATATTAACAAGGTTTTATGAGCAAAATTCTTCGGATAAAAATTTCATCACGCCTCTGAAGCGTGATGCGAAACTTAAATTTAGTATAAGGTGGATTAATGAAGAAATTTCTTCTCTCACAAGCAACATATTTTCTTCGAGTATTCTTTGGATTTGTTAACTTGTTTCACTCCTCTGAAAGGATGTCTTCTACGTGTTTTCTTCTCCTATTTCTTATCTGAGTTGGAATTAGATTATTCTCACTGCTCTGAATGTAATATAAAGCAGCGAGATTTATTATACAATAGTGAGAACTAGTTTTGACTTTCTATATGTCTTCTCCATCCTGAAGTGTAACTTTAAAACCATTTAACGCAAATAATAAATTATCTACTCAAAGATGTATTTCTATTGAGCATTGATTTTAGGAATATATTTCTTAATTTAAAATATTCAAATGTTTAATTATCATCAGCATGAACAGTTGAAATGATTGAGTGACTTTTTTGGGATTTTCGGTTTATATCAAGCAAGAGGTTCATTTGTCAGTAAACTATGCTTTCAGACTTTATTCTATTTTCACCGTGCATTTTTCGAGTATAGACAATGTTTTTCACCAACTAAATGCGCTTGTTATACAACACTAAAATATTCTAAAACTGTTTGATAAAAAGCCCCGACATATTTCGGCTCACCAATGAGCCATCCTCAGGGGGTCACAACTGACTGTTCTCAAAACACGTACATATGTTAATCCTCTGTAGAGGTATATGGTCAACGTCTTATCTCACCAATCTTACTTTATCACTTCGCAAGCCGATATGTTTTTTTTTTTAAATACTCCCTATAGATTATGCACTATATTATTGCGTCACTTACACACTCACTATTGTTTGTAGTGTACTTTGGTTGCTGTGGAAACGTAGATATTTTTATATATGGTCACCTGTTTCAGAATTGGTTCTCCGTTTTAAAAGTAATGTAATCCACGTAGTGAGTGTTTTCATCTTCGGTTTTGAGAAGTGTAATTTATCAAAATTTTATGCACACTGGCCTGGTTTTCATTAAATCACATAATCTCCCCTCCTATTGAAAAACTGTATGAAAGTTAAAGGATAAAATTCCAGGGGATCGTGAAAGTGTATTGGAATGAGGCTTTCTATTCTACGCAACACGAAGGGGCAGACAGATGCTGTGGTCCGACTTGCATTGCTTGGAGGTGTTGATGCACGTTGGGTGACAAATGAGGCCGTCTTGGTTCAATTTAACGAGAGACATTTTACGTTGTCTCTCTTCTTGTTCTCGTCACATATAGCGTCATGGTGATTTACGTAAGCAATTGTTGTTAGTGGCCCTGTTAAACTAACCAGGGAAAGAAGCGATATGGTGACGCCAAACTCACTAACAGTGGCACTCTGCTTAACTATAGAAATCAGCACACCTACACTTTACCTTGTAAAGGAAGATAGAGCACAAAAACTACGTTTACAATTGTGAAAGTGTATGAAAATAAAAGGAGAGCATTTTCTTGAATTATAATATCTTGTAAAGTTACATTAATTTTGACATTAAAATTATGTGGTACAAAATACATAACATGAGGGTGGGAAGAAAATCAAACACATCTGTTGTTGAAATGACAAAAAACGGAGATGGAGAGAAGAGATCCTGAAGAACAGGCGGAACAGGATGAAAGAGGAAATCGCATGAACAGAAGTAACACACTTTTAATAAGACTGAAGAATTGAAAAGTCTGGGTACATTTCATATTGGATTAAATGTAATTAGGGAAAGAGATGACGAAAGAAACTGATGTCTGAAGAGGAATAGGAGTGGTATAAGATTAATAGGTCGAATGATTATTATCTTAGATTTAGAAAATAAAACTCAAGACCAGGGATAAAAATACTAAACTACTAAATACTAACTACTACTAACTAAATACTAAACTACTAAGTAATACTAAATAATACTAAAAAATACTAATTTTGAGCTACGTTTTCTGTCATAAACCGATTGGAATCAAGGCGGAGCTGAATCAGATGAAAATGAGTGTAGCATTTCTTTATGATTCTTCCAGTTTAATGTTTATGATAACAGCATTAAAATTATAATCTGTGCCTTCTTTGTAAATACTGCTGTTTAGTTTTGCATCTTTCCACACAAAAGCTCTGTAAATGTTTGTGACAATGGAGATTATTTATAAGAATATTATAATATAGTAAAACATAGGCATTTCAAGTATTGAGTCTATTTAAAGTTTGTGGGCTTTATCTTCCTTTCTTAGTCTGACATCTTATACCTACTCTTTGTAGGTGCAGAGGGTCGTTGTTACATCTGATCATATTCAATGACACACAAACACACTCCGTAGGACTTCTCTGGACGAGAGATCGGCCCGTCACAGAAACACTTCCTGACAACACACAATACTCACATGAGACAGATATCCATGCCCCGGCTGAATTCGATCCCTCAATCTCAGCAAGCGAGCGGCCGCAGACCCACGCCTTAGACGGTGAGGCCATCAGAATTGGCCTTTGTCTCTAAGTTAGGGGTAATTTTATATTTTACGATTAGTGGCTATGTCTGGGTTCAAACTCCAGACATTCTGGAAAATAGACTAGTACGTTTGCGTACTGTAGATGAAGAATATAGAGTCAAGTTCCAAAACTTCATGTATGTTGAATGGGTCTTATATATATATGAAAGTGGACAATTTCCAACATCCAAAAAATATTTCTAAGCTTATCCATACAGCGTTAGACCTCCTGCCTGCTTTCTTGAAGATAAAAGAGGAAATACAGTCGTCGATAAAAGACAATGGGATTAGACAGGCAATTAAACTCGTCATTTGAAGCTTCTGCAGTACAAAATGCAATGAATGGATTTTCTTGTATCTCTGTGCAATGATAATCGAAGTTATTCCGCAGGTTCATGATGCGCAAAGCCATTTTCCGCTATCCCAGTTAATGTTGTAAGGCGCCCTTATTTCTCTTCCGTCCTCACTGCCTGCCTACTTCAAACTTTAGACTTAATGTTTCCTCGAGCAAACTCATCACTCCCTGGCTTAAGAACTTTCAGGATTTAACAGACTGCACCTAAATGGGAGTTAATGGAACTTCTAGAAGTTTTTGCAGACGTCACCCTAGTTCGACTTTATTGTCCGAAATGTCTCAATGTAACAGACATACCATTCTTATTGACACCTGTACGTGGAAACAAAGTAAACGAGTATTTGTTATTTTACGTACAGAATGGCACGAAAGTTACTTGACACTAGAAACGACATGTTAATAGTCGAGTCCAAAGTGACTTTTGCGCCACCCTGTATAAAAAGCAACAATCAGGTTGGCTACGGTCTGTCAGTAGTTTCTACTCAACAGTTTCCGCTTCGAATCTCTGCGCACTTGTTATAATATTAGGAGGTAGTTCTTTTCTCCTCAGTTTATCCACGTACATTTCAGGGTAGTATTTCGAATATTCCACATGGGCTTCCTCAAAAAAAGTTCTTCCTTATTTTTCTTTCAACTACCATCCTACTGTCAACGCTAGGCCTATATTCATTTCATTCTGTAGTCTGTCTTACGACAGGTCCGTAGCCTCTTCCAAAGCGAGTTCTCCACAGGGTGCGATCTAGTGCTTCCTCTTTCAATTTCCAGTATCTTTTCCTTAAGGTCATCCAGTAGCTGCTTACGTCTTCTCCCTCGTCGTCCCGTCATTTCTATCCTTCCTTCTAACTTTCCTTCAATCACGTGTTTCAGAAGGCAGTTTCTACGCAAGATATAACCAATCCAGTTAGCCTTTCTTCTTTTTATTGTATGTACGATATTCCTCTCCTCCTTGACTCTGTGTAATACTTCTTCATTTCTCACACGATCGGTCCAACTGATCTTCTCCATTCTTCTCCAGGACCACATTTCAAAACTTTCCAGATACTTCTGATCTACTTTCCGAAGTGTCCACGTTTCAGCACCATACAGGCCTATATATCTGAAATCATTAAATAAATCTTCAAATAACGTACGAAAATAGACTGGAAACATCAGTGTTGTGTTTTATGTTGTAAGTAACAATAAGGTTCATTACAGGATAAGCAGTTCTATTGCTCTACCAATTTACAGCTATTTCCAATTACGAGAGTTTCAAAATGGCATTATTTTAAAAAACGTGGAGACCTATTATTACAACTCAGAAAACCACACGCAATCTTAACAATCCCTGTGTGAACAGCTAAAAAATTATATTTAATCGTAATTGTTTTACATTATCGAATGAATTCAGTGTGGCTTTTTGTTACGTTACTCTGTCTAAAACAGAAATTAAAAAATTGGACTTTAAAAAGCGATAAATTAACAACCATAGACTTTAGAACATATCGCGTTTTCTAAGTCACACAAAGTAAATAACTTTAGCGTTATATAATGATTAATTTACTTTCTCCGAGTAAGTTTGAAAGGATTTTCTTTAACAGATTAATCTAAGAACAAGTTTAAAAATGTAATATTTGAAATTTATAGCTTCAGTAATCTCTTCCCAGGCGAGGATTAAAATACCCTCTATTTTTCCTTGTGCATAAATGGAAAACTCCAGTAGGTTACGCACCAAGAGATCAAGGCTTGCTGTGGACAGGGATACAATCATAGTAGCTTCCTAAACATCATCTGGTTTTATAACCAGAAAGAACACAGCACCTTACGAAATATGCATTCATTTATTTCCTACAAAATATTTCGGCCGTTTTTATTGTTCATCATCATGTAGAATCACAAGAACATAAAAGGAAAAGCATACAGATGTGGAGGCCGAAACATGTTGTAGAAGATAAATGAATGCATAGTGTTTAAGGTGTTGTGTTCATTCTGATAATAAAAACAGAGATCGATTAACAAGCACAGTGGGATTATGTTACCAAATTTGGCTTCCTAAACTTGTTTTGTACCTTCCACATTAAAATTTCTCTTCGCCTTTTTTAGATACGTTTTTATATTTATATCTATGCATATAATCTTCTCAAGTATCAACCTTTTTATGCTATGATGGGTGTAAAGAGCGGTCCCATTTTCTCATAAGGTATTTTCCTTTCGCACTGCAGAGTTTATCAGGAACATAAACTCCATGGTTGGCAGGGATTGCTGTATTAAGAAAGTAGAAAAGAAATATAGAGAGATTATTTTCTCTAGACGTAGATATGCGGTGACGTCCTTTGCCATACACTGAACATCGTTAAAGCTTAGAAGCCCACAGGTTACTTTATATGACACCAGATTTAAAAATAAAAAATTCTACGTTCTGCCCACAAAGTAGAGTTACGTGTTTTATATGAATCTCAGAACAAGGAGAGATTTTTTTTTTTTGCTATAGTCGTGAACTAATTTGTTTTTATAACTGAGGCGGTATGTTTTTACTGCGCGGTACGAGCTGAATGTTTACATATAATTCAAGATACCCTTAGTCTTTAAAGTTTTTTATGTTGTTCATACAGTGCATATGCTTACAATTAATATATTAACCAATTTATGCACTTAAAAATACATTCAGAAGTATAAACCATGTAGGAGGTTATAGGAGTTTTGTAAGTCTGAATGCATTTTATTAAATACATAAGTTGGTTAATGTATTTATTGTAAATATTAGTCTTTACAAGTTTAAAATTTTAAGGATTGAAAGATTTGTTTGTTGTGTTGCTGGCCTGTGTACTACCCACCTGCATGTTTAAAGAAATTTTTGTTAGAATATGTTATCGTCACACTTACACACACATAAGTTTAGGAAACTCTCTACTTCAGACTTAATGAAGCTTACGTGTGCATTATTAGTGCTTCACTGAAGTGTGCAGCTAAAGATAACCGCTATATACTGTCAAGTAAGACCACTGTGTTTGTGCAATAGTAGATGTGGTGAACGGCTATACTCGACTTGTTAATATCGAGGTTAAGAGCATAATTGGCCTCAAGACTACAGAGCAAGCTGATAAACGTGTTGCTGGTAGTGGGTTGTTCAGTGTAGTTCTCCTAGTAACTTGCTTTGCGTGCTTTTGTGGCTCGAATATGTTACATTTTTTTCTTTAACAAATAGTTTCCAGTGCAAATAACTAAATAACTGCAAGGAGCATTGTCCTTCTTGAAAAGTTGATGGTTTCTCAGCTAGTCAAGAAATTCGCCGCATTTTATGGAATGATTCCACCCCTTACACTTTCCAGAACCAGATCAATCCAGACCACATCCTTCCTTTCTCTTCTGTTTCAAGATCCATTTTAATATTATACTCGTACCCCCATCTACGCTTAAGCTTTCCAAGTTGTCTCTTTCCTTAGGTTTCCCCACTGAAACCCTGTGCACCTCTCCTCTCCCTTATATGCGCCACATGTCCTGCTCATCTCCTTCTTATTGATTTCATCACCCGGATAATATCTAATAAGTGTTTCAAATCAGGAAACTCCTCATTGTGCTGTTTCTTCCTCACCCTTGTTAGCTCCGCTGTCTTAGGCCCAAACATATTCTTCGGGACGCTGTTTTGCAACACCCTTAACCTATGTTCTACCCTCAGTGTGAGAGACCACGTTTCACACTCACTTAAAACAACGGGCAGAAATGTAATTCTGTATATTTTAATCTTTATTCCTTTGGGTAACGAACTAGGAGACAAAAATTCTGGATCCAATGGTAGCAAGCATTCCCTGATTTTCTTGTGCTCTTAATTTCTTCCTGAATGCAAATTTTATTGTTGGATTTTTTCCCAACTATTTTTGATTTGCCACATTCTCAAAAGTTTTATTACCTGTTTTTATTTTGTGATTTTTTCGTGTATTCTGTTCAGGAGATATGGACATATATTTGGTAGATCCAATGTAACGTATAAAAATGCCAATTATTCTTAAATTTCGGGGTTTTTTACATAACATTTCCATATCATGAACAACTGAGAAACTAGAGCCACTTTATGCAACATCTCCCATTCATTTCTTGTAAGTGTAGTCAAAGACTGAAATAACTCTCCTTCGTGAAGGCTGATTTTTAACTTCTGCAGACGGCAGATTTTGCTCAATTTTTCCTCCTACTTTATAAACGATCCGTACTTCTTTTCCACATCAAGGAAGTCGTGGGTTTAATGCGAATTTCTGGAATCCTGCCTTTAGACTACCTGAATTACGTGACAGAGGAGGTGCCATAGGAACACGGCGCTATGAATCAAATCTGTTATGTACATTAGGAATACTCTGGATTCAAAAGCCAATTATGTAGACGTACTCCCATACATATATAATAGTCTTTCATCACAGCACATTTGGCGGTAATGTTACCTATAACTCACGTCTGTAGAGCAATCATGTTTGTATTCAAAAGCACAAAAGTGTAGTGACTGTTCTTGGCTCGATTTTTAGTCCAACGTTCACAAAACTCGATAAATTACAAATCCTGTAACGGTGTATTACCAGTTAAACATTTGTAAACTAAGCAACAACTGTTCATAATACTGCTTTGGTTAAGTTAATTCTACATGGGTTTTGATTGTGCTTCAGACTTGAAGCTGATATGGAGATAAATTGGGATAATGACAGTTCGAGAAGGAACTACTGGGACTATTGAAATTACCGTCTGATAGGTTATGACGCCCTGTCGTCTGGTACGAATGTACCGATGTTACGGACGAATGTTGTCTCTGTATATTCAACTCTCTCTCGTTCTTCACTCTCGTGCCCGAAAAAGAAAGCAGTAGTTTCTTCCGAAACTACGATAAATTTCTGTCATCATATAGCGTCACACCTCAGAAAACGTAAGTTCTGTATATTCAGCGTACTAAGAACCTCGAATCTTGTGTATTAGAGCTGAACTATCAGTATATTCCGGATAAAATTATCTCACTTAAACAGTTTTTAATTTAATAACTACGTTCTTCATTCTGCCTTTTGGCTAATGCAGTTTGTTCTTATTGCCTCTATTCTGTGTGCTTTTCTTTTGTGAGCTGTTATTTGATGTATTTTCTCGTCTGTTCCTGTGCTTTATCTGCAATGTCCTTATATCTGTTTAGCCCGCATACTTATTATTATCATTACAATAATAATTATTATTATTAAAACATATATAGAAGGCAGTTGGCTAAACGTATAAAGAGTGTTCGATTCACATCTTTGAAAAAAAAACTGTATATTTTAGCAAGAGTATATATGCTGTTAGAAATTTTACAAGACTTATTTTGCTTTAAAACTTCTGGTGGGCGGTCAGGAAGCTACTGAAGTACGAGTATATTTCAATGACATCAAACATGTATGTATAAGTTTAGCATTTGTGAGGCTCAGTTTTGTAGCGCCTACGTACAACAAAATTTCCCGCTACTAGCGTCTGTCCTTGTTTCCACACCGCCTTCGATTGTATCGTCATTGTCAATGAAACTATTTCACCATTTACTATACCCGGCGCTCACAATTTATGACCCCATTGTTCCTCAATGTAAAAATATACACATATTTTCGTAATTACAGTAAAGCAAATAGCAGCCTTTGGAAACTGCTGGCATGTGTGTCATCTGTGACACATGGATTTTATTTTCACTCTGTCCAGTAAACAATAAATTAAGAATATCGCCCTACAAATTGTAGCAAAAGTGATAAAAGGGAGAAAATAAAAAAGGTGTTTGGTTCAGCATGAATTCCAACCGGATTTCTCGGCCTCAAATATTATAAAATACCTTCTAATAAATGTGATTATTAAACAAAATAATAAAGTTTAAGATATTTCCAATTTTAAGGGAAATTTATATAAAATGTTATAAAATATGTGTATTGCTTTAACACAGCGTGCGTGTGCACGAATATAAGACATTCATTTTTCAAACGTCACTTATGAAATCGTCAGTTACTCGGATATAATTCTGTGTTTAAAACAACTTCGCTTTTCTGAATAAAATATTACAGACGCCTTTGCTTCCAGGTTAATTTATTTACTCGTACCTTATAAAGTACGATATGCCCACCACGTCAGTGTTCGTACTTTTAAATTCCGTGAACTTAATATTAGTGTAGCAAGTCGTGTAATTTTGAGCTGGGAACAAAACTAGCACAGTGTTGACTAAAATTTCGACAGTTAGTTTGACGTTATTTGTTTAAGAATATGCAAATATTACCAGTGTTACTTTCAGTAAGATGCACAGTAATTAGTATAAGATCAGCTTTCATATTGCTGTGGATTGCTAATAAAACACCGAAACTACGGACGTCAAGAAGCTACTACTAAATATATAAATACGTCTAAGAATGAACTATGCGGCTTTCTGCTTGCTGTGTTAACAACCACGTAGGCCTAATAACTGAAAGCGATCAAGGAATATGATCCGAAATAAAGGAAGTTTAAACGCCAATAAATCCCTGATTTTTATTAAAATTTTTTATAAATTTTAAACTGAAAATAATATCCCTTGTAAGTAGGTACAATCTTGAGAAAGAAACTAGGCAATTCTCTATTTTTTCATGTGATTTAGTTCTTGCATATAGCATGTGTTTACGTGTATTTGCATTTCGGACAGGTAATCAAATAATGTATTCGATTCTCATATAGTTAGATTACAGTAACTAGTTGATAGTTTACAATAATACGCCGTAAATTAGTTCACGTGATCAACGCGTTGCAGTGTCACAGACACAACAGAGCTATTGACCCAGAGAAATTACAGAGCGAAATGAGGTACGTCTGTTCATACGGACTTCCTGTCGTGTGCGTGTATGTGTGTGTTTTGTATTCGTTTAGGGGGTAATGAAGTATTTTTTTTTGTTTTGCACAAACACACTGGACTTGTACACAGCCGTGCTCTATTGAAAACGACTGAAATCGAATTAATTGTTTAACAGTAATCCCTATCCCAATGACAGACGCAAAAAAACATGGGTTGCAATTTTCACGCTTTCAGTCACATCAGGTGTCCTATGTACAGAAACGTAGGCCTATTTTGTTGAAAATGAAAGGGCACCGTATAAATGTACAATGCACGTAATATAAGTCGCATAAATTATGTAAGTTTCCATCGAGGGGTGTAATTCTTTGTTTATAATTTACGATAAAACACAAAAATAAATTGAGCATAATTAAACGAAGTTTGTAAAGGGTATTGCTGTTGTGTGAAAGCGGAGTTTCTCTCCTAGCGCCATATTTTTTGAGTAATTTTGTATTTTTAGAGACAGCAGAGTTCGTAGCTGAAGGCTAAATTTTTGTAACATGGAATTTCTGGGAGAGAACGTAGTCCATATCTGAACATCAAATATTTTAGACGGAAGGCACTTTAGTAGAAATTGTGTTTGTGATATTTATGCAATAGAATATACTAAGGTAACAACGAAGCATTACCAGAATAGCTTGCCCCCAGCGCAAGATCCCTAATACAAGACGCTCACTTAGTGCCTCGACATGTTCCTCTTTGTGTAAAAAGAAAGCCGTTGTTTATTTGCTGGCTTCATCAAAGCGTGTCACACTGAGAGTTTATTCAAAGGAAATACGTTAAATGGCAGCGTGTTTTACTCGGGGGGAAAGATAATAGCAAATAAAAAATAACACTCAGTGAGAAAACAGGAGGGCAATGAATTGGGAAAGCTTACCACGACTCAATTCAGAACCAAGTGACGCCAACACACATAGGCCTACACTATAACGAAGGGGTTGTGCAGTCGTTGAATACATTTACTTACACAATTTCACGTAGAACAGAAGTCCGAATGTAAAGAAAACAAGAATTGATGACATCTTAGACATTTCTTCAGTCAAGAGCACACATTTTAAGGAATGCGAATATAAAACGTCCCCCCAAAGGCAGAATATCTACAAGAAAGCCTGTACTCATATCCGGAAGTACTATTATATTATTTTAAGCCTAATAATTTAAAGCCATTTTGAAACTTCTTTTTTATTACATTTATTACATTTAACATAATTTTTGAGTGCTAATTTCAGCTTATGATATTTTTATGACACTTTTATGAAGCTGGAATCCCAAACACATATATGGATGATTTCAAATGTTTTATGAAACGTATATGATGATTTATTTTGTCTTATTTTCCTCATAATGACTTCATGTTAAGCCGAAAGATGTTGCACTAAACTATCCAATAAACAAAAAAGTTGCGATTGATACCTGCGTTCTTTTGGGATTTTATGCAATGTGGAACGGTAGTTCCTTACCGACGTTTCGGGACAACCTATCCGTCCCATCTTCAAGGGTCAAGCAGTCCAAGGTGTACAGTCGTTTTGGACTGGTTAACCCTTGAATATGGGACTGATAATTTGTCGCGAAACGTCAGTACGGAACTACCATTTTACGCTGCCTAAAATCCCAAAAGAGTACAGATCTTATTTACAAGGCGGCGGATGCCTGAAATCGCGCAGAGTTGAGATTGACTGTTATTATACAGCTGTGTACCAGAGTTTTTTCCTCCTTGTCTGGTGTCTAAACTCTAAAGTATTAGATTTTACAGAATACGAATTTTCGTGCTGTGTTGGGTGGATGTGAAAATTTGTCTATCATGTTATTGGGGTACTGTAGACTGAGGTTGTTTGGGAACTACGTGCTGCAGATAATATAGTTGGACACAAAGACTGAATAAAAACGGGAAGATTCAAAACGTTGCTTAAGAAGTTTCATAAAATATATGCTTCCCAAAATATTAGGGCCATCATATAATAGATCGTGAGTTGAGCGGGTATTGTATTATGCATACTGCCGATGAGTTATTAGGTACATAATGTTTGTGGAAAGACTTGAAGGCACGTTATCGCTTGGGAAATATCTGGGCAGGTGGAAGGAAAATAGATATATAAAAATAAATCTTAGAGAAATATGGTGCGTCGGCATGATTTGAATTCGGCTATTTTAGAAAAGCGTTCAGTTGCGGGCTCTTGAGTATACTGAAAAGAAAGTTGGCTCCTCCTTTTTCAAGGATATAGGGTTCTAAGGAGAATGCATTCTCCTTGGACCCTTACACCCGTGAAATTGAAGCAGTATTTGCCTTCGAAACCTCGGGAACTCGGTAACGTGGAGTCATATCCAAGAAGAGCAAAGTCCTCAACCACACCGCTGTGAAAAACTCAGGACTTGCCCAGAATAAACGTTTCAATTCTATAAAGGGCGGAGTGTTCCTTGACAAGGTGTTCAAATGGCTCTGTTCCATAGAGCAAATTAATTGGTAATATGTATGGGGAGTCGCACTGCGCGTAACATTAAGTGTGTGAAATTTTTGCAAACCCAGAGTAATATACATTCAAAAGCATTCCGATTCTGAAATAATAAATCGGTTCCTGATCAAGCATCTGTCTTAATATTTTGAGGTTTCAGTATTCAATTTGCGAAGGTTAGCCTTAATCCGTGAGCAAAATAAAACGTTAATCCTTGTGCGGAATTTGCACGAGAAATAAAAGTATTTATGTTATTCTAATCTTCTCTGCTTCCTTATCTCACCTCATTAACAACTGCAGTTAATAAATTGTTAATCAGCCCATCAGCTGGGAACTGCCGATATTCTGAGCAAAGAGATACGCTTCCTGCACACATGATATCGCAGGCAAACTGATGAGAGTAATCTACAAATTGAACCGTCGCAGAAGTGGGTGTGTGGTCAGTGCAATTTGAAACCCCATTTACACGCTGAGTCGTATCAGTGGAGGACAAGTTGACAGCACAGTGCTGCAAGATCAATACAAGGTTTGAGACTATCAAGGCGATGATGTTGATTTCACTTGTGTGGGACATGACGCCATGTAAGTTGTTATACAGGTGCCAACGCTACTTCGGTATTTAGGGTAATTTCAGCACCATACTAAGGACCAAGGCAGAAAACTTCTCCAAAAATTTCATACTATATAACAATCTACACGGCGCCATATCCCAGAATAAAAATAGTCTTCAAGATCATTAAAAAGGGGATTGGGCCAATATTTAGGATATCTCTTGAATTGTATGGAGCCACGAGGGAAGAAATTTACTTTCAAATATATCCACCTCTTTCGTATATCCTGCTTTCTTTGATTCCATAATTATTGATCACTGCAGTTCTATTAATTCCCGTTCCTGCCTTTCATTTCTTGAGTTCCTGTCTTCTATTTGGCGCACAGTCAAATAGTCGCTAATTCGTCTACAAAGTAGGTAAAGGTAAAGTTCGCCCTATAACAGGCCATGAAGTCCCAGAGGGGTTGTAGAGATACAGCTTTTCTCTTTCTTTAACCTCGGCGCTAGATGGGAGTGGATAATCAACGTGAATCCCCTGCCGCTTTGCCTCCGGGAAAGAGACCCAATACCCATTTACAGGAGGCTGAGTGGGTCACAGGACCGGTCTGGACGGGTGCGGGAAACCTCGCTTCCAGCCGACATTCGATTCCCTGACCGTCTAGCCTGTAGCGAATCGCTATACCGACTACGCAATCCCGGCCCACTCTGCAAAGTAGAATTACTATAAATTCCAGAACTGATTTTATCTTGCTTTTCTTTTATTAAAGGAAAAATAAATTTGGCTTATGAGATCTTAGTGCAGTCTGTGCGCACATGTGTGACCCCGTGTCAGTTTCTTAACCGTTATCGATTTGAACAATACTTGATGTGGAAGGTACGCTATTTGAAGCCACCCTGACGTCGTACTTTTCGGTGTCTGAAAAACACAACAACATAGGAGACGCACGAAGTAGCGAAAACACATGACCCTAAAATGATTTATGGGAAAATATCTTCGATAAATATGAACTGTTCCTACTACCCAGTGAAGCGGCGCCACATTCCAACAAAAAAAAAAGAAGAAGAAGAAGAAGAAAGAAAAGAAAAAAGAGAGAGAAAGTAAAGGAGACCGCAACATCAAACTTTTGGGGTAATTTTTGTAGAATGGAATATATAAGAAAGTGGCAACGGTGTGAAAGTATTCTTTAGCTATCATTTTAAGGCGATAACTAAAGAATCATTGAGTCTGGACATTTAACTAATGGTAAAAAGAGAAAACGTTTATAGATATTTACCACACATTATTTAAGAAACAATGTTTATAAGTCAAAAAAATATTGAAAAAGAAATCATCTGTGATTCTTTTATTATACCCAGGTTTTATTATGGCGTGCTTTACTTTCACAGAGTTATGCGGTTTCACAACACGTTAGTAAACATAATTTAATTTAAACTCATAAGAAGCCTACGGCCTTCCCTGCGTCCATTTTCACGAAGCTCACAACTGCTAAACACCATCTTGTGCACAACTGATATATGGAAGTTTATCTACATAAGAAAATAACTGCAGAATATATGGATACAAATTAATCTAAACTCCCACATATAGTGTAGCTTTCACTGCGCCGGTTTTTACGAGACTCACAATCACTAAGTAATTGTTTATGGATGTCTACTCTAGAGAACTTTATTCCAATCCGAGAAAATATGTAGAAAATTCGGAAGAATTATCATTTAGTCTCTTAAGCCTAGTATGGCTCTCTAAACATCAATTCTCACGAAACTCACATTTTCCCAAAAGCATTGCTTGGAGGTATTCTACAGAAAAGTTCACCCAAGTCTGTGGAGAAATATGACAATCATCAGCTTAAGTTCATTTAAGCAATTAAGCAAACTTTGTCACTTAGGCTATTTTCGCGAAAATCACTTTTGCTTAACAACATTTTGTAAAGAACTCCAACACTAAATTTCATAAAAATCCGGTAAGTGGATCAGTCGCTGATACTAGGCAAGAGAGAGACAAACGCATAACCTATTATTTTATTCCAACAAATGCACTACACTATTTTTAGTGGTTTCTTGTCCCTACATATGTTTCGGCACTCCTTGTGCCATCTTCAGGGGTGCCGTCGAGAGTCCACAATCGTCAATGCATCCAATTCATTTTATGAATTGGATAAAATAAATTGGATGCATTGAAGATTGTGGACTCTCGACGACACCCCTGAAAATGGCACACGGAGTGCCGAAACATATATAGGAACAAGAAAACACTAAAAATAGTGTAATGCATTTGTTGGAATAAAATAATTGGTTAATTATTGAATTGCACGGTATATATAAAATAAACGGATATGGTCTTCACATAATTCTTTCCTTTTTACTTCTTAGAGAAGGTCTAAATCTCACAAACGTGAAAACAGCACGAAACTTTGGGCTGTGTTGGACTAGAAACATCCGCAGTGTGGGAGGAAGCTTTTTGAGTTCTGCTCGAAACTTACTCTGTATCGTTACGCTTGAAATAATGTGACAAGATCCGGCACGTCATAGGCTACATCTTACACGAATCTGACTCCAGTATCGGAAGTGTGGGGGAAAGTGTTCAGTATTCAAGCTGATAGCTGAGCAGGCAGCTAAGCATAAGACAAGACTATGCCTTAAAGTGTTTCTTATTCTTGAGGAAATTCCAAGGCTTACACGGCTGTCTACACACATCAAGGATAATATGGGACCATTTATGGAAGCTTAACAATTTGGGCATTTATGGGAAGGGCAGAAAAGTCTGTACTTGGCAATGCTAGATCTAACCTTCGCTGATTCCTGCCAGCCTTGCAGGTATTTAGTATATCAATTTATGTACCCTTTAATAATTAAATATATTCGTTAGTTTAATTGTAAAATGCTTCACTATTCTCATTACAGTTTACATTTATTTCACATGATTTCCTTCTGTTTTTGTCGCTAATGTGGTTTGAATGAAAGGTTCAGAAAATATTTCTGCTGTTGGGTTTTTGAAGCTCACACGCCTAAGAAAACTCTTATAGAAAACTTCATACAGGAAAATCAAGTCCCAAGATTCTTGCTATGTATTAAGGCGCTTCCAAATATAGTTAAGCCACGCAGCTATGGCCCTAATATATTCCTTCACATGCTCCTTGTACAGGGTAACACCAGGTAAGTTACAGTGTTTTTTTGATGTTTCATTTTTCACGTATGTTTGAGTGTTCCTCTAACGTAAACAATCAAATTCTAATATGGCCCACAATTTAATTCACGAGAATTTCCAGGTAATTAATATGGAATTTCATAAAACAAGGAAATATTAAACAGTGAAATAGGATATATAGAACAATTGTAAAATAAATGTATATACTACGTGTTGTACGTTGTAAGATAAAGGTTAGACAGCAACATAGGTATTGCTTAAGATTTCTGACACATTCTTTGCTGTTTTCCTAAATGTAAAGTTCGTGATTAATTTTAGGACAAAAACACTGAAAATGCGAACATTTTAAGTGTGCCTTTTCGCCTTTTAAAGCACATGCTTTTTTATACATATCTTAGCACGAGGTTTACAATCGATCATACTCAACTATAATTATGTTGCTAAAATACGGAGAAAAATTACGGTAGGCCTATGTGAAGTAATTGTGTAATGAAGCTGCACAGTCTTGTTTCGATAGAGCAGTGCTTTAAAATAATGAAGAGATGGGTTCTTTAATGAAGCCTAAACGCAATTATGACTTTCTTTTTTCTTGCATGTAATAGTAGGCCTATATGATGTAAGGTTACATTTGTATTGTTGGCTGTTTTATCGGTTTCTCTAGCTCTTCCGTAATTGCTTCGTAAAAGGCGAAATATTATATTTTTTAAAATAGCTCGTAAACGGCAAGATATTTTCACAAATTTGCGTAAACCCTCACTTAAAATTTCTGTTAATGTGTCCGATTGTAACCAACGTTGAATTTTGTTGCTGGATTTTATCCAAAAATTCGCAATATAAAATGTTACTGAAATCCATTTAGTAGTAGCCGAGTTTTCCAATGTGGACACACAGAAGGACGGACCACATGACAAACGGATGGACGGACAAATGGAAATAATGAACGTAATAGCAATTTCCGCAGTTCCTTTGCGAAAGCGCCGAAAGCTCAGAATATGATGGTGTATGTCACATGACCATAGCACTGTCTTCGCCGCACTAACACAATGTTTGTTAATTCAAATCCCTATCGGGAGGCCTTTCTGTAATTATCTCGTCTAGACGGATACAGACCTTGTAATGCCGTGTTCTCCCCTCCCATCAGTTGTACCAATTGTCCAAGAGAATCATTGTTTTAGAATTGTAAGAGATCGAAAGGAGTAATCCATAAATGACAGAATAATATTAGACTACCTTTATTGTGATTAGAATACAGGAAGTGTACATGGGAAAGAAAGTAAACTAGTTTTTACTTTAGGAAACAAGCAGGCTTGTGCTATATCCATGTTCTTGTGCCCATGTGTGTCCACTAATGTTCTTTTATTTATGTTACAAATTAATATTTACCACGGCCCTTTTAATATTTCACATGCGCTTAAATTCGATTTGAGCCGTGAGTGGTAAGAACACAGTGAGCGTGAGAACTTAAACGAAATGCAATATTGTGGCTTTCTATATTAACGTGTCCGAAAATGTATACACTTTTCGAAAATAATTTTTTGTTACTATCCAGAATCCTATTTTAAGTTGCATTAATTTCGCTGCCTCTATATAAATTTACAAAGTCGATATTGTTGTTATAATAATGGCAGGAAATTGATAAGTAATATTTTTCCACGTTCTCATTTATTCTTATGAAATATAAGAAAAGGATTTTGTCTTTTATTTCAAATTGATAATGCTTCTTACACACAAGCTTCTTCTAGATCATGGCTTTCTTTCCTACTTGGAATCTTGACCCGTGAAGATGGGACCGATACGTTGTCCCGAAACGTCGGTAAATAATTACCACACGAAGCCGTGTATTACCCAGAAGACCACAGATTTCATCAACATCGCGGCGGAAGCCTGAAATCATGGATATAATCACTTAATCCCCGATTAAAGTCTTCAAGTGAGAATCGCGACAGCGCAGTCAGGATAATTAGAAAGTAGGCTAGATGTCGACAGACTAGGAGAAACATGGATGTTTGTTGGAAAGTTTTAGGCGGCATAAAAACTGGTTTGATCACATTAAGGAGCGTAAATAAGACCATACAGACATGATTATATAATAATCCTATCTTTAGAATAGTTATTAATTACCATTAATTACAGTTCTGTAATTTATACAAAAAACGGAAAGTCCAAGATTAAAAAAGTCACCCTATCTCTTCATGTAAGGGTCGTTACTTTTTTATGTTTCGTGTAATGAAAATATATATGATAATCCAAAACAGAAAAATCTCTCAAGAAGAATTAATTTTTATAAACGTGCAGGTCTATTTGCTTAAGCGCAAAAAAAATCCAAATGTTAAAACTCCTGAAACAAAATATATTTTTATTTTAAAATAATTTTCCTTTAGCTAATAGTGTACGTTGCTTCCTACAGAAAGTCTACATCTTTACTTTTCTGGCAAATGTGATTATCAAATTCAGACTGCGGTAAAGCAGAGACAAAGTTACACATATGTACGATATTTCAGGTTCTCATTGCAGTAAATGTAAAGATAGTCTCTTCTCTAATGTAGTGCTGTGTAGTCCTATAGAAATTTAGTGAAGTTTCGGAAAAATATGATACCGACATCTTCTATTTTCAAGATGTACCTAGTAAGCTCCTCCAAAACTTTGGTAATTTTCTATTCGACTAAAAGAAGTCACATTGCAGAAGACTCATTTGTGTCGCAGGTCAAGTTGATGTAATTATAAACTTCATTTCTGTTGCTCCTTTAGTCGTTATGGATGATTTGTTAATTGAAAACATTTTAATGGATTAATAATAATGATAGTTAATATTAATTTACAAAAGAAATACCATTCATATATATGTATTTCATATATATATATATATATATATGCCCGAAGTATATATGTGTGTATATATGTGAAGTAGCATCCTTGTACCAAAAGAGGCAGTGGGAAAGGTTTTACTCTGAATACTTTTTCCTCTGCTATGGAAATGACTTCACCGACTTTATGCAATCGTATCAACTGAGAGTATCGTTAAATGACACACTCCCTCCTCCTGTCTCTTATATCAGAATGCATATCAGTGATGGACAGCTCTTCAAATCTAACACGCAAGTCGAATGGCTTGCCTGAATAAATTTTTTTTTATAAATTTATTTATTTATTATTATTATTTACTGCAATTGGGTTTTCACCCGGTGGCAGTAGTCCTTACACTAGTACACACAATACAAATGTTTTCACCCGGTGGCAGTAGTCCTTACACTAGTACACACAATACAAATGTTTTCACCCGGTGGCAGTAGTCCTTACACTAGTACACACAATACAAATGTTTTCACCCGGTGGCAGTAGTCCTTACACTAGTACACACAATACAATTCAATGGACATATCTTACACTATACAAAAATAAAAATAACAATACAACAAACAAATTACCAATTTACAAAACACAATACAATCAGTAAATTTACATAGTACACACAAAACAATAATAGAAACATAAACACATAAAAAAACATACCATACAAAAACCCATAATATATAAAACACATAAAACCCCCACCATTAAAAAAACATCCACACCTTACAAAAACACTCCACACCAAATACAAATCCAATTACAAACCCCACATTACAAAAAAAAACCCACACATTAAATAATACAAAAACATCAACACACACATACTGCAAAAAGAAAGAGTTGTTAAGCCTAACCTAAAACCTAACGTAAATGAATCAGAGTTAAAAGTAATTTCGTATACCAAGTAATGAGTCAAACACTATACAAAAATAAAATTCCATGTTTTCAAAAAATGATACACACACATTTCAATTGCACCATCACTTCACTACGCTTATATACACATCACGGCATTCCCCGTTTTGTCTCCCTTTACTTTACTTCACTTCACTTCACTGTATTATTAGATATTTTTCCCCACTCTCTGTACCCTTCACTTCACTTTACTTCACTTATCACTTTCCTAACCCTCTTCCTAAAAATACTCGGCTTACAAGGGAAAGTCCCTAAAGCATCTGCAGGTAGTGTAAAACAATTAACTTCGCTGTGAATATTTTATTTTAATTTATCTGATGCCACTAATAGAAGCTGGTAGATATAAGAGGTCTTATGTTCGTAATGTGTCATCCTAAACTCATATATTTTCATCAACTTTAAAATCCTTTCTCCGAGATCACAACCCCCGACGCTCTTTCACTGGACAGTCAAGTGACAGTCAAGTGGACAGTCATTGTGACGTCATGAAACACACTGTGACCGACTAGCTGCTGTATAGTCAGCAGAAACACGAGCTCCACTCTAGGGAATCTACGGGGATGCTTCCAGGGGAATTTATACTCGATCTTGCTATACCTTTCTTTATTTCCTTGTTAACCATACACTCAAGTATAATTCACAATCTTATCTACTGAACTAGTTAGTCCAGAACAAAACCGACCATCTCGCCCCAAACTCAAGGACCAACTGACCATCTCCTCTCAACCCAAAGACAAAAAAAAACAAAGACTGACTCCTCAAAAGAGGATAGAGCTCCTCAACTCCAGAACTCTGTTTCCCCCATACCACTACTCCAGTTACAGCTAACGGACCTGTCACACATATATCTTACAGCTTTGGAAGTCATCTCTTCCCCCCATTTCCTGTCCGTACGGTTACAACACACAGGTTGATTTGGTCTTCAGCAGCAATGTTAATATTATATAAAGCAAAACTGACTTAAAATGGAATTGTTATAATTGGTTTGACTAAACGTTTGTACATGAGGCTAAATAATTTGTGGATTTGCTCTGGTGTTTTCGTAAACTCAAGCATTCGAACATCGTGAAATATTGATGACTTTGGAATCGAACTGTTTCCATGGCAGACTGGGTAGCAACGAGCCTCGTGTAAAGGTCACCGATTTTGAAACGAAGCGATTGAATTGTCGGTAGATAGATGTGGCCGTAGAGGGTTCGTATGGAATTCCGAATAGCGTGCCCCTGCTGCTGTCCTCTTGAATAAACATCGCGTGTGTTCTGCTTTGGAATAAATTCTGACTACACTTTTTTTTTCATTTCGAAGTGAGTAAATAAAAGTTTTATTTTCTCAGACTATCATTTCAGGATAAATATTGCCTATTTCTAATTTGCATTTTCATTAAAATCGCAAAAAAAATATCGTACCTATTGATGAATTTCATTGATTCTATTTTTCTTGTTTTAATATTTTCCTCTGCATTACGCCTTTTAATTCCCTGGGTGCACTAATGCAAATATACTGGAATTGTTTCTGGTCTTAATATTCGGAAACTATTGTCTTACGTTAGACAAGGGTAAGGCTATATTGTATATTGTATTTTTAAAACAGGATGTCAGTTTGAATATTGCGAGATTTGAGGTTCCCAGGCCAATGCTCATGAAGATTTAAGTCTTCTGGAATGTTATGCTGTGTCGACTGTTCAATAAGTACAGAAGTTTCGAAGGAGCGTAGTGCCGTCGAAACGTCCATAACCATTTAAAAGTTACATCTCAGAATAGCTGAATACAGGTTAAATATCTTTCGTTTTGGTGCAATTAAATTAAACTTTTGCCAAATATATAAATAAATATAAACTATGTAAACCCATCACACGAACTTTGGATGTCATCATTATTCATGTTCTAGTTACATTTTTAACATTGTTACATGTTTTGTGTTTTCTTTTATCATAAATTACGTAGGAAGGATTGGCGTGTTTAGGGTCTTAGCTGTTCCTTTCATGTACTTACTGAAGTTACTCCCGGTGTGTTGATGGCAGACCTTTCCCCGGTTATGACGGCTGTTCTACGCTATCGCCTGAGCAGGACATCTTGTTTTGACAGAGCAGTGTGGCGGGCTTGTCTTCTCTTCCCCGTCTGTCTACATATAATAAGCAGAGCTGAGACCTTACTGAAAAACGAAATTCAATACACCCCGAGTGACGCGAAAAATTTAGAGATTATTAATGGTGGAGAGATGGAAGGATCGGTTATAATGACGAAACACATATTTTGCGGTAATATATATACATGATTTCCAATTTTATCTCCAGAAACTGAATGAAGTACTGTACACGGAAGGAAACAGTCACAAATATAAGAACTTATTAAGCGCCATGATAAAATTTTACAGTTAATTGGGACTGTTCTTTAAATTTCCTTTACGTAATTGTTTAAAAAAATCATTCATAGACGTTTTAAATGCACCAAATAAATATTACTGAGCTCGTACATCATTTGGATACTAAAATATTTTAATTAATTTATGTAATTATTAGCAGGTTGAGGCCCACAATGCAGGTAATTTCATGGTGAGCTTAGCCGCCGTTAGTTCCACCAGAAAGACGCTATTACGTCATATATGAAGTTTGCTAAGTCAAGGTTTTATAGCATAAGGCAATGTTCGTTACAGCAAAAGTGTTTACAAATAAGTGGGATTTTCCGACAAATTAAGCATACACGTAATAATTAGTTGTCATAAATGGGAAAAAATAAAATTGATAACATATAATAATAATAATAATAATAATATAATAATAATAATAATAATAATAGTGACAGTAATATCAAACACGTGCAGCTAGAATTCTACCTCTTTACACCAGAAAAATCGGTTTTATGCTTTCTACGGCTTAGTCCGACGTCATCTAATCTCATTATCACCATGTGTGTAATTGTTTACTAACAAATAGTTATTTAATAATGTCTACGTATGTTCACGTTCTATTTCTGCACAAAATTTCACACGCGTATTTCAAACGTTGTTCGCGTTACAGCCATCAAAACCGAATATACAAAACTATTTTCGTCATGTTTTTATTTTACATTCCACAAAATTAAATTTTAACTTTACACTCACATAAGTTTTAAAGCCCTGCACATTAATTCAGAATCCGAAAGGAGGTGTTGTTAATTTCGCTCGCACCCCACATTTTTGCGTCTCCGCTATGATATTATTACCTGTTGATTGAAGTAAATTTAAATTACGGCGTTAGGATGGCCTCCAGCGAACATTATATCAAGTTTTGTGTAAATCGGTTAAAATTTTATGGGTGAAGAGGAAAACAGTTATGGAGAGCATGTTGATCTCATAGGACTCATTCTCTTTCCTAAGGAAGGCGAGTGGACTAATTATGTAAAAAAAAACATGTAAACTGTGGGAATTCCACTTTTAACATAGAATTTTTGCGGCAACAAATTGCACGTTAGAGCTAATCAACTTGTTACCACTGCCCACATTACACATAAAATGTTTAGTCCGTGTCACACTCCCACGTTGGAGTTCCACGGACCGCCATCAGATGGCAGGTGACTGAAAGTTCGAATTCCACGGAACGCCACCAGATGGCAGGAGACGACAATAAACAGAATTCAGTCTCATGGATACTCAGATGATACATAAGGAACACCACTCATTGATGTTTGCAAGTTAACTATGCAAAGGGTCGCCGGGCACTAATACTACAGTATAGTATACATACATACACATTATTCGGGTTTCCATGCTAACTACGAACACCACTACGAAATTATCATATACTGACACATACATTCTTCAGGTTTCCACTATAACTACGTAAATGAGTGTTCTTTGCCTGCCCGCGTCGCGACGTTTATACAGCAACTACGTAAATGGATGTGGTTTGCCTGCCCGGGTCGAGGGGTTTTCACAGTAACTACATATTCACAGGTCGCAAGGTTTCCACGGTAACTATGTAAATGTGTCCCCTGTATACTTTGGTCATATCAGGATATCATCACTTTACGTTCATTACTAAGGTGTAAAGGCTGATCCTACTGGTAACAGGCACATAATTAAAATCCACGGTGTGAAAAGGATAAACTTATAGATAGGCATGTTCAGTTCGAGAAAGTAACAGAAGATAAAAGAAAAGAAAAATAATGAAGAAATAGACATACGGACATAGATCTTACGTATATGTATGTATGTAAGTATGTATGTATATATTGTAGCAGAACATTTGTTGGTGCAGTTGAGCACTCCCCACCCCTCTTCATCTTGTATGGAGAGAGGTTGGCTCCAAGAGGGGTAAGACTAAGAAGGACCTGGCGTCCGGAAAGAGTCTGGGTACGGAGAAAGCAGTCGGCAGACTACGTTGTGGCCAGCTCTGGTTTGTACGGTTGTATAATAAAGTGAAACCCAAATGCAAGCTCTTTTCCTCGATTGTTGTGAGTGCCAAGGAAGATAGCAACGATCGGCGACAGTATGTATATATGTATGTATGTATGTATACATACATACGTACTTAAATACATGCGTACATATACACACATACATATACATACCTACATACATACACACATATATACATACACACACATACATACATACATACATACATACACACATATTACATACATACATATATACACACACATACATACGTACATATACATACATACATATGCATACATGCATACATACATACATGCATGCATACATACATACATACATACATACATGCATACATACATACATACATACATACATACATACATACATACATACTATACATACATACATACATAATACATACATACATATATGTACATAGTTGTATGTACAGATGGACTGCTAAATTTTTTGTTACTCGTCACCACACTTCTCATAATTTCCATCACCAGTAACAGCGGTGACATCTGGTGATGTTTGTTTGGTCTTCCCTCGATTACAGCTCTCACTTAAGGTGTGAACACACTGCATTTGCTTCCACTGTAGCTTCATTTTAGTAAAAGCGTGAGCGTGGCTTGTACCAAATGTTCCCCTTTGCCTTTCTTTTGATGTGTGATTTACTCGTATACTTACTGCCGTAAACACTAGCATGATCATATTCACTTCTGATAAAGCATGAAAACAAAGGTGTGAATGGTTAACACTTAAGAAAATGAAATATACTTTCACTCATACATCTGTATGAACGGTAAGAATTAGTTCACTTCTTTATAAATGTCTGTTAAATTCTCTCCTTAAAAAAGCGCATCTCGCACTAAAAGATTTGGAATATTCTTCATGGTTATAGACCTGTTTTTCCAGTCGGAGTGTTCTGACAGGCACAAAGTAACACTTCGTAGCTTCCAACAGCTATAGGATGAGTTTATATCACTTTTAAGTGGGAGTGAAAAAATATAGTCACTTTTACAAAAGTGTAACGTGAAGTCATACAGTTTTCCGACGTATAGGATATGAAGTCTCCATTAATGCTGGCGTATACCGTGGCATTTTGTGTGTAAAATTACACTATAAAACTACTGTTGATTTACAGTTAAGAAAAAAAGAATACTTTCATATTGCGTGAAATTTTTATAACTTGAAATTTAAGTTTGTGAAGTATAAATGAGTAATTGAATTTCAAAATCGTGTTAAGTGACAAAGTGGCTTAATTATTTTAGATTTAAGATTAGAATAAATGTTAAGACAATTAATCAGACACCACCAGTAACAAATTTTATATTATATGTACCGTGCATTTTGTCATAAGTTTAAGTCAAACCAACTAATGCACAAGAATTATTAACAAAGTATACTTGTAACCCCTACACACGTTTCGGCAGTCAAGTTGCCGTTCTCAAGGGGCGCATCAAAGAATCACAAGTATATATGGCATCCAGATACACATACATTTGGCATTATAATGGAAGTACACATGCCGCTCATAATATTAAAATGAATTGATGCCTACAGTCATAAAACAGAAAGTTAAGAGTAAATAATACAATGTGTCTGAGTCGGTGATGTAAGTGTATACTTCATATAATACAGTAAAATTATTATATACAAATATTTTTACATGGTTTGACTTACACGTTTAAAACATATAAAAGTTTTTAAAAAAAAAAGTTTTACTACTACGTCGATCTCATCCTGTGGCTTGGGATGTTGTGTGCCCGGTGAAGTGTCTTGTACACGACTACATGATTGTATACATGGCCACCAGCTGCTAGTAAACCCCTGAAAGTGAAAGG
This sequence comes from Reticulitermes speratus, assembly GCA_021186555.1. Taxonomy (NCBI): domain Eukaryota; kingdom Metazoa; phylum Arthropoda; class Insecta; order Blattodea; family Rhinotermitidae; genus Reticulitermes; species Reticulitermes speratus. The sequence continues at coordinate 11,660,025 of JAJKFL010000014.1, forward strand.
TGTAGTTTGCATGATAATATTGGACTTACACTAGAATTAATGACTTCAAATCCTATAAGACGTTAATCTTGATGGCTAAAGAATTTGTTCAGCCCTGTTACCACCATCACTACCACCGACATTCACGGTTCCATGATTAACTGGCCTGCTTCATAGTCTGAAGATTTCAGGTTCGACTCCACTCTAAGTCAGACTAATTAATTTTGCTGTTGCTTTCTTCAGCCCCGTCAGGCAACTCTCGAAATAGTAGGCCTTCCAAAGTAGGTAAAATTTTCTTCTTTTCTGATCCTTAATTTTTACAAGTTATTAACAAAGTATTTACTGAGAATCAGAAAATAAAATACGGTATTTTGAAAGTATCTGTCAACAGCAAAACTTTCCTATTTAGGATCTGAGGAAAGTAAATAATATAGCATCACTTCTTCAACGGTAAAATCTTATGAACTCTCTTCTATCTAAATCTCTTATATAAATAACCATCCCGCACCATTTACCAATTTGTTTCTGTCTGTATTGTTTGTAGTTTTATTTTATTCAGATTTCTGTCCTTATTTCTGTATTTTCTATACATCATACATCATCAGCTTTGAGGCAGCCTCTCTTCTTTTGCTACCAGACAGCAAGAGATGATATATGACCGTAACCTTTTGTGTCCGGTCAAATACGTGTTTTGACTTAGACGGCACTGTGCTGCCTTAACTAGGCTGGCCTACCCTGCTCACGCGTCTCATAGTGCGCCTAACCTTATAGTCGTCTTCTTCAGCCACGACGTGTTCTAGTTCCTAGTGACAAAGCCAGTCCAAGTTTCTGTAAATTTCGTTGTAGATCTTGCCATTCCTTTTCATTCGCCCTGTTACCATAAATTTACCGACACTGTCTTCTCATGGAGTTTGGTGTTCTTCATTGTTAGGGTATCCCCTAAGCTTCAGATAGCCCATTTCCGTTGCCTGATTTTGATCCTTGTCAAGTCGGCCGCAATCCTTCCCAGCCGGTAATGTGTGTCACGTTCGCTTCCGTGCCAAGAATAAGTTTGCCTGCCTTTCTTCACTGCCTTCATGTTACATATTTCGTCGATTTGCACGGGAGGCTGGGTAGGCGTCGGTGTCGGTCTGCGTGGGTCCGGAAAATCTGGCCCCACCGGGATTCTAACCCCGGATCCTCCAACCCGTAGCGAGTCGCTATACCGACTGCAACATCATTTGTAATGCATTTTGATGGATGACACAGTCTAAAGAGGAGCGTCCTGTTAGAACAGTATTACTGTGTTATATAACTACACTTACACTCGGAATGTTCATCTTCCAATATGTGACAGAGCGTAGACATGCACTATATGCAAATCACAAATAATCGGTACTGCAATTTAAATTACAGCATAAAATTGTCGATTTTTGTAGTATAGTGGCACACGTTTACATGGGATCACAGAACAGAAGTGGCCTACTTTTCCTGTACACAGTTGTCTATATAGGCTACTTCATATATCGATCTTCATTATCACTTCTACAATGAAGAAGCAGGCAGTATATTCCTCCGAGTCATCTTAATCTCTTCCACCAGTACAAAGCATACAGCCCTGAAGAGAAAATGGAAACTTTAGTAGTTAAGATATAATATCACACTTATGAAATAAATGTCGCACGAATCAGTTCTTTACTTAAACGGCATCATGCTAAAAGATAAAGTTTTATACGGAAATTAATTTTTGTACCATACGAAAACCGAACAAGGAGTCCATATTGATGAAAGGCGTGCTTAATTCCACCTCCATCCCTTTCATTTCTGTATTTTCTCGTGTTCTTATTTATCTCTTTTATCTTTAATTAATTTTCTTTATTTACGTACCTTAATTGCCTGCTGAATGAAAGGTGTAATATAAATCCTCAAAGGTGCCAAAAGAGAGAAAGTGTCAGTAAGGGACAGTATGAATTATTTCTTCGTGTTAATATTCAAGTGTGTTGTTTAATGACACTGTCAGTTATAAATATCCTACAGCTTCGGTGATACATTAATTAATTAAATAATTTGGTGCATTCTTCGCATGATACTGACTTGGGAAGCCCCAAGTACTCAGATAACAATAAAGGAATTTCAATTTAGGCTTATACATCTCGTTGAGGATTTGTATAAAAAGGGAAATAATGCACAATTTGCTGCTCACAATGCAGTCTTTATAATTAAATTTCAATTTTACTACATGTTTCGGCCCTATTTCCAGCCATAATTAGGTTCTACGTTTGAAACATCTTGAAGAATAACACTATTGTACCACCAACATGTCAGAATTAAAATACACTACTACCTACACAAGTTTCTCGGATAAACAGACACGTACTATTCATTTATTTGTTTTCACTATACGTCTTTCAACATGTTGTGGCCCGTATTTGTCCAGCCATATCGTTTTTGGCTTTTCAAAATCTTTCCTGTGTACAGACTCCATCTGAGAAATTTTAAAGTAATCTATTGTAACAATTCTCTATATGAGAGTATATATATATTTGTGTGTCAGTAGAGTCTGTGTCTGTAAGCTACTAATAATACAATACAAGAGTATAGAATTATTACGAACTGCTTATAGCTACAGAAAGAACTGACTATTCCGTTCAGGCATTTCGGCGAAAGTCACAGTTGAATACTTCGTATCCTGGAAATCATGGTTTCAAATCTCGTTCCAGAGGCCGAATATCCTGATGTATTTCGTGGATTACTTCAGGCTCCACAAGCCAATTCCGATGCACTATCTCAAATTAGGCTTCCACAAATTCCGCCACATGTTTTTTGGGTTTATCACTTACTAACCATCCTATCGCTCAAATCATTAAAAGCTTCCTGGTTATTAACGCAGGGAAAATTAATTTCGATTATTGCAGAGGTTTGAGTAAGAGGATTAAGTAAAGCAAAATAGCATAGACCAGTTAACTGCAAGCATCTGCTTTTCAAGCAGGACTCCATCCCATTTCCCGTCACAGTAAAAGCGTACAGTGTCATTTAGTATTCTTGTTGCCCCCGAACTCTGAAAGTCATTACATTAGGCATATAGGGGCAGTATAAATACAGTTCTATCCATCGTTAACCTCGATACTAGTGGAGGTGAGAGGTCAAAACCAATCCGCAGCCGCTTTAACCTCCGGGAAAGAATCCTGGCAACTTTGAATAGGAGGCGGGGTGGGATGCAGAGCCAATCTGCACGATTTGGAGCAGAGAAATATCTCTTGATCCTGTAGGCAGCATATTCAAAAATCATTTTAATTTGAGCTTCAAGCGGGAATATTTAGGAGTCAGGCTCAAACAGAATGTATTTTAGGGCACAAATGCAGCCACATGCAACGTGGTACTTCCCACTGAAAGAGAAATCGAAATTGAATCACGTGACTATCGGCGAATGCTATTTCAAAATGGAGGGCGCTGGGCGCTGATATGATGAGCCATTACGTCACAGCATTAGTCAGCAGAATAAAAGTGGTTTTAAACCATCAGAACTTTAACCGATGTCGTTAAAACCGGGTTCGAACATATGTCTGTATGTATGTATGTATTTGTGTGTGTATGTATGTAGATATGTATGTATATATGTATATACGATGTATGTATGTATATATGTATGTATTTGTGTGTTTATGTATGTATATAGAATGTATGTATATATTATGTATGTATGTATATATGTATATAGAATGTATGTATATATTATGTATGTATGAATATATTATGTATTATGTATGATGTATATATGTATTGTGTATGTATATATGTATTATGTATGTAAGGTAAAGCAATCCCTGTACAGGCCTGGACAGTCCCTGAGGGTTCCACGAGTTTGAGGGTCCCAGAATTTCTAGAAAATCGGCACATGAAGGTGGTAAGGTTGTCAGACCTACTCACCGGCCGCCTTTGCGCCCCAGGAAATATTCCTGGTACTCATTTCTGTTAGAGGCTGAGTCGACCCCAGGGTCATAGTGTTACCGAAATGATTATGTCAATGAAAAATTCCAATGGCCCATCGGGAATCGAACCCCATACCCTTTCGGCGTGTAGCGCAGTGCCTCAACCAACTGCGCCACCGCGTGCCGCCATGTATGTATGTATGTATGTATGTATGTAGTATGTATGTATGCATGCATGTATGTACGTACGTATGCAGGCATGCATGTGTGTATATAGATGTACACATGCATGTATCTATGTATACATGCATGTATGTATGTTTGTATGTGTGTATGTATGTATATTATATGTGTATACATATATGTTCATATTTTGGATTTACAGTCCATCGGTATTTATTTGTACCATACTCCCATTAATACAAGAATTATCAGCAGCAAAATACTCCTAATCCTCCTGCATTAATGGTGATTGATGATGGTGAAGCAAAAAAAGAAAAAAGTAAAGATGTAGAGCCATTTTGGTGTAAATGTAGTTGAAAAGGTGACTGGTATTGGATCACACGTGTCTGCTTTCATTTATAAAAATCCAGTATTATAATTTAGTAAAATTGCATCACAAAATGAAAGATCATAAGCAGAACACACGTTACCAACGATAAGTTCCTATGTGAAATACAACGTTCTACAACGTGCGGTGGCGCAGTTGGTTGAGGCACTGCGCTACAAGCCGGAAGGTAGCGGGTTCAATTCCCGATGGTGTCACTGGAATTTTTCATTGACTTAATCCTTTAGGCCACACTATCGCCCTGGGGTCAACTCAGCCTCTAAAAGAAATGAGTACCACGAATATTTCCTTGGGGGTAAAGGCGGCCGGTGCATAAGGCTGACAACCTTACCATCTTCATGTGCTGATTGTCTAGAAATTCTGGGAGCCTCATACTCCTGTAACCCTTAGGGCCTGTTCAAGGCTGTACAGGTATTGCTTTACCTTTCAACGTTCTATAAAGTTTGCAGTGAATAACTAATAACAAATTATAAATGTGACGTCTTAAGTTCAAATAAAAAGCTGCAGAGTATATTTAGAGAAAATGGCTGACAGCAGGAAAGTACATTCATAGACTGAAGACATTTGGGATATTCCAATTTGAAGTCATATAGACTAAAGCTGCAGCAGGTAATACTGCAGAAGTACAGGATATGGTACAGATAACCTTCCACTGTTTATTTTAACTGACCTTGCCGTCAAATGTTGTGCCCCGAAGGTTCACACTATCCAGGAACTGGACATTACTCCGATATTGAAAGTAGGATGGCTAGTGTCTTTCCCATGGCAGATTAAAATAATCACAATATTATTAGGGAAATGGGTTCTTAAAGGAAGAGTAGTGGAAGCGTGTGAAATACTCTAGACGACACCAGTAGAGGTTCATTAGTGCTTTTAATTATAACATCATACACAGCAAATGAGCTGCATCATTTAGCTGTACAGTCGGTATTACTGCAGTTAGTCTGGAGGTCTTCATCTTACATGCACTCTTTTGTACCCAGCAACTCACAACTCCTTTTGTCGGTCTGTCCTTACGAATGTCCTCTAATAAGTCTCCCTCTTCTATGATATCATCTACTCTAATTAGTAAAAGGAACAGATTTTTAACACTATCATTAGTAACAACAGCATATAAGCCAGGGGTGCACAAAATTTCCAAGAACGTAGGAGCCACCTCAAATTTCTAGGCGCAAGAAGGATGACAATAAGCATGTATCATGCCAAGAACCCTCAGACTTTGGGCACTACCGTACAAAATTTAGTTGCTACTTAAAACATGGCAACAGGGATTTTTGCACCCCTGGTATAAGCAAATCCAGGCATATTTCATTTTCATGGGTGTTTTCTTTCCACATTTTCCTTCGTTTCTTTTGCCGGTCGGAGTGTATACGTACATCAACTTGGGAATGCGTGTTGTTCATTCTTAATAAATAAATAAATATATATATATATACTGAAAAGAAAATTATTTCATATAAATCGTCTATATTTATTCTCTTATTTCCTTATTTGTTTTACATCACATAATGTGTAGCCTTGTGCTATGACAGCCCGCATGCCACGACGGGTGGATGTGGCCGTTTGGAAGAACGCCTCGAACGTCCTGTTGTGAAGGTAAGAGGATATGGTTTTCACCAGATAGGAGGGGAGGTTAAGGGCCGTTAGCTTGAAGAGGAGACCATCGACCCAAACGGTGTCGAAGGCATTAGCCACGTCGAGAAAGACTGCGCCTGTTAGCCGCTTCTCGCCAAAGGAGAGTCAGCTCGCTGCGGAAGGTGCTTCACAGCTCTGTTCGGAATTCCGTTTGGGCCCGGCGCCTTGCCGAACTTGAGACCCCGGATGGCATCCTGTACCGCAACTTCTGCTCACTTGCAGGTGCATAAGAGTATGCTTGCAGGGCCTCGCCAACCATCTCAATAACTGCCGGATCAGACGGGTCGTTTACCGGCTTGGGGTCGTGGGACGTCACGAGAGGTCTACTGGAGGCTAACGCTGCTAGTGCCTCAGTGATAGCGCTGGACACTTCCCGCACACACGTGTCGAGTTCCACCCCGTTACGTAGTTTCGGGATGGACGGAAAATTGTCTTCCAGCCAGGCCTAGAAATTTACCCAGTCGGTCCTTCTGAAATCCTGGCAGTCCGATAAATTAAGAAAGGATGATCAGTCGATCAGTACAGGCAAATGATCTGAGCTAAGTGCAGAGCACGTTGTTAGATATATTGGGATGACTAGGTTTTTAGTTATTACTATGTCTACGAAATCAGAGAGACCCGAGGAGTTACGTGGGATATTGATGGGTGTTTCCGGCCCATAAATCAAACAGAAATGATCATTGGCCTCATCTACGCAGGCACCTGCCCCTTGTCGTGATTAGCCTTGAATTCCAGTCCACGTGTTTGGCCTTAACGTCCCCAGCCATCAGGACGGGAAGCCCTCTGCTCAGGCAGGCAGGCAGGCAGATCCGCTTCGATAAGGGGCCGGGAGGGCGAAAGGTAAGACACCAGGATTTTTATCGGTCCACTAACCAACATTACATGTATGGCAGTTGCTTCCAACTGGGTCAGGCCGGGGACGGGTATAGCGTAGTGGTCTATACCCCGGCGGACCAGTATCGCTGTTCCTCCGCATTCTGAAGGCTGGTCTGTGCGGTGGCAAACATACTTTGCAAGCCGAAAGACTTGGCCTGATCTTTGATGAGTTTCAGTCAGAAGGCATATATCGACCCCGTGCTTATAGAGGAAGTGATCCAGCTTCACCTTTCTGCCTCGATCTCCATGCGCGTTCCAGCAGGCCAGCCGTAGTGCCTTCGCACTGTGTGCCCTTGTGTGTGCTTCCATACCCGGCTACAAAGAGGATAACAATTTTCAGGAAAGCCCGCATTCGTGTGGCACCTGAAGGGAAGGTGGGTACCGTTGTGAGGAGCCGCCGTGTCAGCTCCACACACGCGTTTACAAGTAGGTTGTCGAGCAGATCAGGGATCTCCTAGATTGGTGACTGGTTGGGAGGTGGAATGGAAGCAGGATTAGGCTTCTTAGGTGGAGGCGATGATTTACCAGTCATCGCATTTCTCTTAATTGTGGCCTGTTGAGGGGCTCAATGGAGAGTTGGGCAGCCTTACCCTCTTTCCTGCTTGCGATCGCTTTGCTCTGTTAAGGGGCAGCGTTCATGAGGACGCAAGAAGCTGGAATCCGCTATGCAAGAGCGGCCTTACCTTCCTTCCACTTTGCACAGCACCGGTAGTTTGCTGTGTTCTTTCCCCCCGCAGCTGTAGCATCTAAGCTGCTGCCTCGGGGTACAGCACTCCCCGGAGGGGTGTGGCTCACCACAAGCAACACACCGGGGTGTGTAACCGCAGCGCTTACATTGAAACGGGGCCATGAGGGCCACTTACGTCTTCACAGAGACTCTTAAGCCGCAGAGTTCAGATAGGGATCGCACCTTCTGAACGTCTGGGCCTATGGCCACTGACACGACAAAATGTGGAGTGGGAGGACGATCCTTTGCTGCGTACTGATCGCGTCGCCCGGAGCGGAGCTGCAGGACTGCATGCAAACGGTTGCCTATCACCTCGAGATCCTCCCTGACGAAACTTTAGGCATGCGTCTGCCGAGGTTCTTTATCAACAGTCCCACACAGCGATCCTCCGGGAGAGAAAAGTATGGAAACTAAACATCCTTACTCACATCAAGGGATCTGAGGGCACTGATCGTGGCTCTGAATCCGTCGGCACTTCACGGTACGATCATCAGCCTCTCGCTCTTCATCTGGGTCGACAGGCTGCTGGGGCATAGCGCACTAGCCACATGAGAAAGTCACGTTTTCCAGTGACTCCTGTAACGAAGAGAGGTGTCTTGTTGGGTCGCTCCACTGCGGGGACGACCTGAGCCGGGGTGGTGCCAGCCGGCATGCTGCCCAGAGGCCCGGACATCTCTTCACAGGACATGCGCCTGGTGGCTGCCTCGGGGGAGACAGCAGGTTTACAAGGATCCAAACCTTTGGCTTTGGGCTTGGGTTGCCCACTCGGCTGTTGATGGTCGGCGTGTCCTGCAACCACCGTAGCGTACGCAATGATGTTTGGCTAACAAACCAACAAAGTACTAAGGGCGAAGAATTGCGCGGAGCGCAAGTCGACGTCCCTTTCTCTGTTTAGCCATTTCTGAGTTTTACCGCGTCGCTGGGCTCAATAACAGACTCTTCATTCCATAACTGCTTGTGGCCGAAGCATTGGTAGCGCATACACTGAAGTGGGACCTTAGGGGCCACGTACGTCTCTACAGACACTGTTAAGCGGCAGTGTTCAGATAGGGATCGCAACTTCTGCGCTCCTGGGCCTGTAGCCACCGTCACCACAAAATGAGGAGTCGGAGGTCGATAGCGCGTAGCGTCTTGATCGCGGCGCCCAGAGCAGAGCTCCATGACGCTCTGGACACGAATTCCCAGGGCCTCAAGCTCCTCCCTGAAACGCTCTCAGACATCTGCCTGCCGAGGTTTTTCACCAGCAGACGTACACAACGGTCCTCTAGGAGAGAGAAAGTGTGAAAAGTCACAACCTTGCTCCCATCAAAGGATTGGAGGGCACTGACTGTGGCTCTGAAACCTTCAGCAGTCCCCGGCAAATTCATTAGTTTCTTGCCCTTCATCTGGGCGAACAGACTGCTGGGACATAAAGTCTTTAACCAGGCGAAAAAGCAGCGCGTGTCGGTGACTCCTGTCACGAAGCTAGGAGTCTTGTTGGGCAGTTCCCCTGCGGGGACGGCCTCAGCCTGAGTGGTGCCAGCAGGCATGCTGCTCAGAGGCCCGGACATGTCGACAGACATGCGCCTGTTGGCTGCCTAGGGAGAGGCAGCAAGTCCGAAAGAGTCCGAACAAGTGGCTATTGACTTTGGGTGCCCACTCGGATGTTGGGGGTTGGTTCCCCCGATTACTACCGCAGCGTAAGCTGGCTTATCTTAAGTGGCTGCTTGATGTCGGCTGCACTAAGGTGTCGGTTCTCCGGAGGTGCCCGTTGTGTCGGGCGATGGGCGTCTAGCGGCCGTGGTGGTCAGGCCGTCTGACCTAAAAAACTCAGCCTTCTTTTTTCCCTTAGTGAGCTGCGATGCTTTACTGGGGGGACGATGGTGGCTCGCTCCTGGCCCCGGTGATGGTGGCATGACGCTTGGAAAGCGGCAAGCAAGATGTCTTGACCTTGCTGCACGCAGCGGCCTTCGCCGTCTTCTTCGCTGCAAGGGATTTCCGCAGCTCTCGCAAGAAAGCTGGGTAACCCTGCACCGATGAGATTGCCCATAAGAAGGGATAATTCCTCCTGCTTCAGCATTGGGCCAGCAGCAGGGGGCACCTTAATCCTTATCAACGCTGCTCCGCTTCCAAGTAAAGTAGAGGCAGCACGTTGGCGAGCTCTCCTTCCTCATTCGTTTCTACTTGCAGTGATTATCGCTTCTTCGCTAGGCACGTCTTTATTCCTCCGCAGCCCACACCGAACTATAGTTGACCAACGACCAATAATTATTGGTCATTGGTCAACTATAGATGACCGTCGACTGACCGTGACCTCTCTGTGAGATGACCGTTACCTGACCGTAAGCTGACCGTCACCTGACCGTGAACTAGCCGTCTCCTGACCGTGAGCTGACCGTCACCTGACCGTGAACTGGCCGTGATCATGAAACTTACATACCCACACATACTGCGACAGCCACTGGTTTATTCCTCGATACATTGCTCACAAGATGTGATATAATGCTTCTGGCGAAGGAGGCTACACACAGACCCCTGCGCGGATAACCGCAACAATATTTTCACGGCAGATAACTGTATAAAAGTGCGTATTGCGGATAAGACTGCGGATAAGGGCTTATATCATTCCGGTCTTTTTTATTTAGTTATTTAATGACGCTTTCTAACTGAATGTTATAGATTGTGGCCTGATCGGTAATAATTTCTGTTACAAGAGAAAATAAATTATGGCAGTACAAGGGTTGAAAGCACACAGTATATTTTAAAGTCGTAGGCAATATTGGATCCAAACAAGACACGTGTTCACCGACTGCGGACCTTGCTTCTATTAATCTCTTAATCAGCGTGAAATTTCATTATAAGCAGCTATATTAACACACACAAGGCTCGTTCGAAACTGAAACAAAGTGTAAATTTATTTTTGCCTATAGGTACTGTATAGTATTCAATATATAAAGAGTACCGGTAGCGTTGGTGGTTGACGCATTCTTAACCTCGGCAGTAGATCAACTTCGTCAGCTTGACGTTTCGGCCACTTGCCCTTGAAGAAAATGTCACCGTTTTTCGATACGAGCCTGATTTGGCTTCATAGTCGGTCTGGACGTGTTGTGGGGCAGAAAATTTCGTGTGCTCCTGCCGGGAAATATAACCCCGATCGTCAAACCTTTGACCAACTTACACAGTAGCGTTCCTAATTTTTTGGGGGCTATCGTTTATTGAATTTGGTTTTATTTGGCTCAGTAGTTTAAAATTTGTTGAGCGCAGGACATAAAATTTTCTAATTTAAAATATTCATTTTTGCCGTCCACTGGATTCCGCAGCCCAGGGCGGGCACACCATTCCCCCCCCCCCTTGATAAAGAAGATAAAGTAATTTTGATGTAACCCTGAGCTGACAGATAGCACTATGTAATACGATTTTAGTTCCTGGGTATTAAGTGTAATTTTCTGATTGCTTATATCTAAAAAGTATAGAAAATGGATATTATTCCTCTCAAAATTTGCTTTTGTGACCAGGAAAGCGCTATTTTCAAATTCACCTATTTCCAATGAGAAAACGGGCGAATTTGGTTCTTTTCCTTCACAGAAAGTTAGAAATAAAACAACATTTGAATCAAAATTAACATGTATTTATACTACAGTTATACAGAAATGACCACAAAACATTTAGAAGTGAGAAGGGTTTCGAAATTTACGACTATACTGTAAATCACTTTCACGAATCAGCCCCCAAATGTATTCTCCCATCATGTTCTCGTTATACTGTCCTTCGTAGCGACATTCAAAGTCCAATATATTCTGGTGGAAGCGCCCGCCTTGCTCCTCCGAATACGCTCCCTTGTTCTTCTTGAATTGATCAAGATGAGCGTCAAGAATATGGACCTTGAGGGACATTCTGCAGCCTATTTTGTCGTAGTTGTTTACCAGAATCTAAACCAGCTCAATATAGTTTTCGGCCTTTATGATTGCCTAGGAAGCCCCTAACCACTGCGACAAAGCTGTTCCAAGCCGCTTCTCCTTCGTAGTGAGCTTCTTGGGGAATTCCTTGCACTCCAGGATCTTCTTTATCTGTGGTCCGACGAAGAAACTTACTTTGAGCTTTGCCTCAGACAGCTTCGGGAAGAAGTATCGCAGGTACTCGAAGGCTGCCTACTCCTTACCTAAAGCTGTGCCATATTGTTTCATAAGTCCCAATTTGATATATAGTGGTGGCATCAGCAAATTCCGAGGGTCCACCAGTGGCTCCTAATTTACGATGTTCTTCCCCACAGAGAACTCGTCCGCTGTGGCCAGTCCCATCAGTGGTAGTACGCCTTAGTGTTCCTGCCATCCCAAAGGCAAAGCTAGCAGGGAAACTTGGTAAAACCGCCTTGGTGACCCATCAGGAATGCTAACATTTTGAAGGTTCCGATGACCTCCCAACCGTACTCATCATGCTTCAAAGCGTCTAGCAAGCTCTTCATGCTGTTGTAATCCTCTTTGAAGTGCACCGAGTGAGCCAGCGTAAGTGACGGTTAATTGTTCCCGTTAAAGCGTAGCACGGCCTTGTGGCTCCTGGATGAGCTGTCAAAGAAGAGGCACCACTCGTTCTGGTTACAGGCGATTCCAATTGCCTCGAACAGACCGGTCACATTTTGGCAGAAGCAGAGCCCATCTTGACGGGTGAAGAAGCTGGAAAAATCTTGGTGACGCTTCCTCTGATCTGTGACTTGCACACTTTCATCCAACAAGTTCCACTGCTTGAGTCTAGACGTCAAAAGCTCGGCATTGGACTTGGTGAGACCAACATCTCTGAACAAGTCGTTGAGGTTTTTTAATTTCAAAATATCACAAAATGTCACAAAAGCAAAGTTTGTGGGGAATAATGGCCATTTTCTATACTTTTGAGGCATAAGGAATTAGGAATTAACAGTTACTACTAAGGAACAAAACAAAAAAAAAATTAAATAGTGTATTTGACCGTCGCCTGACCGTGACCTGTCTGTGAGCTGACTGTCACCTGACCGTGAGCTGACCGTCACCTGCCGTGAGTTGACGTCACTTGACCGTGAGCTGACCGTGAGCTGACCGTGAGCTGACCGTCGCCTGACCGTGAACTGGCTGTGTTCACGAGACGTACATACCCACACATACTGCGACAGCCACTGGTTTTTCCTCGATACATTGCTCACAAGATGTGAAATAATGCTTCTGGCGAAGGAGGCTACACACAGACCCCTGCGCGGAAAACCGCAACAATATTTTCACTGCAGATAACTGTATAAAAGTGCTTATTGCGGATAAGACTGCGGATAAGGGCTTATATCATTCCGGTCTTTTTTATTTAGTTATTTAACTACGCTTTCTAACTGAATGTTATAGGATGTTGGCCTGGACTGTAAAAATTTCTGTTAAAAGAGAAAATAGTTTATGTCAGTACAAGGGTTGAACGCACACAATATATTTTAAAGTCGTAGGCAATGTTGGATACAAACAAGACACGTGTTCACCGACTGCGGACCTTGCTTCTATTAATCTCTTAATCAGCGTGAAATTTTATCATAAGCAGATATATTAACACAGACAAGGCTCTTTCGTAACTGAAACAAAGTGTAAATTTATCTTTGCCTATAGGTACTGTGTAGTATTCATATATAAAGAGTACCGGTAGCGTTTGGGGTTGACGCATTCTTAAACTCGGCAGTAGATCAACTTCGTCAGCGTGACGTTTCGGCCACTTTTCCTTGAAGAAAATGTCACCGTTATTCGATACGAGCCTCATTTGGCTTCATAGTCGGTCTGGACGTGTTGTGGGGCAGAAAATATCGTGTGCTCCTGCCGAGAAATATAACCCCGATCGTCAATCTTTTGACCAACCTACTTAGTAGCGTCCATAATTTCTTTGGGGCGTCGCGGACAAGTCATCACAACAGAAATTATGAACTTTACAACAGTAGCTATCGTTTATTGAATTTGGTCTTATTTGGCTCAGTAGTTTAAAATTTGTTGAGCGCAGGACATAAAATTTTCTAATTTAAAATATTCATTTTTGCCGCCCAATGGATTCTGCAGCTTGGGGCGGGCACTCTATTCCCCCCCCCCCCCCCCGATAAAGAAGATAAAGAATGTTGATGTAACCCTGAGCTGACAGATAGCACTATGTAACACGATTTTTGTTCCTGGGTAGTAAGTGTTATTTTCAGATTGCTTATATCTAAAAAGTATAGAAAATGGATATCATTCCACTCAAACTTTGCTTTCGTGACCAGGACAGTGCTATTTTCAAATTCACCTATTTCCAATGAGAAAACGGGCGAATTTGCGTCTTTTCCTTCACAGAAAGTTAGAAATAAAACAACATATGAATCAAAATTAACATGTATTTATACTACAGTTATACAAAGATGACCACAAAACATTTAGAAGTGAGTAGGGTTTCGAGATTTACGACTATACTGTAAATCACTTTCACGAATCAGCCCCCAAATGTATTCTCCCATCATGTTCTCGTTATACTGTCCTTGGTAGCGACATTCAAAGTCCAATATATCCTGGTGGAAGCGCCCGCCTTGCTCCTCCGAATACGCTCCCTTGTTCTTCTTGAATTTATCAAGATAAGCGTCAAGAATATGGACCTTGAGGGACATTCTGCAGCCCATTTTGTCGTAGTTGTTTACCAGAGTCTAAACCAGCTCAATATAGTTTTCGGCCTTTGTGATTGCCTAGGAAGCCCCTAACCACTGCGACAAAGCTGTTCCAAGCCGCTTCTCCTTCCTAGTGAGCTTCTTGTGGAATTCCTTGCACTCCAGGATCTTCTTTATCTGTGGTCCGACGAAGAAACTTACTTTGAGCTTTGCCTCAGACAGCTTCGGGAAGAAGTATCGCAGGTACTCGAAGGCTGCCTACTCCTTACCTAAAGCTGTGCCATATTGTTTCATAAGTCCCAATTTGATATATAGTGGTGGCATCAGCAAATTCCGAGGGTCCACCAGTGGCTCCTAATTTACGATGTTCTTCCCCACAGAGAACTCGTCCGCTGTGGCCAGTCCCATCAGTGGTAGTACGCCTTAGTGTTCCTGCCATCCCAAAGGCAAAGCTAGCAGGGAAACTTGGTAAAACCGCCTTGGTGACCCATCAGGAATGCTAACATTTTGAAGGTTCCGATGACCTCCCAACCGTACTCATCATGCTTCAAAGCGTCTAGCAAGCTCTTCATGCTGTTGTAATCCTCTTTGAAGTGCACCGAGTGAGCCAGCGTAAGTGACGGTTAATTGTTCCCGTTAAAGCGTAGCACGGCCTTGTGGCTCCTGGATGAGCTGTCAAAGAAGAGGCACCACTCGTTCTGGTTACAGGCGATTCCAATTGCCTCGAACAGACCGGTCACATTTTGGCAGAAGCAGAGCCCATCTTGACGGGTGAAGAAGCTGGAAAAATCTTGGTGACGCTTCCTCTGATCTGTGACTTGCACACTTTCATCCAACAAGTTCCACTGCTTGAGTCTAGACGTCAAAAGCTCGGCATTGGACTTGGTGAGACCAACATCTCTGAACAAGTCGTTGAGGTTTTTTAATTTCAAAATATCACAAAATGTCACAAAAGCAAAGTTTGTGGGGAATAATGGCCATTTTCTATACTTTGAGGCATAAGGAATTAGAATTAACAGTTACTACTCAGGAACAAAGCAAAGAAATTTTTTTTAAACTGTATATTTGACCTTCGCCTGACCGTGACCTGACCGTAAGCTGACCGTCACCTGACCGTGAGCTGACCGTCACCTGACCGTGAGCTGACCGTCACCTGACCGTGAACTGGCCGTGTTCATGAGACTTACATACCCACTCATACTGCGACAGCCACTGGTTTATTCCTCGATACATTGCTCACAAGATCTGATATAATGCTTCTGGCGAAGGAGGCTACACACAGACCCTGCGCGGATAACCGCAACAATATTTTCACTGCAGATAACTGTATAAAAGTGCTTATTGCGGATAAGACTGCGGATAAGGGCTTATATCATTCCGGTCTTTTTTATTTAGTTATTTAATGACGCTTTCTAACTGAATGTTATAGGATGTGGCCTGGTCTGTAAAAATTTCTGTTAAAAGAGAAAATAGTTTACGTCAGTACAAGGGTTGAACGCACACAATATATTTTAAAGTCGTAGGCAATGTTGGATACAAACAAGACACGTGTTCACCGACTGCGGACCTTGCTTCTATTAATCTCTTAATCAGCGTGAAATTTCATCATAAGCAGCTATATTAACACAGACAAGGCTCTTTCGTAACTGAAACAAAGTGTAATTTTATCTTTGCCTATAAGTACTGTATAGTATTCAATATATAAAGAGTCCCGGTAGCGTTTGGGGTTGACGCATTCTTAAACTCGGCAGTAGATCAACTTCGTCAGCGTGACGTTTCGGCCACTTTTCCTTGAAGAAAATGTCACCGTTATTCGATACGAGCCTGATTTGGCTTCATAGTCGGTCTGGACGCGTTGTGGGGCAGAAAATATCGTGTTCTCCTGCCGGGAAATATAACCCCGATCGTCAATCCTTTCACCAACCTACACAGTAGCGTTCCTAATTTCTTTGGGGCGTCGCGGACAAGTCATCTCAACAGAAATTATGAACTTAACAACAGTAGCTATCGTTTATTGAATTTGGTCTTATTTGGCTAAATAGTTTAAAATGTGTTGAGCGCAGAATATAAAATTTTCTAATTTAAAATATTCATATTTGCCACCCCTGGATTCTGCAGCCCGGGGCGGGCACACCATTCGGCCCCTTGAGAAGGAAGATAAAGAATGTTTTACATAACCCTGAGCTATAGTTTACCGTCGCCTGACCGTGACCTGTCTGTGAGCTGACCGTTACCTTACCGTTACCTGACTGTGAGCTGACCGTCAACTGACCGTCAACTGACCGTAAGCTGACCGTCACCTGACCGTGAGCTGACCGTCACCTGACCGTGAGCTGACCGTCACCTGACCGTGAGCTGACCGTCACCTGACCGTGAGCTGACCGTCACCTGACCGTGAGCTGACCATCACCTGACCATGCGCTGACCGTGTTCACGAGACGTACTTACCCACATATACTCTGACAGCCACTGGTTTATTCCTCGATACATTGCTCACAAGATGTGAAATAATGCTTCTGTCGAAGGAGGCTACGCACAGAAACCCTGCGCGGATAACAGCAACATTATTTTCACTGCCGATAGCTTTATAAAAGTGCGCATTGCGGATAAGTCTGCTGATAAGGGCTTATATAATTCCGGTCTTTTTTATACAGTTATTTAGCGACGCTTTCTAACTGAATGTTATAGGTTGTGGCCTGGTTGGTAAAATTTCTGTTAAAAGAGAAAATAATTCATGGCAGTACAAGGGTTGAACGCACACAGAATATGTTTTAAAGTCGTAGGCGATGATTTACCAGTCATCGCCTGTTTCTACATTGGGGCCTGTTGATGGGCCGCAATTGCAGGTTGGGCAGCCTTAACATTTTTCCTGCTTGCGGACGCTTTGCCCTCTTTAGGGGCAGCGGCCTGCTTGAGAGTGGGGTCAGGTTGTGATGGGGTGGTGGGTTTCACTACCCGCCCCCCTTGCACCACATGAGACCATTCAGGGCCTAAGCTCTTCTGCTCCGCAGAAGGCTCAGCGCGGGTCCCTTCGCTGAAGTCGAGCGGCCGATTGCACCGTTCGTGTGGACGCGACGACCTGGCGTCCGCTTTGTAAGAGCGGCCTTAGCTTCCTTTCAATTTGCACAGCACCGGTAGTTTGCTGTGTTCTTTCCCCCCGCAGCTGCATCATTTAAGCTGCTGCCTCGGGGTAGAGCACTCCCCAGAGGAGTGTGGCTCCCCACAAGCAACAAACCGGGGTGTGTAACCACAGTTACGCTGCGTGTGGCCAAATCGTTGGCAGCGCTTACATTGAAACGGGGCCTCGGGGGACACTTACGTCTCCACAGAGAACCTTAAGCCGCAGAGTTCAGATAGGTATCGCACCTTCTTAACGTCAGGGCCTGTCACGACAGAATATGGATAGGGAGGCCGATACTTTGCTGCGCCCTGGTGGCGTCGCCCGGAGCGGAGCTGCAGGACAGACTGCACACGGTTGCCTAGCGCCTCGAGCTCCTCTCTGACGATAGTCTCAGGCCTGCGTCTGCCGAGGTTCTTTATCAACAGTCCCACACAGCAATCCTCCGGGAGAGAGAAGAATGGGAACTAAACATCCTTACTCACATCAAGAGATCTGGGGAGACTGATCGTGGCTCTGAATCCGTCGGCAGTTCATGGCACGATCATCAGCCTCTCGCTCTTCATCTGGGCCGACAGGCTGCCGGGGCATAGCGCACTAGCCACGAGAGAAAATCACGTTTTTCAGTGACTCCTGTAACGAAGAGAGGAGTCTTGTTGGTTTGCTCCCCTGCGTGAACGGCCTGAGCCGGGATGGTGCCAGCCGGCATGCTGCCCAGAGGCCCGGACATGTCTTCACAGGACATGCGCCTGGTGGCTCCTTCGGGGGAGACAGCAGGTTTACAATGATCCAAACCTTTGGCTTTGGGCTTGGGTTGCCCACTCGGCTGTTGATGGTCGGCGTGTCCTGCAACCACCGTAGCGTACGCAATGATGTTTGGCCAACGAACCAACAAAGTACTAAGGGCGGAGACTTGCGCGGAACGCAAGTCGACGTCTCTTGCTCTGTTTAGCCATTCCTGAGTTTTACCGCATCGCTGGGCTCAATAACAGACCCTATATTCCATAACTGCTTGTGGCCGAAGCGTTGGTAGCGCTTACACTGAAGTGGGGCCTTAGGGGCCACGCACTTCTCTACAGAGACTGTTAAGCCGCACTGTTCAGATAGGGATGCGCTCCTGGGCCTCTAGCCACCGACACCACAAAATGTGGAGTCGGAGGTCGATAGCGCGTAGCGTCTTGATCGCGGCGCCCAAAGCGGAGCTCCATGTCGCCCTGCACACGGATTCCCAGGGCCTCAAGCTCCTCCCTGAAGCGCTCTCAGGCATCTGACTGCCGAGGTTTTTCACCAGCAGACTACACAACGGTCCTCTGGGAGAGAGAAAGTGTGAAAAGTCACACACTTGCTCCCATAGAGGGATCGGAGGGCACTGACTGTGGCTCTGAAACCGTCGGCAGTTCCCGGCACGATCATTAGTTTCTCGCCCTTCATCTGGGCGGACAGACTGCTGGGACATAAAGTCTCTAACCAGGCGAAAAAGCCGCGCGTGTCGGTGACACCTGTCACGAACCTAGGAGTCTTGTTGGGCAATTTCCCTGCGGGTACGGCCTCAGCCTGAGTGGAGCCAGCTGACATGCTACTCAGAGGCCCGGACATGTCGACAGACATGCACCTGTTGGCTGCCTCGTGGGAGGCAGCAAGTTAGAAAGAGTCCGAACCAGTTGCTTTGGTCTTGGGGTGCCCACTCGGCTGTTGGGTTTGGTTCGCCCGGCTACTACCGCAGCGTATGCTGTCTTATCTTAAGTGGTTGTCGGCTGCACTGAGGTGTCGGTTCTCCGGAGGTGTCCGTTGTGACTGGCGATGGACGTCTACCGGCCGGGGTGGTAAGGCCGTCCGAGCTAGAAAACTCAGCCTTCCTTTTTCCCTTAGTGAGCTGCGATGCTTTACTAGGGGACGATGGTGGCTCGCTCTTGGCCCCGGTGATGGTGGCATGACGCTTGATAAGCGCCACGCAAGATGTATTGACCTTGCTGCACGCAGCGGCCTTCGCCGTCTTCTTCGCTGCAAGGAACTTCCACAGCTCTCGCAAGAGGGCTCGGTTACCCTGCACCGATCAGATTGCCCATAAGAAGGGCTAATTCCTCCTGCTTCAGCATTACGCCTACAGCAGGGGGCAACTTATTCCTTATCAGCGCTGCTGCGCTTCCAAGTGAAGTAGAGGCAGCACGTTGGCGAGCTCTCCGTCCTCACTCTCTTCTACTTGCAGTGATTATCGCTTCTTCGCTAGCCAAGTTTTTACTCCTCCGCGGCCCACACCGAACTCCAACCATTGAACAATAATCAATTTCTGATCACCCGCTACAATGATGTTTGGCCAAATAACCAACAAACCAAAGTGCTAAATAGGGGCGTTGAATTGCGCGGAGCGCAAGTCGATGTCCCTTGGTCTGGTTAGCCATTCCTGCGTTTTACCGCATTGCTGGACACGATAACAGACTCATTATTCTGTAACTGAGGATTTTGCTTACGTTAACGATTTATGGTCTCGATTAGGTCGGGATACCGAAAGCTACAGCTCTAAGAGCGTATTTCTGAGTGGGGGGAATACTTTGGTTGGATGGCTCCCTGCGGTTTGAACCCAGAGTGGCATTTACAAAATTAAATTCGCGAACGATCTAAGATCTACACAAGAGTAATTTAGCCCTACCGGGGGGGGGGGGGTGAGTGCAGGCCGTGCACCGACTTTATGTTGTACCCAGGCATTCACCTTAAAACTGAGGAAAATCACGGAAAACCTCAGTCACCCTATTTGAAAGGCGCCTAGTTTTAAGTGCTAGACACGATTCAGTGTCGTATTGGCCACTAATGACCTTCACATATCTACTGACCTGTCCTCATAGCTTGCGCAAGGCGACTTGCGTCAGGCCTCGGTCAGCGTAAATATCTGCCGAGTTGCTGACACTAAGGGGTTCCCCACACCAGCTAACTTTGAGTCGAAACCCTCGGTTAGAGCTCTGGTGTGTTCAGCAAAGAAAGGAACTCCCAAATCCTCGTGAATTTGCACGTTACTCATTTACGAAGGTGCGCCAGTAGCAATACGAAAACACTCGGATTGAATAACCTGCAGAATTCTGAGATGGCTGAAGGCAGCAGACCTCCAAATGGGGCATGCATAGTCCATCATGGGCCGTATGACTATTTATACAGCAGAACTCCATTCCTGATGGAAAGGCCACTTCTCCTGTGAAGTAGAGAGCTAAGTAGTCCCAGTCGTTCAGCAGCTTTCTTCTTGACCTGGACGATGTGAGGCCACCAGGTCATCCGTGTATCAAAGATCACTCCCAGATAACGGGCTGTGTCGACTCATTGGATTGGCTCCCTAGGAGCTGCACCGGTCGAGGCTTCGAGAACATCAACCATGCCTTCGCAAAGAGCATAGCATTCCTCTTGGAGACATTGATGGCGATCCTTCATACTCTCAGCCACCTCTCTAGTTCACTGAGGTATGCTTCTAAGTAGCTAACAAGCAGCGCCGAGCTGCGGGACGTGGCAATGATTGCCGTGTCAATCGCGTACAATGCCAGCTCGACGTGGCGGGAAGGGACCGGCATGTCATTGACATACAGACTGAACACGACAGGAGAGATTAGTCCTCCCTGTGCTACGCCAGCCCGCATTCCACGACGGGTGAATGTGGCCTTTTGGAAAGACGCCTCGAACGTCCTGTTGTGAAGGTAGGAGAATATGGTTTTAACCAGGTAGGAGGGAAAGTTAAGGGCCGTTAGCTTCAAGAGGAGACCGTCGACCAAAACGGTGTCGAAGGCATTAGCCTCGTCGACTAAAACTGCGCATGTTAGCCGCTTCTCGCCAACGTTTCTGGTCACACTTTCGACAAGGCGGTCTAGCAGGAGAGAGGTGCTATATTTGGGTCTGAATCCAAACTGCTCATCTCGCAGATTCCGGCGCCCGCTTACTTCACTTAAGTTCCTGCTTGCGGACGCTTTGCCCTCTTTAGGGGCCGCGGCCGGCTTGAAAGTGGGTTCAGGTTGGGATGGGGTGGTGGTTTTCACTACCCGCCCTCCTTGCACCACATGAGAACATTCAGTGCCTAAGCTCTTCTGCCCCGCAGAAGGCTCGGAGCGGGTCCCTTCGCTGAAGAAGAAAAACCGATTGCACCGTTCGTGTGGACGTAAGGAGCTGGCGTCCGCCTTGCAAGAGCGGCCTTAGCTTCCTTCCACTTTGCACAGCCCCGGTAATTTGCTGTGTTGTTCTCCACCGCAGCTGCAGCATTTAAGCTGCTACCTCGAGGTACTGCACTCCACAGAGGGGTGTGGCTCACCACGAGCAACACACTGGGGTGTGTAACTGCAGTTACGCTGCGTGTGGCCAAAGCGTTGGCAGCGCTTACATTGAAACGGGGCCTTGGAGGCCACTTTCGTTTCCACAGAGACCTTAAGCCACAGATTTCAGATATGGATTGCACCTTCTGAACGTCTGGGCCTCTGGCCACTGACACGACAAAATGTGGAGTGGGAGGACGATCCTTGATGCGTACTGATCGCTCTGCCCGGAGCGGAGCTGCATGACTGCCTCCACACGGTTGCCTAGCGCATCGAGCTTCACCCTGACGATACTCTCAGGCATGCGTCAGCCGAGGTTCTTTATCAACAGTCGCACACAGCGATCCTCCGGGACAGAGAAGTATGGAAACTAAGCATCCTTACTCAAATCAAGAGATCTGAGGGCACTGATCGTGGCTCTGAATCCGTCGGCACTTCACGGCACGATAATCAGCATCTCGCTCTTCATCTGGGCCGACAGGCTGCTGGGGCATAGCGCACTAGCCACGAGAGAAAATCACGTTTTCCAGTGACTCCTGTAACGAAGAGAGGTGTCTTGTTGGGTCGCTCCCCTGCGGGGACGAACTGAGCCGGGGTGGTGCCAGCCGGCATGTTGCCCAGAGGACCGGACATGTCTTCACAGGACATGCGCCTAGTGGCTGCCACGGGGGAGACAGCAGGTTTACAATGATCCAAACCATTGGCTTTGGGCTTGGGTTGCCCACTCGGCTGTTGATGGTCGGCGTGTCCTGCAACCACCGCAGCGTACGCAATGATGTTTGGCCAACGAACCAACAAAGTACTAAGGACGGAGACTTGCGCGGAGCGCAAGTCGACGTCCCTTGGTCTGTTTAGCCATTCCTGAGATTTACCGCATCGCTGGACTAAATAACAGACTCTTCATTCCATAACTGCGTGTGGTCGAAGCGTTGGCAGCGCTTACACTGAAGTGGTGCCTTAGGGGCCACGTACGTCTCTACAGAGACTGTTAAGCCGCAGCGTTCAGATAGGGATTGCAACTTCTGCACTCCTAGGCCTCTAGCCACCAACAGCACAAAATGAGGAGTCGGAGGTCGATCGCGCGTAGCGTCTTGATGGCGGCGCCCAGATTGGAGATCCATGACGCTTTGGACAAGGATTCCCAGGGCTTCAAGCTCCTCCCTGAAACGCTTTCAGATATCTGCCTGCCGAGGGTTTCCACCAGCAGACGTACACAACGGTCCTCTGGGAGGGAGAGAGTGTGAAAAGTCACAACCTTGCTCCCATCAAGGGATCGGAGGGCACTGACTGTGGCTCTGAATCCGTCGGCACCCCGGCACGATCATTACCTTCTCGCCCTTCATCTGGGCGGAAAGACTGCTGGGACATAAAGTCTTTAACCAGGCGAAAAAACAGCGCGTGTCGTTGACTCCTTTCACGAAGCTAGGAGTCTTGTTGGGCAGTTCCCCTGCGGGGACGTCCTCGGCCTGAGTGGTGCCAGCTGGCATGCTGCTCAGAGGCCCGGACATGTCGACAGACTTGCGCTTGTTGACTGCCTCGGGGGAGGCAGCAAGTTCGAAAGAGTCCGAACCAGGCGCTATTGACTTTGGGTGCCCACTCGGCTGTTGGGAGTTGGTTCGCCCGGCTGCTACCGCAGCGTAAGCTGGCTTATTTTAAGTGGCTGCTTGGTGTCGGCTGCAATAAGGTGTCGGTTCTCCGGAGGTGCCCGTTGTGTCGGGCGATGGGCGTCTAGCGGCCGTGGTGGTCAGGCCGTCCGAGCTACAAAACTCAGCCTTCCTTTTTCCCTTAGTGAGCTGCGATGCTTTACTGGGGGACGATGGTGGCTCGCTCCTGGTCCCCGTGATGGTGGCATGACGCTTGAAAAGCGCCACGCAAAATGCCTTGACCTTGCTGCACGCAGCGGCCTTCGCCGTCTTTTTCGCTGCAAGGGCTTTCCACAGCTTTCGCAAGAGGGCTGGGTTACCCTGCACCGATGAGATTGGCCATAAGAAGGGCTAGATCGTCGTGCTTCAGCATTACGCCTGCAGCAGGGGGCACCTTACTGCTTGTCAACGCTGCTCGCTTCCAAGTGAAGTAGAGGCAGCACGTTGGCGAGGTCACCTTCCTCATTCGCTTCTACATGCAGTGATTATCGCTACTTCGCTAGGCACGTCTTTACTCCTCCGCAGTCCTCACCGAACTACAACTAATGACCAATAATCAATCTATGATCAGGCGCTTCAAAGATGTTTGGCCAACCAACCATCCAAAGTGCTAACTAAGAGCGTTGACTTGCGCGGAGCCATTAGCCATTTAGCCATTCCTGCATTTTACCGCATTGCTGGACTCGATAACAGACTCTTTACTCTATAACTGAGGATCTTGCTTACGTTAACGATTTATCGTCTGGCATACCGATGGCTACAGCTATAAGAGCGTATTTCTGAGTGGGGGGGAAAACTTTGATTGGATGGCTCCCTGGGATTTGAACCAAGTGTGGCATTTACACAATTAAATTCGCGAAGGATCTAAAACATACACACGAGTAATTATGCCCTACCGGTGGGTGGGGGGGAGCGAGGGCCGTTACCCGCCTTTTTATTACACCCCGGCATTCACCTTAAAACTGAGGAAAATCACGGAAAACCTGTCAGAGTATTCGAAAGGCGCCTAGTTTTAAGTCCTAGGCACGATTCAGTGTCGGATTGGCCACTAAGGACCTCGACATATCTAATGACCTGTCCTCATAGCTTACGCAAGACGACTTGGGTCAGGCCTCGGTCAGCGTAAATATCTGCCGAGTTGCTGAAATAAGGGGCTCCCCACACCAGCTAACTTTGAGTCGTAACTCTCGGTTAGAGCTCTGATGTGTTCAGCAAAGAAAGGAACTCCCAAATCCTCGTGAATTTGCACGTTACTCATTTACCAAAGGGACACCATTAGCAATGCCAAGACACTTCGATTGAATAACCTTCTGCATTCTGAGTTTGCTGCAGGCATCGGACCTCCAAATGTTGCACGCATAGTCCATCATGGGCCGAATGAGCTGCTTATACAGCAGAACTCCGTTCCTGATGGACAGACCACTTTTCTTGTGAAGGAGAGGGCTAAGCAGACCCAGTCGTTGGGCAGCTTTCTTCTAGACATGGACGATGTGAGGCCACCAGGTCATCCGTGTACCAATGATCACTCCCAGATAAAGGCTCTGTCGACCCATTGGATTGGCTCCCCTAGGAGCTGCACCGGTCGAGGCTTCGAGAACCTCCACCCTGCCTTCGCAAAGAGCAAAGCATTGCTCTTGGAGACATTGATGGCGATCCTTCATACTCTCAGCCACCACTCTAGGTCACTGAGCTATGTTTCTAAGTAGCTAACAAGCAGCGACGGGCTTCGGTACGTGGCAATTATTGCCGTGTCTTCCGCGAACAATGCCAGCTCGACGTGGCGGGAAGGGACCGGCATGTCATTGACATACAGACTGAACAACACAGTTGAGATTAGTCCCCCCTTGCTAAGCCAGCCCGCATGCCACGACGGGTGGATGTGGCCTTTTGGAAAGACGCCTCGAACGTCCTTTTGTGAAGGTAGGAGGATATGGTTTTAACCAGGTAGGAGGGGAAGGTAAGGGCCGTTAGCTTGAAGAGGAGACCGTAGACCCATACATTGTCGAAGGCCTTAGCCACGTCGAGAAAGACTGCGCTTGTTGGCCGCTTTTCGCCAACGTTTCTGGTCACACTTTCGACAAGGCGGTCTAGCTGGAGAGAGGTGCTATGTTTGGGTCTGAATCCAAACTGCTCATCTCGCAGATTCCGGCGCCCGCTTACTTCACTTAAGTTCCTACTAAGTAGGATCTTCTCGAACAATTTTTCAATGGTGTCCTAAAGACTTATGGGACGATAGGACAAGGGTAGCGCTGGGTCCCTCCCAGGTTTCAATATGGAGACAATGCGGGCATCTTCCATACTGATGGGAAGTACTGCGCTAAAAGAGCCGCGTTGAATATGGCAGCAAGGAGAGTGACAGCGCCCTGCGGAAGGTGCTTCAGAGCCCTGTTCGGAATACCGTTTGGGCCCGGCGCCTTGCTGGCCTTGAGACCTCGGATGGCATCCTGTACCTCCGCAGGGTTGGTTAACTTGGGCTCGCTTGCAGGTGCATAAGTGTATGCTTGCAGCGCCTCGCCAACCATCTCAATAACTGCTGGATCCGACGGGTCATTTACCGGCTGAAACTGAGACTCAAGATTGCCTGCCACGGCTTCGGCTTCCTCAGAGTCTGAGAGAGCAAGCCCGCCCTGTGTGACCAGAGGTGGAGAGGGAGTTGGCACTCTCATCGCCCGCTTTGTCATCTTCCACAGCGATTGGTCCTCGGGATCTAGGCTCTCCAGTGTGGCACTCCACTGCTCATTTCGCCACTCGTTTAGCTGGTGGGTCACCGACCGCTGGAGGAGGTTGACTTCAACTTTTAGAGCAGCGAGCCTACTGATTTGCCACTGCCTTCTCAACCGGTTTTTCAGGCGTATATCATCCTGAATACGTGCCGGTATTGGGTGTCGTAGGTTGTCAAGAGGGCGTCTCCTGGGGACTAACGCTGCTAGTGCCTCAGTGATATCGGTGGACACTTCCTCTACACACGTGTCGATTTCCACCCCGCTACGCATTTTCGGGGTGGACGGAAGTCTGTCTTCCAGGCAGGCCTGGAATTTGACCCAGTCGGTCCTTATGAATTCCGGGAGGTCCGGGAGGTTAAGAAAGGATGATCGACATCTCGTGTCGATCAGTACAGGGAAGTGATCTGAGCTTAGTGCAGAGCACGTTCTCAGATACACTGGGATGAATAAGTTTTTAGTTATTAATATGTCTAGGACATCAAGGGTATGAAAGGAGTTATATGGGATAGTGGTGGGTGTTTCCGGCCCATAAATCAAATAGGAATGATCATTGGCGTAATCACGCAGGCGCCTGCCCCTTGTCGTGATTAGCCTCGAATTCCAGTCCACGTGCTTGGCGTTCAGGTCCCCCGCCATCAGGACGGGAAGCCCTCCGCTCAGGCACGCAGACAGATCAGCTTCGATTAGGGGCCGGGAGGGCGAAAGGTAGGCCGCCAGGATTTTCACCGGTCCGCTTGCCAACATTACAATTATGGCAGTTGCCTCCTACTGGGTCAGGCCGGGGACTGGTATAGTGTAGTTGTTATACCTCGGCGAACCAGTATTGCTGTTCCACCGCCCTCTGTAGGCCGGTCTGTACGGTGGAAAACACAGTTTGCGAGCCGAAATACTTGTCCTGTTCTTAGATGGTTCCAGTCAGGAGAAATATATCAACCCCGTGTTTACCAAGAAAGTGATCCAGCTCCAGCGCACGCCATCCGCGTTCCAGCTGGCCAGCCGTAGTGCGTTCGCACTGTGTGCCCTAGGGTGTGCTGCCATACTCGGCTACAAATAGGATAACAATTTTCAGGACAGCCCGCGAGCGTGCTGCACCTGAAGGGAGGTTGGGTACCGCTGTGAGGAGCCGCCGTGTCAGCTCCACACACGCGTTTACGAGTAGGTTGTCGAGCAGATCAGAGATATTCTAAATAGGTGACAGGTCGGGAGGTGGAATGGAAGCAGGATTAGGCTTCTTAGGTGGAGGCGATGATTTACCAGTCATCGCCTGTTTCTTCATTGGGGCCTGTTGAGCGTCCGCAACGGCAGGTTGGGCAGCCTTAACCTCTTTCCTGCTTGCGGACGCTTTGCCCTCTTTAGGGGCCGCGGCCGGCTTGAGAGTGGGTTCAGGTTGGGATGGGGTGGTGGGTTTCAATACCCGCCCCCCTTGCACCACATGAGAACATTCAGGGCCTGAGCTTTTCTGTTCCGCAGAAG
The DNA here is from genome assembly GCA_021186555.1 of Reticulitermes speratus. NCBI lineage: Eukaryota > Metazoa > Arthropoda > Insecta > Blattodea > Rhinotermitidae > Reticulitermes > Reticulitermes speratus. Next base: position 11,687,556 of record JAJKFL010000014.1, read on the forward strand.
GCTCGGCGCGGGTCGCTTGCGCTGAAGCCCAGCGACCGGTTGCACAGTTCGTGTGGACGCGAGGAGCTGGCGTCCGCTTTGCAAGCGTGGCCTTATCTCCTTTTCACTTTGCACAGCCCCGCAGCAGCAGCATTTAAGCTGCTGCTGCGGGGTAGAGCACTCCCCGGAGGGGTGCGGCACACCACAGACAACACACGGGGTGTGTATCCGCAGTTACGCTGCGTGTGGCCGAAGCATTGGCAGCGCTTACATTGAAGCGGGGCCTTGGGGGCCACGTACGTCTCTACAGAGATTCTTAAGCCGCAGAGTTCAGAGAGGGGATCGACCGCGTGTGGCGTCCTGATCGCGGCACCCAGAGCGAAGCTGCATGACGCCCTGCACACGGATTCCCAGGGCCTCAAGCTCCTCCCGGACGACGCTCTCAGGCATCTGTCTGCCGAGGTTTTTTACCAGCAGACGTACACAACGATCCTCCGGGAGAGAGAAAGTGTGAAAGATCGGAGGGCACTGACTGTGGCTCTGAACTCGTCGGCAGTTCCTGGCACGATCATTAATTTCTCGTCCTTCATCTGTGCGGACACACTACTGGGACATAGAGTCCGTAACCACGCGAGAAAGCCGCGCATGTCGGTGACTCCTGTTACGAAGACAGGAGTCTTGTTCCCCTGCGGGAACGCCCCCAACCTTACTCCTTTGTTCGACCTACTCCTTTGAGTGCCAAAACTTCGAATCCGAATCAATGATGTTTGGTGTTTTAGGTCCTGTATTTATACGGGTCAGATACGGACTGCCTGTGTTGTGATTGGCTGCTTGACGGTGGTTGGTCCCGCCCAGTGGTGGGCGGATCTCTAGTTGAAGCACGGGCCGTTGAGAGCGTTGTAGTCGTGCCTTTACGGGAAGCGGCAAGTTTACCGTTTTGTTTTGCCGTGCTGTATTGGGAACGGCGATGTATATTGTAGTCTCTAGTGGGAGTGTTCCCACAGATCGTATAAATTTCCTTGTATCCAAATAACGCCATTAGATAATGATTGGTTTCTTTTAATATCGGGGAGGAGAATTATATGTCTACTTTAAAAATATGTCAAATTCATACATTGTATTTTAATGCGACACCTCGCCTATAGCGAATATTCTGTGATACCAGTTAACTACTGACTGTTGACTTTCGTTGCGATCGGTCAATAATGAAGGGAACTTTACTTGGAGGGAAAAGTAGTTTTTCAGCTGAACCTCGGCTTCCATTCGAGGGATTTTCATGAAACATAATACCTACCAGTGCACAAGCACACCACACAACTCTCGTGTGTTTGGTTCCGATTGGTTGATAATGAAGTACACTTTACTTGGAGGACAAGTTTTTCCTCTGTACCTCGGCTTCCACTCAAGGGATTTTCATGACTCGACATTCCTAGCAGTCGACACACAGGCGCTAGAAGTGGTGTGAGTTTGGTTCCGATCATTCAATAATGAATTCCACTTTACTTGGAAAGCAAAGCGTTTTTCCTCTGTACCTCGCCATCCAATCGAGGGATTTCAATGAAACGTCAAAACTGGCAGTCGACACATACACACTAGAATTGGCTTGAGTTTCGTTGAGATCGGTCGATAATGATGGGCAGTTTACTTGGGAAGCAAAATGCTTTGTCCTTCCTGTTTCGGCCTCTATTCGACGGACGTTCATGAAAATTCATACTCAGCAGACAAAGCACATGTTCTACAAAGAAGGCGATTTTGGTTGTTTACGATCAATAACGAGGGCCTCTTTACTTGTGGAACAAAACGCGTTCGCGTGTGTACCTCAGCTTGCGTTCGAAGCATGTGTGGGACACTGGCAGGATTTCTATTGCTAGAAAGGATTACACAGCATCCACATATAAACAGTCAATATATTATTCAATCAAAGTGTGTTGGTACAACGAGTGTATGTAAGTGCTCTCCTTCCTCCGTGAGTCAGGAAGTGGAGAGCAGCAAGTGTAAGTGCACTCGTATGGTAGGAGCGAGAGAAGCTCGAAGACGTGGCGGGCAGAGATGTAGCCGCCACGTGGTGAAGGTTAATGTGTTGGTCGGCCGGAAACTTGATGTGCCGATAGCTCTACTCCCTTGTCCGAACGACTGGCTTACTCCTATGCTGGTCTTACGACTGGTTACTCCTTTATTGTCTTACGACTGGCTTGCTCCGATGCTGCCGACGGAATGAAGCTCGGTGTCGTTCGGCCATGTATTTATACCACTGGACATGGGAATAATCTGTTCTGTGATTGGCTAGCTGACAGCACCCGCTGTGCGCCAATCCCGTGGCCAGTGGGCGGAGTCGGCTATACGACTTTGCTGCGTGCTGTTGCGGTAAGCGGAGAAGCTGCCGCAGCGTGTGTACCGCGTTCTCCTTCCTGGTGCTGTTGTGGAAAACGGAGACGCTGCTGCGGCGTGTGTACCGCGTTCTCTCTTCCCGGTGCAGTTGCGGGAAGCGGAGAGGTTGATGCATGTGGGTAACCCCCACATCACCCCCCCCCCCCCCCCCCGCGGAGAAAGCTGCTCAGCTGTTGAAGCGGGCCGGAAAGCGGACAGTGCGTCCGCGACGAGTGATCCGTTGAGCAGGAGCAGGATTTGCTCCTTTGGCAGGAGCTGAGACTGCAGCAGGAGGTGAGACTGCAGTTGGAGTTGAGGCTGCAGCAGGAGTTGGTGCTCCAGCTGCATTTGGTACTGCAGCTGGTGGCGCTGCAGATGTGGGTGGCCCCATGGAACCGTGTCGGCTCTCCTCCAGGATGTATGCTGGTTTCATCCGATCTGCTGAAACAGTTGTCTCTCGGCCGCGCACTGAAACATTAAAACAGCACTTTGTAGGGGCCGCTGTATGGCGGCTGGAGGGCTCGACGCAGGGCATCGTGCCGCAGGAAGACGTGTGTAGAAGTATGTAAGTCCCTGTGCACGAACGTGGCAGGCGTTGAGTGGCGTGCTGCCGGGACTGGACGCAGCTGGTCCGTCTGTCGACGCAGTTGATCCACAAACTGCGCCGGTTCGGTTTGGACTGGGGACGGAGCTAGCAGCTCGCCGGGGACTCGCAGGGGCTCGCCGTATACGAGCTCGGCTGCGGATGACTGCATGTGCTCCTTGTATGCTGTTCGAATCCCAAGGAGGACCAACGGAAGAGCGTCCGTCCACTTTTCATTTGCGTGGCACATGATGGCAGCTTTGAACGTCCGGTGGAATCGCTCGACCAATCCATTTGCGGCTGGGTGGTGAGCGGTTGTTCTGCTGAGGTTGATGCCGCACAGCTTAGCCAGGCTGTGAAACAGCCGTGACTCAAACTGACGTCCCTGGTCGGTGGTGATTGTCTGCGGGCAACCAAAGCGGGATATCCAGGAGGACAGTAGAGCGCGTGCTACTGTCTCTGCCGTGATGTCTGGAATGGGACAGGCTTTCGGCCAGCGTGTGAAGCGGTCCACTGCAGTCAGGCAGTATTGAAATCCTGCTGATGACGGCAGAGGGCCAATGAGGTCGATATGGACGTGGAGAAAACGGGCACGAGGGAGAGCAAAGTTGCCCAAGGGAGTTACCGTATGGCGGGATATATTGGAGCGCTGGCAGGGTTGGCAAGCTCGGGCCCAAGTGCGGCAGTCCTTATTGATGGACGGCCGCACGAAGCGTTGGGAGACGAGCTTAGCCGTTGCCTTGATGCCGGGATGACTCAGGTTGTGTAGGGAATCGAATACCTGACGGCGGAGTGGAGAAGGGACGTAGGGTCGTGGTTTGCCGGCAGACAAGTCACAATATAGAGCGATGTTGGTACCAGGGATGTCGTTCTTCTGCAGCCGCAATGAAGTGGCTCCTGTGAGAAGATGATGTAGCTCGCCTTCCTCATCCTGCGCTGCTGCCAGTGCCTCGAGAGTCACCGGAGTGGTGATAGATTCAACCCGGGACAGCGTGTCCGCGACAATGTTGTCGCGGCCGGATGTGTGCTTGATGTCCGTGGTGAACTGAGAGATAAAGTCTAGGTGATTAAACTGGCGAGGCGAGCAGCGGTCCCGCTTTTGTTGGAAGGCGTATGTTAGAGGCTTATGGTCCGTCAGGATGGTGAAGTGACGGGCCTCCAACATGTGGCGGAAGTGCCGCACTGCTTCGTATATCGCCAGTAGCTCTCGATCGTAGGCACTGTAATTTTGCTGCGCAGGACTGAGATTCCTCGAGAAGAAGGCGAGTGATAACCAGACATCTTGCACTCGCTGCTGGAGGACGGCACCCATGGCAGTGGTTGAAGCGTCCGTGACCAAGGCGACTGGAGCAGAAGAGTCCGGATGTGCTATCAGGACGGCCTGCACGTGACTGGTCTTGCACTTGTCGAAAGCCGTGTGGAGCTCAGGAGTCCAGGTGACGGGGTGAGAACCCTTGACGTTGGGTCCGGAAACGACGTCATGGAGAGGGGCTTGAGAGGAAACAGCGTGGGGAAGGAAACGCCTGTAGAAATTGAGCATTCCCAAGAAACGTCAAAGTTGACTGACGGTCTTGGGAGGGGGGCAGGATAGGATGTCTGCTACTCGTTCCCGGAGGGGTTGTGAGCCTTGGGAGGAGATTTTGTAACCCAGAAATGATACCTCTGGGACACGGAAAACACACTTGGAAGGGTTGAGAAGGATCCCATATTTCTGGAGTTGGGTAAAGAGGGTGAGCAGGTGAATGTTGTGCTCCTCAGGGGAATGGCTGGAAACTAGGATATCATCCAGGTAGGAGAAGCAGAATGGAAGGTCTTTGAGGATGTCGTCCATGAAACGCTGAAAGGTTTGGGCTGCGTTCCGGAGGCCAAAGGACATGAAAGGGAATTCGAAAAGTCCGAAAGGAGTGGTAATGGCGGTTTTCTGGATATCGTCAGGGTGGACAGGGATTTGGTGGTAAGCCCTGACGAGGTCGATCTTCGAAAAGATGGTGCAGCCGGAAAGGTTGTGGGCGAAGTCATGGATGTGGAGGATGGGGTATCGGTCTGGGATGGTGCGGGCGTTCAGGGCACGGTAGTCTCCACACGGCCGCCAACCGCTGTCCTTCTTCGGCACCAGATGGAGGGCAGACGACCATGGTCCCTCTACGCGGCGTGCTGTATCGTCCTTCAGCATAGCGTCGAACTCGGCCTTGGCCACCGCGAGGCGGTCGGGTGCAAGGCGTCGTGGTCGGCACGCTACTGGTGGGCCTGGTGAAGTACGGATGTGGTGCTGCGTATTGTGCCGCACCTCCCGGTGAGTCCCATTTGGTCTGGTGAGCTCCGGGAACTCTGACAGGAGGCTGTCAGTAGTGGCACCCCTGGCGATGGTCTTTATGCTGGGGACCGATGATGTGACTGTGCAGCCTGGCGTGGACAATGATGTAACGCCGTCGAGCAGACGGTTATTTCTGCAGTCCACGAGTAGGCCGTAATGCGAAAGCAGGTCCACGCCAATGATTGGAGGCTGCACATCAGCCACCACGAAGCGCCAGGTGAATTCACGGCGCAGCCCCAGGTTCAGCGATTGCGTTGTCCATCCATATGTTGAGATTGTCGTACAGACTGTAGTCGTTGCGCTCCCTGCGCCCCGGGAGACGCTTCCTCGGGAAGACGCACAGGTCCGACACAGTGTCAATGAGGTACCGCTTCTTCGAACTGCGGTCAGTCACGAAAAGGCGGTCGGAGCTCGTGGTGCAGACGTTAGCCGCCGTTAACGTCCGCTGTTGGTGTTTCCCTGGCTGCGGGAACACGGTAGCGTGCATTTTTGGGCTTTGACCCCAAATTTTCTGTGGTACCAGCACGTGTCGTGACTGGCAGATGAGCTGCGGTCCGAGCGGCGATGACGTCCTCTTGATTTAGAGCGCCCACGGTAAGGAGTGGCTCGGAGGGCGGCCACCTGACGTGACAGCTCCTCAATGCGCTCCAAGAGTGCGTTGTTGTCGGGGGTAGATGGAGTTGGGGTGATACTCGCTGTGACTGGTTGAAGGGAGACCTCGCAAATTCTGTCTGCCAGTTGCGAGGCCGAGTCCAGGCTGCCCTCTGTTTGGCCAGCGAGTATGGCTTGGACGTGCGGTGGGAGCCGGCTGGCCCAGATGGTCCGAAGAAAGTCATCGGGCACGTCAGGCGCGAGGGCCTTTAGGTGTCGCAGGAACTGCAAAGGCTTCCTGTCCCCCATTTCCTCGTGGGAGAGGAGTTGCCGCACGCGTTGTGCACGTGAGGTGGATAGCCTTCGCATCAACTCTGATTTAAGTCGGTGGTATGGCTCTTCCTCCGGTGGCGAGGTGATTAGGTCTTCGACCTCAGCCGCGTGTTGCTGATGCAGTTGCGAGACCAAGTGGCTGAATTTGGTTTTCTGGCGCGTGATGCCTGCCAGGTCGAACTGCGCCTCGGCCTGGGCGAACCACAGGGCTGGGCGGTCCGCCCAGAAGGGTGGTAGACGCACAGCAACACGGTAGAGTGCCGCTCCCTGGGTGTCCTCGCTGCTTTCGGTCATGTCTATGGAGGAAAAAGTCCGTAGCGTCTGTTCGTCGTGGGTCACCGATATATGTGGGATACTGGCAGGATTTCTATGGCTAGAAAGGTTTACACAGCATCCACATATAAACAGTCAATATATTATTCAATCAAAGTGTGTTGGTACAACGAGTGTATGTAAGTGCTCTCCTTCCTCAGTGAGTCGGGAAGTGGAGAGCAGCAAGTGTAAGTGCGCTCGTATGGTAGGAGCGAGAGAAGCTCGAAGACGTGGCGGGCAGAGATATAGCCGCCACGTGGTGAAGGTTAATGTGTTGGTCGGCCGGAGACTTAATGTGCCGATAGCTCTACTCCCTTATCCGAACGACTGGCTTACTCCTTTGCTGGTCTTACGACTGGTTACTCCTTTGTTGTCTTACGACTGGCTTGCTCCGAAGCTGCCGACGGAATGAAGCTCGGTACCCAACCAACCCAACCAAAGTGCTAACTAAGGGCGGAGAATTGCGCAGAGAGCAAGTCGACGTCCCTTGATCTGTTTAGCCATTCCTGCATTTTACCGCATTGCTGGGCTCAATAACAGACTCTTTATTCTGAACTAGGGATTTTGCTTGCGCTAACAGATTTAAGGTCTCGATTAAGTCGGGACCTGGCACACCAAAGGCTACAGCTCTAAGAGCGTATAGTTTTTTCAAGTGGGGAGAATACTTTGGTTGGATGGCTCTCTGGGATTTGAACCCAGAGTGGCATTTTCACGAATAATTTCACAAAGGATCCAAAACCTACAAACGAATAATTTAGTCCTACCGGTGGGGGGGGGGGTGCGGGCCGTGCCCCGACTTTGTGTTATACCCTGGCATTCACCTTACAACTGAGGAAAATCACGGAAAACCTCAGTCAGGGTATTCGGAATGCGCCTAATTTTAGGTGCAGTGTCTGTTGGCCAGTAAGGGCCTCGACACATTCACTGACCCATCCCCGTAGCTTGCACTAGACGGCCTGGGTCAGCCCTCGGTTAGCGCAGATATCTGCCGAGTTGCTGGGTTAAGGGGTTCCCCACACCAGCCAACCTAGAGTCGAAGCTCTCGGTTAGAACTCTGATGTGATCAGCAAACAGAGGAACTCCCAAATCCTCGTGAATTTGCACGCTACTCATGTACCAAGGTGCACAAGTAGCAATGCGAAGGCACTTGGATTGAATAACCTGCAGCTTTCTGAGGTGGGTGCAGGCAGCAGACCTCCAAATGGGGCACGCATAGTCCATCATGGGCCGCATGAGCTGCTTATTCAGCAGAACCCCGTTCCTGATGGACAGGCCGCTTCTCCTGTGAAGGAGAGAGCTAAGCAGACCCAGTCGTTGGGCTGCTTTCTTCTTGACCTGGACGATGTGAGGCGACCAGGTCATCCGTGTATCAAGGATCACTCCCAGATAACGAGCTGTGTCTACCCACTGGATTGGCTCTCCTAGGAACTGCACCGGTCGAGGCTTGGAGGACCTCAAACCTGCCTTCGCAAAGAGCATAGCATTGCTCTTTGAGACATTGATGGCGATCCTCCACGCCTTCAACCATCTCTCTAGATCACTGAGGTATGCTTCTAGGTAGATAACAAGCAGAGCCGGGCTGCGGGACGTGGCAATGATTGCCGTGTCATCCGCGTACAATGCCAGCTCGACGTGGCGGGAAGGGACGGGCATGTCATTGACATACAGACTGAACAAGACAGGAGAGATTAGTCCCCCCTGTGCTACGCCAGCCCGCATGCCACGACGGGAGGATATGGCCGTTTGGAAGGACGCTTCGAACGTCCTATTGTAAAGGTAGGAGGATATGATTTTGACCAGATAGGAGGGGAAGTTAAGGGCCGTAAGCTTGAAGAGGAGACCGTCGACCCAAACAGTGTCGAAAGCCTTAGCCACGTCGAGAAAGACTGCGCCTGTTAGCCGCTTCTCACCAAAGTTTCTGGTCACCCTTTCGACAAGGCGGTCTAGCTGGAGAGAGGTGCTATGTTTGGGTCTGAATCCAAACTGTTCGTCTCGCAGAAGCCCGCGCCCGCTTACTTCACTTAAGATCCTACTAAGTAGGATCTTCTCGAACAACTTGCCGATGGTGTCCAAAAGACTTATGGGACGATAGGAAGAGGGAAGCGCTGGGTCCTTCCCAGGTATCAGTATGGAAACAATGCGGGCATGCTTCCAAACCGATGGGAAGTACTGCGCTAGGAGAGCAGCGTTGAATATGGCAGCAAGGAGAGAGACAGCTCGCTGCGGAAGATGCTTCAGTGCCCTGTTCGGTATACCGTTTGGGCCCGGAGCCTTGCTGGCCTTGAGACCCCGGATGGCATCCTGAAACTCCGCGGGTTGGTTAACTTGGGCTCGCTTGCAGGTGCATAAGAGTATGCTTGCAGCGCCTCGCCAACCATCTCAATAACTGCCGGATCCGACGGGTCGTTTACCGGCTGAAACTGAGCCACAAGACTGTCCGCCAGGGCTTCGGCTTTCTCAGAGTCTGAGAGAGCAAGCCCGCCCTGCGTGACCAGGGGTGGAGAGGGAGTGGGCACTCTCATCACCCGCTTTGTCATCTTCCACAGCGATTGGTCCTCGGGATCTAGGCTTTCCAGTGTGGCACCCCACTGCTCATTCCGCCACTCGTTTAGCTGGTGGGTCACCGACCGCTGAAGGCGGTTGACCTCAGCTTTTAGAGCAGGGTCCCTCGTGGTTTGCCACTGCCTCCTCAGCCGGTTTTTCAGGCGTATTTCATCCTGTATACGTGCCGGTATTGGGAGCCGCGGGTCGGCACGAAGGCGTCTCCTGGGGGCTGACGCTGCTAGTGCCTCAGTGATAGCGCTGGACACCTCCTCCACACACGTGTCGATTTCCACCCCGCTACGGAGTTTCGGGGTGGGCGGAAGGCTGTCCTCCAGGCAGGCTTGGAATTTGACCCAATCGGTCCGTCTGAAGTCCGGGAGGTTAAGAAAGGATGATCGACATTTAGTGTCGATCAGTACAGGCAAGTGATCTGAGCTTAGTGCAGAGCACGTTGTCAGATGCACTGGGATGACTAGGTTTTTGGTGATTACTATGTCTAGGACATCAGGGGTAGCAGAGGAATTATATGGGATAGTGGTGGGTGTTTCCGGCCCATAAATCAAACACGAATGATCGTTGGCGTAGTCACGAAGGTGCCTGCCCCTTGTCGTGATTAGCCTCGAATTCCAGTCCACGTGCTTGGCGTTCAGGTCCCCCGCCATGAGGACGGGAAGCCCTCCGCTCAGGCACGCAGACAAATCCGCTTCGATTAGTGGTCGGGAAGGCGAAAGGTAAGCCGCCAGGATTTTCAGTGGTCCACTTGCCAACATAACATGTATGGCAGTTGCCTCCAACTGGGTCAGGCCGGGGATGTGTATAGCGTAGTGATCTATACCCCGTCGGACCAGTATAGCTGTTCCGCCGCCCTCTGTAGGCCGGTCTGTACGGTGGCAAATATAGTTTGCGAGCCGAAAGACTTGCCCTTATCTGAGATGGGTTTCAGTCAGGAGGCATATGTCGACTCCGTGTTTACCAAGGAAGTGATCCAGCTCCATCTTTCTGCCGCGCACGCCATCGGCGTTCCAGCAGGCCAGCCGTAGTGCCCTCACACTGTGCGCCTTAGGGTGTGCTACCATATTCGGCTACGAAAAGGATAACAATTTTCAGGACAACCCGCGAGCGTGCTGCGCCTGAAGGGAGGGTGGGTACCGCTGTGAGGAACCGCCGTGTCAGCTCTACACACGCGTGTACAGGAAGGTTGTCGAGCAGATCAGAGATCTCCTCGATTGGAGACGGATTTGGAGGTGGAATGGGAGTAGGATTAGGCTTCTTAGGTGGAGGCGATGGTTTACCAGTCATCGCATGCTTCTTTGTTGGGGCCTGTTGAAGGGCCGCAACGGCAGGTTGGGTAGCCTGAACCCTTTTCCTGCTTGAGGTCGCTTTGTCCTGTTGAGGGGCCGCGGCTGGTTTAGGGGTGGGTATAGGTTGCGGAGGGGTGGTGGGTTTTACTACCCGCCCCCCTCGCACCACATGAGACCACTCAGGGCCTAAACTCTTCTGTTCAGCAGAAGGCTCGGCGCGGGTCGCTTGCGCTGAAGCCGAGCGACCGGTTGCACCGTTCATGTGGACGCGAGGTGCTGGCGTCCGCTTTGTAAGCGCGGCCTTGGCCTCCTTCCACTTTGCACAGCCCCGGTAGTTCGCCGTGTGGTTGCCCCCGCAGCTGCAGCATTTAAGCTGCTGCTTAGGGGTAGAGCACTCCCCGGAGGGGTGCGGCTCACCACATGCAACACACCGGGGTGCGTATCCGCAGTTACGCTGCGTGTGGCCGAAGCGTTGGCAGCGCTTACATTGAAGCGGGGCCTTAGGGGCTACATATGTCTCTACAGAGACTCTCAGGCCGCAGAGTTCTGAAAGGGATCGCACCTTCTGCACATCTGGGCCTCTAGCCACCGACACCACGAAGTGTGGAGTGGGGGGCCGATCGCATGCGGTGTCCTGGTTGCGGCGCCCTGAGCGGAGCTGCATGACGCCCTGGACACGGATTCTCAGGGCCTCAAGCTCCTCCCGGACGGCGTTCTCAGGAAATCTGTCTGCCGAGGTTCTTCAACAACAGACGTACACAACGATCCTCTGGGAGAGAGAAAGTGTGAAATGTCACACCCTTGCTCCCCTCAAGGGATCGGAGGGCACTGACTGTGGCTCTGAACCCGTCGGCAGTACCCGGCACGATCATTAGTTTCTCACCCTTCATCTGGGCGGACAGACTGCTGGGGCACTTGGACCGTAGCCACGCGAGAAACCCGCGCGTGTCGATGACTCCTGAAACAAAGACAGGGGTTTTGTTGGGCCGCTCACCTGCGGGAACGGCCCCAGCCGCAGTGGCGCCAGCTGGCATGCTGCCCAGAGGCCCGGACATGTCGACAGACATGCGCCTGGTGGCTGCCTCAGAAGAGGCAGCAGGTTCGGAGGAGTCCGAACCAGTGGCTATGACTTGGGCTGCCCACTCGACTGACGGGGGTTGGAATCCCAGGCTACTACCGCAGCGTATGCTGCCTTGCCTGCCGCGACGTCTAGCTGCCGGCTGGTGGATAGTGTAGGGGCAACGGAGGTGCCCTGTGCGTCGGGCGCTGGGCGCCTAGCGGCCGGGGTGGTCAGGCCGTCTGAGCAGGAAAACTCAGCTTTCCTCTTCGCCGCGATGGGCAGCGACGGTGTCACGGTCCTGGCTCCGGTGGTGGTGGTGGCATGACGCTTGGAAGGCGTCACGCGAGACGTTCTGACCGTGCAGCAAGCAGCGGCCTTACTTGTCTTGTTGGCGGCAAGGGCCGTCCTCAGCTTTCGCAAGAGGACTGGGTTGCCCTGCACCGATGATATAGCCCTCATAAGGGCAAGTTCCTCCTGCTTCAGCATTACGCCTACAGCAGGGGGGCACCGTACTCCTAACGCTGCGCCGACTTCCTAGTGGACTAGGAGCAGCACGCTAGAGACCACTCCTTCCTCAGTCGCTTCTCCTTGCAGTGACTATGGCTTCGTCGCTAGGTTCGGTTCTTAGGACGTCTTCACTCCTCTGCAGCTAACACCGAACCAATCAACCAACACCAATGATCAATCAATGATGAATCAATGATCATGAAGCTCGGTGTCGTTCGGCCATGTATTTATACCACTGGACATGGGACTAATCTGTTCTGTGATTGGCTAGCTGACAGCACCCGCTGTGCGCCAATCCCGTGGCCAGTGGGCGGAGTCGGCTGGACGACTTTGCTGCGTGCTGTTGCGGTAAGCGGAGATGCTGCCGCAGCGTGTGTACCGCGTTCTCCTTCCTGGTGCTGTTGTGGAAAGCGGAGACGCTGCTGCGGCGTGTGTACCGCGATCTCTCTTCCCGGTGCTGTTGCGGGAAGCGGAGAGGTTGATGCATGTGGGTAGCCCCCACACATGTTATCCAAATTCCACACATCGCATGTTAAGCGCATGCGCTACCCACAATGTAAGCTTGATTTAAGGCTAACGCCGCGATGTTGATAAGATCAGCGCTCTTCTGGGTTATTACGCTGCGTCATGTGGTAATTGTTTACCGACGTTTCGGGACGTGTCGATCCCATCTTCACGGGTCAAGAGTCCTACTCGCACTCTTTACCCGTTCTATTCTATGGATTTCCCTGAAAATTCATACCTAGCAGTCTCCACGCATGCTTTTCGCCTAGTGTGATTTTGTTTTCGATCGGTCACTTCGGGAAAAAGTACTCTTTCCTCTGGAAGTCGGCTTCCTACGTATATCGGCCTGTATTCGATGAATTTTCCTGAAAATTCATACCTTGCAGTACCGACGCACCCGCTACCATTGAAGTGATTTTGGTTGCGATGGTTCTACAGGTAGGTCCCGTTTTACGACGGTCCATTTTACGACTTTTCACATTAACGACTGTTTCAAAATATTACCTTAAATATTAGTACATACTTGGAAATATTTTAGGAATTTTGGAACCTATCTCATTCAATTACATTATATTTTGGTCTCGTTTACGACTTCTCATTTTACGATCCTGTTTTGCTGGAACCTAACCCTGTCGTAAACGGTCCTATTTTGGTCTCGTGTTTACGACTTTTCATTTTACGACCCTGTTTTGCTGGAACCTAACTCTGTCGTAAAACGGGTCCTACCTGCATAATGAAGCGCCCTTTTCTTGGATAACCAAGTGCCTTTACGTCTATATCTCAGCGTCGAACATAATACGCCGCATACTCTACATATGATGAAAGGTTGTTTGCGATCGGTCAATAATGAAGGGCACTTTACTTTGATCACAAATTACGTTTTCGTTTGTATCTCGGCTTCCGTTTGAAGATGTTCCTGAAATATCATACGGCGCAGTATACACGCATGCGCTACATACGATGTGAGTTTGGTTGCGGACGGCGAATAGTGAAGAGCAACTTAGTTGGAATACAAATTCCTTTTTCCTCCGTATCTAGGCTTCCGTTCGATGGATTTTTTTTGAAACGTCATACCTAAGTTGTCGACCTCGGTGGACTAGTGGTTAGCGTGCTCGCCAGTGGACCCAAGGTTCGCGGGTTCAATCCCGGCCTATGTCGATGGATTTTTAGGGGTGATAAAAATCCGTAGCACAACTTCCTTCGGAGGGGAAGTAAAGCCGTCGGTCCCATGTCGTAGATTTACGGCATGTAAAAGAACCTTACGGGCATGAATCGAGATGTTTCGTAAGCAAAATTCAGCGGCCATTTCTCACCCAAGTCTCCTGACTGACTGCTAGATGACTCTGGCAGTCACATCAGGATGAGTAGAACTTGTGCAGTCAGTGGACTGGTCACTCACTACAGAATGCACACCTCCAGACCAAGAAACCTCTGAAAGGAGGTCCTATGCTCCGCAAGGAGCGACAGGAGGAAAACTAAACTAAACTAATACCTAAGTCTCCTCGCATGTGCTACAAATGTTGTATGTAAGTTTGGTTGCGATCGGTTAGTAAAGAAGGGCACTTTACTTGGAAAAAAAAAAGTACATTTTTGTCTTTATCTCGCGTTCCATTAATGGGATTTTCATGAAACATAATACACCGCACTACATGCGTTACAACCGATGTAAGTTTCGTTGCGTTTGGTCAATAATGAAGGGCTCTTTACTTGTGGAACAAAGTGCATTTGCGTGTGTAAATCGCCTTGCTTTCGAAGAATTTTCCTGATAATACCTCCCACTCTCCGCGCAGGCGCTACAACTAATATGTTTGTTTGCAATAGGTCAATAATTACGGGCACTTCACTAGACGAAAAAGGTATATTTTCGTCTGTATCTCGGCTTCCATTAGGGGGCTTTTCCTGAAACATTATGCTCCACAGTTTACTCGCATGTGTCACGCACGATGTAAGTGATTTGCAATCGGTCAATAATGAAGGGCACTTTGCATGGATAACAAAGTACACTTTTGTCTATATCTCGGCTTCCGTTCGAAGAAATTTCCTGAAAGTTCATATCTCTGACTTTACTGGCATTCGCTAAAAGCGCCCCTCTACACATTCCTCTATTACGGTCTTTTACAATTCTCCTCCATATAGTCCTAGTGTACGACGTCTACACACGCATCGGCCTATTGTTGCTTCGTCACTATAAAAGTTTACCTTTCTGTTTTACATTTTTTGCGGGTATAGAAGGGAAAGTAACGAGTAACCTCAGGGCGATAAAATAACACATTAAAAATCAATCCATGTCATACAAAAGGATTTAAACTTTCAATAATTCGCATAAAACTGTCTAAAGTTCTGAAGGCATGTTAGTTGCAGTTCTGGGAATATACGATGAAGAAACAATAAACACTCTGCAGGCCTTAAAATTAAAACTCTAAATATTACAGAAAATCATCGAACATTAGAAGAGGCAGACACCACCTTCAGCAATCTGCGATTGGCACAGTGGTTTGACTGAATGACCACTCACGTACAAAACTTTTCACAAGACTAGCTGCATTCGGGCCATTATTTTGCTTTCCAAGAAACCGGCCGAGGTGTCGTAATTTTAAAATCTCTCAATTTCCCTTCTCATATTTCTTTCATATGTAGCACACTTTAGATTAAACTTCTATGTGTTTTGTTTGCCGAGGTGTGCAGCGCATTCAAGACAGGTATGCGTTGCATAGACGCATACTCCAGAACCTGTCTAAAACCTCAGGACCGCAAGATACTTGAAGACCATCTAGCAGGAGCCAGATACACCTTCCGCTTCCTCTGCGATGACGCAGGATTCCAATCAGGTACAAGTGTAGTGGTGGTGGTCGTTGTAGTAGTAGTAGTAGTAGTAGTAGTAGCAGCAGCAGTAATTGTGTTTCAAATTTTAAACTGAATATGTAAACTGGTTGAATTGTTTTACTAGTCAGTACTTCTTTCCCTCTGCAGAACAGATATATTTCTGAACATACAAGTTCTTTTAGCTTAAACAAGCTAAAGACAGGATTCCAACTGATTCATTAATAGTGTTCCAAATGCTCATAATATACGACACAAAAAAACGAGACTAACCCTATAGCTCTGGAACCAAGAGTGGGGGGATGAAACAAATAAACGGCTATGGAACATGATCTGTCCTGTCACAGTGTTACAAGTTTCAGCTCGATCGCTTCACTCAGTACAAGTTGACGCATCTTCAAATATAGGCGTGTTCTTACCCTCGGACGGAAAATGTCGGACTGCAAAAGTGAACAACGAGTTAACATCAGGTTTCTTGTTGTTAAACTGAAGAAATCCGAGACGGAAACTTTTCAATTATTGACTGAGGCTTATGGTGAAGATTGCATATCTCGTGCACGCGTTTTTGAGTGGCACAAACGATTTTGGGAAGGCAGAGAAAGCGTGAAAGATGATGATCGCCCAGGCCGGCCACGCACAGCTGTTGACAATGACAACATTGAAAAAGTGCGACATGTGATTCGAAGAGACAGAAGGTTGGGTGTTCGAGCAGTAGCTGAGAAAGTTAATTTGGATAGGGAAAGTGTTCGACGAATTCTAACGGAAGAATTGAACATGACAAAGGTTTGTGCAAAAATGGTTCCAAAAATTCTGTCAGATGAACAAAAAGAACGCCGCCAGGAATTGTGTTCGGACCTTTTGCAAGCAGTTTTTAGCCAATAAAAACATCACTGTGATGGAGCACCCACCTCATTCGCCAGACCTCGCTCCCTGTGACTTCTACCTCTTCCCAAAGATCAAGTCGGTGCTCAAAGGGACCCATTTTTTATTGGTAGAAGATGTGAAAGTAAAAACGACGGAGATCCTCAACAGTCTGACAGAAAATGACATGCAGAATTGCTTTGAACGTTGGCAGCATCGTATGCAGCTGTGTGTTAACTCAGAAGGGAACTACTTTGAAGGCGATCGTAGTTAATTTGCTGAAATTGTCAAACAGAAATAGTTACAGACACAGTCTCGTTTTTTTTGTGTCAGACCTCATATCTTATATAATCTGTACTGTTGTTGGTCTTTATTGTAGAATTACAGAACAGTGCACAGTGAATGATGAATAAATTTAAGATAGCATATTCCTTGTTAAAGTTGCACTAGGCCTAAAATTTTGTCTACAGGGTGTACATATGTGTTGCATATGATGTTCAGCAACAAACAGTATTTCCCTACAGGATTACACCACAACCTGTGTCTACTGCGAATAAGGGACTAGATTTTTAAATATTCAAAATCTAAAAATTCCTGCCTCTTACACTTATCCACTTACCTTTACTAATGTTACAGAGTACCTGAAATACAAAACATGTTATCGAGGGGTGTCGAAAGACTGGGATGCATGTGCCAGCCGTTTCGTGCAGCTGGTGAGGGAGGAGATGAATCGCAAGAATGCAACAGAAGCAAGCCGACTAATGGAGTTGTGCTGGTCAGTATCCAGGATCTTCTGTGTGTATGTTAAATATCAAAGTTGCTACAGCAACTTCCACTGGGCCTAAATATCCATAACTATAAGAACACCTTCCAATGTGGAGGCAGAAAAATGCAAGCATTTCAACTCTAAGGCACATGTGTGTGTGTGCATGTGCATGTGTATATATATATATACATGTGTGTGTGTGTACACATTGTTGTGTTTCAGTGCAAAACATGGATTCCTGAGATGTGTGTATGCAGCAAGCAGGTACAAATGCCGTAAGGAAGAAGCATTATTCCTGAAGAAGATAGCTGAAACACTGTCGGACACACGAGTCTACTCACCACACTGCAAAAATGTTGACACACAGTTATGCAGTCATGGTGGCACATACAGGGCAGCAACTTCATCTGTAGTAATGACAATGTTGACAGCAACATTCTTCTCTCTTCTCAAATGAATCTCATTATGCTTTTGAGAGGTAATCACATACATTTGTGCAGGTCATGTTAATTGGCATCACACTTCATTCACTCTAGCTATGCCTCTCACAATGGTTGCAAGTTTACAAACAAATTGCCCATTACAACTTTCCTTAAATGTGATATCACCCACTGGCACAGCTAGACTGAATGCAATGTACTTCCTTAGGCAGAAATGCAACATATCATAGGAACACAAACTCACAATAGCCTCGATAAGACCATAAGAAATCACATCACATCCTAAAAAAAAATAAACCAAACTACCCCAACAAAAGAAACATGGAAAAAGAAAAAAAGATAGACAAAAGAAACCCACACAACAAGACCAAATCAGCCACCAAGAACCAGAAAAAACACACAAAGGGGTCAAAAAACAAAGAAACCTTAACCTTTAAGAACACTATAAGACCAAAAACAATCATTACCGTGACTACGAATTATAGAAACAAAACAGAACCCTCACAAACAGAAAAAACCAAGAAACAAAAAAAACAAGCTATAATTAAAACTACACAAACAAAAATAAACAGAAAGGTAAAGCACCAGAAGAACAAACTCCACTCTCAACAAAGTAACAAAAAAATGCTTCTGACTAGAAGAAAAGCCCAAACCCCACAAAAATAAATAATAAAAAATTAAAGCCACATTGACATTTCAAGTTTTAATAATTTAATACAAAATATTGATCTTGTAAAACAAAAATAAGAATTGAACCTTTTAAAACTTCAGAAGGCCGATCCAGTCGGGAGAAGTACACAAGCGGAGTTGTCATTACTACTAGGTATTAATATTCGTTCGTATATTTCAGACAAGCCGATCCAGTGGCCGTGCGGTCTAGGGCGTGGGTCTTCGGCCGCTCGCTTGCTAGGATCGTGGGTTCGAATCCCACCGGGGGCATGGATGTTTGTCTCTTGTGAGTGTTGTGTGTTGTTGTCAGGTAGAGCCCTCTGAGACGAGCCGATCCCTCGTCCAGAGGAGTCCTACCGACTGTGGTGTGTCTCTCAGTGTGATTAAAAGGAATTACACCTCGACACTGAAACGGGAAACCGGAGTAGGTAGAAGAGGACGACTAAAAAAAAAACTTCAGAGGAACGGCAACATACCATTTCATTAATCCCCATAATATTATCGCACAAAAGGTCAACCACACTACAACTTTTTCTGGCAAAACAGCTGGAAAAAGTCATCACTGCTCTAGGATACAGAAACCCCAACAACAGTGCAGATACTGTGCATTTGGATCATAAAACCCCATATAGTGGCAAAGAATGTATAAGATTGCAAGATTTGAAGTTCTTACAGCAGTGCTGCTGAAGACTCAGGTTTTATGCACTATGTCACTGTGTCATTGGGTGAATGGTTCCCAACTTTCCAAGAAACACCAAACAACATAGGGTCATATCCCAGAAAATATTCTTAGTAAATTTGATATTTAATTTTATTTCACCTTTTTCAGAAATTGTGAAATGGACAGCATGCTGGTACATGCATATTTGATCAACAAACAAGAATTCAAAACAAGTATCTTGTCTGTACCTGAAGGTGGAAGCATGAGCAAATACAGAGGACATAAGAAAGAAATCCATCATAGTTGATGATCTGATTCCATCATGCGTGTGGTCTTGTAAGAGAGTATGCCCCCAAAACCGTACAGATAAAGAAATTAATGTGTGTGCAGACTCCAAAGCTGATGTACTGCTCTTTGGTATAGAATTCATAATTTCATCACCTTTTTTAGTGGTTGCTGTTTGAAGTTTGTAGTAAAAACAACGTTTGTAGATACAAATAAAAGTTATTACAGAACCGTAACTTTGGCAGTAAAACCATTGTGTTGTACTATGTAAACTGAAAGAATTTAATGATTATATAGTATTGATAATGGTGGCAGATTCATTCATTCTGCAGTCTGCCTTACAACAGGCCCATAGCCTCTTTCAAAGCAAGTTCCCCACAGAGTACAATCTAGTGCTTCCTCTTTCAATATCCAGTAGCCTCTCTCTTCCTTAAGGTCATCCAGTACCTGCTTACGTCTTCTTCCTTGTCTTCCCGGAACTTCTATCCTTCCCTCTATCTTTCCTCCAATAGCATGTTTTAGAAGGCAGTTTCTATGCAAAATGTATCCCATCCACTTAGCCTTCCTTCTTTTTATTGTATGTAGGATATTCCTCTCCTCTTGGACTCTATGTAATACATCTTCATTTCTCACACAATCTGTCTGACTGATCTTTTCCATTCTTCTCCAGCACCACATTTCAAAACTTTATAGGTATTTCTCATCTACTTTCCGAAGTGTCGAAGTTTTTGTTTTAACTATTCCACATTCTTCAATTATTTTTGATCTATCATAATTTTCATTGGGTATGATTGCCTTGAGATTCTCATTACCTTAGTTTTTTTCCACATTCATTGCCATTCCATAGCATCTTCCAACTTCAATTAGACTATCAATCATGCCCTGTAGCACAGTGTCTTCCTTAGCCAGTAACACAAAGTCAACTGCATATTTCACAGTGCGAATTACTTGTCCTCCTATTTTGAAGTAACCAAACCCTTCAAGAGCTTCCTTAGTAAGGTACTCGCTGTATAAGTTGAAGAGAATCGGCGATAAACAGCAACCTTGTCTAACTCATCTTCCAATATGAGCCCTTGAAAATGGTCCTACAATTTGCTGATCAGTTTTCTTTTCTGCCAGTCAATACCAGCTTCCTTTAGGGTCTGCATTAATTTTGTCCAGTTTACAAAGTCAAATGCCTTCTACCAGTCCATAAAGCAAACACATAATTCTTCATTTATGCCCAAAGTTCATTCAGATATTATTCTCAGCAGCCCAACTGCACTAGTTGCTTTTCAGTGTATGAAGAGTGCTGTGACTGACAGCTGCTTTTCCCATGTATCTTCATCCCAACAGGATGTCTTACTTAAAAATATCACTTTGGTTCTCAAAGGGTCAGAAATTCCTGGGCTTCATCCCTACTTCTTTTACGAAAATGGCATCAGTAACTCAGCTCCTTTGATGTACTCGATCAGTTAGCAAGCTGTGCTGTGTATATATTACAGGCAAAGTGTAAAGTATCTTTCTGTCAATAGGAGTATAAGACTTGAATGGGTTTTCAGTCCCTGATAACATAAAATGAGAAAAACGCTTCTAGTTCATACAGCCATAAACAATAATGAATTACCGTATATTCTCGAATCTAAACCGCACCCGAATCTAATCCGCACCCAGTTTTTGGTGACTTATTAAACGAAAAAAAGTTAGTTCGCGATTCTAATCCGCACCTTTCCTTCAACCACCCCTTGCCCACGGGGCGACTGATTGAATAATATTGGATGTTACCAATGCGTTAAAATCCGACGCTACGCCTGTGGCCGATGAGTCATACCGATAGAGGCGCGGCCTTTATCAACAGACGTGCGCAATCTCGTCTGAAGCCAGCTGAGCCTTAGTTGTTGAAACGTGGGAGGTGCTTGTTCCAATTTGTCGTGTACCGTAGTTATGGAAGAGGGACGCCTGAAATCTAAACGACTCTCATATACGGCAAAGTTCAAACGTGAAGTTATTCGGTGCGCAGAGGAGAATGGAAACCGCAAAGCCGCTGCAATTTTTGGAGTTGATGAAAGCAACGTTCGACTATGGCGGAAACACAAGGCAGCGATCAGCGGGTGTGAGGCGTCACGAAGGAAATTCACTGGACCCAAGAAAGGACGATTTCCTGAAATTGATGATGCAGTCTTCACGTTTTTTCAAGAGAGACGCAAGACTGGACTGTTTGTGAGTTATGATCTACTCGCGAGGAAGCGATAAAGAAGGCCAGATCTTTGAACATTCCTCGAATTATGAGTGATGACGGCGAGTCTGATGAATAATAAATATATAATAATAAATAATAAAATAATAGATTATTGTATTGTATTGTTCTTACGTTGTTTATTAATTACGTAAATTACGTTATTGTTATATTGTACAGCAGCTCAATCATTTTTCCAAAATCCAGCTCTAGACCGCGAATCTAATCCGCACGCGAATCTAATCCGCATCTGATTTTTTAGCCCTCTAAAACTGTAAAAAAAGTGCGGATTAGATTCGAGAATATACGGTATGTAAGTCACAATGTGACTGATATGACAAGGACTATAATGATTAAAGGTCCATCAAAGTTAAAGCACAGTCTGTTTGCATTTGGTATATTTTATGCCTTCCTTCACTGGAAATTACTCACATGTAATTTGTGTACCACAACAGAAATTTGAATAAAGTTGTGTATTTTATATTATTTGAGCTCTGTATTCAAGCATTCAGGTAACACAAAGTGGACGGGTGTCCTGGTGTTCATGCTGCCATACCTGTTCATCTCAAGTCACTGCTGGGGCAACAGCAAAACCTATTACTTTAAAATTATGCTAGTTCAAAAACAGGGAATGCCAACTATTACACATGTACAGAGTAGTATAACCTTGTTATAAGGAGCAATACATCAATCATCCTCATCATCATCAATCATTCTTCAGTGTTGCAAAGCCTATACCAACTACATAACTGGAATAAATTTCTCTGATATATTAAAATACAATCTTAAGATAGTTATATGCTCACAAAACTACATTTTTACTTAACTGTGATATCACACTCACATATTTCATGTAATTAAAATGTGATTTTGAAGTTTTTGGTCAGTAAATAAGTATTAACCATTAAACTGCCAAGGCTTAACCCTTTTCTGAGTATGATTGTGCTGCTATGATAAACACTAGCATGTCATGGCTAGTATTATCATACACATTTAATACACCTTCCCTTGTATTTCTGAAGGTCACCACTATAGTGTGAATGCTTCAAAATTATATGCCACACCTAATATGTTCCAACCCATTGACACATATGATGAATGCAACTGTACCACAAAAAGTATAAGTGTGCTCTTACAAAATGTATTAACATCTAATGAAAAAATATCCCCATCAATCCTGCTTGGATGAAAAAGTCCAGTTAATGAGTTCCAGTATAAACTTTCCCCAACTGCCAGAATGATACTAATTAATTTCAAAATGTGTAACTAGAAGAACTAGGCTTACTCAAATTGATTTCTTGCATCATCAGAAATGTTCACAATTTTAAATTGTGACAGTTGGAACATAACACACACAGTCTGACACTTTCAACATAAAACACCATGGAAAAATGCATGAACTTATGTTTCAAGAAGCAGCAGTAGTACTCGATTAATTGTTATAGTGTCACAAATCCATATTGGTCCAGAACTTTGTTAGTAAAAATGTCTGGTTGGGTACATTTAATTTTAATATATAAATAAAACTATGTTATACTGTCTGTAACATTACGTACAAAAAAGAAAATGTTGATGAAAAGAATGGTGCAGTGTGTACTTAGAAAGACAGCAAACAAAATTGTTCCCGCATAACACAAAACTTCAAGCATCTAAACAAAACATTCATCACATTTAGACCACAGCAACATCTGCAAAATTCATTAATGTAATAATCACGTTGAACTGGGCACACTTGAATCAACAGAACAATTAAGAGAAAATTAAGTTACAATTCTCCCGTGACTTAAGCATTACATACACAATTATGAACAAGCACTGGGACTACATGTAACATATTTTGCGTTTACAGTATTAACAACTGTCATTCTCACAAAACCCAAATGTGTTTACTTAAAAAACAGGATGCAAGGCACATGTGCAATATTTTGAAAATGTGTATAAAGTTATGATTCAATCTCATTTAAATTATACATTTAATTTCAATAAACAGGCACATAGAATAAAAATTGAAAATTACAAATTAATTATATTTTGTTCCTCATTGTATCAGTATTTTTTCCACATCCCCCTCCACATGCAGGAGCCAGTAAATTACTTTTACATTCTTTTTAAGTGACAAGTCCACTTATCAAAATGGTCTATCATCACAACACTTAAATATGGAACTACATGTAAATCTACGTACACAAACAGTTACAAATACTACTAGCTGTTCAATATTACAGGCTAAATTCTCCCTATGCAAGCCAAGCTGGCACACGGCAAGTGCTGGTATAGCTCCACACATTCATTAACCTCGGCATCAGATGGAGGTGAGTGCTTATAGCAGTAATTAGAATTGTCACATATGTGAAGATGGCTGATATCACAGCTACAGCTTTTAGCTAGGAAACCAAAATTCCATGTCACTGACAACAAAATCTGTGAATACATGGTAATTTAAACTATTGCAAAAATACTGAAAGGGTACTCTGCTCAATGCTGAGTCTCACAAGAGGCCCTGGTGGCTCAGAGTTTAAAGAATAAGAATAAGTAGAATTAGACCAGCAAAAATGTTGAATCAAACTGTAAGTTCAAGCATGAACATCCATATTAACAACAACCTTCTAAGTACTTCATAGTTCCTTTGCTTAAACTTCCTTAAGTATTAAGGGGAAAGCATCTTCCCTCCTTTTGAATCTCCTTGGCTACCATGACACCTACTATAGAATCATTCTATCTGACAGCTATCAATTGCCATTTCCTGTCAGCCCGTTTAGCATATTAACATAGCTCATTCAGACAATTGCCCACACACATGGTGCAGTAGTGGGAAGAGATGAACAACAGTTGTCAGATAAAATAAGGAACCTGTATATGGACAGAAGTGGCTAAATAATATTCATAACATTTTGCACTCGATTGCTAACCTCATGCATCATAAACCTATAATGACTACAGGCAAGATGGAAAATATGATAAACCCCTCACCATATTTCTTATACCCTTCTAACTACAATGACAAGAAGTGGCAGCTACCCAACCACCAGTGTACATGTAACATACAAGTGTTGCCAGAAGAGAAAGCATACACACATGCACAACTCCTATTCAACCAGCTTTTTTACAAAGTAAATAAAAATTCATGTCCAGTATAAAAATACAAAACCAGAACAAGAACACTTTTCCCTACTGCACGCTGTGTAAAATGTTCTCGAAATAAATTATGCTACTTTTCACATTACACAGAAATGCCTCTACACATCACAATGCTGACAGGACCAGAACTTTTGCAATTTTCAAAGATCAAAAGGTCTGACATTAACATCTGAAAACCAGATCGACTACAAAGGTCTCTGATTAGGGCTGAAAAACAATACTTTGCAAATGCACACAACACACACTTCAAGCACATTTGCTGGAGTTTAGATGTCAAAAAAACTCATCTTGTGTACTACTCAGTTTTCTTCCAACCTCTTATAGTCAGCATTCAGTTTTATTTCTCAATCCTACTATGTGCCAGTGCAGTCACATTTAATTTCTTGTAGCATCTAAATTTCCACTACTAATTTTCTTCATAATGACACCACAAAATTGTTTCAAAGTAGAGACAATAATATATTAAATTTAGTTTCCAGCAGTCAAAAGCACTTAAAATAATTTCATGCATCAGGTAAAGGTAAAATACATACCACAGAGACATACAGGAAGAATGGAGATGTAACTCCATTCTTCACCTGAGCACTAGACAAAGGTGTGTGTTCAGTCTCACACCTGGGCTGCTTTTCACACAGGGCAAGAACCTCCTGTACCCATTTATCCGTGCATCATAAGACAGTAAATGCAAGACAGGAGATTCTTCAAATCTGACCAGATGACATTCAATTCACATTTGAATTAAAGAGTTATATACCCACAACTAAGTTCAACTGGTCTAAGCCCACCTACAATGGAATGATTTAAAATCAAGTACCCTTTCATCATGTCCAAATATGACCTCATCAGTTTAGATACAGAAACAATATTTGTGGGTTCACTTGTGCTGATTTCATTGTCCATAATGTTAATTTACTATTACATTTTTGTAAGTGCTGACACGGCCAGCATCAAAGAGGACAGGCAATAGTGAGAATGTGAGTCAACTAAATTAAACAGGACATTATGAATTGAAATTAAAAATGTAGAAGTGTGTTGTGAAAGTCCTAGACCAGTCCTGTCGTGGGTCAACAGTCCTTCTTCCAACTGCTTATTTCTTCATTCAGCCAGGTTGCAGATGATTTATAAAGTAAAAACACATTTTTAATCACAGTGCTGGTTTAATAATGTTGCTTTTTTAAAGATACAATATTGTTGACACTGCAGACCGCCATTTTGGTTTTATACAGCACAACAGGAGACTTGACAAGTTTTGCCCAGAGATGCAGGAATGCATCCCCAGTTAGCATTCCACATCAGACTGTTCAGGTTCAACTATATTTTTAGGAACACATTCCCCTCAAATCTCAGGCGAATCTGTACTCTTAAGGCCAGTGTCATACATTACGAAGAATGAATTAATCTGAGCTCTTGTAAAATTATAGGGATGATTGAGGCAATGGATGCAGAATAACAAAACTTGGTGCTATTAAAAGGCCCAGTTCAACAGTTTACAAATTTGTATACATTAAAATCAATAACATACAGAATTACAGTACATCAAAACATTACCCTTTGTATTATCTGCATTATTCACAAAACTGATTGTCTCTAGTCAAACACAACATTTTCCACAAATCAGTCATATTCTTAACTGGAATTTTAAAAACACCAGAAATTGGTGTCTACATCATCAAATACTTATGTCATGCATTAACCCTTTCCATTCGACTGTCAGGAGAGTCCCTACATTTCACATATGGTCAACTAGCTTGTATGATTGGCAGCCCCTGCCTCATACCTCTCACACCTCGCACGTCAGGGCTATCACCACTTTCTTTTTTCATTAAAGATAGCTTCTGCCATCTGTTGGTAACTAGAAAAACCATATGGTCTCAATAGTTCTGTTTCAGTCTCGCCATAAAATAATATTTTGCAAAGACTATGCCCAATGTACATCTGAGTACTAAATGACTAGAACTGCAAGTTAATTCCAGTGGAAAGGGTTAATCAGCTCACATTTTATCATACACACGAATATTTTTACCGGCCTATTATCCGTGTGACATCACAGTCTCTACTGAAGACTATAAATTATTCACATCTACAAATGGGAGAGGAAAAAGTTGCTACAAGGCTAACTGAGAAAGAAGAACCTGAAATGTCCAAAATAAATAAGTGAAATATTTTTTCCCATGTTATTACATCACACTTTAGAAATGAACTCTTGATGGACAGAATTATTATGCACTTAAACATCATCATAAAAATGTCAGTCACTCGTAACACTGCTAAAAATGATGAGTAGTGATCCAGTTCTGATGATACTAAATGTCACTATTCAAAAACCTAATGAGAGCACGTTTTCAGTCAGGTTAGGTCAAGACTCAGAAGTGAGTGTGATTTACTGGCTCAGGATGACTGAGAACTCAGGACAAGGAGCTGCAAGTTTGTTGCCATTTGAGAAGCTGGACGGACGTTCTAACTACAGCAGTTGGAAATTTCAGATGGAGTTATATTTGATCCACGATGGGCCATGGGATTATACGACTGAGAATGCTACTGTAAGGATTACTGAATTAGACGACCCTGTCACTATTGAGAATGCAACCTATGTTCCAGTCTTGTCTGCTAATTTGCTAAGTGTAAGCACACTTGTCAGAAAGGGCCTAGTTGTTGTGTTTTCAGAGAAAGGTTGTGAGATCTTCAAGAGAGAAGAATGTCAAATCCAAGTGAAACCGAGAGTCTCAGCAAGAGAAGAAAGAGGAATGTACAAGCTAAGTCAAGCCCAGATGAGATGTCATATTTTTCGAATATCAAAAATTAAAGTCCAATACACAGGAAGAGAAGTCACCAACAGAGGCAGCAGACTTAGAGACATCCCTCACATCCACGACACAATCCAAACGAGATACAGATCGAGTTAAGACAAGAGCAGAGCGATAAAATCCATGGAGATGGACTCACAAAACCACAGGAGGAGGAGCAATCTTCAGAGGAAGATAACGACAACCAAGTGATGGCAGAGGTCATACATGTCCAGCAGAGAAGGTATCCTCAGAGACAGAGAAGACAGAAACACTTTCCTGACATGGTGCAGTACAAGGCAGTGTGTGATTGAGAAGTAAACCAGTGACTCTAAAAGAAGCTCTGGAGAACAACGAATGCAAGCTGTATTAGTGATTACTGTATATTATATCATGGTACAACAAATAAAACTGCTGTAACATAATGTCACAAAGTATAGCTCCAAAAACTTTGATAAAATGAAGTTTCAAGCCCATAACGTAAAGTGTGACAAACGTGTACCAACAGATCATCATACCACTTCCGTTAATGAGGAAAATAAGGCATATAAGTTACGATGCTTCAATTTTATTAGTAACTTCTTCCTCAGTGGCCTTGAGATTGTCAAGTACTACAAGGACTGAATTCATAATTATTCTTATTTTCTTTCTCTGGTTTTTTTACAAAATCTGCTGAAAGTTTGTATTAAATGTAACAATTATTCTAATATATATTTGTATGTCCATACCAACAATATTGTAATAAACTTCAGAATATGGTGTAACTATACCTGTGGTAAAAGATTACAACATTCCAACACAGAAATTTGATAACAAAAGTATCAAACATAACAAATTTGGTGTTCATATACATTCCTAAATGTTATAACATAGCCAATGTGTGAACAATATAAGTGGCATAAAGCACAAACTGACAGAAAGAACTTTTCTGTAAGAGATGTCAACAACACTGCCAGAACTCTAATGACAAATTGGAAAGACAATAGCAATGCCTCTACACCTATGCTTGCTACCCAGATGTGCCAGTGAATGGACAAGAGAAAGAGACAGTGCCTCTTGCACACTACTGCGTAATTGAAAACAGAAACAAAATACTTGGTCACAGTATTTCACACCGGAAGACAGATGAGTTGGATACTAGCTAACGGGCTACTTGATTATGATTTAGCAGAACTCAAAGCAGAGTATTCGAACTTGAAATTTACGACTACCTGCGATCCTCGTTTCTGACATTAGGATATCGTGCATCTGGGCATTTCTCTTAATTTTACGTACAGTGTCAGGCTGTTTCTACTGTGTGGTTGCCTTTTGTTAAAAATATTAATTGAATATTGACACTGCACTAATGCCCCGATTTGTACCACATGCGCTATATCACTTTCGCAAACCTTACTAGAAAGCACTTATTTACTTGCATATGTTTCTAACAAGGAAATCATTGTAACTCAAATAAGTAATAATTTCTTCCCCATATGTAATGTAATATTTAACACATGTAATAAACCACTCATGCATGTGTATGCATACACATGCACACAAAGCTGATAGCTCTGGAATTTTTGTTTAATTAATGGTCACATTCACTTCTTACATTACCAGCTACATGACTTCTATCTGCACTCCCCTAGCAAATTAGAATTCCAAACTGTGTCTCAATTTATAAAATCTTTCATGCTGTCCTAAAAGTACCCTTACTATGTCCACCCTTTTAAATCTGCTGTATGTTTATGTGTTCAGGTAGCATATTTTATAATACAGAATGACAAATGTCACTTTCTTTCATAAATGCATAAATTAAAATTGCATATCATGTAGCATACATGATGACCAACCACGAATAATTTGAAAGCTGTAATCTTGGATTGTTACTTATTGAAGGAAGGGTAAGTAACTATAAAAAAGTAGTGTAAAAAAAATCCGAAAAGGATAATTTTTTACAATCAGATGGAGCAAAATAAAACTTTTCTTTTTCTTTCTTTTCTTTTCATATCTAACAACAAAAACCTAAGAAACAGAAGTTTAGTATTCAGACATACTTAAAGAATACAGTATTCTGCTCAAGGGACCATACCGTTAAAGCAGAAAATTTTCATTCAGTTACTTCATCTGTAATTCCAATTATCCTGCAGAACAGTAATCTACATATACAAGCCATGTGTATTGTAATAATAAATCTATACTTCATTCAGAGTGAATTTTGTCCCATAAATTATTTTCAAACACAACAATCAATCTACACATACCATCATATACAGTACCTTCAAATGTGGATTTAGATACTCTATATGCATAAAATTCCTCAATGTTACTGATACACAAAAAGAATTTAGAAATCAGTTCTGCCAGTACCAACCCTGGTAAATTACAATTTTCAAACATTGTACATGACCTAACAGATCTTCATACACCTATTATTTTACTGTAAATTTGTAGAATAATTACCATATATAACATTTATTCTTTCAAAATCTATTACTTATTATAAATTACACTTGCCTTTCCTATAATGTGCATACATTCAACATGCCACTCTGTGTTATACATTCCTTTGTTTCAGAATCTCGAATGAAATGTGGTGACAATTCATTGCGCAGAAGGCCCATTACACCCAACACTAACAAGTTACAAAATACCCACAGAACTTAACACTTCACGTGCGTTCAACCTGTCATTGTCCATAGATGTTAAATTCAGATACTTCCCAGAAACACATTGAGTATTTCAAACACACTGTAAGACTTTTCCGCATTTTAGCAACAGACTTAAAATCAGTCATCAATATGATATTGTATGTGTTGGTATTTACAATCAGCATCTTAAATGTCGATACTCAACATTCAAAATCGATCACATTCAGTGCTCAGGGCTCAACCGTTTCTTTAGCCTCAGCTTGTACTGCAAAGAAAACACAGTCTGTTCAATTATAACTGTTTCTTGGGCCTCAGCATGCACCTCACAGAGAACATAATATCTCAATTATGAAGCTCAATCATGGCAATAGATAACATATGTACATAGGTCTTTATGTCAAGTGGCTGTTATTTTTGTCCAATTTTAACAAAAATTGGAATATGTCAATGAACCTTAGTAAAAATTTCAAATATGCGATTTCACAAAAATCTGCCTGATGCGAATGGCTCTGATACATGGAAGGACAGAGAGAAACGACAAAGCTGTTATTCATTTCTAGCAAATGTTTAGCAAATGAACCTGAAAACAGCACGGCATCCAACATAGAGAAATCCAGATGAAAGATTTGTCACTTTTTAAACAATCCTAAATAAGACTGTTGTGGATAACAAAATATAATATTCATGACAATAATGGTTAATTTTTTACTTCATTTATTTTACAAGAAATGTTTAAATCTTACCATCAATTAAGAGAAGTTTTCAAAACTCGGGCACATCACTTAAAAGTTGTAACATGAGAAAATAAAGTGCACGTTCAACTGCGGCATTACCCATAAACAGGCATAAGTCACAGTAGAAATACTTTCAGTACTACAAATAACTACACCACCTGAGCAGGAATACTCCTAAAAGCAATAAGAACACTCTGCTGCAACCTGGTGGTGTTTTGTCAACATGTTTCAATAAGAAGGGAACACTACTTATTTCCATCCTGTACATTAAGAAGTACAGATCAGCTCTGTTAGAACATTAACAAGGTTTACTAAAATTATTATAATCTTCATAGTACTGAACAAGAATTTATCTTATTATAATTATCCATATGTAGGTGTTCCAATTAGGCAATACCACCCATAAATGTTACCACCAAATAATTCTACTGATTTTCTTCTGTATACAAATTCCACAGTTTTACCATGCACAAAATATACAAATTATTTAATACCCAAACATAAACATGCCACAAATGACATGTGACAGGTCTGTGTTACACTTTTGAGAACAGAATAAATGCAAGGACTTTAAGTTTCCTTCTTTCAAATATATAATGTCAGTAAAAATAAAACCAGACTGCAACTACTAAAATTGGAGTTTGACATAAGACTTCCAGTATCTGTTCCATGTTATGCCATCACTAAATCTCAAATATACAGGAAATATATTCAGGACTGATAAACATTATAGAAGGCAAATTCTTCACTATTGGTAAACGGATTTATGCATTATGTTGAAGAGGCAAATTGGAAATTCTTTTGAGGCATACTGCAATACTATTTTTAATACAGCTAGATATCTTACAGGTAGTACAGTATAAGACATTACGTGAAGGTAAGGCAAAATATAATTTTTGAAACAAAAATGAGTCTACTAGACAACAAGTATACAGTGATTATGACTCAAAAATTTGTGTCATGTTAATAGTCCCAGTACTTATCAGTTTCTTGGGTTTATACAACACTTTCATTCTACCAGTGTCCAGATGCTTGAAAATAACATATTTATACTGTCAAAGATTTAATTATCCTTAAATGCATCTTCTTCATAGATTTACTTGTAGAATATACAACTCTGTCTAAAACATCTCATGTTGATGCAGATTGTGACATTATCATTAGAAAGTTACTATATTCTATTAACAATATACTTCTGCTATTCACATGCCATTGGGACATTCAAGCAGTTAATATTTCAGTAGAAACTATAATCTGTTGCAAATTTAGACCACTTTATGAATTCCCATGAGGCATCAGTAAAAATGGCTGGAGCCAGCCTTCATACCGCCACAATTACAGGAGAAAGAAAACTCACAAGAGGCAGCCAAACTTACAACAAATTACCTTGTTATTTCATCCATGATTACTTACAACAGATGGTCTTTTTATGTTTCTTCCTTGTAAGGTAGTGCCTGACACATTATCTATATACAAATATGTTACTGATACCATGAAGCAACTTCAATGTTTTGCATTCCATTGTGTTATATCTATTGACAAATTACACCATCAAGCACAACTCTTTATTTACAAGCAATTTTTACAATGTCTTTAAGTATCTAATTCTGCATCCTGTAATAATTCTAATTATATTCTTTTGCATTTTAAAAATTTTTGCACTATGTGAAGAGTTCACCCAAAATATTAATCCATAGTTCATAATAGAATGCAAATATGCATAGTAAACCATCTTCAGTGTTTCCTGTTACATAAAGGGCTTAGCTGATCTTACTGCATACAAGCTGCACTTAATTTGTATGGAATTTGTTCAATATGAATTTTCCAAGACATTCTACATATATCCCAATAATTTTGTATCATATAAGCTTTAGAAATTAATTTGTTAGCCCAACTAATGTCCCAATCAAATTGAGGACTATTTTAGTTGTAATTGTAAGAAATGGGTTTTATCAAAATTCAGTGACAGTCTATTGGCTTTGAACCATTTATTTAAGGATTCAAATTCAATTTTTATATAATTTTTAAAATCTTCAAGGTTAGAATTGATAAATATTATACTAGTATCATCTGCAAATAAAAATGGTTTAGATTTTTCATTAATAGTTTTAGATAAATCATTTATGAAGAGAAGAAAAAGTAAGGGACCTAAAATTGATCCTTGTGGAACAATGTGTTTTATAGCTCCCCAGTCTGAAAATGTATTATGATTGAAATTTTTATTTTTATCTCCACTCTTTGATACCTATTCCTAAGATATGATGTAATCCATTCTTTAGCTTTGGCAGTTATTTCATATAAATTTGGACAGTAAAATATCATGGTTAACACAATCAAAGGCTTTTGCTATATCACAGGATATCCCTCCAACAATTAATTTGTCATTAAGAGCACTCACAATTTCATTCATTAATTCACAGTTTGCTTTTCAAAGACTTTTGAAAATGACATCAGTAGAGATACTGGTCTGTAGTTAGAAATGCAATTCCTCTCACCTCTTTTACACAATGGTTTCACTACAGAGTATTTTAAGTGTTGTGGAAAATTCTTGATGATAAAGATCTATTACATATACGATTTAAAGGTGAACTAATACAAACAGAGCTTATTTTAAGTAAACTAGTAGGGATTTCATCATATCCATATGTATTTTTAGGCTTAAGGGATTTAATAATGTTTTCAATTTCCTTTGTTGTGAAGATTTGAGTTTTATATTTGGAAAGGTGTTGTTAAAAGCATTCAACAAATAATACATTGGAGTATCTGTGTTATCATTATCCCTATTAGCACTACCATCATCGTCGTCATCATCATCATCATCATCATTAGTATTATTATGTTGTCTCTTGTCACAGGCCTTTTCTTCCTGGTACTTCTCTTGAACCAACAGTGATCCCCAGCGCTCAGGTTTCAAGTTTCAGGCTGCAATACTTTCTGTATTATGTGTGATGTTCCAAGTACAGCTGTCCTTTGTAGTGAATCTATTGAATGTTTTCCTTGTATGGCTTCCAAATTTTTCTTTAAACCTTTTGTTACTATTCCGGTGGCCCCAATTATTACCAGTATAATCATACATTTCATGTTCCACATTCATTGTATCTCTATACATAAACTCTTGTATTTTAGTTTCTTCTCTGCTTCCTTTTGCGTGACATTTCTGTCCACTGGTATTGCCACATCTATCAGTATGCACGTTTTCTCTTTTTTTTTTAATTATTACATCTGGTCTATTATTATTATTATTATTATTATTATTATTATTATTATTATTATATTTTCATTACTGACATTGTTTCTCAACCAGTGAGAGGAAATTTTTATATAATGCATTTGTGATAGTTTGTGGATTGTTAGTAGATTTACCATCAATATTTAAAACTTGTGCTCCTTCATTAATGTTTTTCCTACATGATTCTAATTTCACAATTTCCCAGATGGTTTTAATTTTATTGTTTAATTATAGGATCTGATTGTTATAATTATTTCGTTTGGCTTCTTTAATTGACACTTGATAGAATTTTGCAATACATTTTGCAGCAACGTTTTAGTCTCAGGTCATTACTGTTCCTACTGGCCAAATATAATTCTGATTGCAGGCTTCCGCCACAATGTTGATGAAATCTGTGGTCCTCTGGGTTATTACACGGCGTCGTGTGGTAATTATTTACCGACGTTTCGGGACAACGTATCGGTACCATCCCGAAACGTCGGTAAATAATTACCACACGACGCCGAGTAATAACCCAGAAGACCACAGATTTCAAATATAATTCTCTTTTACGTTTACATGAAGTTGTTATTCCTATTTTTATCCAAGCTTTATTTTTAGTACCATTTTTTACCCTTATTCAAGAAAAGCTTGAATTAAAGATCCTCATGTACATATTTAAGAAACAGTTAAATTTAGAGTCAGTATCACTGCTAGCAAATACAGTGTCCCATGTTTCATAGCTTGATTTTGTAAAAAAAATCTGCCATCGTACATTTATCAATTTTCCTTACAGTTTGATATTGTTGATTACCAGATTGCACATCAATATCATTTATTTCTATGAGTTGAGCCTCACGGTCAGATAAGCCATCTGTAAGAGGTCCTATGCTATAATTTTCTAATTTTGAGTTATCAATGAACTTTCAACTTTTTAAAAAGTCCTCATCAGGCTAACTTTATTAAAATATAAAAACAAAATTTCAAAGTTTATATGACGCAATATACATTGTCAATTATGAATTTGATAATTGACCAGATATATTGTATATAAACTTTTAAATTTATATTTTTATATTTTAACAAAGTTAGCCTGATGATGACTTTTTAAAAAAGTCGAAACATATTGCTGAAGACACTATAAAGAATTGCATATGAATAAACAGGTGTGTTTGACAGTGTAATAGTACCACTTGTTGATATCATGGATGTTGGTACTAAATGTACAAAACTGAAACAGTGATTACCAAAGTCATCATATGGAAGATTTTATAAAAAAACTAGCCTTTCCTTTGGTAAGGTTGCCAACTTGGGGTAAAAATCCCTCAAAGATGTTTTAGACACAGTCTGCTACATACTCAGCTAGTATTGAAATTATACTTACAAAGCCTAAGTAACATCAAGAGGTAGAAAATGACACAAAAAATAACTACAGCAGGGCACATACAGTCAGGATACTTCCAAGAAGATATCAGGATGTAATATTAGTACTTCGTTTCAACACATCACATTGTGTGGCCATGAAGATTTCAACCCCTCTTAATAAGAGCAAGGATTTAATTATAAACTACATAATACAAATTCAGTGATTAATCAACAAGAACTTACTGCAGCTTTATAACTTTCATAACGTTTCTTCAAACTAGTCATGGCAGTATTTTGCTAAGAAAAAACTTTTCATTTTTGTGTAACAATTTTTCATAATCTACAAATAAGATAAATTACAAATATACCAGATAAGGTATTGTTACATTACTTGTTACAATCTTGTTAAGCTCACACTGAGCTGCTACTGATGCTGTACTATCGATAAAATTCACAGAACTGTTATTCAACATGAAGCAGCAATTATGATTATCACCACGTTAATTCCACATGCTGCACTCCAGTAATCCCTGTCACTATGTGAATAAAGCTCTCAATATTATTATTTTTGCACACAAGCTTTTTTCGTTTTACTGAAGAGCTTTGCCTACCTATCTACATTTATGTACATATAATATGTCTCTTCACTCAGTTTCACCATTACGTACCATAAACAAAAGCATTTAGAACCTTATGATACAAGAACTAATTTTATGTTGGAGATTCAGGCTGAAAATAGCGCAAGCCGTTCATCTGAAAGCAACAAACAAAATAGGGTATCCTGATAAATGTTACAAGGAACTTTGATTTCACAAACACACACAAAATATTGAAAAAATCATTAATTATGACTACAAAAACCTTGAAAATATAAGTCTAAGTTAAACCAACTAATGCACAAGAACTATTAACACAATATATTTGTAACCCCTACATATGTTTTGGCAATCAAGTTGCCATCCTCAGGAGGCGCATCAAAGAATCGCAAATATCTATGGCATCCAGACACACATACATTTCGCATTATAATGGAAGTACACATGCCCCTCACAATATTAAAATGAATTGATGCCTATAGTCATAAAACTAAACATTAAGAGTAAATAATACAATGTGTCTGAGTCGGTGATGTAAGTGTATACTTCAAATAACACAGTAAAAATTATTATATACAAATATTGTGAGTGGCATGTGTACTTCCATTATAATGCCAAATGCAAGTGTATCTGGATGCCATAGATATTTGTGATTCTTTGATGTGCCCCCCTGAGGATGGCAACTTTATTGCCGAAACGTATGTAGGGGTTACAAATATACTTTGTTAATAATTCTTGTGCATTAGTTGGTTTAACTTAGACTTATGACAAAATGCACGGTATATATAATATATAAAACTTGAAAATATAAATTAAAAGAAATATTTAGTGATCATTTGAACACCATTCTTTTCAACACAGTAATAACATCACACAGTAGACAATATTCTTATACCTACCAATACATCATACGTACAACTCATGCATTTTAATAAGCCAAAATAATACACATTATTTTAACTACATAAACACACCCACATAACACATTTTCAGATGCACATTAAATATGCATGAAGTAGAACAGCTGTTATATGCATTTATTGTTGCCTGAAAATCAATTCCTATAAATCTAGGTCCAGTAGGTGCATGCTATGTTACAAGATACTTACAGACATATCATACTCAGTAATGTAAGCCGGAATCTCCAGCTGATCAGGAGACATTACACTGTACAGGTACTCAACTCCAGGCAAGCTGTGCACTTTCTGTTTGATGGCTGGAGCCATAAATGTTGTGAACCACCACGTTGTCATCTGAAAAATTCAAATGACCTTACATAATTCAAAGGTATATGTTATGACCTACTAATGCCACAGTGATCATGCATCTTCCTTTCAAAATACACATATAATTCAGCCACACATCCTTTAACCTTCTCATGACATGCCCTTCACATTCCCAGTGCACAACAAAGCATGTTTCTTCACTCAAAGTATCAATGTTTGTAAGTTTCACACTTTTTAAAAATGCTTCTATAACATCTAATGTGATCACTTACAGACTCTACACTCTCTTCCACGTTCTGACAAAGAGACAGGAAATATCCTGGTCTTAACACCCGACACTGTCACAGCAGCAAAACTGGTCTCTTAATACACATGCTGAAACTGCCCCACAGTAATTCCCAGAGTAGACAGATATCAATATTATTTTAAGAAGTGGAATAATAATCAGTGATTCTCCACACAAAAACATTACAAATAAACAGCAACTTGTGATTTGTAAGCTCTCTGCATATCATGTGCAGACATCCCATAGTGGTGTGTGAATCAATAAATTTGGGTAAAATGGTATAGCAAATTTCATAGAGAAATCATTAATTCCTTGAATTTTATCATATAAAAGAATAAGAATAACACAAAGACAATGTACAGAAATTCAGAGTAAAATTACTACCTGTTACCTTCATCTTCCAGGTAGAAGACATTTCCATCCTGAAGATGGAGGCAGTAGTTACCCCAAAAGATTGGTACATATCTACAGAGAACTGTAATCTTAGTATCATCACTGTAAGATCCCCAATCTCATACTGCTATTAAAAAAGTATGAATAAGTGAAACCAAAGGACATGGGTATGGATACACTGAAAACTTTGTCTTGTTTATTCTAAATTACTCAGAACCAAAAGATGGAACTGAATTAAATAAATCTGAATTACACAATTTGTGCCACCATACTTCCTGAGAACAAGAGTTGATATTGATGATATTAACACTGTGCTGGTCTGGTAAGAAACACTGAATACTACTAAAATTTGGATAAATGTTGTTTATAACAAATACTTAAATTTTGCTCAGTGAAAATAATAAATATGGTTCCAACTTAATGCACAATGGTCATGATTTCATATCATTAATCATGTGATATTCTGAATTTGTCTGAGATTAGTAGGGCCACCAAATAGCAAAGAATCTTACACCCATTATCATAGTATTAAGTGCCACACTTTCAATAATCACACAACTCTTTAATCTTTAAGGGTAAAATTTAATAAAATCAGATGTACTGCAAGAGTACTCAGTGTAAATTGAACAGACCAAGAACCTAAAGCTATGAAGCTCATTAGCCCTTCAAATATGAAAATCATCCTGAATTGTATTTAACG
The DNA here is from genome assembly GCA_021186555.1 of Reticulitermes speratus. Classification (NCBI taxonomy): domain Eukaryota; kingdom Metazoa; phylum Arthropoda; class Insecta; order Blattodea; family Rhinotermitidae; genus Reticulitermes; species Reticulitermes speratus. Next base: position 11,725,727 of record JAJKFL010000014.1, read on the forward strand.
ATTCATTTGTACTGCACAGTAAACACATTCTGTCTTGGTTATAAAAAAACATAGTTAATGCTGCACTGTTTGTTCTGAGATCCACACACAACACAGAAATGCATTCTGTCAGCGGAAAGACAGAATTTTATAATGTTAAATCTGGTGGCACATAAGTAACCACTGGGCTTTAGGGTTAATACTGATGATGATGATGATGATCGACTATCGGCGGCCATATTGATATTTTGGACAGTGACCATCATCTCAGACTGAAAACCTTATAACATTTCAGAAAATCAATCATCTCCACATTAAGGAGGAAAGGGAGAAGGAAACCCTACTGTGGAAGGCCCTATAGAAAGAGTTAGTCTGTATCACTGGACCAGTGATTGAGATTGGGTTTTTCACCAGTGAATATGGACATTGATGAAAAATATTGATCATGGTTAATACAAGGCACCATCATCAGAATCCTACCAAGTTGATAATGATGATGATGACAATGATGACGATGACGACGAGAAAACAACAACAATGGTAACGGTGATGGTAACAATTATAATCTCTGCATAGAAGAAACATAGATAAATAGCTTGTTAAGTAATGTGTAGGCATACCTTTGTCCAGAATGTTGGATGAACTATATAAAAGGCTTTGAGATTCTTCTTATATCTGCAAATTAAAAGGACTACCATTAAACCTACAGCAAAACAAGAGTGGAAAGTAAAAAGCTGTGCAACCACTCCCTACTTTTGAAATAAAACTGTATCTTTTCATCTCAGATTATTTAAAGTAGAGATTACACTTCAGTCATTCAGACTTAAAGAACCTTCATTATTTGCTTTCTTACAAATTCAAACCATACAATAACTAGGCATCCATGCACTCATGGGAGCACATCTGAAAGTGGTAAATGGTTTTTCAGAAGTGGATGAGATGAGGAAATGTTTCAAGTTTCATCAGTATAGCTCAAAAGTCCCTAATAAATAAAATCACACACATCTCACTAAACCCTTGAAGTCTTTAATGTAAAAAAAAAGTGTGATTTTATCAGGCCAGGCACTTGTCATACATTCTGTTGGTTTCACCTGGCACATAAAATGACAGACCTGCTTGATTTATACATAAATGCAGAATACATATTCCAATATTACACATGATTTTCTAATTAACAACTGTTATGCAACCTGGACAAAAAGCATTATCTGGGAATGAAGTAAGTTATTTGTTCATAATAGTTTCTAATGAATTGCAGGTTCAATACCATATAGCCAGTTTCCTACTGGCAGTATTGAACTTTTCCTCCTCCATATCTACCCCCTGATCTTGTGTAAATTACAGATTACATTAGTTAAACAAGAGTACAAGGAAATGTTCCACTCTCAGCAACAGAAACATCCACCCTGAATTTAAACTGGAGATTCTGGAAATATGCTTCCACTTATTACATTATAATGTACTCACTTGTATGGCAGAACATTATATACTTCACGTAGCCAAGTAAAGGATGGATGATTTGCATTACTTGTTAAAGTGTGGAAGTAAGCTATAACATAGTCACTCTTCACCAAAGGATCCAGCAGGTAGATTAAATAAAGCAATGCCTATAATCAAGAGCAAAATATTCATTACTTTTAAAATTAAGTCACACACATCCAGTTTTCATTACACCTTTGTCTTGGACAAAGCTGTATACAATGTTTAACCCTTCAAAGACCATTATCTTGTGTTGAATGCATAAAGTCCTAGATGGATTACATGTATTTTAACAAAGACAAGCTAAAACAAATCACTAGAATCCAAAATTACAAAAATATAACCACACAGATAAGACAACACCAAAAACCAGATTTTCTAAATCAATCACGAAAACTATCAAAGATATACAAAACCATAACTTCCAAATATACCAAATACATACAACAACAAAAGCCAAAATTAATAATCAGCATTACAAGTATCATCCATCTTTGTTTTTTGATAGGAAAGTTCTTACCTGATGATGACCAAGAAAGGTTTAAACACGTCATAATACTATAATAAAAGTTACTGTTGTGCTAACTGAAAAAACTTGATGTATTTTACTGGCAACAACTTGCAAGGTACAATTTTTAACATTCCCATTCTCCTGGGGTATCATGCCACATGGACTGGTACATACTTGTAGGTTTTTCAAAGTGTCTTCACTTTCACTAGACTGCTACCTATATACCAATACACATGGCATCATATCCCAGAAGACTGGAATCTTCATCACCACTCCTGTAAGAACTTCAAATTCCACTACAGGTTTATAAAATCATTTTCAATCAAGTGAAAATCTAGTAAAATACATCTAATTGGACCAATATGGTGGACAATGTGGATGTTTGTAATAGCGGCTCTCTGTATTTTCCTTGTAATCCGAGTAATACTGGCATTGTGGTATGTATGAATTGTTATAAATTGGAACATAAACTCAAAGAAGTATTTTCAGAACTCAGCTCAGCAAAAGTGATTATAAACACTTCTTCACGAAGTCACAAAAACTAGTAGTGCCTGGACACGTGAGTAACACTGCATATAATGCTTGTACGGAACCACATGAAAATTGTGGGAAATTAGATAATAATGATTGGACAACTGTAACCTCTAATGGCTGCAATTCATCAAAGATTTACGGGAATCATGCGAATTCTTCGAATCAACCTATCAAAACTTCGAACCGCTTTGCACCACTAACTACCGTCAATGTAACCAATGTATCTGTTCACAATAGTGCTAATGAAAATGGTGAAATAAATGAATCAGATGGACTAAAGAACCATAATCTTATGCTGAATAAAGGAAATGTTGTGCATTTAAATTCTCCTACCTCAGTACATAACCTCCAAGTTAAGAAGGAACGTTATAAAACGATTCAAAGTGCAGAAAAGAAGCTAACATATGGAATCCCAACTATAATTAATGGACAAATTTCCCTGGGCAGCAGTAACAAGATGATGACCTGCAATTCTACTAACTACAAGATTTTAGGAAGTGAATTATTAGTGAATTTGTGTTGTAAAAACTATAAGCAAGAAAAGGATCATAATATTGCTATAATAGGTGACAGTCACTCTAGAGGCTGTGCAGTTAAACTGAAAAATCATCTTAATGATAATTGTGCAGTCCAAGGACTAGTGAAATCTGGAGCTTGTACAGACATTTTAGTTGAATCAGCAATGAATGTTACAAAAAAATTAACTAAAAGGATGTATTAGTTCTCTGGAGTGGTTCGAATGATGTTGCAAGGAATACTCTGTGAAGGCATTGACACACCTTGTGAATTTTATTGATAGTAACAGGCATACTAATATAATATTAGTGTTCCGTATCGTCATGATTTGCCACATTTTTCATGTATTAATGATGAAATTGCTACATTCAATAGAAAGCTGTCAAAGATTGTGAAGACTGTCTGTCATGTGACAAATTTTAATATCAATATTAACAGGGAATATTATACTAATCAAGGTAGTCACTTGAATGGACGTGGTAAAGAGGAGACTTCTAAGCGGTTAACGGTATTGATTCACAACACAAAGGAAGAATAACAGCCCTATTAGTTTAGGTTGGATAAAAGATGATTGTGTAGTTGCCAGTGATGAGACAAAAGAAGTATCTGATACTGATGCTGTTAAGGAAACTAATTTACATACAATTGTTGGTGACTGTGACAGTACATCTACAGGAAGTAAATCTCCTAATGAAATTGTAAAACAGAATGCAATTAGGTCCTCAAATAGACAAAGAAAACCCCCAGTCACAAGGAAAGATTATTTTTTATGGCCTCAGTAGCCCCAGAAATTAGTACTTCAGTAAGAACTAATATATTTAGTAACTACAGTATTTACTCTGTTTCTAACGAATTAAACCAAGATCTTGCTTCAATTAAGCCCAAGTCTTGTAGAATTGATAATATATCATTATCCATATTTCATCAAAATATTAGGGGAGTAAGGTCCAAATTAGATGAGTTAGTGTCACCTATTATACAATCTACCAGCATTATTATGCCTGACGAAACATCAGTTAACTCAGATGGAAATTCAGTCACTGAATACAGAAAATTACCAATTAGGCTCATACTATTGTAGGAAACATATGTTAAAAGGTGGAGTGTGTATGCTTATTCATAGAATACAACTTTTTCAGTTATATATTTAGATAGATATTGCATAGATCAGGATATAGAAATATGTGCCATCCAATTGGATGTATTCTTTAGAAAATTATGTATTTTGACTGTATACAGATCACCATTATGGAGTTTCATTAATTTTATTGTTCAGTTAGATTCTATATTATGCACTCTTTATAATACAAAAATGGACTTCATCTTATGTGGCGATTTTAACATTGATGTTTTAAAAGACACTGATAGAGGTATACAACTGAATGCATTACTCGCAACTTATAATCTTACTAAATTGTTAGGTTCCCTACTAGAATCACTGAAGAAACAAGTACAGCCATAAACAATATATTTCTTGATATTGATAAATATGATACATATAAAATCCAACCTTTCCATAACAGACTATCAGACCATGAAGCTCAGATTCTAATGTTAGATCTAACTGTATGTCACACTAAAAATTATCCACTTATCTATAAATGATTAGTAAATAAAAACGCTATTGTGAATTTTCAAGTCCAATTAAGCTATGAAACCTGGGATACAGTTTTTGATGGGGAAGATATAAATCAAATTTTTAATTCATTTTTAAATACTTATTTGAGAATATTTTATTCATGTTTCCAGTAACTAGAAAAAAGAGGATAGCTCCAAAAATTCCTTGGATTACCCCTGGAATCAGAATTTCATGTGGACATAAAAGAGATTTATATATAGCTTGTAAGAATACCAAGAATGCAACCTTAATAACATATTATAAAACTTACAGTAAAATTCTAGCTAATGTTACTAAAACAGCAAAGAGAGTGACATATGATAAACATATTAGTAACCCAGAAAATAAGCTAAAAACGACATGGCAGATCATTAACTCAGAAACTGGACGTGCTGTAAAACATGATGCTATCCAACACCTTGTTACAAGTAATAGTACCGGACATGGTAAACAATATATTGCTGAGACATTGAATGATTCTTTTCTAACAATAACTGACACAATAACCACTAAGGTAAATGGTAATAATGACATAGATAAAAATTCTTCTAATGTTGATAACAGAAATTTTATGACCTTTTTGTCTCAAGCTTACTCTAGGAATTATCCACGTATAATTAGTAAGCCATCTACAAGACAACAAATAGAAAAGATAATTAGTTCACTTAAGACAAAGGAATCTTTTGGATATGACAAAATTCCTATGCGGAGTTTAAAATTAAGTTGTTCATATATAAGTACACCAATAAATTTTATATGTAACAAAATACTTTCTACAGGTAAATATCCAGATAGATTAAAATACTCAATTGTGAAGCCTTTATATAAAAAAAGCAATAAACATACATGTTGAATTATAGACCGATCTCACTTCTACTATCTTTTTCAAAAATTGTTGAAAAGGTAATGTATGCTAAACTCTTGACTCATTTATCCAAATATAATATTCTAAGTTCAGAACAATATGCTTTTCAAAAAAATATAACAATGAAAAATGCTACATTTACCCTAATAAATAAAATTTTAACTGCTATGACCAACAAGTCAAGAGCAGCAGGTATATTCTGTGATATCAAAAAAGCATTTGACTGTGTCAATCATAAAATAATTTTGGCAAAAATGGAGTTCTATGGAATAACAGGTAAAGAAAAAACACTTTATACCCAATATCTAAAAGATAGATATTAGCGAGTGTTTATAAAATGCAAAAATTCCAATAATTCTATAACCTCAAAATGGTCAAAAATTCGTCATGGTGTGCCCCAGGGCCCTGTACTGGGTCCCTTGTTGTTCTTGATATACATAAATGATCTTCCAATGATCTTGAATAAAACTTGTCTTCCTATCTTGTTTGCCGATGACACCAGCATTTTGTTTACTAATCATGACATTGACAAGTTAAACATGAATATGAATAAAACTTTTCAAATTGTGAACAAATGGTTTCAAATTTACTTTCACTAAATTATGAAAAAACATTATGCATTCAATTTAGAACAAAAAATTCCATTCAAAATGATAATAAGATTACATATGGTAATAATATAATTTCAAATGTTTCCCATACTAAATTTCTTGGCCTAACTTTAGATAGCACTTTGTCCTGGAGTAAAAATATTTGAAGGATTAATAAATAAGCTAAGTTCTGTTTGCTATATGTTAAGATCAGTTAAACCATATATGTCTCAAATATCTTTGATGATGGTCTATTATGCTCTTTTTCATTATGCCATGTCTTATGGTATTATATTCTGGGGAAATTCACCACACATTCAGAAAAATTTTAAATTGCAAAACAGAGCAATAAGAATTATAACAGGCAGTAGGAGCAGGGATTCATGTAGGAATTCGTTTAAGCAGTTAGGAGTATTGCCGTTAAAATCTCAATACATTTTATCCATACTTTTATTTGTGGTGAAGAATAAAGTCTATTCCATCACAAATTATGAGACACGGTGTATTGACTAGACAAAGTAAAATTTTCATCTTCCATCTGCATCCACATCCATTTACCAACATGGTGTTGAATATTCAGGAGTGAAACTTTTTAATAAATTGTCAACTGATCTTAAGGAGTGTGTGGATAATGTAAAGAAATTTAAAAGTCTATTGAAGACTTATTTAACCACACATTGTTTCTATAGTTTGGATGAATTTCTTTGTAATTAATAATGATTTATAATGCTGTAATTGGGACATTAATTATGGTCCACATAATATTTATATCAGTAAATGTAATATTGCACTGTACTGGAAGAGTATTGATTCAAATGTTAATAATTGAATTTTGACTATGATGTTTATAAAAAGGGCTGTTTTATATAATTACTGTGATTTTGTATTCATATACAGTGGCAGATGTATGACGTATTCTATATCCTTTGGTTGTTAAACCTGTACTGGATCCAATGGAATAAAATCAATCAATCAATTAATAATGTGTTTATGCCTTCATTAAAGTAGTAATTCAATTGCCCAATTAAAAAAAATACATTCAGTAACTCAATTTGAATGTCTCATATCTCCACACTTAATCGAAATCTCTTCACTGAGAGCATTCTCACTCGTATTACATACATATGGGCAGAGGACATTAACCTGGCATACATGCACTGCTCTAAGAAGAACAGCCAAACACCAAAGAACAAACACAGGGGAACAGATAACCAAGCAAACATTTCCTGACATGCACAACATGTGTCACAGAAAAATGCCAAAAAAGAAAAGCCTAAAACAAATCACCTAATCTGGTAACATATGACTATTTTAACACAGAAGTGTATTTACCAGGCACACTGCCATTAGAAAGTTGCCTGATCAGCAAATTAATACAGCTATAAGAGAAAACTAACCCATGGTTAAAAATAATGTTACCTTGTCAAGACTAATTTCATTGAAGCGAAACCACTTCCCAACAAACACTATCACAGGCCTCCCTTGTCTATCAAATCCACTCTGGTAGAGGCACCCAATGCCAGATACCTCGGACAAATCTTCTGTTTTGGCACGGCGAAGCAGACGTTCATATCTGCAACACAAACCCAATATTTGTATTTATGCCAAATATTATCTATTATCAGCTTTTCATACATCAGTGCTACATGAGGATGATTACCTACAGAAAACTGAAAATGAAAGATTCAGTAATGTGCTACTAGTTACTTTGTGGTGACTGAGATGTGAATGTGTGTCATGAATGGTGAATAAGAAAGGATGCAGAAGGCAGCAGATGGAATCTACTTCAGAGTAGTGTTCCAGCACTTGCTCAGAAATTCCTTCACCAGTATTTAAATCTCATACCTTTCTAAACACAAGTCAAATAAATGTGTTTCCAACAATCCTAACAGCTTAGTGCTTACTGTGCAGTACTAAAACTAACATTCACTTAAACAGACAGCAGGTCTAGCACCAGTTGAGATCCAAACTCAACAGCTCACCAAATCAAGATATATGTTACCACTGAAAGGGCATAACGATCACTACTTCTGCATAACCTACATTATAATCTATAAACAACTGAATAAAATTGGTTCAAAACGTTTCCCTAAATAGGAAGCTGCCTGATAACTTTCAGTTTTTATTTTTAAACACAAAAGGGACAAACACAATATTTTTTTCAAACACAAATATAACAACTCAACAATGAAGCAAGTTACACTGATACACGTGACATACTGGAATGCAGGTCCAATTATAACCAAAAGTATCTTACAATGAACAATCCTGAAGAAACAAGACCTGAATACAAAATAAGGGAGTGTAAGTAGGAGCAGAGATCCAGAACATATTCCTCTTATAAAAATAAACTGAACTGCAGCTACATGCAAGCAACAGTGGAAACAGATGTGATTACACTTGGTCCTTACATTACCTACAAATCTCATATGTCACCTCCTGTCACTACACTGCCAAGCATGTGGGTGGTCAACCAAGGGAGCTATGTTAATATATACAATACATGAGTCGATAGGTAGTGGTGACAAAAATCTATAAATAAAAATCAGCAGTTACCAGGAGCTGTCTTCCTAGGGGTCAAGTAACAGGGGCATGAAGCTGACCACTCACCTCCATCTACTGCCATGCTTAAGAATGAGTGGAGGTATACATCTAATCCTCCATATACCTTCATGGTATGAACAGGGACAATATTTGGCCAGTACACCCAAAATTAATACATTATCACAGTTTCAGTAGAGTTCTTCCACACAGAATGTAACCAAAACGGAACAAGCTATTCAGAAAGCCAAATATTGCTTGTTGTGGTATGTTCATTAATTTTATTCATGTAAAAATATCTAAAACATCCACACAAACACCAGCATAAGATGTTTTTAGTTTCTATATTTCTGCTACACAGACAGTAGTCATAATATGATAAATGCTAACTCATTCAGTCACTCCATGGAGCAAGGTACTCCTTGAAAACCTTACAGTTACTCAGAGGGCCAAATAATTCATAGTTTTCTATGAAACCTAAAGGTTCATACTCTTAAAGGCCCATTTAGTGACCTTATCCTGAACCAGTCAAATACACTCCTTTCACTCACAGCCTATTCCTTTGAGATCCATTTTAATATTATCCTTCCATCTACACTTCAGTGTCCCAGTGGTATACTGACCAAAACTTCATGTGCATTTCTCACCTCTCTTATACATGCTACATGTCCCACCTATCTCATCCTCCTCAGTTTGATCAATCTAATATTATGTGATCAAACAAACTATTATTGTATATTAAATTAAGTTATAAACCAACTGATGCACGGTGTCAACAGTGTGAAATATTATTGTATATGTCAAACACAACTTGTATTTTAGTGGTATAAAACCCAGCTACATGTATATGTTTCAGCTTTCAATAAGCCATCATTAGGCCGTGTATAAGAGGAAAAAAAAAAAATTTACAACTGTGATTAATGATCATTCAAGGTTAAGATCTCAATCTTGAATGATCATTAATTACAGTTGTGAATTTTTATCTTTTTTTTTTTTTTTTGTTACAAACAGCCTGATGATGGCTTATTGAAAGCTAAAACATATACATGAAGTTGGGTTTTACACCACTAAAATACAAGTTGTGTTTGACATATACAATAGGTGGTCTTATTGCTTATTACACAATGAAATGAATCACGTTAAGGCTAATCTAAAGTAATGGGTCAAATTACGAAGCTTAAAATACACTTACCAGGTCATAACCAAAAGGTATTTTAGTGCAAAAATTCTTGAGTGAATTCCATAAGATATGAAACCATAAGCTTAAAAGCTCCATCACTTGAGACAACACTCAAACAAGTGCAAAAATGTGTCAAATACACGTCACATTTATACACACCTGCTAGACGGAATGTTGTTTACGCTGCCATACTTCTAATTACAGCTCATTGTATGAAAGAATGGACCATTTTACAACACATCTCACAGTATGCGAATTTCTACCCACGGAATGTTTTAATCCACTGGACATTTAAAAGAAATACATAACAGATTGGGCCTGTAACTTTATGTTGACCTGTGTTTCCAAATTTTAGAGAATGCTATATCAGCTACCATTAAACAAGGAAGGAAGGTTATGTGAAGTAACATCCAATATGGTCCAAAAACATGTACATAATACTATGTGTCCACAAAAACCAAATTTTATTTACATGCTTCCATCTGTATTGAGAGGCCAGCACAAACTGTAAAGTAAGTAATTAAAGAACTTAATTACTTCAGCAAAATTTCAACTGATATAGATCACCATGACATGAAAGTGACAGTTACAAACTTTCACACTTCTGTAGTGTTTGTAACGAATAAAAAGAATCTGTCTTCACCTGTCACAATGAGTTAATTATGACTGTTAGCCACTTTGTTTCTGTCACCTTCCTAACATCAGCCACAAGTCCTTGAATTGATGACAGGTTGTTCTCGAATTCAGTTCTTCCTTACAGTAAAGTACAAAATTATGCTTCAAAATAACATTCAAACAAGCAAACACTTTCAAACTGCATGGTAAGAAATAATTTTTAAAAACAGCTACTATTTTTTACAACAACGACAAATGTTTCAATAAAAATACAGAGACTTCAATGAGATGAAAAAATTCTTTGAAAGACTGATTTCAAACTCCATAACGTGATCAAGAAATAATATTGTGACATACATACTGTCATATTTATATTACAGTGCCCAAGTATAATTCTTCAACATCTCAAACTAAAAGAAACCACTATATTGCAGAAAAAAGAGGCAGAAGAAACATTTATTTCAAGTTAACGTGTTCACTCATTAAAGAAATGGGCAAAACCAGTCTTTTGGTTGATTCATCTTTCAGTAAATTAACCCTCTCTTTCTAAACATGTTGCAACTACCCTGTAAATGCATCACATTTGAGCGACCTGAATCATTAATCCATTTCACTCCTCTATGACAACAAACCACAGCATACTTACAACACTTACTTCATACTTGTAGTTATTACTTACAGCTCTTATGACTTTCTTTTCTTAGTTTTAATTTTTATTAAAGAACCCTACTTTGCAATGTGGGAAAAAAATTCATATACACAGCCAGAAAACCCTTTTTCATTCTAAACTTCATACAGTGATGCAAATTTCACAATGGTCTTTAGCTGTCCATCTAAATGCTGTATATTTCACCTCAGTATCTATGCCTAGACCAACCAGTGACACAAGATACACTTAAGAAAAATCTTTTTCCTTTTAAACTTCATACAGTGATGCAAATTTCACAACAGTCTTCAGCTTTCAATCTAATTGGTGTCTATTTCACCTCAGTATCTATGCCTAGACCAACCACTGACACAAGATACACAGTAAGAAAAGATCGTTTTCATTTTAAACTTCATACAGTGAAGCAAATTTCACAGTCTTCAGCTTTCCATCTAACTGGCGTATATTTCACCTCAGTACCTATGCTTAGAGGAACCAGTGATACAACACTTTGTTAACAATTTCATTTTAATTAGTTCACTACACAGAACCACTCATTGCAATAAATTCACTTGTGATTCCCCATGAAAAGTTTGGGCATTGAAGTCATGTGGCATTCAATGATTCAACCCACTAGATTGATGATGATTCAGTCACCTAAAATGAGTCACTCGTTAACCTTCCTGCCATGTGGTCTTCCCTGAACAGTCAACAATTTTCAACTGTTCAAAAATGGAAAGGCTCATTCGCATAAAGAATCCTTGGTCCTTATCCTGAATCAGTTCACAAACAGAAAATCTACACTTCTAATGTTGTTTCCTTTCTTCTTTGCCATGGTCTACCAATTGGGCTTAAAACAAATTTGTGTGTACATGCTTTTTAGGTTAATTACTACCAAAAAACTTTAGATGGGCATTATTTCATACAATGAGAATGTATCTTGTATAGTACCAGGTTAAGTTTTGAAATGGATAAATATTTTCTTTAGGTATTAAACTATAACTATTGCACTTACATTCTCACACTTCATCATTATATTCCTTTCTAATAACCCTGATGTCTGATGTGTCACAAGATTAAATGAAGCAATAAAATTATGTTAAGTGTAAAAAATGGACAAGAATAAACCTATATCAAGATTGGTATACCTGATATCTGAATCCAGAAAAGAAGTGACCTGACCTTCATGAGGCAATTGAAGTTCTGTTTTGTGTTGTGCAACAGTGAACATGTTTCCTGCCTGCTGTCACACTCTGTTCTACTGTTACAATCACACTGCACTACATCTATAAGGCAGCCGTCATGTGATCATACCCCCCCCCCCCCAACACATGGCAGTGGCCTACTTTCATATTAGCTGTCATGCTTTCTTCTGCAATAAAACTAGTTTTCGGCACTACAGTCACTTCTCTTGTTAGGTAACAACATATGTTCAATACGATGAGATAATGAAGCCTTGTTTCCTATGGTAAAATTGGGAGAAGAGTGACACATGTCACATTATAAATAACAAGGGCTCATCCTACCTACATATGATATTCCCCTTATTACACAGAAGATGGTAATTATTTTCCATCTAATTATCCATTTATATGAATTTAATTTAGTGTAATTAATGTTCATTATGTTAATATAACGTTATCTCCTCCTCTGTTTGCTTGCATATACCCAAGGATAAGTTGCGGTACAGTAGAGATTAGCATCACTGAAACTGAGTAACAGTATTCTGAAACCATTACAGCTTGAAATTAACATGGCAGCTCTGTATTTTGGAGGTCAGGATTTGATTCTTAAACATGGGGACTCTGTAATTCTCTTGTATGTCTACCATTAATGGCACATAATGCATACAACATTACTAACCAAATTGTTACTCATAATCACCTCCTCACTATAAACAAACATGAAATGTAAGCCAAAGAATTAAACCAAAACATAAAACCCTTCAAACTTAAATTATTCAATGTCACGTATAGCCTACACCAGAAATATAATACACTTCATAAAATTAAAATGGAGAATTACTTGGTCTTCAAAGGAAAAGAGAATTGTACACAGCTTAAAGAGAAAGCAAAACTTCCGCTTCAAATTACCGTATATTCTCGAATCTAATCCGCACTCAGGTTTTGGCGATTTCTTAAACGAAAAAAGTTAGTTCTCGATTCTAGTCCGCACCTTTCCTTCAACCACCCCTTGCCCACGGGGCGACTGATTGAATAATATTGGATGTTACCAATGCGTTAAAATCCGACGCTACGCCTGTGGCCGATGAGTCATACCGATAGAGGCGCGGCCTTTATCAACAGACGTGCGCAATCTCGTCTGAAGCCAGCTGAGCCTTAGTTGTTGAAACGTGGGAGGTGCTTGTTCCAATTTGTCGTGTACCGTAGTTATGGAAGAGGGACGCCTGAAATCTAAACGACTCTCATATACGGCAAAGTTCAAACGTGAAGTTATTCGGTGCGCAGAGGAGAATGGAAACCGCAAAGCCGCTGCAATTTTTGGAGTTGATGAAAGCAACGTTCGACTATGGCGGAAACACAAGGCAGCGATGACATTGTATGGGAGGACGATGTTGAAGATAAAGATGATAGTGACTGGGTGGAGAGCACGGATAACGATTTACTTATGAGTGATGACGGCGAGTCTGATGAATAATAAATTATAATAATAAATAATAAATAATAGATTATTGTATTGTATTGTTCTTACGGCACGTACAGCAGCTCAATCATTTTTTCAAAATCCAGCTCTAGACCGCGAATCTAATCCGCATCTGATTTTTTAGCCCTCTAAAACTGTAAAAAGGGTGCGGATTAGATTCGAGAATATACGGTAAATACAACTTCATACATTTTAAGCTTATTTTGGCTCAGAACATATCCATATATAATACAAAGAGTCACAGAAAAACTACATTCTTAATTCACCTTATATCAAAAGTGACCTGCATGTACAAAACATTAAGTTCAGCCAATTCTTTAACTGATGCATGCTACCTTACATCAGACGATACAACACAGCTACTATTTTTCATTATGCACAATGCAATGAAATATGCACCAGCATCCAAATTTATCATTCAGGTGCCAGCTGTCATTGCAGATCTTGAAAGAGGAGAAATAACCTCAAGATGGGAGTGTAGGGAATTTATCTGTTGTAAAACAGAACTTTTCTGTTGTATTATAATGTTGTCAGCAACCTTGAATACAGAAAAATAAACTTATGATCTTATCTACTGTGGGTGATACGTCTCATTTCAAGAGTATCAATTTCAAATTACACTTTGTGTAATTATAATGATATTCCTATTACAGAGACTTGTCTAAAAGACAACACATCAAAAGGTTACAGTGAGAAAACCCATATATGGAAAAAAATTTAAAACTGATAAAATTGAGCCTCAACTATAAGAATACACCTTACAAGAAAGAAACCATTAAAATAAAAAAGACAACATTATTCTGTAGGGCTGCAAACTATGGTCTCTTAGCATATTAGATAGAAGTAAGGTTGTACTTGCATCCAAACTGAACACCACTGTTCACTTCTATCAAGAGGCATAGTTTCTTGATCAGATATTTGTAATACAATGACATAAACCAACAAACACATCTTAAATGAAGTCTTTCAACAAATTAAGTTATACCCAAGGGTACAACCACAAGACAGAATGTCAAACTGACATTCACAAAGAAAAAGTCATAAATTACACAGCATGGGTAAAGAATTATGATCCTACCATCCCAGCAATCCATGCAAAAGATAGTTGGTTGGTGCTGAGTATGGATGCATATATTTTACGACTTTAAAATATGTATGTTATAAAATAAAATACTTGATGTGAAGACTCAAATCTTCTGGAATGTTATTTTCAGGGTCAAGCAATCCTTGGACTGCCTGACCCTGAAGTTGAAGACAAATAAAGAAGATAAATAGATAAATAAACACCATGATACTTTTAAACGGTGGTAACTATTTACCAGTCCACATGGCATTATATTCTGTATGACTTGAATCTTCAGCAACACTGCCATGAAAACCTCAAATCTCACAAAATACTGAATGTGTTACATAGTAACTCCAGAATCAGTTCAAACCAGCACACTATACAAGTTGCCTTTAACAATCATAAAAATATGTAAACAAGGACTCTGAACATAAGCCTTACACACACTGCTAATTTTTTCCACTTGCTCACAAGGTTATCATGGTACTACACATCATGTTATCCTCTTGTCTTCACAAATCTGGCTACTTAGTGAATGTAATGGTCTCAAATCCTCTCTTCTACACTTTCTTGGCCTTCCTATATTATGAAACTTAGGTTTCTCAAACACCTGTCCCTTTTTTTTAAGTGTAACTTAACATATCCTTAAAAAGATTGTAATACTCGTATTTTTCTCCACTGTGTGTGTTCTACTTTTGTCTCTGTTACCTCCACACTAATGTCTTTTGACTATACTTTACTACTCATTTAACCAATATTTTGAATAAAAATTGCTGTTGTCTGGGATGTGATGTCATGTAGGTTGGTACCAACATTTTGGAGGAACCTGCTGCCTCCATCCTCATTTCTACCCTGAAGATCACATAGCAGGTTCATCCAAAATGATGTTACCTATCTCAAAGCTACATGTCATCACGTTACAGACAAGAGAAAATCTTCCTAATCACTGTGATGAGAATGACAAATTTCACCCAGTATTTTGTGTAATTCCAAACATGTTCCGCAGCAACCAGACTGGCTCTGCAGCCCACCCAACCTCCTACCCAACTGGCACTTTAAATTCTCTCCCTGGAATAAAGCAGCCAGGGCATGAAGCTGACCACTCCCCTTCATTTAGTGCCCAGGTTAGGAATGCATGGAGCTATACCTCCACCCTTCCCATGTCTTCAGGGTGTGGTAATTAATTAAGCTTAGGGGCAACATTACCTTTTCCACCCCTAAAAATTATTTTACCATAGAGTCTATAAATCGTTTTTTCTATGTATTTGTGTTTTATTTTCAAAATTTCTCTTACCAACACAGCTTATTAGATTTTCTAAGTACTGAAACTCTTGTACTTGTTGTATTGGTTTATTATGTGGTATAGTCTTACACCTTACTAATTGTTTCCCCTCACAGTCACAGGGCAATTAACATAATGTTGGACATTGCAATTTTAATTCCAACACTAGGCAAACATTCTTCAACAGTAACATAAAGGTAAAAAGTTTTCCCTGTCCATGCCATTGTGCCGTATTATGTCACAAAATCAAGAGAAGTTTCGGCTGTACGATACCTAATACCCTTGACCCACATTTAGTTGTCCCTTTCCCTTCCTCTCCTACGTCCCTCTTGGTATGTCCCACGAGTTAACCTGTTTGGTTTGTGAACTTCCTTGGTCACTCAGCAACCAGTCTCCAAGGAATGAGGATCGAAATTTAGTTTCAGCTTGTATTCCAAAATTATGTTCGGAACATACTTATATAGCGGGGGTTGTTGAAGTCCTTGGTAGTGCTGGAGTCTGATTTGTGTTTATCTTGTACCGGCACAGCACAGCCAAGTATTCGCTGATATGTGTGGAGCCTCTTTTCAATGTGGTATTGATATTGTTTCCCCCCCGAAGGTGTCTCCACTTTGTTGTAGTGGGGGGGCTTGCGTGGTCAAGGGATCCCGAGAGCTATGCCAGCGGTAGCATTGCTACTGGTAGGGTCACCCATGCTGGACAGGTCGAAGGTGATGGCCCAGACTAAGAGAGACACCCTGGCCCTCCAGGTTGGGGGTTGGGCGTAAGGCTAACAACCTCACCCCATAAAAAAATCCAAATGTTAAAGAAACTGCAATGAAGCCTCGGAATCAGAAGATAGACAGTAGACGGACTGGCTACGGAAAAGGACAACGAGATAGGAAGCGGAGAGGAAGGAACGATGTTACCTTAGCCACATGGAATGTAAGAACACTGGGAAAACCAGGGGCCTTGAGAGCAGTGAAGGAGCAACTGAGCAAATATAATATAGATATAGCGGCCATTCAGGAAACCAAATGGGCAGGGAAGGGAATTTTTGGATCAGGAGAACACATAGTTTTGTACAGTGGAGGACAGCAGAAATATGGCGGGACAGGATTTATAGTTAAGAAGCAGCTTAAAAAAGATATACTAAACTTTCACCCCATAGATGAAAGAATGTGCTACATAAGGATAAAAGCAAAATTTTTTATGGTGACTCTATTTAATGTATATGCGCCAACAGAAGAGGCAGAAGGAACAGTCAAGGATGCGTTTTATAGCAAACTAGAAGAAGAATATAATAAAATACCAAAACATGACGTGAAGATTGTAATGGGAGACATGAATGCCAAAATTGGGGAAGAAAGGCAATATAGACAGATGATAGGGAAAGAAAGTTTACATCGGGAAAGCAACGATAATGGACACAGATTAATAGACTTTGCAATCAGTAGAAACATGGTAGTTAAAAGTACGTGGAATCAAAGGAAAGATATACACAAAATGACATGGAGATCTCCGGATGGGAGCACATGCAATCAGATTGACCATGTAATAATAGAAGCAAGGCACGTTTCAGATATAATGGAAGTAAAAACATGCAGAGGTGCGGATGGAGATACCGACCATTTTATGGTTAAAATAAGATACAGACAAAGAATTGCTAGGTACAGAGAAGGAGGAAGAATGCAACAAGAAAGATATGACACCAGGAAATTACAAGACAGCAAAATACAGAAGACATACCAAGAAAAATTGAAGGAGAAACTTGGGGAAGAGCCAGAGCGATGGGTAAACGGAGAGGTAGAGGATAAATGGGAAATATTGAAGAAATCAGTGATAGAAGCGGCCAGCGAAATAGTGGGGAAGGAAAGAAGGGAGGAGAAGAGGAAAGACTGGTTTGACGAGGAGTGCAGGAAGGTAATTGAGCAAAGAAATGAAGCTAGGAACAGAATGTTACAAAGGAAAACAAGAGCTACAGTAGAAGAGTATAGAGAAAAAAGAAGAGAGGCGGATAAAGAATGCAGGAAGAAGAAAAGGAAATATGAAAAAGAAAAATTGGAAGAAATAGAAGAGTTGGGGGAAAAGAAGGACATCAGGAAGTTTTATCAGAAAGTAAGGGAGGAGAAGAAAGGATTTCAACCTAGAAGTATATTTTGTAAGGATAGAGAAGGAAATATGATAGGAGGGAAAGAAGAAATGCTTAACAGATGGGCAGAATACTTCGAAGAATTACTGAATGGTGAAGGACGTGAGAGGATACAGGAAGAAAAGGGAGACGAAGACGAGGAAAGGGAAGGAGACGAGACGGATAACGAAATGAACGAGGAAGAGGCGGAGGAGGTAACGAGAGAAGAAGTGCGGAAAGCAATAGCAAGATTGAAGAACAACAAAGCCCCAGGAGAAGACAACATACCTGCCGAATTGCTAAAGCATGGTGGACAAGAGGTAGAAGGAAAGGTGTATGAGTTAATAAAAGAGATATGGGACAAAGAGACAATGCCCAGAGACTGGACAATGGGAGTAATATGCCCAATACATAAGAAGAACGACAAATTAGTGTGTGACAACTATAGAGGTATCATGTTATTAAATACGGCGTACAAAGTTTTTGCTCAAGTATTGGCCGGGAGATTAGCACCAGAGACAGAGCCCCTTTTGGGGGAATATCAATGTGGTTTTAGGCCGCAAAGGTCAACGATGGATTCAATTTTTGTGGTGAGACAAGTTTTGGAGAAATGTTATGAATTTGACGTAGACATACACCAGTTGTACATTGACTTTAGGAAAGCATATGACTGTATCAAAAGGAATGAATTGAAGGAAACACTAAAACAGTTGGAAATACCGGGAAAACTGAGAAGGTTAGTGATGATGACAGTAAAAGAAACGGTAGGGAAGGTAAAGTTTAATGGGGACTTATCAAATACTTTCAAAATCAAAAGAGGACTGAGGCAAGGGGATGTACTGTCTCCATTGCTATTTAACTTGGTTCTGGAAAGAGTAATGAGGCAGATGCCAGGGAAACGAGGAGGTACAATATTCAATAGAACAACACAGTGGTTAGGGTATGCTGATGATGTGGGAATTATTGCACGAACTAAAAGAGACTTACAGGAATGTTATGTAGCTCTAGAAAGGAAAGCTGCAGAAATGGGACTGACTGTCAGTGAAAGTAAAACACAGTACATGTTACAAACCAGAAAAGGAAAGAGAAATGAAGAGCAATTAATAATAAACGATAAGCGTTTTGGAAAAGTGAGGAGTGTCAACTACTTGGGTACCCTAATCACGGAAGAGAATACCATAACAGAGGAAATTAAGGCTAGAATGGCAGCTGGGAACAGAAGCTATTTTACACTGATGCACCTATTGAGGTCCAAAACTATCAGCAGGCACATGAAAATAAGTATATATCAAAGGATTATACAACCGGTCGTTACTTATGGAGCGGAAGCATGGACAATGACAAAGGAGGAGGAGATGCTGAGAAGGTGGGAAAGGAAGATACTCAGGGAATATATGGAGCAGTGAGGGAGGGAGAGGAATGGAGAATAAGAACAAATGGCGAAATACAACAGTTATATCAGAAGCCGGACATAGTTGTGGAAATAAAAAGGGCAAGAATGAGACGGGCAGGGCATGTACAAAGAATGCCGGAAGAAAGAGTGATAAAGAAAATGTTCACGGGACAACCAGGGGGCAGCAGGAGGAAGGGAAGGCCCAGACTCAGATGGGTGGACGATTTGAAGGAAGATCTGAAGAAAATAGGAATAAGAGGATGGAGAAGGATGGCGGAGGATAGAGAGGGATGGAGGCAGGCTATTGCAGAGGTCCAGGCCCTTCAAGGGCTGTAGCACCACAGATGATGATGATAATTGATATTGTTTTGATGTGTTGGTGTTTGTATGTTTTTCAAACTACCGTATATTCTCGAATCTAATCCGCACCCGAATCTAATCCGCACCCAGTTTTTGGCGACTTCTTAAACGAAAAAAGTTAGTTCGCGATTCTAATCCGCACCTTTCCTTCAACCACCCCTTGCCCACGGGGCGACTGATTGAATAATATTGGATGTTACCAATGCGTTAACCTGTAGCGGCCGGACTTATTTCTCAGCTTTGCCCTTTAAATCGAGATAAGTGGCCTACTTTACGGCACAAGCCCTGTGTGATCGGGTCTGCGGTCCCCGCGTTGGCCGTTTAAACTTTTGCGCTATCGTTAGAAAAACTTTAATATTATTTTATCTGGAAGAGATAAAATGGTGGAATTACTTCCATTTTGTAGAAAATGGAACACGCTTTTAGCAGAGCACTTTATAAATTCAGCATGTATCCTTACTTCCTAAATAAACAAAATGCAATTTCATATTCTTGTGAATTTGAATTTTATGTCGTCATTTTTGTGTAAATAATATAATAAAATAATAGATTATTGTATTGTATTGTTCTTACGTTGTTTATTAATTACGTTATTGTTATATTGTACAGCAGCTCAATCATTTTTCCAAAATCCAGCTCTAGACCGCGAATCTAATCCGCATCTGATTTTTAGCCCTCTAAAACTGTAAAAAAGGTGCGGATTAGATTCGAGAATATACGGTATCTACGACTTTCTGTAAGTACTGATGATTTGTTTGCTTTAAGTTTGTTTGTAAAATAAATAGGTGCATTTGATCTTGTGTATCTCATCGGCACTTTGAGTAATGCTGGCCGCTCCACCCGCTTGCACAATAGATTCACGGCGAGATGGAGCAGAGTGGTAGCAGAGCGTTTACGATCCACAGACCTCTGGGTTATGGGCCCACCATGAAGCCATAATACAGGGGGAGCAGAGATATAGCTCCACTCATTCTTAACCTTGGCACTAAAAGGAAATGGTTAACTTCACGCTCCGGCCGATTTAACCAAGGGAAAACCCCGGTAAGCATTGAACAGAAAGCTGGGTGGGCCCCACAGACGGTCCGGACGTTTGGGAAAAGATAAAAATCTCTTGCCCCTACCGGGATTCGAATCCAGGACCGCCCAGCCCGTAGCCTAGTCACTATACCGACTCTGGCACATCTTTTTCTCAACAGTAACGAACAACACAAAGACCAGTATGTGTCAACTCATCCCTTATATCTACAAAGTATTTTAGTATTAACATGAAGTTTAAAAAAGGAAACTAATTTGCAACCAATTTTCTGTATAACAATAATGCATACTGATATCCGTGAGGTTCTGTAACACAAACCTGTACCTACTTTCCTTTCTTACAGAAAAAGCAAACTTGCAAGATCTTCATGTCAACTGAATGTGTGTCCTGCTCTTTCCACCTTCAAACCAGTTAACAGATTGCCACAAGTTTTTTGGCCTTCATAATGGTGTAGCTGCAGCTTATGTTCTTCTGGGAGATGATGCCACATCACTAGGTAACTGCTTCCCAACATTTCTAGACAACATAGTGGTCTCATCTTCAAGGGTGGAAATGTACAAGAACAATGCTGTTGAACATTTCAACCCTTAAAGTTGAGATGACTACATTGACTCAAAACATCAGGAATCAGCTACAGAGTGATGTGGCATCATATCCCCAAAGAACAGAAACCTCGGATTTTCATGAAATTGGTAATGTCACACTCTTTGACTTCCCATAATGCATAATAACATGACAGATGCACAAATTTGTGTATGAGAGCAACTCTAGTGACCCTTAATATTCAGCCCTAAAATTATGTACGTTTCTGTTTGTCGTTTGTTGTCACGTGCTGTCAGTATCCCAAGAATATGCAGCATTGATGGTAGGATGGACCACCTTCAACTATCACACATGCTTGGTTTCAAAGGAACTGAAACACCAGGTGCCAGTACTCTAAATTTCCTATGACATTTTTCATACAGTTTCTTCCTTATATAGGTTTCCCCAGTGACAATCCTCTGTATTAAACTGTACTGCATACTCATGAACAAAACAAATTTCTGTTACACTGTGCTTCACGTGTCTGTTACACACAGAAGATTAAACTGGATTGTATGACTTAAGACATCAGATGATGCAATGTAACTGTACATGCACAGATATAACAGGCAATTTGCGAGTCATGCAGCTGCCACTAAACTTGCCATGCATTATCGGCAATTTCTGGACACAAACTTCAAACAGTATTTCATAATCTGCTCATCAGGAGTCAAAGCATGCCTGAGAGTTAAAGGAGGTCATTTCCAATGCCTATTCTAACATGCAGTATATTGCATTACATATTATATGAGGAAATGTAAGACCATTGCTTGCTGTATGTCTGCATATGGTTTTCAATTGAACTCCCTACACATGCAAGGTAAAAGACCTTTGAAAAACATGAAATTTTTTTAAGTATTCTTTTTGGAAGATAAAAAAACACTGTGGCTGCACAAAATTTTTATTTACCCCTTACTTCAAATATGATTAATGGGCCAAGACATGAAGTAATATAAATATCATATACAGTTAGATTACAAACATCCCTAGAAATGTATGAAATACTAGGACAACAATAATTCACATGGCAACAGTGAAAAACTTTGAGGTTGCAGCCATTAAACTTATCATATACACATACTAATACATTTTTCCAAAAAGAAAATGATGACAGTGATGATCTGTAACACATATGCAACTGCAAGCAATAAATTTATGTCTCAAGCTAGATTGGATACTGTGACCATCTACGCAAAAATCCAGGATGCTAACCCATGAACTAAATCATGTTCTAGTAACTCCATGGAGCAGAGTCCTTCAGGACTCAGTTCCTCAGCTAGTCAAGAATTTCCCCATATTTTACAGCATCCAGAGTTTCACAAGAGCCTGCCACTTGCCAGTAGAGTGACAGGCTAGACAGTATGATTACAAGAGGAGAACCAGTACAGCTCAGTCAGTATAGTGACTGACTACAGGCTGAAAAGCCATAGTCTGATTCTAAGAGGTGAGTTGGAATAGTTCAGTCAGTATGGTGATTAGTCACTGGCTGGATGGCCAGGGTTCAGACACAAACCGAGGTTGTTCCATGAAGAGAAAGAAGCCAAATTGTATATCAATGATAAATACAAAGATTTTGAAATTCTGGTAGGTGATACTGTGTTTGAAATGAGTTATAATGATTTAACAAGTGATTCAGAATCTGAATTAAGTGTAGCACCAGGAGGAGGAAGTATTAACCAGCGACTTCACAATTTACGGCATAATTAGCCTTCCAAGTATGCAAAGTAGGCTTCTTCCTGGAACACCACCAGAGGTGACAAATCAAAAATTTAGACATCAGAATTGATAAGATACATGCACCATAATGTAAGCAAGTGTATAATATGTCACTATGACAACATTCCCATTAGCTTCCACATAATTCCTCTCAATATGGAGTGTTGCACCAGTTTTCTCAAATATTGAAAACAACAGTGTAACATCCGGTGACAAGTTGTTTCAGAATTGGTATGTTGGTCCAGTATTTCTCACATTTACAAACTGGCACGTTTGTCAGGGATGTGGGAAGAGAAAATTCACAAAACAAATATGTACAGACAAATAGTGTAGATGCAGAGGAGAACTTTGTTCCACTTGTATAAACTCACTAATTACTGTTGTAACCATGTTACATAAAAGAAACAAACAAATAATATGTTCCACTGGTACTGCAAGTCTTTCAGTACGATAATTTCACACAACAACAACCACTGTACAGCACTATAACAGTACCATCAAATTTATCACTACGCATCACCATACTTTGACATCTTCAGGGCCAAGCAGTCCTGGAACAGACACTCTTCTAGAACTGCCCGACCCTCAAGATGTAGGCACTATGATGCTTCAAAATGTCAGTAATTATTTACCAGTTGACATTGTCATATGTCATACAAGAAGACTTGAATTTTCAACAACACTGCTATGAGAACTTCATATCGTGCATAAAGCCATCTACATTAGTAATGTAATCTTGTCAATAATTGGACCAAAAGGATAAACAAATTTCTGTAAACAGCCCCGGATACAACTTTTAAATACATAGAGTAGAATCCAGATGACTACTAAAACAGATATAAAATTACAGACCAGAGGAAAAGATATTGGCAGCCACAAACAATGAGCCCAAGTACAGAATAGAACAAAGGACCTAATTCCTGCAAGTAGCCGATGCTGATAACTTGGTGCCCTATCACTGCAAAAAAATTTGATTACTATGGCTTTACACACCAAATCTAAAAAAGACACTCTCAAATGTTCACACTGCACCACACGTATGATTTTAAAGATTCATCAAGAACAACATTTGACATAACATCTGTACATATGTTTATACCCACATGGCCACCTACAATGGTTTGTCAGTTAAGTCTACAAACCATGAGGTAAATAGTGTACACAATCCACAAAGCTGTCATGACTGTAAACCCATTTATGCAAACTTGCACAATTTGATTACTATGGATTTACACACCATATCAAAAAAGACACTCAAATGTTCACACTGCACCGCATGTATGATTTTAAAGATTCATCAAGAACAACATTTGACATACCATCTGAACATATCTTTATACCCACATGGCCACCTACAATGGTTTGTCAGTTAAGTCTACAAACCATGAAGTAAATAGTGTACAGAATCCAAAAAGCTGTCATGACTTTAACCCCATTTTATGCAAACTTACACATTTTTCAGTGATCTTCATCGTCACACAAAAAAAAATTTTAAAGAATGCTAGCCACATCAAAATATCAATGGTAAATGCTGGTAGGGAATTTAACAATTTGAATATAATATGGTTTATATTGGCATAATGTTTACTAAACTTAGGGAACATTAAGTAAATGATATGTTGGAATCACCAGTATGCATGAACATAAACACACATACAACATAATAGTGTAAGCAGTAATTTTCGTATGAAATAAAAATAAGTAAACAAAACAGTCAGCTCCTAAATGCCCAGATTTCATGATGGAAACATCCTCCATCTAGTTCCAGTACAAAATGTCATAACTTTTCATCACCTTTCCTCATTTCACCAATATTATTCTACTCTGTGGATCAGTATTTGGATGTTTATTGACCCAAAAAATATCAAAGAATACTGTATATGCAACGAGAATATGGGCCCTCACAGGAGTGCCTGGATACTGACATTTGACAAAAGTGCAAATAAAGATAGCAGAAGGCAGTCAGAAAAATGGGCCTCTTAAAGGTAACAAAATACCAAATTAAGTGTTCCAAACAAGTTGAAAAAGGCCACAAAACAGGAGTAATGATTTGAATTTTAAGAGGAGAATCCAAGGTCACCCTGATAAAATGTGGAGTCAGAACAAGCCAACCGAAGATGATCACAGTGGAGTTATTTACTGCTCCGCACTTCCTGTTCAGAGAACATATAATTTACGCATGCAAACTTTAAGCAGGTATCTTTCCAAACAAAAGTGTTACTGACATGTGTTTGCGGTTCACTAAATTTCATCTGATACATAAATAGGTTATACTGCCTGATATCATGAATACAAACACTTTAGAAAATGTATGTATAATATAATACAATGATTTTAGCACTTTCACTCTGTTATTGCCTCTGCATTTTAAATACACCCTTTTGTGCGATGTCTAAAAAGCCAAAATACTTATAAGAAAAGGGTACTGAAAATAATGTGTGTTTCATTTTTCTCTACAACTTTATTTTTTCACCCCTGTAGATTTTAGCAAGTTACACTCAAAAATGCACTGAAATGCATGTATGTCTTCATGCTGTGTCCGTTTCTTCTTGCCCAACTTTAACTAAATCTAAAATGTTGTACACTTGAAAAAATTTAAAAAACCATGGGCTCTACTCATGGATCAGAATCAAGCAGTATATGTCTTGTTTTCTTCTGGTGGGTGGTTACTGAGCTGTTGTAATTATGACAGTTCAAGGCCCTTACAAAAAAGGATTTTAAAATATTAGGCTGCTGGGGTATCACACAGGTAACTGTTTGCTTAAACATAACTGATTTCTTATGTAAACATATGCATGCTGTTGTATACTCTCCAGATAAAAAAGAAATTCTAAGTACAGACAAAGTTCTCTTCCTTGAGTGGTGTTGGCAATGTCAACACTTAACCTCTGAAGATGAGAGATAACTTCATAACTCATGTCAAACTATAAATTTATAACACTTGGATAACATTACTTTTCTTGAAAAACAAAGTCTTCTTGGGTGATCAGAAGTGTGAATGCGCAGTTCATGTCCAACCTATCATGGACTATCTCCAACATCGGGGACTAATGCGATTACTGACTTACAATCACTCTGTATTTAAACCAACAGCACATTTTCAGAGCTACTCGTAAATGTCTAGTCCCAGTGTTGACAGCTTGGAAAACCATGGTTGCAGTCCAGTGGTCAGCCATGATAATTCACACTGCCTAACCTGGAAACTCCAGGGTGTTATCATTGGTCCTTTTTTCCATTGCTCTTTTGATGACATGTTGATGCCCAGGTACCAAGAACAACTTAGGTTAAACCATGCATCTCAATTAAAGCTGATGGGGTGCAGCCAGAATTTGATGGCCTTGTTCACTAAATGGTCCATGTAGCCTGTCACAGGTAGCTAGAATGACAGGCTGCATGGACCACTTCGTAAATGCATGCATAGTACACAGCCACCCATGTACTTCGAGACAGGCCTTCAATTTTTTGAAGGCCTGTCTCGAAGAAACACCAATGACAGCTAGCATCCTGGAATTTGCAGGTCAAGCAACAAGGACTGTGATGACTGTTCACCTGACTATGTCCCCTGTTCCCCATGTGGTCAAAGCCAGAAAGGCAGCATTGAGCTCTCACTGCATATCACATGGATAAATACAACAAACAGTTGCATCACTCATCACAGTAGTCTCTGATGATGCAGACAGAGACAGTCTCTGACACAATGGATACGAACTGCACATTCATGTAGCTGATCACCTCAGATGACTTCATTTTATTTCATCACCATGGTACCAACAAATCATGTATCAGTTTTAGTACTCTTCATTTTCTTAAAGTGTACTTTATTTGTTTACTTTGGTTGCCATGCGAATCCATGGGACCTTACATGTGGAGGTATCGCTTAACATCTTAGTTTTTATGATTTACACGAAAAAAGACAAGGGGTTTATTCAAACATGGCATAATTCAACATTATTTAGATCCTATATGAGAAAGTGTCAGAAATGTTGAATTTTGAGATACATGAACTAGTAAAAAAGCATTTACAGCATTAACAGAGCCTCTGGAATACCTGTGTGTTTTATAATGACTGCAGCAGGCTGGCCAGGTGTGATATTGAGGACAACATGATGGAAAGCTCAGAAAACTAGTTAAGTTAATTTAACATACAGACGCGACATATTCAACAAGACTGAATAAGAACGTACTTATGTGATGGATTTACAAATTACAACAGGTTTAAATCAACCTGCTAATGCTAAAGCATTTGGGAAAAACATAAATACCATACAACACTATACCAAAAATTCTTTCATTGGCCAATAAAGGATGGCATATAAAGTCTGTACCAAATTTCATAAAAATTGATAAAGTGGTTCAACAGGTGAAATAGCTAGACACATAAGTGCGCACATGCACACAGTGTGATGATCTCATAAGCAACTTTCATCCCTTAAACAGTTAAGCAGACTATGAAATGGGCTGATGATGGTATTAATGGAATAAACTGTTACATTGTTGGTGTTTTTTTGTTTATTTATAAACCTACCATTACCTTAGTGTGCTTCCTAAAATAAAACAGAGAAGGAAAGGAAAGGAAAAGGAAAGAAGTAAAGTAAAGAAAATAACAAAAAGAAAAAAACAGAAAAGAAGATAAACCAACTTATCGATTATTTTGGTTAAGAAGCATACTCTCTTACTTGAAAGGAAATAAAAACATAAATTGAAAATGTTTGAAGAAATTTTAAGAAAAGTGTTTGAAAATAAGACATAACAGTAAATCATAAATGTAAAATATGTCTGACTGGACTGGAAATGATAATGAACTGAACACTTTCTTAGTTAAAATTACCCACATGAAAGATAAAACACTGAAGGAGGAACATTCAAATGGGCCCCAGCCACATCTTTTTATTTCATAATTCACAATCATCCTCCCATTCAATGTTCATGCACTGCAGGGAGTGTTATCAAACAAACACAGTAATATCTGAATCAAAAATTTGACTCCCATATCTAAATCCAAGAAATGACCTGGTTCCCTGGCAAACGTCCCTCCAATATATGAAATATGACCTGTACACACACACACATTAAATATCAATCTGCTGTAAGACAGGCATTGTACTCATTAAGGCACAAAAAATTAGTTTGCAATAAAGAGCTACTAACAAGAATACGATAGTTCCACAATAAATTATAACGACCACCACATGTTGTAAATATGTCAGGGCCCATATCTGCTAGGAATATAATACACAAGACGCATTTCCAGTTAGCAAGTCACAGTATAAACAACTGATAAGAAATGCTAGTACAAACTCATATCTTTCTCCCTGTTCTATTTGCTCCAATAAAAAAAAAAAAGATTACCTCTTTGGCGCCAGAATTAAATGCCCAGTGTTAAGTGCAGGAGAGCATAATTGAAATGAGACCTGCCTAAGGAAGTCCATTAAATGCCATCATCTATACCTGACATTCAGCATTTCAAGCATTACACTGTGTGACGGGTATACATGACACTAGATGTCAAAAGGTTAATTATTACCATCATCTGATAAAGTCATATTAACAGATTTGTCATCATGCATGATATGGTATTCCATGGATTCTTCACTGTGGGTATGTGTAATTGTATAAGTACTGTATAATTAGTCATGACACTGCAAAAAACAGTTCAGTATTCCTGCAAAGAATTTATGAAGCCTAGATTCCTTTAAGTATTTCCACATGAACTTATAAAGTAATGATTATATAACTCATATGTAGTAATCTGTTTTGTGTACAACTTCTTCCCATACAGGCTTTAGAATGCCTGAAGTACTGTCAAAAATAAGATAAAAATTAATACCATCACCATCATGTGCTTCATGTGGCTCCACAGTTATTAGCAGCAAACCGAACAGAAAATACATACTTAATTAAATCATATTAATTTCTAACTTACTAAGACACTGCAGCTGGGATAGCTCAGTGGTACAGTGACTAGGCTCCAGGCTAGATATCCAAGGAGTCATGGTTCAATACCCAGCAGAAGCAAGAGACTTTTCACTCCTCCAAAGCATCCAGACTGGCTGGGGCACCCTTAGCATCCTATTCATTCAATGGGTACTAGGGGCTCTTTTCCCAGGGTAAAGGGCTGAAACATGAAGCTGACCACCCACCCCCATCTAGTGCTGAGGTTAAAAATGAGTGGAGCTGTATATCCATTCTCCTCATGGCATGAACTGGGACAACTTCATCTTTTACTTTACTTGCTAAAACATCATTTTAACAAAAGCTGCATACTTAAATTCATCAATGAAGATTCAAATCTTCAGGGGTATGATCCTGTGTCGACTGGTTAACAGTTACCAACATTTTGGAGGAGATTGCTGCCTCCATCTTCAGGACAGTCCAAGGTCCGGACTACCACATAGACGCAAACAGCAAATTCCTCCGAAACGTCAGTAACCACCAATCAACATGGTGGCATACCCCAGAATAATTGAATCTTCAATATCACTGCTGTAAAAACCTCAAATCAAAAATTCATCACTGTCTGAAATTTCAGCACACAATACTGAATGGGACTACCACTCACTCAGTTTGCTGAAAACTTAAAATGCACAACTCATGCATTTTTTACCCACACCTATCTATAAAGGAAGCTCAGTGAGTATAGTGACTGAGAAATTGTGGTTCAATTCCCAGCAGTGGAAAGAGATTTTCCTATTCTCCAAAATTCCAGACAAGATCTGGGTCCACCCAGCCTCCAGGTAAATAGCACTGGGTTCTGTTTCCCCAGTGATAAAGCAGCTGTGGCATGAAGGTGATCACCCACCTCCATCTATTGATGAAGTTAAGAATGAGTAGAGCTGCACTGCAACTCCCAGATAAGTCTTCATGACATGGTGCTTAATTACGCACAGGAAATGAACATTTTATATAGCTACAAATGTTACAGACCATAGTCCTAATCCATCTAACTCTATAAAATCACATAATAAATATAATTCCTGTGGTTTCTAACTGTCTTACTTCATATCAGCATTTGCCAAATTTCAGAGATTAACACTCTTCAGACATCTCTCCACACACTGAGTATAAATAGAACTGTATTCCATCACAAAGGTCAATTACAGCATTGGTACACACTTCTACAAATAACTACAATTAACCCACTGTTTTCAAAGAATTGACAATCAAATAAACACCACAACAGCACATGCTGATGACGAGTAGAAGAATACTACCTTAAAATAAACTGGCATGTGCTAATCTAAGCTAACCTCAGTTAAAGTTTAGTATTCAGTAACCAACAAATGCACACACTCAAACTATTTTATAGTTTTATTAGTATCACTGAATTTCCCTACATATGTTTCGGACCGTAGACCATCTTCAGGGGGTTAACAAGCTACTACACTTCACATCGCATGTTTGATGTGCCGTAGAACACTCTTGTCTCAGAAGTAAGTTGTAAAAACACATTTAAATTTGTAAAATACGTAAAACTGTATAGTAACTTAAGATTTTATCATATTAAGTTAAAAGTTAAAAAGTTAAAATAGCAGTGTTGCTACTTGATGCATAAAATAGTGGTTTTGTATGTGCTGGTGATTATAAGCTGTGTTGTTACGCGTGCTGTCGTGTTGAGTGGTACGAGCTTAATGTTGTCTGGTGGACTATGTTATAACAAATTCCACCAGACAACATTCAGCTCGTACCACTCAACACGACAGCACGCGTAACAACACAGCTTATAATCACCAGCACATACAAAACCACTATTTTATGCATCAAGTAGCAACACTGCTATTTTAACTTTTTAACTTTTAACTTAATATGATAACATCTTAAGTTACTATACAGTCTTACATATTTTACAAATTTAAATGTGTTTTTACAACTTACTTCTGAGACAAGAGTGTTCCACGGCACATTAAACATGCGATGTGAAGTGTAGTAGCTTGTTAACCCCCTGAAGATGGTCTACGGACCGAAACATATGTAGGGGAATTCAGTGATACTAATAAAACTATAAAATAGTTTGAGTGTGTGCATTTGCTGGTTACTGAATACTAAGTGAAAATGCATGGTGAAAGCAATATAAAACTCAGTTAAAGTTATCTGCACTCCAGCTGCTAATGCCATGGATAAACATATGTAGAGGTGATTGACTTGGTTATAAGAATATAGTGCACATGTTGGTCTAATAAAACTTTTAATTAGTTAACAAGATGCACGGTGAATACAACGTGAAAAATGAATTTATGGTTTAACTTATGCATAATATAAACAATTCCAACATCTTAGGAGGCCAACACATGGTGCAGTTGTACAACATTTTACTAAAATAGCATCATTCATTGTCTCTGCAAAAGTCTAAGCTGTGTGCAGAAGGCACTCCAACCCTGAAATTCACCTGACTATAAGAGGCACTTGTATGCATATAAGATGAAACTGAACACTATTTCAGCCAGGGAAAACTACAACAGACATCACAGCCTAGGCACTCTGCTTTGAGATAGTCATTATGGCCTATTTATTTGTTGTCCATTAATGAAGCTATCAGTAACTCAGACTATATGGCACTGATATGTATGATCTAAGACAGGTATATTCATAACATATGACTATATTATAGTATGCTGCCTTTTATGCACATTACAATGAGTTACAAATACATGCAGTGTGAATAATGCTGCCACTGACATGCCATCTGTTTTACAATGTTTCAAAGAGTGTACAACACTGCCATCTGTTGGCAATTATATGTACTTGTTCAAGCTCCAAGAGTATGGTTACATAAAATGAAAAAGGACCAGTACTAATGTGCTCTGCACATATTTAATCTAGAATAAGAGCAGTAAACTGCCACACACAGGGTTGCCACTAACACCTTACAGCTGAAATAATTATCATAAAATGACAAACATCGCTCACTAAAGTATAGTAAACAACAACTTTCTGAAATTCAAACCTATAATTTGCAGTAACTTACATTCAAACAATTGTATGCATAAATTCCACAGCAACAAATGTAACTCTGATACCACAGGTACAACAGACACTAAGGTTCCAAATTTTTAATACATAGAATAAATGTTATAAACATAACTTCAATGAACGGCACACAACACACCATGGCCTCAATGAAGACGTAATTCTGTGTACAGTGATGGTACGTTATTAAATATTGTTATCCACAAATGAAGACGTTTCATTATGGAGTAATTTAAAATTTTTAATCCTCCCAAGAACTTATTTCTTATCATGAACTCTAGAATCAAAATAACATATAAGGGTACTGGTATTGTTCTAGATTAGAATTTGCAGCAGAAGTAGAGGATGCAGACTTGACATTTCTATATCACATATAGGGAATCAGAGTAGGAATATGGAAGAAGTACATTTAATTCCTAAAAGATGGCAGTATCATTTCTTTCCTGAAATAATAATAACAGATGACATTATCACGTGTTACATAATTCACAACACAGTTGCGTTCGTCAATGTAAGCAACCCTACCGAAGATGGTTCAGTATAATTGACAGCATGTATCTCACACAGCAGAAAACTTTTTGATCACAGTTTCCAGTTCCTAAAACTGAACTTTGATCTACATCTAACTGCCTTGTTAGAGCAAAAATAATTACAGATATATTTTCTCAAAGTCAGTCATACACAACATATAAGATAGGATAAGACAGGCAACATGTTTCAGCTGATTAAGCCATCATCAGGCCTTTTTTTTTGAGAACACGAAAAAGAAGCCTTGATAATGCAATGTGTGAATATATAACTCGAAGGTACAAAGATATTTGATTTTGTGCTTGTAGGCAGAAACATTTATAGTATGATGAGTACATTACCAGATCCAAGTTATATATTCACACATTTTATTATCAAGGCTTCGTGCATAAAAACTTTTCTTAAGCAATTCTCTTTGGATACATTTACAGTGTATTATTATATTGTAAAAGTGGAGATCTCACGCCCATTGCAGTATCAGCATCTTTTTAACATTCTCTAAAAAAAGACTGATGAATCAGCTGAGACATGTTGCCTGTTTTATCCTGTCTTATATGTTGTGTATGACTGATTTTGAGAAAATATATCTGCAATTTGAAAACACAACGGGGATGCATCATCTTAAAAAATGATTACCTTTAATACCCCTATTTGGACATGAAAATTAGGCAAAAGTCAGATACTCAAATATGATGGACACTATACATCAGGAATGCAGTCAGATTATTTCATGAAGCAAGAGACAGAAAAGCCATGTAAAAGACAGAATGATTGATGAGGGAAGGCTGAAAATAGTACATAATTACACATCTACAGAGTCAATACTAAGAGGAAAACCAAGCAGACACTATAAAAGAGGATTCTGAGACCACCACAGACATGAAGTTGCCTAACTTATAAAGACAAGGTGTAGTATAATGTAGACAGCATTGGGCTGGCATCACCATGCACCAGTTACAACATCATACATACGGAATGATGTAAGTTATAACCACATCTCTTTTTCTATTCACAAGTCAATAAATCCTTTGTTACTGTTTTGGTCAGTAATCAGACCTGAAAAATATTTCTGAGCAGAAACAGGGCTGATTCCTCTTAACTCTCAAATAAAAATTATATTTACCTTTACTAGGGTTAATTTCATACATTTTCATTAAGCAACTGGGAATGGTCAATGTAGGAGTTTCTACCACAAATGTTAGGCTTACTCTTACTTACCTTTACTGGGGTTAATTTCATACATTTTCATTAAGCAACTGGGAATGGTCAATGTAGGAGTTTCTACCACAAATTTTAGGCTTACTCTTACGTTTTCCTTCAAATCAAGTTGCAAATTCAGAGTCCAGCTGCTCACATTAGTACTTCATTTTAGTATAAGCCCACAACTCAATAGCTTCAGCCAGTGTAGAAGTAAACACAACATAAAGTTAATTTGTCTTAGACTGGTGGTTTCATGATGTAAAACTATTTGTCCAGTTATTAGCACTTCATTAGGATCTGGACCCAGCAGACAAACAGGCAAAAATACAAGGTGAAATGTATCCACACATTAGTGGCACAGTGCTCCTATAACCGACTCCATGGAACACAGTACTTCTGGTGAGGTAACAGTCATTCACCCAGTCAAGACATTATCCACATTTTATGAAGCCCAAAGGTTCAGCACCATGTTCACAAAGGCCCATCTCAAATCACTATCCTGAACCCAATGAATCCAGTACACACCACAACACCATATCCCTCTACAATCCATTTTAATGTTATCCTCCCATCTACACTTAGGCCTTGGCAGCAGTCTCTTCAGATTTTCTGAAAAACGATTTGTATGCATTTCTCGTATTTCCCATGTTTGCTATATGCCTTGCCCATTTCATTCTCCTTAACTTGATCACCCTAACAATATTTGATGAGAAGTACAAAACATAAAGCTTCTCATTATGCAGTTTTTTTCAGCCTCTTATTATCTCCTACCTCTTAGGTCCAAATATTCCCTTCAGCTCACTGTTCTTGAACACCCTCAATCAATATCCTCCCTTACAGTGACAAACCAAGTTTCATGCCTCTACAAAACTCCTAAATTTATAATTTTGTATAGTTTAATCTTCTGAGAGATCTGATAGGAATTAAAATGATCTTCACACACTACTCCTAATGCAAGTCAGATTTTTCCCTCCTGCAAATTTTTTAACCATTCAAGTGGAAGACCTGGGCGCTGTTTCCATAAAGTTGGGTTACACAGACTCAGACTGCTAGTGGGACCAACAGACTACAGCTGAAAAAAGTTACAAATACAACTTAACCACACTGCTCTTCACAGCTGGCACATGTTCACTTACTGAAGTCCTTCTCAGGATGCACAGTAACTTGAAACTTGACACCCCAGTCATTTATGCAGGGCCTGTGAGGGACTTCTGACGATAATCTTCAAGCCCAAGCCTAACATTGATTTCATCCAACTTCTCTTCCATGAGCATTCTCAGTTTACCAATATTCATCACTGTATCCAGCAATGGCCCCATTCACCTCAATTAATTTACAACTCTCTTATTAATTCTTCTACGTGAAACTGCAAATTCTGAAATGTATGCCATGATCTTCTCCTCACTTTCCCTGTACAACCAGTGTTCATAGGTATCACACCTAACACACACTATTTAAATTATTATCTCACACATGGCATTTTGGCACAGAAAATAACATTAACGAGTGGATGCTTATCATACAGGTCAATTACAGCATACAGAAGCAGCGATTAAAGAAATATGGGACTTGAAATTCAAGTCAGCCAGCACAGAACTTGTACGCTCAGTAAACAATAACCATTCAACAATTTGCCAAGGTGATATTGGAGAGAAATTACATAAAATCAGTGCTAGGCTTGCATATTCTCATGACAATGGCAACAACATTAACAATGACAATGATGATGAGGACAACGATGAGATAACAACAACAACAAAAACAACAACACAACACATCCAGCATCTGCTGTAATCTGGATAATATTTTTAATGTGCTTTTTGGCTGTAGATTTGTCGGTTCTGTTAGCAGTCTGAATATCTGCAGCCCAACCTGGCTGGCAGAGCATCCAACTCTTCCATCAGCTGTTGAAAAAATTAATGGAAGTCGGTAAAAAATGTAACTGCATTAAGGTAAATGGCAAAGTAAATCACTCTTTCATCAAGGCCTAATCTTGTCAAAGGAATATTACAAACACTTAAAAATAAAATAAGTATGTCCTCTGTTCTGCTACTGACTACATCCAACAAAATATGTCAAGTTGTGAAATGTGTCCCCGTCCCCCGTCCCAAAAAATATCAAACCGCTTATACTTTAAACAATTGTCCCTCACTCTCTGGAATGTTACACAGACATGGTGGTAGTTGTTTACAACTATGATGCATAACATTCCAGAAGAGCAAATGCCTTCACTACACTGTGACAGAAGCCTGAAACCTCATCTTTAAACAACTACTTAAAAACTTTTTCCATTGTCAAGTTCCTTGTGGCCATGGTTTAAAAAGTATACACTATACAAAAGGAAATTATGTGATTGTGCTTGCTCCCTTCCTACACCAAATAAACAAAGGGAAAACTTCACACAACAATGAAACAAAATGGAGAGCCAAATTTCATACTGTAAATTATGGAACACGTGCCTACCTTTCTTTGCTCTGCATCTCCTTAACCATCAGTTCACCTATAGGATCAGTCTGTGGTCGCTCCCCCAGGAGCCTCTGTTGGTCCAAGTCACCCTGCATGTGGCTGAATGCGTGTTCACCAACAGTAACTGAAGTGTCAAGTTGCGAAGAGAGATCGACTGATTCATCACCTACAAAAATAAATTATTTTTGTTAAATTCAAATCCAGTAACTTTAATGAGTGGTTCAACGTCTGCTAGATTTCAACTGATGTACTCAAACAGCAGATCAGTCTTTGCACACAGATGTGATTGTAGCAGCACTGGTCATTGTGATGGCAATGATTATAAAGACATCTCACAGATGCTATTACAAATTTTATGAATTACTTGTAGGCATAATTTTTGTATATAAAACAATCACGCAACCCATTCTTCTTTTAGACCTGTGAACATTTTGTCTATGACCCAAAATCATAAACTACACTGGCCTTGCAACCCAAACAGTGCCAGTACCTACTCAACAATCCATGCAAGCCATCAAGTTCACTCGATTACTTTGGGAGCTCACAGCCAATCAGAAGGTGCTTGCTGGTTTCTGAAGCCCTGTTTCAGACTCTTTGTAAGAACAAAAACACCGACGTTTTGTTATGTTTCAAGACATGAAACACGCCCAGTTTTGCAGTATTGCTGATATGTAACAGTGATCACCAAGTGATGCATTTAAATTTAAAAGAAACAATTATATGACATATGTTTAATCTGTTACAATTATGAATACCCACTATAAAACAAGCAGGTTTCTGGATGACTATAAAGTACTAATGCTGAAGAAAAATCTTACTGAACTGGTGAAGGTCAGTTATTTGTTCTAAATTGCATTAACAAGATAACAGGGTGAGACAGAAAAGCTATGAAAAACACACTTTGCTCAACAGTTGTGCTTTTCAGCAGACTATTAAGTCACAGAACATATATGTACACATTCCCATAATTTTATGTAAAAGCATCAAGTTTCATGCAAAAATCATATTACACACTTAAAATACGGATCTGATCTGTGTTACATCTTCCACACCGTACACCACTAATGTTTCAAAGGTACAACAATCCTACACTAACACAGGTAATAAGCATGGGACTCCCTTTTATTCCATTTTCCTGAAAAAGACCTAGTTTACAGGACCAACCTATGTGGTTTTCTAAACTTCCTCCAGGCAAATTCCATAATACCACCTCCAAATAGGTCATGACTGTTTCCTGTCATCTCCTTCTAAATTTATCCTTCATCAAACATCCTGTCACTTAATACTTGTAACAGATCTCCCTGGGTTCGAGACCCTAGGTCACTGGTTTGAGATCTGGATAGAGGCAGTGTGATGAGCAGTTGCTCCTCCCCAACCACATAGCTTACATGTAGCATTAGAGACAGATAATTTACACATTTAACCCACAAATTCTATTTTGATTAAACCAGAGAGGGGTAGAGCCAAAAGTGAGAGTAGAGTGGGGATTCTTGATACTTCAACATATCAAGAAATTATTTTCGCGAAAAGACGCGAGTTAGTTGATTTCTAAATGGCATAGGAAGTGGACATTGAGCTACATGTGCTGCAAGAATAAATTGTGCAGGAAGTAAGTCTTTGTTCGGTGTCAAAAATAGTTGGTGATAACAACAGCATGTAGTATTGAAAGAATTATTGAGGGAATGATGAAAAGCACATACACCATCTAAATGGATATTAAGACATGCATACAAGTATTTGTTAACCAATAGTTCATGCAATGAAGCGTTGTGCAAGCATCAAAACATAAGCATTTATATAACTTGCCACACGTGCCACAAACTAACATTGTATTGAAAATAAATCAGTTATATTGCTCCACATACATATGTACACATATATACATACATATATTGTGTGTGAGTGTGTAAAATATTAGTGTGGATCAACAATTTCCATGGATAGATGACTTGTATATTCTCTAGGGAAGTGTCTCAAGTTTACTCAGCAGATTTAATAATATCTTAAGAATAATTGTGAGTGGACGGTTATATACTAAATAGTCTGAGCTACTGACATCAGTAAACAAACAATAAATAAATAAATAAATATGGAGTTAATCATTTATACTAGTAACCCATCACTGCCAGATTTGAGGTTCTTACAGCAGTGTTGCTGAACATTCATGTTTTCTTGGATGTTATGCTGTGTCATTGGCTGTGCAGGTCCTGATGTTTCAAAGGTAATAAGATCCTTTGAAGCATCAGGAGCTACACACCCAATGACACAGCATAACATCCCAGGAGACTTGAATCTTTATCTGTCACTGTTAGGACAGTGAGATTCAAGGAAGCTTTGATGGGACTAGACATGTAGTTAGGACGGAGGAGATAAACAATGCATTCAGAATTTTGGTTGTAAAACTTCTTGGCTGATGTATGCTTTGAACACAGAGAAGAAAATCGGAGGATAACATTCATAACATTAAGATGGATCTAAAACAAACAAGTTGTGAATATTGGACCAACAGGGACAATATTTGACCCACCATGGATAATTTCATCTCAAAGTTACACATAACTACACTGTGAGTTCTAACGTAAACAAAAATTACGTAATTGCCATAAAGGAGCAAGCCCGCAGTCTTTTTCACATTCTCACCCTGATCCAATTTCAGAGAGTTCAAAATGGACACAAAAAACGTTCTCCAATTTAAGAAAATATATATCAAGTACATTCCACAAAGCCACAAACTGCTTCCCATGTATAAGCACTTATTTTACCACTCCCCCACTTTACACTTACATATGAAAGCACCTAATATAGATTTATTATCACTACTGATGTAGCCACTATCATCATAATCATTATTAACATGTTACACCATGGACAAACCAGTAACAAATAAATCATCCCTCAATGTGTCACTTTGTGACACCCATGTTAAGACAATATACACACAGATCTGTATATATAGTTCCATGCTGCATGCATGCATGAAGAAACTAAGAACAGATCAAATTCACAGAATGCTTGCTACCATTCAGTTCAGAATCTTTTACCTTCACATATATTACCCAAAAACATAAACATTAAAATACAAAGAATTATAATTTTGCCTGGTGTCCTGCATGGGTGGAAAAACTGGTCTCTCACTTTAAGGGAAGAACAGAGAGTGAAGGTGTTCAAGAACAGGGTACTAAGACATTTGGACCTATGGGAGTGAAAGTAACAGGGGTCTCAAAGAAAACTGTATAATGAGGAGCTCCAAGATTTGTTCATTTTGCCAAATATTATCAAGGGTATCAAACCAAGAAGGATAAAATGGTTAAGGCATGTGGTATGTATAGGAGTGAAGATATATGCATAGAAGTTATTGTTGGAAAATGTGAAAAGAAGAGACTGCTTTGAAGACATAGGCATGGTTAGAATATTAAAATGGACCTTAAAGAAATGGGAATGGAGGGCCAGGTATGGATTCATGTGGGTCAGGATAGGAACAAGTGGTTGGCTCTTGTGAACATAGTAATGAATGTATGGGTTCCATAAAATGCAGGAACTTTCTTGAAATAGCTAAGGAACTACTGGTTTATCAATCAATAGTCTGTTCCATGGGCTAGCGTAGGTGTTCATTCAGTCCCTCAGTCAGCCAGTCGATCAGATGGTTGGTCAGTTGGTTAGTCAATTGGTTGGTAAGTTGGACATTCAGCCAGCCAGTTATTATCAGTCAGTCAGTCCAGTCAGTCGTCTGTCTGTCTGTCTGTCAGTTGTTCATTTAATTAGTTAGTTACATTGTCCAGAAATTTACCATTTCAGTATCATAGTGTAGAGCAAATTACTGCAGTGAACACACACAAATGCTTATAAGCAACCAGTTTAACAAGTCTAAAGTTCAAATATCCTAAACAAACAACTTACACAGTCAAATTACAAAATGACCTTCATGAATAACAAGGAGCCCTTACAGGTGTTTGCATAATAATCTTTCTTGGTTCTATACACTACCAACTGCAGTCACACAAAGCACTAGAACATGGTGGCCACATAAGACAAGACTTATCTGAAGAAAGTTTTGTTTCAGATATTTAATACTGAGAAGAGAAACTTTAAAATACCACCTTTGTCAATTCTGTATAGCTGTCATAATGTGATACTTCAATACACGTAACTTACATCCTAAATTTTGAAACATACTTATAGTCCAGCATTACACCAATTGCCAAATGTATATCTACAAGATACCAGAATTAAGATGATCCTTTTGTGCACTAAACATTTTCTATGACACACACAAAAATATTTCATATGAAATCTGTAAAAATAGAAATCTTTTGTAATGCCAAATTACGCTTACCAATCTACAACACTTTAAAAGTTAGGCGACCCTGGCACATACAGAAGAAAAACATTAAAATAAATCTTTATAAAACAGAGTGAAAGGTATGCACTGAACCAGTTTAAGACAGAGTCCAATGGTAGGCTTTTTAGAATACAGTAAAAATTTCACCCTATAACATGCCATGAAGGCACAGAGGGGGAGTAGAGGTATAGCTCTACTCTTCCTTTAACCTTGGCACTAGATTCGGGTGGGTGGTCAACACCACGGCCCAGCTGCTTTACCCCACTGTACAGGGGGCCGAGTGGGCCCCAGGGCTGATCAGAAGAGATGCACAAAATCTCACCCCCACTGGGGTTCCAACCCCAAACTGCCCAGCCCGTAGCCAGTTGCTATACCGTCTATACTATCCCAGCCAATTTTAAGAACACAGTTAGAACTTTTGATTGCCTAATAAGTAGGAGTATTTCTTGACTAGACGGGCAACTACCAACGTTTAAATAAATACCTTACACCTTAGAGCCACTTGGTGGTTCAAGAATACCTTAAGGAAACAAAAGTAAGTTTCTGCATTATATAGCAGCAATCATATTTCTTTATTACTTATTATGAGAAACATAACTTAATGAACTAAATTTCCTACCTGAGTAAAAACAATATACTCACAGACTCTTACATTTCACTCCCACCTCACCAATGGCGCAATTTTCAAATTCTGCAGTGGCTCAAAGATTCTTAAGCAGAGAAAATTATCATGCATCTGCATAAATGCAGATACACACAAGAACTCTTGCTAATAATACATGCACTTCCTAAAAACTAATACCCAAGAAATTCATTCATTCATTTTCATAAGCAAAAATGATTCCATTTGGGTATGTCCATACACACGGTATCACAATACCATTCACCAAACACGGTAAAAAAACATACAGTCTTACACAGTCTCAAAAAATTTCAGTAATGTTTTGATTAAAACATGTACATTTATCTTAGCCTGACGCAGATTAATTTACCTATCAGAGATACAACGGGCATCCCACCCATTATGTTTATCACTTCCCGGATATGGGTTATCTGTAATGCCTGTGACATTTAGTCAGTAAAGTGACTGGCTATAGATTGCATGATCAGGGTTTGAATCATGATTTGGATACCACAAATATGTTTCTTCATCTCAACATCCAGAACATACATTAAAATCTTTCCTGGTTTACCTGGATCTGTATTTCATATCATGTATCAATCATTCTATAGTACTGAATTTTTAAGAGACTAACAAAGTATTGTTTTCATGTAAAGTTGGAGTTACATAGGACCAACCAAAATTAAATTTAAATTTTCTTCACAACTCCCTCTCAATATCAAATTTCAACAAAATCCAGTTAGCAGTTTCAGAGATAAAACATGTCAGCCAATGGACATACACACAAAACTGCCATCATGCTTGCACTTTGAGCCCTCTGTGCAAAGAACACGATAAACAGCAGCAGCCTACATGAGCATTCCAATTATGCACAACTTATTACAACGATTTTAACATACTTGCAATTGCATAAAAATAAACTCAAGCTCCGATGTATAAAAAAATTAATATCTGAAAGAAAATAAACCGTTTGTTTACCAACTTTTGTAGATGTATGCTGATTTAAACTATGCGGGAGGAGGTAACAGGAGACTGGAGGAAATTTCATAGTCAGGAGCTTCATGAATTGTCATCCTGGCCAAGCATTATTAGGGTGGTCAAATAAAGAAAAATCAGATGTGTAGGGCATGTGGTACATATGAGGGAAAGGAGAGATGCATACATGGTTTTGGTGGGGAAACCTGGGGGTAAGCAACCACTTGGAAGACCTAGACAGACGGAAGGATAATATTAAAATGAGTCTTCAACAAAATAGGGTGTGAGGACACGGATTTAACTGATCTACCTCAGGATAGGGACAAGCAATGGGCTGTTGTGAGCACACTAATGAACGTCTGGGTTCCATAAAATTCAGGGAATTCCTTCACTAGCCAAAGAACTATTAGTTTCTCAAGAACTCTGCTCCATGGACTTAAGTTAATTAGTTACACTGGTTTTAAAATATGAGTATTAAAAATCAGTACACTTTAAACTATATCAGAACCTTTGATGTTACTTCAGTACTTACAATTATAATAAGGTTCTACAAAATTCATTTTAGCAATGACACCACTGTAAAGGTTCCTTTCACAAGAGCACAGCACTATAGAGAAACTAATGAAACAGGTTACTCCTTTTCACAGTCGTCACAAGTCCTCAACTGGACATCGGTAAGCAAACATGTTATGCTACAAAACACACTTCAAAAGGCTACAGATTGCTTGTCAGAGTGAGGAGTCAAAGCAAACAAATGGATGGAGAAGGGAAGGAGGGCAGGTAGGAACAGATGATACCAACTGTAAACAGGTGTGGCTCAACTGCTGAAGCAACACAAAGGCTCTTCACACTACAGGATATAAGCTTACTTCATTACAACAGGATGGCAGCCAGTCATGTATAAAACTGTTTAATAATTAGCCTGCCTAACTGCTCTATAATAAGGCATGACAATAGAGAAGTAACAACCCAAAATCCATAGGTCATACCTATGACTGTAAAAGTAATAAAGAAATGTTCAATATAAAATGTCCAATTCCCAATATAAAAC
This sequence comes from Reticulitermes speratus, assembly GCA_021186555.1. Classification (NCBI taxonomy): domain Eukaryota; kingdom Metazoa; phylum Arthropoda; class Insecta; order Blattodea; family Rhinotermitidae; genus Reticulitermes; species Reticulitermes speratus. The sequence goes on from JAJKFL010000014.1 coordinate 11,769,155, forward strand.
CACATACCAATTTTTCATTAATCTAACAATATTCATTAACAGCTGCCTCCTAACCAACAAATCAGTCTGTAAAATTGATTTTATTAAAATGAGTGTCTAACAACAGAGAAAACATTTATTTGTAGATATTAATATTATTATAACAATTTGACATGCAAGTTTAATGCCTGATAATATGTTTGGAAATGTGAACTGGAAAGTGACACTATAGGTGAAAGATTCTACAGAAGACCAATTAGCAGACCTTATGTCACAGACATAAGGTGGAGAAATCCAACAATAAATTATGAAATGATATAACTAGATAATCTAATTATGTAACTCCATGACAAGTGTTCTTCCTCAGGCACTAACAGCTGCTCAGCTGAGTAAGACATCCCTCACTTTTATGAAACTCTAAGTCCGCTACCACATTCACAAAGCCTACTAATGGTTCCTAACCTAAGCAAGAAGAATTCAGTCCACGCCATCTCACACTATTTCATTAAGATCCATTTTAATATCATCCTCTCATCAATGCCTAGATATTCCAAGTTATCTATTCCCCTCATATCTTTGAACTAAAACTGTATGTGTTTCTCACCTCTAACATGTGTCCTTCATGTCCTGTCTATCTCATCCCCCTTACTTTGATCATCCTAACAATATCTGGTGAAGTGTACAAATTATGAAGCTCCTAATAGTGCAATTTACCCAGCCTCATGTTATATTTTCCTTGTTAGTTCTACATATTTTATTCAGCATTCCGTTTTTCATAAGAAACACCAGGCAACTCTCAAAAGCTTCACACACAGACCTTCTGGCATTTTTACATTTCTGTGGGTATAGTCCTAAAGTTCACAACTTTAGGAACAAGCAATGAAATTCAAGAATTACCTACATTGCCCAAACTTCACTGAATAAAACTCTCAGGATCACTAGACCAGGGGTGCACTAATCCAGGGCGCAGTCACATGGATGACTTAATTTTGTATGGTGGTGCCTTATATTTGCAGGTCCTAAAGTATGGAACTTGCTTCATGTCACCCTTCTGGTGCCTAGTACTTTGATGTGGCTCCTAGATTTGTGGAAAATTGTGAACCCTTGCACTAGAAAAAGGCAAATTCTTACAAGCAGGTACCATCAAAACCTGTACAATACCTAATAAAATTAAAAGATATTTAGTGCACACTACAATGGTGCTAGTGGCAGAACTACACAAACTGCAATTCTAAATTTAAATATTTAAAATCTACACAACAGAGCTCCACTAATGACAGAATACATAAACTCATTATGATTCCACAGACATTTCTGACATTACAGCAGTGCCCTCTTCATTCTGCAACCACAACCAAATTAAACTACTGTTATAAACACATAAAACAAGAAAACATAAAATGAATCCCAGTCACTGTCAGTACCACCAGTCTTGTCAAGAAAAATAACAGTGCACCACATTCTGTTTTCAGCCAGAACTGCGTACTTGGTATAGCACCTAGGCTATAATCCGAAAGATCTGGAGTTTGATTCCCAGCAAGGGTAAAAGATTTTTCTCTCCTCCAAAATGTCAAAAATGGCTCTGGGACCCACTTAGCCTCTTATTCAAGGGATACCAAGGGTTCTTTCCTCTGCAGTAAAGCAGCTGGGGTATGAAGATGACCACTCACCTCGATCTAGTGCTGAAGTTAAGAATGAGTGGTGCTATATATACCTCTACCCCCCTACTTCCTGTATGGTAGGGATGGAGACAATGTTACCTTTACCTTTACATTTATCTTTTATCATTTGCTGTTTTCTCATTTGTGATAACTACAATGAAATACTGATAAACTCTCTCAGAACTCTCAGTATTCGGACAAATTAGGTTATCAGCCTAGTTACAAGATGTGTAAAAATTAGCCACACCTACTGGTTCTCTGTATCTTTAAGACTGCAGAGTTTTCTTCATACACAAATAACCAAGTTCTGTAAATTTTTCATGCCATGCATATAGAGAATATCTTTATTAATATTTCCTGTAATATATATTAAATTCAAATTGATATCCTTCACTAATTCCATTGTGCAAAATGTAAGAAATAAGAACATCTCTGTCGGAGATTTCTGACAGCCTACCAAAAGCAATGACACATGTAATGTCAACTGCAACTCATTTCACAGTAATGAAAAATGCTTCTTGTAATTCAAATGTTAAAAGTACTATATAATATGATAAAAATTGTGATAATACTCAAATATATTAAATGTTTTACAATTTTGTAAAAAAAATTACTCCACAGAATACCTAAGTGCTACATACATTAACTAAATGTTTCAATTAAAAGTATATTATTTAAGATACTTCTAGACTTCAACTAGGAAACCCATAGGATGGGTAATGTGTAGAATGAGTTTATGGTCCCTACACACTCCTTTTATCTCCCTATACATAATACCCCTGGGATGAGTGAGTCACACCCTGCTTTGCACTGAGGCCAAGGAAATAGTTGAGCATCAAGAATATTACACAACATAGCAAAATCAGATGGTGGTGTGAATATTATGGTGGCCCATCATATGATGGGAACATGGCTAGTATTAATATAGTTCATTGCTTTCCTCTTTTTATTATTTTTATTATTAATTACATTCTTCATTTGGACTTCTAGACGTGTAGTTCCTGTTGTGAAAAGCATTATTATTTTACACTCTGTCCTTAGTTACTTGATGCAATACCAATATATTCTATACAGTAACTAGTAACAGTGACAAATTTTCTTCTAATTACACACTTTTAACTAAAACATTCAGGTCATGTATGGAATACAAAGGTATTCTGTGCCATTACTAATGTGATGACATACTTCAATGACAACATGTACAGTATCAAAGACACAGTATTGGAATGAAGTCAAATACATTAGTAACTCACCATCTAATGAGTGCTGAGGGTTATCAATGATGCGAATCTGGCGATCTGGTAGCAGAGGTTCACCATCGGGACCACCTACACTGGCAGGCAACTGCCATAAAGCCATTTCTTCCTCTTGTAATGAACGGGGGAAGTACAAAGGAAGCAACACTTCATAGATTCCTACATCAATGTTCTCTACTGCAAACACCACAACATCCAAACAATTGCCGTGCTGTTCCAGAAACCGCCGTACAGTGCCTGTAATTTATTCATAATCCATAGTGTTTCTTATAAATGTTATCACTATTATCAACACTACAGCTTAGTTTTATTATATATGTTTTGTCAGATTTGACAGATACCCAAACCATACTTGGGTGTAAGATGAAGATGTAGAATGGAATGTGGTTTGTTTTTACAATGCAGTCTCCACAGAAAAAAAAAGTACCCTACAAGAGTAACCCATTCTGTATAGAAAAAGATACTTTATAATGTGATTACATTTTGAGATCTGCACCCTTCTGGGATTACATTTTGTGAAAGAAAGATATACGATGTGTTGTTCCTCCACAATCAGCAAACTGCAAGATCTGTAAAAGCTATTGCAAAGAATGAAAGGACAATGACAATGAGTGCTTGTGAAAAGAAAGAAAACGGTAGCAAGCAAACTACAGTCATTAAAGCAATATGGCATTCGAGCATTACAAGTTAGGAAATGTATGCATAATGTAACAATACCAGTGTAATCACTGTTATTGCTTCTACATTTTAAAAATAGCCTTTGTTTAATTATGTAGTAGACCGTAAGACTTACAGGAAAAGTTTACACAAAATAAAGTCTAATTTCTTGCCACAACTTTCATCTGAAGTATTTAGTGACTTATGCACCAAGATGCACATCGAAACACACAAAGGTCTTCGTGTAAAGCATCTGTTATTGCTGACTTCAGCCCAACTTGAAATCTGTCAAAAAATTTTGGTGAAACTTACTATTACCAAATTCCACAAAAGTTAATTCAGTAGTTCTTGAGTTGTTCCAAGTAGACCACACACAAATGTGGCAAAGCTAACAAACACATTTTTGCAGCTTCATTACTAACAAGCAAAGAAATGAATAAAGTGAATTAAGGACAGAATTGAGAGGCAAAGGATGGAAAAAGTGCATGCCCTATGCAATACTCATACATTAACATTTAATCATGCACAGAGGGGATCAATTAAGTAACATACATTAACAATAGCTAAAAGAAATCTGGCGATACATGCATTTGTCTTCTACCACCTCGTTTTTGCTAAAAACTGTGTTTCAAAAACTTGCTCTGCTGATTATCAGGTAAGATACAACAAAGATGAACCAATGTTTATGCAACTGGAAAGACACTGCTGTACATTAATCCTGTTATGTAATGCAATGTCTGTTTAGAAGGGTATGTTTCTGCATTAACTTTCATTTCCATGATGTACTATCCCAAACAACTGACCAGAATTCTTCTTTTTAATTACTACTAAATCTACATATTAAACTATGAAGATGAAATAGTCTGTAACTGTCACCACTGAACTAACCCTGCGTGAAACCAAAACAATAAATCTGACATTGCCATGTCAATTATAAAGCAATGCTCTCATCTGAAAGAATATTTTAAGTTCTGGAATCTGATTTCATTCTTACATTATTTAATCAACTCTGACACTCAGGGTTCAGCACTTCAAACATTATCTTGCTTTCACTCAGAATTCTGCCAGATCAAGTTGTACAAATTCCATAAATAATATTATCTGTCTCACAAATGGCACAATATGCACTTAAACAATAGGTTCAAAACAATTTCAATGAATACTTACGCAATGCTATGTGTGCACCTTCATCTGGAGGAAAGTTCCTCCTAACTGAGTTGATAACACACAGAGCAATTGTAGATAAATTCAGTTCACAAGCCTTTTGTAGAACATTCCTGGAAACAATAATTCAAGATAAAACATGTCAGTATGTGACGGTGCAAGTCTCATATTCATCAGTTAAAATGTTTCTTTCTGAAAAAGGTCATAATGAAATAAATTATGTTTCAAGTTCTTGCAGTACAGAAATTTGACAGTCTTTGAATTACAAAATGATCACTGTATAATAAATCTGTTCAACCATTTGCAATTCAGTTGTACAGTGACATAAACATGCTTTTTATCTGAAAGCATTAACAGTTACAAATGTCCTACAGCAAATGCACTCACAGACTGTAACGCATAATTATGTGAACATTTCATAACAATCCAAAATCAAAAGGATAAGCTGAATAAAATAATGAATTTTCATATGTACCCATCATTATATACCACTGGGAAAACAAAACTTCCCCACTTTTACTGCTGTGCTTATGGTTCTAAAATTAAGCTAATAACTAACCTATAGCAGATATGTAAGGTATTTTCTGCTGCTGTTTGGTATTTTACATTGTATTTGGGGCCAACAGTATGTATCACAAATCGTGCTGAGAGATTATGACCCTGAGTTACACGCACTTCTCCAGTCCGACATTCTGTGAACAAAAGTGAACACATAATTCTTTAATAACATCACAAAATAAAACACTGCAACAGTGAAGTTTAGTTACTGATGGCATATGACATTCAGGACCAGCTGAAAAGTCATCAGACTACTAATGCAGCCCAGGACGATCCAGTGTTCGAATCCTTGCAGGAGCAAAATATTTTCTCTTCTCCAAAACATCCAGACCAGCTCTTGAGACTACCCAGCCTTCTCTTCAATAAGTACCAGAGGCCTTTCCCTCAGGGGTAAAGCGGTTAGGGTATGAGGCTGACCACTCACCTTGCCAAGGTTAAGAATGAGTAGAGTTATAACTCCACTTCCCAATATGCCTCCATGAAGTGTACAGGGATGTCTTTACCTTTTACTTGTGCAGCCCAGACACTTTGCTAAATAGGTAACATTTTGTGGCCAAGTAATTTAATGAATAAACATTCACACCTCACTGAGAATTATTTTGCATGTTGATGTCCTCTGTTGACACTACACTGTAAATTACCCTACTGACTGACATTTCTTAAACCCTGCACCACATTGCAAATTACTGACTGCAAGCATTTTGCATCCTTCCTCTGTTCATTGCTATGTCAGAGATGTGGGAGCATAATTAAAAAAAGGTCAATGGAAACACAGATCAGAGAAGTGTACCAAAGCTGCCCCAAAATCAGGGGTCATGGGGGTGGTGGGATACTGGTCATTCATGTTCTTCAAAAAGCGAACGAACGAACGAACGAACGAACGAACAAACCAACGAAACAAACAAACAAACAAACAAACAAACAAACAAACAAACAAACAAACAAACAAACAAACGAACGAACGAACGAACGAACGAACGAACGAACGAACGAACGAACGAAAGAAAAGAACGAACGAACGAACGAAACGAACGAAAACAAACAAACACAAACAAACAAACAAACAAACAAACAAACAAACAAACAAACAAACAAACAAACAAACAAACAAACAAACAAACAAACAAACAAACAAACAAACAAACAAACAAACAAACAAACAAACAAACAAACAAACAAACAAACAAACAAACAAACAAACAAACAAACAAACAAACAAACAAACAATGCACACAATTATTTTATACCAAATGTAAGCGTACATATAGAGAAAGGAGCAAAATATATATGGAGAGAAAAGTCCTGCATTAAAAAAAGGAATCACTCACTCACTGAACACAGGCTCTAGATAAAGGCACAACTAGCCCAAGGACATAATTTAGAACAATCACCCCCATTCAGACAGAATTTTATTATTCTCCAGTCACATTCACCTAAACTAAGGAACACACAAACACTAAAATTCCAGAGAAACAGGTTTAGCTCAGTTGCTACAGTGACCCAGCCATGGACTGGACAGCCTTGGGATTCAATTCCCAGCAAGGCCAAATAACTTTTCTCTTCTCAAAGTAACCCAACCATATTTGGGACCCACTCAGCCCCCTACCCAATGGGTATCCAGGGCTCTGTACCTTTGGGTCAGTAGCTGGGGCATAAAGCTGAGCACTCACCTCTATACAGTAGAGGTTAAGAATGCATGGAGCTATACTGCCACTCCCTCATGTACCTTCATGGCATTGTGGGTAATTAAGCAGAGGGACAACTTTATCTTTGCCTTTACCTGACATTTCAGTCTTTTTTTTTTTCAGCTCAACCTTCTACATATTATTGTTTTGTCTTCACATTACCTAACATGAATTAATAATAATTACTAGTTAAAATTTACTTACAGATCTGGGGGTTACATTCCTCCATGGAGTTTCAAATGCAGTGAAGATTTCTTTCAGACTACATGGTAACAGATCACAATGACAACTACTCTATGCTGCTTTACTGTAATAAAATTTGCATGTATGTCATGCCACAGGCACCCAATGACGCACAAACATTAAGCCTGGGCTGGTTATCTCCTTGAGCTCTTTATTCTACTTCATATAATGTAAATAAGAGACTAAATGGCTCAGTCTTGAAACACACTGAAAACACAGGCCCATTAATGAATTTTTGGTAAAACTCTTTCATGGATACAATAAACTTGTTACTTTAATACATTTTGATATATTCTATAAGCAGTATTTCCACAATTTAAGGAATTAAATGTGGATATTAGCCAATAAACACAAAGGCACTCATTTACTGGTTTGCAATCTGATACATTTCATTACCGTATATTGGGCACTAGACAGACAGTTCCTTTACAATAAGGAAATTTATTAAAAATTAAATTTTTAATAGGAGTCATAAAAATCACAAAGGAATATCATAAATAATACTTTTAAACAGTATTCACAATGATAATACAAAATATTAAATATTTATTTACAAACATGTTATCAACCAAACACCCAACACACCTTTTACGTCTTGTCGAATCTCCTCTCTGAGTGCTGGTCCCGCTCTGGCACATATCCTATCACTTATTGGATTTCTTTCTGACATAGATTCATTGGAGGAGTTTACAATGGCATCCACAGAAAGAAGAGAAATATCTCCCGCCCTATAAAAAAAAAATAAAAAGCAAATATCATGAAATAGTTGGAGAATTTTCTTCAGCGTACTTAGAACAGGCAATGTCTTACTGTAACTTTCAAACTGCAATAACAAAACGTACTGCTCTGGGTCTGACCAGAGTTTTGCCTGCAACCGATTCAAACAACAGTATTCCTGCTCAAAAAACAATATAGTATAATTTTTATTCATATGCCAGTACTTCATATAAACACTAAAAAATACATGTTAAACATACTTAAAACATGATCGAGTGTACAGACAACTTCATGTTTTGTTTAAGTTAATAAGATACAGTACGTTAAAAACTGTTACTTGAAATTCCAGACAAAATTCAAACTCCACATAAAACTCATAAAAACAGGCCATCACCATAATTCAAAGAAAATATGCATTTAAGGCATTCATCTATTCTATAATCAATTTTATTGCAATTGTTACTTCCATGTTAATAGAAAATTCTACATGAAGAACCAACTTTTCTCTTTTTTCATTTGTAATATTAAATATTAAGAAACATTATGCAGGCCTCACAGTACAGTGATAGCAATATGGTTGACCAAAATTGTCTTAAATATCACTGCAGACTTCAGATCTAATTAATATGACTTCCCAAAACAAAACCTAATCAAATTCCACTCATGAAGAGTAGGCATCACATGAAGTCATATATCAATAAATACAGTATCCCATGTTTTCTGTGCCATACTTATATGCTTCAGAAAATTGGGAAATATTACAGGTAAGACTGGAAGGAGCACACACACATGATAGATTTGCAGGTGACCAGAGACAGAAATTTGACAAACTCACAAACATTTTACCATCCAGCACTTGAAGAGAAACAAGCAAGACAGGTTTTAAACATTTTAAATTAAGACAGAAAAAGAGGATGGTTTCTGAAAACCTTGAAATATGAAACTCAAAATAAAATACAGCCTGTTTGACTTATGTAAAATCTGATATCAGAAGAATAAAAATCACCTTGACAGTTAAATAGGTACAGATATTTCCATTTTACAAAAACTTAACGCTTCAAGTGGCAGATTAGCATACTGGAATGTTTACATAATGTACAAATGGAAAACACTTTGTCACACAAGGTCATCTATTGTGACGGGCAGATGGAATGGCACAATCTATTAACACAGTTCACAGCATTTATACAAGTATGACTGGGTTAACATTACATTCCAAATCACACATTTCTATCTGGTTTCCACATATAACCCTGCAATTGATCCATTCATATACATGACAGCCATAGAAAGATTCTAAGATAGTACAATGTCACTGAACGTTCACAACATAAATTTGGAAAGTTCTTAGCCTGATGGAATGCATTGAGAAAATATTACACTCGAATGCTGACTGAAGCATACGTACCTCAGCACCTTGTCGCTGCTTCATACCAAAAACTGCTACCTGGCTTAAACAACATTAACTAAGAACCACAGGTACCTCTTCACCTTTTGAAAGCTTCATAACAACAGCTGCCATCTGGCATAATTGTCATTAACTCATAACTTACTCACAAACCAAGCACATTATATTCAGGTAATTTGGAGTGTTTCGAGCTTGGTCACAATAGAAAGATGATTTTAGGCCCTCTTAATCATGCACCTCTAGTACTATGTACATAATACGATACACAAAATAATCAGAGACATTATCACAAATGACAAATCCATGTTATCCACGGTAAAAGTCATCTACTGCCTTGGATGTGCCAAAGATACTTTATCACGTAATTTCATGGACACATACCACAGTGCAATTTTGTAATTGATTGCAGGGTTGAAAGGGAAGGGACTGGTTGCATGTTTCCGTTCCTCTCCTATAGCACTGTAATCTGTGAGATGGTGCACAGGTGGGATCTGGTGCCATCGTTTCAGTGATTCCAATTCCACAACCTCGGCTACCATGCCAAGTGGCTCCATCACCAGCTTCATTCAACTGATTGACAGACAAAATGTAAAAAACAACTCAGAAATATTTACAAGCTGATTTTCAATACACTATGTATCTTATATCCACTTTATATACAGTATATTTGTTTCTACAACTGCCAAACATGTCTTTGTTTTCTGCAAGTACTTAACCCTGTATCATGCCTCCCAAAGCGGAATATAGTACAATTAAGTGCTCCCTATGACACCGGATGTACTACAATAGCGTGTACAAAGAACATTTAAATTACATGGAATGACAGCAGCATCGTATCAAAAACTTATGGTGTGGCAAAGGATCTAATGACCACACACCCTACAGAATGGCTTTCATCAAAATGATATCAAAGTTTCTCAGTACCTTCAACATTTATCATGGTTCAAATTCACTTCAGAATCTACAAACAGAAGTGCCCATTTTTCTCCTGGAATATGTTCACTTTTGTTGCCAGTATCATACATATAGTATCTGAAACTTTACAGAAAGAACAAGATTCAAAATGGTGTACTCAAAAACACAGTACACGGTGTTCTTCACTTTCTAAATACCATATGGTTTCACAGCACACGTGTACATGTTATGTACTTTACGCTTGTAAGACAAGTATGGCCTACCCTCGGTCAATTTTCAAGTAACTCACCAATGTTCAACAGCATTGTTCAGATCTTTTAGACTGAATTTTGCCCAAATCAGACAACAAATGCAGAAAGTCAGGATAGAAGCTCATTTACGCCCCCCAAGCAAATAGCTTTCACTGCACCGATTTCCACAAACCTCAAAAGAACCCAATGCCATTAAGTGGAAATTCCTACACCCAATATCATCCAAATTGATCAAGAAACATGGAAAGTAAGGGCAGAAATTCATTTACACCCTTTGCTAAGTATGATTATCACTGTGCCGATTGTCATGAAACACATGCTTGCTCAACAACTTGTTGTGAAGAACTTCTATACCGAGGTTCATAAAATTCTGACAACAGTTTTAGTCGCTGATACTAGATCATGGACAGATGGAAGGACATGGTCTCCACATAAGGCTTTAGCTGCCCCCTCACTGTTTGTGATAGCCCTGCCCAGGAAGCATATTATCACATCCTCGGTTTTTAAGTCGGGGGCTCGTTTCTGACCGCCACTTGGCCTGTCGCACTGTTAAGAAAGTTAGGTTTAATTGATAATTAACAATTTCATAATTAGCAACGCTTGTATGTCCAGTGGTCATTTATAATCCATAAGCCAATTACCAGCTAACAGTCGTGCAGCCAGTCGGAAAATAACCCACATTTTATGGAACTCGAAAATTCAGTACCAGGAGGATTCTGCTCTTCAGGGATTTTACGCCGTGTAGCGGGTAATTGTCATATCCCGACGTTTCGAAGGAGCGTAGCGACGAAGGTGAAGACGCTGCGCTCCTTTTGAAACGTGTGGATGTGTCAAATTACCCGATTATACAACGTAACATCCTGGAATACTAGAATCCTCAACATGAACGCCGGGGAAACCTCGAATCTCGCATTCATTAACATCTTCACAACACCCCAAGTCAGGGAATCCAGTCCATAACCTCAAACACCAATTATTTAGGATCCCCTTTAATTTTGCCCTCCCAGCTACGCCTGTATCTTCAAAGTGGCCTTCTCCCTTCAGGTTTTGTGACTAAAAATAGGTATGTAATTCCCATTGATTTCCCATGCCCTGTCCATCACATCCTCCATGGATTAGCCTAATAATATTGGTAAATAATACAAACTAGGAGGTTTCTTGCTGGGCAATTTTGCTCTCCCATTTACTCCCTGTTAGGTCCAAATATTTTCCTCAGCACTCTTCTCTCAGATCCGCTCAATTTATGTTCGTTCCTTAACGAGACAGAACAACTTTCACATCCACACAAAACAGCACAAATTCATAATGGAAAAGGTAATTTTTTACATAGCACTTGCAACTACGACGAAAATGAGCAATACACGAACAACTTGTTTCACTTTGAATACATTATAAGTTCACATTTTTACTAACACAAGTAGAAGGCATAAAGTCCATATCGAAAGTGGAGGTGACTGACTACCAGTCTACTTTGCGTAAAACATCCCACAAGAGCGAAGATCTGAAGGTAAATTAGCTATTCCAGGACTAGTGGTATAACTTGAAAGGAAAACGAGCAACTTCCGTTGGGTTTCCCGCTTTACGCCCTCAGCCACTTTCAACATCTGCTGCTCAACAAAAGATAAAATTGCTGACTCTCAAAATGGTATGACATTGAATAGATTTTGTCGGGGGTGCACAAATCCCAGGCGCCTGGCCGCACAGGCGACTTTTTTTACGGTAGCGCCCAATATTTTCAACATAATTTATGCAGTTCCCCCCCCCCCCTTACGTGCAAAAATGTGCAGCCGATCACATGCACTGAGCATAAAGTGCCAGATATGAGATTCACAGGTCACTCCAAAACTGCAGGTCCTCACTAAGGAACATGCTCATGTCACCCTTCCGGCGCCTACAGTTTGGAGGCGGCTCCTAGATTTTGCGAAAATGTGTGGACCTTAGGGTTTGGCTACTCTATAACGTATCTGAATTCAGTTCAATAACCATATGGCTTAAACCCAGTCGCAGGCCATCATTGCTGATGTTTGTTGTAAACTTCCTCAGCACGGAAAGGCGAATGTCAGGGTAAATAAAACAGGCAACAGGTTTCTGAAACGTCGGCACATCATCATTCATACACTGTATCTTCTTCAGTGCTATCACTCGAAGGTGTTACCAAAAGTTTCAGAACTCACAGCCAGATCCGACAACGCCAGGTAGTACAGCTTTCTGCTATTACGTCCCGTCGTATGGTTATCTGATAAACCAGTCTAGTGAGTTTTGCAGCCATAACCCTCTGCTTTGCTTCTCAACGGGTGTTTGTTGTTGTGCGTGTTAAGGGCGACTCGCGACTTTATAATGAAGAACAAACTCATTTGCGTTAAGGTTTGCGTCAAACTTGGGACAACTGCAGGTCGTTCCTGTACAGGTAGTAGAGAGGAAAAATTGCAGAAAGTTCACATAATCGTCAAAGAAGAGCGATGAATTACCGTTTCGGAGATCGCCGGCAGGTTTGGCCTCTCGCATAGAACATGTCAGCGGATTCTAAGCGAGGCCTTATACATGTGACGTATCTCCGAGAACTTTGTTCCCCGCAAGCCCACTAACGAATACAAACAGCAGCAGTTTTTGGCCGCTAAAAACATGGCTCTGGTCCCCCACCCTTCTTACTCGCCAAATCTTACCCCTTGTGATTTCTTCTTGTTTCCGAGAATAAAATCGCAGGTACAAGTGCGTCGTTTCCAAATGTCCCTAAAATTCAGGAACAACTTCTGACCATCCTACTTTGGATTCCAAAAAAAATCAGTCCCAGCACTCCAGTGGAACAAACGCTGGACCCGTTATATTAACTCGGAAGGGGGCTACCGTGAAGGTAAAACACCGACCAATTACCAAGGTACGCTTATGTTTCGTGATCGTTTAGCCCGGAAACTTTCGGATGCGCCCTCGTATTCTCGCCGGATGATACAACGTTAAAATTCACAGAGCATGTACAGTCTTATTACAAGAGCTTAATGCATTAATAATACTGAAGGTCGAGCCGTAGCACACAAGGCATCTCGGGCTATTGTCAGCAAGGTCAAGGATGACACCCAAATTGGTTACTGAAGCCTCGAGCAATTTCTATCTACGTTGCAAACATTTACGCCAACGCGCATTTAAAAAGCCAAGGCGGGCGGTAAGCTGCTGCAGAAAAGCATTACAGACGTTCCAAGTAGAATATAAAATACAGAGTTGGAAGTGATAAATAATAAAATAACTACTGTCTCACGACAAAGCAAATAAACAACCATCGTAATTTAATACACCGATCAAGATCATATGTCATCCAAAAATAAATCTCACTCCACTGAATGAAATTCTGTAATGAGGACGACTATATTTGTAGCTGGAAATGTCAACAGACGACCTTTTACTGCCACGAACTATAATATAAGAAAATTTCAGATTCTCACAGCGGTGCTGACGAAGATTCAAGTCTTCTGTCATGTTACGCCCTGTCGAAGCCGTTCGAAGAAGCGTAGTAGCCTTCCTGACCCTGAAGACGAAGGCCCCTTCGAAACGTCCTAATAGACAAACTTCGAACTATAATACGTTCGGACGCTCTCGTAAATCCTGCTGCTAACTGTAAAGGTAAAGGGAATCCCGTTACAAGCCTGGACAGGCCCTTAGGTTTCCAGGAGATTGAGGCTCCCAGATTTCTAGACAATTAGCACATGAAGGTGGTAAGGTTGTCAGCCCTACGCACCGGCCGCCTTTACCTAGCAGGAAACACTCCTGGTAATCATTTCTGTTAGAGGCTGAGTCCACCCCAGGGCCATAGTGCGACCGAAAGGATTATGTCAATGAAAAACTAAAAATTCATTCCAGAAGAATGCAATGTCACGTTCTTATTGCATAGATTTTTGTTTCTACGTTTCTATTAGTATTATTTTGTTTTCATTTCACTTCTGTGAAGAACTTAATACCTAAGTACATATTCTGTAAGCTATACATGAAATTGGTCAGACATAACTTCAAATTTTCGCATCGTCACCAGGTTTGTAACTGCTGACTTAACAGTGTTTCGCATATGATGCGTTGGCATGTTTACGAACTACCTCCGCCCCCAATTTCACGTACCTAGCTTCAATGGTTGATAAGCCACCTCCATCAGACCGGAGGCTCAGCAAAATGTTCACGCGGCAGGTATCACATTATTCTATATCTACAAAAACATTACTTCAATAAAAGTTGCATATTTTCCCAAGTTATATTACCAATACAATTTCACGGCCAACAACTATCACATCTTCCTTAAAAGTTCATGTGGCCGCCATGTTCTTATCACTGACTAGAAAATTTGGAGCGTCCCCTCAATAGCATACGAGTATACCAACTTTCGTGAAAATACCTTCAAATGGTTCAGAAGTTGAAATGGTAAGACACAGACTGACGCACGCAGCACGCAGCAATGTCACTTCAAACGCCCATTTATTATTCATTCCACGAAGGAACGTAGGCTAACAAGAGTGTCATATATCCTGTTTTATCAAAATCTGCTGAAATCAATTCAATAAGTTGGCACATAAGAAAAATAATTCAATAAAATCTTCTAGGACTGACAGCCGCGTCAGGTGGTTTCAAATCATTTGGTTGACATGAAACACCTGACGCGACTGTCAGGTCGAGAACATTTGATTGAACTCTATCACCGTGAAAACTCCAAAGACAAGAATAACCTTGAACAGAAATGAAGTGAATAAAAATTGCACATGTATAAACAGAAGTCCCGTATAGTCCTTACAAGTTCAATACAAATCTGTCTATACGACTAGATGCCGTAAGCAACGTCCAGTTAGGTCTGTAAGCGAGTGACTTTTAACATAAGCTGAAATTCATAGAAGTCGTACATTTGAAAGCTCGTGTTAAGCTCCGTAAATCAAGTTGTATAAAACTATATCAATCGCCTGAAAATGTACACTTCCGAGAAGATTTATACCCTCAAAAAGATGGTCCTTAAAATAAACCAACCCACACTCAACAAGGATAAACAAAATTTACGCCAAGTTTTCAGGTTTTCTCAGCGGTATAGCTGAAGATTCCAATGTGGGATATGACGCCGCGTCATGGGTAATCAGTTCCCCTGTGACGCGTCGTCACATCCCAGAAGAATGGAATTCACTGTAGAAATTTAAACTTTACCGAATTTGGTCAAACCCGGTTATTGGCGCGCTGTTACTTAGGACGTAAGACTAACATGAAGTGCCCAACATTTTCGTAACGCAGCCGCAAGTCCAAAACAGCTTACTGAATTCGTATTTCGTGGAAAACAATGACATGTTAAAGAAAGAAACAAAACAATATGGTAACAAAAACGTATGTACCAATTGGAGTGACACAGGGTCTATTTGTACTTGGGGAGGTAAGCAGTTCGGATTCAGACAAAGAATTCCCACGACTGATGTTTCGTGTATCTCTTCAGTCCGTCCATGAGAATTCCCACTCACCATTCAGATCCTCACATTTCATTAGATCCAACATGGCATTTACATCTGATAAATAACTGTCATATAAACTACGAATACCGCAAAACAAAAGTTCTCTGAACTCTCCCTTTAATGCTGCAAGTTTAGGTATGCAGCGCGCAACACTGCTTGGTCCACAGGGATTATATAAATAACGACTCACAAGGCAGTGAATATAGAACATGAGCATACCGGAGAGGGTATTTTCATCGATTCAGTAAACCAATAGCAAACACAAACTCGAACTTCCGTGCTATTTTCGCCCAAATCTTCCACTGTATGTATCTGTCTTGAACGATGCGATGGCACAAAATAATATAAAACGCTTCACGAAAAATGTTTGTTCTTTTTTTGTGCTCGAACATTGATTACGACATAAAAGCAACGATACGTTATAAGTGTTCTGCGGAGAAACTCCATTTTGGGCTAACATTTTGTTTCACCAAAAACTTTTTTTTAATGCCGCACCTTTTTTCTACTTGACATTATTCCAGACATCAGCCTATTATTAATGCAGATACAAAGTTTCATGAAAAAGTATCCAGAGGAAATCTGGGAAATGTTAAATACTGCAAGAGATTTGCGGTTCTCACAGCGGTGTTGCTAAAAATTTCAGGTCTTCTGCAATGTTACGCTGTGTTCACTGGAGAATGCTTACCTACGTTTCAAAGAAACGTATTCCCTTCATCTTCAATCTCCTTGGACTGCCTGACCCTGAAGAGGAAGGCACTACGTCCTTTCGAGACGTCGGTAACTGTTTATTAGGCAACGTGGTACAGCATCCCAGAAGACTTGAATCTCAAGACACTGTACTTAAAAGGACTGGGTGTTTAATCCTCCATCAGCACGTAAACATTTCTTGCAGAGTTCCAGCCAGTGCCTGAGCACTTCTTGAACTCCAATCAAGTGTGTTCTGATTCCACTTGAACGTCGGACTGCAGGTTATAAGTCGGTATTCATCCGGAAGGCCCTGCGACCGACAAACTCGATCAAGGTTTCCCGTGCTTTTCTTCGGTCATAGAGCAAATGCTGAGTCAGTACTCAAATTTCACTTGCAACACACGCTTCTCATGCAACCCTCCCAACATTAACTTCAAAATTTCCGGCCGAACGCAGACCTCCTACCTTGTTCAAAACTCCGTCATAACGCAGCCCTCCCACATACAAGATTTAAAATTCAACCCAAATGCTCAATTTCCTTCCTCTGCTGCATACTCCAAATAGGCCACTTTCCATCACCTTACCTTCTCCACTTCCCAACCCCTCTACCTTGCCTCCAGTTTATCTTCACCCGGACGAGCGGACAAAGCCTGGGAACCTTCAGAGTAGTAAATTGTGTTTGTCCCCCATGCAATAAATATAGTGCCTCTCGCTACACCTCTTGTTCTTCCTCTTACTTTTATTCTTCTTCAATTATCAAAGGCTTACGAAGGTAGAGCAAAGGAACCAACAGAAATTTCGACCTAATAGTGTTAATTCTATAAACTAAAAACAAATACAACACTAAATTAAAATGTTTAGGAAATCAATTTAAAGGTAACCCAATGGTCAGATGCAGATATGTATTCTCCATCACTTTATATTTTTGAACTGACAAAATCAAAACGACATTAAATAAAACCAACATAATCCAAAGTTACCAGTGAATTTAAAACGCATAATCAGGATATAACCTTCGAAGGCGTGACTGGGTATAAGTTTTAAAACTTTCGCGGCGACATGATTCAATATAGTTTTCTCGGGCGCACAGCCGCGTCAATTCGTTTGAATACAACGTTTCGGGGACTAGTCCGTCCCCATCCTCAGGCAAAACTGATTTGCCTGAGGATGGGGACGGAGCTAGTCCCCGAAACGTTGTATTCAAACGAACTGACGCGGCTGTGCGCCCGAGAAAACTATATTGAAGCGTGACTGGGTATTACATTAAGCACACATATGTGTAAAAATGTGAAAGATACGAATCGGATCCCAATTCCATTTATTACACGGTTCGAACAAATAACCACACTCTCTCCAGTCGAAAGTCAAATCACCACCGCTGTTCTCATTCCTTCCGGAATTGCTACTCACCAAACGCCCTTAAATCCATCATAGCTCCGAAGTATCGAACAGCAAACCGGAACGTAATATATATCTACCAACGGTCGAAGCATGATTATACTTAGAACCATTCCTCTACAGGAAAGAGGAAAAGGGAATATTCGATACTCATGTCGATTACTATATTTTATGTCATAAGTCCCCTAACACCTAACACGTGTATGGGTAAGACAGAACGCCACTACGAATTACGACGTGAGAAACACATCGTGATGTGTATCAATGTGAACCCGGCTTCGTATTCACTGGGTACCGGGGGGGGGGGGCTTTTTTTCCCCCCTGGCTCTAAAAGGAACGATAGCCTGAAGTGACACACCAGGCAAGTGGAACTGACAATGAATCATGTCCTTATACAAACTGCGCCACCATCCACCTATACATCAATACTTCAGAAGTTATGTCTACAATCCAAGCATCAACAGTCGCATCTCTGGCAAGGACAGAGCCATAAACGCATCATTCAAATCGTTCCGTGGCCCGACACATTCCCCTGCAGATTATAATGCTAGAACTGTAAGTAAGGCTCTCGAAAATGTTTCGCTAAACCAACGCTACTTAACCTAAAATCCACATTGAGATAGCAGTTCTGACGGAATCTTTCGTAATTTTCCGCAGTCTATCGCTGCAAGCTGGAATGCTGTACATATCAAGGCTTTTTCCCTACCCACATTCCCGTCTTACCGACCTTATCATCCTCAAGTTTCTATTCGAAGATTTTATTTGACGAGAGACAAGGTTTTACGAAATTCGATACGTTTAAACACGAAGGAAATATCAACACTGGGATCATTCATATAAATATACTGGAAGTGACTCCAGCACTGTTCAGGGTTTAAATGAGCACAGTCACATAGTAAACTGAACACTTACGTAACTTCGTGTCGTCTTTTCTGCTTCAGTGCTACATGACCTGAGTTGACACACGTCATTTAATATGATTAACAATGTTTTCTTAAAAGTGAAAGTAGGAACTGCCTCGTATTTTAACATCTAAAGTCTTTTCACCTTATGAAGGCCTACATTTCTGGCATTCATTACATCCTCGGCCATTTAGTTGATAGCTTCACAAAAATATTTACTGAATTATGTAACCGTACGGACAGGAAATGGGGGGAAGAGATGACTTCCAAAGCTGTAAGATATATGTGTGACAGGTCCGTTAGCTGTAACTGGAGTAGTGGTATGGGGGAAACAGAGTTCTGGAGTTGAGGGGCTCTATCCTCTTTTGAGGAGTCAGTCTTTGTTTTTTTTTTTTTTTTTGTCTTTGGGTTGAGAGGAGATGGTCAGTTGGTCCTTGAGTTTGGGGCGAGATGGTCGGTTTTGTTCTGGACTAACTAGTTAAGTAGAGAAGATTGTGAATTATACTTGAGTGTATGGTTAACAAGGAAATAAAGAAAGGTATAGCAAGAACGAGTATAAATTCCCCTGGAAGCATCCCCGTAGATTCCCTAGAGTGGAGCTCGTGTTTCTGCTGACTATACAGCAGCTAGTCGGTTACAATTATGTTCTCCTGTTCTTTCAGTAGTTTACTATAAATTCGGCTAAACTATCTGCGTAACTCAGATGTTTTGGGCTGCAATTCACACTCTACTTCACAAAATTATCCGCTTCACATGTTGCATGATTTTAATTTCATAAGTAACACTAGTCAACAAGGGTTTGGCAACATGGATGAAAACAACTGTTTTGCAAGGCTATTTCACACACATAATTTAAAAACTTCCATCACGTCATATTTAACAAAAAAAAAGTGGATAGCTTTTTACATAAAAGTTCGTAAAACTGTAAAAACTAACGCATTTCCCTGTTATTAAACTTGTGCCCTCTCGCAGTTCGAGTGGCCAGTTTACGGGAAAGTGCTCACTCATTTCCCGACGTGAAATGCCATACACTGAACATTGCCACCCTGAACGTGGCCTTGAGACTGTTCGGTACGCGCGGCATTACCTTCCAGCTGGAAGAGCTGCAGGAAGGACCACCTGCATCCTCTGTTTCCAGCTACTTTCCTCAGGGTGATTAAGGACCACATCTGACCCAGACAAGCGAACTAAATTATCTACATCGCGACTTAAATTTTCCAAGCAATAAGCAGAACTTCTATCCAATGCTTCCCAATTTCCGATAAAGCATTGCTTATTTAAGGTTCCCAGACTCTGCCCGTGTGTCCTGATAAGAGCAGCATTTAGACGAGGATGCACATGGAGCATTGGTGAAATGATAATGACAGGGGAAAACCGTAGTAATCGGAGAAACCCCTGTCCCAGTGCCACTCTGAAAACTAAAATGGATCTATATACATAGATTCAACTCGTACCTCAGAGGGCACAGTCTACTTCAATTAGGCAGACTACCCGGCTACGTTGTGCAGGGAAAATAACGGTTGTTTATTGTGAGAATAGCACGGAACACATACGTTGTCGACAAAATGCAAAGATCTTATTTCTTTTAATACAAAGACTTTATTTTTATGCCTGGTGTTAAATACAGTAACCACCATGCTATAAAGGGTTAAAACAGTTGTACCAAAAGAACGTCCGATATACTGTAGACCAGGGGTCTGCTAGTTTTCATATGGAGGGTACATGCCAGTGGTGTGGAGCACATTCAGGGACATATACAATACTTGCAAGTTACATGGTACATGCAAACAAGTATTAGTTCATTTCACACATACGTATATATGCCAGGGGTACACAAATATTCCGGGGGGCCGGGATAGCGTAGTCGGGATAGCGACTCGCTACGGGCTGGACGGTCCGGGGATCGAATCCCGGTGGGGGCGAGATTTTTCGCAGCCGTCCAGACCGGCCCTGGGGCCCACCCAGCCTCCTATACCATGGTTACCGGGTCTCTTTCCCGGGGGTAAAGCGACCGGGGCGTGAAGTTGACCACCCACTCCCATCTAGCGCCGAGGTTAAAGAAAGAGTAGAGCTATACCTCTACTACCCTTCTGGGCCTTCGTGGCCTGTTCTAGGGAAAACTTTACCTTTACACAAATATTCCAAAAATCTAGTAGCCACCTCAGAACACTAGGCGCCAAAACGGTTACACGAAGCAAGTTCCACAATGAGGACCCAGAAACACTAGGTGCCACGGTACAAATTTAGTCGCCCGGGCAACTTGATGGCCAAGATTTGTGCAATCTTTTATACGCGTTCCGCTGACAATTTTTCAGTTCTCTGAGAACACACCAGACTTCATAAAACGTGGTTTGTCATATGCCAACCCACGGAATTAGATGAAGAACTGTACATATTTCCAAAATACGTACGTTTTACTGCTCGAAATGAGTTTCGTTTCGATATCTTCTTGCTCTTCCTCTGTTACACACACATGAACGAAGCAACGTCAAATGCACAGATTATTCAGTACGTAATAAGAACTGCAGGAATGGTAAATAGGTAATAATGTGAAAGGTGTCGTCGTCCATTGTGGCAAGCTATTCCGATATTTTCTGGAAGACGTGAGGAAATACCAAACAAAAACTGAAGTAGCGTAGCCGGCCAACGACTGCCCACTGCTATACTGTGAAGGACACTGCCAATTGACATGAACCTCCTATCAGTCGTTTAAGCATGCATAAGCCAGTACACATGTTTGAGATAAGACAAGTGGACACGGACGTCCCAAGTCATTACGTCATCACTCGGGTGTCCGTCGGCGCATTCTTCATAGCCGTTTTATTACATAACATTCTTGCTCAATAGTAATCAATATTTATGCCTTCTGAAGCAACTGGTGGACCGAAAGCTGCCGCGATGTGCCAGACTCCACGAAGAAGACGCTTGTGCACTGCCGAAACTCAGCTAGTCACGAAATGCAATGCCTCTCGTGGAACCCGAAGGTAACTGCCGCCAACTTTACTGTCCCTTTGACATGTGACGCCGTGTACCAGCCTTGTCAAGAAGGGGGGGGGGGGGGGGGGGGGGGAAGCAGGTACAAATTACCGGGGCCAGACTATGCTGCATATGTGTTTGTCTCTCTCGGTAGTATCAGAAAAAAACTTGCAACTTGCGGGGTGAGGAAGTGGAGAAAGGCGAAGGAAAAGGGAGGCGCAGGGTATGAGGCTAGTACCTGTTGTATGGCACGAGATGTCAGTGAAAGATACCAGTCCCAAATACATCGGCCGCTAGAACATTAGGAGCTGGCACAGTCACTGCAATGTAAGTGATAAATGCTTTTGCACAGACAGTAGTTGCTGCGTCATATACCCTCGCCAGGCGAATACCCACACAATCCTTGCCCGCCTTCCTTAAATAACTTCCAACTCTCTAGTTACCAGAACTGAACCATAGGTAGTGATTTATCGTGTTGACGGCACTTGCGGCCAGCGGCCATCTTGCGTACGACTGTCTGCTTTATTTCTTTACTTTTCCCCTACCCTAACCTACCCTTCCGTACAGCAGCAGGTAGTGCGAATCGTACAACCTGCTGCTACCTTAGCACTCCGGGCGATGTGACAGTATGACAGTCCCTTGCTGGGGGATGGGGGGGGGGGGCCGAAAAAGTTTTTTACCGAGGCCCGAACCCGCTCTCGGTGACACTGTCTACTACGAACGTAAATACTATCACGTTCACTCCAGTGTTCGCGGCAGTCCGCCATACTACTCAGAGCCTGATAAAACCAGTCCACGGCATTCCTCCTATTCCTTAAGAAATATTTCGATATTACCCCCCCCCCCCCCAAACCTACATCTTCAAAATGGCCTCGTCCCTTCGTGTTTTCTTGATTGAAGCTTTATATGAATCTGTCACGCCCCGCACACCTTGTCCTCCTTGGTCACTCTAATAACAGACTTATTTGGTGAACAGCACACACTACAAATTTGTTCCTACGTCCAAATATTCTCCTGTGCACCCTGTTCTCGAGCACCTTTGCCACAATGTAAGAACACGTTTCACGCCTGTACAAAACAGGCAAAAATTACAGTCTTGTACTGTTTAATTTTTACGTTTTTCGAGAGAATACTGGAAGAAAAAAGGTGCTGAACATATCTGTAACAATTATGTCAGGAGTTATTAAAACCCGGTGTCTTAACCACATTAACCACTAACAATTTACCACTTTCCTTCTTCGCTACAAACCCACCCTGATAAATACACGTATTTCATATCATTCATAATGCTTAAATACCTTGGAACATAAGGCAATAAGCCATGACAGAATACGGGCCATGAACCCTACTTTACACTTTACAAATATTATGTTGGATACTGGCCGTTTATTTTCTCAGGCATATTTGGTAAAGGCCCACAGTACGTTTCGGAATGAGGCTCTACTTCCAACTTCAAGGTGACTGGACGTCATGATGACGTCATGATCTGATCTTGCAGATTTTACTGTCCGTTTGTTGCAGGTTTAGTGACATTACAAAGACCAATCACTTGAACATGGGAGCGAGTCTAATTCCTATTACATTGTGTAGGTCTATATCATACACACTACAAATAATGGACACTCCAGATTAACAGTGTAAAATATGGCCGTGCAATGACTCACGCAGTTAGTCGCCGGCCTCTCACCACGGAGGGCCAGGTTCGATCCCCGTTCAGTCCATGTGGGATTTGTGGTGGACAAAGTGGCACTGGGACAGGTTTTTCCCCGAGTACTTCGGTTTTCCCCTGTCAATTTCATTCCACCGGTGCTCCATTACACGGAAAAATAAAAAAAAACTAATCATCTTCATCACAGGGCTGCACAATAAGTCTTAAAGTTGTGGTGCGTCCGTAGCATCTGCTGCGGGGCCCTTCACCACAAAAAAAAACAGTGTAAAATGAATCAACCAATGTCACAAGCATTCAAGTGATCATCCCATCCAGACTAACACGCCAGTATGACGACAATTTTAAGTTCTTTGATCCACAACTGAGCTGTGATATGTGAAATTATGTCAGATAACACCACAAAGGCAAAGATAATGGTTAAGTCTTAACCTACTGTACAGCATGTGTCCGATAACACCACATTACAAAGGCAGCAATCAAGTCTTACCCTGCTGCATGTATGACATCAAAAGGAATTATGTTCCTGATAATACCACAAAAGAAAGACATCAGTTTTCAGTTACTGTATGTTACCGAGTTAGTTATGTTAGTTTACGCAGTTAGGTTCAATGCCGAAGAAAAAAATCAGTTTTGATTAGATAATATCAAAGAAAGTAAATTTTCAGTTATGTTAAACTGATCACTGTTCAAAATGACCACCATCCTTCCGTATGCCCAATTCTGCGCTTCTCAAAAGAGAATTTGTTGCTTTCCTGATAGCTGCATCATAACCCCTCATGCTGTCAGCAAACTCCATGATTCTCTACAATCTTAGATGATCCCACAGCATCTTGAAACATTAAAATGATGGTGGCGATGTAACGGTTGATAATCGGGCATATGTTATATAGCATTTTTCACTAAAGATAACTCATATAATACCCTTAAATTTGGCATACCTTATGCAGAACACCCTGTATAAGGCATGAGTGAAAGTATTTCCAAAGCAGGTCTGAAACGAATTAAAACTCCCGATGTGTCTGTCACAAGACAAAACGACGATTACGAAGCATCAAAAGCATGCAAAAGTCAGTTACAAATACAAGGCACAATTTGAATCATTTCCACAGTAGAGGCTAGCCAGCTTGAATTATTGTCTTTGGGTATGCATTTAAACGTTATTGTAAAAGTGTATAAGACCACTACTTTAATCACAAAATCCCATAATTCTAAAAAAAAAAAAGATACGCAAGTCTGACTCGCATGAGAATGTCCTTAATTAAACTTGGTTCAAACATTCTATAACGAAATCAATGTGAGATAATGTTTTTTTTTTGTATGTGGTGAAGGGCCTCGCAGCAGATGCTACGGGCACACCGCAACCTTGAAGCTTCTTGTGCAACCTTGTGACGAATATAATTATTTTTTTTCGTTTTTCCGTGTAATGGAGCACGGGTGGAATGAAACTGACAGGGGAAAACCGAAGTACTCGGGGAAAAACCTGTCCTAGTGCCACTTTGTCCACCACAAATCCCACATGGACTAACCCGGGATCGAATCCGGGTCTCCGCGGTTAGAGGCCGGCGACTAACCGCCTGAGCCATGGCACGGCCCTTGAGGTAATGTTACTGTAAACTTACATACTGACCAAGGCAACTGGTCCTCTATCCTATGAGGGTGCCGCATTCTCTGGGTAATAAATAGAATGACAAGGCCGCACAGTTCCGTTTCTCGCCGCATAACCATTCACCTTGACTGTGATATACCGGTGACGTAGAACCTCTACCACGAATTCCGGCAATATCCTTCAAAATAAAGCATTTTAAAAATCGTCTTACTCAATAACATGCTTATGACGTGATAGAAAAGGACGCTGTTACGTCACTACATGATACGCACGACATCCCTCAGCTTATGCAGTTGGGGTTCATAAGACACACTCGATGTGTCGTGTGCATGGCTGCAGACTTACGAGTGACGTCATCTGTGTGCACTCTTACATTTTAATGCTTTAAATAATATAGCGCAGCGGGATCGTTTTCATCCCACGCAGCCACGGCTGATGAGGCAGGTTATAACGTTTCATATAGCTCGAAGAGAACGTAACATCAAAGCAGATATTTATACATACACAGGCCGTAAATACGTGTTTCTTCAAACACAAAAAAAAAAAATAAATGAAAGACGAGAGAAATCTCTGTTCCTGCCGTGAATCAAATGGTGGTTTTCCAGCTCGTGGTCCAGTCACTGATTAGCCCGGCTCCAAACTGATATAGTGATGTTCATACAAATCTGAATTCTTAGAATAACCACTTAGCTGTGGTCAAGGGTAGGCCTATTCATCATTATTTAGATTAATGCTACCGTAAATTTCCCACTAATAACATGAAACATGAATCTGAAGAATGCACACAACGAAATGGAGACAAACTGCGCCACTTACAAAATGAGTGGATATTTTGATTCTAACGAAAATACGAGAACTATTCGAAGTGATGTCAGTACCAGAAAATAAGTCCCTCATATTAAATATAATCCTTCGGAAATCTACAATGCGCCTTGCCAAGGGCGAGAGATTTAAATGCACACACCAACCGGATGTGTACATTCCCATATCGACATCACTAAATCAGAAGACCTTGGTGACAAGAACCTTATTGGTACTAAGAGAAAAGTGACGTCAATTTGCATTATTTTGGGAGTACACAAGCCTGACATTACAAAAAAAAAAATTGTAAAGGCATAAAATCCACAAACAGTATCTTCCATAACGTATTGTTCGTACTTGTATTATTTACTCACTACAGACTCTCTGAAATCCTTAAATAGTTGCTTAGTAACGGAGTGAAGAAAAGAGGATAACGCGCCCATGGCCACTTTCCTTTACGTTACTAAGACATCGACAACGAGAAAAATTTCAAACTGTTCCAGCTATCGGTTGACCCGGACAATCATTTTCGCTAAAGGCAGCGCCATCCGCGGACATTACCCTTCTCAAGAGCACCAAGTGTGACAAGACTAGAAGACATTATGGAAAACTGCTGGTAATGGGAACGCCAGTTCCTGTTTAGCATCCTCCTCAAAGCCCGAGTTGTGTGTGTCCCTTCACCAAACACAAGAAAATACGTAATGACATGTCAACTCCAAGGGATTATGACTAAGGGATACTGCAGTAATTTTGAGTGTGTGAGATCAGAGGTTCTCACAGCGGTGTAGCTGAGAATCCAGGTCTTGTGACGCTGTCTTTGGGCTTAAGTTCCCACCAATCCAATGACATCCCAATGACCCAATCCACATCCTCAAAGACCTAAATCCCAAGCTCGAGAGTGTTCTGGGCATTGTCCACCGCCAAGTTATTTTATATCATAACGTCTCGAAAACTAGTCCTGTTATTGTCTTCAGGTTAAAAATTACGGAGAGGGATCCTAGCCCAAGTTCGCCCGTTAGAAATAGAGAGTCTCTATTACCAGGCAGTGATACAGAGGATTTCTGACGTCCGCGCCAGACAAGGATCCCTCTCCGCCCACTCTTTTTCCACCTGAAGATGAAAAGACTCAATTTGAAACCGCTATTGTTAAAATAAACCCAAGACGATCACCAGTGTCCAAAACACACAAACATTTTTACATATACGTAAAACATACAAACTTGTCGCAAAAAGACCCACTGCAATGATAAGTCAAAGCTAGAAACTAGTTCCGGATGCAATTACAACCCCATTCTCAGCTAAATCCACCGATGTTTCCCACGTGTACAGAAGAGAAACACTGTGAGTACAGAACATCAGATACTGTGATTGGCAAAACTCGATACCAATGGTAAAACGCTGATACCTGAAGTCTGTGTCTGTGGCGGGATATTTGCACTGTCTAACGCCGTGTTTGTTAATATCCGTCACGTTTAAATGTTTGAAGGGTTGCAAGAATGGTCTGCACCAAAATATATCATAATAAGATCACAGTAAGATCAGCTGCACCGATCGTATTAAAAATAAAGTATTACAGGGAGTTGAGGAAAGCAACATGCTACATATTACTCATATGAAACGAAGGAAGGGTAACTGGATTGGTCACGTCTTCCACAGGAACTGACTTCTATAACACATTATCGAAGGAATATCAGAAGAGGCTTCAAGATGAGGAAGAAGATGTAAGGAGCTACCTTGAGTACAAGATATCGGAATATGAAACAGGAAGCACTAGATCGCACTCTGGAGAACGCGCTTTGGAAGAGGATATGGACCTGTGGCAAGACAAGATTACGTAATGAATGAATAAATAAATTAACTTAATACTTCATGAGTGGTCGATAAGTAACGTTAACATAACCCTGCTCCCATCTAAGAAATTGTCGTAGCGCTTATATATTATTTGTTCTTTTGTAATGTCTGCAAATCGCTGTAAACTTGTATTCGTTTTAATGGTTTCTAATACCAAATGGAGATAAAGGTCGACCATTTTTCTCCGTCCTTCTGTAAATTTATACAAGTATATCCACTACTGCCTCTTTTACCATTCACCTTTCATAGCGCCCTCCTGAACGCGACGTCAACCTTTCCAAAAATTAAGATAGACCTACACTGGATAACTTGAACTGCGCCATTGTAGGCCTAATTTATAAGTAATTTCTGATGGTCTCACCATACAGACTGAAACAAGTATCACAAATGTATTCTCACAGTGTTCTGTTGGATAGGTGAGCAATTAGTATTAAAAATGTGTCTGGTAGTTCATTTGTAGTCAGTATGTGTGAAGCCGCTTCTTTCGCGTCACCCATGTGGAACCAACCGGCCAGTGTGAGCACTGAACTCTACTGAGAATGACAACACTTTGAAGAGCATAGGTCACGCCAAGTTATAACTTTTGCAAACATTTTCTGCTTGTGAACATTCGTTGGTACGAAACATGAACAATCGCAATACTGATTTCGAATTATTGAGAGATAAAAGAAGAATGATAAAGTTACCGCTGTGCCCAAACACCAAGGCACACAGGCACCTCGGGGTTGAAAATATAACGTTTGTTTAATTTTTTTTTTCGATGTGGTGAATGCTTAACTACACACAAAAAAATAATTTACAGTTTTATACAGTGTTTAGGGAGACCGGTTTATGGCAGGGGCCTCAAACTACGTACTATCAGTACGCAGGCCAAACGGATAATTTTGAAATTTAAGGCGGGCCGTACGTCAATAAGATTGTATGCATGTTCAATAAAATTAAACATGCCGTCACACTTATAATAACAAATTAAAAACATTACTATACACTTTAAAACTTTATTGCATTGTTATCTCTCTTTGTTGACGTGTGCTGTACGATACCATCCAAGGGACAGCAAACTTTTCTGAGTCCTGAAGGCCTTAAAAACATTTTAAATTAAAAAAGTTCTTCAACACTGAGCTGAGCCACGTTCAGTAACGGGTATAGGATCGGTGACAGGGTCGTGTACAACAAATTGGCAGGCTGCGTGTTTGAGACCCCAGGTTTCGAGCCTTCACAAATCGCTGAACCGCTCACGCGAAGTGTCGGGCGTTTCTCCCGTCAAGAATCTTCGGTCTACCAACGGAAACGACGCACCTACAGCCTAAACACATTACAAATAAACCAATTATACCTTTCTCACTGCGGAGGCCCGGGTTCGATCCCGGGTCAGTCCATGTGGGGTTTGTGGTGGACAAAGTGGTCCTGGGGCAGGTTTTTCTCCGAGTTGTCTGTTTTCCCCTGTCAATTTCATTCCACTGGTGCTCCATTACTTGTAAAACTTGGTATAAAAAGTGCTCATTCTCATCTTCATCACAGGGTTGCACAAAAAGCTTTAAGGCTGTGGTGCGTCCGTAGCATCTGCTGCGGGGCCCTTCACCATGTAAAAAAAAAAACTATACCTTTCATTAGGCCGGAAGAGTTCCAAGGGTATTAAGGATGTGAGAAACACTCGTCTACAGTATGTGGATTTTATAGACCTACAAGCTACATGCGATTCCAAAATTGATTTATCGCACGTTCATTGTGGTGTAAAATAATTTTTTTCCTTCACTACTCAAGTGTTTTGCGATGTGTCCGCCATGTCGAATGGTAATTATCGTAGTTCCTTCATCTTCATGGTCAAGCCTTTCGAAATCCGTAAGGCTTAACAGGAAACCCGTGCTGGACATAAAATATGTTTCATTTTCCACTACAACGTGTGTTCGAATTCACGAACAAACGTACGTACATCTTCACGTAACATGTCAGTCATAATTCTCGCAGTTTAATGAAAACTAAAACGTGTGGGCATATTGTGCTGAATTCCGTTATATAGAATTTAATGAAAATCTGTTCAGCTTTTCTCGAGTTACATGCAGAGACAGACTGACGGACAGATGTGACGAAGCTAAAAGGCGCATTTTTTGCAATTACACGTTACGAACACGCTAAAAGCATTAACTGCCTCATGACCAGATCAAATGTGATACAACTTCGGAGCCACATTATGACTGCAGAAACTCAACATTGTACGGTTCCCTTCGGCATATGCTGATAGTACGAGTGTTTGTACGGCACCCCCACTTAAAGCTACGTAACAGTCCCTGTGAAACTGTATCAACTCAAACTCAATGAAAATTCATGACCTTTAGTAGTCGAAAAGGCCGGTCTGTCTACAAATTAATCATCTACGTTCCCAAAAGTAGTGCACAACGTAAAAGGTCGTTACAGCAAAACACTGCTCAAAGGGCGTGTCTAGGGGTTTCTATAATTTCACCCCCTAATGTTCAGAGGAGCCGATCCCAGTGGCCGTGCGGTCTAAGGCGTGGGTCTTCGGCCGCTCGCTTACTGGGATCGTGGGTTCGAATCCCACCGGGGGCATGGATGTCTGTCTCTTGTGAGTGTTGTGTGTTGTCAGGTAGAGGTCTCTGCGACGAGCTGGTCCGTCGTCCAGAGGAGTCCTACCGAGTGTGGTGTGTCTCATATGTGTGTGATCATGAAACCTCGACGAAACGAGGAGGCCCAGGCCCATATAGGGCTGTCGAGCCATCATCATCATCATCATTCTCTAAAGGCTAAGCCTTGTCGCTGCAACCATAGATGTCTGTCTTGTGCCAGTCTCTTCATTTCGGCGTAGGAGTTGCAAAAGAGTTCCTTCATCAGAGTCTTGATGTAAGAGAGCCTTGGTCGTCCTCTACTCCCAACACTCTACCTTCCATGATGTTGGTAACAAAACCATTATGTCTCAACAAATGTCCAATAAGTTTGACTTTCCTCATTCCTACCACTCTTAATATTGTTCTCTTTTCATTGATTTCCTTCAGCACTTCTTCGTTGCTTTTTCTATCCATCCAACTAGTTCTATTAACTAGTCGAGCCATAGGAAAACAAAAATGTTCAGAGGCATACGGCAGACCTGCCACATTTATAACACGTCTACAGCAATTAAACAAGCATACGGAAATATTACTTCTTCGCTTACGCATTCTTAGTTTATGTAAGGACGGGTAATGGCCGTGCCGTGGCTCAGGCGGTTAGTCGCCGGCCTCTCACCGCGAAGGCCCGGGTTCGATCCCGGGTCAGTCCATGTGAGATTTGTTGTGGACAAAGTGGCACTGGGACAGGTTTTTCTCCGAGTTATCGGTTTTCCCCTGTCAATTTCATTCCACTGGTGCTCCATTAATTGTAAAACTTGGTAAAAAAAACTGCTCATATTCATCACAGGGGTTGCACAAAAAGACTTAAGGCTGCGGTGCGTCCGTAGCATCTGCTGCGGGGCCCTTCAACACCCAAAAAAAAAAAGATGGGTAAATAACAAGAGGAGGGACGGTACATAAGCGGAAATAGGGGCCACTTCAAGGTAGGCACACTCCTACAGTGTTCCTATACAGTGAACCCTCGGTTACCCGACTTTCGATCAAACCCCCATATACGGATATACGGACCCGCCCTTCCGGTTCACCGAAAAAAAAAAACACGCCACGAACGACTCGACACGAATGCGGGAACAAATCTTCAGGATCAGTCATCCCAAGCACTTCCGCCGCCGAAGACACCCCTCTTGAACCTGCAAGGCAATTGTTGGAGAATGACTCCGAATTATTTGTGTGTAAAAACTTGAGTTTAGCATTTAGGGAACACATTACACTGTGCTTTTCTGGGGGCCTGTAATGTAGCCTACACAACTACATTTACAAAGCGACGACATTTAGGCCAGCGTAAGCCTACTTAGGCTTACAGGGCACATACAAACTTCATCATTGGAGGAAGCTCCCGACATATGTTTAGGCCTTAAAATATGTTTTCGAACTTGTTTTCTTATTCTCTATCAAAGTTATATTATATATGTGTTGTTACTGTACTAAAGCATGGCCTAAATTCGATTATTTGGATTCCTAACTTCGCGTGTCTAGGCTACACTACAGGCTAGAAGCGGACTCCGAACAAGCAACTTACAGGCTTTTCCGAACCAACCTTCCCCGTCATATCGGATAACTGAGGGTTCATTGCAGTTCTGAAAATTCTGAATGTTATATGACAACAACAGGGATTCAAACAAAAACAAAGGATCCAAAACATGGCCGTGCCATGGCTCAGGCGGTTAGTCGCCGGCCTCTCACCACGGAGGCCCGGGTTCGATCCCAGATCAAGTCCATGTGAGATTTGTGGTGGACAAAGTGGCACTGGCACAGGTTTTTCTCCGAGTTGTCGGTTTTCCCCTGTCAATTTCATTCCACTGGTGCTCCATTACTTGTAAAACTTGGTAAAAAACTGCTCATCCTCATCTTCATCTTCATCACAGGGGTTGCACAATAAGCCTTAAGGCTGCGGTGCGTCCGTAGCATCAGCTGCGGGGCCCCCTCACAAAAAAAAAAAAAAAAAAAAAAAAAAAAGAAGAAGAAGAAGAGAGGATCCACCAAAATCATGCATATGTCCAAACTCTGCTGTAATAATTATAACCTACTCACAACAAAGTACAAAAAAAAGGACGCTGCTATATGCAAAAGAAACGTTAAATGTCTTAACGTATCTTATATATTTACTGCATTATAATCCGCCTGAACAGGAACTAAGTTATTCCTTCAGTGTGCCAGTATTTACCAATTGTACCGACTTGAACTCGAGGGCTGTGGGGAACGCAAGGTACAACTGCAAACAGTGTAACCAGGCATGTCACCTTACGCCACCTGTTACCAAATCAGAAGTTCATAAGACTGCGCACGCATTCAGTCGTCAGAAGGGTAATAAATTTACTTGTAATATCTACGAACTTTTACTAATTTAATGGAGTCAACGAAGCACGCGATATTAGACCTAACAATATCTACCTTGTAAAAAACCAATATCAAATTTATCAGTTAATAATAATATTTTATTTTCCTGTGGCGCTTTGGCCTATATTCGGGTCATGGCCTCTTCTTACGAGGCTTCGCCATCACACTCAGACACACCACAGTCAGTAGGACTCCTCTGGACGAGGGACCAGCTCGTCGCAGAGACCTCTACCTGACAACACACAACTCTCACAAGAGACAGACATCCATGCCCCCGGTGAGATTCGAAAGCACGATCCCAGGAAGCGAGCGTCCGCAGACCCACGCTTTATACGGCGCGGCCACTGGGACGGGCAGTTTTTTAGTAATAAACCCTTGAAAAACTGGTAAAGGCCTACAATTTGATACGTTTGTACATAAAGTTCATTCTTATACTAAAATTTTACACTGGTTGTTACTGTACCAAGGTACAGATGTTAACATCATCACAGCACCAACAAATCACATAAGTAGTGTGTTTAATGGAACCTCAACGTGTTTCGAACCTGGTCAGTCATCTTCAGGAGGCACATCTGCGAAAGACAAATGCAATCACAACTCACATATTACTCGTATGTAGTAAATGTCGACATATCTGCTAATTAAAGTATTCATTAGAATGTCTTATTTGAATTTTCCAGTTACGCAAGCTTACTGATAAACACTTTAAATATAACGATTATTAAAAACTAAAATATTAAATTACTGAAAGCTGAACCCGAACGCTTATGTACGTACATAACGTTATATAAAAAACCTATTGCGATTCTTCGTAAACTTCACGCATCAATTTGATGTTATTTGTAAGATTAATCACAGACTTCTAAATATTATTTATTTACAGTTCAGTTCTTGTAGAGTCTTAAACATAGCGTTTTATCAGTCACATGACACACTACGCTGGTTTCATGCCTGACCTTATGGATGATTAGTGCCCCTACGGTCTTGTTAATATTACAAGCACGTCACTTTACCTGTATGAACTTGGTAACGTGAAGTCAAGTGGTGCTAAAAAGACATGTTTGTTACATTAGCAGGAACACAGAAGCATTTATCATCCATAATGTCAAACACGATACCAGCGTAGTGTATTATGTGACGGACAAAATGCAATACGTAAGACCAGAGGTCCACAAATTTTCTGAAGGTTAAGAGCCACTTCCACATTCTAGGCGTCAGAAGGGTTACATGATCAACTCCCATTCTGAGGACCCGCAAATCAGTTGTGGCCCGTGAACCTCACTGTTATCTGGCGCTTCCTGCTCCGTGCAAGTAAATGGATATAGATTTTTCTACACAGTAGAACCCCCGTATCCGCGGATTCGGTGTCCGCGGTTTCAGTTATCCGCGGTTTACCGCGGCCCGAAAATATTAACACATTCACTGCCAAAGTCGACCATGGTCGATTTCAGTGTTTACGTTTTAATTTGCCAGCGTCGACTTTAGTCGATCTAAAGTTTACTCTGCACTTTTATATATAGGGTTCGCTACTATCCGCGGTTTCGGGCATCCGCGGTAGGTCTTGGAACGTATCACCCGCGGATACGGGGGGACTACTGTATAAGGAAAAAAACTGCAATAATTATGCTCAAAATATTAGTAGCCACCGCACAAAATTTATTCGCCCGGCTGACCAGGCCCCCGGAATTTGTACACTCCTGTGTAAGACTATGCCAGAATTTAACTGTAAACATGTATGTAGAAATCTAATGATTACTCATACGAATAACATAATGCTTATGAAGCATAACGATTGGTTTAACCGTTAAGACTAAAATTACCCTGCGTTATATATGTTCACTTCAGACAGAACACAGAACACAGTGTGCTTCCATTAGAAACACATTCGGTGAAGGCCGTACAGGAAAATAATGGTTATTTTGTGAGAACCACAAGAAACACATTTAAACTGTTTCATCCTTGACCGCGTACTTACACTATGTATGCGAACTTTCTTGAGATTTAAGTTACAAAAGAACCTAATATACAAAAACACGATGGTATGGAAAATGATATAAAAGACATACTATAATTTGCGTACTTCACTTAAAAATAGGTATTTAAAATTCAATAAACCCGTGGAAATAAAAACACTGCCATGTGAAAGCTTCATACTGGTAGTGCTACGTACACATCGATTAAATAAAATCAAATATTCAAAAAAACATTTCATTCGTGTTTAATATCGTACATCTTCCGTGCAACTGATACATACAAACAAGTTCATCACCAACAAATTGCACTAATTCCTGAATATAAAAACATTCCTACATGTTTCGACTACTGTCCGTAACCATCTTTAAGGAGATCAAGCCTAAAGACATATGCAGCGTTATTAAACTGTTTGTTAATTGTAAATGGTAAAAATATACATAATTCCAGTATGCTATTAAAACACCAATGCACAGTGTTATATGAAAATTATGTTAAAATTATTACAATAGAAGACAGTTATTAAAGATATGCTGCAACCAAACATCTTGAAATAAAAACTCGAAGAGATTTCACTATTTCGCAATTTGTTGGTGACGTACTTGTTCATATATTTCATTCATAAGTCTATGTATTCCACATTTATCCAATAACTTTTACAGAACACACCTATACATGCCATCTACACGGGCTGAAATCAACGATTAGGCGTTCCCCGCCAAGCAAAAAGAAGTCTGACGTGGAGAGAACGTCCGTCAGTCTACCTGCAACCTAGTATTAACGACAAAATCGTGTGTAGGTTTTCACAGAAGTCGGTATAAGCGTCATTTATAAAACGTTGTCGAGAAAGACTGAGTTTCGTGAAAATCCGCTCAGTTACAGTCATGCTTTACGTAAGGGTGTAAACGAATTTCGACGCGTACTTTCCACGTTTCTTGGCCGATTTTGATGAAATTCTATATAAAAGATCCTCTGTAACGCCGCTTAGCAAATGTGAGTTTCGTAAACCCCTGTACATTGAAGATCATATTTTCCTTCAGGATGTAAATGGCATCGTTCCCTACTTTCTATAATTTTCGTCCCATTATGGTAAAATTCGGTACAGGAGATGCCCACAAAACTTCACTGAGTGGCTATGAGTTGCGCAGCAATCGTAGCTATGACAGCTATACTTTACTTAGGGTAGTAATTGAATTTCCATCCCTAATCTCCATTATTTTCCGATCTGGGTAAAATTCGGCATAGAGATCTGCAAATAACGCTCTTGAGCATTTGCAAGTTGCGTAAAAATCGGCGCAGGACGGCCGTACTTTTCTTATGGGCGTAAAGGATATCTATTCCACTTACGCGAGTGTCGTGAAAACGTATGACTTTTAAAAGTAAAGAACGCCTTCGTACTTGGTCACGGTGTACAGCATTTGCAATCCTGTTTAATTAGAGGTACAGAAAACGTAAATAAATCCATGCAATATATAACCTATCTTTGTAAAAGGTTGACGAGTAACTTAAAAACACCCACGATCTGATTTTTGATTTTATCATTTGGCTATTACGCTTTGTGCCAAACCACGCAAATGTCCAGCAGGTTTCTCTAGCCAGTAGTCGGTGCAACAGATGGCGTACCCATCGCAGCAAGTGAAACGATTATTTTGACACACATATGAAAGATACAAGCATCCATACCCCTTGCTGAAATACAACACTTACCAGCACGGCAACCGGGTTTGCCCCATGACTGACTTCGTTCTCAAATTTCACATACGAAAAAAAAACGCGGAATTCGGGTATTAATTGTGTACACATGATACGAAGTTCCAAAACGCAGTGACGTAAATGCCACCAAAGTGTTTAGTACCGATACAGATGAGAGTTGAAAAGCTCTTAAGAAATACTGTACTGCTCGTATTGAAATAACAAAAAAAACGAGAGAGGAGAGGTGCACTTTAACTGGAGTACCCATATCTCACAAATGCGTTTCTATGAATTTACACACTTTATTAAGATTCATGTTCATTTAGGCATACTTCACATGAGCCTCTATGATTAAGCTCATCACTACACATGTCACACTAAGTACAATCATATACAATCTTTCCCTTTCCTTTCCTTCGTGGAATCTAGACCCGTGAAGATGGGACCGACACGTTGTCCCGAAACGTCGGTAAATAATTACCTCACGACGCCGTGTAATCACCCAAAAGACCACAGATTAAATCATAAATTAGTTTTCTTCTAATTTTTTTTTTATGGCTCAACAGCCCCTTTTCTGGTGCCTAGGACTCCTCATTTCCAGGCTTCACGATCACACACTTTTGAGACACACCACAGTCCGTAGGACTCCTCTGGACGAGGGACCAGCTCGTCGCAGAGACCTCTACCTGACAACACACAACACTCACAATAGACAGACATACATGCCCCCGGTGGGATTTTTTTTTTTCTAATTCCTGGGTTTTCCCCTTTGATCCATTTTTTTTTTGTTCTGTATTAGTCCTTTTTCGTCCTTTCATGTCACTTACGGTCCACAACCGTCTTTTTACAACACAACACAAACATCCATGCCCCCGGTGGGATTCGAACCCACGATCCTAGTAAGCGAGCGGCCGAAGACCCACGCCTTAGACCGCACGGCCACTGGGATCGGCTTTCTTCTACTTTACTACAGAATTTATACTCGTACATGGTGGGATAAGTCACTTGACAGGTCCTTTCTGCTGTTAAACACCGGGTGTCAAGTGACATATGCGCCACTCTGTATATACCATACCGAAAAAAAATGCTTCAAAAGAATTGTATATGCAGCCATGTATACGTGTATGACTATCTTATATTACACGGCACTGTCTTAGATGATTGACCGTTGTTTATAATCGATATAGACGTACGAACCAAAATTAAATTCGCCTGACAAACGCAGGCCCAAATACCAACAGAGATTAAAATTAAAACCAACTTGATGCACACTCACTATTTAAAAAAACTTTAATAGTAGATTAATTAACCCGACATGTTTCGGTCAGGTACCTGACCATCTTCAGGGGTAAACTACATTAAATTGCGTAGTCCATATGTTAAACACGCATAAGATATGAGTCTATAAGGTCTCGTCGTGTATAAAGTTTTTCACAAGTCACTAAAAATCACTAAAAACTTTTTTTAAAAATAGTCAACACTTGTAATCTCACAATAGTTCCACCTTTTATAAAACTTATAGCACTGTTATTGTATAATACTTCAGCATATTCACTTATGCGTCCTGTTTTTCATATCGAAGTATGTCTCGCAGAGACGATGTGTAGTCTACCTTTTATTGTGGATTTACTATGATTTGAAGTCTGGGATATTACGTCAGCGCGTTATTATTGGCGTATTGTCATTTTCTTATACATGGTTTTGCATTGCTTTTCTGCGTGTTTCCTGTTATGTGGACTGTGTTTTGCGTGTTTTGAGGTGTATCGGTTGCTTGCCTTCGGTCAACTGTCTGTGAGTGTGCATCAAGTTGGTTTTAATTTTAATTTATACAAGATGCACGGTGAATACAATATTAAATACACCAACAGAGATTGTTAAGCATCGTTAAATATAGCATAGGCGTTCCACACTGAATATCTGCAGTTGATAAATTGTAGTCAAACGACCCGTGCCTGACATCACTTCAGCTTCTAAAGAAGTACAACCGCGTAGCGTTTATAACAGTACAGGCCTATAGCAGACAGAAATAAACCTTTGTTAAGCCTCACTATATCTTAAACATGATAAGCAAATACCAAAGGCAGAATCACATATTCTATTTCTGACACGCCTTTCAACCTAACTACCAAGTTTGAGACAAGTTCTATTTCTGAAACATTTTATACAGTACTGAAAGGCACGGACAGTGAATCGACTGTTGTCCATCACTTCGCTAGCTGGAATTGCTGTGGGATGTTATTGATCAATAAATCACTTTACAAGGATGCACGACAGATTCGTTTATAACAGGAAACATAGACACAGCGGAGCCGTCCCAAGTCTCCAAGACCTTCTGCTGAATCTTGACTTACAGTTGACGTTAGAATTTCCTAGCTTATGGAAGTGCTTACCACTTTCTACACACCAACATTCCCTCACACAAACATGCACACAAACAGAATCACAAATCCGGTCATCGTTGCTTTCCGTCATACATAACCTATAACTTTCCGCCATTCTTAACATCTCAAAAC
Organism: Reticulitermes speratus; assembly: GCA_021186555.1. Classification (NCBI taxonomy): domain Eukaryota; kingdom Metazoa; phylum Arthropoda; class Insecta; order Blattodea; family Rhinotermitidae; genus Reticulitermes; species Reticulitermes speratus. Next base: position 11,808,132 of record JAJKFL010000014.1, read on the forward strand.
GACCAAATGTGTTCTACTGGTTAATAAAAGGTAAAAGTCACCCTAGAACAGGCCATGAAGGCCCAGAGGGGGAGTAGAGGTATAGCTCTACTCTATCTTTAACCTCGGCGCTAGATGGGGGTGGGTGGTTAACGCCATGCCCCGGCCGCTTTACCCCCGAGAATGACACGGTACACATTGTACAGGAGGCTGGGTAGGCCCCAGGGCCGGTCTGGACGGGTGCTGAAAATCTCGCCCCCACCGGGATTCGATCCCCGGACCGTCCAGCTCGTAGCTATACCGACTGAGCTATCGCTAATGTTTAAGAAAAATACACCACAGAATCTAGCTGCATTTCTGAGAGCAGTCGGAAACACACATAAAACAGCAACTGTACCAGAGACTACGACGTTTCTATGAAACATTCCTCAATATACACAGTACCATCCGAATATGTTCATACATTCGTGTAACGTTGTAGTGAAAATTCAACAGTTCTGGCCGACATGGCATTTAAATGCCAAACTTCATCAAAATGTTTTCATGGAAAGCGGAGTTGGACATGGCGAAGCTAATCGGCCCTTGCGCACGAATGTAGAACGCACCTGAAATGACTTAGATAATGACTGCTACAGCATCTCTTTAAAAAAAATGTATGATGTTAACACAAGAAAAAATCCACCGCTGAATCCACTCGCATTAAACTGTCTGTGAACGTTGTAAGCTCACTCGTAACGAAATAATGTAAGCATGTGTCTGCTTGTTCCGCCTTGTCTGTCCTCCGCAACAACTCCAAAACTGCTGAACGACTTTCATAACGATATCGGAGAATTTTGCTAAATATCTGTAGGCAAACTCCAAATTTGGTTAAAGTCGGAAAACAATACAGAGCACTTTAAACGATGACCTGAATGTCTTCCTGTGCGCAAAATAAGTGTCATTCCCCAAATAAGAATATTTATCACAGCAACAAATGATTTCAACAAATGTTGCACAGAAAACTCAAACACACAGTGACACATTCAATACACTTCTTCATAATCCTGCGTAATTTGAGAAAATTAAGACAAAGGAGTGTGTATATATATATATATATATATATATGAATATATATTGTTTAATTTTTACCTAATTCCCTTCTTGGTATAACTTGCTTCTTATTCGTCTCAATGTTTTTCAGGCATAAAAATGCTGATCAAGTCAAGGTCGTGCCATGGCTCAGGAGGTTAGTCGCCGGCCTCTCACCGCGGAGGCCCGGGTTCGATCCTGGGTCAGTTCATGTGGGATTTGTGGTGGACAAAGTGAGGACAGGTTTTTCCCCGAGTACGTCGGTTTTCCCCTGTCAGTTTTATTCCACCGGTGCTCCATTACACGGAAAAACGAAAAAAACCAATCATCTTCATCAGAGGGTTGCACAATAAGCCCCAAGGATGTGGTGCGTCCATAGCATCTGCTGCGGGGCCCTTCTGTCTACAGTAACTAACTCCATGGAGCAGAGTCCTTGTTGTGAAGTTAACAGGTCCTTAACTAGTCAAGAAATTTCCCACATTTTACGGAACCCGAAGGTTCACCACCGCATCCAGAAGACCCCGCCACCTGTCCCTATCCTGAGCAAGATCAATCCTGTCAATGCTACCCCCCCCCCCCCCCAAGTCTGTCTACACAAAACGTGTGAACGAAACTTCGCACATTGCGGCCTTCAACGGCTTCATTCAAGAGGCTAAAATTAAACAGGTCTTCTTAGAAAAGAAAACGCAGCGGATCTAATTTTGGGGCGTTATTTATAGCTGAAATGCGGTAATGCGTCGAGATAAACTCTTCTTCAGAAACTAACAGTCATTCAGCTAGTCAAAAAAAAAGTTCGGCTTTTTATGATACCCGAATCTTCATTACCGGACTCACAAAATCCCGTCACCGCTTCCTATCCACAACTAGATGAACACGGTCCAAAACCTCAAAAGTGTTTTCTTAAGATTCGTTTTAATATTATAATTCCATCCATACCCAAATGACCTCTCCACACCAGTTCATGTCCGACCAATTTACTACCATCAATTCGGTTGCTTCATATGTTCTTTTATCATGGCCGCATAATAAAAGGCATTGTATAGAACCTAAATTGGATACACATACGTATATAAATATCACATAATTAGTCGCGAAGTGTCAACAAACATCGGAATGAAATCCAGCGGAAAATACATATTTCCCGATGTTACGATGTCATTTTCCATTCCTATTGCAAAAGCCCAACCTCTGGCCTCCAATTTATATATTTAAGAGTATTATTTAATGATACTGTCCAAACTACTGACATTACACAGCGTCGGTGATGAGCGAATGAATATGGAGTACTGGTGTAATGATATGGACAGGGAATACCCACGTACTTAATTAGATCTGTAATTCATGTCATGTACCAAATTTCTGTATGTCGAATCATTTTTTGTTTAGAAAACGGATAAATACCAATTTGAGCTAAATGTTAAGTAGGCCTTGCTACATTGGACCGATACGGACCAATATTGTTCGCTTCGCTACCAAATTCCATCGAAATCTGTTCAGCAAGTTTGACGATAAGGCAAGTGGAAGAGCACTATCTTCCCATTGCTTGTTCATTTATGTACTTCGTGCACTGAACTTGCAATATATATGAGTAACTTAAGTCGTGAACGTGAAATAAAACACTGAGGCGCCGGTATTGAGTTTGTTCAGAGGGATCAGGAAAACAATAAATCACAAAAGCGCAACGCAACTTGACAACTCCTGACATCGTATTTTATTGTAAGTCATTACCATCAGTAACACGGATAAAAAGGCCGTGCCATGGCTCAGGCGGTTAGTCGCCGGCCTCTCACCGCGGAGGCCCGGGTTCGATCCCGGCCGATCCAGTGGCCGTGCGGTCTAAGGCGTGGGTCTTCGGCCGCTCGCTTGCTAGGATCGTGGGTTCGAATCCCACCGGGGGCATGGATGTTTGTGTTGTGTTTGTTGTAGGACAATAGCATGAACATAAGGTGACATAAGGACAAAAGGACTTAAACAGTACAAATGGATCAAAGGGAAACCCCAGGAATAAAAAAAAAAAAAAAATCCCGGGTCAGTCCATGTGAGATTTTTGGTGGACAAAGTGGCACTGGGACAGGTTTTCCCCTGTCAATTTCATTCCACTGGTGCTCCATTAATTGTAAAACTTGGTAGTAAAAAAAAACTGATCATCTTCATCACAGGGGTTGCACAAGAAGCCTTAAGGCTGCGGTGCGTCCGTAGCATCTGCTGCGGGGCCCTTCACCACGCCAAAAAAAAACACGGATAAAAAGCCTGTACGAAGGGAACAAGGGGTAAAATCAGTGCTACGAACCTTCTTCCACGCGTTCCTTTCTGCTACTTTAAAATGCCATTACGTGAGTTTCCAATCATAAATAATTTACACGCTTTCAACACCAACTGGCCGATGACTTGGACTGCAGTTTCAATACTGCTATGTCGTACTTCGTAGTAATTCATATTTGTACAAAACCTCACAGTAGAAAATAATTGAAAATATTAATAGAGATGTCAATGCTAATGAATATTTCATTCATGCACAACAAATAACCTCCATAAAGAGAAAGACAGCAGTAATCAAAATTGAACGTAAGTAAAGGCTTCTGATCCACGTAGATTAAACACTATACGTATATATATAAGGAAAACTGTGAACCCTGCTGCACTGGGTTTCTGTAAACAGTGCAGCCATGAAGCGAATTGATGCGTTACGGGTTAAGTCCAAGTTCATAGGAGAAGTGTCCGAACTCCTGCGAATGCATCCAATCTTCTAAAAATTACTCGCTACGGTCATTCATTTCTCAGGTGAACTATCCGCTGTTAAAAATTCACTAAAGGGGTTACTCCATGGGCAATGGCAGATATGTTTAGAGACGGTTGTTCTGCCCATTCGATCGAGTGAAGACAGGTGTTTCTCTTAGGCTGTATGTCGTACCTTCGTGAAAATGATTTTCCTGTCTTGTAATACGGAAATGGAGAAGCGGTAAACTCAGCAACTTGTAACATTCGTTACTGCGTTATGAGTGGTTTAAATGATTACTACTGCTACTTACTACTACTATACTACGCTGTTGTTTTCGTTGTTGTTGCTGCTGCTGCTGTTGCTGCATCCAGGAAACTACTGAAACTTCTGGGAAGGAAAGTTTAAAAAGAACACTTTCACATGGATCAAGCAGACAACAAAGGACTCCATACCAGACCATACAGGTCGAGGTACGTAAGCACCCTAAACCGTACCGTTTGTGTTGAAAAAATAACTACCTACCTAACCAACTCCACGAAGCAGAGTCCTCCTTGAGAAGCTAATCTTTTCTCAACTAGTCAAGAAATTTCCCGCATTTTATTAAACCCGAAGATTCATTACCGCGTTCACAACAGCCCGCCACTTGTCCCTGTCCTGATCCAGTCCACGCCCCCACACTCCTATCATATCTCTTTAAGATCCATTTTATATTATCCTTCCATCTCCGCCTAGGGTTTCTAAGTGGTCTCTTGACTTCAGGTCTACCCACAAAAACCTCTCCTATCCCACATACATGCCACATGCCCCGCCCATCTGATATTTCTTGATTTGATCACCCGAATAATATTTGGCGAGGATTACAGATCATAAAGCATGTCATCGTACAATTTCCTCAAGTCCCCTATCACTTCGTCCCTCTTTGGCCCAAATATCTTCCTCAGCACCCTATTCTCGAACACCTCAGCTTATGTTCTTCCCTAAGTGTGAGACACCACGTTTCACACCCACAGAAAACAACAGGCAGAATTATAGTGCAGAAAAAATAATGAAGATCTAAAATTTCAGAAGCCTGACCTGAAATTTGCCGTTCAAACTTCCCATAACGCTACTAAAAGCACCTGCACTGTGACACGGTACATACGTAGCTTCTCCATAACATTAATGCTAGGACGTACATTTCTTAAACTGTGCAACAGACTATAATAAAAATCTGTGTTCTAAAGCTACCCCACGTTTCCTAGTGAATTCACCCTACAACATTGTGACTTTCACTCACTGATCAGTCGCCACTCTTATGCGGGTGATAACTACACATTGCGACAGGAACAGGTCATAAAGAGTGTGTAAAGAAATATCGTATAAAATTATTTGTTCAGTCCAAATTCGTGGTTTCGTAACTTGACACCTGTAATGCGCTTTCCGCGAGGAAACGTGTACAACGAAAGTACAATTGCGCTGATATTCAGCGAGCTTTGCAGACAGAAAAGCCATTAACGTGCAACGTAATTGTACGTGCAGAGAAAATGTAGGCCTACTTTTTATACTGCACTTTCATTGCAGCTATCAGTCTTTGTGGATGGAGTGCCCGGAGACTGAAGATTCGAAAAAGCAGTACGCCTATCACATGACAGTTGCCACGAGAACATAAAAAAACACCAGCGGTCTCTCATAATAAAAGTAAACGCACTGGGTAAAGGTAAAGAAAGGTTAAAGTTCCTGTGCACGATATGAAGGCACAAGGGCAAGCGAAGGAACAGCTCCACCCATACATACAATAACGGCACCAACAAATGCACGTAAGTACATTAAAATCAGTTTGCATATACAATGAATTCCTACAGGTTTCTGCCAACCATGTAGCCGTCTTTAGGGACATAAAATACAAAGGTTAGATACAGTAAAAGTATGATACAAAATACAAAGGTTAGATATATTAAAAGAATACTTTTATATATATCTAATCTTTGTATTTTAAATCCTGAAGATGACCACATCGTTGGCCGAAACACGTAGGAGTTCATTGTGTATATAAACCAATTTTAATATACTTACGTGCAATCATTGGTACTATTATTGTATATATTCGAATAATGCACGGATCACGGATCATATAAAGCGCCACCCATTTTTAAGCTCGGGGTTAACTTTGCGCCCTGGCTGTTTTAATCCCAGGGAAAGAAATCTCTCACAGCTGTAGCGCCAAATGTAACTTAAAATCACTACCCGTATTCGAACACGATCTCTGCCCCACTTTTAGTTTACTGCGGTCATTTCAGGTAATAAATATGAACTACAATGCTTACGTGATTTAATAAGAAGAAAAGGCAGGATAATTACGACGCGATAAGTCTGGAAGGCGGAAGTACAATAGATGCATTCATCTAGAGGAACGACCCTTTCAGTACGACTGCTATAGACACAAAAAATAATTACATAATTAATGTCAAGTAGACCACGAGGAGCTTCAGTCAGGATGTCCGGTACCTCATTGATATTCGCACTGGAGACAATTCCGAATGCAATCAGAAGCAGCCTAATTTCTGGGCTCTTGTGCTCAGTGTAACAGGAGCAACTTTACTGTTCCTCCTCAAAAGAGATATGTACGGGGCTCAGGTGTATTATTCTGCGGGGGCGGGGGGGGGGGGGAGAGGCACCAAATTCAGACGACGGACGCCTAAAAATATCAAAATATTAGGCCTACTGCTGATGTAGAACACGGGACCACTGTTTCAGTGAAGTCAGGTTTCAATTACACTGAACCGAAGACCTCAACCCTCAAAGAGAAACATATGCACCAACACATCAATGTCCCGAGAGGGAATCGAACTTGAAATACCAGAATTCGGGTGGTCCAAGACCGTGAACATCAAGCCACCGTGGCAAGTACGCGGTATAAAGGTACTATGCAAATGAAGTACCGCTGTGGATATTTGAGGCCATGAGAGTGATGTCAATAATTCACGATCCCATAGCCTCCTGTTCTCACAAGCGTCCATTCGCACGACATACTTTCTACTTACATTTACTCAATTACGGCACAAAGTCAAAGAAAAAAAAAGGTTACTGGTTACAAGGCTCTTTTTCACTCCAAGGCCAATTTGAATTATTCAAGAAAAACCTATAAACTGTATCCTATGCTCAAGCATTCTGAAGTGTCCGTTCTTAAGGAATATTTTCAGAATAAAACTGCTTGTTTAGGTAAGTCATTAAACAAGTACAGCGTCCCGATATTTAATGAAGTACCAAGCCATGAAGACGTATGGGGAAGTGGGTGCAACGCTCCTCCACACACATCAACCTCGGCGATAGATGGAGATGAGTGATCAGCTTCACGCCCCGGCCGCTTTACCCTCGGTACCCATTATTATTATTATTATTTACTGAAGGGCCCCGTAGCAGATGCCACGGACGCACCGCAGCCTTCAAGGCTTATTGTGCAATCCTGTGATGAAGATGAAGCTTTTCTGCTTTTCCATTCCAATGGAGCACCGGTGTAATAAAATTGACAGAGGAAAACCGAAGTACTCGGAGAAAAACCTGTCCCAGTGCCACTTTGTCCACCACAAATCCCACATGGACCGACGCGGGATCGAACCCGGGCCTCCGCGGTCAGAGGCCGGCAACTAACCGCCTGAGCCATGGCACGGCCATCTCGGTACCCATTGTTCACAACGCTGGGTGAAGAACAGAAAAATATCTGCCCTTGTTGTAAATCGAACACCGGACCCTCTGTCGTCCATTGCGCAATTAATCACTATACTGACTGAGGTATCCCGGATCCCCAGCAGAAGTAGTTTCGTATCAAATAATTTCTAAAACTGTATCTCGATTCGACGAAGAATAAGGACAATAACATCAATTATAAAATAGTAATAAATTTATAACCAACTGATACACAATTGAACCACTTGTATTGTAGCGTCTGTATTATTATACGCGTATAATAATATAGACGCTACAATAAAAGTGGTTCAATTGTGTATCAGTTGGTTATACATTTATTAATTCATAAAGATGCACGGTGATACTAATATGAAATTTATAAAACAGTGCTTGCCATAATTAGAAACACCGAGTTATCCCAAACACACCTTTAATTACGCCGTATCTCCTCTCTAGATAGGCTACAGGCAACGCATAGTAAATAAAACCGGTATCAGCTGCGATAAACTTTCGATGGCGCACAAATATTAGGCCTGTTATATCAACCAAGTTCTGGCAAGCTGTGAACTTTATACTTGCACAATACCACAAAAAAAAACATATATGTACGTTACGGATCCCTACAACTTCTGCTTAAGGCAAAACCAAACGAACATATAACAAGATAGTCCAAAAACGTATGTGGAGCTGAAATAAAAGTGAAAAAAAAAACAGAAAATGATCGTACGATAAAGTAAAACGTATGAAACTTCATCAAAGACTGCTAAATGGCAATAGGCTATATAAAACTGCATTTAGACCCTTACGTAAAGCGATCCCAAAAATGAAATGAATGAAACCTCACACAGCCAAAATCATATAATATTAAAGTTTCATAAAAATTCATCAAAAAACTCGAAAATACAAATGCAATTTAGGCCTACAAATACAGTGGCCCTTAAAATCAATCATACGAATTCCATAAAGTACAAGTTTCTTCAAAAGCTAATACTTCCTCACCTGGTTAAGAAATTTTACGACATGCATGGAAGCTGAAGATTCTTTACAGAGTAACTAACAGCCTGCCATTAGTCCCTGTCCTGAGTCAGATGAGTATGGCCCTTAAATTTCCATCCGATTTTAAAATCCATTTTAATATTTTTCCAGCTACGCCTAGGTCTGTCAAGTGGTCTCTTCTAATCGGGTTTTCCAACAAAATTCTGTATGCATTTCCTACCTCCCTTACGTGCTTCATTTCATCACAATAATAACATCTGGTAAAGAACAGAAATTACGAATTTCCTAGTTAAGCAGTTTTACCAATCTTCCTGTTTCTTTCTCCCTCTCAAGTTTATATATCCACATCAATTTGTTCTCAGACATTCTCAATCTATATTATTTATTCTCTTTCAGTGAGAAACAAAACTTTAACGTTCATAGAAGTAAGAAATTAAATTACAGTACTGTATTTTGTAATTATTTCAAGAAATACCAACAGAGTAGACTTCAAAAACGTATTTATTAGTTACAGATCCTACTTGATCCGGCGGCCAATATCATCAGTGATTACCTGAAAGCATATGGAGAGATTTTTATACCGTAAAATTCAAGTTAAGATGAGAGAATAAGATAGCTAAAATAAGAAAAAAATAGACGAAAAGAGAGAAAGCTATAACATACATAGAATTTAAAATGTTACAAACAGTTATTGATTTAATGTTTGTATGACTCTGACGTACGCAGTTAAACAATAAATGTTTGTAACAACTTAAAACTCTACATAGGCCTATTGTATAGATTTGTCTGTTTTTTTTTCTGTTTTGTGTACGTTATTCTCTCGTATTAACCTAAAATGTATGGTATAAAACTCTCTCCATATGCTTTCATGTGATCCTTGATGATGGAGGCCCATCGAAACATGTACGAACTGTGACTAATAAATACGTTTTCAAAGAGTGTACTCTGCTGGTATTCCTTGTAATATTACAGTTCTCTATACGAGTATTTGTTTCCCCTCTTAGCCAGGGATTCAACGTTATCCTTGGCCACCAAACTCCGGCTATACTTGGCAGTGATCCGATCCACACTTACGTACGGGGCGCCAGTATGGTGCTTGACCAATGCCACGAACATTAAAACACTACAAATAGTCCAGAATAAATGTCTTCGGGTCCTTTCGGACTCTCCAAAGAACACTCCCATCTCACTCTTACATAGCTCCTTGGGTATCGACCTCATCCATACATATGTCCATCGTTTAGCCACCTCCTTTTATGAACAATGCAAGCATAATCCCAATCCACTGATCTGTGACATCGGATGCTACACTCTCCAGGACCTACACGAGATGTACGGTAGTTACAAGCACAAGCGAATAAGACACATGTTGCTCTAAGTAGAGCCTCTGGTGTGGTAGTGTTTTTAAGGGAGCTGGTGTCCTAGTTTTCTCTACAACTACTTTTAATTGGTGCACTGTACCTACTATGTTTCAGAGTGTAAAATGCACGAACCTCAAAATTGGTGATAGGAACAATTTAGCCCATATTCTGTATACTGTTGTATGTACATGTCAAGGAAATAAAGCTGTGTAAATTAAAAAAAAAATACGAGTATTTTACCTTTAGGTTTCGTTACAAAAAAAGTGTGATAAAATATTTTGTACTGTATGGTAGGAGTCCATACACCAACCTTAATTAAGTCCGCCATGTTCGTCAATGTAATTCTTATTTCTTATTTTCGCTCTCAAACATTGAAAGCCACATTTTCGAAAGAATTCTAGCTATCTCTAAAGCATCTTCCTGTGTCACTCTGCCGATCAGTCATAAACATATAAAATTTAAAGAATTTTTAGGGCCTCCAATGATTTCTTTTTTACGTGTGATTCGAGTAAAGGTAAAGTTCTCCCTAGAACAGGCCACGAAGGCCCAGAGGGGGAGTAAAGGTATAGCTCTACTCTTTCTTTAACCCTGACACTAGATGGGGGTGGGTGGTCAACTCCACGCCCCGGCCGCTTTACCCCGGGAAAGAGACCCGTTACCCATTGTATAGAGGCAGGGTGGGCCCCAGAGCCGGTCTGGACGGCTGCGAAAAATCTCGCCCCCACCGGGATTCGATCCCCGGACCGTCCAGCCCGTAGCGAGTATATTTGACTTTTTCTACATTGCCTGTAGCGACAACCTTTTCTAGCAACGCGAACCTATCCAGCATACTTTACATAACTGTTAATCGATATAAACTTGTGTCACTGCAACACAGCCACCTCGCAGTAATACTGTGTTTTCCCTCTTTTCGAGCTAAGTCGTCAGAGGACTCCCGACACTCCTCCAGTCAAGTCCGGTTTCACCCATTAAGCGTATATTCGCTTTATTGCTGCACTATCTTCAAAACTAACTGTATATGATCGCACTGGTACACAATAAACCTACAAATAAATGTTCTGAGGTGTGGACTACAACTACTTTTTTGTTTGTAACTTATTTAACGACGCCGTAACAATAGGAAGTGTCCAATGGTTGTGTAATGGTGAATAATGACATAAATGTAGTAAGAGGTTGTAGCTTAATTAAGGCACTGGAGACACTAAGTAAAATAATGAAAGAGCCGATTTTCGCAACTGGCACCTCCATGTAGGATATCAAATTTAAGTCCGACAGTAGAAATAAATACTAATTATACTTGTAGGTAAACCACGTCATATTCCTGTCAGCAATAGTGTGCATGAAACGACAGTGATATTCTGGAAGGAAATACAAATGAATGAGCAAAACTTACTTCGAATTTAAGACGCGCATTTTTTTTTTTTTTTTATTTTTTTCCGAACTGAATATTAGTGTGCGTCTTAAATTCGAGGTATTACTTTCCACTCTTCGAAAGTCTCGAAAACATTGTCCTCGAAGAACAAGCGGCCTCGCAAAAAAGAGTAGTAAATTTTACGGACAGTGAAATGTATTTGCTTGCAAAAATTCTTTACCTGAAAATCCCTTTTTAAAAGAGGGGTAAAGGTAAAGGTAATGTTCTCCCCAGAACGGGCCATGAAGGCCCAGAGAGGGTGTAGAAGTATATCTCTACTCTTTCTTTAACCCTGGCACTAGATGAGGGTGGGTTGTCAACTCTACGCCCCGGCCGCTTTACCCCCGGGAAAGAGACCCGGTACCCATTGTATAGGAGGCTGGGTGGGCCCCAGGGCCTGTCTGGACGGGTGCGGAAAATCTCGCCCCCACCGGGATTAGATCCCCGGACCGTCCAGCCCGTAGCAAGTCGCTATACCGACTGAGCTATCCCGGCCCACTTTAAAATAGGGGTGCGTCTTAAATTCGTGGGCGTCTTAAACTCGAAGTAATGCGGTATTTGTTTTACTTTCAGTATCGTTCTGAGTGTGAAGTGAAGATAAGGACAATGATTCTTACACGACTCACTGGAGTGTGGTCGGCGAAGTTTCAGTAGGTCCGAACGCATGAAGAATCTTAACACTAAATTCCATCGGATGAAAAAACAAAACAAAAGAAACCAGTTGAGGTGGACAGATAGCCTTTGATAGAGATCAATAGACGTACTGGTTGGGTCTGGGGGTAATGTATTGTCTATCATGTATCGGGTGAACAGAGACAGGTAACTTGCCACATACGGTGTCAGCCCATAGGCCACCCAATGTGTGACAAAATGAATAAGGGTATGTTGATGTCATTAGTATCGACAAGGAAATCCACTAATGTTCACTCAGCCTGTCCCGTTTCCTTTTATGCTAGCTTACAGCTATCATGCGTGAAGTTTCACACAACAATAAACATTTCGTTAATCTATTAAAACGCCCGTGCTTCATATAACTAACTGAAGGCCGTTGAACCGAATCGTGTCGTCATTCGCACGAGTGTAATTACTAGTGATACAGCAATGTATATTGCATACAATAACACCTCGTGCTTCACAGTGTCATGTCGTGACATGCATAAGAAACTCACATTAAACCTGACAGACTGATGTCGCAGACATATAAAAATTTCATAACACAGTCGTTTCTGCTATAAAGCGATAGCTGTATTCTTATTAGATTTCGCGTTTCAGAAAATCGCGTAATAAAAATAATAGGGCTTATGGAGGAAAACCCAACACGCGTATGCGAAAGTTGGCGTGTTACAAACAGCGTTCACCTATTCAGCAATCGCTTTACAGCCAATTCGCGTTAACGAAACACGCGTAATAGCAGACTATAGCTAATTACGAAAGCCCTGGGGCCACATTTTCTCTTTTCTAGGAGCGTTCGCAAAATTGTGAAAAGCGACTATAAGCTTCGTCATGTTTGTCTGTCGTCGTCTGTCCGTCCGGCGGATGAAACAACTCGGCTCCCACTGGACGGATTTTCATGAAATTTAATAGTTGAGTATTTGTCGAAAATCTGTCGAGAAAGTTTCAGTTTCATTAAAATCTGACAAGAATAACGGGTACTTTACATGAAGACCTATGTACATTTATGGTAATGTCGCTCTGAATTACTTTTAGAACGAGAAAACCAAATAAAATTTTAAGTTAAATAACATTTATTTTTTCCAAAAATCGTGTCGTTTATAATAATGTGGAAAAATATGGCAGAGCCAGATCGGCCACAGAAGACAATACAATACGGCGCATGCGCTTTGCATGCTGGATAAGTAAGGCTACAAACACACACTCAGAATAGTAATAAGTACTTATTGCTTTTCTACGGTAACAATGGATACGCGAACGCGCCTCAATGTTACGTTATACACACAGTGCCTGTATTGTCATCTAGCCGGTAGCAGGGTTATGAGAACCATTTAAAGCTCTGTCATAACTATATGTTCCACCTGCTAAGAAACTCTGTATTTTACCATACAGTACACGTGTTTCACATGATCCTGACACCTAACATCAATCATTTCCCTACATCATATTAGGCCGGTCTTTCAAATGCAGACGAACTGTGTTCTCTGTGAGGTGGCACCTGAAGTTATATACATATATATTATTTACACTAATATCAGTCCACATAGGGTTAATCGAAACTCCACCGCAGTTTACCAATGCTGCAACTTACTACATACCGCAAACAGGTTCAGGTACTACTCAATAATTTTCTTAAACAGGTTCCTTCAGTTCATTGCTCAGGATAAGGACCTCGGGACGAGCTTTTGTAAACGTGTTAATGAAACTTCGAAATCCATATGCCATAAAAGGCGGGAATTTCTTGACTAGCTGAATGACCGTCCGCTTCTTCAAAAATGACACCGCTGCATGGAGTTAGCTTCGGCTTCTTTTATCAATTATTCACTTAGAATTAAACATTTCGTTTAGTCGGTAACTACGTTTCATTATACAGTTGACAAATTTTAAACTTAAAACGGCCATGTCACATGTGCAAGGTGTGAAGTGACGAAGGATTATTTAACGATTCTGTATTAAATACGGAAGCTACTGACAGTCTAGACCTTGAATAGACATATATACTGGAGTGACGGTTGTGTTAAATCGTGAAAAGCGGAATGAGACAATACACAAGAAGCGTTAACGTCTGTAGAACATGCGAACTTCTGTTACGGAGTATTTTTATTGAAGGGCCCCACAGCAGATGCTACGGACGCACCACAGCCTTGAAGGCTTATTGTGCAACCCTATGAGGTATTTTCAGCTTTTCCATTTTAATGGAATGAAATTGACAGGGGAAAACCTAAGTACTCGGAGAAAACCCTGTCCAAGTGCACTTTGTCCACCACAAATCCCACGTGGACCGACCCCGGGATCGAACCCGGGCCTCCGCGGTGAAAGGCCGGCGACTAACCGCCTGAGCCATGGCATGGCCTTTGTTACGGATTGCTGCAAAGGTCAGGGTAACGAACAAGGCACTTTGCAAGGTTGGGGAATTTAATGCAAAGGTCCTACTTTCATTTCATAGTTCATGTCCCGGCAACACAACATAAGCTAGTCATAAAACAAATAACAAATCATTGGAAATGCGGCAAAGTTTAAATTATTTCGGAACGATAGTAATAAATTAAAATTGCATTCACAAAACAATTGAAAGCAGAACACACGAAATACTTGATTCTGCTCGGCTAAGAATATTGTGTCGTCCCCTCTGCTCCCTAAAAATATAAAAATCAGAACAAACAAAACAGTAATTTTTCGTGGCGTTTTTTTATGGGTACAAAACTTTGGTACCGTAACTCACATTCGGAGAAGGTCACAGATTGGGGGTTTTAAAATTAAGCCTGTTGCTGTTGAATTCCATTTTGTACAATACTGTAACACCGTCACATGCAAACGTACAAGACAGGTTTACTATCATGTTCTCAATGAGTATACCTCGTATAACATTTTCCACCTGACCAAAAAAAAAAAAAAAAAAAAAAAAAAAAATCAACATAACAATCCAAATTTAAAACAAAAAGGGAATATATAGGTTGGTTTGACCATACTATTAATATAAACAGTAGATACAAAGGATGACCACACAACTTTCATTTCAGTTCTATTCCTAAACACGGCGAAGTCTGTCTCCCTTGTAGAATGTATAAATACACTTTAAACACAATATCTGCAACTGCATAGTTGTCTTTATGAATTACGTACTTAATCCTTGATGGTGTAGTATACAATCACGATCTGGAAGCAAAAAGCCTAAGACACATGATAAGTAATTTACTGAAAGAAAATAAGCTCCGATACGATTATTTAAGAAAGTTTTACTGAAGAGATACTACCGAAACTAGCGATACGAATATATAAATAGGATAACATTCATATACAATTTAAATATCGCATTACGTTCTTAGTTATAGGATACAGCAACCAAAAATCAATTAATAAATGCCCTCGAAGTACAACAGTTAAGCGTACTTCAGAGATATGATACGTCTTATTCAACATTTAAATCAATGAGATTGCACGTTTAAGGATACGAAAAAATAAAATACAACTGTCCTTCTGTAAGCCTTGTATCAGCAAAACTGCAAAGAAGACGTACACTCCATTCAATGCTGAAGATGGAGTCAATATTTTCATATCTCCAACAGTGTCATAAGACAAACTTCATATATGTTAATATTGTTACAAGGTACAGAATGATAAAGGCGCAAAATTTACAGCACAAAAAAAAATGTCTTGCACAAAACACGTGGAAACGTCCGGCGGTAAAGTAAAGTTGTCCCTGTGCCCAGCGGTAAGTAAAGTTGTCCCTGTGCCCAGCGGTAAGTAAAGTTGTCCCTGTGCCCAGCGGTAAGTAAAGTTGTCCCTGTGCCCAGCGGTAAGTAAAGTTGTCCCTGTGCCCAGCGGTAAGTAAAGTTGTCCCTGTGCCCAGCGGTAAGTAAAGTTGTCCCTGTGCCCAGCGGTAAAGTAAAGTTGCTCCTGTGCCCAGCGGTAAAGTAAAGTTGTCCCTGTGTCCAGCGGTAAAGTAAAGTTGCCCCTGTGTCCAGCGGTAAAGTAAAGTTGCCCCTGTGCCCAGCGGTAAAGTAAAGTTGCCCCTGTGCCCAGCGGTAAGTAAAGTTGTCCCTGTGCCCAGCGGTAAAGTAAAGTTGCTCCTGTGCCCAGCGGTAAAGTAAAGTTGTCCCTGTGTCCAGCGGTAAAGTAAAGTTGTCCCTGTGCCCAGCGGTAAAGTAAAGTTGTCCCTGTGCTCAGCGGTAAAGTAAAGTTGTCCCTGTGCCCAGCGGTAAAGTAAAGTTGCTCCTGTGCCCAGCGGTAAAGTAAAGTTGTCCCTGTGTCCAGCGGTAAAGTAAAGTTGTCCCTGTGCCCAGCGGTAAAGTAAAGTTGTCCCTGTGCCCAGCGGTAAAGTAAAGTTGTCCCTGTGCCCAGCGGTAAAGTAAAGTTGTCCCTGTGTCCAGCGGTAAAGTAAAGTTGCTCCTGTGCCCAGCGGTAAAGTAAAGTTGTCCTGTGCCCACCACGAAATAATGTGTGAGGAGGTGCATACATTTTCCAAGAACCCAGAAACCACCTCAAAATTATAGGCGCCAGTAGGGTGACATGAGGCAAGTTCCATACTGAGGGACCATAAATATTAGGCGCCAAGGTACAAAATTTTGTCGCCACAGTGATCTGGCGCCCGGGATTTGTGTACCTCCGGCACATAAGTGGAAGGAGATCTACTACAAGCGTTCTTAACCTCAGCAGTAGACGGTGGTCAGTGGTCAGCTTCACGCACCGGCCGCATTACCCCTGAAGACACAGCCCTCCCGGTACCCATTGAAACGGAGACTAAGTGGGCTCCAGAACCGGTCTAGACGTTTCGAAGAAGAGAAAACATTTTTAAGTGGGACATCCCGTTGTGTGAGAGATACACAAGTATAGAAAAAACACCGTTAATCACAACACTTTTTATGTATTGATCTTATTGTGCTACATGTTTCGGCTCATGTACCGAGCCATCATTAGGCAAAAAGTTACTAAAGAAAGTTGCCATGTAAAATACCTAATCTAGTTTACAAATTTCTGTTCGTGTTGAGATCTCGACTTACATATCATACAAATGCATAGAGCCCAAAACTGTTAATTACAA
Source organism: Reticulitermes speratus (assembly GCA_021186555.1). Lineage (NCBI taxonomy): Eukaryota > Metazoa > Arthropoda > Insecta > Blattodea > Rhinotermitidae > Reticulitermes > Reticulitermes speratus. The sequence continues at coordinate 11,825,042 of JAJKFL010000014.1, forward strand.
AATGTGTACGTAGAACAACAGCACGTTAAAATATTTAAAAAGGTCCTATTTAAAAATTATGGAATGTTAAAATTGGTACTTCCACGCAGACTTATGAATCTAGGTCAGTGATGTCGGCCTTGGGGGCTGCTGTGTTTATTCTCTCTGACAGGTGTATTCCTTAAGTGGAAAGTTCTGTTGTTATAATTCCTGTATTTCCCTTTATTATCTCCTAACTAGTTGTTCACAAACGTGTATAATAAGTGTGTATAAGCTTGGTATATCCCCTGTTGTTATGTGGCCTGTGTATACAATCACTGCTAGGAAAGTACTTATCCATACCGCTAATCAAACCAGGTTTCCCGGGTGGTCCAGCCCGTAGTGTCGTCACTATACTGACTGAGCTAGTCCGTCCGCCTACACCAACGGTAAAATAACGAGGCGAAGAGTTCCGGCTATGTAAAATGCAAGGCGAAGTGCAACATTCGTCACTAAATCCGGCCTTGACAATTACGGTGAAAGGAAATACACGTGGCCCGTTTATATCACTTGCGCCTACAGTTCCGCTCGGCTAACAGTACGTGGGTGTCTTACGAACTGATGGGGTATTTACAAGTAAGTCCTATATCGATTTGCGGGAAACTGTAAACAGATACGGCTCCCATCAAACCAACTCTTCCATGCATGTTACAAGTCATTAGGCAATCGTCATGAAATCTTAAAGCTATTTTGATGAGAATTAGAATATTTTATCGGACTTTTAAACAGTTTTCTTCATGGTAAAAGACTCAAACTAGGTCGACAATTCATGCAATATGTAGAACACTTCCACTCAGATCACGGTACGTAATGTAACTTTAGTGCCTACAATATTAAAATGGCCAATGTTTTATTACATTTTAGGGATTTTTCTGCAAATTAATTTAAATGCATTTCGCTTCGAAGTTCAATTGTCTGAATTATGTTCTATTTAGTGAAAATCTCTTTATGTTCAATCTTTTATTTCATGATGAATATACAGTAATGGACCGCAGCAACTAATGACATGCTTTCCAGGAAACGCTCAAAATACGTTAAGTAGAAACAGCGACGCTCTGGAACGCCTCAGTATCGAAGAGTCTTAAAATAAGTCCATGTTTCTTATTTCAAATTTTCAGTACAAAACACGACAACACGCTTTAACGAAAGGCGATGTGCCATGATCGTCATCATAGCACAAATTGTGTAAACCTACAATTGAGCACAATACTTGTGATTGCATGATAAAGATACAGGGATTGTTTTTCTGGGAAAAAAAAAGGCTGTGTTTACTTGACCCTAACTTACAATTAAGGAACGGATAGATGACAAAACCACTCTTTTTGAGATGTCGGAATTCTGAAACCATTAATTTGACAAGTCTAGTTTCAAGGTAAATTCCTCTCTACCGTAAACATTTTCCCAACCTGTGACGTCTTATCACTCAGCCGGTGCTGGACCTGTAGACGTGACACATACGAATTCATATCACGTATACAATACTACACACACAGGCATATATATATATATATATATATATATGTTAATTGAAAGTGTGAGTGAAAAGAAGCACCTCAAGAAATGCAAGGCCATTCATCGAAAGCAACGGTCACCCTAACTTCGAGAAAAATATATACATATTTAATTTTCTTTTTTTTGCAATCAGGCACAGTAAATCTTGTTTCTGTTTCTCTCGAATACTTTTTCGGGCAACTTAGGCATAATCTTGAATAAACCCCACTACAATAAACGGATGTTATTGTAATCTTTAATTTTAGATAACGACTTAAGAGTAGGGCTATTATCAATGTCTTTTTTACATCAGTATTTCGAAATTAACGAAAAGCATCCCGGACTCTTCACCAAATAAGTACAACCTGCTAAGCTTCTGTTCCTATTTACATTGTGGTTTTTATTTCGTTTTGTTCTTATTCTGGTATGTTCTGGCGTATACTTAAATGTTCTTAAGGACTCCTTTATAGTGTTTAATTACGTATGTTTATTTTGTTTTCGTATAGGATATGTAATCATACTATTCAAATAATTTACTTTTGACTTTTCGTATCCAAATAGGTCAAATGCGTCACTGCAAACAACTGTATGTCTACACGTTATTATCGGCGTATAGAATTATTCAATGTATGCATCTGACATGTAAATGTTACGTCAGAAAAAAATAATGTTATTGTTGCTTGGTTTCATTTTCGAGGGTAAATTTAATACCGTTGTGTAATTTATTAAATCCAGTTATTCCGTACTGTAGACAAAACCTCCCAAAGACCATCACTGAGGAATAAAACTCTATCTTACAAACTGCGACAAAAAGGAAACCAAAAACAAGAATGCGAAACAGGCAAGCAAACAGATAAAATAGAGCAACAAGAAACATAAAAACCGAAACCTAAAACTTTTTACCAACAGAGACATCTATATCCGTAATTTATTATAAATCATTGAAGTATAATCGACGTATATGAAACGTGGTTTTCAATCAAAATGTTACAAATAGCCCTTATTTAGAATGTCACAAATATACGTATGTTCCAAATAGGTACGACATATTACGTAGAAGAGAGCTGAAGTACGTAGCAAGCCTCTCATGGCTAGTCCTGTTTTTTTTATAGTGCTCGTAGCTGTGCTCAACAGACCTGTTCATCGTAGCTGGCCGCTCCCCTACTCTTTACAAATTCCGTCTAAAACACTGTAAGCTCCATTAAGACCTTGTGTGCATTCTTCGGCGAACTCTCGACTCAAACTGCCCAGTTACGTGAATGAGGTCGAGATTAAACCTTCGTGTCCCATATAAATGAGACAATGAAACTGATTATTACATTTCTTTCATTTTTGGCCTCGCGTAACCACAGTTAAATGCAGTACACCGCAATTTTATATGAGTATTTAGAAACACTACAAAAAATAGCGCGTTTTGATAAACCATACTAATTCAGGAAGTTACAGTAGCTGCTCCCTGTATTAGTATATAATCGTAATGTGTGCGTGTGTGCGTGTGTGTGTGGTGCGTGTTTTCACGATTGCGGAAGCGCGCACATATAGTTACAGCAGGTCCGCTCAATCCGAAGCTCGCGGGCAACGTGTTGCCCGCGACACAGTATGTTGCTGTATGTCCCTGGCAAAGCCGAGATAGAACTCCGAAGCTATTCTTTATTTTTAACGGCACAAATTACATTACTAATTCATTTTGTACAAATAGACTAAAATAGATAGCCCTACACCCTAGCCTATGGTTTAAATTGAATTTTAATAAGTTTTTCGTATTATTATCAGCATATTTTTATTGCACATAATATATAGAAAAATACATCGGCAAAATTAACTTATACATATAATTGCAAGTATACTTATCATTCTTCATTCTGTGTATTGAATTTCATCATGCAGATCAAAAGTTGCCGAATTTGTTTGCCCAACATACAAGGTTGATCAGGCCTGATATATACGAGTACAGTACGTGCCATGAAACGCCTGCCAAACTTCAGGCTGTTATTTGTAGGCTAACTTTGAAATATGCTAACAGCGTCGTTCGCATTCCCAACCGTTACGTGCCGTGGTTACGTGGTCACGTTTAACGTTAAGCTGTGCTCGTACCTTACCGTTCGCAATGACCTCCCGCACTGAATACGCACAAGCGAGTTCGTTTTTAGAACGGTGCGTGTTGCTTTCCATGTGCTTTCATAATTACTCCGCGTGAGAACACCATAGTCCATGATACGCCGTACGACTTCGCCCGTCTGCGCTTTCCTGTGATAAATCAAATGCTTCATGTATTCTCAGCAGCAGAACTCAAAAACCATCGCGTCTGGTAAACGGGGGAGCCAACACGCGGACCTCCATGACCAATCCAACGATTAACGATTCCCACAACACTGATTCAAGTCCACTGTGACTTGTAGACAGAAATGAGGCAGAGAGCCTTTCCTGTTGCAGCCATGAGTTTCATCTGGCCTGGAAAGAAACGTCTCAAAAAAAAGAAGTAATAGCTAGTCCTGTAGGAAATACAGGTAGTCTGCTGTTCTTTGTCTTATGAACAAACAGGCACAGAATAACCAACTTCTTTCCTCGGCGACAGAGCACAAATTACCTGCCAACTGGTGGGTGTGTACACATGGCATATATGAGTCAAGGGCTCCCGATTCGAGCAGGAATCTGTCCTCGCCACCGTATCCAGACCAGTTCTGGTGCCCACATGTTTAGAACATGCCCTAAGAACATCAGCCTACTGTCACTGATGAAGGATACAGATATAAAGCGTCAGCAAGCCCACCGAAGTCAGTGAGTGTGCTTACAAATATTGTACGAAATGAAGCTATTGGCTAGCCATCAAAGTTGGTCTGTAGTAGGTCATACGAGAGATCGATAACAGAGGACGAAGTTATCCATCCCACTTTAAAAATTTATATTCACCACGAATTGCGTAACAGAGCTGAAATATGCAGTAACGACTCTTTTAATTACATAACGTCTCTTAATGGTGATTGGCAGGGTCAAGTTCCGTATCACTTTAGCTTTAACCTACAAAAGGGAACCAAACGAACAGGTAAATCGGCGCTTTTTTTTCACAACTCATCAACCCTCAACGAAAATACCAGAGTTTAGAAAATTTGATGAAAACAGTAAGCATATACGATCTCCAACGTTGCCTAAAATATTCTATAGAGGACACCCAACAAATTAAGCAGCATATCAAGACGTTGAATTGATATTTATAGCGAACATTTTCTACAGTATCCTATCATGTCGATTTATCGATATCAAATGACATCCCGACATTAAGTTCATTGTAGACGTCGGACTGAATTATGTCCACCTGACACAGAACTTCCATTTTTATACAGTACTAGAAGAAGATTTCGAAACACGATTATATTACACAACAATAGATGTAAAAGCAATAAATATTCAAACTGGTTATTTCCAGTTCAAATTTTTGTGTCCGATTTCTATTTCCGTGTTACACAGTTTAGGTTTCTCGACGGTAACAAAACGTCTGTTTCCTGTTCATATTCACAAATTCGGTGTATTTTCCTAATAAAGCAGGTTTCCGCTTAATGCAGCCGTCCTACATATGTCTGATAGTCCTAAAAGTTTTACAAACACCGATCCGTCAGTCTCGACGATGAAATAAGATAGCCCTATTGTGTCGAAACTGTTTCCTTACAAATAAAGTGCTGATTACAACTCCTAAAGTTCATACCAACCCAAAATGGTATCAATGTTAATGAAGTCCGGGGCGTCCAATATCCGGCCCAGGGCATAAATACGACCCTTATAACCCCGGCGCGCAGCCCGACTGAAACTTTCAGCAAAATAATTCCTACCCAATTACCTAACACACATTAACCAGTAGGCCAGAACTAAGCACCTGCCCGCCGCTACAGTTGCGTAATTCAAGGGTGCACAAACATTCCAAAAATCCAAAGCCAGCCCAAAACTCTAAGCGCCAGGACGTCCATATTGAGGAACCACAAACATCAGACGCCACCGTAAAAAATTTAGACGACACGGCAACCTGGCGACAGGGATTTGTGCACCCCTGGTGTAACTGCTTGCAGCCTGATGCCATTGATTTAAAATTTGTATTCCTGCAAAAACAAACACACTCTCAAGTAACTACCAGGCAACAGTTCACCAATGAATTTAGCTGTTATCATCTACTTGACACAGTTTATCTTTTAGGTAAATTATGCAAGTACCTGATGATGGCCATAAAAATCGGCCGAAACATGTTGCAGTGAACATAAAGAATATACTGGATTCTTGTTGTGTTAGCCCGAGTACATAAACAAAATATTTCAATGTTATCAATAAAAATCAATATGCCCCGTAGACGTATAAATACATGATCATGTAGCTAACCAGTAAAACCCTGGGACGCCCTTGATATAAGTTAAGAGTGACACAATAATGATCATCAACCATCGGGTAAGTCAACAACAACTAAACCTAACAACCCCATTTTAAAAGCCTCAAGAAGACCCGAATCGTGATTCCGAACATCATTCAGAAAGATTAATTGTGAAGGTAACGAATGTTAATTAAAACGGCAGTACACCAATATATTAACACTACCAGTGACAACAATAATTACTTCCCTTAGAAATACTACCAATACAGACAAGGTGTCTCTGCGATCCATTAATGTGGCACCAGAATTTCAACAGGGACAGAATTTTAACTTCGGGGCCAACGTACTCACAACAAACAACGGCAGACAGTAAACAGTCGGCTTCTGCTACACTCGAGTTACTGTCCACCGCCAACGAGATGATCCCTGCTAGGAATGCGATGGATGCGCATGCGCAAGATTTGGTGGCAAACGACGTGTTGATACTACCCATCCTAAAAGCATTCGCTCGGTGCACTCGCCCACGACACGCTAATCGAAATTCTTAATGTTTTTGATAAGTGTGTAACAGCAGAACTGACTGTCGCTCCCATCAATAGCAGTCCTCTAGTCCGTCATATAGTCAACACTCCCCCCGCACCGCACCAGACACGCCCTACCCCTCGCGAGGATCATCTGGTGGTCGCCATCTATCCTTACTTGTTCGATAAAGTATGAGTGCTGTTCTTGTACAAAAGATACGTAGTTATTGGTTAATTTACCAACTCTCTAGCACTCCAATTATAATTATCAGGCTATGGGTTGGACAATCTAGGGATCTTTGTTCGATTCCCAGCTGGGTCGAGTGATTTCTCGCTTCTCTAAAGTGCCCAAACCGGCCCTGGGGCCCACCCAGCCACCTATTTCATGCGTAACGGGTGGCTTTCTCCGTGAGTAAAGCAGCCGTCGAGTGAAGCTAACCACTTACCTCCATCTAATGCCAAGGTTAAGAATAAGTGGAGCTATACCTCCATCCCATATACCTTCATGGCGTGCACAGCTTTATATTATCTAGCAGCACAATGTGCATTTAGCCGTAGGTAAGAAACGGGATGACTATGAACTGTAGGTTCAGATGGATGTAAAACGGGTCATAACCTACTTCAAGCCACCCGGTGTCCGTCTGCAGACAGCTAAAAAAAAAACGAGAACTGTATTGGTTTCCGTCGGCGCCTTTCTTGATGCAACCATTACATCACTTGTTGGGCGCGTTAGCGAAGTTGCAAAAAGCGACTATTAGCTTCGTCGTGTCTGACCGTCCGTCTAGTCGTCTATTAGTCTGTCCGCCCAATGCATGGAACAACTCAGCTCCCCCTGCACCAACTGTCATGAAGTTTTATATTACGGTTTTTTTCGAAAACCTCTCAAGAAAATAGTTTGGTTAAAACTGGACAAAAATAATATGCACTTTACATGAAGACCTACAAACATTTATCATCACTTTGGTTACCAGCGTTACCATGGTTGCCGTCGATAGTAATCGATATTAATTTGCCTCATTTCTTCGTGTAAATCGCACGACGACTTGAGGTTTTGAACGACAGATAAATTTAACCAAATCAATGTTTACATAAAATAATAGGTTTTAAAAAACAAATATAACAACAGATCCTAAGTAGTAGTAACACACTATAACATGTGCACGAGTGTGAACAACATAGAAGAGTGAGACCACAGTGGATTAAAAGGTGTAACTATCTGAGAAGGGTCCAGGATGCAAAGCTCCGAACATGACTATGTTACGTTATACATACATTTCTTGTCTTGTATTAAATCCGACGTAGACGCTGAAGATGGACATCGATACAGGACAAAACAAGAGTCTTCGAAAACTGAAAGAAGTCACACGATACCTTCCACTAGGCGCACAGCCCATATGTGTATTTGTCAGTACGTAACTGTAACTAAGAGTCTGGCCTAACGAAGTTTCCAGTTAACCAAATAAATTACCATTGTTCTTAAACTAAATTACAGTCGAACCCGGTTGTAACGACATGGAGTATACAACACCTCGTCTATAGCGTCATATATTCTGTGGTATCAATTAATTCCTCACTGAGAACCACTTGTCTTTTGGACTTTGTCCATCGTCTTTAATGTAAAATATAAAATTATAAAATATAAAATATAAAAATTACAACGTTTCGGAAGATGGCTCTTCTTCCGTCTTCAGGCGATGCCTACTCAGATGGGTCCTATTGATCAAGCTAATCTCAATCACTGGACCAATTTTATATTTTATAATTTTATACTTTGCATTAAAGACGATGGACAAAGTCCAAAAGACAAATGGTTCTCAATGTTATATACCATCGTCAGAACCTTTTAGAATTAATTTAATTCTCACTGTTAATCGTAACATTATACTACTCGTTAGAGCAACACTCGTTTATAACGACACAAAATATTCAGTTCCCTTCATGACGTTATTACCAGTTCGACTGTATTTCCTGCTAGACTAATCACTCTGCCAATCAATCTGTAATATTCTACTTCTTCTTCTTCCTCTAAAGCAAATAAAAGCTACATGTCGGCGTAAGAAAGATAAAAGAATGAATTAATGAACAGCATTCGGAAAAATTTAAAAGGCTGTCTAGACGGAGATCCTATCATTTTAAGTTTCTTTTTTTTGGTTTCCTCAGCAGCTTATATAGAAAAACGCAACAGAATCTTAAATCAGGTCATGGCTGCTACAAATCCTAATCCAATAACACAATTGTTTCCGAAGCCATACAAGCAAAAGTAGGAACTTCAAATTACATAAAACAAATACTAAAAGAATAAGAACAGCTTCAGTTTCTTAGCCATATAACGCTTTTTTTTCAGTTTTATGTTATGTAACTCAAGAAATAATAGCCTTTTGACATATTCACGAAACAGTCGTTCATTTCACGTTAGGCTAAAGGAACCAAATTCGATTGATGCATTAAGGGGCTGCACTAATCTTGTTCATTTATGCAGGAGATAAGCTGTCGGGATGCGACTTCGTGCCGTCGATCAATATTTTGAAAGTTTCATGGCCCAGCAGCCTCACCATCTTTGTGCAACTGCATCGTATTCCGCACTCAGATTGTATTGGAATGTACTGCTTTTAGTTTAAGATGGGGAAAGGCCAATTAACAGAGTTATACCTACAACAAAAAAATTGCTCAATGGTAAAGATGCAGAGTGTACTGAGTACGTAATTCTCCTTTAAATTCATACTGATTACTCATTATTATTTACGCATGTGCGTTTATGGTTCACTTAACGTGCTGTCAGTGACCCCAATTACGTGGCATCAAATGGTAGGTAGTCGCCCTCGGTGGACTAGTGGTTAGCGTGCTCGCCACTGGACCCAAGGTTCGCGGGTTCGATCTCGGCCGAGGTCGATGGATTTTTAAGGGTGATAAGGGGAAGTAAAGCCGTCGGTCCCATGTCGTAGATTTACGGCATGTAAAAGAGCCTTACGGGCATGAATTGAGATGTTTCGTAAGCAAAATTCAGCGGCCATTTCTCACCCAAGTCTCCTGACTGACTGCTAGATGGCTCTAGCAGTCACATCAGGATTGAGTAGAACTTGTGCAGTCAGTGGGCTGGTCACTCACTACACCTATGCACACGACCAAGTAACCTCCGAAAGGAGGCCCTATGCTCCGCAAGGAGCGAAAGAAGTAATAGATAGATAGATAGATAGATAGATAGATAGATAGAAATGGTATGTAAAAGGATGAGGAAGGAGACAATCACGGCCTAATTTGAAGTACTATCGCCGCATTTGCCTGGGGTAACTCGGGAAATCTACGAACATGCCAGTTACGATAGCCGGTTCCGCGCTGATATTCAAACGGCAGACTTCCCGTACACGATACTGTATCAACACTCCGCCACATGTCCACCAAACGACAGGATTCCATAACATTCACGAGATACCCCACGACCTCTATCTTGTGTCGTTTCTTTATTCACATAGCGAACCAAGCGTTAATGTCATCTATGGAAGTTCCGCCATCTGGTTGTGCTATGTTAAGCTCGAGGCTCAACTGTTTCTTCAGCCTCAACTCCGCTCCCATAAATACTCACAAATTCACGTATATACAGAAACAGTAACGTTTAAATTAAAATTCGTTGCAAATTAACAAAGTCAATATTTCACAAAACACTCTCCACTGAGAGGAAAGTAGAGATTCGTTAACAGCAATGGGCTCTTCCCTTCGCCACTACAAACAGAACACCCCGATATATAAGCTTAGTCTGAGTTACACACAGCGTCGTAAAATAAACAATACAAACTGAATATGCGAAAGGAAAGAAACCTCGAGCAGGCTCTAGCAGACTTTTAACACACGTGACGTCCTACCTGCACAACCCCGCCTTCGTGGCGAGGTGCTTAGCCACTTCCTACTATATCCTTCAAACTCGTCATTCAACTACAACAAGGCACGCAAAACGGAAATATGACAAAATATAATTGATTTTAAACTTTGATATCCAGTTGTGTCTTCGCATAATTAAAAGAGTAAAAACCGTTAACATAAATACGCCGAGACACCACATATCTATTATACAGAGTATACACAAAAGAATGGTGCGGTTTCAATAGTGAAAACTATTGAAACCGCACCATTCGTTTGTGTATACCCTGTATTAACTATAGTCATTTTACTGTTAAATTTTAATTAATCACAAAAAAGCAACACGTAAAAACCAAAACAAAATTGTAAAAATTGAGATCTCAGTTTGGTAAAAACAACTGTATAGCCTTTTGTGTGTTTTAATAAGTATTTAGCCTGCCGATAGCCCTTTGGGGTCGAAACGTGTTGCAATAAATACTATAAATAAAGTTGTGTTAAACGCTTTTACTCTTTTAAAAATATCATTGATAAGAGATATTCAAAAATACATTATCCTATTCAATCTTGTACGAGTAAAAGTGTAATGGTTGGGTACGTAAACTGCGAAACGACTGAATTTTAATCTTTGCTTTTAAAGCCTTAATTTTATCTAAGACACGACTAAATTCGCGGCATCGCGTTCGTACCACGCAGTTTTCTTCGTGTCTGGGAGCCTTAAGCTCACACTTGGAATCGTCGTAGAACTTAGACCTACCCAACTCACTAAATGTGCAAAATACTCAAACATGGCTTAAGACACAGGTCGCAGTTTTATTTGCAATATGGACTACGATAAAGGAAACATGTTACCATTTACCATTTTCTTTTGGATTACAGAATATGTAGTTTGGAGATGCGTTGAACTTGTAAACACAAGAAAGGAGTACAGAAGGACTGATGTATGGGGTTAAGCTTCCAACAGGCGTCCATTATCAATTATTAGTGTTGATAATATCAGTACAAAGGCCGCGTTCTACTTTTAAGCTGCTGTCGCACATCAACATTTGGTACAGAATAGAGGCGTTCCCGCAAAGGGACAGGCAAAAACGCAATTACTAGTAGATAAATATCGAAAGTCATTAAGTTTCTCGGAACTCTGGAAGTCAATATGCATTAATTTAAACCAAAATTGCAACACAGATCGACAAAACTCAGGCTTAATTACAGCATTATAAACATCAACCTATCTACGTTCCATGTGCTAAAATAAATACAGACTGTCTATTTTGTCGTGTCCCCGTGCAAGGCAGCTTTTTTTCAACAAATTCAGAGAATTTGTTTACAGATCAATTGTAAACTTCTCAAGAAGGACTCTATTCCATGGAGTTAAACGGTGCAGTCTCGTAGTTTTGCATTATGTACAGCATAATCCTTGACGTTATCCGCTTATTAAAAAGTACGCTAACATACGTTACAAATTTCTGTATTACTGAATGTACAGAAATCGTTCGACATTAGAACTGGAGTAACTGAGAAACAACAAGTGCAGCTAACTCGTGCTACAGTTAACAGGTTTAAACATCAACATTCCTGTGAATACAAAAGAATGTTTGGGGTTAACGGACTTTTGGGACACTCTCTATACGAAGGAAAGTCTGCATCCGCAGTATATCGAGCACTTCAGATACTCTTCTATGAAATAAGGCAAGCTGAACTACAGGAACTCAAAAGTCGCGGTGATGGCGGCTTCCTATATTACAAAGTTCCTGTGACAGCTGTCGTGCAGGGACGCGATGAAATGGACACTCTTCATTCGATGGGTAAAGCTGTTCCTGCACACGCCCTGAAGGCATTCGGAGAAGTATAAGTATAGCCAGATGGACATGAATGGTCAGCTTCACGGCCCGACCGCTTTACCCCCGGGGAGTCACCGGTACCCACTGAAATAAAGGCTGTATGGGCCCCAGAACCTGTCTTGACACACTGCAGTAGGAAAAAAATATCTTATCCCATGCTCGGCATCGAACCTCAATTCCTCAGTTGTCCGGACCGTAGTCTAGCTGCTATATTATACGGGTTCAACAACATATCCTATATGAACTATGGTAAGTAATAAAACACTTGTCGCTTATCAGAAGTTGGATTACAATGCATGTGGTCTCTTGGGATAATCTATGCCTGTAGAAGATAACGGAAACATTTTATTAACCATCGCCAAATGTAGTACTTGCTGCTACATGTTGAAACATCCACTGCAATGCAGCTTCGAGCACAGAATATCATACATCATGCATTATCACAGAATATCATACATGCATTAGCAACGCATTGTATAAATACAGACTTCGTACAGAGAGTGTCCCAAAAGTCCGTTAACCCAAAACATTCTTTTGTATTCACGGGAATGTTGATGTTTAAACCTGTTAACTGTAGCAGGAGTCAGCTGCACTCGTTGTTTCTAACTCAGTTACTCCAGTTCTAATTTCGAAAAATTTCTGTAAATTCAGTAGCTAATATAGCGTACATTTTACTAAGCAGGTAACTGACTTTTGAGCCACACTGTATATACAATAAAGTGACAAAAATTATGCTGTAGTTAAGGCAGAACTACGAGACTGCACCGTTTAACTCCATGGAGTAGAGTTCTTCTTGAGAAGTTTACAATTAATCCGTAAACAAATTCTCTGAATTTTATGAAACTGAAGACTTATGACCGTGTTTTACCACAGTCTGCCACTGATCCATGCCCTGAGCCAGGTGAATCTTGTCCAAACCCTCACACTCTGCTTCTTTTAAATTCGTGCCCTTCTGCGTCGAAACGAGAAGGCACAAAGTAATCAAACCCGCGGTATAACAAACTAGGCGTACAAACCCATGCTGCGCAACATGGGTGAAGACCTAATCAAACTAATCTTTTTAATATTCTTCTCTAATGCGATGTTTGAAGCAATACTATCGTTAAACTATAAATCGCAGTGTCCAAAACACTACGACTGTCTTTAAGAATGCAAATAATCCAGTCTGTATCTACACCCTTGCTGTAAATACAAATTATATTACAATGACACATGGCTGTAACAGCCACTCTGTATTGGAATAACTCTACCTTGATAACAATTCAGCCATTATTGTTATCATTAATATTACTAACGTACGCACAAAGGACTCGAAAGTCACGCATCCAAGCTAAGATGTGAAACAAGGTGACTGCAAGTTGCCGATTCATTTAGCTCAGCGGCAAGCGGACCCAGCACAAGGGACCCAGGATCAGTCCCATCCTTGTTCATGTAATTTCTTCTTTGCCTGGACGGCCAGTTGCAGCATAATGATATTCAGCCTTTATAATGCACGTACTTGTTCCCTCTCGTTTCATGTGTTCTTTGCAGACGGTGCATAAAATGAACGCGCGATGGGAAAGTCGCGTGGATCTGTCCGTCAGTGCGTTTCACTTCCGTAACTTGTGATCGCATTTCATTTAAATTTGGTATTCGTGGTCTACACTAGAAGTTGTACAACCAAGTTCATTTTGGTTCGTATCTGTCAAATACAGTCAACTTCAAATGAATCCAAATCGAATTTTATTGATTTTATCAGAAAAGGTTATTTGCACAAACAAAAATTTATGTATACATCACAAGATATAATAAGTACATCTCGTTCCACTTGCCGTTTTTTCTTCTTCTTCAGACTTAAAGACTGACTTCTACAAACCCGTTCCTACGTTCAGAAGCTTGAAAATTAATCTTATCTGCTGCTGGGTCTTCCCACGTCTCTCTGTCCTTTGAGATACAAAAGGATGTTAATTTTGATAGTATACTATCTTGCATCCTATTTGTATACGTTGCTTCCAATTTAATTGATAAAGGGTCACTATTTTATCTCATGGCTATCTATTTGCCACTTCCTGTACGTCCGCTTATCGTACTAACGTAGCCCACTCATCCACCGCGAACAAAAAAATTAGGTTTTCTTTAAAGTAAACCCCATTAACCGTTTAAAACGCGCTGTTTAAATACAGGTCCCACAAAAAGCGAGAAATGTTTATCAATGCCTATTAGCTTTGCCACGATAACATCTGATTTAATATCAGACAAGCACCAGCTTCTGCCCACGAGGTACATTGATAATTTCCTCTGATTATTACAATAAACGTCTTATACAACTCCAATGTTTGTAAAGTAGAGATCTCAGCTATCTGAAAAAAGTATCATTTTAATTGATTGTGTTTAAATTATCTTTCTTTGTGTATTGTTACTTGCATGATAATGGCTTTTCACAAAAGCCGAAACATGTAACAGGGAATAAAATGGTAATGTAGTTGTGATTGCCCGTCTGTACTTCCTTTAAACGCCCATCACTTCCCTAAGCAGCATTAACCATAGGTCTCTGCAGATGAAAGTGATTTTTGTTTCTGTAAGATACAAATGCATTATGTTGACTAGCACTTACCAGATCAATTTGGCTTGCGATTTCCGAAACGTCTACCAATATTTGGTGTAAATATCAATGTTGTGCTGCGAGAAAAAACTGCAGCCAAATGTTTGCCACCCGTACACCAAACTGGCTTGTTTTGCTCTATTAGATAAATAAATGCGCCCGTAAGTGTGTGTGGATGCGGGTACTGATGACATTTACCCCATTAAAGTCCTTAAACTCTTTCAATTTGAATAATCTAAAAGTTCAATAAAACCGACATGCTTCAAGGCATTTTGTTACTCTGCAGGCAAATTAGAAACCGCTACATACAGAAAGAAGACAGCTTAGCGTTTGAGACTACGTGAAAATATCAATAGTCACTTCCAAACTGTCGGTTATCAAACATACTATAAGAATCTAACAATCTCCAACTACACCGTCAATAAATACCGCTTAAGTTCTTTCTTCTCTGCTTTGCTATCCCTATCCATAACAATTAAGTCTGCAAATACTACGCAAACTATGACAATGGACTGTAACCAAGGTCTGTTCCATGTTGATAGGCAGTCATAATGTCATTCATAGACCAAACAATCCTAGGAAGTATAAGCATAAAGAAACGTCTCTGACGTGTCTGTTCCGTTTTGTTTAAATCACCTAATAAACCATAAGACTTAAGGAAAATGAGAAATGGATATAAAATGCGTTTTTCATTTCCCTCTAAAGTTTGGTCTCAAGTATTTTTTCGCTCCCATGCATATTTAGCGAATAGTACTCGACAAGTGCGCAGAAACTCGAGCAGGCCTTCATGCAGTGCTCACTAGGCCTGCTGCTGTCCTATTTTAAAACCTTGCAAATACTCCACAGGCACTTGCTACCCAAAGCTAGAAATTCAACCAGTCTCAACTTCGGCAAGTTAAACCAGGTCCTCACTTAGGGGGGTTAAAACCAGAATGTTTTCGGACTTGTTTCTTTGCATTATTCTTCTACACTCTACAGATCCCAACATCCCTTTGGTTTGTGAGATCTTAAATTCTCACAGCAGTGTTGCAGAGTATTCAAGACTTCTGGCGTGGCTAGGCCATGTCGAATGGTAAATCGTTACCAACGCTTCGAAGGATTTCAGTGCCTCCATCTTCAGGGTGTTGTGGAGTTAAATGTGATGTTCCCTGTTGAAACTGTCCTCTGCCACTGCAATTCTTCTTGGAATGCATGGCCCTGAAGATCAACGCATTAAAAGCCTTTAGAAACATCAGTAGCTATTTACCAGTCAGGGCGTAACGTTTCAGAACACATGAATCTTCATCGCTTTGGTTCATACCGAAAACTTACGCTATGGGGGACTGGTATCGCCAATTTTGTCCAGGTTGTTTACCCATTCCTCTTATTTTTTCTGCTATCACCTTCTACACTATTTATTTATTAAATATTTAGTTTCTTCTACAGATGCCTTTAATTTTTGTCCAGTATAGTAACATAAAAATCCCCTGATATTTTCTTTCAAACATAATTTCCACTTCTTGAATTTTTAACCGTTTGCATGTTCAATTTAAAACAACGACATATCAAGCCATCAACACAGTAATTCGAGGTATTTAAATTTTAAAATTTCATTTCACTATCTGTCACTTTGTTACAAGGAACCAAGCAAATAACTCAATGGTGCTGAGTCCTTCTTGAGAAGCTAATAATTCCTCAGCCAATCATGAAATGTTCTGCATTTTATAAAAACCAAAGGCACACTAGCATGTTCACGACAGCCCGCCACTTATCTGTAACCTCAGCCTAATGAATCTGGTCCACACCCCCACCCTATCTCTTTAAGATCAACTTTAATATTATCCTCCCATCTATACTTAGTTCTTTGAAGTGGTCTCTTTACTTCAGGTTTGCCCACCAAAATCCTGTACGCATTTCTCTTCTCCCTTGTGTGTGCCACATGCCATGCCCATCTCATTCTCCTTGATTTGATCACCCTAATAATAGCTGGTGAAGGGTACTCCAGCCCCCTGTCACTTTCTCTTCCTAGGCCCAAATATCTTCCTATTCTCACAGCCTCAGCCTATGCTCTTCCCCAAACATGAACACCCAGTTTCACACCCACACAAACCAAGAGGCAAAACTAGGGTTCTGTATATTTCAATCTTTATGTTTCTAGATAGCACACTGGAAGACAAAAGATTCTGGGCCGAATGGTAGCAGGCATTCCCCTAATTTAATCTGCTTTTCATTTCTTCATGTGTGCAATTTGGTTAGAAGAGACAATGCTGCATTAGTTTTACTACTTTCTGCTACACTAGGAATAAAGAGTTAAGCAAAAGGAAATTGAACATGAATGGTCTGCAACCCATGAAATTTTATAAGTGATAGAGAACTTAAATTCAGGCATTATTCACCATGCACTCCTTCAGTTAAGACCAAAAATGTACATAATATGTTACAGAGCAAAAGCCTCAGTTTAATATTCCTTTCCACTGACAAATGCTATCTTAATTTGGCTGATCTATCACAGAGTAATGACTAAGACAAGTAATGTAATACCCAAGTAATTTCTACTTTGTATTCCACATGCCCTTTCTGACAAGAGCCCAGCCTGGTCATGCAGGAGGAACGTTAAACTGAAGTTCATTCTCCATAACATATCATGTACAGTGTTGGTCTTTACAGAAGAACTATTTTTATAAGAACTGTTTAATTCACATGGAATTTCAGAGCTGGCTAACATGCATCAGCTTGAACACATTTCTTATTACCCTCTCTATCTTCAAAATCAAACACAATATCCATCACGTGCTTCTCAAGGGAGCTATTTTTTTTTCCTATGGCTCGACAGCCCTATATGGGCCTGGGCCTCCTCGTTTTGTCGAGGTTTCATGATCACACACATTTGAGACACACCACAGTCGGTAGGACTCCTCTGGACGAGGGACCAGCTCGTCGCAGAGACCTCTACCTGACAACACACAACACTCACAAGAGACAGACATCCATGCCCCCAGTGGGATTCGAACCCACGATCCTAGTAAGCGAGCAGCCGAAGACCCACGCCTTAGACCGCACGGCCACTGGGATCAGCTCAAGGGAGCTATACCACACTAAAATAACTCAAGATCTAAAAACAGAAACAACAAAATTCAAATACCCAAAAAATGAATTGTGAACCAACCAAAGTGGATAAAAGCATACTGCATGCTTGGTAATGATGTAACCTACAAACCTAGCACAGCGCCACATAACTGCCTATTCTACGTGCTCAGAATGGAAATGTCAGACAGCCAAGATGCACAAATTACAAACAAAAAAGGAATATATATATACAGACATATACACACACAGTATATATTAGCTTTGTATGTTATGTATTCCAGAACACAAATGTGGTCACTCAGTACAGAAGTTGGATAAAGGAACACTACAATATCTATGTGAAATACAAATAACAGCAAACTAAATAACAGCACTGGGATTTCCAACTAATCAAACCAAGCTAAAATGCCAAACTGGGAATAATCAGTGACAAGTTAGGCTCGATGCAGCCACATTAAGTAGGTAAAAGTCGTTCTACCAATTATTTCAGTAAGAACAAACCAAATTCTGTGACTGGCTATGTACAGACTCTTCGGTTACAATAACTGTGTAGTAAGTGAAAAGAATATCCATGGCAACACACTCTTCCTCAAAATGGAACAACTGTACAGTTCTGTGACCACTTACAAAACTTTCTGAATAATGTCTTTATTTACAGTTACTAAACCTAATCTTAATCAAACCTCTCTAACTTACTAAGCCCCTTGTCTCGTTTGGAAATTCTTTAGCATACTACCCAACTTAGCCTAGATAACTGGGCACCGTATTGTAAATTTTATGTAAAAAGGCACTGCATCAGGCACTTCAAAAAGGGCATGAGGGAAAATAATATATACAGCAATACATTACTTTGAAATTATTTTAGAGGAATTACTGGACAAGTACTAATTAGATTTCAGAGAAGAGTCACATAAAATCCAGTGAATAATGATGACTACAACAGAAATAATGACCAGATTCCCTTACAGCACTATCAATGTGTAATTCATGAAGCATGTGAAAACCATTCCAACCATTCTTGAGTTTCTTAATTTATTACATTATATCTGATTACAACTGTTTCAACAGTAAGTGAACAATATTAACAAGGGAATGTTACATACAACGAATCATAACTTACAACATATAAAACTGAGCCAAAAATGCACAATACCTACATTAGACCTTACATAACACACAATCTTCCTATTAAGTCACTTTGATGAAGGCTATATTTCGCGATATTTTCACAGGAGTTTTACCATCATTACATTAGAATTTCGTCCTAGATTCTGATAACAAGACATGCACATGGGCTTTTATTTTTTTCTAAATTTAGTCTCTATTAACCTCCTTCTCTAAAATAATTGAAAAAGTTATACATGCAAGACTCACAGAACATGTAATTAATAATAATATATTATCTATGGAACAGTATGGTTTTAGAAGCAATTCCTCTACACAAAAAGCAATGTACAAATTATTAAATGACATTCTGCAGGCATTCAATAATAAATCATTTGTCGGAGGTATATTTTGTGACTTAGAAAAGGCATTCGATTGTGTAAATCATGACATATTAATGAAGAAATTAGAATTTTATGGAATTGTAGGTAGGGCAAATACTTTAGTTAAATCATATCTTGAAAACAGGTATCAACGTGTCCTTGTTGAAGATAACTTAACACAAGCTAATACCACCTCAGATTGGGGTAAGATTAATCATGGTGTCCCACAGGGATCAGTACTTGGACCACTACTTTTTTTGTTCTACATAAACGACTTACCTAAAGTAGTAAATATTACTTCTCAGTCGATCCTTTTTGCTGATGATACTAGCATAATTGTCAATAATCCTAATTCAGTAAACTTTAAAAAAGATCTTATTTCTTCATTTGAACAATTAAACATGTGGTTTAACACCAATTTGTTATCATTAAATTTTAATAAAACTCAATACTTACAATTTAAAATGACTAATAGCTTAACAATTCCCATACACATCAGTTATAACAATAAATATATTGTCAATAGTACAGAGACACAATTCTTAGGTATTACCATAGATAGTTCCCTGTCCTGGAAAAATCACATTGATGGTCTCACGGTAAAATTAAGTAAAGCTTCCTATGCAATTAGAACACTTAGACCCTTTGTAACACTGGAATCCTTAAGGATGATTTATTTTGCTTACTTTCATAGCATTATGACATATGGAATAATTTTTTGGGGGAATTCTTCACATAGCGTTAGTATATTTAGACTGCAAAAAAGTGTAATAAGAATTATTACAAATTCCAGGAAAAGAGACTCTTGTAGAGAACTTTTTAAGGAATTGGACATTTTACCGTTGTGTTCTCAATTCATATTTTCATTATTAACCTTTGTGACTGATAATATTTATTTATTCAAAACAAACACAGAGTTGCATAGTATAAATACTAGAAGCAAAAATCATTTTTATTTACCACAACCAAGATTATCTATCTATCAAAAGGGTGCTTATTACATGGGCATTAAGATATTTAATCATCTTCCATCCTACTTGAAGGCCATGTCAGACAATAAGAAACAGTTTAGATCTGCATTAAAAGGGTACCTTTTAGTAAATTCTTTCTACTCATTACAGGAGTTTTTTAACAATAAATAAAATGGGATATTGTATTCCTCATTTTAATTGTGATATTGTAAAACAAAGCATATTCAGTGCATGATTAATTTAATGATGCTTATTTATTGTATATTGAATAGTCTAAACAGGACAGAAGCTTAATAATAATTATACTTTTACTCTAATGTAAACTACGTCTTTGTATTTCTTGCTGGTTTCTGTTGTGTTCTGTCTAGTTTATTGTGTTGCTTATTTGTTGAATGTCTATTGTATGTGTGTTTTGGCTTGTGACGGGTTCTATATCCAACAGGCGATTTTGTAGCCTGGTCTGGATTGATGGAATATTACAATAAATTGAAATTGAAAATTGAAATACAGTAATTATTTGTTTTTCACTGCTACTGAAATTACAAGGTGGGTAATACGAGGTACTGTACACAACCTGCAAACACCCTCTCCAGAAATAACGCTACAAAAAGTCTACAATGCCTCTTCGCTTGTCAGCCACGCTGAGGTCATCATTTCAAATACTTACAACTCATGTGGTAAAAATAATCCACGGAAAGTAATACCAAGGTCACACTCTGGGGTGAAAACATAATTACGAACGATTTTCACATTACTACCACTCATTTTCAAGTAATGAAAGGTAAATGAGATGGATACTCACACATATTACACATAAACAGCACCGTCTGAAAATACAATCCGGGTTTTGGTAACTTCTTTAGAAAGCTCACACCATTCACAATAAATAATTCCCGCTTCTCTAGATTATCGCACTAGCACATTTCAAGTCACACACACAACTGGCTTATTTCAGTATTTGTCGCCAGGTGGAAGAATTGTCGGCACAGATAAGAGATTATCAGCTTATTGAATTCCTTACTAACCGATACGATACGTTGATTCTAGACAGAAACACCACAAGTCAATGTATTGGCTGTGAACATAGATGCCCACGACGTATATTGTGCTGCCATCTCCAAGTACGATTACGTAGCTTAGCTCAGTCGGTAATAGGGTTAACTGATTTAGCTGCCACAACCCATGTTCCGCCCTCAAGTACTTTATTTACAGTACAACACAAATCATTGTGGAATACCCGATGTGTAAGAGGACATTACTCTGTCGTAGCAAGTGTCTGTCTGGTTGCTCTGTACCACTTGTACCATGACAGAGGCTCCCTTAGCAACATCATGCATTGCTTTAAGAAAATTATGCAAGACATTTCATCAATATGAAAACATAATATATGAAGGGAAATGTACTATACCAGTGTAAACAATGGCATAAGGCCTAATATGCATATATTCTTCCACCGCCATTGTCTGGCATAAACACAATTTGCTCAAGTTGTGAATCATTTATATATTTATTTATTCATTCATTTGTAGTTTATTTAATGACACTGTCAGTACCTCAAACTGTACAACATTTAACAATTTGATGATCACACATAATGAATTGGAACAGTAACACCCAACCCTTAAATCTAATCTAATCCAAATTCTAATGTACAGTTTACTGTATTTATATAAAACCTTACAGGAAATTTTGGCCACTTTTATGATTTTGATGTTCAAGAAACTGATTACAAATTGCATCTAAATCTTTGTACATAACTGCAGCACTATCAGTTTCTTCCAGTATGGCAGCTAATGATCAATGTTAACACGCAAAATACTTTCTGTTACAAAGAAGATAAGATTTTCATCTTTACCACTTACTGTGTGGTGACATCACAGTTTTAGTTTCAATTATCATTAATATAATATATATTATATATAATATTATATTATATATTATAATATGATTGGTATATTATTCAAAACTAAGAAAACTTGACTGCCCATATAAAGAAGAATGGTTTTTACCACTTCCAGAGAAGGCTGAATACTTTTGCTTGGTAAAGTATCAATTCCAACATTTGAATCTAGTGCAAACATCGAAATGATCCGTCACAAACTGGGGTATTTATTTGTTTTACTTCCTTATTCTACCATTTGAGTGTTCAAAGGATACGAACTTAGATCATGAGGAGAGGTAAATTGCCTTGTCACAATATGAATAAAGTTTTCCAATTTAAGAAGTTGACTGGGTTTTTCTAATTCTAACACAATGTATTTACAGTTATATTTACAAATAATGTGGTTTTCTTTATCAATAAAACATCTGGTATACATGTTTTGATGGCTTTTAGGATTCCATTATGTTAGCAGTCTAGGACTTTTAGGTTAACATTTCTGATGAAGATGGAAGGCCGATGTCTTATGTAGACGTTATATTTTCTTAACAGTAAACACTTTTAAGGGGTTACACAGTAACGTCCCATTTGGCTTCTTACTGGCATACAACATGATAGAAAATTCATGCATACATCAAACATCTCACGTAATTTTGCCTTCCCAGTTTCATACCTCTTTATTTAAAAAATCATAAATCAGACACTTGAGCATAATATATTACACTTGAAAGTAATTACAGCACACAGAAAATCTGAATTTATAAAAAAACAGAACTGTTCATTGACTCCCTTGTTCACTGGCCAAATACTTTGCATGCAAAATATAATGGGAAAGTAGAAGTACTGAAGTTACTACAGTTACTGTTCCTGCAAAAATTAAAGCTACTGGGTTAAAAAAATCACATTAATAATTTGGCCTCAGGAATAAAGCTTGAATTGAAAAATGCTCCATGATGTCTTTTGTAAAAAACAGACATATATTCTTCTTTTCTGTTCAGGATTCAGTGCTCTTACATTGAAAGAGGTACATTCACCACAGAATATCGAACAAGTACTTCACTCCACTCTTAAGTCCAAGATCATACAAAAACAAAAATTTATTTGAATCAATTAACCTTAAATAATGTTTATAATTAATGGAACTTCAAACTTCATTATGACATATGATGTTGAAGGTAGGCAAAAATCACTTGATGTAACATAGAGCTAATTCACTCTAGGGTTAAATGCTGTGCCACAACTCAACAGTTATTTGTTAGCCTCCCACTGTGAGGATTGGTTTCATTCCCATGTCCATCCATGTGGGATTTGTGGTGGACAAATTGATCCTGGAACAGATGTGTCTCAGAGTACTTCATTTTTCCCACCAGTATCATTCCATCAATGCTTCACACGCATATACAATCTCAGCAATAGACAGTATTATTGAATAAAACACTTGCCACTTCTAGCCTTAAATGATAATCATAGTCACGGCATATGTAATTTACTGGTTACCTGTTACCCTACGTAAATTCACCTTATGCACACTTCATTTCATGCAAAAGTTACTGGTTATGTGATACACTATGGGCCTTTACTTCACGCCTGCTTCTATGAAGTATTAAGTAACTTTCATCTTTCAATACAAACTCATACTATTGGACAGAACTTTCTTAGTTGTCTATTTGAAATTACTGCACTGACAAATAAAATATTGTTCCCATAGGACTTGGACTTTAAAGCATAACAAAATGTGTAATAATACAGACAGCCACAATTAGTGGTGTGATGGTGGTGATGAATAGGATGGCAATGATGATGATGATGATGATGATGACTGTGGTGATAATGTGATTATGTAGAATACAATGCATTATAGTGAAGATGAGCATATGGAAAGAGTGATGGTGCTTTGCATCAGGTCATTTGGTACCCTTGTTCAACTATTTTCCAAAAAAGTTTACTTTAAATGTCATTGCAAATACAACAATTTCAGAAACGTATAGTATCCGTGATGTTGACATTCTTATACACTGGGCAGACTATGGTATTCACTTTTTAATATTAACATTGCCACAAAAATGTGAAAACATTATCTATAAGATGATGCATAGTGAGGATAATAGGTTGTGCTAGAAACTGTGAGTTACCCAGTTAGCAGGGCAACTGATGTACACCTGCTTTAGCTTCGTACTTGACTTCTTAAATGAAAACAGACATGAAACAATTGCTTTCATCAAGTCTGCTTCAACTAACTTCTATCTGTTGCTTAACTCAAGCTGCCGAGTTGTGCAGCAGAATGCATGTCCATTTTCCACAGTATGGCAATTTATATATATCTAACCAGCATGTTTAATTACAAAACTGATGAACACTTGAAGGCTTCATAATGCAAAAAAGTCTTCAACTTCTTCAGAACCCATAAACTTTCAGATTCTGAAGCAAAGAACTAAGATACAAGTACAGCAACCAAAATCATTATTATTTGGATTGTGATCTGCATTACAACACCTTGCACGAGTATGCTGGTACGTAGTTTCCATTGTTTTGGAAGAGCCTGCTGCCTTCTCCTCCACTTCTACCTCAAGTTGGAGACAGCATATTTGTCTAACATGCTGGTAATCACCTACCAGTCTACATGTTGTCACAACCCAGAACACCACAATCCGGACTTTTACCACTATAAACACCTCATATTTCACATACAGTGAGTTTTCATAAACACAAGTACTAAATGTAACACCTCAGTTGAGATAGTTCTTATGGTTTCATAAATAAACTCCCCAATCAAATTTTTATAATATAATAGCATATGGTTCAACATCCTGAGCTAATGCTGCATCTTTTCCATAGATATATTAATTAATTGTATTTGTTATGTAAGTTACTACATTTTCCATTGGCAGTGAAATCTACTCACAGTGGTCACAGTTCAGAGAAAACAAGAGTGAAAAGATATTTTCCAGATTAAAGTTATATAGTACTTTACAAATGCATTCTTGAAATTCTATGTATTTTACTGGTCTCATAGTTTATTTACTGTGAATTAAAATCGTGTAGTGGGAAAAAAATTGATTTATACTGTACATAACCCAAATTCGCCTCATTTTGTCATTTCTGTATTTTTAATATGTTCTATTACCTTAAAATTTGAATATGTTTGCCACTTGGCACGATAATAAGAAGGCAAGACATTATTGCTAAACTGTTAGAGTAAGCTGGCAGTATAGCATGGACACTTTTCAGCCAACAAATTAAGCTAGCAAACAGAAGTGCCATGTTGATCAGCTATTAACAGTGGGTGTGTTATGCCTAGACTCTAGATTCTAGATTTAAAGTAGTAAACAGAAGTGACATGTTGATCTGCTAATAATGGTGGGTGTGTTATACCATACTACATGCTAGATTCTAGAATTAGTGGTAAATAGAAAGGTCCTGTTGATCTGACAATAACAGCAGGTGTGTTAGACACAGGTTCTAGAATTAAACTGGTTAACAGAGTGTCCTGATCTGCTAGTAACAGCACCTGTATGATACCTATAACCTACATTCTAGAATTAAACTAGTTAAATATATAAACTCACCAACATAAATTTTTATAGAGTACCTCCCTGAACTAAGTTGAACTCTTTGATTTCAAATCCTCTTTATTCATCTGTTGCTTGATATAACACCAATCATAAAACATGATATTTAAATATTCTATGAATATACCATACGTACTTGTTCACATTACCTCCCAATATCTTTCCAATAAAATGTACTTCAATTGTCAATATCAATTACTATTCATTTTCTTCCAGGAACTTATTAAATAACATCTCCATCACAATCCTTCTTCCTCAACAACAGCAAGAATATCCGACAAATCACAGTAGTCCGTTCTGTTATAATGCAAATATAAATCTGATTTTGCAGAACTAAGGCAGAAATTATTTTTCCACATATTTCATTAAATATTCGACACAAAAAAATGTTATAAAATATCTTAATAAGATGTATATATTTCATGACACATGTACAATTTTTATATGTGTTATTTATAAGAAAACTGATGATGTTAAAACCGACTTCATGTAAAACAGGGATTGTCTTTGTTTCAAACCAATACATAAAGCCTCCTATTAGGTTTCAGTATAGTTCACAACTGCAGGACATTGGAATCCAACTGGTACTTATGAACTTGAAACATGCAGACATGTGAACAAATACACGAGTACACAAACACGTATGACTGTCCTGAAATCATGTTGAATTCCTGTGTTTGTCCATAGAATGCATAAAATTGGGCTAAGTTCTGCAGGTAACCAATTTAAAAATTAAATATAAAATCAATCCTTCTGAAGTCATCACATTTCAACAGTAAAGTACTTTCTTTTCAAAGTTCTTGGTTCAAAGTTATGACATCTAGATTTCACACATGAAGGGCAAAGCATGATTTGTGGGCATGTCACTCTCTTTCCATTAATCACAGTTCTGTAACTCTTAAGCAAGACCACATAGCCAAGCATAAATCAGCCCTCCATTAAATGGCACCTAGATATATGATATAGAGGTAATTTTGTAATTTAACACCTATACCTTAGAAAACTTGCGAGAGTAACGCATCCTTCAGTATGGGATACTGGAACACATAAAAGTCCTGGAGGGTTGAAATAAATCACAAAGTTGTGAAGTTATGGCATGAAGACACGGTATGCATACAAGTTTGATGATAAAGACTGAAATTATATGATCATGAACAGAAATTTTGTGCGTCATGTTGCAGTTTATATAATTCAATTCCCACTACATATTTCATTCACTTTACAATGTTCTGTATAATAAAAATGAAAATATAACTCCTAAAATTTAAGAAGAACTGTATCAAATTTGGGGACTATCCCCCAATAACTCTCTAGTAACTCTGCCCACACACCTGATAATCGTACAGCTGAACTGAAAACACATAACATTACATATGTATACATTGATACACAAAGCTGTAAAGTGACTGAAATATGTAGTGGAAATTGAATTACATGACCACATTTTAAAGGGTTGAACAATGTATACATGCAACAGCTTTGGACATCCCCAAAGTATAGTTAAGTAAGGAATATGGTCATCTTACAGTACTGGTTAATTTCACAGGTTTTACTTATATTCCTTCACACAATACATTACTACACATCTATTTGTTCTACAAAAGGAATTAATTTATCTGATCTGTTACTGACTTCAGAATACAATTACATACACATCTACACAGCAACTCAATAATTCTCAATCATAACATATGATGACATTGCATCAACCCAGGAATGCCATGAACCAACTTTACACATAAAACTGCACACTAAAGGGCAAAATACAAGTTGATGTCTCAATAGAAGACAAGAAGTTGATCCCCACAACACTGGTCTGCACAGAATGTCACTGTTGAATGAACATTTACACAATCAGGGGTGCCCAAATGTCAGTAACTGTCTCTTTGGTAATGCACTTAAAATCCCTTCATACACTTCTCAGAATCTGGTAATTACTACTTGCTACAAAAATACAACCTGTAATTATTTCAAACAGAAAAAATTCACTGAAAAAAGTAAAAAATTCAGGAATATTCTCTATAAAAATAAAACACATTAACTAATTTTTATTATGTCTATTCAGTAAAAAGTAATGTATTATTTCTGTCCACTTTAATCACTTATGACAGCAACCTTGGTCACAAAACCATGAGTGCATGATACATAGACACCCTAAATTATTCTGTGCCATATAAATGAGACATAATACAAGACAGACTCCACATTGGGTACCCCTGAGCTGAAATTGTAGCTTGTCACTGAACCACTCAACCTAATGTGTGTAGGTCTTCCATTTCTGAAGACAGATTACCAACTCACGCTTGCTTGACATGAGGCCGAAAACAAGAAAGAAGCCACACCGTGTACATGACAAAAGTTACTGCAAGTGCAATCACTGCATACATGAAGACATTTAACTCTGGCTGACGGAAACGATTCTTGCGTAACCACTCCAGTACCTCATCACCTGAATTCATGTTACCTAAAACAGACACACAATCATCAGTGTGAAAAGCATTAATCTAAAAGACTAGACATATCTGTATTTGATACTGTAAAAAATAGCAAAGAAACAAGCAGGTAACATCATGTAAAGACAGAAAGAAACAGCCAGAAATAACGAGAAGGAAAGAGAAATAACATTAAGAAACTGGCCTCTAAATCCTCAGCCCCTAGTGATAAAACTCTTTAAGAATTCTGGTCTTCTGGGATGTTACACTGTGTAGTGGGTGATTTAATACATCCCAACAATTTGGAGGAGCGCAGTGTCTTCATCTTCAGGGGATGGTAGGTCCAAAGACTTACGTTAAATTACTTGCTACACAGTGTAACGTCCCAGAAGAACCAGAATCCTCAACCATGTTGTGAAAATCTCAAGTCTCAGATCCCGCACACAACAATGTTTAAATTTTGCAGGACAAGGTCAACACAGTTCAACCAGAAATTGCAACCTTCAATCCACTTCTCACAAAGGCATTTTTTGGCCTTAAAAATAAACAGTTTAAAAATAAATCAGTATAATTTCATCACCTAACCATTCAATAACAATCAGAAAATCTTACACTGTAGAGTTTCTTCAATATGGTGTGTCACATACACATAACCCTGAAATTTCTTACAGAAATTTCAAACTCAGTAAAATATGTATAAATCTGATGTGTAACATTCCACAAAGCAAAACAGCATCTTACCTCCACCACAATTCAAGTTATTGATAGTTTCTTATTACTTAAACCATTTACTCATCAGAAGTCAATTTCTGCAGACTGCACATAACATACAGACTAAATGCAGCCAGATTTAACATTATAAATGTCACACTTGATCAATTTACTTATGATATTCAGATTGATCATGTCATGATTATGCTACATAATCATGTAGGTGGTTACAACATTTGGGAAAACCTGCTGCCCCCACCTTGTACCCTGAAGATGGAGGCAGCACATTCCTTCAAAACGTTGGTAACCACCTACAAAACTACACAGCTTTACAACCAGTAACACCAATACCTAAATTTCACTATCATGTATTTTGAGGTTGTTCATTCCATGCATTTAGTTGGCTTAATAAATTGACTATACTTCCATTCACTACCATGGAAAAATCAAATCTTTTACTTATGGCATGATGCAGTGCCATGAAAAATGGATGCATCAGACTAACAAGTTCCAGGTTTTAACTGAAACACTAAATAAAATGGTGAGTACCAAAATGCTAAACTACAGAATATATTAAATATACCACATTAGGCATTTAAATTAAACAGTCTCATAGTGCCAGGATAGAGTGTAATTAACAGTTTGGCAGAGTTAAAATAGCTTACAACTAAACTGATGTAGTATGGATTGCAGAGTTTAACTTAACTGATATCACACAACACATTCATGCCACATAGGATGGTAGAAAATAAAATTTAAAGGATCAACTGGAATGGGAGTTTATTATCATACATACAAGACTGATAGTGGAACTGGTAGGACATCATGAGTTTTGTTGGGTTTCAGGTGACCTGTATGTAGGATCTAAGACACTTTACATGCCACTTAACAAAGTTTAAATTCTGAGTACTTTCAAGATTAGTTTCAAGATTATGTGCAAGTTGAGGCCTTCGCTCTTCTGGGACGTTACGCAGCGCTGGTTGGTAGTTGGCTACCAACATCCCAGAAGAGCAAAAGCCTCAGCTAGACCGCGATGGAAGCCTGAAATCTCACACAACATGCAAGTTCCTTGAAATTGGAACAAGCGAAGAGGTTATCTGTGACACTCCTGCTGCTGAAGATCATGACAAAGATGATGATGATGACAATGATGATAGTGAGGAGGAGGAAGAGGATGATGAGGAGGAAGGGGATGAGGTGGAGGAAGGGGATGAGGAGGAGGAAGGGGATGAGGAGGAGGAAGGGGAGGAGGAAGGGGATGAGGAGGAGGAAGGGGAGGAGGAGGAGGAAGGGGAGGAGGAGGAAGGGGAAGGGGAGGAGGAGGAGGAAGAGGACATGCAACTGTGACAAAATATTACCACTGTACAATGTAAACAACAATGCCACTGATTTCTTTTGTCATGCTGAGCATCGAGGTAACTGCACCTCTGAATATGTTGGGAAATCTCTTTCGGAAATAAACTACAGATGGAAGACTTGTAACACCCCATTTCCTTGCATATCGTGGATCTCCCATCTTCACAAATGGGATGTCTAGATTGTCTGTTTCACCGTCAATCTTCTCAAGGTTTTCTAACACAATATCGCTTTCTTCTGAGCCATGCTCATCTATAATAAATATTAAAATTTAAATTTTATTAAATAGAGGCACATTCTAATAATACTCTGAAGTTAATTAATTAAGCAAAATGTACATTTGAGTTAAACTAAAGAGAGTTTAACAGAAACAATTCTGTGCTTAAATCCACTTCCATACACACTGAAAAAAAGTTGACTCAAACGTGGTATTCTTACATTTCGTTCCTAAGAATCAGTTTTTATTTTATAAAAATAAAGTAGGACTATGTTCAAGCCTTGTACTCCTGCTGTCTTGAAGAAAATACACTTTAAAAAAATTACACTGTGCAAATAAAAACCCATAATCTTCAAAGCAAATGACAAGTCCCCAAATGGTGGTTTGGATATGGGACAACAATAACAAACACTTTTCTGTATGTGCTATAATTAATATTACTCCATAATTAATGATTTTGTAACCAGGTATAACACTCATACAAACTTTAATGTTTATACTCAGAACATCGTGATTTATCTCGTCATTCAGTGATCATCTTTTACAAAGAGAAGTGTCTCAAACAGTCTTAAAAATAAATATCACAATTCTGAACTAGACCATGGAAGAACTGACATCATCTTCCCGTCACAGTTCTGAATTAGACCAGAAAAGAAGTGACATGATCTACTCACACATGCTCACACATAACCAATGTCACTCAAGATATGTGCAGATATGCACACAGGCAGTCATGTAAAATGTCCAGTATTGTTACCATGCTTCAGAACGGGATTTTGTCAACAGATTTTAGGAACATATTACAATATTAAACTTCATGAAAATCTTTTTCAGAATTTTGAGAATTGTTTGATAACACAGGCATACAGGCAAAAATGGTGAAGTCCACAGCTGCATTTTTGCAACCTGTCACTGGGAACAAGCCAGAAAATTTCAATTTGTAAAAATGTGTACAATTTTGGCATAATACTGACTTTAAAAAATTCTGTGAGAGTATAATTTTTATAACACAGGGATTATTCATGGATATGTGTGAAAATAGAGATAAGTCCGCAACAGCACTTCTATACTTTGTGGCTTTTTTTCCCAAAGCACAAATCCTCACATTGTACCTTCACCCAGAACACACATCACACCATACGTCTCTAGTAAGACAGATTTCACCCCTTACAATCAACATATAGAGACTTTGTACTCCGTTTAATTTATGTGGCTATTTTCCACAATTTTTGTCTTAAACCAGTTCTCATGAGAACCACTGAATTTTGGACACTTGAAAAATGTGATAATAAAAAGAAATCCAACGAAAATAAGATAAAGCATTTTTGTGCCCCATTTCACTATTTCAAGTCCTGTTAGTTTACAAATATACTTACAAAAGTACACTGCCAGAAACTCATTCTCTTCCAGTAACTTATCCAACATTTTGCGGTTTACTTCTTCAATTTCATTTTTTATTTCAAATATATCTTGAGATGTTAGCCATGCTAGAACTTTTTCTTCATCATGAAGATCTCCTGAAAATTATGTACATAAATGAAAGTAATGTTTATGTTATTAAACATGTTTGTTTATTACAAGCTATCAAACTCATGAAATAAATTCTGTAATACAAGAATACTTACCATCATACAGGAGAGGTACTTTTTTGCGAAAATACACCAATGATGGGCTGTTAACAATATTATACTTTTCTGCTGTCTCAGGCTGATTAATTTTTACCATATCAACACCTGTAAAATATAAGAGTCTTGATTGTGCATTAGTACAACATACAAAGAAGTGTTACACTAAAACTTTCACTGGCTATCAACCTTGTCATAGCTTTAGGTTCTTACGTTCAGCATATGGATTATCTGACAAGGCACAAAGTCTTTACAGACCAACTATAGTGCCTACTGCCACCTTTTGCTGTGTAAAAAGTAATGACTTACACTTGTATTATCAGTAAAGGCTTCAGTATCAAGAGTTTCCCTTTTGAAACCCCACTTTATCTAGTTGTATCACAATAATATACAAAAAATAGTACAGAAAAATACAAACTGAAGAGTTTTTAAAGGTTCAACAACATAGAAAATATTAGCATTTTAGTCCCAGAGCTGAAGTTAACTGAAGCCGATTGGGGCTGTCGCTACATATCCACATATACAATTATTCTTTGAAATGCACAACACATATCCTCTGGGATGACATACCATACAGATCTGCATCGCCATCAATTTGCTCCAGGTGTTCAAGAATTTCATCACATTCAGGGCAGTCCTCATCATCTGTAAATAACCAAATTTAAATACCTGTACATTCAAATCCTTTTCTTTCAAGGTAACAACTCAGGTACATAACAGCAAAAACTACAGCTATCCAGAACTGTTCTGGAGTGTCAATTCCCTAAATACTTGCCACCATGTTTTCACACATAAGTTGTCTCTCAGCAGGCATGGAGGCATACAGGGTTAAGTACAGGTAAAACTCCATCTATTCTTAACCTTGGTGCTAAGTGGCAGTGAGTGGTCAGCTTTATGCTCCGGCCGCTTTACCCCCAGGGAACGAGTCTGCAATACCCATTGAATAGGATAATTCGGTGGGCCCCAGATTGTCTGGATATATTGGAGAAGAGAAAAATCTCTTGCCTCTGCTGGGAATGTATTTTTACCCATATAAGATACACATGCGAGTGTTGATAATATTAGTGTCAATGCTATTAAGACTGGTCTAAACTTCTTTCACAGTTCCAGAACCTGTCCAATAAACTGCCATCTATCCATTGTTCTTACTTTTTCATATAAGTTACATGACCAGCTCATCCTAAGTGACTTGATTTAACTGTATCACAGATGTTCGTCACTGCTTAACTTACTCAGCTTTCCACTTACTTCATCTCTGTTAGATCAAATATTTCCCCTCTTGCTTCCTTTCCAAGACTCCTTGGAGTAAGAGATCTTGTTTCAAAAGCATACCAAGCAGAACCCAAATCTATTGTGCTGGTTATCAAAATTTAGTATTCTAAAAACTATGTAAATTTATAACAAATTTTGACTCAATAATGAATCTGAAATTTACATGTCTTCACCACAAGTCTCATGTATTTCAATTTTGATTTCATACATATACTGTATTAGTAAGGTGGGACGAGAGAGCATAGTTTGGTATAGCAACTCGCTACTGACTGAACAGTCCAGGGATCAAATCCTGGTGGAGGCAAGATTTTCTGCACCTTTCCAGACCGCCCCTGGGGCCCACCCAGCCTCCTGTAAAATGGTAACTGGGTCTCTTTCCAGGGGATAAAGCGGCCGAGGCGTGGCGTTGACCACCCATCCCCATCTAGTGCCGAAGTTAAAGAAAGAGTAGAGCTATACCTCTACTCCCCCTCTGGGCCTTCATGGCCTGTTCTAGGATAAACTTTACTTTACTTTACTTTATTTTACTGTATTAGTAGGCTTAAAGTAAAAGGATCTTAAATCTCCAGGAAATTTTTTCCCCCTGACTTAATATTTATTTGAATCCTGATTCCTACAAAATATCTAATAATGTCATAGTTAAGCTTTCTTGGGCAGAAAGTGATTTCAAACTCACAGAAAAACACAGCAAGGAATGGTGACTCCTCTAACAGCCTTTCCAGCATACGATCATTGACAGACTCAATTTCATCAGCCAATTCTCGATTGTCATCGTCAATTAACCATTCAAGCACTGACTGCTCATTCTGTAGGTCACCTGGAACAAAAATTAAGAAAATAGATCACAATCAATATGCCTGGAATTTAACTGGGTTAAAAGATGTGAGATCCTCAGGTTCCATAGAAATGGAGAACTACCTGACTAATTAAACAACCATCAACATCTGAAGGAAGACTGTGTAATATAGATTTAGTTATTTAATCGTCAATCTGAATTAAATATAACCATATTAACTGGGTAAAACTATCCACTGCCTGGATTTTTATTCTTAATGGAAGCCTTATATCTAATATGCAATATGCATGGTTCCAGACAGTTAACTAGGCCACAGCAGCCATAGTTCATAGCCTTCCAGAGATGCTCATTAAACAGTTCCTAACCTCAAGTAAATATGTAAAGGTTTATGTTTACAAATCAATATATCATGTGGAGAATACACAAAGACTTAGAGAATATACGAGAAAATTTGTTTCTGAAATGTCAGAATGCATACAGCTTAAAAATTCAATAATTTATGGTTACTACAGCCCATTTTCAAGAACAGAAAAAAATTATAATATTGTGCTTCACTGTATATTCAATTCATATTATTTTTTATGCAAATAAGCAGTGTTACATGATAACCCTCATAATTACCTCAACACATACCAGTACATAATTACATTTGTTGTGCCAATATATAGGAAAGCTACAATATAACTACGGCTAAATACTTATGTATGCTACAGAAGCCTAACACATAAAAGCATTATATAAACATAATGAATGAGCTGTCCCCAGCAATTAAAAAGATATACTTTACCTTCATATAGCAGGGGATTCCCATTTCTGAAGTAGACCAATGCAGGGAAAGTCTTTATTGAATATCTTTTGGCCAGTTGTGGGTCTTGAATCTTCACCAGATGAATACCATACACATCACATTCATCATCTACATTTTCCAAACCTTCCAAGATCTCATCACAGATGTGGCAATTCAACTTATCTGAATTCAATAAAACAGTTTTTACTGCAACATAATTTTTCTGAATATCATACCTCTCAACAGCAGCTACTGAAACAGTGATGCATATGACTCAAAATAAAGACACTTTGAGGTTCTATATGATGGCACAAGTTCCACACAAATAGCTCCTGCAGTAGAGGCAAAGCCTTGGGTGTTGGAGATGTTCAGTTCCACATACATTGTCAGGTTCATGATTTTTCATACACAGTGTGTAGGTATGTTTATAATCCATTTTCCATGCCACATTTCACGTGTTCCAATCGTTTAACAGTAATTGCAAACAAAATGAAAGCTAAAGAAAATTTGTGCATCACCATCAAGTTGTCATTTCACATTCTACAAATATAACCTCAGTCAAAGTCACACGTCTTCCAAAATCTATTACCATACATTCCTTCAAGGCAAAAAGGTGTCACTCTTGCCTCACAGCTTCACACATATACCATACTTATTACTGATTGTAAGAAATTAAAAAATAAAGTAATGGGTTGTCCTCCAGTGGCATGACATTTGTACCAAGTTTTGTCATCAGTCAACTGGTTCAAAAGGTGAAATGGTAACAGGAGACACATGTACACATACAGAAAGAATGAAAATGTCATATGCACACTTGTTTTATTTAAAATCTGTATTAAAGTTTGTTATAAACAGGTCCACTGATCTTTTGGCATTTAATGTACTGTCAGTAATTTGGGATGCCCTTTAATTTCAGACCTAAAAACAATTTTCGTGAATAATTTAATATACATTCTTCAAACATAAAAAAGCTGCACGTGTATCTGTCTGTACAATGTACTTACAAAAGTAAACAGCCAAGTATTGTATTTCTTCCACCAGTCCCTCCAGCATGACTCGCGTGATTAGTTCAATGCGCTCTTCAGTCCTCTGAGTAATGAGCCACTGAAGTACTTCCTCTTCCTCAGAAAGCTCACCTAAAAGCAGAAGTGAAACCTTAAGGTATGTGGACAAATACACAGTCATCAGTAAAGAACTCCCTGCATTCATGATACATTTAACTTATGTAACACAAAACAGAGCATCGTATGTGTTTACTGTGCAAAAATAGAGTTGCAGTGCTCAAGAAGTATGATGCTGATAGACATTTTGAAGATAATCACAAGAAATAATGGATAAAATGTCCCGTACAGATCGAAAGGTATCATGTCACTTTGTAATGTGTTAAAAACAAAAGTTACTGGTCATACCTTCAAAAACATTTGGCACTTCATCTTCAAAATACACAAGGGAAGGGAAGTCAGACACACCAAACTCTTCAGCAACCTGGAAATCCTGTAAAAATACAGTCATAACATCGATACAATCTACCATCTTATACAGCCTAAGAAAAGTGAAGGTAAAGGTAAAGGTAAAATTGTCCCTGTGCATGCCATAAAGGCATATGAGGGAGTAGAGTTATAGCTCCACTCATTCTTAACTTCAGAACTACATATTGGGAAACTATATGTAGGCTCCTTCCACTTTACCCCTGGAAAATGAGCCCCTACAGTCATTGGATAAGAAGCTGGGTGGATCACTAGCCAGTCCAGATGTTTTCTCATTTTGCAAAAGAGAAAAAGCTCTCACTCCAGCTTTGAATCAAACCACAATTCCTAGCTTAGTACAGAAACAAGCAAGTTTCTTTTTATGTTTCAAGTAGCATATGTGATTATGCTACAACTGAAGTTTCTGTACGATTAAAGCATGCAAGTCAAAAAACTCTGTGTGTAAAGAATGTGGTTGTACAAATATGTTTAAAGTAGAATGTTCTGGGGCACACCTAATACATGCTTTTACAGGGGTTAAATTACTAGTTCTTTTACACATTTATGTAGCCATTTATGTTGAATCTTTTAAATTCACTATAAAATTTCCTTTAAATTTAGTAAGCATATGAGTATTCAGAATGTTTTACTATTCATGTTATTTAATTTTTTCAATTTTTTAAATAGGTGAGTAATTCTTCCAGAAGCTTGGCAGCAGGATTCTTTCATATCATTTCTCTTACTGCATGTATGAGATATTGCAGCTGGTAAGGTTTCACAAAAACTGCTGACACATGGAAGGGGATAGCAGGTAAAGCAGGAGGGGTGATGAGCAGCAGTGTGTAACTATACAGTGCACAATATGAGACCAGCAGTTTGACTGAATTTGAAGCACTCATACATGAACACCCCATGATTTTGGTACTGCACAGCCAATGCTAGTTACTTTCTTAACCTTCCTAATTGTATTCCTCAACAAAACTGTACCACACTTCTTGATTACATAGCAAGAAGAAAGTATGGGGATGGGTTCATATTCACAAATTCTACTTAATTTTTCATTCTGCACTTAAGAGTGGCAGTGGTGATTGGGTCTACAAACAGCAAAACCACAAACACACTGTCCAGCTTCATCAGCAGAAATTTTACATTAAAGTACATATTACTCTACCTGTGTTTTAACAAATACTATTCCATGTCGGTCACAATCATCATCAATATTTTCCAGTTCCTCTAAGATGGCTTGGCACTGATCACAGTCTTCAAGAGTGTCTAGAATAAAGAAAACTGGTTTACAAATAACTTGTATTAACTGCAATGAAAATATCAAACAAAAGCAATAATTTTAAAAGCAGTTAAAAATCTGTAAGAGTAAAAGCTAAAGTTTTAAAATTCCTAAAATTAAAAAAGTTAGTACTTCATCTTATTATTATTTAATTTCACCCATGTGGTCTAGAAGCTTCTTTCTCTTGAAAGACATAACAAACACACTCTTAAAATTACCCATTAATTTAAACTTACAATTATAAACAATTAAGTGCTATCACAATAATGTTACAATTAACTATAAAGACAAAACCAAATCTCACTATTCAAACGGTAAAATATTTGGTTAGAGAAAAGCATCCCATTTACAAATTATAAACATCACATACATTAAATTTAGACAAGTATTTTTAAAAAAACTGTCTCTGACAATAACACTCCAAGCATGATCTACCTAAACTATGACATCTAATCAAGTAAAATCTAGACAAAATCATGGTTCATGAAAATTATATGGGAAAGAGATTACAGTTCAATAAGTATTACATTTTTACATAAGGGAGTGTACTAACTACAACCAACACTTTCAGACACGACGGCAAAAATCTACCAACACAATTTACAAACATTCAACAAATGGAAATTTTGGTTGGATGGCACCACATGTTGTATTCGTGCAATTCTCAAAAGGTTCATGGAAGAAGGATAATGTAAATAATATTTTAATCACATTTCTCCTAACAGGCATGCATGGAAACCTAGATCATCTTGAGAGAGGAGAATCAAAGACTATGCCTAATAATTTGCCCATGCTAGGTCTAAAACAGAGTGGGGACTGAGGCAATGCCATAATGAAACAGCCCCTATATATAGCAGTTAGTATGTAAACTAAATAGTACATATGATACATAAGTATATGTATTACAATGTTTCCTATAACTGGAAAGTGGTCACTTGAATTACAATTAATAATTACTGTCTGCAATCAATTTTGATCAGCATTTCTCAGAGAAATATGACACTCATAACGGTCTGTCACAGTAACTTCAATTTTGGGATTACTCAAGCAATCCTTCTCGGTAATTTATTTTTATTTCCAGTGTTTTAACTGCTATAAGTTTGCACAGGGCTATCATTTTATGGCTCCCAAAAATATACAACAATTCTGGCAGTGCAGGGAAAATGGTAGGTTCAAGAGGTACCCTCTATATTCCCTTCGATGCCAGTAGTGTGGTTGCCTTCCTCCCCCTCAGCACCCCCGTGAAGTTCGTGTTGGAGTTCTCCCTCTTTCTCTTTCTTTTTCTGCAGTTGTTTGCGAAACTGCTTGGAATTGCAAAGATCACAGAAAGTCTTGTTCCCTACGGCAATCCATAACAGGAACGAATTATGTGGACTGGATGTCATACTTTATCCTAACAATTGAGAGTAGTTTTATGGGTTAAGATAAAGTATGTGGACTGGATATCATACTTTATCCTAATCATTAATGGCAATTTTAATGGTTATGATAAAGTATGTGGACTGGATGTCATACTTTATCCTAACAACTGACAGCAGTGTTATGGGTTAAGACAAAGTATGTGGACTGGATGTCATACTTTATCCTAATCATTAATGGCAATTTTAATGGTTATGATAAAGTATGTGGACTGCATGTCATACTTTATCCTAACAATTGAAAGCAGTGTTATGGGTTAAGATAAAATATGTGGACTGGATGTCATACTTTATCCTAACAACTGACAGCAGTGTTATGGGTTAAGATAAAGCATGTGGACTGGATGTCATACTTTATCCTAACAATTGAAAGCAGTGTTATGGGTTAAGATAAACTATGTGGACTGGATGTACTTTATCCTAACAATTAAGAGTAGTTTTATGGGTTAAGATAAAGTATGTGGACTGGATGTCTTAATTTATCCTAACCACTGACAGCAGTGTTACTGGTTAGGATAAAGTATGTTGCCTGTATCATACTTTATCCTGACCATTGACATTAGTGTTAATGGTTAGGATAAAGTATGTAGACTGTCATACTTTATCCTGACCATTAACAGCAGTGTTAATGGTTAGGATAAAGTATGTGGGCTGGATGTTATACTTTATCCTAATTATTAACAGCAGTGTTAAAATCTGTACTTACCTGACAATTCTGCATTTTTAAGGTAATTAAATGGATATTTTATCACACCCAGCACTTTTCTGAGCTACATAAAAATTATACACCTTATATATCAATGTTCAGAAGAGTCAAACATAACTTACAGTCACACAATTCTGATATTGTGTACTGAATCCACTTCATGAAGACCGTCATAATATACAATTATGGTATCAGAAAAGTATGTATATAACATACTTCTTAAATATTGCTCTCAAAAAGATATCACTTAATATTAAAGTATGAGAATTGCTATCATTCGAAGGTGAGGTCCCATATGTTTGCAATACGTATCTAGTCTTCATACATTTTACCATGACAATGTACACAATATAAGTATAGAAAATTATCACTTCTAACAGATAGTCTACGCATAGTTAAGACAAGTATTTAATAATCTTCGAGGAATTCTACCACCTTTGCACGAGTAGAGCAAAACATATTTCATGAATACTGAGTGTTCAGTCAAAGACTCTCATCCAGCCAACAAAACCAGTTTAAATATTTTGTTGACCAGACACATGTTATTGCCAAATCAGTGAACAACAAATGTGTTCTAAATGTGACACAGAATACTCTATATTCACAAAATTCACAATATAAAATGAAAGTCCTTTCTGAACACTCACTGCACACATATATATGTTAATGGAATTAAGTATTCATTTAAAATTCTGTGATATTAAGAGATTGTATGTATTAGAGCTTTAAAATGTGAATATCTGCTCATCCTTACAAATGACATAATTAAATGCTCCTTAAATGATAAAACTGGTTAACTATCTCTTACTTAAAAGACAAAGCAACAATTGTATTGCATATTGTGTCTTGTTTTACATTTTGTGTTCTTAATATTGTTTTATCATTACCTCAATCATATTAGATGAAATTTTACAGAAAAAAAATTAAAATGGGACCACAGGAATAAAGCGTGGAAGAGAGCAGCATGAATGGCAAGGAACAGAATTACCATACACAGGCCTGTGATTACATCATTCAAAATAGAACATTAGTAACACTCTTCACAGAAATACGTTCCAAACCGCTTGAACTGCATTTCCTTTTGCCCAGTGCTCAGCAGTTAATATTTTTAACATCTTCACTGCTAATATATCATTGGATAAACTATGGATTACGAGCTGTTCTGTTTGTACAGTATTCTGTAAGTCCCCATTATCATGTCACACATTACATTTGATAATGACTATGTTATGCATTAGAAGACTCAGTGCCAAATGTGCACTAATACTATCCCTGAATTACAAACAAAAAGTGCATAAAATAAGAAGTAAAAGGAGACAGAAGGTAACAAACTTAAACAGTAAAAAGATAAATATCATAAATGAGCAATTCACAAACATAATTCAATACAAAAAAAAAATTAAACTTGTGTGGTTGGAAAGTCTTATTTCTCAGTTTTTGAAATAAGTTTATAACAATGTTTATTTACTTTTCCAGCTCATCTGAATCACAAGCCTGATGAGGATTAACAGAAGAAAATATACTGATTAAAAAATAAATATTGAAAAGTAGTCACAGCCAAAATCTTTCACCTGACATTATCAGTTACATGTATGCCCTTGACATGAAGTGTTTCACTTACTACTATATGTTACTACCATTACTGTATGGGCAACCCAAGGTTTACAACAATGCTACTATTATTATTATATCTTACTACCATTATCTTACACACAACTCAGGGTCTACAGTAACAATATTACTGAACTCACAGAAATAAACAGCCACTGACTCATCACTGGCAATAAGCCTTCGGAGTTCATCACCCTGTACAGCTTCAATAACTTCTCCTGAAGGGTCCTTCTGTGTCAGAAGCCAGTTCAAGAGTTGCTCTTCATTGTACAAATCTCCTGCAATTAGTTTCTATGAATAACAGTAAGTTATGCTGACATATTACAATATATACTTACTCAGTTTCATCCACAAATATTCTTCTGTCATATAAACAGACTATATGTAATTGGTGCTACATATAATCAAATATAAGATAACATATGCTTAAAATCATAATAAAATACTCTAGTAATTTGCATACTAGTTTCAAAGCAAAGCAAGAGTCCAACCCTTAATCTACTGCAAAAAATATATATATTCTGCATGTTGAGTTGATTGTATTTTTCTGTGCATCACCAATTACTGAATCCACATATTTACACTTCCGTACCACCTGGGAAAAGGTTCAAAATTTTCTCAGTTGCACACGCTAGAATTTGGTGAGCTAGACAACAAAAGAATCAAGAACTTAAATTTGCACTGCAGTATAGCTGTGACAACAGCCTTATCTCATAATACACTCTAGTGATTTCATCTTCCAGCAATGCTTCAAAATAAACAATTCCCATCCATAGCCAATTTCCACATATCACCCCTCCACTGAACCAACATTCAATTACCGACTTCACTGAATAGCACAGTACTAACACTGTGCAAAGGTGCACATTGCAATATAAACTAACACTTGGGTACTTCTAACAACCAGTCATTTCTGCCATCTTCGTGTCCTACTTTTAATCACTAGCATACATAATAACATAATGGCAATCATTAGCCTCATTTATATACGAATTATAGCTTCATATTTGAAAAACTCACAATCTATTTTCCATTAATGATTAATTTTTGTATGTTTATATGACTGTCCCACAAAACACATCAGGTTAATATATTAGATATAAACTAATAACAAAACTATTTTATGCCTATAGTGTCCCACCTGCATATATTACAGGTTCCTTAGATCCCATTTTGAAAAACAGTACAGCAGGCAGGGCAAACACCCCCAACTCTTTAGCCATCTGCTTGTCATCAATTTTAACAAAGTCTATTCCAGCTCCATCTGCTTCATCATCAATGTGCTCTATTTCAGCCAACACTCGGCCACACTGCTTGCAGTCGTCACTGTCTGGAGACAAGTTACATGTCAACAAGCATGTTCATGGAAAGAAAAACTTTACACTCCATGCTACAGATATTACACGTATAGGGAAAAGCATGGATACAGCTGGCATTTAAGATGTAGCTGAGCACATATATTCTCATCAGGGCCATATTTTGAAAAGCTGTTTGGTTTCCTTAGCTGTTGCAAGATTCACTATGAATGCAAGTTTGCT
Organism: Reticulitermes speratus; assembly: GCA_021186555.1. Classification (NCBI taxonomy): domain Eukaryota; kingdom Metazoa; phylum Arthropoda; class Insecta; order Blattodea; family Rhinotermitidae; genus Reticulitermes; species Reticulitermes speratus. The sequence goes on from JAJKFL010000014.1 coordinate 11,867,883, forward strand.
TAATTTTTTTCCCCTTCTTTTTGACATAAAAAACAAACAGGACATCTTTTACACACAAGGAAATAATGTTTATCACATTCCTGTTAAAACTTTTTTGTTGGTGTTTGAAACCATAAAAAGCTAAATTAAAAAATATATGAATACTGAACTAAACTAAATTCTAAACCTAAACCTGAAACAAGAAACTGATATTTTTCATCAAGATATCAGAGTGTGTATTGTGTGTATTCTTGTTCTTGGTGACAAAAGCACAAATACACACATGCATAAGTGTACATACACACACACCAGTAACATATGAATCAGCAAATATACTCACAGAAGAATACAGCTATGTAATCAGATGTTTGTCGGATCTTTTGAAACATTTTCCTGTTGACTCGTTCAATATGATCTGTTAGTTCCATGTTTTCAGGATCTGTCAACCAGTCCAATATCTCCTCATCATCATCCATGTCACCTGCATGTATACAAAACATTCTTTCAGTCATTCAATTATCTCACTTGTAAATGCTGTTACTGGCATTACCATTCCTAATGGTCTCATCTGTCACAAGCATTTAACAAAAAGAGAAATCTAGTAAGTTTGAGACACTAATACATGTAATCACATGGGCAATGTCTCCAAAATTAATGTCTTCAGGAAATTAATATAATCCTCAGACAGTTAACAAAATTTAGTGGATGTGTTGTCTACAGACAATGTATCATGCAAAAACTAAAACAACTACGGTGAATAGCAGCAAATTAAACACAAAACAATTACAACAAAGATTCCCTTTGACCAGTGGTTAAAAACCATAACACTTGTAATCTGATTAATTACATATCATCACATTCTGTCATATTTTATTGGGAATGATGCCACTGACCCCTTACAACCAAGAGTATATCTTAATACCAACAAACAAACATGTTATATTAAATCTGCAATTAATCCACAATCAGGAGTATGGTAAAATAATGACATTTATGAATATTACTGATGTGATATCACTTATGATACACAAAGCAATGGCATCACTGCTCTGTGCTAAAGTGTTACTGTTATAATAACACACAAACTGCAAAATTATTTTTTGTTTACATTTACAACCTGTAATTTGGATTCCATATTTGCATACTGTTTATAACTCAATAAATTGCAAATACATTTATATGACATATGATCAACGTAAGTCCATGCAAAATGTGTGCTACAAAATCCCACAAGATGCTCTCACAACAAAAGTAACTTTTTATATTTAATCATCCAGAAAATGTCATTCTCATGTGAATGTTAATATTAGATATACCATTCTCTATGAATAATGATGGAAAATCACAATGCATTATAATAACAATATTAATGGTTCAATTGTTATTATAATGGTAGGAAGAGATGCTAAATACACTAAGATGCAAACCATCATAATTGATGGATTTTCCTTTGCGGAAGTACGTGATGCCAGGGGGCTTACGAAAACCATACTTCTTCGCCATGAGCCGGTCACTTATCTTCACAATCTTGATACCATATTCAGCAGCTTCATCATCAATTAATTCTATGTGACGCAGAATTCTAGGGGAATCAGGGCTCTCTTCACAATCTGGACACACCAAAACATTGCACAATTAGTGTTACAGGAACATTAGTGTAAACTTTATATATATATGGGTGTGTGTATGTACATACATAAGTGGGCAGTTATGCAGGGATGTACAAATTTTCCAAAAAATCTAGAACCACCTCAAAATTCTAGGCACCAAAAGGGTGACACAAAGTAAGTTCCATATGGAGAACCCACAAATATTAGATGCCACTGTAAAAAATTTAGTCATCCAGGCGATCTGATGCCCAGGATTTGTGCGCTCCAGTACTATATATGTATGTACATACATACATACATATGCATGTACATACATATGCACATATATGCATATGTATCTATACATGTATGTACATATGCACATATGGATGTGTGTACATATGTAGATACTTTAGAACTTCATTAGATGGCTACATGCAACTTTTTATTTTTACAGCAGCAAAAATTTAGTTTAGGGTCTTCTGGATTATGACACTGTGTAGTCTTGTTTTAATTCCTTATTCACAATTAGCTGCATAGTCTATTAAATGTTTAACTTCTGTCTGGAAAAGCTGGAAGCTCTGTTAACAACAGTTGCACTGATTTCAAGGTTAAGTCCTCAAATTATTTTCAACACTTAAAGAAAATTGTTCATGCTTCAGGGTGATTTAAATTTTCTTTCAGAATATCCATTATTTTGAAATTTATAATTTTTAAACACTTATCTGAATTTTATTATACTGTGCACTGAAAAAATCATTTACTTCAAAAACCAATGTGTTTGATTTCAGTGACGTATGTTAGTGTACAAAATGCAGCAAAAATGGGTTATGATACACATTCTGCTAGGCGTGTACCAAGGTTTCAGAGGAACATGCTGCTTCCATCTTCTTAGCAGAAGTGAGCCAGACTACATAGTGTCATAACAGAGAAAACCAAAATAAGGCACTCAAAAATATTAAGTAGGGTTTCCACTATAATAAAGACACTAGCCCTCTAGGCTTAACAGCTACTGAAATATATATCAATCAAACTCGGATACAGCACCACCATTCACCGTGATTCATAGCGGTATTTCAAGAGTGGTAGTAAACTGAAATAGTGTATGATAGGGAACTTCGGATCACAAAATTTTATGGGCGCTAAATGGGGTAAAGCCATCGAGGTTTGACACACACACACACACTCATCTCTCTCTCTCTCTCTCTCTCCTCTCTCTCTCTCTCTCTCTCTCTCTTCTCTCTCTTCTCTCTCTCTCTCTCTCTCTCTCTCTCTCTCTCTCTCTCTCTCTCTCTCTCTCTCTCTCTCTCTCTCTCTCTCTCTCTCTCTCTCTCTCTCTCTCTCTCTCTCTCTCTCTCTCTCTCTCTCTCTCTCTCTCTCTCTCTCTCTCTCTCTCTCTCTCTCTCTCCTCTTCTCTTCTCTCTCTCTCTCTCTCTCTCTCTTCTGTGTGTCTTTTTTCAATTCTTTTGTTTTTCTTCCCCATTTTTGTTAGAAGTGAGGTTTTGCACACAGTAACATAATAAACATAAACTTACAAAATACAACAGCAAGGAACTCCTTCGTTTCAATGTACTTGAAGAGCTTTTCTCTGTTGACTTCTTCAATACTCATGTCTGTCTTCTGCTTCAACATCCAGTCTAACACATCACTTTCATCAAGTAAGTTTCCTGAGAAATATCAGCAAAGATTGTGCAGTCACAAGAAATACAAGGAGAATCAGACTGTCTTTTTTATGTATTCAATTCAAGTACAATATCAAAAGAAAAACTACTACAAAAATTACATTTAAATTCTATAGTGTTCACAGATCATTTATTACACATCACAAAGTAATTCAAATGTATGAACTTAAAGTAATTAACTAGTAGTGAAGTTAAATCTGCATAAACATATCCAGCTATGAAAACAACAAGGTACACACACGTTACCTGATGAAAGGATCAGTCCTGGAAAGGCTGTGTTGAAACTGTATTAATACAAAAATATGTTATGTTTAGTTGTTCAGCCGAGGCAGTATTCTAGACTCTTCCTTTATTGCGCTATGTCAACGTAAACTATCACAAAAGCAGATCAAAATAGGATGTTACCCTAAAATAACTACAAACCATACATTTTGATTCTACCTCTGGCATATTTAATTGACAAATTCTTCCCTTGTAACTACATGCTGACTGCATCTTTGCAATTAGAAGCACTACTTCATGCATGAAAGTTATGAATGCATTTTTAGCAAAAGATTTTCCCTTAGTTGTAAATATTCATGTTTGACAGCCTTCAAAGCTCTTCTTGCCTGATGAAGCATAGCAGCCATGAAGGGACCTGCCAATATGAAACAAATAAGAACAAAGAATAATTCATTTCATTTCTCCATTTCACTTTTTTTTAATCTTAAAAGGAGGATTTGTGATTTTCCATCATTATTGTACATTCTGGTTTGTCTAATAAAGTTACATTTCAGCCTGACAGCCATATATGCACAGTAACTAATGTATTTTTAGTTGTATTATATTTTTTACAAATAGAAACTACATCTGAAAACACTGTCATAATTTAATAACCCATAACTTCTTATTCAAAGTTCACTGTCAGATTGTGTAAAAAATAACACATTCTTCAAACGATGATGATGACATAATAATGACAATGATGGGAACTTATGTAATATGTATTTGTATTGTTGTTTGAATGTCTATCATACTCAGTACAAGAGGAAGACATAATTCAAACACTTTAGTCTGATTACAAATAAAGAAAGTACCAAAGCTGCAGTAGGAAAGCACTTACACAGGACAACTGATAATATTAGGATCTGCATTCAAATCAAGTGACATTCTAGAATTGACAACAGCCTAAACACATTCATAACAAACAGAAAGTGAAGCAGGTGAACAGGGCAGACCTTCTTAATTTACATGGAGAAAGTAGAATTTTCAGGGCTGCTGAGACACAAAGAGATTAACAAGATTGACACTACAAGAAGGAGAATATATGAAGAAAACATTAAGACTTCCTTTTATGCAGAGTTTTGAAAGCTACTCTGAACAATATTACAAGGTGAAGAGGCCTTCTCAGTTGAATTAACACAGCAGATTCTGTGAGAAATAAAATCAACTGGTCCAAACTTATGGCAGCACCTGACCAGTAGGAACAGAGCCCCCAAAATGAACACATGATTCTCTTACTCTACATTCTATTTACAAATTGTAGAGATCATCTGACACAGAACTCTAACCCAGACTAAAATAAATATAAGTTCATCAAATGTAGGATGTCTCAGTGCACTTTATATACAGTGAATAAAGTGACCAATAATATACAGAGAAATAAGATGCACTTTCATAGACTAGAATCTCCATTAAATAGTGAGATATGAATTATTCACATTTTATCACAACTTCATGAAATGGGACCTCCCTTCCCATGACAGATGTTCAATGAACCACAATTCAAGATCATAATTTGTCAGGATCCTATTATATGTAAACTGATAATGTTGTAGAATCTTTCTCTTATTTCACTTAATAAGGCTACCACCACCAAGTATATTTACCACTCCCAAAAAAACTTTTCTTTCCTTTCTTGGACTTCTCAGGCTTTTCTTTGGCAGAAGATGCGCCCTTGTCTTTGTCTTTGGAAGTGACAAGGGGTTTGTTGTCTCGCGGGCTTGACTCTTTGTCTGTCGTTTTAAGTGAGGATTTCTCTAGCCTGTTGGTAGAGGTAGAAAGTTTTCTGGCAGAAGCAGTAGTGGGGCTGGCCTTGGCTACCTTGGAGCCTCGTATGACCTTGCTTGGGCAGCACTGATAGGGCTCATAGGAAGGATTGGGAACTGCGCTTTTTCCTCCAAGTCCAATGTAGAAACAGCCTTTGCCTGCAGCAGAATTAAGTAAACACTGAGTCAGTCTTTCACTTTTGACTCAAGGAAACCTGTCACTTTCAATTTGAATATGGACAGCTTCTCAACATAAAAGACTTATGCTACATCACTTAATATTTGCAGTCTATGAAAATAATATTTTGAACATTTATTTTAATGTGTTTTAAATATATTTAAATAACTAAAAAATAATATCCTCATACTATAAAAATATGACTAAAATTTTATGATACATATATTGGTTAGTGAGTGATGACTTAATACTTATGTAGATTATATGTACAAATTCAGAATTCACACAGTGTGCAAAGAACAAAAGACTGACTGCAAACATAAAAAAGGTATTATGTACAAACTTTAAGAAGCCTCACTATGCATTTTATTGCTTGCTTACCCCTGCTGCAGACGACAACCGTTAAGCCTATGGTGCGCCATGCATTCAAGATATTAGGAATATGGTACATGCAGGAAGGATGACACTTTGACTCATCTTCATAAACTGAGATAACGAAACAATTTTGTAATTTCCCAAGTATGCATATAGTAGAATGACCACATTTGGGACACGGTCTGAGAGGCCAGGTGTGTACATAAAAAGCACAAATATTGTAAATCAAACAAATTTCTGTTGAAGTATAGCGAATTAAAAACTCAAGGTAAATGTTCATGGGTATTATGATAGCTGTGTAGTACAGAAGATACTCTGCACAGTTCATTCAATTACTTGTCCTGATAAAGATGGGTGCTCAAATATTCAAAGCTTGACACCTTGCTCTGATGCAATTCAGCAAGTACGGGACTATGCCACTGTTAGCAGTAGTGTTCAATTAACTGTCATGAAACTGTAGCGATTTTAATCTATTCAGCTACAATACAGAAATTGTGACATCATGCCTTCCTGAAAAACAGCGTCACAATATAAGTCCCTCAGACTCTTAAACATGGCTGAAATGTTGAACTGCCCTATGCAGTAGTCAGAATAAATATCACCATACTTGACAAGAGTTTTTATAAAACATTCCTGACATCCAGACCAACTGACAATGCCAACAGAATTCATTTGGACTCGGTAATATATTACATAAACATTCTCCCCAAAATTTTGGGTTATCTGATAAACTGAAAATTCAAAATTACAGTCACTGTGCAAAATATACCACCCTTATATGTTCATTAATTTATTTTATTATTTATTTTATTGATGTGAGGATGTGGTGATGTAAGTGCCATCATGTATTACCTGGAATAATAATACCACTGTCATGATCATCATCATATCATCATCATCATCATCATCATCCTCATCATCATAATCATTGTCATCATCCTCATTAAAGTAATCATCCTCGTCGTCATCCCCCTCATCATCGTCATCATCATCATCCTCATCACTATCGTCATCATCTTCATTATTATCTTCACCTGTATAAAATTAGTAATAAGCATTCATGTGTTTCAATAAAGTGCAAAGGGATCCGAATACAAAGTCTTTCACTTTAATGAGCAGAAATCTCAGCAATTTCCAATTTTCAATATAATTTGACTTTGCGGATTAGTAGGTATTGAAGTCAATTGTTTATAAATAAGTAAAATGACAGTTTTGAGTTTCGAGATAGTACAGTTCACATACCAGAAAAGCAAATGTATCACACAGTGTAAGTTGCTTATTGCAAACAATGAAAGAAATTAATGTAGTAGCAACAAAAATAGTCAGTCACAGAAGTTGTATTATGTGTTAATCCAGCATAAGAATTTCAAATCATAGCATTTTATGCTCTGTTACATCCAGTTCAATGAGTTTAAGAGTCTAGAACAGATAATCAGATACTGAAGGCAATTTTATGAATGACCATAATACATAAAATCAGTACACATAATCTTACTTTGCTCAATTAGCCAGTCCAGAACTTTTCCTTCATTCTTAAGATTACCTACAAACAGGAAAAACACAAATGTAATATTTTATATTTCAGTATGTAGTTATCATGGCAGATGCACAGATCAACAGTAAAATTATAAGAAATTTATTCTTGATTGATCATTGGTGCAAGGACTTTTATTAAAGAACTCTGGGACAAAGATCCTTTCCAAAAACATGACCATTACAGAAATCTGTACGGAAAAGTAACTATTCACAAAATTAAGAAGTATGCATACAGTTATTCATTAAAAACAAATGAGAGTTCATAACTCAGTACCTACAGAAACATGGATTTCTCATTCTTATATAAGATCTTAATGAAACATTATTTTGATACACTAATACATGGCATACAAAATGTAGTGACTGCCATGATTTTCTATGTGGTTATGGCATAATGGTTACAGATTAATCATTTTTATGCAGATGCATAAGAAATCAGTGTACATAAATATTTTGTTGTCAGCCTGGAAGTACACGTACAGAATATATAAATTACGATAAAGAAAATACATATTCAAAAAAAAAGTAGAGGCTCATACTACATAAAATTGGCAATAGACAGTGGCGTACCCCAAGCACGCACGCACGCACACACACGCACGCGCGCGCACACACACACACACACACACACACCGCAGCATGGAAGTGGGGCCCCAAACATACAGAATACTAAAATTTTCTGTGTGTTATGTCTGGCTGGATTCCATTCTTCTGACAAAAGGCAGCATCTTCACATAGGCCATTCCAAATTAGCTTCCAGCACAGAGAGTGGCACAGAAATTTGGCATGTGATAATTGCAAGCATTGTTAAAATTAGCCTATTTTTCCCTGTAAGGCTTGTAACGTAATGACTGCAAGACTTGTTCCCAATTGACTGTTGTTACATGATAATATTTTTACTGGATCCTTGTTACAAGACCTAGGAGTCGCTTCGTTAATAATTATGGGGATCCCCTCAATTATTGAGTCATGGGTGGTGGGGAGGACGACCAGTTATCTACACCACAGGCAATAGAATATATATATATATATATATGTGTGAGTGTGTGTCTGCCAGATGCTTTGACCACACCAGTTATCAGTGCTGTGTAGGCATATTAATAGCAAATGATACCAATAAAACAATTTGCACTGAAAATGTTCATAGAATGAGTGTTTTCATGGACAGGACACGATAAATTATTAGCATTAAATAACTATTAGCAGGTGTACACTTTTGTGCTTGTACTCACTTCAAAAGTAAATAAAATAAGACAATTAAATTTTAGGCTATAAATAGTTGCATAATAACAGTCCTGTAGCACAGATGACCTGAAGAGAAAAACTTATGAAGAATTCACAACAATTCCTGCAGGAATCACTGCATAATGTCATAACAGATTTTATGTTAACACCAAGTGAAAAACCTTGAAACTGACAGACTTCTCTAGCATTTCATTCTCCAGAAGTAAAGCAAACTGAACTGAAATAAAAGGAATCTCCCAACTATGAAGAACATAAATACTCTCTGTGCTTTAATAATGCACAATTATTCATAAACAAATTCTTTCCCTTGTTTCTTTCTGATGGACACTATATAAAAATAATACATACAAACACATTTTAGTTTAAAAATATGAAATCATAATGACAACTTAAGAGAATACATACTGCACATCACCTGCCACAAAACGCATGTCTGTGCATTCGGTAGTTCCCTCTTCAAAGAAGACTAAGGATTTAATGGCAGAGCAGTACTGTGTGTTTTTTTACAAAATCACAATCTACACAGTTTAATTAAATCCTATGTTATTCCTAGCAATTCTCAACTGAATATATATTGCATTCTTAATCCTTCCAATTGTGATACAAAATGTTTCATAAAATGTACATTACATGAGCAGCAAATAAAGCTTTTATCATGCAGCATTGAAAATCCTGTTCATTGACATGTCAAACTATTCAATTCAAATCAAAAACAAATGTAAATCTATGAAACTTACCATTGTACATGATTGGAACTCCAGTCTCGTAGTACACTAAAGCTGGGAAGCTGAAAATTCCTATCTCTGATGCCAATTTTGAATCTTTAGACTTAACAAACTGGATTCCATGCTTATCAGTGTCATCATCAATAGTCTCCAGATCTTCGAGGATAACAGCACAGGACTCACATTTGTCATCATCTGGTAAGATAACATAATGTACCTCTTAGGAGGATTTGAACACAGGATATGCAAACAAATATCTACCTGTGGATGAAGAACCCTTATGAAAATACAGAAAGCCACAATGACATTAAACTACTTATACAATAAGAGGAAACACTGAAAGTTCTCTCCAAAACTCCAACAGATGTCCCAGTGATAGGCTAATTCTTCATATAGTCACCGAAACATGTCACCCCATCACAGTGGTGTACTGCTGCAACTCATGCAGGGTTATACATATCATTCCACAAACTTCTCGTACCACTGGTATAGTTTACCTGCTGGGTGGTTCAGTTTGGAATTGTGATCAGAATCTTTATTTCACAAGAGTTGCAGGGTGTGTTTCATACAACGCAATCATAGTGTAAGCTTCCTGTGGACCTATGAAAGGCACCACCTTGACCAAAGCTACCACCTCATGACCTCTGTTTGAAAATTGATGCGTTTCCTCATAGCGTGTAAGTGGCTGCATCTCGAGGCCTGCGCTCTTCTGGGTGTTATGCAGCATATATTGGTAGTTGTTTACTGTGTTTTGGGACAGCCTACCAGTCCCATTTTCAAGGGCCAAGCAGGTTGCATCTCATTACAGCTTTCTGTATTTTCACAGTATTCCATTAAAAATGTCAAACAGGTTACACTCGCCCTGAATACCAACAAATTTGAAATACATGCACTCAAAAACTGCACAACATGTCATTTCTGAACAACAAAAGAACAATATACAGAACTTGGATGATATTCAAAAACTAGCACACATTGCACTGCAGACAAAAATATGATATAATGAACATGTTCAGCATACCCATTCATTTCACAATTTAAAAGGCTAATAACATAATTAATTATATATGGGCAGCAGTTAGAAAACCTTTCTTGTGTTGTCCATCATATGAGTTTGGAATTAGCCAAAGCAAAAATGTCAAAAATGGGAAAAATCCTCTGCTATTGATGACAACATGTATATACATACTTCAAAAGTTCTGGAGCAGTCCTTTCCATCAAAATTAATTAAAATTAATTGTAGTTACCTCATTTTCTGTTAGATAAGCCCTGTTCATTACAATTCATATAAAGCTTACAGAAAAAAACTGCCAGATGTTCCACACTGGAAATCAGAACTTGCAGGGTTTTCCTATCCACGCTCTCTATGACATCTGGTGTTGACTCATGTAGCTCTAGCACCCATTCCAGAATGGCTTCCTCATGCGTTAGGTCACCTGAAAATAATTTTTCAATCATTTTAGATACATTTCTACCATGCATCTTAATAAAATATATGGTATTTCTGAAAAAATTCATAACATGAAATTAACAGAACTATAAGAAACCACATGCCATCAGAAGAAATAATATGCACAGTTTTTATGATAGCACATGCACATGGAATATTTATTCATATCTAATACATCAGTAAAAATATTTCCTCATTGTTTATGAAACAAGTTTCTGCCAGTGGTGTATTAAGTACACGTGCATCAGTTTTGAACTTTATAAACTTAAACACTATACCAGTTTCACCGACATTCCATATTACATATCTCTCATTAGAGAAAATTTACAGAACTTATGACATTTATGAAGACTCTACAGAATTCCTTCTAAATGCTTATAAACCGTCCAAATAATATATTTCACAATTAAGTGATATCAAAGATGTTGCTGAGTGCTGAGTACCAAAAAAAAGGTATTTTGTATATATTCATAGTAAGGAGCATCTCATATCAAGAAAATAACGTAATGTAAATTGTTTGTCTTATTAAATGCTACAATTTTTGTTATAAGCAGTTTTAAATCTAATTGATGTGCAATGATGCATCCCTAGGAAGATATTTGATACTTCATATAAAGTTATACACATGTTACCCCACATTAACTAAAATAATGCCAATAATAATAATAAAACTTGGTCCACAAAATTCAGTAAAAACTTGTGACACCATGTCACATCAATAGCCACTCATCCAGCAAGGCATTATAAAATTATGTATGGACAGACAAAATGGAGATAATAGCTTCCCACACATATTGCATCTAAAACCATAAATCCTTATACGTTGCTCACTTCACGGAAAGTACCTGTATAAATCTGTCGGAATTTGCTCCTGTAGAAAGCAAGAGCTGGCAGTGATGGCAGGTCATACTCCTTTTCAATCCCTTCATCTGATGTTTTCACAAAACTTATGTCTTTTTCTTCACACTCATCATCAATGTTTTCTAATTCACTGATGATCTTCTGACTTTTCTTATCACCTTCTTCATCTAAAATTACATAACATGGCTAGTATCACCTACATTAAATATAATAAATATGACAAAAATTTCCTACATGAGAAGTTTGTATTCAGTACTTGAATCTAATGTTAAATTTCTTGAACATTGCATTGGAGTATCCACCTATTACAATTAAAAACATTCTACCACAAATGAAATAATTTTTTAATGAAGAACAATAATGTAAATAAGCAATTTTGGATATTACAAAATGAGTTACACAAATCATCCAGTATTGTTGGGATGGGGAATCTAGAAAATTATAATGGCTCAGGCATGCACCTACGTTTGGAAAGACCCTACATACTGTAATGTAATGTCAGTGCTGTAAGTAAAATTATAGATTCAAGTATGAACTACTTCGTTAAGGCCTCTTTCCACAAAAGGAATATTTTAAGGTTTGTACTCACAGAAAAAGACAACAACATGTGAATTTTCTTCCAAGATTCTCTCTAGCATACGTATATTCACTTCTTCAATCCGACCTGGAATCTCAAGTGTATCTTCATCAGTCAGCCATGCCAAAACTTCATCTTCATCTTCAATATCTCCTGAAGCACAGAAAAACAAATTCATTATGTGCAAAGAAAAGTTACTGCAGTATCAAAACAGCCCTGTGTACATATGTTACACATTTCATTTTTAGAAACACCTCACCTGGCTGTCTTTACGAACCTATTTCGCTACATTACTACTAAGTCATGGCAACCAATCATTTGTCCAACTCCAACATTCTTGAAAGTAAAGAGACGTATCAGGAATCACCTATCTGATGTAAATGTAAATGCTCAAGTGATTTGTTTATTATTATACGAGAACAACGTTACTTCCCTCTCATAACATCTTCCTAAACATTCCACCTAATATTATTCTTGTACTTACTTCATTTCATACTTCCGACAACAGACATTCATCAGAATAACAAATTCAACATATATATCTGCCTACCTTCATACATCAGTAGTTCCTTATTGCGGAAGAACGCTAAGGATGGGAAAGTTTTTATGCCATGTTTCTTTGCCAAATTTATATCCTCTGTTGTGACAAAGATTATACCAGCTTCATCCAGTTCATCATCTATATTTTCAAGTTCTTCTAGAATATCATCGCATGCTTCATCTTCTTCACATCGTCCACCTGAATTGAATGGATTTTGTCTCTTATGAAGAAAAATCTTGACACTTTAAAATAGGGGTGCACAAATTTTCCAAAAATCTTGGAGCCACCTCAAAATTCCATACTGAGGGCTCACAAATAATAGGCACCACCATACAAAATTTATTTGCCCAGGTGACCTGGTGTCCAGGATTTGTGCATCCCTGCTTTAAAATATACAAACACAATGACATAACTGACTCTGTGGTGCAAGGTCTTTTGTGAAAAGTTTATATTTGCTCAGCTCATTAAGAACCTCTTGTCTACATAATTTTTTTATTATGGTTACAGTCTTCATGTATGTGACAGTGTAGCTTGGCCAACAGGTACTAAGATGGAGAAAGTAGATTCCTCTGAAATATTGGTAGGCCTTACTGTTTACCAAAGTACACAGCACATCACATCAAAGAAGAACATGATCCTTACATTCATTACCATAAAAATCTCAAATATCACATAATTTTATCAAACTTATTTGAGTTTCTTACACAAAAACCCATATACTTACATTTGTCCTGGGATTGTTTTGCATTATTTCAGTCATGTACTCAGAATAACATTCTTAACTTCATTAATCTTTTGTGTCAAAATTTGCTGTAAAAGGTAAAAAGATGAAGTTGTCTCTGTCCATGCCATGCAGGCATATAGGGGGAGTAGAGGGCATTAGATGCAGTTCAGTGGTCAACTTTACACCCCAGCAGCTATACCTCCCAGGGAAAAAACCTTGGTATCCATTGAACAGGTGGCTGGGTGGGCCTCAGAGCTGGTCTGAACATTTTGGAGATGAGATAAATCTCTTACCATTGCCAGGAATCGAATCCCAGCTCATTCAGTCCATAGTCTAAACACTATACCAACTATGCAATCCCAGCACTTCAACACTTCCTGATGCAGCCAGGAACTAATATCATCATTAGTGCACTACAAAGCTTTAATAAACATAAAACTTGATAACCTTCATTCTAAATGAAATTTCAGCTGAAATAGCTATATGGATCTTTACAGTTAATACATAAAATGACTGGACTACAAAATCACTTTTCACTATGCCACCTTTTATTTGACTCAAAAATTGTTCTGGCATTAAAATTTTGCGTTAATATCCCAGAGTCATAACATTCAACAATAAGTTATACTTACTAAAATAGACCACCACATATTCATATTCTTCAATGAGATCCTCCAAAATCTCATCTGTCACCTCTTCAATTGTTGCAGAATTTTTCTGTTCTATCAACCACTTCAGAACCTCATCTTCATTCAACAGATCACCTAATATACAAATATGTGTTATTTAATTATTTAACAGACATTCATGCCATGTGTTACATCAAAAGCAGGAGAATGATCATTAAAGTACAGACAGATTATGCTTTGTTTTCTCATAATGTGCTCTATCCCACCAAACTTTCACTTAATCATAACTTTTCAGTGAAACTTCTACCTATATATATAAGATAACTACGTCTCTAAAATTTAAAAAAATGCAAGTGTAAAACATGAACATTCTATGATTTTTGCTGTTCTTGGAAAACACACGCACTTCTTGAAAACCACAAATAACAAAAATTTTGTATTAATTTCACCGAACACATCTGGTAAATTTCACAATATGTACCTGAGAAACAGCCCATTCAATGTGCAATTGTTATACACAACATTTATCTTAATATCAAAATGAACACATTTCTTAATTCAACTAAACTTATTTTGCAATACACACTACTTTGACTACCAAACAAAGCAAAAGTCCTGACTGGTCGGTAGTAGCAATTATCACAGGAACTACACAAGCCAACCCCTATAAAGCATCAAAGATAAATACTAAAATATCAAATAAAATGACAAAAATATAATACACAGTAAATATAAATACAAAATATTGTGCAATGAGTGATTTTCATTCCTGCTTCAATTGTGATTCAGATTTAACTCTGCACAGAGTCTGGCCACCCTCACATAGGTTCTTTCCTTGGCAAATGTATTTTTTAATTAAATAATAATGGGTTCTTAAATTTATCCTACCAAAAATAATTTTATTTATTAGTATTACTCTCAGGAGTTTGAAATTTGACACATGTCAAAAGATTTGATATTACACTCTGACCTACAGGCCTATTGTTAATTTTGAGATATGACATGCCATATACCTCCACTGCATGCAAATGTTATTTCCTACTGTAAGTGCAAAAGTAGTGGCAACCATATGCTTCACACATATTCAAGTAGGTTAAAATCCACTGGTGAGCATAAAGCTCAGATGAAGTAAAAAAGAAATGGCAAGAGAATTATGGAGTAGAAACGATAGTAAAAGAGAGCAATTAGAACATCAAGAGACAGATATGAGAGAGTAATACAACATTTAAATGACTGAGAACTATGCTGAAAGAATCATGTTGTGAGAAGGTGAAGGTAACCAAAGCTGTTTAGGATAGAGTCCATTGAAATTGGTGTATTATTATTTGATTTTCAGGTTCTGTAACTACTTAGTTACATACCCTTCTCTACAACCAGAGTTCTTTGTGAAGTTTTCATGCATTATATTACTCTAATTTATACAAATACATACACAGTGTATGAACAAAATGACAATCAATCACAACTACATTTTATTGTCAAGGGCGCTACATATTTCGGCTTATTCGCAATCCAATATCAGGCACAGGCTAAAAAATATATATCACAATAAGCACTTACATACAACTCATTATAAATTATAATAATTGATCTCAATCTTGCATTGTTTAAATACGTTTTTATTATTGGTATTAGCCAAAACAGTGTTAAATTAATATTAAATTATATATTTAAAAATACATCAAAATTGTGTGGTATGTATAATGCGGTACTTCTGTTACAGACTTGTTCACAGTTCCTCCTTTTCAGGTATATGTATGAATGTGAGATTAATGTGGGTGTCTCCAAGGGATGGTAAGATCTTCATGTGGACTTGCGTGTTTAAATTAGGAAAATGTGGAATTAATATGAAGTAAAATTATCTTACATTTGTTCTTTTTAATGATGATATTCTCAGCCCAGACAATAAAAGTGCTGTCCAAATATAGTTTTGATTGACGGCCCTTTTATTCACCACTTTACCCAAGCATCAAAACAGGACGTCAAACCCTAAGATTCTAATTTATATGTTTACAAACTTACCTTCATATATCGCTGGTAGCTTGTCCTCAAATAAATAAGTGCTGGGAGGTGATCAATACCGTATTCCTTGGCCTCTGCATCATTGTCAATGCGGACTATTACTATTCCTTCCTTTTCCAAATCATCATCATATTTTCTATTTCATTCAATATTCTAATATCTTGCTTACTGTCTTTATCATCTGGAAATGTTAGAGAATATAAAAATGACAGCGGAAACAGTCAATTTCAATCAACACTGCTACATTGTCAAGGCACAAGGCTAGGAAACTAAAGTGGCATGTAAAGTTTAACAAATAATTAAACACATAAAATTAGTAAACACATGGAATATAACTTCAATTTTCTTTTGAATAAGTTTCATTCACTGTATATTGCATCGAATTTTATACAAGTGTCACATCACCTGGAGAGAAAGAATGTTTCCAAGCTGTTCATATTAAATGAGTGACTCACAATTTGGAAACCAGGTACAATAATGGCAGATAATACAAAAAATATGTAATGCACGAAGGATTTTCATTTTTCTACTGAATGCATATAGCAAGAAATTAAATTCTTAGCTCCATTTCCCTGGTGAATGTCAATCTTAGAACAGAGCTTTGCCTTGTGCTGAACTCTACAGACAAATGGCTAAGGATGGCTGTGAATGCACAGTGGGACACTGTCTAGCCCATTGACAACAGTTTTAGTTCCACATGCTGTCAACTGCATTCACTTGTATAAAAAAGTTGGTATTTCTTTCAAACGGTCCTTTAAAAAATTCTTTTAAGAGTACAGACACTCCATGACTCATGCAATTTCAAGTTATGCAATTTCAGACTTACAAATTTTTAAAACGTAAAAAAATTGAAATAACATTTTTTAAACATACACCAAATTTTTTTTGTGGGAATCAAGAGCAATGAGACAAAGGTGGTGGAAAAATACTGCTAGGTGACAACACAGGCAGCAGCACTGTCATGCCATGGCCGATCAGGATCTACTGTGATCGAATTTCAATTTCAACTGGACTCCCTTGTATATACATATACAGTTGATCATATATACACTCAATACTGACTTGTGCAAAATTCAACTTGCACCATACCTTCCAAGAACATAACTATTGCTTAAGCTGGGGAGTGTCCACAGTCCAACAACGTGACCTAGCCCAAGAACCAATCTGTTATTGACTTCACGTAACGATTAGTGTGAAAATGCATGCATTGTGCTTTTTCAGGACTGCAACATTCCAAATAATTAAACTGATTAATGAAATGTGAATCTATTACTATAATCCTGAGAGCAAACAGCAGCCTTTCTGTACAAACAATGCAATTCACCACAGCCTAAAATTTCCATTTATTGAGGTTCACTACAACACAGATGACACTAGTTCCTTCCAGTTATGAAGGCTTTATTCTTAAATTTTACATCCTGCAAGGGGCCATAATGGATGTAAAGACCAGTCAAAATATGTACTCATACTTCTATTTTCTTTTTCTGTTTTCACACTTTTCTCAAACAGGGCAAGAAATTAATGCTGACTTGCTTGATACCATGCAATTCATATGTCATCTAAGGACAAAGGATCACAACTTTTCTTCAGATGATAAACTTCATGTTTGCACAGTGATACAACAATGACACATATGAGACAGAAACTCGTAACAATGGCAGGAAGTATTGGAATAAATGTACAAGTATATTCATCTGATGGCAGCACTTTGAGAGAGACAAGTGCCATTAGACAGGGGTATAATACACACAGAAATTGAAGATACAGTGCACTAATTAAGTACCAGTAATTAACCTAGGCACATGCTGAAGTTCTTGAGTAATAAGAAATTAGGCATTTCCATGGATAATCAGTTTATGAGCCATTATCCCACCCTATGTTTAAAAAAATACAATGACACATGTTTGTTTTACCAAATAGTCTGTGAAATTCTGTCACTTTTAAAATATTGTTTCAGACTTACAACTAACAACAAATGGTACATTTAATTACAATTAACTATAAAAAGTGGGACAGGCTACACAGTTAATCCTTATGAATATTATGTATCATTTACTGTCACAGTTTTTACTTCTAAGCTACTCTACTTACAAAAGAACACTGCAAGATACTCTATTTTTTCTATCAAACGATCCACCATCTCATCTGTAACGTCTGGGATCTCACTATGCTTCTTCTGATGTACAAGCCACCCCAGAAGTTCTTCTTCCCGAAGCAGGTCACCTGAGGAAAATAAAGAGCTCAGAATATCATGTTAATAACTGTACTACAGGCCACTATAACAAGTGGTAATGTTCAGCTACTTTACTCAGCTTCTTTTTGTTCTGATTATAATTTTTTTGTTGAAAGCTATAAGGAGAGTATGTCTATTCTTGAATTTATCTACAGGAAAGACAGACTTATTCATAAATCTTGTCAGGATAGAAAAATCATAAATCAATCTAAATATCAGAGAATATTCACTGAGCTAACTCGTTAGTATTTAGCATGTACAGTAAAACCCTGAATTATGTTCCCACACTTTGCATTTTCTGTGATTTTACACACTTTTTGTATGGTCCCGACCTAATGCTCATAAGACCAGTCTTTCCAGGATTTTGCGCCATTTTAGGTGGTCCCCACAAGAGTGTAAAATCGGGGTTTTACTGTATTTCTACAGCCATTTGCAAAAACATGGTACACTGGCTCAACAGGTTTTAGCAAGCAAACACAGCCAGTTTCGGGTGTGCCATTTATTTAACTACACTTCAGATTTAAATTTAATTTCTTACTTAAGAATTTTTAATATTTTGTTTCAATTCTGGTAGTTCCTGTAAAGTAATACTTCAAACTGTAGGTATACCTTGACTTGAAGGAAAGAGCTCTCAGTGTCAAACATGGCAGCCGTTGTAAGCACTTACGGTTATCTGTATTGTACTTGCACGCTGCCTTGTGGCTTTTATTGTATAGACACACAAGCCAATTATTCATTCAACAATTTTTTCTTATATTTGTAATTTTAAAAACCTGCTGTCTTAAGCAGTGTTGTAATATTCAATATTGACAGGTATTACCTTCATATACATGTGGTATTTTCTTTTCAAAATATACCAATGTCGGAATATTGTCAATGCCATACTCTTTTGCCTCTTCATCATTATCAATCTTCACAAATGCTATTCCATTTGAATCACATTCATCGTCAATGTTCTCCAGCTCTAGCAAAACTTTCTGGCTCTTCTTCTGATCTTTATCATCTGCATGAAAGAAAAATGAGACAGATATTACAAAACTATCACTCTTAACTGTAGGTCACTGAAAAATAACTCCCTATTAAGTCTAATGCCTTATACAGGGCATACACAAAATAATGGTGCGGTTTTAATAGTGAAACACTATTAAAACCGCACCATTCTTTTGTGTATGCCCTGATATGTGAGGCACATACAACTCAGTCCTGTCTGAGGATGCTCACAGGTGAAGGTATTGCAATGTTACAAAAAATCACCACAGGCATTGCGACAGGAGTTCCATCAATGCACAATTTGCATATCCTATCTGCAAAGAATTCCTTGGGTTGCTACCTAAGCCACTGTACCACAGCCTCCTGTATGCTGTCATCTGATGTGAACACATAGCTTTTAAGGGACTTTCTTTAACATTCCAAATATATGAAAACTGCATGACAAGACACCTCCCATGACACAATATTCAATCGGTCCTGAACGCTGTGGGTCTATGAACAGCGCATCATGCCTCAGAATGGTGCCTTCATTGAGTTTACACTGACGTTTGTTCTTCATCTTGGTACACAACTTCTGACACCTTTGACAGTAATATTTTACACTGATAATGCTGTCACGTGATTTTAATTCCGGAAGCAAGGGTCCGTCAATGTTCCTCTTGCCCTGTTTAGATGGAATCACCATCTGATACCCATTTTTAAACTGCACTGTAATGTCATCCATACTAGCGACTCATTCAGTCAACTGTATGGTTTTATACAAGCCCATGCCAGTGGGCTCACTGAGTCAAACACGGAGCTGCGCCATCCACACTATCATAGGAGTCTCACAAACAGGTTGCAGTTGTACATACCTACAGTGAACCTAAGTCTTGAAGTTCATGTGCATGAATGTGCACAGTACATTTCATTAGGGTGTACAACCAGGAAATTTTATTTTTAATTTTTAAAAGGTGAACATTTATTAAATAATCACAAAGGACATTATTTTCATTCACCACGCAAACTAAAGACACTAAACTTAACTAAACTTTTTGAAAATGAACAACTAAACTCTACTTCAAAATCATAAACTTAAAAAATGAGCCACAACGTACGAAATGTTGAGACATTAGGGTGTGCATGGGTATACCTGGCACACCTGTACACATGCCTATGCTCATGTGTATGCACTTTCATCAGTGTAGCCCTAATATAAAATTACAGTTAGGATTATTTAAGTTCCTGATATTTCCTACTAAACAAATAAAATAAATGCCTCATTTGTGTACTCTGCAGTGAAAATAAATGTGGAAGGTTGTAGATCTAACTATTGAATTTATACACTATGCAATCTGAGCACTTGGAAACACAATACATTGCTTTGACATCCAAGCCAATATTCATGATATTAAAATAAAATAACACTCACAGAAAAGTACAGCAACATATGGCATTTTATCAATAAGCATATCCAGCATTTCATCTGTTATATCCTCAATTTCATCACTCTTTATCTGATGTTCCAGCCATGCCAGTACCTTCTCTTCATCCTCCAAGTTGCCTAGAAATCAGACACATAACTTAGTCATAATTTGATATCATTAATTTTTTATTTAATTATGTATTAGAATAACTATCATAAAACATGTGACATTATAGTAAGATGATTTCATGTTTCAAAATTTCTGAACATCTCATAAAATTCAATTTTCATTGAAGCATTCCATTGTGTATGTATTTTATTTTTGTTTGTAATAAATTATAATACATATGTTAAGTGATCTCATGCACAAGTGATATACATGAACTCTGTACCATATTAAGACAAGAGACAACCCCAAACAGAATAATTAACAAATAACAAATCAGTCATTTCAGACATTTAAACAAAAACCACAGTATTCAGTAAGTTCCATATGAATGAAATAATGCAGCTAATAGGAACTAACCCAGAGAATTAGGCAACACTTGATCACATGGTTATGGTCTTTAAAGTTTAACATATGACTAGTAACTAATTTTAACAAAATATTAGAGCAGTCTCCATTACAAGTGTGTGAGCTGTTTCCCACAGGGGGTGCGGAGGTGAGATGGCACGTGCAATCATGGTTAGCTGTAGAGTAGTGTAATTTATAGTATTATTATCAAACTGACACTGAACATTCAAAGAATACTTTGTGTTCCTCAATCATCATAATATCATGTTTCATTTATGATGTTCACAAAGTATCTTCCAAGCAGTGTCCTTGCTCATATCTTGACTTTAATTTATTTATTTATTTAATAAATAAATAAATATCATGTTTCACTTTACGATGTTCACAAAGTACCTTCCAAGCATGGCCAAAATGGCCATGGATCAAAAAATGGGGAGCCTAATTAGCCAGCAATTGTGCTGTCCTAATTAATCCATTAATTGGGACAACCAGGAACACCTAAAGTGCATAAGTTAATATTTTACATAAAGTGGCATGATAATGAAAAGTCAGAACATATTCCTACAATAAATTAAAACCAGTGTGACAGTGGTGTGGTGTGGTGATGAAAGGTAAGCACAAAGAGACGACATTCCAAATTATGTATTTTATTTGTACAAAAAATGCGTAAAACTGTTATTTAACCATGTAACCCCAGTGGCAACTATTCATATCACCTGTTCAGTGGTGTAGATAACCACTCAGCCCCCATCCACCCCCTCACCCACAACATGATATTTGGTGGTCCCCATAGAAATATTAGTAAAGGTATTTTCAGATCTTGTAACGGGGATCCAGCACAAAGTTTTATCGTGGAACAGTCACGAACAGAATCCAATCCCAAAGAACCCAAAACAAATTTTAGAATTCTGTAGGTTTATGGGCCGCATTACACTGCAGGGTCTGTAGGGGCCTTATCTACTCCACTGCACCTGCTGTAAAAATAAAAAACACTGCATTTTGTCCACACAGTGTATTTATATGTGTCATCTTAATAGCAATTCAGACAGATCAATAATTTAATTATGAAATGAGTATTGTTTTCTGCATAAACAAGTAGGTTATATTGTTTATAAAATTTGAGTCAAACCATTCAGTATCAAAGATTTATCATAATGCAGTTAACAGCAGCCCTAATTGCTGAACTGCATTAAACAGATCTTTAATTAAAATGTAATGAAAAGCTGCTTAGAATCAGCACATAGTTACCATATCCTACAGAGATAAAATTACAGGGTGCTTTATGGCTTTACTGTGTAATAAACGATAATTTTAAGTATCTAATACACAAAACTAGTGACCTTAATACAAACCTTCATAGATTGTCGGTATTCCTTTTTCAAAATATATGAGGGCTGGCAGTTTCTCAATACCATATTCTTTGGCTTCATCTCTGTTGTCAATCTTCACAAATACAATCCCCAGTGTATCACATTCGTCATCAATATTCTCCAGTTCATTCAATATGTGTTGTGACTTACGCTCATTGTTGTCATCTACAAAAAATTTGGCCTTCAATTTACATAGTAACCCTGATGTAAAATAGACTTCCTCAACTTGATTTTCTCAGATGCCCAAAGGATGTGCATTCTAAGTAAGAGTAATCACCATAAAAGGTTGTCTTATACCCCATTCAGTGCACATACTTTTCAAATATGTTATTTATGATTTTGCCCACTATACACCACTATTCACGTAATGCAGATATAAGTTTAGTATTGCAAAGTCAATAAACATCCACAGTATGACACTTAGACAAATTATTTTTACAGTACATACATTGCATACATCAATGTTTCAAATAAAAGTGGTAGGTCTTAAATTCCATATTTTCTTTCACATATGAAATTTCTGTACAAGCTTTTGATAACTTCAATTAAAATTAAAACTGCAACTGAAGCAGGCTTTATATTCAATAAACTGCTTCACCTTGGGTTTCTTTAGCAGGCATTATATGAAATAGATTTCATAAAATAGTCTATATTACAATGAGATCAATATTATCATGCAAATATTTTGAATGGTAAAACCTTTTTGGCCAAACACACAAAGTTTAATTTTAGCTTCATATAAAGGCAACTTTATGCTGGACCTACACTGACACAGATTAAACTTACATCATAACATTTAATGCATAACTCCAATTGTAATTTAATTCAGTTAAGCAGTTTCAAAGATGAAACATGCAGACAGCAAAGAAGCAGGCACAGTCTCCCTACAAGTTATTTGTTTTATGCCCATCATGCATGGAACACATGAAAACTATGTCTAAAGAAATAAGAGAAAATAATGTGAAGCAGATGGTCTTCACAATTCAGGTTTCAAATGTGGACCTGAAATTATTTATTTTTATTGCACTATGTATTTAACTGACATAGGAACATCGGTTTTTGAGTATCACATCCCGTTGTGTTTGGTACATCCCAGCAATTCTGCAACATTATTACAGTATACACAGAAGTAAAGTTGTGTTCATGGCAAAATAATTTATTTCTGTAGAATTACAACAAAAAAAGTCAGACTTAACAAGAATAACTTGACATTTCTTCAAGTATTATGAAAATAATATGAGGGATAATGGGAAAACACAAAATTATATGTTTTTACCTTACAGCAGGGAGACACTGATTCAAAATAAATTCAGTCCAAAGTCAAGTTATGTGACATGGATACAAAAATGTGTCAGAGATAAAACAAGGTAACAATGTTTGGTTACTGTGCCTCATAAGAACACCAGCAGACAAGCAGCATAAGTAACTTAGAACTTCAACAGTTCCCCACAATTTCATATTCATGTATCCAGTGATATGAAGGAAGTACAATTTGTAGCAAGCAATATATTTATTTTATAATCACCCACTACATGTATGTAAAAACTTCAAGTCTATGATACAAAAGGGTTTTAGAACTCTAGGTGTAGTCACTGGACAAATCAGATTGAATACAATCATGAAATTGGGGTACTTCAAAGAAAAGTTTGGTGTAGGCCACAAAACATTTACTTAACAGTCACTTGAAAGTTTCAGCATAGGCAATAGGTTAGTTCTTACAGAATAATACTGCAAGGGTTTTGCCTTCCTTGATTAGCCTGTCGAGCATCTCATCTGTCACATCCTCTATCTCATCTTTCTCCAGTTGAGCCACTAACCATTCCAGGATTTCATCCTCATTCTCAAAGTCACCTGATAAACAAAATGAGAGTTTATTAATATTTTGGACTAATCATAAGCTGTGCAACTCATTTCATTAGGGTGTGGACCAGGGAATTTTATTTTTCATTTTTTAAGAGGCAAATATTTATTGAATACTCAATCATAAAGGACATCATTTTTATCCACCAAACAAACTAAAGAAACTAAAACTTAACTATCTACACTCACTGTATAATACAAAATGCCATACTTTAAAATGAAAAGAATGTATCATGTGATTAAATTAAAATGCAAAGGTACATATTTTTGAGACATGAGGGTGTGCCTGGGCACACACAGCACACCCCGTACACATGTCTATGAGGCTAATAATCCATACATAAAAACAGCCATAAGAAATGCCTTGAAATGTCATTCAAGTCTACTCAATTACTAATTACAACATTTGATTTAAGCCCTGCAAACTAGGACACAGTAAAACAGAATATTTGTATGAGACTCCTCTGTTCAAAAGCACTTAAAATGATTGGAACACAGTGTTTCATATCTTCTGATAACTTGTATTGCAAAAGTGAGAAAAGATTAGTTTCTACCGGTCAACAAATTTTCACATGGCTCTGAAAATGAGGTGGAAACTGTACTCAGGTGCCACTCCATGAAAGAAGAAATTCCTCCACACCCTCTCAATTAAAAACACACTAAATTTCTCCAAATTGCATCACAATTATTAACATATTAATTAACATTTGAATATTAAATGTTATACCTGAAGATGGCCCAGAAGGCCAAAACATGTAGGAGAGGTTGAGTAACAAACATATATGTAATCCATAAATGTGTACCTTGTTGGGTGGATTATTTCATTTAGAAAATTTGAGACACTGTGATAAAACCAACACTTTTATCAGCAGTGTTGCCTAGCAAGTTCAGGTAATTCCAAACTGATGGTCATGGAATTTGAACAAAATTCAATCCCTAAATTTTGTCTGTCAATTTTGTCTAATAAATACTCCAGCTTCTATCTTTAACACAAATTAATCATCTGTAAATATGAAAATCTTGACATTGCTTACCATCATAAACATTTGGAATTCCTTTCTCAAAGTACACTAATGCTGGCACATCATCAATGCCAAATTCCTTAGCAGCTGAGTCATCATCTATCTTAACAAATTGGATTCCTTGTTTGTCACAGTCATCATCAATCGTCTCCAAATCAGCCAGCACCTGCATCGAATCCTCATCATCATTGTCATCTGAAACAGAATTTGTGCTCCTAAAAATAAATTTCTGTTTGTGTTTTGTTGCTGCTGTGAAACAATAAGTGTCTTTAAACTACTGATTAGAAGGGATGGAAATGGGTCACATTTTTTGACAAAAATCAGACAAGTTGGAAGCACTGCATAAGACCCTTTTCTGTTCAGATGGATGGTGAGCACTGCACTGTCTGCCATCACACAAAATGGTCTGAGTGAAGAATGATGTGAGTTGTCAGATAAAGTAATATCGCAGTACTCGAGGTTCCTAATTATCAGAAACATTCTTCAGGACTAAGGATGTCTGTTTGAATGTGTGAACACCACTGCCTGGAGGCTTATTAGCACAGCCAGTTCAAAAGTGAAACAACTGCCTGGGTGGCAATACAAGTACGCAGAATACAAAAGATTGTAAACAAGACATATGATAAAGACATGATAGCTGTCGTCTTTCGCAATAGGATGTAGAAGTAAAATAAAATGAAATATATTTTATTTTATAAGTGCATAATTCACATTAATTCCTGCAGTATATAACAGAACACAAATGTTTAATTCATTAGCATTTAATTTTAATAAAATGGTGTGAAGAACCTGTGCCAAGGGTCAGAGTTTGAATATTGCTTAGCCATATAACTTACCATTGTCCGGTCACAGTGATTCACTTGAACATTTGTGAAGACTGTCAAACATCCAAATAACATCACTGTTCAACATAAAAGTTTTTGTGGGGTGTAATTCATGATGTTAGCAATTTGTTCAGAGTTTAAGCATCTGACTAAATTCTGATTTACAACCAAGAACCACAGGAAATGTGTGGGAAATCTGGTTGCCATTTAATAGATTCTACTGTATCAGTGAGAAAGAAATACTGTTCAGGCTGCTCTAAAGAATATATACAAATTTCTTCCTGTCAAAAAATCTAGCATATTAAAAATTCACAACATACTCGCAGATAATTAACTGCAGGTAGTAACTGTATTCAGAAATTTGGGCGAAATTCTAGAAACAAAATAAGCCACATGCCACAAATTCAACCCTTAAGGATAGTCTGTAAAGGCAGAGAGATCAAACAAGTACGCATGGCATCTTGCCAATGGGTTATAGTGTTATGTAATTGCCCATTTAAAAATGAATCTAATGATGTCTCCCCACATCATATAAAGCCCCCTACATCTTAATGCCTAATCAAGACAAAACCCCATGCATATAAGTTTTGTATATTACAGCTGCAACAACTTATCTACATCTTTACATAAAAACATGCACACAATGGAAGTATTAGGCCTATATGCATTAAATGTTCCAGATACAGGTTATAAATGCTATCAGTTATGATTAAAAACACAATAACAAAGCATGAAATAATGTTATGTGGGATGAAATACATATTTTAAAATACAAACTTACAAAAGAGGACGACCAGGTTATCAACGGACCCTATTAGTGTGTCTAATGCTTTTGCAGTGACATCTTCAATAACATCTTCTTCATCTCCTGTTGACTTATTCTGCACCAGCCATTCCAATACATCTTCTTCCCGAGTCAGCTCACCTGACAAATGGATGCAAAAGGTGTAATTTAATGTAATCAACCATTTTATGTACTCAACCCCAAAATACAAAATGACCTTAATCTCTTTTAAATTCTTCCCAACTTTACATTACACACAATTTCAGGTCACAGACAGTACAATTCATCAGTTATTGAAATGTTTACAAACTATGGATGAACAGCAAAACTACTACCATATAAATAATACTGCAGATGATGCTACTATCTTCCAGTCTCATTTTATTCACATAATAATGAATATTTACTTAGTAGTCAAGAAAATGTTTCATCCTTACACAGATCAGTTCTACCTGTCACCATAAAAGTTTCTTTACAGTCACCCCACAAGCCTCCCAGTCATCAAATTCTGAACCAGCTGTATCTAGTTTACTTGCAACCAATTTGTGTACTAACCATTTTAATATTACCCTCCATGGGGTTTACCAACAAAAATTTTGTATGTATGTATTTAGTTCGATTTCCAAGTGTATGCTATAACCAGCGTTGGATTATTTGCATCTCAGTGTGGTAGTTAATATTAATGGCGAATAATAAATAACGATACATACTCTTGTGATATTAATTAAATAACCACAAACACACACGTGCAGATGACAGCGTAAGCTCCATTCCTCCCGCCACAGCATTCTTACCGCGTAACGCTCCTCCCACTGCTCTTGAAACCGCCCATTTGTCAGTTTTCGGAACCAGTTTTCTTTGGACATATCTGGAGTTGCTAACTACACCACGGAGCGTAGTCCTTTGGAGAAGCTAACAATAACCCCTCAGCTAGGTAAGAACTGCCCTGTCTTCGTGGAACCGGAAGACCTAATCGCTTTCGCAGCAGCTAGCCTCTGGCCGACGTCCGACGTTGCAACATTTCGTACCAGAATCTAAGGAATCTAACGTTGATCGGAATCTAAAAAAGTAAACTAAACCGAATATAAGTAAAATCGTTACGAAAAGTTGTGTCTTTCGTCCTATAATTGAGTGAAGTATAAATGAATTACAGTAGGCATAGTCAAAACCTTGCGCATCTAACTCGAGGTTTTTGTAGGCCTAACTGCAAGCACGAGTAACCGCAAACACATTTAAAACTAAACTTTCAACTTCAAAAGAAAATCGTGTAACAAATCTACAACTTACTTGTGTAGATGATAGGAATTTGATGACGATAATACACCAGCGCAGGGAGTTGCTCCAGGTTGTACTCCTCTGCCAGGGCCTCGTCCGCGATCTTCACGAAGCCTATCCCAAGCTGATCCGCTTCGTCGTCAATGTTCTCCAGCTCTTGTAGAGCCTTTACACATTTCTTGCATTCGGGTTTATCTATATGACATCGTGTTATTAGTCACATCTTATTTCTAGTGGCTGTAGTACAAGCAAATTGTCCACATTCAAGGAAGTGTGTACTTTATTTGATAACAAATTAGTCGCTCTCAAGCGATTCACCCAGATTTTCTTTACGTAAAAGGTGGTCATTTTCGAATTCTAATTTTAAAAAAAAGCATATCGTATATATTAACTCCATGGAGCAGAGTCCTTAATCAATAGCTAATAAATCTTCAGCTAGTCACGAAATTCCCCGCATATTATGAAACCCGAAGGTTCATAACCGTGTTCACAAAAGTCTACCACTTTTCCCTATCCTGTGCCACATCAATCCAGTCCACGTCCCCTCATCCACTTTCATGAAGATCCGTTTTATCATTATCCTCCCATTTACGACTACGTCTTCCAGGTGGTCTCTTTCCCTAAGATTTCCGTGACCAAACCCTGTATGCCCTTCTCTTCTTCCCTACACGTACCATATAAAGTGGTATACAATTTTATTTGAAATAAACCGCCAAGAATATTTAACAAAGAGTGTTTCATGATTGTGAACTCAAACCTATAAAGTAATATTAAACTTAATTTCCTGTGTAACACATGAAGGTGTATGAAGCAGTGGAGGTACAGCTCCACGCACTCTTAAACTAAAGTACATTTGTTTCAAGAGCCCCTCCCTTCCCCCACTGGACGGTATCTGATTCAGTTCAATCCACTCTATACCTTCACAAACCATTTCTATAATATCCGCTTTATTATTACCCTCAAATCTAAGTTTCGTTCTTCCGAACATTTTCTTACCTTCAGATTTTAAGAGTAGAGTTTATGCATGTTCATCTCCTCCATGCGCTATAAGCCAGCCATCTCATTATGCTTCATTTCACCATCATAATAACAATATTACTATTACAGATAAATACTAGACCTGTATACTGGCGACGAACATAATCATGAAGCTTTTCGTTATGAAATTTTCCCCTTTTATCCTGTCTAATAGGTCCAAATATTCACCCCAGCACTTTATTCTCCGATACTCCGAATCTATATATTCCTCTTGTGATGACAGAAAAACTTCTATCCACACGAAAGAAGAGGTAAACTCTTAACTGTAAACTGTAAAGTTTGCTTAATCAAACCGAAGTATTCTATAAAACATCAAGATATGTTGCTGATGTATCAAACTTTCAATTATTTTCAGTTCTTTAATTTGCAAACCTCTTTTTTACATAAATTTCTCCAAAAAAAAAATGCAGGCTACTATTGATTGCTGTTTACACAAAAGTTCTGGCGCAGGATGAATTTAACACGGTATTTATAAGGAATGTATTTTCTGTTGTTCCTTCTTGTCCTGCTAATGCAGAGTGTACTTTAGATAATGGAATGTTAACCTAATGTTGGGTAGCTCAATATTAATTATGACAGCATACAAATAGATGCACATATCCACACACTTTAAGAACAAAACAGCTGAATGTAGAAAATAAGACTCCAGAATATTGTCCTCACATTCTCCTTCTTACACAGGTACACGCTTTTTAATCTGAGTGGGCTTGAGATTTATTTCAGAGAGTAGCTACAAGTTTTTTAATGTTTATTGACGTTTATAAGTAGCTGTCTGGATATGGCTACAACCTGTCGAGAGAGAAGCGCATTTCGAGGCATAAGGCAATGCAAATTTCTGATTAAATCTAGCCAGAGATGCAGTTCGTTTCCTCCCGATTAAGCTCAGATCAGTAACACAGTCACAGAAACTGACTGCTTTTCCGTCTACACTTCACGTAGTAGGACATAGGCCTCTGTGAGTTTCTTATGTTTAACTTTTCTTCAACCCGTACAGAAGACTGAATTTTCAGACTAATTTTTTTATAACAGTATCAATGATTTTTTACATTTCCTTTGTATTAGGTGTAAGTTCAGAATGAACATCAGTCTAGCAAGAGATATTGTTGCTGTGTTATTTTATCTGTTCGATATTGTTTGAATGAACAGTCGATTTTTAACTACGAGTATGTTACTCGTTATCGCCCATCTTATATAAATGATTCCGTAAAAATTAACTTCAAACTGTAACAAACATTTTTCACATTATATTCACCGTGCATTCTGTCTTATATAATAGCTTTTATTTTAACCAACATATGCACTACACCTTTGTCGTCATATATATACCCCTACATATGTTTCGACTACTTATTAGTCATCATCAGGGGGATCAAAGTATATAAACACAGACTACACATCATGTGAACCAACTATTATAGTGAATGTGTAGTCTGTGTTTATACACTTTGATCCCCTGATGATGACTAATAAGCAGTCGAAACATATGTAGGGGTATATATGACGACAAAGGTGTAGTGCATGTGTTGGTTAAAATAAAAGCTATTATGTAACAAACATATTTACTAGGACAGCCACGCATCTTTTTTAGTGATTAGGTGGTACCGAATAGAGTTTTTCGAACTCTGATATTATTTACCTCTGTAAGTCTGGAAATAAAAGTCTTTAAATTATGCAAAAAGTAAAATATTTTTACTAAAAATACGTTTTAATTCGTCCCAGTGTCGTGTCTAATTAAGACCACTCCATAAAGTTCTCCCTACGCAGAATTAACTACCATGCCGAAAAAAACGTGGCGAAGTGAAAGTATATCTCCACCCATTTTTAACCTCGGCTAAAGGGACAGTGCAAATATTTTTAACTGAATTTCCAGCAAAAAAGGAATCTTGGATAACGGTATGCACTAAACAGCTTAAGGTTATTCAGATTTCAAGGGTTGCTGCGTTACGAAAAGAAAAGTACGTCACCATTACTACCTAACCCCCTTCACAGTCACTTAAGAAATATGTGAAACTTTTGCGGTCCAGCTTAACATTATTCTGATACATAAATACGATTAAATTGCGCTCCCGTTCAAAATCAATTACTAGCAAAGTGCGTTCTGTCAAAAAGTCGAATTTAATTCTAAGTATTTTAACAGGCACACAGTACAGCCGCACGTCAGTATTCCAGACAGAAAACTGTTTTTATAATTAGAGCGATGCCTCTTTCTCCCTGTCTGTTAGAATAGACTTTTCCTGCTCTCGGGATTGTATTGGACTATAATTTTCTATTCTTTGTTCCCCACCACCACCTCTCCTAAAGTCGCGCCTTGAACCTTGCCGAACGCATTCAGAAATAGCCCTTAGTTCAGAAGTATTATGTTTCCCAGTCTCAATTAACTTGCATTACTTTAAGTTTCATATTCGTATGTTCTACTGTGTTTTCGAAAAAATATTTTCATTTAAGAAATATTAGAACTTCAACCTCAAGTCCTGGTTTTATTTTACACAAAAACGTCCCGTATAAGAAATATCGCTCGTGACTGCAACACTGGCTTCAGGTAGTTCGTAATGCGCGGAACTAAAGTAAATATAAAATTGTTCCTCTCCATGTCATGAAGGCGTATAGAGACGTTTAGGTTCAGCTCCATTTATTTATAACCTAGATATGAGATCCAGGTGAGTGATCAGCTTCACGCGCCGGTCGCTTTATCCAGTGGGAAACAGCTCTCAGTACCCACTGAGTAGGAGGCTTTGTGGGCCACAGTGTCGGTTTAGAAGTCTTGGAGAAGATAAAAATATCTTCTCCCTGCCAGGAATCGAAAAAGAATTCCTCGATTTTCGAATCCGCAGCCTAGTCTCTAGATCTACAACTTACGAAAATATATTTTCTTGAATGTCTAGCCTCTCTGACAAATATTTATATTTTGTACAAACATAGGAAAACATTCATAATGCAAATAAAATAAGGTTTTTATGTTTTATTGTTATTTGATTTGCATGCAGAACATTTGCTGTTT
Source organism: Reticulitermes speratus (assembly GCA_021186555.1). Lineage (NCBI taxonomy): Eukaryota > Metazoa > Arthropoda > Insecta > Blattodea > Rhinotermitidae > Reticulitermes > Reticulitermes speratus. Next base: position 11,900,336 of record JAJKFL010000014.1, read on the forward strand.
GGCTGGATACACTCTATGCCAGAGCATACGTCTTCAGCAATTACAACTGATTCTAACACAAAATTAAATTACTGAGTTACCTTATATGGCAATGATTATAAAGTTGAATATAAACTGCTCTTTTAACTAAAAAAGATAATCAGATATACTTTTGTAAACTATAGTTTCTCTATTTTTTAATTGATTCGTTTGATATTTTAGGCAGAATCCTTGTTTTAAAATATGAGATAATTTTATACAAATACGCAGCAAAGAAAACTATAAGGGGTAGAACTAGCCAGATATTATGCAACACATTACTAGACTAATTTTTTCTCTCTTTCAAATTTCTATTTTTCTTCCTTTCTTCCTTGCTTCCTCCCTCCCTCCCTTCCTTCCTTCCTTCCTTTCTCCCTCCCTTCCTCCCTTGTTTTCTTCCTCTTTTTTCAGTTTCCTTTTCTCTATTTTTTTCTCTTTCATTCTTCCAGTGCTTCTTAAGCTGCAACGTAAATTCTCTTTATAGAATGTAGGCCTATACTACGTAGAAGTTTTTAACAAAATTTTGCACTTACTTTCAACAAGGAATACAGCACTAGGCAAGTGACATCTTAGTGCTGAGATAAAGGTAAATAGTCGAGAATATAAAAATGTGATGAGCGACTGTTTATTTGTATAAACAGAAGCTTTTATCAGCCAAAGTAAAAGCGCGATCGCTTGTTGAAAGCGCGAAATTAGGCTACGTGCCCGGTGGGTAAATTTAGTATGAGGAGAGTATCTTGTTTCTTTGTCCTGTTTTCTAAGACCCGTGTTTTGTCGGAGGGAATTCCTGTTATCCCGCCGACGCCCACATAAACGTCCGCAGCCGAAAACACAAGAGTTGTGCTGGTTCAGTCGAATAAGGTGCCAACCGAAACCAGCACACAATTACTGAGTTCTTAATAGTGCTCCGAGATTGGTTTGCATTTGCTTCAGTTAAAATAAATTACTAAAGTATTAAATGATATACTTGCTCTTACTTATAAGTTATATGTAAAAATTTTGTTTTTCGTAGAAGTTACTAAAACTAAAATCAAGCCTTTCAATGGCACTTATAAATTCTCCGAAACAAGTCAAATTTCCCTACCCCCTCCATCTTATATATTGTAAAAGGTAAAGGTAAAGCAATCCCATTACAGGCCTTGACAGGCCCTTTAGCGTCCCAGGAGGTTGAGGCTCCCAGATTTTTAGACAATCGGCACATGAAGGTGGTAAGGTTGTCAGCCTACGCACATCTTGTATATTGTGCTAACTATTACTACGAATCATCCATTGTTTCTCATACTCTAGTCCTGTCAAAAGTAAAATAAACCTCTTTTTTTGGCCAATTTTAAATCTTTTCTGTTTACGAGATAGATGGTGCGATGTTTCAGATTTGATGAAAACTTATAACTGTATATTTCATAAGAAACCCTTGTAAAGTAACAACGTTTGGTCATTAAAATTCCTTTTCGGGGGACATAAACTTTTCGGGGTGGAGTGGATTACATACTGTGATGAAAGGAGATGTTATGACAGTGGTAGTGTAGTCTGGTATTATTTCTTTGTCGGAGAAGTCAAAGCTTAGGAACCAGACTCAGAATGTCTCACGAACACAAAGGACTCGTAGTCGTATAAGCACTACAAAATAGAAGCCCGTTACCTCACAGAAGCAACCCATAAATTTCCCCAAACAAAATAAACAAGTCATAGACGTCGCACGTTGTGTGTAACTTACGGTGTGTGCGTTCAGCATGTCTGCGTCACTGCGGAGTTTGGATCAGAATTTGAAATCAGCTGCTCAAATTTCAACCAAACTTCCAATTTTCCACATTATATTCACCGTGCATTCTCTCTTATATAATAGTTTTATTTTAACCAACACATGCACTACAATTTTGTCGTCGTATATACCCTACATATGTTTCGACTACTTATTAGTCATCATCAGGGGGGTCAAAGTATATAAACACAGACTACACATCCACTATAATAGTTGGTTCACATTCAATGTTAAAACGAGATGAACTATGTTCACTGTGTAGTCTGTATTTATATACTTTGATCCCCCTGATGATGACTAATAAGTAGTCGAAACTTATGTAGGGGTATATACGACGACAAAATTGTAGTGCATGTGTTGGTTAAAATAAAAGCTATTATACAAACTTCCAATGTTGATACTAAGCAGGGCCGATCACAAAGTCCAATAAAAGTGTCTCGGATTCGAACCCAGGTGCGATTCTTGTAGGCCTAGTGAATTTTGTGAATATTCATACAATATTTACTGCAAATGTAACCTTCGGAAATATAACGCTATGAGCATTCGGAAAGAGAGACTAAAACAGTAACATTAGTTGCTTCTTTAAAATTTCGTACAAAATACCCTTCTACGTCACAAGACAGAGAAATGGAGTCGTTTTAAGAAATTCTAGACAGAACCGGCAAAACTTCTGAGCAGTAGAGTTTAACGCAATTGTAAAAAATTACACCATGTAACCGAGGACTATGTTTTACAGTTTCCCTTAATTGCGAATAGTTTCGCTCTTAGTAAACTATGCCTGATACAAAAATAACCAATAGGGACACAATAATAATGATAATAAAGCCTATAACTGAACTCAGATCTTCAGATTCATTCCTTTACTATACTTAATACATAACGTCGCAAAATGCGACACACCACAGTTTCTTACATAACCCGATGTGCCTTGGACAACAGAGAATGGCTACCCTGGATTCTACAAGATTTCGCCATTTTATTTTAAACCAGCTGAAAGGAAACTTGGCTGCTTTTGTGTTTCCTGATTTCGTAATTCTGTAGCTATGTCGTGGCAAATTCTTTCCTGTTCCAAGCAGTCGAAGCCGAGTTGAGTCGCTTTATGTGGCAATAGCGAAGTACTTGAAGCACATTACAACGATATTCTACAACTCAATTATCAGTGAGATGAAGACAAAAAATTTATTGCAGGTCTGAATCGTAACAGATAAAAGAATTCGCTGCTGTGCAGGAATTATCTGCAATTTAGCTCTCTCTACCCTCCATCTGTATCTTAGTCATATGACAGAAAATTAGAGATATATGAATTTAATGTTCCTGACTCCTGAATTAGAATTATAAAATGCAGAATCTCTGTATGTACTGATTTATATTCCATTTATGACGTTTAATATTTGACACTGAGAGTGAATAAGAATATTCCAACCAATAATTGTGGATATGAAACTTGTTTCGAATGCCCCCACGTCCGCTTCATAGATCATTGATCTGGAGCTAACATGGACATGTTCCAAATAGTCGTATAAGCAAACAATAGAAAATAAAAAGCGAAATAATGGGAAATAATGTTTGAGAATTACATTTTTGAGATTTCGGGAAAGTCTGTAGCCTGTTTACGAGTTACGGTACGGTATGAATCGTTCAATCCTGCTTCATATCGAACATAAAACTGAAGTTCGTCTGTCTAAAACGTTCTTTGAGGTTACGTCGTTTTTTGGGTAGGCAACATTACAGAAGAAAAGTCCTGTTTATTCAACGAGATTTCGGGCATAACATTTTAGTTAAATGTCTTGTCACAATTTCGCAAATTAATACAGATTCACGAAACTAATAGTAAGATATATAGGCCTATAGTCTATCCGTGTCGGTAAATAATAAACAGCAACTCACTCTGCTTGAAGTGCTCCACCCTGAAAATGGAGGCATCATTAATTATTTGCCACTGGACAAGGCTTAACACCCCAGAAATCTCTATATCTCTTGTGTTTAATATCAAGTGACACAGAACCACTGATGTTAATTTCTTGAATGGCTGTGTGGGTATCATCCGTTTACGTTCTTTCATACCATAATTTTCAGAAATTGTTAGGCTTTCCTTCGTCACGTGACAGCATAAATTAAGAAGTCCTACTCATTTTAACCCCTTGGCACAGCTAATTTCAACCCATGGGAGTGAGATTCTTTTAAATTATCCTGTCAACAGATGAATGAATTAGAACCAGCTTCTAAATATCACGGATTGAAAACAACTGGTAAAATGGACAGTCATAACACCAATAAAAAGTTTATTATGTAGGTACCACGATCACAAACCTTCAGGTGTAGCTAATAACATTAAATTTATAAATAATATTTGTGACATTTTATTGTAGATATTGAGGTGAATGCGATGTTACGATTTATATGCCCATGCTACTGTGGAAATCGTTAAGCGTTTAATGTTTGTGTTAATGTCAGCGTATAAATACATATTATTAAAATATAGAAGTTCTAATTTCTGATAAAAGACGCGTAAATTAGTTCAAGGTTTTCCAATTTGTCACAAATATCAAAACTGTAATAAGAAGCATTCTACAAGAAGTTAAAGCATTCAGTACTGAAGGAAAAATAATGCATTATTTGAGGGAATATTTCAGATAATAACAAAGATTATTATGCTGAAATAAAAGCCCATAATCAAACCAAAAACCTTCGAGAATTAGATGGGTGTAAGGTGCAAAACTAAAAAAATACTGTAAGAAAAATTACATTACTTCAAACAAAAGGACAGCGTGGCAACCACCTAGAAGAAAAGTCAACGGACAACGGCCTGCGAATGTTATCCTTTGTATGCATTTCAAACGTGGGCATATGGTGGAGATTTCTTCAACAGTCAGACGAATATCTGTCCCAAAATAAGCATCTTATACTTTGAAAGAAGTCTCCGAAATATATTATTATATGCCCCGAAATTTATATTAAGACCTATATGTATATATATATAAGTAAAGTCAGTCACATAACTTGTCTTATTTCATTTAAAACATACTGCCACCATTGTGTTTATAAAACACATAGAATTTATCATAAGGTTATGAAGCTGACCAAAACATTATTATTACTTATGCAGAACATTCTATAATTACATTATTATAAGTGTCATCTTGTTATTTTTTACCAGGTTTTAAGATCTGAAATATTCTCCTACGTTTTTCAAATAATTCTGAAGAATAGGAAGTGTAGAGAAGTTCCATTCTCATAAACTGATGTGAAAACGTTACCATTGTAATCAAACATTACAGAATGTTCTGCAATAAAAGCAGAGCACTCTGTGAAGCTGAAATGGAAACCAGTGGTTGTTAAGGAGATGATGTTAAGAGAGAGAGAGAGAGCAGCCTGTAAGTAATCCAATCAGATACCATCTAGTGCAGTGGTTCCCAAACCTTCGCAGACCCCCATTCTAATATATATAATTTTATGCCTCATTATTATAAACTATTATAAATCATTATATAGTTTCAATAAATTTATATTTTATTCACCAAAACAAGGAATATAAAATTTGAAAAACTGTAGTATATGTGCGAAATATACGAGCACCTTTCATTTAGGGTAAAGAAGGTATATTTGCAAACCCCTTCGTGCACTCGCCATGGTTCCTCTGAGGGTGGAAACCACTGAGCTAGTGGATGATGGCTCCGTCGGCAGTCGGTAGGTACATAAGCACAGTGGAAGTGAAAATAAACACGATGATGATTATACATACTTACTCGAACCATTTGGTGGACATGTCTTCGAATCAGGACCTAACAATACAAAACATGTAACATGTAACGGATTGACGCTCGACACACAAACAAAGGATAGGTTGCCATCAGTGTTCATGTTACTGGTGTATGCAGCAACAAGATACACGTTACAGATAGGAATTTATCGGTTAAAAGCATTCCACAATTTGTGTTTGCAAATTGATATACTATGTAATGAGGTCACATCAGCTACTAAAGTCATGAAGTAAAGTGACACATGTAAACAATTACCACACGACGCCGCTAATATCCCAGAAGAGGGCAGATCTTAGCAAAATCGCGGCGGAAGCCTAAAATCAAGGTTGTCACATGTTCATTTTAATGTGATTATGAATGGGGATTCAGTAGCGAATGAAACATTTGATCCTGTTGTAACAATTTGAACACTAAAATTAATAGATATTATGTACAAAAATTCCGTTCGTACCTGACAGCAAACACAGCATGCTTCCCTTAGAAAGACTAATGTGTAGAGAAGTAATCGCTGTTTGCTCTAATGATTATACGAAATGCATTCATGTGCGCAAAATAGAGAATTTTTGTATGAAATTTGGCAAAACATACTCTAGCCACAAGGCTTTAAAGGGTTAAGACACTTCCAATAATGAATTGGTGAGCGGTAACGTTTTCCTTGAGATAAATTAAGCATCTTCTCATAAAGGTGTGCTGTTTATTGGAGGTAGAAATCCGTGACAGATCTAAGTAAGTGGACAGCTTCAGGAACCGAATGCTAAACCTCGCAGAAAGAAATATCAGTACAAATACTGCTTCTTGGAGAAGCCGATCCCTGTGACCGCACGGTCTAAGGTGTGGGTCTGCGACTGCTCGCTTGCTGGGATTGCGGTTTCGAATCCCGCCGGGGGCATGGATGTCTGTCTCTTGAGAGTGTTGTGTGTTGTCAGGTAGAGGTCTCTGTGATGGGACGATCACTCGTCCAGAGAAGTCCTATCTAGAGTGATGTGTCCAGCTAAGTGTGATCTCGAAACCTCAACCATGAGGAGGCCTGTGCCTACAAGGGCTTTAGAGCCATAAAAATGATTGGGGGAAACACAGAACCGGTCTGGATATGGAGGCGAAGAGAGAAACTTCTATCTCTGCCAGGAAGCAAACAATTTCTCAGATTTGTTAAAAGAATTTTGAACTCCGGCTATTTTATTCCAGTAAAAATTAGTGTCATAATACATGACATCATTACTTTCATTACTGGCAAGCTCCGATGGATCATTCGAATGGCTGATAATTATGTTGGAAAGATATGTTAAAAATTATGACGGCCTGGAAAGACGCCATTATTTGCACAATCGAGGTTCGACTCGAGCTATAAATTTCACTAGATTCAGTAGTGTAAATTTGTTGCTGCATACTCAAGGCCTGTCATAAAATCCTTCTCTTTCGGTTGCCGAAAGCGTGAGCGTACAACACAAAGACTGTTGATATAGTCCATAAAGAAACATCTGTTAACGAAATTATTAGAGACATTAAACCAACTTTTTATTTCAACAGTAACAAGCATAAATACTAAATAAATGAGTCAAAAATATAAATTTACCTGTCATATAACCTGCTGTGGATACGGTAATGGTAGTCTGAAATATCAATATCTAAATTTAAAATTAGGTTTATGAATATTACAGACTGAGATTTGTTTTTGAGACTCATTTTAGTCACGTTTAAGTTCTCTCTAACATAATCAAGTTGGAAAGAAATGAAAACGTTACTTGAATAAGGTCATTATTGTAATAAATTTGCATTCCTTTACATGTTAATTCATATGTATTATTTAAGACATATTCAGTTATTGCAAATGACTTAAAAATTAAATAATATTTTATTAGCAAATTCGGCTACGTATGTCGATACATCATGATGTCTTATTAGGTATGTAACCATTAATTTCCAATTCAACTCTTACACAACACTTGTCTAATTATGGTTGTTTCGATTAAAATAAAATAAAATGCAATTAAAATTTAAGTGCGAGAGTTTAAATTCTTACAACGATGTTGATAAAGAGTATTGTATTTCAAGAAGTAACGTCGTGTCGATTGACAGGGGGGCACCCAAAGGGGGGTCTGCAGCCCGGCAGCCCCCCCCCCCCCACAAACCCGCAAAACCGAAATATAAAAAACAGAGGTTTTGTAGATATTATAATATCAAAAGTTTTACGTTATTTACCCTTCAGTCGAAATCAGCCACTGAAATCTGCTGATGGCTAGTACGTTAGAATTTTGAAAAATAAATTAATAAAATTTAAAAGACAAGAAGATAAGACACTGTGATTGAGTCATGCAACATGTAGTTATATTCGTACGTATATAAATGCAGTTGCAAACACTGTTATGTTATACTTAGGACATGATTTTTATAAAAAAAATTTAAAATAAAACATAAATTATACATAGCCTCAGGGACAGCCCCCTCCCCAGTGAAACATTCTGGGTGCGCACCTGTCAATTGATAACTAGTTATCGAAGATTCAGAAAAACTTTATCTTCAGGGGAGCCCAAAACAACCCTGAAGATGGAGGCAACAAGATTCTCCAAAACACTGGTAACTATTTCGCAGTAGACATGGCGTTATATTGCAAAGGCTTGAAACTCAAAATATTCAATTAGTATTTTAAAATTTAAATCTATTTGCATTATATAGATGTAGCCCTATCATATTTTTAACTACTTGTTTATATCTTTCATGATATTTACATATTTACTTTCTCTACAATTTCAAGTACAGTACATATTTTATTTCTTTCTTCTATTTTTAAAACAAATATATTTATCGTATGCTCACACTTCTTATATTTGCCAACATATTAAAGATAGGCAGATAGAAACGATATTCTATTTTCACGGTTTCACATTATAATTAGGTTGAAAAAAGTATAATTGAAAAGTCCAATTTAAATCAACGTGTATCTGGCTTCACGACATGAAAGAAGGTTTTTCGGGAACACTTACAAAGTTCAAATAATTTCTTTAAACTTACACCCAAAATTAATATCCTGCTAAACATTCTGAAAATTGTATTTATATAAAACAGCGTTAAAATAATATTGTTTGCGAAAACAACCAAAACCCTAACAGAAATTTTAAGGCCTCTTTGTCTATGACCTAGATATTAACACTTTATTCAGAAAAGTATCTTAGGGTGGATTTTTAAATATATGGCTACTGTAACTAGTGGAACTGGGGTCCTGTTGCTCATGACTAATTTACAGATTGTAGGTTCCACTGTGAGAGTCGAGAAAATAAGAACGAAAGGGTTAACCATACAAATATCAATTTCTATCCAATTGGTGAGACAGGAGGAAAAATGTTATTAGTATATGCAGAGAGTTATATATCACCAACACCACACTGATACTGGGAAAATGACATAATTTTACACGGTAAACACACAAGTATAATGTATGAATAATGAAACACGCACAACGAATTTTGATAAAGGACAGGTATAATTACTATGAGATATTTTTTTAATATTCGGTAGATGTGTGATCACACTTACAGAAAAGCACTGCTACGTAGTCAGTATCTTCAACTATCTTGGACAGGATTCTGGCATTAACTTCTTCGATCCTATCTGGAAGATCCATCGCTTCGAGACTGGTGAGGAAGTCCAACACGTTCTCCTCATCCATAAGATCTCCTGTGAAATATTAAAAAACAAAATCTTAGAACAAAGTGGTGTACTTGTCATTCCAAGGTAAGTACAGGTAAATGTAAAGAAAATTACACTTTTAAACGCCATGCCACTAAAACTCATAATAAGCGTATTTAAACGTCATGCATTCTTATCCTTAACACTTGATGCAAGTATTTAAAAATCGGTAAAATATTTCAAAGCCAAAAATAGAAATGGGGGAGACATATGGACACATACAGAAACCGTGGTAATTTCAAATGCATGTCGTTTTCATTTTTAGGAAAGGAAAGTAAGCTACTAATGTAGAAGAAAAAAAAGATTATATTTTGTAAACAAATTGCCATTAAAATTATTTCAAGATTAAGGGCCCAGCACTTTAATATTCCCATAGATTTTATGCCCAGAGTTAATTAAACGCTTAGAAATATTTAGTTTATGAATCTAAAACAAAAGTTATCGTTATTATTTGCGTTATGTTGTGCGGGTTGCTGCGCAGATGTGTAGATAGATGTGGTGTAAAAAAGCAACCACTGCCGGATGATTAAAAAGGCAATCAGATACCTTAAAAACTGATAAAACATATTATCGTAATAATTTCATCTGTAATTTTCTATATGAAACTATGGCGATGTTTGTAAACAAAAACTAATTTAAGAACAACTCTTCTCAACTAATGACCAGCGACAAAATATAAAGTATATATAACACTAGTGTTGTGTTTTTACCTTCGCGAAAGTCGTCTCCTGCTCACACAGAAGAACATAAAACCTTAAGTAATATTTAAAACATAACGTTGAATATCATTTTACGTACGAAACTTGAAAACCCTTGACAGAATATTATATTGAAAATTAAATAATTAAAACATTACATAGTTTTTGGACAAATAAAAATTAAATAAAAAAGAGATTTAGTAGCTGATATGGAAGAAAGGAAGATTGGTAGCGAAACCCCACAGATCATTGTCACGTGGAAGATAAAGCCATAATTAAAAACAGTGTCTTGGATTTTACAAATATATATATATATATATATATATTGGTGATATTAGATGTCAAATTTATATGTCATAGAGAAATTGTCTAATACATGACTTCTTCTACAAAAATCTTGAAAATAATAAGGCAATTTAGCCAAATATTAAAATTACTAATTTTAATTTAGGGTAGAAATCTATGATTGCCACTTGCTTCAAAATTTTATAATTCCAGAACATAAGCTATTTTAAATAACATACTGTAACCGGGGCGTAATGTTGACCATTTGCCTCCATCTACTGCCGAGGTTAAAAAAAATTCGAAATATATACCTGCTTTTACCTATATGCCTTCATGGTGTGGACAGGGACAACTTTAGCTTAATATTGTACAAGTTCCCTTTATGGATTAGATCCGTCTTTTAAGGTCAGTATTCTGAAATTTCAGTTTTCCGAATACAAAAACTACGTTTTCATTATTATGTTATTCTGCTTATGACATGGAGTACAGTTTAGTCGTCAATTCTGTTTTGTGTGATTCCACATGCCAGAATTAACTCGTATGCCAAAGCTGTTTGAGTGAACGCTGATGTGACTCAACCCGCTAACCTATATTTAAGCGTCTGGCTCAATTTAGCTTCCGTGGATTGCTTAAAGTGTATGACGTTTGTTCCATGTGACATAACAATCACACGTATTCTATTCCATCACTTGGTTTTGTGTCTCTTTTCTATTGAAGCAAACTCATTCAGACTGATCCCAGGCCTCAATACCACAAAGCGCATGCGCTGATCTTTCGTTTCGTCTATAAATATCTATACATCATCTGGAATGAAATAAAACAAAATACTGAAACCAGAGCGTCGACCAGGTTGGTTACTTCCAGGCATAATTTAAAATAGTCATTTCACATAATTTTTAATTATTATTATTATTATTAGAAACTATGAATAAACATATGGTTAGTTATTACAATTTATGTTGAATGTAATGAACTACATTCAATTATTAAACAAGACTTGTACAGCGGCAAAGACACACACTTTATTCTTCAGATACTAGTTTAGAATTCTGGTCCAATTTCCGGTTGTCCTGATCTAATATTTGTACGCATCTTTCCAGACGAACAACAACTTACAAGTCACAACGACCTTTCTAAGTCTTTGTAATTATCAACCACAATCATCTTTCAGATTTATTGACTATATACTAAATAAATACTTCAGTAAAAGTAGCATTTTGCATAATATAATAATAAATCGTATAGACATAAAATCTCTTTCGTTTTCGGTATCAATGTGATTAGGAGAATTATGTATGACGTCACGTAAATTGACGTCATGTAACGCTGTGATTATTTTTAAAATTCATTATGTAGTGAGTATAATACGGTATTTAGCTCAAAGGTATGAGTCGTCACGTTTAATTTATAAATTTATAAATATCAGCATTGTAAGATGATAATTCTTAAAGAGTTTTGCTATCAGCTTTGTTTTGAACACATTTTCATAGATATAGTAAACATTCAAGGACTTGTAAACATACGATATGAGATGTGGGAAATATTTGTAAGACTTTCGTAATACCAAGGCTTAAACAAAAGGAATTTCTAAAATCCTGCTTGATTTGGGTTCCTGCTCTAACCGCTGCACTGTAATTGTATTTGGTAGCAAAAGAACTTTGTAATTATCATTCAGCCTCTTTGTTAATAAGATAAATTTTTAGTGGGGTGTAATATTTATTGATATTTTAGTAACAAAAGTATTATGTAATTACTTGTATCGGTATTTTGATACAGAGTAATTGCTAAATAATGCAGCAATATTTGGTAACAAAAAAAGTTTAGCTCAAGTTTAACTATGTTCTTGGATAAAAGACCTTTCTAACTTTCAACAATATTTCGGTAATAAGCGAAATTTGTAATTAGTGTAAGAGCGATGTTTACTAACAAAAGAACTTTTTATTAGTGTTCAGCGAATTTCAGTAACAAAAACCTTGTCATTAGTGATTATCGATATTTCGACAGCAAAGTAACCTCTTAATTAGAATTTAACTACGGCAACCAATTAGTCCCAGATCAATTGCAGTAACTGTAGCTACTTACCTTCGTAAATGATAGGTTCTTTCTCCCGGAAGTACGTGAGGGCGGGGAAGTTTTTGATCCCATAGTGCTTTGCGAGTCGCTTGTCGTTGATTTTGACGAAGTCCACCCCGAAGGAGTCTGTGTCGTCATCTATCTTCTCGAGCTCGAAAAGGACTTTGTCGCAAGTTAAACAACTCCTCGCATCTGAAAACACGCAGCCAATATGTCAGTGAATTGACTGATATTACATGAAATTCAGAATTTATCTGTAACCCAGGAACTGGTGTTTCAGCAAATTTTATATCAAAACAACCAATTGGATATGACGCTGATCAGTTAAATTACAATCTTATTCTCAGAACTCATTTCCATCTTTTATTACTATCCCCTCATATATTTCCCTCTCTCCCAAATGCCCAAGTGCCTAGTGTCCATGATGCATTCCACATTAATTTTGCGTAAATTTATTGCTGCCCGCACCTGAACTACATATGTCATAATGATACTACTGCCCACAAGTATTAGTTGACTTATGTAAATTAAAGAGTATACAAAAAGTTCCTGTTTGTTTAATATATCCCCACTTATTTATATTCTCCATCATCCAAATATTTCCTTCAACACTTTATTTCAAAATACTTGAAATATGTATTTGTCCTTTGGATAAGCTTAGCAAATCGCAAAAAATAACTATCAAAAGCAAGCTTTTATACCACCGATGAAAAACCTGTAGCCCACACCCACATATTTAAATTATGTATACATAAAAAATTACATAATAATTCAGGTTTACCAGTTATTGCGGTTTTAAATGTGCGACCTGCAAACTAGACTACAATAAATGTTGTTTCATTGCCAAAAAAGGTTGGACGCCCCTGTGTTAGACTTATGACTGTATAGTATTTCTAGGCATTTCAATTTTAAAAGTTGTCTCTGTATGAATTTAAATTCCTCTGTTAATAATTTTCTTCTATGTCAGAAAATTATCTTCGGTAATTCGTTTCAAAACTCGCTTTAATTTTGAAATTCACACGTCTTGATAATCAAAGCGTTGTGCAGGAAAGAAATTCAGACATTTGTGTCCTGGTTTCTCTAATTCGGAACATGTGACCTTGGGCTAAATGTTGTAAAATGTCTGGGGCTTCTGTGTAGATGGATGTTTGTTTGAAAGTCTGCCCCTATATAAGGAGTTTCTACGGATTAACACGAACAACTTATTATAAACACAATAAATTATTAACCTTCAAGTTTAATCACACATTGCGTGCCAGATCTTTAAGCCAACCATTACACCATATGCCTCTCCTTTTGTCGACCTGCCAAGAATCAGACAAACAGCTACAGAAATGTAGGAAATGAAAGAACGAATATACGAACACAAAATCAAAGAAACTACAGTTCAAATGGCGTCTGGTAATTTGATCGTCACTGTTAGCAGAACTGAATGTTGCTGTCCAAATTCCTTTGTCACCTACTGCTCTCTGCAGTTCATTTGGCAGACTTTGAAGTCACAGCCTGTGTTGGATAAGTTAACATTTCAAATAGATGTGTCACAAAGGCTGTGCGCGTTAAATAAGATTTAAAATTTTCTTTCAGTCTGCAAAAGAAAAGAATCGTATAAAACGTCATGTTTCGTCAAACAAATTTAAAAAAGTTAAATGTTTGCCTACATTTCTAGGTTAAAAATGGTTAAATGTAGAAGATAGAAGTCCTAATTACCTAACAGAAGAGGGGATTGCGTGATAATCTTGATTTTTCTAGAAGTAGATTGCATGTGTTGCAGTTTCATTGCCAGAAACACAAGTGTAACATTAAACTCAATAAAGAATCCATTATTTCATCTATTCATTCATTCATTCATTTGTTTGTTTGTTCATTCGTTCGTCCATTCGTCCTTTCTTTCAAATTGGAGCAGCTTTTACCAAAATTTTGTTCATGAACAATTCTTCTGTAATATATTTTTTATTAGAAAATCTACTTCAAACGAGCATTTGATAAAAGTGCAATGTAAATAAAGTATTTAATACTGATCTCTTTCAAATTTATTGGTGTAACAAAACAGATATTTTCTTAACTAGTTCTGAAGCACACATACACTGATAAAGGAACTTCAAAGAATAATTTTTATTTCTTAGTCTTTATGCCGCTGCAGAGGAATCCTCAGAGGCTATGTATAGGCTGACAAGCAACAATGAATGAGAAAATATGATAATGTGAACTCTTCTCCAAATATTAGTAAGGTGATCAAATCAAGGATCATCAGCTGGGCTAGGCATACATCACGCATGGAAGAGATGATAAATTCATAAAAAATTAGTTTTGAAATCTAAACGAATGAGACACCTTCAAAGATTTAATATTAAATGTGATATTAACCGTTCATTGTACATAAATAATATGTGATTAATCTTCCTTAGGATCCTTACGAATGGCAGGTCCTTGTAGGCACGGTAATGAAAATGTGAATTTCAACAAATGAGGTGAATTTCTTTACCAAGTAAGCTACTATAAGTTTTGAAAGAATTCCCTACTACACGGAGCTTTTAAGTATACTGTATTGATAATATTGCAATGTGTTTCATTTCAGTGTTTTTTCTTCTCTTCTATACGCAGTTTATTTCGTACCTGACAAAGGAAAGGCATCACTCAGTAAATTATTACAAAGAATTGCACAATGACATATAAAACTGACATCTGTTATGCCCAAGAAGATTTTCAACGAAAACTGTGTTCAACCACTGAAGATGATTTGACTTAAAAGACAAACACTTCTGAGGGGCAATATCTCATAAATCACTTTAACAAGTGCTTTGACATAAAACCAAAACTGTATACATTATACAGTTTATTGCTCATATTTTAATTTAAGTTCCAGAAGCAGCCGTCAGTAACGCTAATTGAATAAACAACATCCGAACATCGTGTCTAAAGTTAGCCATCTTGTTTCGTGTTCGGAAGTTCTTCGGTTTGAGTCTCAGATGAGATGCAGGCTATCCTAATTCATAATTGGATGTTTCTCAGGTATTTACAGACAAAAAGGGAAAGAGTGGACTCAAGTTTTCTGGAATATGGCGTTGTGTCATTTCTTTGAAGTATAGTGGGATTTTCACGTTCACCGGCAAGCAATCCTTGGAGTGCTTCACCCTGAAAACACCGATGTGAGAACCACAAATCTCGCAGTGCAACAGTAACTTAAATAAACCATAAATTTTTCTTCTACATTCTTATCATTAAGATATTTGCAATCAAATTCCCATTTGATATTATGCTTATGTAATATACACATAACGAAAACATTTGAGGAATGGTCCTTAAATGAACTAATAAAAAGTACTATAAACTAAAAAGTTATTAAAAGGCCTATAGCATTTTCGCTTGCCAGTCATGTAAAAGACAAGTGACCCTGTCAGAAGTCTGATAATCTTATAATCTAGGAGGCCAAGTTATTATGGCCGCCATCCAAAAGCTAGTGAATAACTCAAACATTGCGGCGCGTACAATATGGCTCAATAATTGTATAAATTCTAAAAGTTTCTGACGATGGTATGTAACATTGAGAACTAATGGGTTTCTGGACTTTGTCCATCGTCCGGAAATCTAAAATAACTAGATAACACGACGTTTCGGAAACTGGATCTGCTTCCGTCCTCAGGTGAAGGGTGAGGGACCCAACAGAGAAGTAGGTGGTTCCCTCACCCTTCACCTGTGGACGGAAGCAGATCCAGTTTCCGAAACGTCGTGTTATCTAGTTATTTTAGATTTCCGACGATGGACAAAGCCCAGTAAACCCATTAGTTCTCAATAATTGTATTCTCCCTCCTTTGACGTAAGATTAAACTTCCGGTTTCTCAGCAGTATGATGCACCACCTCATATGACAAATTCGCGGGATGATAAATGAGTAAATTAGATACAGCCACCCTGTTTCTAGGTTCACTAGATTTAACACACCTTGAGTGTAATGGCAGGAGTTGCAGAAAGTCCTGTGTTCAGATATAGTGGCTGAATTAGCAGGTGGACACAATGGAATATGGAGTACCTGCAGCTCCTAAATCCGTAACGCCACAGGCTCTGAGGCGTATTCAGGGTTAACTTTAATATCAGCAAGACATATACTAGCCACCCTTGCCTTCCTTAAGTTTCATGCGTAATGACATGTCTGATGCAAAATACATCAATAAAACAAGATTTATCCGCAAAGGGCCAATTATAACGAATAACTGTTTGGTTTAAAATTCATAATTTTTTTTTCTGGTTCAAAACACCGGTAATTACATTTGTTACACCTTTTAAGAGAAACGCAAGTCATTGTTGTCGTGTTGTTTTCCTGTAGTGTGTGCGGTCTGTGTCGTGTGTGAGGTATGATACTCTAAACATTAAGTGAAATCATCAATGCTATTTTCGAGAAAGTTGTCATTTTTTTACGCTAAACCAAAGCGCTAATTTACTAACTACGTAGTTTATATCTACAAGAGAAACTATGTAGGATGTAACCACAAATATCTAACTAATTAACTAACTCCATGCAGCAGAGTCCGTCTTGAGAAGCTAATAGTTTCGCAGCTAGTGAAGAAATTCCTCGTACTTTACGGAAACCGAAAGTTCGTTACCAACCTCAAATATCGGATAGGAAGAAAATAACTCCCTGATCAGTCAAGCGTTAGGCTAGACATAGAAGGATATATACATTCATACATATATTCATATATAAATATACCTGTACAAAAGACCCAATACGGTCGAAGTGCACAGGTCACTACGGTGCTCGCCCTTGTACACTCTCCATACATACATGCCTGCTGTATATACAGCAGATTAAAACACTTCTTTTTGTTACCCGTACATAGGGCCCATACCTATACAACGTGGGTCTGTTAAAATACTTTGCAAAATTTCCCGTGATCATATTACATTCACCCCATATTGTGACTTAGTGGTTATCATTCCTGCTTCATATTCGAAATGCGATGTATTATATTCTTCGCCCGAAGGCAGGCTTTCCTACGATTTTAATAGTATTTCTTCAATTAATCTAGGAAAATTCCATATCGTGATATTAAATAGATACCCATCCCTTCCTTACACACAATTACTAATTCACAATTCAGAATATTTCTCCCATACCACCCTGTGAGCTACAACCTTGAAGCTGAGAAATAATCACTAATTTCTCAGTAAAATTAAAAAGAGAAGGAAATCTTTCATAGACTATAATTTTTTTCTTTGGCGCAACAGTCAAACTCGGGCCTAGACCGCCTCATTGTTGATGTTTATAGGTCACACAAAATTAGACACACACACAACACACATCAGGTTGGACTCCTCTGAAAGAGGGATCAGTTTGTCGCAGAGGCTGCTACCTACACAACACATAACAGACACAACAGTCTAACATCCATGCCTTCAGCGACATTTTAACCTGCGATTCCAGCAATCAAGAGGCTTCAGACCTACGTCTTAGACCGCACGGCCAATTTTATAGCCCTTATTAACATAAAAGTAAGATTTTATAAAAGTGTACCTTCCTGTATGATGCTGAGATAGCTTAGTTTGTAAAGTAACTAGACTATAGGCAAGAAAACTAGCGTCTAGACCGACTCTGCGCTCCACCTAGCCTCCAATTCAGTGGGTACAAAGGGTTCTCTCCCCGGAGTAAAGCGGTCCACATACCGTCGTGTCGTGAAAAGAGAAAATTACATTTACTCTATACGTTCCTTTATAAAATGAAATGTACGTGTTCAGTACTGGTCCCTATTTTTAAACAAATCTTGCTGTGACATGAAGCTCTCGGGGAGATAATTAAAAGAATTGAATCTACCTGGTGTGTGACACCATTATTTAGGTAGATTGTAAAGAGGAAAATGCTACCTCCACTTTTAGGCAATAAAGGTCAACTCATCAGGTTCCTCCGAAACGCTTATGCCCCTCTAACAACCTACACGACGCCACATACCAAAAGAAATAAGTCTTAAGCCTTTCTGTGCTGATGGTGCATATTTCCGTCATAACAAGCAATTTATGTTCTGGAAAGTGGAAAAAATGTTATCCCTATGCACGCTATTTATTCGTATGAGGGGAGTGCAGATATAGCTCGGTGTTTTGGAAACTTCAGCACTATAAAAAGGTAAGTGATCAACTTCACGTCCCTGAAAATTCAGCCCCCGGGAAAGAGTCCCCGTACCCATTGAATAGGAGAATTTTTGGGTCCCAGAATCGGTCTGAACATTTTTAAAGGCGTATATATTTAGCACAGTGTTAAAAATGTTGTAACATGTTCCTTTCGCTGATTTCGAAATCTTAATCCATCCAGATTAAAAAATCTAGTGCTTCTAAGCTCGTGGCAAGGGAATGGTTCAACAACACCTCGACCTGATATTTCCCTGATAAAATGGCTCTTCAAAACTCAAAATACAAGCAAAATGTTTGATCTCTGCCTGCTTCTATATAACTCTACATTTATTCGCAACTTATTTTTATAGAAAAGTTTATGTTTGCGATGACTTACTGCTAGAGTTTACAGAAGCTGGTCTGCAGTACAGCCATAAAATTCTCTATAATCATTTGCGTTTCGATAATCCCAAGAATCAAAAGCATGTTACGTACTTTTCAAGAAATATTTACATTTATCTTCCTACGCTTCGATTTTGGCGTTGGAGTTCAAAAGAGTTCCGAATTTAATTGACAGGCGTACGGAGCCCGCCAACTACGTTATGAGAAACAGTTAGAAAAGTAGTCGGCGAGCATTATGTTGTTTGGGAAGCAAGTCTGGAGTACGCAAAGCTGGCCTACGGACTTTTTCCGGCCCCAGGAATAATATCAAACTCACAGTGGACTGAAATGTACCTTTTAACCGTCAATTGCATATGAACACATTCATCACACTCCCACTCACTTTCGGAAGTCCCCAGATTCGATGCCGGTCTACAGACAAGTAAGCCTGAGTTTATTCTTGTTTCAGTCGTTCTAGGTAAATCTCATAATGTGGGCCACGAACTTTTGTTTAAAATCCCTTCCAAGTAAAACTCGGGGCTACGTGCATAAATTCTACGGTTGAAGTATCAAATAATAGAATGGGGCACGAAATTAGTCAAGAAATATCTCAGGCACAGATAAGACATAAACCTGCTAATTGAAGATTTCGTGACAGTGAATATTAAGGTTATGGTCTTGTAGGATATGATACTGTGTAATTCGGCAAGTAAGTACAAATATTTCACAAAAAAAATTATTGCCTCCATTATTAGTGTAGAAGAACATGGAGGAAGGACTTTCTCCGAAACTGGCACACGGCGTCACAGCCCCGTTGACCCTACTCTTATAGTCGTAATTCTATTATTACAGACGTTCTTTTAATGCGGGTTTGGTTTACGGCCAGGAGCATGGATGTCTGTCTTTGTGAATTTTGTGTGTTGTCCGGTAGAAGTCTGTGCAACGAGCCGATCACTTGTCCAGAGGAGTCCTACCGAGTTTGATGTGTCTGAGTGTGATCGTGAAGCCTCGATAATGGGGAGGCCGAGGCTTGCTAGGGCTGTCAAGCCACGAAAAATATATATATTATTTAGGTATGAAAGTAGGCAATGATCTAAAAATGTAGCAAAGCTTTATTTTTTACAATGCTGAAAAATCAGTAAAGGCAGCGCTTCCTACATTACTTATTTTTATTATAATATAGTTATACTGATGCAGATAAAATTTTGTCACATTTAGTTTATATGTAGTCAGCCGTACTTGTTAGTCTACCTTTCACTAAAATATTTAACAAACGTTTACTTTTGAGCCTACAAAAACATATATGAAATCCGCAGCATCTGTGATTATATTTAGAGTACGTGTATTTTATCCGGGGGTTAAAAGGGAGAAGATTTTATGTTGAGTCCATTCATTAAGTAGTTTAATTGGGTTGATCTTCTTACCGCTTTTCAAAGAGGATGGTATTGATACATTAAAAGTGGGCAGGATTTACCTTGTGCAAAAAAGTAACCCTAATAAAGGAACGTGTTTTCTCAATGGTAACGCATTCAGATTTCCACTAGAATGTACTTGCTTTTAGTCTTAGTCGGAGGCTCTCTACCACGCCTGAGTTTTTGGCGATTTGTTGAGCCCTCGAAGTTTATGCTGAAATCGTATCTATAAATAGCTCCTCCTACAAAGAGTCCCTCACCTCAGAGTACTCTTTGGGCGAAGTAATAATCTAGACTTTGAGAAAAGTTTATAATGTAACTTACGGCAGATTATTGTCACAGAATACCTGCCTCCTCAACAGCATAAAAAAAATTAATATAGGATACGCAACGATTTGTATTTTCGTATAAATTTTCATAATTAACAGGTAATATAAGGGGTAGTTTCATTAACCACGGTTTACGTCTGTGGATTTGTCACTTTAAGGGTGTCGCCACTATTGCATTCGCAACCTAACCAAGAAGAGTCTGAAGTTTCGCTGCTACATTGCTGCGGCTACGGTGCTTGTATCGGTCAATATACAGTCTTTAACATCGGTTGACACTGATTAGCAACAGGGTAGTGGCGGTAGTGGGAAGTTTGATGGGTTTGCGCTCGGTCGCCATGTTGTAATCTCGCCCGGCCAGCCATTTTAGGAGATGGGTATCCTGAGAATAGCGGACGAGGCAGCCGGTTGCTGGCTGGGTGTATAGAAGACTGTCGGCCGGGTTTTCCGACGCTGCCTGCTCGTACTAACCGCGTAGCAAATACCGACCGCCAGCCACCAGCAAGACAGTCGTCTCGAATCGAGATATTCTGCAGAGAAACTGGCCCACTCTAAAATCTTTCCGAGCCGTTTTTATTGTTTTGTGAAGAATGCAATGCGCTTGGGTACTGTAAATTTGGCCCTGTGCACATCATGAAATAATATGGGGGCGTGGATTTATAACTCCGTTCTCAGCCTCGGCAATGGATGAGATGATTGGTGAACTTCACGGCCCGGCCGCTTTACCCCCTGGGAAAGAGTATCAGATACCAAATGTACAAGAGACTGGCTACGCCCCACTACATTTCTGGACGCAATGCAGAACAGAAAAGTCTACCCAGCAGCAGGGACAAGAGATTATTCTCTTTATCAAAGCTTCCAGACAGGAGTGAGATCCATCCAGCCTCCTATTCGGTAGATACGGGGGACAGTTTACCAGGGGCTAAAGCGGCCGGGGTATGAATCTGACCACTTCGTGCCACCCAGTGCCGATGTTGAGAATGAGTGGGGTTATAAATCCACTCCCACATATGCTTTCTTGGGGTGTGCACAGAGCGTGTTCCAGCTTCCATATGGCATATATATATAATATGTGTGTGTGTGTGTGTGTGTGTGTGTCCATTACCCCCTAATAACTTTCAAACCAACAGTTCAGTATTTATGAAACTTTACTTCGAAGTCATGTCATCAGAATTTAGAAGTATGAAATATAAATAACTCACACATTAGCTATACGGTGACCGCCCAAAAGTTAAGAGAAAGCTACTGATTTGTTAATTTGTACACTGGCGGTGAAACATGCCGACAAACCGACGAAAGTACGGGCACGAGTTTTCCATCGTAAATTCGCTTTAGTCACTTTGCGTGGAAACCGCACAAGCACGAAAGTGATTATTTGTTCATTGTGAGTGTTACGCTTCCAGATGCATATAGAGTGATCCGGTCTTCAGAAGAAGTATTTTCGTAGTATTTAGCATGCATTTTTATAGTCAAACCTCGGCACTCGTTGGACGTCTATTCAGCTGCACTCTTTAACCTTTCAAAACTTAGTGACCGGTGTATTATCGTCGATTTTAATACCACAACCTCTGCATTTTTCCTACACAAACCCTTATGCGCTCCGTATCATTTTTACAACAAACAGCTATCATTTCCCTAAACGACAATAACCGGTTGATATTTCTAACAGAAGCACACTTTATTCTTTTTGAGGTACGAAATGAATATATATATAATGTAGAGACATGGCCATCAGTTGTACTCGAATGTTCTACATTATGGTTTTGTCATGCAAGAAGCACACAAGAGATGATATTCCTTATAATGATGACACACTTACGGTCTCTAAGATCTAAGGCCGGTGAGACTTCTGGAACTAGGGGGTGGAGTGAGACGGGCGTCAGGTGACATATCGTGACTGGGATTTCCAATTGTGTGAAGGATTTTCCTTTCAAGATTTTACTACTTTGCTGTGTTTTACAAAAATAATGACATAAGGCAAAATTCTATCTTATTTCTTCATACGTTTGGCCACATTTGCCTTTCTCGTGCAACCACACTATAGCAACGAGACGCTCCTGAATGGAGAATGGACTTGTATCTGTCATTAAGGATGTCAGTACACGCTAAAATGGAACAGAAAGCCGCGGTTATTTTTGTAGATCATGAACGCAGTAGCATGTACGTGAAAGAATAATCCCTCGCACAAGTGGCAATCCCAGCCATGGTGTTCCAAGTGACACCCCTTCTCATATTAATCAGAGGACCCATACGCACCATCCTCATAACGAATACTATGCCATGTTTTTCATTCATCATGAAATTCGTAATACAAACCAACCATCCCTAATTTGACAACCAGCCACTTGTCCATATCCTGAGCCAAATAAATCCAGTTCATACCATTCCATCCTACTTTTATGATCCATTTTATATTACCAACTTACATAATCAAGGTTTCCCAAGTGGTCTACTTCATCCTGATTTTCCCACCAAAAGCCTATATGCATCTCTCTCCTGCCCAATACGTGCCACGTGTCTCGCCGATCTTATCCTTTTTTTATTTGATAAAGCTACAAATATATAGAGAGGAGCGCAAGTGAGAAAATTTTGTTCTTAAGGTTATGTATTAAATACTTGTTTAATATACGACAGTCAAATTTAGCATTGTCCACTGTCTGGGATATATTCAATGTGCGAGACATATCCGAATTTGGCTACACTCTCATCGTCAGAAAAATACTTGTATGTTTATATTATTTCCATCATTGCCGGCAATGGTTTAACTTCCGAAAAGTCAACTGACTTCGTAGGCCTCTTACTTTATGAAGCCACGTGTAATTTGCTAAAATATCTAGTACCAACACACGGTGTTAAAATCCAGAAGGCTACATATATGTATTACTTGACTGTTGAGGAAAATTATTAATATTAATGCAAGGAAACCCTTCCTTAAAATTTGACCCAGTTACAATGGAAAGGAACGAATGTATATTAAGAAACATACTAACCTAAACTAATGGAGAATGTTTAGTTTGATTTGTCTCTTCTAGTACGAAGTAATAATGAAAGATTTTTTTTTCCGTCACGCCTCATTCCCATACAGAGAAATAAAATGCGATTTACCACGCGTGAAAGCGGTGCTTATTCTGCTTACACGTCCTTGAAAGGGAAGTGAGAACTAATAAATAAATTCAAATTTTACATTATATTCACCGTGCATTTTGTCTTTAATTAATAGCTTTATTTTTACCAACACACGCACTATAATTATGTCGTATTTTTTACACCCCTACATATGTTTCGACTATTTATTAGTCATCATCAGGGGGATCAAATTATATACTATTATAATGGATGTATGGTCTGTGTATATACTTTGATCCCCCTGATGATGACTAATAAATAGTCGAAACATATGTAGGGGTATAAAAAATACGACATAATTGTAGTGCATGTGTTGGTAAAAATAAAGCTATCACATAAATTCAAGTCCGCAAGCAGCACGTCATATCAAACTGCAAACCAGTAGGTTAAGTAAAGACACCATTTTATGTGAACGTAAATCATGTCGACACAAAATTTGTTCCAGTTGTATAAAGACGAATTTTATACATAACATCTGACCGTGTTGGTCTTCATCTGGTTATCAGTCGGCTAAAAGTGGAATGGGACGAAATTCTGCTATGTGCCTTCTTGTACAAGGTGCATAAAATTTCTTAACAATAAATCAGTTGCCTATTTAAACTTCAAAACGAATATTAAATTTTTTATTAAATTTGGTACTTGGTTCCACACGAAAACCTGTGTGATAAATTGTGTACAGGTGTACAGCAGTTCAACAGAACCTACACTTTAACATGAAGTTTTGTGATTGAAGTTATAAGAATGTCTACAAAGTTTATATGGAATAATGAACACATGCGGTGGAAAATGCTGGAACTAAAAATACTGCTCTTCACACGCTCACGTGCGGACATACTGGGACCTTTTCAAGGTCATTGAGCTCATTCGGTCCAACAATGCACATGTTCTTGTTACGCTGTGCGTCGTACATTCCTTTCTTCGTCTTCTTATTATGTGATTTTTAAAACAAGGGCTTGCAAATTGAACAAAATTAGCAGCAGAAATTTAAATGTTGCTGTGGCTTTCTGGGCAATGATCAAAACGTATAGAGAAGACAGTTTGGAAATAAGAGCAAACTCATGGCAAATTTCTTCCAAGTTTATGACACTCCAGACCAGAAGGCGGGTTGCCGCAGTATCCAAACAGATTTCTCGTGCAGAATAAATAACTTGAAACGAAGAAACACGTAGCAAAATCGTTCGTTGAAGACTATCACGCTTTGCGTAAAACCACCTTTTTTAAAATGATTATTATCTTACTTCATATTCGAAGGTTCTGGCTCCAAAACCGGCAGCCGGCTATCCTAAATATTGTATTTTGTCGTTTTTCTCATTTCCTTCTGGAACATTCCGGGATACAAATTAAGAGATTTCAGATTCTCACAGTAGTATCGATAAATATCTATGTTTCTTGGATATGAGGCCGTGTGGATTGGTAAACCATTAAAACCTATTTTTACCACACCCTTTCCAATTCATTATTTACTAACCATCCCATCGTTTGACGGGGTATAATTTGATTTACTGGCAGCATCTTTAAATAAACCACAAATAAATAAATAAATAGCTGAAAATTCTGAAATGTGGTGCTGGAGAAGGATGGAGTAGATCAGTTGGACTAATCTTGTGAAAAATGAAGAAGTATTACATAGAGTCAAGGAGAAAAGAAACATTCTACATACAATATAAAGAAGGAAGGATATTGGTAGGTCACATCTTGCGCGGGAACTGCCTTCTAAAACACGTTATTGAAGGAAATGTAGAAAGAAGGATAGAAGAGAAGGGAAGACAAGGAAGAAGACTTAAGCAGCTAGTAGATGACTTTATGGAAGCGAAAGGCTACTGAAAATTCAAAGACGAAGCACTAGATCGCACAGTGTGGAGAACTCGCTTTGGAAGAGGCTATGGACTTGTCGTAAGACAGACTACGGAATGAATGAATGAATGAACGAAAGAACGAAGAGACAAATATTCCATGACACAGGGTTCCTCTATCACATTATTTAAGGACGTAAATTTGTCAGACTTCGTAAGCGACCATAATGAAAATCGGTGCTGTGTTGTCACATCGTTATGTATTGAACTCATACTGCAAATATACGACTTCACTATTTCCCAATGCTGGAAACCGAGGTGGAAATCGCCACTCCTCTTCGAATGACGATCTTGGTGCTGCCACACTGACGACAATTTGGAACAAAAAGTGAAGGCGTCCACCACGCGTTTAATCAAACAAGAAAGTACATGTGTCCGAGGAGTCTGTTTCGAGTGAGACAGAGCGTCGCTGGACTGCAGCGTCGAGATTTAGACCGCCGACAAAGCGATGCACGAAATGAATGAACAGCCTACGTACATAAGAACTACATAATTACAGAACCAGCTAACATAAATGAATAAAATGGGAACCGGGTCTCTTTTCCGGCGGTAAAACGGCCAGGGCTTAGGGTTGACTACCTACCGCCATCTAGCGCCGAGGTTAAAGAAAGAGTATACCTATACCTTTGCTTTCCCTCTGGGCCTTCATGGCCTGTTCTAGGGTAAACTTTACCTTTAACGTAAATGTATCTTTCAATTTGGCAACATTGCACGTCTTTCTTCGAGAGAAATCTACATTATGTAAGATTCAAATTTTCACGAAGATCCAGCTACAATTTTCGTGTTTCCACAAGCTATTAATCCATGGAATCTTCCTTAATAACAGTCACTCGGTCAATAAATTACCCGCATTTCGTAAAGTCAGAAAGTTCATTCCCGTATTTACAAGATCATTTTAACGGTCCCTATCCCGATCCAGATGAATCAGGCTACATCCCAGTACTCTGTATCTCTACGATATATGTGCAATGTCATTCCTTCTACTCAAGACCAGCTATATTATCTCCCTCAGTAGGTAACTAGAGGCTGAAAATGTGAGCTTTGGTTTCAGGCAGCGACACCGTTAATTCTCTTTGCCACCACTTCCAGACTGGCTCTAGGAATTACCAGTCTCCTACCCAGTAGGCATCGGGTGGTCTTTCCCCCAGCATTAAAGAACCTGGAATTCAAGCTAAATATTTCCCGCATACAGTGCCGGGGTTAAGATGCGTGGAGCTATAATTCCACTTCCTTCTACACCTCCATGGCTTGTTGTTCAATCTACACAAGGATAAATTTATTTGATTTGGACCCAGATCTTCCAAACGGCATTTTCCATTTAGGTTTTCAAATTAAAATATGTGAATTTATCTTCTTTCCGATGTTTGCTACATAATATGTCCGAATAATACGGCTAGATTGTCCTCGTACGACCAGATTTCTGGCCTCGTATGCCTTCGTTATCCACCTCCATAGCCTCCTTCTTTTGTATAAAGATAATATTTATTTTAACGCGGGACCCAGTACTGCCGAGCGGACGGCATTATTATTCGCTCTGCAGCAACGTGTGTGTGTTTTCCGCTTTCAGCTGCAAATCCTCTATAACCAAGCATTCATTTAAAAACTCCAAATGTCGCGGTGAGTGGTTAGCACTTACACGTAAGACTCTTAAAGGCAGTGACTGAATATCATAATAATACCGTTGTACACGTTCCCTAAGTTTGTCGTAAGTTTCTTATATCTTACTTATACAAGATCTGTTGAACAGTTTGTGATGGCTTACATGGAAAAGTATTTCTATTTTGCGTGATTTCAAGCTTCCGCCGCGATGCAAATCAGATCTGCGCTCTTCTGGGATTTCACGCAGATACAGAAGTAATCCCGTACCGACGTTGTGGGACAATCTCTCGGGCCCACCTTTAAGGGTCAAGCAGACTGCTTGGAGATGTGACCAATAGGTTGTCCCGAAACATCGGTACGGAATTACCATTCTACGCTGTGTAAAACACCAGAAGAGCTCAGATTTTTTATTTTTCTAATTAAACTTGACTTTATTAAGACCCAGTGAGGTCAAAAATAAGAACGCCTGACAAGTTTTAGGAAAAGTCCCGATTTTTATTTTAACAGAAAATATGTCAAATGGTTTATGTTCTGACACTGGGTCACAGATGGACAGATGTGACCTCCATATCAAGTGTTCTTTTACTCTATAAAGAACGCTTTGAGGTAACTTCCTAACATAAAATAAACTCTTTAAGAATCTAACGCAAAGAAAAACCGGTTAATCCTCTATAAGAAAATCATCGTTATTCATTGCGAGAATATTACGACGTATATTAATACACTGTTTGTTTAAAATGCCACATTTTCTCACGTGAAAATATCTACAGCTCTAAGTGGCACAAAGTGTTAACTCATTCTCCTGTCTTCCCATGCATTAATCAAAATTTAGTTCGGGAGTAAAGAAGGAACATATTTTCGACGTGGGTAGTACTTCACGGACACAGAAGCTTAAATGCCGGGTTGTAAGTCTCTCTGCCACTAAAAATACTGACCTACTGACGAGAAGCAAGTCATCCCAACCAACAGACTGTAGCGTGCTGGCGACCGTGACAGACATACAAGCTGGCAGAAACCAAGTCTGTAGGATGAACCAACTAATGTGTAAACAGTTATTTTCCTCTGTCCATTGCTATATAAAAACCGGTACTAAACACATTGACCCCTCTAGAGGGCAAAAGGGCACTGAGGGGTCTTTTGTGTCCTTTGCGTGGTGTTCATAAAATAAATGCATAGATAAGAAGCAGCATCTCTTCTCCATGCGTTTCACCTAAGGAATTATGGAACAGATTTTCATAGAATTTCGTATTTGCAGTTTACATCAAATTAAGAATAATTATTATTTGGGACCAAATCTGTTAAAACCTATTTTACAAGAATTCCAGTGTTAATTGTTTAAGATTTTAAAAAATCGAACCTCAAGCAAAAAAGCCGTTACAGAATATAAAAATACGGCCTCATTGAAAATTACAACTTTTAATTAAGACACTGTTGGCAAGTAGTAATGAATAATTTTTTATGTATTTTTACTTACTGCTTTTCTGATTATGCTCTCAGTAGTTCATAATGAGGAGCAGAATGGTAACGTGGTTACTGAAAAATTAATTTGAAGCAATGGTTGTAACAAATGCATCGTTTCCAAATTTGAGTGGAGAAAATGAGGAAGGCCACGGAAATCTTAAAACTAGTCGGTCTTTTGGCCGAGATTTGAACCCGAGCCCTCCCACACATAATATCAGCTCTAATATCACTTTCGGCGACATTCTGTTGTTCAAAATTACGGATTAGTTAAGCATTAGTAAAAATCATATAAACGGTATTATAATCGTTACTGTTGCTGATATCCTCGGACGGTGTGCCTTGTTCCTGTTCCTTCTGTTTTCTCTTCCAGTGAATTTGTTTTATTTTTTTTATTAATTTTCTAAATCCAAGCCACTGATTCAATTTAAATATTTGCTATTGAGCTCCAGCGATTCATGAAATGCGCAATGTTGGTACCTGTAATTTAAACCCTTAAAATATTAAAAGATTCGTTCTGTTGAACATAGTGGAGCACAGAGTGGGAATTTTCAGAAGATCAAAATGGGGTGCAGCTCTAATTCCCATGATCAGAGAGGACAGAGATATTTTTCCTAGCAAATATAAGAGACTATTTAATTATTTGCTACTTTAGACTCCTTGAAAAAATAGATCTTAAATACAGTTTTGTATATTTAAATATTTAGTTTCATGCATAGCAGAAGTATTCTCTGAATTTAATGTGCTCATAATAGTATATTTAGATAATAAATTCTGATTTATTACCTTTGAAATTTTTCACATTTTAAAAATATTTATAGCCTACCGTGTGTTAAGGCTTTGTCCTGCATTCTTATGACATAATGTCATAGAATAATACTGAAGTTTTCTCTGCGCTTACTTCTACGCCAATTTCTTTAAAAGCACCCAGAATATTTTATGCATTTCTTTTTGTGACACTTATATTCTCGCAAAATAAATTAAGATTTAGAATGATCCAGAATCTGAATTACCCCTGAAATTGCAGTCCTCACTTTTGTGGAATTTCCTAACAATGTACACTAAGGTGAAATGAAAAGTAATATCAATAGAACTTGTCCTTTTATCAGGTAATTCTAAATATAAAATGTATCAGAAATATTTCTATGTAAGGTTTCTGGTTCTACAAAGAATGGTCTTCTGCCATGTGACTGTCTAGTTTGGTAGGTAGGTCCATACAAAGTTCAGGAAAATTCCTCAAGCTTCTAACCATTGCAGAAGCCCTATTTTTCTAATCTGAATATAGGGACAAACAGTTTTCCCAGAATATAAGTACCTATTTACCAAAACTTACGGCGTCATAACCCATGAAGCAAATGTTTGAATCTTTGCCTGTAAGAATGTCACAAGTCTTTGGAAAAATTATAAACACCCAAACTCATTTCCTTTTGGGAATCTTGAAGATCCTCACAACGGTGTTGCTGAAAATTCAAGCCTTTTGAAATGTTAAGCCATGTCGACTTTAAATGGTTACCAGCGTAGTCCTTGGTCTGTTTGACCCTGAAGATGAAGATATTACACCCCTTCGAAACGGCGGTGACTATTTATAATTCGTCAAGGCATGGTTATTCAAAGCTGTTCTGTGGCCGAAAACATCACTACTTTTCCTTTTTTAGTGTATTCTGTACTTTCATCGAGTTACATACGTTTTACTAGTTTTCGCCTTTTAAACACTGTTTAGATTATATGCTAAGCTCATGTGCCGGAGAAGTTGCCGCAAGGGCACGGCGAAACCTGGCTTGGAGTGCTGCAAAAACCACATGATCACCGTCAAAACCTGTTCTGAATTATTTCAGTCTGTTCCGCAGCTTTATAACTTATTTGCATTTAGTATAATTGGGCTTATATTCAGCAAGGCTTTCACTTATTAATATGATATAACGTCGATAGTAGATGGATGAAAATAAATGTGGAACATTGTTGGAATGATAAAGATAGGTGAAAACCGAAGTACTCGGAGAAGCACCTGTCCCATTGTGTACATCCCTACATATTCTATGACTGCACAACTATCATCTTATCCAAATATAATCTTAGCGTTTATTCTATTCGCAGTAAATATCCCTATAAAGCTTTTGTCAATACCCTCGATTCATTTGCCCTCTCTATCCTAGTACTTAAATCATAAATGTAAATACCGCATTTCTTATATGCATAAGAATAAAGATATTCCACAAAAATTGCGGAGTCAAGTGGGTTCACGGAGGTTTAAAAGGATCCTGTGTTCTTATTACATTCCCCCCCTACGTAACTCGTAAATTGACCATTGAGGATTGTTTTGAAGGGTTTTTTAATAATTTTTTGTTTTCTATAACTTAGATTTTTAACTCGTAAACCAACGTGTTCGTTGCCACACACGCTTTCTAGATCTTAATATCCAAATGTACTCTTCATGAGGTGAGAATTTTGGTATCTATTTATTAAATACCTTTAATAATTTGCAGTAACCGTATGGCGTGCCGAAAAGAAATGTATGGATTTAAAATAACGGGGGTACCTTATTCTAGGGACTCACAAACGCTCAGTACTCTAATAATAGGAGGCTAAGACTTTCTTGCTAATTTACTTTCCGAGTGTAATGGGCCGTAAGCACACACGACCTGGTGGCTCAGCCAGTGTCAATATATTTTTAACATGTTGTAGTGCTTATGGTTGCCATTTTGCTTGCTTAGGGACAGCAGAAGGGCCCCAACACCTGAAGACAGACGCGTGAACAAATCGGCGTGTTAACGTGTGAACCTGTTCAATTATTACCATTATCTAATTCTCGGTGTCGAAAATTTGTGGCGCCATAGTATGGCCCGTGTGTCCGCTCACCAAGAAACAACTATCCGTCTGGCACACATCTGTTTGGTAGCACATGGCATCTTTTGTCTTCCTGACCCTATTCAGCTAGTCTTGCTACATTCTTGAATAAGATAAAACAGGGATGAACAAAGTCAGGGGCAATATGATATTTATTTAAGAAATTCAGCCAGGGTGGAAAAAATAATTTAATAATACTTCGCGCTGAAATGTAAACGTCTGTGAAGTAATATAGAGAGAATATCTTTGTACCACTGTACTTTTAAAACGTGATATGGTGCAAGATGTTTTATGTTTCTTACTGCGAACTGTACCGAGTGCGTTGAAAATCTAATTCTGGGACAAGTGGCATTTATTTGCAATTAAATTGTGACCTTATCTACATAATATACACTAACAACTACTGTCGGATTACAGAACGCCATAATAATACCTCTTATAAGCATCAACTGGGCTCGGCATAGCGTAGTAGCTTAATTAGTACAGCGACTGTCATTACATGCTGGATGTTTCGCGGTTCGAACTCCGGTGGGTGAAAGATTTCCTCTTCTCCGCACCCGTTACCTTCGGGCCCACGTAGCCTCCTGTACAATGGGTAGTGAATATCTTTCTCGAGGGTAAGGCGGCTGGGGAGTGGCCTTGAAAACCCACCCCCATTTATCGCCCAGGTTGACAATTGACAGATCTATAAATCTACTCCCCTTCTACTCTGACAATGGCGTGTCATGAGGTGACCTTTACCTTCATGTATCAGTGGCCTCCTTACGATGGTAAAAATTATTATCCTACAGTTAGTTTTGTAATGAAGGAGCGGATGTGGAATATTGAACAATAAAATCTTAAGTATTATGCAGGTATTTTGTATGGAAACCTCGGTCTTTTTTCTTTCTTCCTGTCTCTCTTACATAAACCCGATTATCACAAATGTTAAGGGTTTAGATTTTCATAAAAGCAAGAGTCACTTAATCTTAAATAAATGTGCAGTAGAATCGGTACCCAGATTAGCAATGTCTCTAAGAGAAGCGTATTCCAGACTGGTTAGTCCATTGCTACATTTAAATTAACGGTAGGTTCTATATTAAAGCAATGACCTGATGTTGTGTAAGTCTGGCAATGAGCCACTTAAATGTTTTCCAACTGTCGACTTCAAACATTTGAACAAATGTCGAATTACCAACTGCCATCAAAATTATTCAGATTTAATTCGACGAAATTAACTGCCTTTTTGCTGATGAAACTGGATAAAGATATTATTTGGTCGTGTCTGTTACAATACATCGATTACTTCAAAATTATTTATGTATCTAAATTAAAATGTGACTTGACTTTTAAATCTGAATGGCAGATCTAATACACAAGAAACTTAATCTTAATTTTTATCTCATACTCCAGGAAAAGGCAGCCCCTTTACACTTATCGTGACGGCAGGAATTGCCAATGTTGTTAGGAGTATTGAGGTGTAGTTATATCCGTTGGATATATTAAAACATAATATAAAACAGAATGACTGTGACATATGTATGCCAACTTTGGTAAATGGTGAAGTTAAGAGGTGTTAATGCTATTCTACGGATATGACTACAGTCCATCGTAAATACAACATTTATCACTTTGTATTATAAAGTGACTACATGCTTCGGCCTTTAAAACTAACCATCGCCAAGTCATTAACATATCAGAAACGTTTTGTAAAATATAAAATTAATGATATTGACATTACTGATTTCTTCCAAGGGGTTCACATCTCATCGCTTTAACAACTAACATTCCCAGCTTCAGTTATTTTTGTTGCTACTGAATTTATATTGTACTGTGGCGTAGTCACAATTCCTACAGCATGTGAATTTCTTATTAGTAATTAGAATAGAATTAAAATCTAAAATCTGTTTATCAGAGGTCCATAGGGAGTTACGTCATCCTTGGGCGCGTTATATACATATATTTATTATCTCCAAAATTAACAGGGAGTTCTTTTATAATGAACGTCCAAATTCGCATGTCTACTACGTCACTACAAATTATAATCTGATGTGAGTTGTACAGCACAGACCTACGAGAAAATTCAAACAGTTATATTATGAAATATAACTTTGTCATCATAAGGTCGTTTGAAACTTTACTGACAGCGTAATAACCTTTCGATTTTTGGGCATTTCTTACATAAAACACTGCGTGCGAGTCTTATGAAGTCATTGTTCCCCGTTGACACTAGTCATTTATATTTCAGACACAATATTTCCAGAATCATGGTATAAAAACAGGTTTTCCCCACAGGTTTCATATTTTTTTATTATTAAGATTTGTAAATGCGCGGCTAGTAGCTACTTTTCATGTTATTTTGAACCATGTAGGAGAAAAAACAAG
Organism: Reticulitermes speratus; assembly: GCA_021186555.1. Classification (NCBI taxonomy): domain Eukaryota; kingdom Metazoa; phylum Arthropoda; class Insecta; order Blattodea; family Rhinotermitidae; genus Reticulitermes; species Reticulitermes speratus. The sequence goes on from JAJKFL010000014.1 coordinate 11,934,072, forward strand.
TGACTTCATTGCGACAAAAAAAAAACGGGCATGCTATGCTGTCTCAGAATGATTTAATTGATATTTAACACAATGTAGCTGCATGGCTGAAATAAACACGAGATGGGGCCTACGTTATTTGTACAGCACGATCGCTAATATCACCAATCGTGCCTCACTGACCCTACCCCTCCCGTGCCTCACTGACCCTACCTCCCGTGCCTCACTGACCCTACCTCCACATTCGACCTTCCTCTAAATACACTTAAGTCTATTTTGACAAAAAGGAAAAGCGGTCCATAGCAAATATAACATACCCTGCCACTACTACACGTTCAGTAGTATAGTAGTAGCAGTAGTAGCAGTACTACTAGTAGTAGTAGTATTGGCAGGAGTAGTAGCAAGGTTGTAAAATTTCGTTATCACATCCTAAGTGAAGAATATACTTTGAGTATTTTTGAGAACAGTGTGTTGATGAGAAAATATGTACCTAACAGAAAGAAAGCAAAAAGCTGAAAAATACACAATGAGTAACTTCATAATTTGCATTATTCATTACATGTTGTTGAGATAATGACATTAAGGGGGGTATGACATCAGAGCGATTTAACCCGCATGGAAGTTAAGAAAAAAGCCACAGGAGAATTTAGTTTGAAAATGTGACGGTAAAAGACCGCTTGGGAGACCAAGATACAGATGGGATAAATGCATAAAAATTGATCTGACATGGGCTTTAATAATGTGGCTGGATTCATGTGCGTCAGTACTGGGACCAGCAGCTGGTTCTTGGAAATACGATAATTAACAGTGGGACACTTAACGGCAAGGGAATTTGGCCCGTTGAGCGACCAGCAGCTACACAAATAGAACACTGCTCTATGTATTTAGGTGTCGTTTGTTATTATTACTACATTACTATCGTCATTAACATGATGTTAATTAGTCTGCTTAACCCACCTTTGTATGTTCCTCAACTAACAGCACGCCTAATAAAAACGAGGGTGTTTGAAATAGAATATACAGTGAATGTCATCCCTCAAAAGGGATTTGTAATGTAGCAATCTCACTCTGCTGCCACGTTACTTACCTACAATTACATTAGACAAAACATTATTGGATATCTGAGATTCCGAAAAGAATATTTGACACATGCTGCGTGGTTTCTCATGCGCTAAACAATTATATAATCTAAGAATTATTTTAGATCTTTAAAGTGGTCACGATTCGTACAGTGATCTTCTGGATTATACAGGGATGCAGTCTGGTTTTTGAGGACCATATTTCCTCCATGTTCTGAGCAAGAATGGAACGTTACATACTACAAAATATGAAAGAAGATTTCATCTTACTCAGTGTTCATTAGCCAGCTTAAGTTCTATAATCCGTTTATGTTAAGCTAATTTTAACCCTTATAAAAATTGTCTTTAACGAAATTGCGTGTATATGATTGTGTGTGAACGCGTGAGTGTGAGATAGGAAGAAAGCTTAATGCTTACACATCTTGAGTCAAACGTTAATACTGATGATGATGATGATAATAATAATAATAACCCCGTTAATACTAACACGCCCTATTCATGTTAAGATTTATTTTAATAATATTTTCAAAAATGTGGTCTCGTTTTTCCTGACGTTTCCCAACCAAATTTTACATGCATTTCTCACCTCACAATCATGTTACATGTCCCGCAAGTCACATTCTCCTTCAGTTGATTACTAAGTAAAATATTACAACAATAACAATAACAGAAAAGGTTACGACATTCTCTCGAATTTCCAATTTGTCTTTTTTATTATTTCCTAGCGGCTTATGGTTACAAAGAGCAATATTCAGGCAGTGAAAAATATTGGAATGCTCAGCAATGATTGTGTTTCCGTCTGCTCCGTTCCAATTACATTTAAAAATACCTCCCCACCCTCCCCTGATATCTGTCATTTCTGTTAAAAAAGTATCAAAACTGCACTTCAACTTATTGTCGGTGTAGACAATGGGGACAAATACGTCATTTACAAGAATAGAAATTCATTTGCGATTACAATTAAATGCATTAATATTAGCTGACACCTATTGTGCCAGTAACCGCAATTAACGTTGGCTAAAGGTCTGGTCATTTGTGAGCAGACGGAGTATATGTGAGACACTTGGCCAGCGTCCTGCCATTCCGGAACATTACTTACACGTCTCTAATCGTGAGCGGTCGAGAGTCAAACATTGTAACCTTCACACTGGCTTCATATGTACAGTTTAATGCAAAAGTACTGGAACACTTAAAAGTAAGTAGTCCTGATAATTATTAGGTTTATCTGCTCAGTAAAATTAAATAGAAAAATAGAGAAACCACGAGAGGCTAGAAATACATCATAAATTGTAGTCATAAAACGTGAAGGGGAGGAATTGGAAGACAAAAATGAGAGAATGATATTAACTTGGATCTGAAAGAACAACAAGAATTATCCAGGCGGCCGCAATGCCCCCCTTCCCGTTCCCCGTCTTTCTAAGCTATCCCCTGATTTTAATCGTTGTGAATTTGTGCTACATTGGTCCGCCCTGACAATTTGAATCAGTGAATCTTCCTTCATAGGATCCCACCAATTTCAGAACTTCTGCCACGTAGGCCCCTTGTATCTGCATTAGTTCTTTTCCTGTCTTCTGTGAACATACAATATCTATGTCCGCTCTTGATTTTGCCTCCGTGAACTCTTAGCATTTCACTTATTTTTGTGTCCAGTTTGTTATTTCTTTTCGACGCCAGTCAATAATCGCAAAACTGTATCTCAGTCCTGGTACTGCTAGTGATAAAATTGCTTGCATTGTATTATTATTTTTATTATTATTATTATTATTACATTTTTCTTGTTCCAGTTTTGTAATTGGCCACAGTACCGTTAAGCTAGCACGTTAATATATTATTATTATTATTATTATTTCTCTCATAAAGGGACGAACTTAAGCTGCTGCTGTTTAGGAATAAGGTATGGAGAAAGATATTTAGGTCTAAGAAGCAGAAATCAAAGGAAGCTGGAAAAAGTTTCATAATGTGGAGCTGAATTATTCGTACTGCTCACCAAATATTATTCGGGGTGATCAAATAAAAATTTAGATTGTCGAGGCATGTGGCACTTTTGGGGTAAAAGAGAAATATATTCAGGGTTTTGCTGGGGAAACGTGAAGGAGAGAAACCACTTGGCATGACTAGAAGTAGGCGGTAGGATAATGTTTAGATAGATCCTAAAAAGCAGGTGGGGAGAGCGTGGGCAGGATTGATGTGATTCAGGATAAAGACAAGTGTCAAGCCCTTGTTAAAACAGTAATGAATATCCGGATTTCATAAAATACGGAAAATTTCTCCTCTAGCTCAAGAAGTTTTAGGGTTTTAAGAAGGACTCCGCTCCATGGAGGTAGTTAGTTACAATGTTTGCGACTCCTTGCTTCCAAAATAAAAAATAGTGACCCTTATGTATTCCTATCTCACTATTATAACATGTACACTCCTGAAAATTGTGTACGGTTTTTTACAAATCTGCACGTAACTCTAAAGTTCTGTTGTAAACTTTCATCAGCACTGACGGTACTGTGTCAAACGAATTCACGAACACATACATTTTTTGCCACATTTTAAATCTTTTTTTACAGATTATTACTTTACGAAGCGTAGTGATTTTATTTCGACATCAACATTTTTCTTCAATTGACACATAATTGCAAAGCGTACCAATCTTTTTTCACTGCCCTAGTAGTAAAATTCTCAAGAAAGGGAAGAGTTTCGTTTAAAACACCACACTGATTGATCCTGATTTTGAGACATGCAACAACTTCGAAAGGAAAGACTTCCTTCAATTAAAGAATTTGTAAACATACCGCTATACTGAAGTAATACAAGACCAGTCTGCCATTAATTTCCTGAAACTTTAAAATATGTAACAATTTTAACGAAATTTTAATATCTTAATGTACATATATTTTAAGAGCTCAAAGTGGAACTTTTGAAAACCACAGAGTAATATTTTATTGGTTTACTCACATGGATGTAACTATCTGTACAATGGATGTATAGACTATGCTATATTTCTATGACCCCCTGAGGATGGCTTAAAATAAGCCGAAACACGTATAGGGGTAAATGACACTATTGTAATATTGTGCATAAGTTGGTAAAATAAATCCTCAATTGTAAACATAAATGAGGTAGCTATTTGTACCGCTGAATGATGTAAGAGAAAAAGCTTAAATAGCCACAAACAACACTGCAGAACACGCAAGAGTCTTTGCTGATCAGACAGCCAATTTATACAAACTCGCGAAAGGCAGACGAGAGACCAGCGGGTAGAGGAACGATGCTTTTATGCGTAACAGACGTTCATACGTCATAGTCATAAAAATCGCCATCCACTTCCAAAGGCCTTTTCCTTTCCCATTTAAATCCAAATTTGTCAAGTGGATCTTCAATTCGGCCAATTTATATTTCCTTTGAGCCACTATTGAAAACACTGTTCGGAGGGGGACAAATTTGTTATCTTCTGTAAATATTCCCGCTTTATAAATGTTTACATTTTTGTCACACGGAATTCAAGTGATACAAAAGTTGGACTTTATTCTCGTAACTTCGGTATGTGTCCAAAGCCCGGTAAGATATGCCATGGACGGAAGTGTATGCATCTACTCATGCGCGCAGAAGCCTACAGTTCAAGACTCAGCTTAGCGGCCCTAGAAGCTGGGAAAGTGAATGGGAAAAAGAGCTGCAGATCTGAGTCCCGACCGAACTCTAGGTAGGTCTTCATGTAAGATGGTCATTAAAACTCTCATATATAAACGAAAACTGAAATTTCTGGAAAATTTTTCGCGAAAATCTCAAGTACTAAATTTTATCAGAATTCGCTCAGAGGTTCCCGAAATCATAAATGCGGTCGGACAGACTAATTTTATTCCATAGGTGTTCGTGGGTGTCGGTTTGTTTGTAAATGTTTCGAAAATTACAGTACGAAACGTGCGGCCAGTAGGACATGCCAAAATAACTACACGATCTAAAAGAAGCACATAGCCGGCTCTCTGACTGAAACGTTCGAGAGTAGCAGAAAGAGAAGCCTGATTCTCGGATGGGCTGTGTTCCCCGGGAGACCGGGACCATAGAACGAACCACCTAGACATATCTATCTACCCATCTGCTGGCTCAGGTCCTGGCTTCAGTCTCACCCCCGCAAATAGGCACCCTCCAATGACGTACCCACGAAACAAGGATGTTCCAACATCTCTCATTAAAGTACAGGTAAAAGAGTCGGTGTGCATGCCATATGCCGGTGTGAAGGTATAGCTCCACTAATTCTTAAACTTGGCTACAGATTGACCACGGTAACCATTGAATAGGAGGCTGGGTGGGCCCCAGGGTTTGTGCGGAGGCTTTGGAAGAGAAAACATCTCTAGAATCTCTCAGGAATTGAAAAATGATTATAGGCTGTACAGCCATCTATAAAACAAAATTCATATTCCAAACCAACACAACTGAGGCCTAATAATAAGAGAAGTAATTCATGCAGTCTGGGCCCACACCATAGGTGACATTTTAATTCCGGACTGAGAGTTACTGCAGTTACAACAAGAAATTGCAAGCAGGAACGATAATTCCTGCTTGCCTATTGAATAGACTGCTAGTCCTGCATGTCAATTGCTATCTTTCTTGCTGTTTCATTTTATTTTTGTGGAGAACTTAAGTAAACATCCTGTATACCTTAAATTTCTCGAATAACCTCAAAAGTTTTGCATGATTACCACGTTCGTAATCTTTTACTTATAAACAATTGACCCCAACTTCGATAAATTGTGGGTTAAATAACATTTCAAACCGTCGCCATGTTTTTGTTTACGTTTTGAAATGTAACCTGCTCTGTCCCAAAAAGTGTTGCGTCGTTTTTCACATTTGCTTCCACACAACATTTCAGGACCTTAATGTGATGAATTCTGTTATTGCTAATTACATCAAAATTAAGAACCATGACTTTGGAATGTCCTCCAAAGACATACAATTTATATCAAATTTCGTAAAATTCGATTAAATGTTTCGCAATTTTAAATCACACACACAGAATGTGGTGATCTGTTAATCCTAGAGGTTTTTCTTCTGAGAAATGAAACTAATCCAAAAATTATCAGCCTCCGAGCTTACCTTGTTCGCTAGAATTAGGGCATTAACACGTATAATTGGCGTGAAGGCACAAAATATATTTAAATTACGTTACTAGATTTAAGGAAATTGTGGGCTTGAGACGCCATCCAACTTGCTCCCGGAGATCTTATTACGTACTGACAGTAAAATAGATTGTCTGTTAATATGAAAGTAAGAGTTTGACTGTGGGGTTACGTTATATAATAACGCAAAACAGTGCGAAACACCGTAGAAAGGAGCATTTCTTCCCATACGAATTAACTGAAATACCCGAAAGTCTGACTTTTGGATGTCCCACCAGCTGCCAGCGAAAGCACTGTTCGTGTGAGTTTGGGGAACTTTCACCGAATATTTTGCCACTAAAACTTGTCAGCATTAAAGAGACTGCTTTGGTTGGGGCCAAGTTAAAGGAGAAAAAAAGTGACATCCTAGGAGACTTAAGTCTTCACAAGTGTGTAAATACATATGTTGGTGTTTTGGATTGTGACACTGTGCAGTCTGGTAGGTAATTTGAGGCGGTTCTGAGAAATAAGCTGTTGCCACATTCAACACAGAATTATACCATGAAGATGGAAGCACTATGTACTTATAAAACGTTGGTAAGGACCTAGTAAACTCCAGTGTCACAATCCAAAATATCAAAATGCCAGTCTTCAATGCCGTCGGAATCTCAAATTATATATAAACAAACACATGATGCAGCATTTCCGAAAATTATTTACGAAGTTTCCTACGGCTATGCAAATCTGACCAAAACTAACATGCCCATGCAGAACGAAAGAGGCAACATCCGCATAACGTAATATTGAAGCGCGTTCTCGTAACCATTTTTGAGGTGGAAAAGCAATAGGCATTGCGTATTCTAAGTGTGTATTTGTAACCTTGGTTTTCCAGCATGCAAAGTGCATGCGCCCTGTTATATTGCCATCTGTAGCCTCTATGGCTCTTCCATATTTTTCCACATTATCTCATAAAAGCCACGCTTTTCGGAAAGAAGTTATTGAAAATAAAATGTAGGGGTTTGGTTTTCTCTACAGATTTTGTCTTCAACATTCCTCATTCTAAGAATAATTCAGCGAGATATTGTCGTAAATGAACATAGGTCTTCATGTAAAGTACCATTTTCTCTTGTCAGGGTTTTTAATAAAAAGCGAAATTTCTCGACAGATTTTCGAAGAATCCTCAAATATACAATTTCATTTAAATAATTCCGGTGGGAGCGGAGATATTCCTTGCGATGGGACAGCCAGGCAGACAAAAATTACGAAGCTCGTAGTCGATTTTCGCAATTTTGCCTTATCCTAGCAATGGCACTGAAGTCAGCGCGGTGTTTTCCCCAATTGTGATCGGTACTGTCTGTGCAGGTTTTCACTCTACCCTAGCAACAGCACTACTTTGGGTTTTCCCCCAGCTACGGTTTGTACAATATTATGATAAGAACAACATAATACAGTGGGGGAAAATATGAATGAACCCACGCACGTAAGAGCAAAGTTAAAAATGTTTCCGAATTCTTCTTCTTAAACAAATGATTTTTATTTCCGAGATATTACATTGCTTGACGGACGGACAGATGGTTGAACAGAATGGTATACCAGTGCATAGGAAGTATAGATTACGAGGGATTGAAAAGAGTGGCAATAAAAAATGCACTTTTTTTTCTACGTATGTTGTAACAAACGTATTTAAAGCTGTGTTCTCTACTTCAGAATGTTCCGTCATCAATGTATGAATGTTAGTCGTGCCTCGTGCTGATATCCGTCATTACAGTTACAAAGTAAATTCCAGATGTGCATTATGTGCTACAGTCTCCAAACCTGGCCACTATCACTAACACCAAACCATTACTAACCGGACCAAAACGAAGCTTTACGCCAAATTAAAGGTCAAGATAAAATGTCTCAGGTCATAACCAACTAATATAAATAACGTGAATTTGCCGTCACGTGTCAGGTAAAGCGTTTTTACGTGTAATTTCGGAACTAAAGAAAGTCTGTTTCGCTAAAACAAGTGGAACAATGATTTGATTTCGATATTTTATTACTCTTGATCTTAAATAATGACCTTGACCGTTATAGCACTGTCGCAGTCCTATTTACGTTCTTCTGCTATACATTTATTTTCTATCGCCGGTAATATTTTCTGGAATGAAAATATGACATAAGAGGGTTCGAAAAATGATAGCAAAAGTGCTGTATTAATAAACAGCCGTAAATAATAATAGCAGTAATACATTTATTTTTGTGTACTTTTTTCTGCATAAAACATTACTGAATTCGGCGCTAAATGTTAACATGGGGTTCGCAACATATACCTCTACAGAGGATTAACATATGTACGTGTTTTGAGAACAGACAGTTGTGACCCCCTGAGGATGGCTCATTAATGAGCCGAAACATGTCGGGGCTTTTTATCGAACAGTTTTAGAATATTTTAGTGTTTTTATAACAAGTGCATTTAGTTGGTGAAAAACATTGTCTATACTCGAAAAATGCACGGTGAAAATAGAATAAACCTTTTATTACTATTATTATTATTATTATTAAAAATAATTGTTTCCAAAACAACTTCAGAACTCTTTCTGAAAAAACAATAATAACAGTGAAATATAGCACATTACACATCACATTTATTTCAAATTGAATATTATGTAAATTAACATATTATTTATTCTTTATTTAAGCTGTTCTCTTAAGACTACATGGCACATTCACAAACAAATTCATGCAGGATATTTTTTATTTCAGTATATTATCTTAAAGCATATCAGGAAGTTTCAGGTTACAAGTGTTAGTCACAAAGTATTAAAGGCCAATAGGATGGCTTTCTCAGCTGATCAGCACTCTGCATACACTTACAAAAACTGTAATACACATTGTGGTTAATTTATATTTTAATATATCAATTATTTAACTATCCAATAGCTCACAGAATAAAGAGGCGCTTAGCTGCCACATGGAATTGTCCTCGTCATTTAAATTGGTTTTTGAAGCCACAGTAAAGCAATGCTTTGGAATTTCAAACTGTTTCAATGAAAATAACTTAGGTCTACTTTTTAAGATCCAATTTGTGTAAAATACATATACCGGTATTAATAAAATATTGATTTATGAGGTTTACTCAGGACATTATAAACGACGTCAACACTTTTTGAAGGAATCATTCTATATACATTTTACGCCGAGATATGTTGGGAAAACGTTGCTTTTGCACGGAAGAATTAGAACTCCAACCGCTTAAACACACATCCTACATCGTATTTATTTTAGGATGGTTACTTAACGTGACTTCTGCTCTTAACTGAATTTTTATCATAGCTTATATAAATTCGGTGTGTGTGTGTTCTTAGGCAACACGAACACGGATATCGTGAGCTCGAATTCGACTCGGGGTATAGATGCATGTTCTAATTTTATGTACTCTCCTTTAAAGGATCTTCAAATTGGCCCATCCTCTGCCTCAGAAGACTTAACGTTGTGTTAAAGCATTAATTTCAGAACTTAATTCTGAATTTGAAGAGGCAAGCCGGCTTGCCTCAGGAATTTTCATTAAATTTGATATTAGCGTGTTTTATTAAAATGTGATGTGATTTATTCCGATTTTGTTTAAAACCGGACAATAAAAGAGGTGACTTTACATGGCGATCCACGCGCCTGTCTGCGTGCATTTTGAGTGCAACCCGCTAAATATTTATCGGCGTAAATAATATTTCAAGCAATAACTGTAAGGATATTTAATACACTCTTTACAGTTTTCGGCAAACTGAAACAAAAATATGAGGGATTTTTTGCAGTGTGTATTTCGTGACTTCTTTGATATACCAGTATTTTGGACATCACAGGATATTCTTTTGAAATCTGAAACACATAAGAATACGTTGATTTGACTGCCGGATTACTGAATGGTATTTGGTTTGGTTTGAAGTAAGGGATTCATGTTTGTATCAACGTGTTGCTCGCCCGTATTTGAAAAACATCGGTAGGCCACCAAAAACATTATTGCGAGCAATTTTTACGACATTCGCAAGCATATTCGACAACAATTACAATTACGTTATCAAACAAATTCTTGTGTTCTTATTAAAATATTCAAGCAGCAATAATTTTCTACCCTCAGTCATAAATATGAAATTTGTGTGCGTGTTATGGTGTGAGACTGTGAACTGAAGATTTGTTGAATCTTTGAGTTTCGCGAAATGGATGACTTGCTACCCACGTTATGTTCCTAGACGTATCAAGTGTATCTGCTTGTTCACAAGAGCAGGGACATGGTCATGTCCCAGGATGTAAAGCGACTGAGGCAGTCGAGCTATTTTGAGTGTCACAAAGGTAGGCACAGGCAGTCATCCAGAACCCAGCCTTCAAGAGCCGCGGCTTGCTATTCCATTTGGACCAGCAAGTTATCTATTTTAATTAGCAGAAATCGCTCTCATGCCATGTTACTAACAATAAGGAGAACACAGTTTTGTTCAATTTAAAATCCCAAATCTGTAGTTTCAGCATTACACAAGTCCACTAAATTACGTATTCAAGAATATAACTTTGTACAAAAAAAACTGTATGAATTTTTACTGAAGAGATTAAATATATAATTAGAATTCAACAACAGACGAAAAAGTAAATGCAGAACTCTCCCTTTAATTAAGCACTACGCATTAAAAAGTCGAGCACAATGTAAGTACAACTGCGTGCATTCTTTTCCCTCATAGCGGGAACTTGTTTACCAGCTTTACCCCGAAATTTAACAAAATACTTTAACATTTACTTAGGTCTGCTAATAAACATTCAAGACGAATGATCCTGTGAAGCAACTGGCTACAGACTAGACTGCAGTGTTTCTCATCCAAGAAGAGTTACGAAACTTTCTGCTTGCCAGCACATCTAGAGGAATTCCTGCACCTATCCTCCACTAGAATCTGTACCGCGCTGAACTCCCTCCTTCCCTTAGGCCCGAAGAGTGAAGCTGAACATTCCCCCCCGTCCATTTCCAAGATCGAGAACCAGCGGAGATTTACAGCAAAGTCTTCATGCGTCTTTATTTCACCTTACTTTTTTTTGTGGAGAAGGGCCCCGCAGCAGATGCTACGGACGCACCGCAGCCTTAAGGCTTATTGTGCAAACTTTGTGATGAAGATGAAGAGAAAGATGATGTTTTCATTTTTCCGTGTAATGGAGCACCGTTGGAATGAAATTGACAGGGAAAACCAAAGTACTCGGGGAAAAACCTGTCCCAGTGCCACTTTGTCCACCAAAAATCCATCATAGACAGATCCGGGATCGAACCTGGCCTCCGCGGTGGGAGGTCAGTGACTAACGGCCTGAGCCATGGCACATCCTTTCACTTTACTTAGGCATAGGTGTAAGATTTTGTCTTAATCCCGCTAAAGTGGCAGCCTTAATTGTCATCAGAATTCCAAAATTATAATTTCCAACGAATAAGTCTTACCAAACGCCTGTAATATTGTTTTATAACTGTTTGAATGACTTCAGATTACTAAGCCTAATTCATGATCGCTGAAGGAGTAAATTTATAGTTTAGTAATAATTAAAATCGCAATTTGTATTGGTATCTGTTAACGTAGCGCACAACTGATGTGTAAAAACATAGTCTTAAGGACAGAAATTTAATAGGACCATTCTGATTTTTGTGAGATGCATTACCCATTCAGTGAGATCCGAGAGTACATAGTATCTCATGGTAGCATCCAATATTTTCTCATTAAACTGAACGATACTGAAAACTCTGTCCTCATCTCCTTCGAATAATTGCTTTAACGCGTAAGCAGATCCGATCACGGTTACAACAACCATAAACGTGACTAAAAGGTTTTAACCCAGAAAATCAGTCTTAAATTTTTACAATCCTGAAAACTTCAAACCTTATAATAAACACGAATGGGGAAGAAACCACACCGAATCCGTCGAAAAGAAACCCTTCGAATCAGAGAAGCGAATTTATGCATAGCCAGTTCCGTGTCTTTACTGAGCTGCAAAAACTAGAACATTGCTCCGCAGTTCTTGCAATTTATAAAGAAAAGAATAACCGCCTGCATTACTATGGATCTTACTGCAAAGGTCGATAATCGAAATTTACATCGCCGTGAAAACCTCAAATATTATGTAATTATTGTCTATTCCTGAGATGAGAACTCTGCTCTTCTAGACTATAACGTCGCGTCACTGGGTAATCAAGTCTCCTCGGACCCCTAGACCCTTGAAGCTGAAGACATTAGAGTCTTTCGGAAAGTCAGGAACCGATTACCCAATGACGCGGCGTCTCTCTATTCTTGAAGCGGCGTCTCTAGGCCCTTGAAGACGAAGGCAATATTTTTCTTTGAAACATCGGAAACCGGTTAAACAGTGAGGCGAGGTCATATCCCAGAAGAACGAAATCCTCAACCACACCGACATGAAAACTTCAAGATTCATATTTGCAAGTTATTCCCTCTTTAAAACCTTGATACCTTACACAAATCGATCTTACATAATATTAATTCAATTAAGGGCTGTGACGAATTTTTAGACCGCATGACACGGTTGTTTCCTTGTTATTTATATCAAATGGCAGTGTGAGCAGGAGGGAAGACCTGGATGGATCACAACAAAACGAGCACACGCCCACATGCACTGCACTTACACCAGAACACTGCCACAAAATCCTTTTCGTTTAGCACCCTTTCCAACTGTTTGGCTGTAACTTCTTCTATCACCGATTCTTCCTTCACTTTTCCCGCTGGCCCTCCTCCAGTGGCCTCGGGCTTCCTCGCAGCGGACACAACGTCGATCGCCGTCAAGGTGACGATCAAAAGCGTTATCCACCACGACCACCGCCGTACCCTCGGCCACGGGGCCGAGATACCTGGAGCCATGGTCGCTCCTCGTAAGTAGCAGCTACTGCTACTACCACTGCCCCGCATGCACACCGCGCTGAGTGGGGACCGAGTCGTTTTCATGTTCACCCGAAAGAGGACTCCACCAGGAACATACGTGCTCGGCTGTGGACGTCGTAACTTTCGCAACCTCCCGCTAGGGGTGACACATATGTGTATGGAACAAGTACAGCACAAGTATTACGACACCGTGACAGACAGTGGCCTTGTCGGTTTCGTGCTCGTATGGAAACAGTACTCTATTACGACACGCATTAACTCACGGTGTAATAACCCTTCTTGATGAAGCCCGCGCAAACGTCTTCACAATAACTCGCCACTGGACCCAGTCCTAAGCCTATACAGGCCAGCGTACACTACCACAACAGTTTTAATATTATCCTCCAATCTATTCCAAGCTCTTACGTTACATAACCCGTACATCTCATTCCCTGTGACCTGACGACCTTAAGAACACAATTACATATACTGTTTATCCTCTTGCTACGTCCTCCCTCTCAGTTCCAAAACACTATCATTAGCATCCTGTTCACGCGCACCCTTAATTTATGTTTTCCCCTTAGGGCGAGAAACCAAACCACACACGCACAAAAAAATAGTTTTTTAAATCTTCAGGCATTTAATCCCCTTTGCATACTCAGAGCAATAAAAAGTATAGCACTTTCTGTCTAAATGCAACTGTAAACATTTCCATTTTATTCTCGTATACAGCCTGATGATGGCAATATTCTATAGCCGAAACATGTAGCTGTTTTGTTCAGTAAATAAACAGTTGTGTTTAGACTGAAAGTACTGTATATTTGATTATATATTTTTCGTATATTTTAATCATTATGCTTCCTTTCGCAGATATGCGCAGCACGTTTATCTGGATCGGACTGTACATGGACAAGAATCCTTACGAAAGACACAATGAACCTTCGGATACAATAAATGGCGAGGAATTTCTTGAATAGCCGAGAGAGTATTTGTTTGTCCAGGGCTGCGTGGAATTAATTACTGACACAGGGGAAAAGTGGGGTCATTAGTAATCTTTGATTGTGCTCAACAGTGCTCGCGAAGCTAAGAATTTGTGCAATCAAAAACCTTCACAGAGCACAAATACGTATGGATAGAAAAGATTTTTCTTTCTTACATGTTTCGACGCTAATGAGACATCTTCAGGAAGATCGTGTGATTGAGAAGAGAGTACTAATATTCAAACCAAACTTTACCCTCCAAATCAGCTAACCTATCACAGATAAATTGATAAAAATATTAAATTGTCATATACATAAGTATTTAGATATTCTGTAATGTAAACTTGTGAGTGGTTGCCGACGTTTAGGAGGAACGTAGGAACCACTCACCCCCAAACACAGCGTCATATCCCTGAAGATCTAAATCCTCAACTATAAGGCTATGATAATCTCCAATCTCTAGGTCACAAACATTTTGACAAACTGAAAATTAAGCGTGCGTCGTTAGTATAACAGAGTGCATGAATTACAAACATACAGGTGACTATAGTCCTTAGTAATTAACACACTATAAAATTTACATCATACTAAAAGGGCATCTGAATAAGTTGGATATAAAATATTGGGTTTTATACGTTCGATGATCACCAGTGACGTGTCAAGTATACGTCATATGTCATGGCCGTCATTATTTGCACGTATATTCGTGCATTTTACTTGCAATGAACTTCAGCTTATGTTGATTCAATGTCACGTTCATCCAAATACAGCATGTTGTATAGCTAAGTACTGTTTTTGACTGCAACAACGTATAAATATCTGCACCTTTGTAAATATAAAGCCGCCAGCCACGTAGGGAGGTTCAGAGGCCTGCGGGTTGCCTACCACAGTTCAAAATGCGCCACTAATAAGACGCCTGATAAGACTTCACACACTAATACGCTTACTCAAGTTTTCGCACACGACTGTTAACACGAGAACTAATCAGAATTGCGTTGTAAATGGATTACAGAGTAACTTATCCGCATTTTTATTATTCCTTGGAAGAATGGAATAATTCCTTTTTAAAGATTTTGAGCTTTAAAGAGTCATGTAAATCACTACATAATAAGCTATGAACGTGGGTGCATTCCGACTATTCCATTTCAATGTTCACAAGCTTCTAAACTGCATTATTTACTAGCATGCAAAAATTTTAATAAATAATTTCTGAAGAGTTTAATTTAATCAATGACGCATACAAACAGTATACTGTATTTTATACAGGCATACACAACGAAAGTGCGTATACAGTAAAACATGAAACGCACCATTCTTTTATGTATTCCCTGTATATTAAATAAAGTTCTCCTAGAACAGCAATGAAGGCCCAGAGGGGAGTAGAAGTATAGTTCTACTCTTTCTTTAACCCTGGCACTAGATGAGGGTGGTGGTCAACTCCACGCCCCGGCCGCTTTACCCCCGGGAAAGAGACCCGGTACCCATTGTATAGGAGGCTGGGTGGGCCCCAGGGCCGGTCTGAACGGGTGTGGAAAATCTCGCCCCCACCGGGATTCGATCCCCGGACCGTCCAGCCCGTAGCGAGTCGCTATACCGACTGAGCTATCCCGGCCCACATTTATATTATATATTATAATACCTATTAAGTTATGTAACTGCGCTATCTCTAATATTATGCAGTGTTTTACGGTAGGGTTGCTGTATGAATAGCGACTTCAAAATGCTATAGAAGGAAGACGTCCTGGACTCCTTTAATATACTGTCACTGGGTTAACCTGAGGTACTAAAGAAAACCACGACAATCTCAGATAGGGTAGCCAATATTTATACCCGAAAACGTATGAATGTCTAAGTATGCTAAAACACGGCAGAAATTTTCGATTTTTGCTGGGATCCAGATTGTGTTTTCCACTCGACGCACAGAGCCAGATTATTTCGAATTAGTTTGTAATCGGAACGGGCAGGCAACCGAATTTATAATGGCTCATGAAGAAGAGCAAGCTTAATTTAATTCATTAATTCGTTTTCAACAGATGTACGATCATGAATGAAGCAGAGATAATGTTAATATCTTTGTAGCAATTTATTAGGATAGGAATCTACGTTGTTTTTTTAAGTGTAAGTGTTGTAAAGAGAAATTCTGTTGAGACAAATGAAAAGAACAAACGACATTCTCCTTTGTACGTGACACTCTGACGTCAGCAGATACCTCATGACATACGAGTGACGCATTCCCTCATATATGACGTCATCCTTTTTGAACCTTAAACTTCACTAACACGAGGAAAGAAGTCCACTCGGGTGAATTGAGACTATTTATATCCCTGTATGAAGTGACCCCAGATCCGCATTTATAGTAAACCAGCTGAGAGAATCGACAGGACATTATGCAAACCCGCAGGTTGGCGGGTAGCCAAAGGCAGTGCTGTGTTCGCAGTGTGGACTACATAACTGGCTAAATTTGGAGCAGGGTCGTCATTTAGCAATACACGAACTGAGAAACATAAATAAATAAAATATAATTTAACATCGATATATGAGGAATGAAATACAATAAAAGCCATAAGTAGGGTCAATCTAGAGATGCTTCTGACGTTAGAGGTTGGTGTAGACTTTCGTTCTGAATATGCTTTGTTCGAATCTCGGCTGACACCGGCCTTACTGAATGACTTTTTCGTGCTTTTACTCATTTCTTTCAAGCAAATGTACAGGTTCCTCTATTAGCCCTTTACCTCTCCCTTCATGATTTTTCCCAACTTAACATTAGGATTCATTCTACCGCAGGCCCTACGTAATGTAAGAGACCGACAGCGTCTTTAAATAAGACACAAAGAAAAGCTTGTAGTCACTTAGCTACATCCTGAATATTCATTACCTTGTTCACATAAGCGCACCACTGTGTCCTATTCTGAGAGAGAATAATCTGTCCACGCCCTCACATACACTGTTTCAGCACTAGATTACGAGTTGGGCGCTCGAATGATCGTGGTTCAATTCTCGGCAGGAGCAAGAAAATTTTTCTTCTTCTAAACGTCCAGAGCAGCTCTTGGTACCACCCAACCTCATATTCAATGGGTGTCAGGGGATCTTCCTCCAAGGGTAAATCGGCCAGGTCTTGAAGCTGACAACTCAGCACACCCTAGGATCTAAATTAAGCTAAACTAAGAACGAATGGATCTATACCTTATACCTCTACTCGCACATACGTTTTTATATTGTTCACAAAGGACAAATTTTCTTTGCGTAAATCCGCTGACAGGAAAGGGTAGGAGACGTCTGTTAATTTCACTTCATTTTCTTGTCTTTATATCCTCTTTGTTTTGGACGTTGCAATCGTGAACGAAGCTGGAACTCTTTTACAAATGTGGCGTTAAAGAGCAAAAACAAAAGAGACTCCAGAATATTATCTAGTTTAAAGGATTCAACTAGTAGAGCAGGTATGGCAAACCACTGTCACCAACGAAGATTTCGGCTGTTACTTAATACCGATAGGATAAAAACCAAAGTTAAATGTGACCTACAATTTCTGATTTAGTCTGCCAATACCAAAAATTTTCAAAATTTTTATCAGTAGTTTCTGAGATTAAACTTTAGGCCAAACACGTGGATATGACATCCCTATACAGGCCTGGACATGCCCTGAGGGGTCTGGAAGGTTGAAGTTCCCAGAATTTCTAGACAATCGCCAGAGGAGGGTGGTAAGGTTGTCGGCCCTACGCACCAGCCGCCTTTACCCCCACCCCCCAGGAGATACTCCGGTACTCGTGTCTGTTAGAGGCTGAGCCGAACCATAGGGCGGCCGTTAGTATGACCAAAATTACCCCATTGGGAATCGAGCCCACGACCTTCCGGCTTGTAGAGCAGTGCCTTAACCAACTGCGCCACCGTATAACCCATACACCTTTAGCAGAAAAACATAAAATTACATTTACAACCAA
The DNA here is from genome assembly GCA_021186555.1 of Reticulitermes speratus. Taxonomy (NCBI): domain Eukaryota; kingdom Metazoa; phylum Arthropoda; class Insecta; order Blattodea; family Rhinotermitidae; genus Reticulitermes; species Reticulitermes speratus. The sequence goes on from JAJKFL010000014.1 coordinate 11,951,995, forward strand.
CAAAAAATCCACGCTGTGTTCGTCTGGGCTGATAATATACACCCTGGCAAGCGAGTACACAGGTTTCGGAGGAATATATTGCTTTTCCTTCATTTCAATCCTAAAGTATTCCTCTAACTACCAAACTACACGGTGTCATATCCCAGACGACAACAGTATGACAAAAATGTTATAAACAAGAAGCAGATAAAATGTTCACCTGGAAAGTGATACAGTGCTTTCAGGTTCCCTAGGATAACTTTAGAAAAAACAAGACACGCTGTGGCATGTATGTAAGGTAACACTCTGCGTTACGTAAGCTACCGGTTGTTAATGCACCCACAGAGGCTTTACAGGTTACCGTAAGGTTTCGCTATCCTAGGTCAGTGTCTGTTGAACCCAGGTGTGGAACTGTCACACAATGGAGGAAGAGACTGGTGCGGGAAAACGACTCAAAGTGGCCATAATCGGAGGAGGACCGGTGAGTCGGCACAAAAGTGCTGTTGAAACGTAGACGTTTTAAAGACGCTGTTATGTGGCGTCGAGACGATAAAGTGCTTAGGAACAGCGAAAAGATAAGCACCAGTTACGAGCAGTAGCAGCCTAGTCGTCTGAAGTCAAAGACAGAAGCTACGAAAATTCCAATCCAAAATAAACTTACCAAATAGAAGTCAACCCTCTCCGTGAAATCAGTCGTTTCTGCGTTAAAATATGTGTTTTTTTATCCTTTACTTCATTAAAATTAAAAGAAATTTTGAGATCACAATACTGTGGGTGCGCAATTTTAAATTTTGATTAATTTACCGATTATCATGAAATTTTGTGTGGGTATTACGCCACTGAAATTCAATATAAAAGCCAATAAATCAAGCAAACAAAATTACTTCATTGTAAGCAAATTATTAGGTAGAAGCAATCGCCACATTCTTCAGCAGAAAGGCCAACTTCAGGCGAAGTCCATATAAAATACATCAAGGAAGGTATGATAACGTTTGGAGTTTCTCTTTTACATAAACGAATACAATTCATTCATTCTATAGTCTGTCTTACGAAAGGTCCGTAGCCTATTCCAAAGCGGGTTTTCCACAGGGTGCGATCTAGTGCTTCCTCTTTCAATTTCCAATAGCCTCTCCTTTCCTTAGGGTCATCCAGTAGCTGCTTATGTCTTCTTCCTCGTCTTCCCATTACTTTTATCCTTCCCTGTAACTTTCTTTCAATAACGTGATTTAGAAGGCAGTTTACAAGCAAGATGTAACCAATCCAGTTAGCCTTTCTTCTTTTTATTGTATGTAGGATATTCCTCTCCTCCTCGACTCTGTGTAATACTTCTTCATTTCTCACACGATCGGTCCAACTGATCTTCTCCATTCTTCTCCAGCATCACATTTCAAAACTTTCCAGATACTTCTGATCTACTTTCCGAAGTGTCCACGTTTCAGCACCATATAAAGCTATGCTCCAAGTGTAGCACTTCACTAGTTTCTTTCTTAAATTCAAGTCCAGTTTGCTGGCGAAAAGAGTCTTCTTGTTGAATGCTGCTTTTTCCATGGCAATTCTGGATTTAATTTCACGTGTACACCTTGCATCATTTGTTATCATGCTGCCTAATAATTAAATATTCCACATTCTCCAATTGTTTTTGATCTATCATAATTTTCATTGGGTATGATTGCCTTGAGATTATCATTGCCTTAGTTTTTTTCCACATTCATTTCCATTCCATAACGTCTTCCAATTTCAATTAGTCTATCAACCATGCCCTGTAGCACCGTTTCTTCCCTAGCCAGTAGCATAAGGTCATCTGCATATTTCACAGTGCGAATTACTTGTCCTCCTATTTTGAAGTCTCCAAACCCTTCAAGAGCTTCCTTGGTAAGGTACTCGCTGTATAAGTCGAACAGAATCGGTGACAAGCAGCAACCTTGTCTAACTCCTCTTCCAATCTTCACACTTCTTGTCTCTCCTTCTTCTTTAAGGGCAATCATTGTAACTTCAATTAAATCTCTGGGCCACTCCCCAGTTACATATACGCTGTTGATCAGCTGTGTCATTAGTTTGAGACCATCTTCTCCCAACAATTTGAGTTCATACCCGAGGCACATTATCATCCCCTGTAACCTTCTTATCCCTCATCTCCTTGATAGCTTTTTCCACTTCAATTTGCGAAACATAAAGGCCTTTCTCGTCTACATCTACTTCAGCTTCAGTTTCGACTTCTAGGTGTTCTGGTCGATTAGCTCGATCGTACAGTTCTGTAATATAATTCTCCCAAATTTGCAGTGCTTCTCTCTGATCTGTTATTATATTCCCTTGAGAGTCTGCGATGCCAACGTTTTGAATCCCATGGTTTTCTTTCCAACCTAGTTCCTTTGTCTTCATGCACATTAAATCATGACGTCCTGTTCTTTGAAATTCTATGATCTCGTCTCATATGCTCTCAAGATATTCCTTCTTGGCGTTACTTCTTAATATTGACACCCCTCCATATTTATTCCCATATTAGTAACCAGAAACACAAATAAGCACAAATTAAGCAGATTAGTGTAGCGGTCACTCTCTACAATGATATTTGGGAGGATTCTAAATCGAGTTTTTATTGAATTATACGCGTCTTCCCTGTTGTTTGTTCTCGTGTTCCTCAATTCTTAAGAAAGCATAATATAATAATACAGTATGCGTCAGATTCGCGTTACTACCATTGGTTTTGGTATTGGTATGATAGTGAATGATTAACGATTATGAATAATAACTTCTGTTGCTATCTCAAAGTGGTCAGTATGACGGCGATTTTATTGAACCTGAGTTGAATCCTAGCAATTGGTGTAATTTTGAATTCGCCTGAATTCCTCTTGTCAGTGTTTATAGATTTATGTGCCCGTGTGTTCAATAAATTTAGCCTTTGTGGGCTATAAATTGATTTGTCTATCACTTTTTTTCCTATGGCTCGACAGCCCTATATAGTCCTGGGCCTCCTCGTTTCGTCGAGGTTTCACGATCACACACTTTAGACACACCACAGTCGGTAGGACTCCTCTGGACGAGGGACCAGCTCGTCATAGAGACCTCTACCTGACAACACACAACACTCACAAGAGACAGACATCCATGCCCCCGATGGGATTCGAACCCACGATCCTAGCAAGCGAGCGGTCGAAGACTCACGCCTTAGACCGCACGGCCACTGGGATCGGCCTATCACTTTTTCCTTAATGTAAAAAACACGATTAGAAAAAGTAATATTCAATAATAATAATAATAATAATAATAATAATAATAATAATAATGGAATATGGGTGATGACCCGCCTTCTGTCGCATTCTGCACTGTCAGACAGATCAAGACCATTTGGTTCAACGTTAATGGTTATCTTTCAATCTCATACATTGATAGATAGCATCTATAACTGAAACAGCGCCTTTAAATAAATTCAGAATCATTAAGTTCAATTTTCACTTAGTTGCTCATATGTGCTATCAATTAGTGAGAAAAATGCACGGTGAAAGCAATATAAAATGTGCTATCAAGTTATGTATAAAATGCAATAGTATTTCTTTCGAAACCTGACACCGTGGTTGCGGTCAGAGTCGGGAAAACATTTGCATAGTCATGTGAAAAGGACAGACATAAGTATCAATGAAATATGTCGCAGACATCAAACAGAGATGAGGACAGCCTTATCGAGTATCTTTAGATAAAGTTCCTTGAAACTTGACACCAATTTTTACATTGAACCTGCGCATTTATACCAGAAAAACTTTTAGAGGCTGAAGGTATTTCTTTACGTATTATGTAACAAATATGCAGTTTAGACATTCGCTGGTAGTCTCACATTCAGAAAAAATTTAAAGAATCGTTGAATTTTTAGGAAGTTTCGAATAGTAATATACAGGGCATACACAAAAGAATGGTGCGGTTTCATTTATTATTCACTTTTGATACCGCACCATTCTTTTGTGTATGCCCTGTATAGAGTGCACGGACACAAGCACCAAGCATTGTTCCATTCTTTATGTTACTGCAGTAATTAATACCAATTACACCTAGGCTGCTCCGTAGTCATGTGTTAATAAATGGTTTCACATTACAGACACTCCCCGACTTAAGCAATTCTAATTACGCAATTTCAGGCTTCCGCCACGATGTAAATGAAATCTACGCTCTTCTGGGATATTACGCAGGGCGTACTGGTAATTCTGTACCGACGTTTCGGGACAAAATATCGGTCTCATTTTTAAGGGTCAAGAACTCCAAGATCCTTGAAGATGGGCCTGCTAGGTAGTCCCGAAACGTGGCACAGAACTAACACTCAACGCTGCGTAATAGCCCAGAAGAGCGCATATCTAAAACAACTGAAACACTAACATTTTTTACAATCAAGTAGTTTAACTCCACCGAGCACTGTTTCTGAACAAGTTCAAGCAGTCAATAATTCATCTCGCTTTTATGGAACCAGAAGCATTATAGCTGTGTTCAAAAGCATCCGCTATTCGACCCTATCTTGGGCCAGTTGGATCCACTTCATAATATCTCGCCCAAGTCTCTTAGATCAATTTTAATATCACGTGTATTGGAGAACAGAATCCCACAAGTTTTAGTGTAGATCCTCAAACTAACTCCATGCAGCAAAGTCCTTCAGAAGCTAATAGTTCTTCTGTTGGCCTACAAATTCCCCGCACTTTATGCAAGCCGAGGATTCATGACCATATTCATGTGATCCCACCATTTTTGCCTATCCTGAAGTCATTAATACAGTTCACGCCCTCCCAGCTTATTTACAATCCATTTTAATATTATCTTCATTTCTATGTCTGGTGCTCCGTAACGACCTGATCCTTCAGGTTTCCCCACCAAAACCCTCTAACCCTCTCCCCATACGTGATACATTCCCAGCCCATTTCTTCCGCTCCAATATCAAATTTAGACGAAATCCATTAATTAATTTCGGAGAAGAGAGATGCGTACTAGCAGACATCTAACACAATAATTCAGCCTCCTCGGACTTCAAAACCGACCATTATGAGGCAGTGGGTTCACATCCTGCCCATGTTCGTGGTATTTCTTGAACACACACCAAGAAACTGGCCATCAAGAGCCTTTAAATAAACCGAATTCTTTCCTACCTACACCTTTCTGATTCACCATTCAATGCAATGCCCAAATTTTTCATTCCACGTATGTGACTACAGCAGAACTTCTACCTTATTGGGTAAGTCTTGACCAGAATACTGATTATTCTTACATGTTTCATAGTTTTTCTTTTTGGCTCCAGATATCCCCAGAATAGTACCTCACAGTGGACTAAGACCGCCTCCTTAAACACGCATTCCAACTCATAATTTTCCAATCCAACTATCATTCTAAGCTACATACACTTATTCATCGAGAGGATCGCCAAATAGGTATAAATGCATAAAATGATACATAAATAATAACACCCTGTATTTGTTAAGTTATTAAGCCGTCTACCCAATTCTGACTTGCAGAAATATCATCTGTCTCCATGTTCCAGGTGGGCTCTCTGTGTGCTTCTTACTTCGCTAAGAGAGGTCACGAAGTTGACGTGTATGAATACAGAGAAGGTAAGTAAAGCGCTACGCAAGCTGAGTCATCAGGATGGCCCCACAACAACAGTGAAGGTGGAAGAGTCCAGTCCAGTAGGAGATGAACAATTTGTGTATGCAGGAGTAAAAGGTCGTTCACTTCTTGCTGCGTAATTTCAGGCTCCATATTAATTGCTACTGCATTTCAATCTGGTGCACGCGATGGCGCAGTTGGTTGAGGCACTGCGCTACAAGCAGGAAGGTCGCGGGTTTTGATTCCAGATGATGTCATTAGAATCTTTCATTGACATCATCCTTTCGGTCGCAATATGGCCCTGGGGTCGACTCAGCCTCTTACAGAAATGAGTACCAGGAATATTTCCTAGGAGGTAAAGGCGGCCGGTTCATAGGGCTGACAACCTTACCACCTTCATGTGCCGATTGTCTAGAAATCTGGGAGCCTCAACCTCCTGGAACCCTAAGGGCCTGTCCAGGCTTTTAATGGGATTGCTTTACCTTTGCATTATAATCTATAATATGCCTTAAGAAAGAAGAGAATTTCCATCAGATCAACCTATAATCTGCACAGTGTCTCCTTTCAGTGTTTTAACTCGATTAACACTCGATAATTAGGTTTAAATCCTTTCCATTTCCAAAAATTTAGACCAACTCTGTCTTCCAAATTATTGCCTTCTTCTAGACGACATCACAATGTGCAGCTTGACAGACATGTAAGCTATTGCTCCATCCATTCCTTATGCGAAATTCACTGGTTTATGTAGAATGTTATCATTAATTTAAGAATCTAAATTTTTCTCTAAGATTTTCATTTCTCCTTTTATGGAAAAGAGAACGACCTACGTAAACTGTCAACAAATTCATCTCGACCGTCAGCACCTGACTTTGGTCTCTGCCTTTTTCCTCTTTCCACTGCCATTAATGCATTTTTGCACTGACAGAACGTTGTGGGCCGATCCCGGTAGCCGTGCGGTCTAACGCGTAGGTCTGTGGCCGCTTGATTGCTGGCATCGCGGGTTCGAATTGCCGACCCCAGTGGCCGTGCGGTCTAAGGCGTGGGTTCGGCCGCTCGCTGTACTGGGATTGTGGGTTCGAATCCCACCGGGGGCAATGGATGTTTGTGTTGTGTTTGATGTAAGAGACGATAGCATGGAACGTAAAGTGACATGAAGGACGAAAGGATTTAAACAGTACAAAAATGGATCAAAGGGGAAAAACCCCGGACAGGCAAAAAAAAAAAAAATCCCGCTGAAGATATGGATGTTGTCTCTTGTGTTGGTTGTGTGTTATGTAGGTAGTGACATCTACGACGAGCTACCGCGTGTGTGTTTAGTGTGTATGTGTGTGATCTAGAAACCTCAGAAAGAGGCTGTTAGCCAAATAAAAAAATATTTGTGTAATGTATACAAGTTTTGAGAGCTCTGCAGCAGGATTGCCGAGCATTCCTTTCCTCTATTCTTCCCTTGAAATGTAGGCAATATTTTGTCCTCGAAACGTCTGGATCCGATTATCCAATGGCACACCGTTAAATCCAAGGAGAAAGAAAATATTTGCGTAACATAATCTTGCAATCCTTGACATCCCTTCCCTTCACTACCATTCTAATTATTTCGCACTTATAATCATATGCAAGAAATGTTTTATCAGCATGCATCACGGTCATATATCACTATAGTTCAGAGTGGCTTAAAATCTGAACTGTGAAATCAGTCCGAATTACAACTATCAAGCTTATAACTCTGCTCAAAACTCACATTTCATTTTTTTTCGGATTTTTATAAATCTCTGCCATAATTTTCTGATTCAAAATATCTTACACAAATTAATTTTCTTGTTTATAAAATACTTTATCACTCTTAATTACGAAACCATTTTATTGCAGATATCCGAAATCTGAATTCGTCCGTGGCCGAACTATAAATCTTTCTCTGTCAGCGCGAGGAATACAAGCTCTGAAGGAAGTAGGTCTTGAAGACAATTCGTGAGCCACCACGGAATTCCCATGAAGGGGCGCATGATACATAATCTGGACGGAAGCCAGCACCCTATACCCTATGATCCAAGACACAATCAGGTGTTACTTCAGATACCCCGATGTTTCTTGCTTCTAAAGTGTTTAAATATTTGCAAGGAAAGTTAGACCTATATTATCTGTATTCCCAAAAGTCTAAATCTATATTTTTCCCTTTTAGTGCACTTACTCCGTGAGCCGTAAATATTTGAATGAATTTCTTCTAAATGGTAAGTAGGAATTTGCAATAATCAATATAAATTGTCAATATGTTGTTAAATAAATTGTAAAATTACATACTACGTAATTACATGGCATTATGTCTATCAAGGTTTGCGCGCGGTAGAGCGGACGACATCATGACTGTATACAGAGAGATGACGCCACTTGCTGTCACTGTAATTGTACAGCTTTCAGTCCAGCGATGAAAGAACTCTGCGTTATGTAATTTTGTTATAATACTGCCCGATGATGCCACATTTATTTTAGGAATTAAAGGAGGTTTAAACTTCTGCAAAGCAGTCCCTTAAGTATTTTACATGTACGTAGGTACTGCGTACCCTACCTTTCTGAACTTCAGGATAAAATCCCAAAGTGGAAGGACCTTACTAAGTTGATGCACGTATAAACGTAAAAATTCTAACAAAGAGAGATGTGTAATAGAAATCCATTTTGTATGGATAAGTTTGTGCGTTATAAAGAATTAAGTTACATGCTTATATATTCCAAGCTACTGAATAAAATCGCAGAAATGTGAAGCGTGCAGAAGATATTGAGAAAGATTATACATAAAAAATTATGTTAGCAAAACATGTAGTGTTAAGTATCACATTTTACAAAAGCTAAGTTGCATCGCAGGTATGAATTGCTACAGATATTAATAAATCATTATGATAATCTGTTATTGAACAGAAACGTTAATTATTTTAAAATGTTTGCATATTCAATTTTGAGGAATGTGTGGTTCATATTTTCTTTTGTGTTCATTCCAACAGCAACCGAAAAAGACTTCAATGTTAAGCTTCATTTCAATCACAGGCTAATTAATGCTAATCTCCAAGAAGGCTCCATGACTTTTCAATTGTAAGTATAAATATAATATATGCTAAGTAAGTGCCTTCATCACAAAGGCATAACCCAGTCCCTCGGGTTTTGGATCGAACAAAGGGCTTCCAGATGCGTAAGGTAGCTGAACGTACATCCAATAAAAGGCGGCAGAAAGCCGACAAGGGGAGGTTCTCCAACAGATCTGTTGGGTAGAATTCTGTCAAATCCTCACCGTAAAAAGCTAGTATGCTACAAACTGTTACACAGCGCCTAGGACTTTGACGCAATCTTTGGAAGGATTTGCATGAAGAAAAGAGGACAAAAGGTTTCAAACATGGAACGCCACAAATCCTTATGGAGTAGCGAAGTAATTGCCAAAATTTAATTTGTTCCTTTCTCTCAATTTCCGGTGGTAAAAATTTGACGAATTTGTGTCAGTTATAAATTTTCGGGCCGGTTTAACACGTCACATAAATCTTATGTTAAGTCTCACAGCAAGATATATGTTAGCATTCACACTAAATTTTCCGTCGCTAACAGGACGGTCACTAACGAAACTGTACAGCAAAGTGCTGACCTGATCGTGGGAGCAGACGGTGCCTTCTCTACCGTCAGACGCCACTTCATGAAGCAGCCCATGTTCAACTTCAGTCAGACCTACATCGAGCACGGATATTTGGAGCTCTGCATGCCACCTGGAGAGGACGGCGAAGTGAGTGTCGGCGTCTTTCAGAGTACAATGAAATACTAAAGCAGTAGTCAGTAACCTACGACCCGTGACGAATAAGTACAACGCCAACGCGGTTTGGGTAGCCGCGATCAAGTCGTTAGAAGTTGAACCAAATTTGTGACTTAGTATGTGTCTCAAAGTCTGTAAAAGCATTGAGAGTATATGTGGATTTTATACTTCAATATGTTTATAAATCTAAATTTAATTTCTTGAGAGCAGGACATGTTTCTGTATGCGGGTATTTCAAGAGAGCGACAGTGACAATAAATATAAATTTCCTCCTTCTTAAGAGGCGTGAGGTTCTCACTTTGCTTAATATGAAGGTTACTGTCTTCTGGGATGTGAATCGATGTTGTTTGGTAAGTAGGTACCACATTCCAGAGAAAGCTCCTACCTCATCACTATCATCGTCATCATCATTTACCATGAAGGACAGAGCAGGTTTTTATGAAATGTCGATAAAACTTTAGAATTTCCAGGATCGTAGTGTTTACATTTCGGTGATTTTTTTGTGATCCCCGGTAGCTTTGCAGTTTGCATACTCAAAATTTTACAACATAAATCAGGCTTCGGCAACAGGTTCTACAATCGCCAAACATGAAGAATTATCGATATGCGGTAGCGAATTTCTTTTTAAATTAAGCCAAACTAATGAGCGGAAATTTTTCACCTTTTTGTAAGAAGCTATCATAATGCAGTTATAATACACTTGAAACGTTGTTCAGCGAAAAATAAGAGACATAAAATCTTGAAAAGAATAAATTCTCCTTCCTTTACTTCGGAGCAACACAGATATTTCAGTCTCTGTAAATCAAATATATTCTTCCTCAAGTTTGACCAAGTCAAAGCACAGAACTCAGATTCATGGGGTGAGCTTAAAGACGGAGTACACATGTGCAATAATTTTAGATATTCAGCCAAATTTTCTTCCTTTGGTCATGGGAATATACTGCAAAATTTCACGCTCGTTCTTCTTGATTATTAAACTCATTTAATCTTTTGTGTTTGACACATCAGTTGTTATAATAAGTCATCCAAGCAGTTTATGGATTATTTTTTAATTAGGTAATTGTGACAATATTAAATCAAATTTTTACTTACAATTACATGCCATAATTACAGCATACCTCAAAATTCTGTTGCCTAGTACCTGTTCTTTAAATTAATTGTAATAAAAACCTACAATTCGAGACCATAACTTTCAATTGAATAAAATTTTGACGTGCAGTTATTTTCGCCTGCAGTTTGCTATGGAGCCAAACTACCTGCACATTTGGCCCAGAGGCACCTTCATGATGATAGCTATGCCCAACCAAGATCGCTCATGGACCATTACACTTTTCATGCCGCTCACAGAATTCGAGGCCCTGGACTCTCCGGCAAGACTTCTGAAGTTCTTCACACAGCAGTTCCCAGACTCCATCCCACTGATTGGGAAACGTCGGCTTGTCGCAGATTTCTTCGCTACAAAACCTTCTACCTTATTGTCCATAAAGGTATCTCAGATAATTACAATGGTAAACAGTGTGTTTGGCTTGCATTCGGGACACCCACTGATCGAATCCCTATTCATATCCTTGGCAGATATTCTGAAGCATTTGAAGCAACTACCAAAACAAAAGTGAAATAGGTCACAGAAACAAACCTTGACAGTCCTACTCTAACGCGTGTCCTTGTGACATCTATGCTTCTATTCCTTTCACTTTTACAGAGTAAACTTACTATAATGTAAACAAGTCGCGGTAACTCCTTCTCGCTTTTTTAAGACTGTTAAGTCCTCTTCCTTACACAAAACAAGCACTGATAACAAATAACAACAACAACAAGACAGGCACTGTACGTACAACGTAAGATTGAGGCGCGTTTGCATAACCATTTTTACTGCAGAAAAGCAATAAGTATTACATATTCAGATTGTGTGCCTGTAGCCTTAGTTATCCAGCATGCAAAGGGCGTGCACCGTATTATATTGTCATCTATGACCTGTCTGATTCTACCATATGTTTCCACAATATATCACAAACGGCACAATTTTCGGAAAAAGAAGTTACTGAACATAAAATGTTTTTCTTGATATTCTCTATAACTTTTGTCTGAAACATTTCTCATTCTAAGAAGAATTCGGCGAGACATAAATGTACATAGGTCTTCATGTACAGTACCGGTTATTCTTTGCAGATTTTAATAAAGCTTGAATTTTTTATCATATTTTCGAAAAATTGCCAAATATTAAATTTCATGAAAATCCGTTCAGTAGGAGCAGATGTATTTCATGCGGATGGACAGACAGACACAACACAGACAGGCAGACAGACGTGACGAAGCTAAGATCGCTTTTCGCAATTTTAAGAACGCGCCTAAAAACGTTGAAAAATTGAATTATGTTACATATAAGACGTTAATACCATTATCCATTAAGTATTAACCATTATACGTAACTTGTACATATGATACAATTAGGAAGTAAATTTTAGACTTTTTCTGATTCCACTTTAATTTTTATGCATTATGATTCTATTGGCATATAAGCACAATTAGTTACGTTTTAAGTGTATTATTTAATGACACTCCCAATTGCTAAGATTATGTAGCGTCCGTGATGAATAAATTATAATGAGCAATGATGGATTGATAATCTGAAGAGAAAACCGAAAGAGTCACGGCCAAAACTATACATAAAAATTCAGGCTTCCGCCACTGTTTAGTCAATAGTTCGGTTCTTCTGGGATGTTACGCAGCGTAACATTCCAGAAGAATTGTGACCTCAAAAATATATTTCACTAGAATTAACTTAAATATAAGTTATATGAAAATAAATGTGTTAAGTGTGGTGTGTCAAAAAATGTTTACTGAATATTGCACCTACTGTAGAACTTTTTAAAAAATGCTTTTAAACCGCTGTGTAGGTAAATAACAGAAGCAAATTTATTTGAATATTTAAGAAATTTAAGTAAGTAGTAAATTCTCTAGTTGATATTAGAAAACAAAACGTCAGCAAATAATCCCCAGCTGGAATTAAATCTTAGTTTAATCCAGTTATTTTAAGCAAAATCGATATGTTATGACCGATTTAACATCCTCCTCTTACTTCTTCGGTTCAAAAACTGGACGCATTCCCAGAGGTAACAGCACCAAAGTTCTGTAAGCTTCTCTTTTCGGTTCTGTCACACAGAAAACATTCCCAGCTTTGCAATTTCCTTGAGTTAACACCATAAAAATGCTATAAAAGAGAGAAAACATTCTTCGTACTCAGAATTGGACAATTTGAACACCTGTCTTGAAACAAAGTAGAATATATTGTAATACGATTCCATAAAAGCCTGACGATGGCATATCACATAATGAATGGGTCTGTACTCTATTCTTTTGCTTGAGAGCGGGGACTCATCCTGTCCCCAAAAACCGAATATTGTCACATCACTTCATTTTCACACCTTTTCTGTTTATGGTGTTCGTTCAGGGTAATACCGCCTCTCCTCAGAAGTGGGCAAAACTACGAGAAAATTAGTACTTTATGTACAGTACGTTCATGAAGAAATGCAACACCTGGCAAAATATTCACTTTTTGTTTCCGTTCATAAGGTACACAATCTTCAAAAAATAATATTCATTTTGGAAAGTTACATTAAAAAGTGAAGCGTGTTGTACATTTTTTGTGAGGAACACAATAGATCACCTCCGTCAATTGTCCTAATTTAAATTTCTTCCATTATTACTTTCCATAGTTTATCATTGGACAAAATGCGCAAACATAACTGTTTATGAGGCGACCTATAACGAATATATCCTCACTTCAATTTAGTCATAAACTGCTTATATCCTGTAGTATTATTTGCCCTAAATTTTAAAGTACTTGTTAAAAATGTTAACCTTCCAGTGCAACCCCTACCATCTAGGCAGCACGGCTGTCATCATTGGTGACGCAGCACATGCAATGGTTCCATTCTACGGACAAGGAATGAACGCAGTGAGTGACTGAATTATTATAAAATATCTATCCAAGAGTGCATTGCCTCTAACTTCATGGTGTAATGATAGCAGTTCCCAGTACTGCATTTGAACCCAGGACCTTCCAAATACAAAAAAGTTCTAACCATTAAACCAGTCATTTTTAAACCTTTTGTCCACGACCCAAAAACCTTATAACACATTGAACTTGTAACACAAACACTACCAGTACCTTAGAATTGAATTCTTCTGAGATGTGACGCATTGTCGCTGTGTAAACAGTTACCGACGTGTCGAAGGATCGAGTGCCTTCGTCTTCAGGGTCAAGCGGGCCAGTCAAGTCAGCTAACCGGTCACAAAATACTTCAAACACTGTAAAGCACACATTCAATGAGTTTGTTTTCATATGTTTCTCCCTATTTCTACATTATTTGCAGAATATTAGTGCAATAACTGGATATCACGCGTTGAAGTTTTATAAATACATATGGCTGAAGAATTCACTCTTGCTCTACAAATAGTTATTATTTACATCCCTTATGTAGTGTCAAGTAGGCCTGTTACATACCTTTATATAGAATCGTACATTAATCAGCGCCACTGACAATATGAACCAAGTTTCCTACAAACACACAATAACTTCCCCTTAATTCCATGTGACGCAGTGATCCCGACGGGTATACATGCAAAACGCGATAAGTACACAATCTGTTTTTAGCGCTTGCTATACTGAGTCCACGGAAAGAATCCCACGAAACAATCCCCTGCACAATACCCTCCAACACTTCCACTTACCCCTCCAGTGGTCTACTCACACTGGTCATGCGCGTGTTGGAATGTAGTCATAACCCTCGCTAGCGGAAAGCGCTTTTGACTAGTTGAGATAAGAAAAATGGCGCTGGAGGGGAATACCGCAATAGGCAGAGAGGAGTAGGCCTCGATGTCGTTATTCGTACCAGGAACGCACCCAAGGGGGAGGGTGCCGGGCTGCAGCCCCGCCCCAAACCCCCCAAAACCGAAATTTAAAAAAAAACAGATTTTGTAGATATGATTTCAAAAGTTTTACGTGATTTCCCCTACAACCGAAATCAGCTACTGAAGTCGGCTGATGAGTAGTACATTAGAATTTTTAAAAATAAATTAATAAAATTAAAAAATAACAAGAATATAGCACACTGTGATTGAGTCGTGGAACATGTAGTTATATTCTTATGTATATAAATGCAGTTGCAAACAGTGTTATGTTATGCTTAGGACATTATATATCATAATTTTTAAAATCAAACATAAATTATATATAGCCTCAGGGTCAGTCCACCCCCAAGGAAAAATTCTGGGGCGCACCTGATCCGGACAATCCATGTGACTTTCAGCCACCTCAATAAACGAAGTAATGACAGAAATGCGTAAGTACAAATAAATGCACTGTGATGCTCGGGCCCATTTTTTATAATTACCACGCTTTGTGTAACTGCAGCAAGAAATTTGTTTACCTGTAACCAAGCACAGCAACCATTTCCTTGACTGAGGAGATCGAGACACCTGACGGAGCGTCATGGTTTTCCTCAATTAGTCCAAGAGAATTCTGAAATAGTAACTTCAAACTGGCCACGGCTGCTTCTTTCCATATTCTTCGTAATTAGCCATTGAGTCAAGGCCGATAAAAAATGATATGACCATATGACCTATAAATGTGCACAATTTATATAAAACCACAAATTACCCATATACATAAAATCTCCTACATGTTTCAGCGATAAATCGCCATCCGCAGGGAAATATTCATAAAAAGGAATAAAAAATTAATATATCCAATTTACATATACAATGTTAAAAATAAATAATGGCAGGTATAGATATAAAAATGTGGATATTATAGATAATATGATGCTGATATATTCGTGAATAAAATTTTATTCAAGAATATGTCAAGAATTTTCTGTTTTCTTATAGTTCCCACATACCCTACATCCGGACACTAACAAAAACCTGAATACGATGTGAGTACAAAGCACAAAAACAAAATGGATTTTGAAAATGCTGTAGGGACAGGGAAAGCCCTAGCCTCTCCCCACCCACCCCAACACGTTTCACCTTACATATAATTTTATGCTATCAGAAATTACAATCATCTCTCCAATTTCCAAAGTCTCTGTAAGTTTGTAACAAATAGTAAATAAAATTGCAGGGATTTGAAGACTGCCTCCTGCTGGACCAGTTACTGCTCAAGTACAAAGACATATCGACAGTGCTGAAGGAATTCTCTGCGATAAGGAACACAGACGCTGAGGCCATATGTGACCTTGCCATGTACAACTATTTGGAGGTAGCATTACACGCTAATCGCAAAATATTCTTAATTTTATTGTGGCAAAGACCTATGAGTTTTCTGTTAAAGAACACATTTCTTAAAAACTTCGAGAAAAGAGTGTGGTGAAGTAATGAATTAAATCCAAAATACCTATACGATCCAACATTTGCAGTAAGAAAAGTTGATATTATAAATATATAAAATTTGGAATTATGAGGGCAGAAAAAAAAAATGCATGCAGAATTTAGGTACAAAAATCTATTGAAAGTCCACTGCCTAGATGGATCTCAAAGAAATGAGTTTGGAACAAAATTAGGTTGGACTAGCAAAATTTTATTTATAAAACCAGAGGATTTCAAGGTGACTAGATTGAAACGCAAGAACGAAGGCGGGTGGCTGCAGATGCGCTGTAGCAAAGGACATAATCACGTGCTCGCTGCCCAATCAGCTTCAGTTGGGTAAAGGACTTGCGGAAGCACTTCGCTTAATGGTACTGGTGTTGCAAATGTCTCTCTGCTTCTGTGCGAAACCTTTCTTTCAACGCCATTGTTCCTGCCTTAAGTTTAAATGCAATGAAGCCTTTGGATGTGATGCGAATATTTTGCTATCGGTTTCAACTTCCTGATTAACTACAAAATTCTTGTAGCGAATATAATAAAATACAGTTTTACACCGAACAGCTTAGAACAGAATGTCAGTAGACACATCGAGGATACTGGGAAGGTTTGCTGGCTTATTCCCACTTCCTTCAGGCAAACGACATGGTAGTAATAAAAATTCATTGAACTTATCAGTTACTTAAGTACTCAATAAAAAACAGACAGGAATATTTTGAAGGCCACGAGCCACGGAACTCTTTCTTTTGCAGATGCGTGACCTTGTGAATAAACAGTCTTTCCTACTGAGGAAGAAGATAGACAACTTGTTGTTCAGGTTGTTACCGAAAATCTGGGTCCCGCTGTATATGTCTGTTGCCTTCTCGACTATGGGATATCGACAGTGTGTGGACAACAAATGCTGGCAAGATAAAGTACGTCTGAACATACGTAACATTTAAATTATCAAAAAATGTAGATTTGTTTTCGTCAAACTTCGAGATTCGGGTTCCGGCCTCTCACTTCCTTCTGGTGTTCCTTTCGCTAATTATTAAACACTGTTATATAATAAGACAGTAATGACTAACTCCATGAAGTGGAGTCCTACGTGAGAAGCTAAAAGGTCCTCGGCTAGTCAAGAAATTCCCCGCATTTTATGGAACTCTAAGGTTCATTTTATGAAACCGGATTGTTCAATATAGTATTTACAAGAGCCTGCCACCTCTCCCTGTACTGAGCCAGATCAATCCAGTCAATGCCCCATCCCAGTTTTTAAAGATCCATTTTAATATTATCCTCCCATCCACGCCTATATCTTCAAAGTGGTCTCTTTCCCTCAGATCTCCCTACCAAAACCCTGTATGCACCTCTAGAGAATATTGACAGAATAGCTAAACTTGGGCTTTTATATTAAGATATAAACACGTTGCTGCTAAATTAATCATAATTGATAAATCACACTTCAGTCAGAAAGTACTTTGCCACCTATTTTCTTAAATATTTACTGTGATGTCGTGGTGTTTTAGCGCGATTAATTAATGTTGAGAAAATTTCTAAATTTCGATTTTATCTACATGTAATACAGGGGGATATGCTGTATACACCGTACAGATTTTGGTTATAAAACAATAACAATTCTTATTAAAATCCTTCGCGGAATTTTCGAAATTCAAAACGTGGACCGTCTTTAAGTCTTTCCCATTATGCATTCATTGTTGAGCACTTTGCAACGCCTCTAAATAATATGCGCATAAGTTTTGTAGTTGCCAACAAACGAGTTCTTTTTACCACTAATATCTTGCTATCGAAAGTAATCAATTTTTATTTTCAGGTGATCCGTCGGACACTTTTGACTCTTGGTGTAACAGGAACAGCACTGTGTGCAGCGGGAATCTACCACTGGCATAAGGCGACTACTGTTGCAGAGAAATTTTGATCAGTGTTATAACAGTATAGGATAGAGGACACTTGCACTAGCGTAATACTCATGTATAGTTACAAGTTGCACCATTCCGAAACACTGCAAAGATAATGAAGACTATAACTACTGCGTTCCAATAACACTGATAGCGTCACTCAAAACTGTATTAGTACACACTGCGCATGTGTCACAGCCAGTGTATGGTGTCAAGTATGGTACTACAAACATCCATAATAAAACTGATTTGGATAATGCAATAAACGTTTTTATCTTTGCAAATTTGGTGCAATGTTTGGAGTTATAAACCAGTGTTCAAGTTTCCAGGTCTTCTGGAATACGACACTCTGTCTTTCGGCGAATATTTCCCCGACGTTTCAAAGGATTGTAATCTAAGAAGAATTATTCTTGGACTGCTTGAGCCTGAAGACAAAGAAAGAACCATCCTTCGAAATGTCGGGAACTACTCGTCCATTGGCACAGCTTAACATCAACAGAAGACCTGAACTTTCAAATATGATACAGTTATATAGAATATAATGAGCTTTAACGTTGCCAAAGGCTCACAGCGTCAGAGAGAACACAAAGTCCCTGGGTAAACCCACAAAGAGAATTAAAGCAACAAAATAATCAAGCAATTGCTTCGAAAATTAATCACTCAACGTATAAATTGTTACTGACTTTTTTTTTTTGTGGAAGGAGAGGCGCCATTTTTACTACGGTTTGCCCTTCATATTATACGCAACACAACACAAGACTTGTACCGATACTTTATACTTTCACGCTAAACACTGCATATGTATATATCGCGTTTAAACTGATGCCATTTCTACGTATATAGCACGTTCTATGGCTTTATTGGCCAAATAAAATCTGTTCGGAGGATTCCGTTCCTTTTTGGATACAACACTACGTAAATGGGTAATGGAATCCCGACGTCCTAAAGAGAATCTGTCGACGTCTGAAGATGAGCACCGTACGTTGCTTCCAAACGTCGGTTTATGATTACCCACTGACGCAACGTTACATCCCAGAAGAACGCAATCCTCAGGTACATCGCTGCGAAGACATCAAAACGCGCACTGCAACCTCGAGTTCGCACATCCCTCATGATACTCATACTGACTGTGGGAAGTTTTAAAGTTGTGCCGTTGCTTTGGCCTCCAGTGGTGAAACATTCACACAAATACAAGTGAAACTCGGAAGACAACTTCAAAAGGCGAAAGGAGGGGTGTCAAGACAGACGGACAGACAGCATGGTAATCTCTTAAGCTTACTTTCCTTCCTTAAGAAAGGTAAGTTGTCTTAATAAGCCATTATTTTGAATCATGAGAAAGAATGCAAAACGTGTTAGAACACAAAACACTTTAAGCTTCCGTGCTTAACAAATTCATTAAATTGCTCTCTGGCTCTGAGCTAGGCCAATTATGGGCTACATGCCAAAGTGTCCCTGACCTCAGAAATTAGTTTTAACTGTTAATTTATGACAAACCTACAGAAATGTGCTGCATTTGTTAGAACAATTCTTACTCACACTTCTGCCCATGGCAACAAATTTGTTTTTAATAACACTGAGTAATTTTGACTTTGTTTTCACCGTGCAACATTATAATGTTGTTTATTACTATGACCAACAATTATTGCACTTAGTGCAATAATTGTTGGTCATAGTAATAAAAAACACTGAGTAATGTTTCTGCAGAGTTGAGTAAAGATTGTGCTAATTAAAACAGTAAGCTACATAAAAAAAATGCTGTTGATGAACTGATTTTCCCCCACCCCTTCCCCCCCCCCCCCAGTTCAAAAAACACACACACACAAATATACAAACACCAGAAGTCCCAAAGTGTTTCAAACAAGTAGTGGCTTGCTGACAGGTTACTGAAGACACGAAAATGACTTTAAAATTTGTATAATTAAATTTTATAAACCTTTCTTCGAATTAACATTTGCCAACAGTGGTTACTACAAAAATTGATACAGTTACAACAGCAACATTTACGTCTTATGAGTATGTACATATGTAGGAACTTTTAATCTTACAAAAGGTATTTACCAGTATCAGTCTTTGACCTCATAAAATGAGTAATAATGGAACATCTTTGATGCACTTGAAATCTGGACATTGCCCAGTGATCTGGACTTACATATCACTTCCTACTGCTGTCACGGGCAGGACATAAAACTAGAGTCAGTAATGAATCTATAATAAGCAATAAAATGAGGTAATCTAGAGCTTGACTGGGAGAAGAAACTGCACATTAGTCATAAATTGAGGCCTTGACACACTACTAGGCCTGCTATGATCCTGGTCTTGCAGTAACTCTGACACACACATGTACAAACAATTTCAGTTTACATCTGAGCATTCATTTGTGTGTCCATATTAAGTCAATCACTGATACATACATACACACACATACATACATATATATAATATATCACACATATATATATATATATATATATATCAAATATACACATACACACACACACACACACACATATATATACAAACATACACGCATACACACACATATATATATATATATACATATATCACACATATACACACACACGCACACACACATATATATATACACATGTACACACATACACACACATATATACACACATACACGCATACACATATATACAAACATACACACATACACATATATATATATATATATATATATATATATATATATATATACATATACACATATATCACACATATACACACACACGCACACACACATATATACGCACATGTACACACATACACACACATATATACACACACATACACGCATACACACACATACACGCATACATATATATATATACACACGCATATACACACATACATACACACACACTCACACACATACACACTCTCACACACACACACACACACATACACATACACTCACACACATACACACACTCACACACACATACACTCACACACATACACTCACACACATACACATACACTCACACACATACACATACACTCACACACATACACACACACGTTCCATGAATCCAAAACTGAGTAAAGTGACAATAGGATGTGGAGGAAGTCATAACCATGTGTACGTAGAACCAGTTTTATTAACTACTACCAATGCAGCAGCATCAGCAAAGATTGTGATATGCTTGACCTCAGAGCGCCATCTTCACAGCTTACTTAAATTTGGAAATACACAAGATCTGTTATGCCACAAAACCAACCAGCACATACAATTCTTGTGTTCTAGAAGGGCACAAAGCGTTGTGTAAAAGCTGATTTTATGGTTGCAACAGAGATGATATATCCATATAAGGTCATTATTTTATTTGAAAACTACTGGTAGCCACTTCCTGGTAGCATTTTTTCTGTATTAATCTAGCCCACTTAGCCACGCCCCGCCCCCTCCTGCCCAATATGTGCAGCAGAGGAGCTGCAAGAAGTGACAAATGATAGTTGTCAGATAAAAAAAGATTCTCTACAAGTAAGCCATAAATAAGGCACTCTGAATTTTAAATATGTTGCAAATTTTGCAAGTTATGTGAAGACCTCCACTGATAGTAAGACAAAAAAATTCGGTTGTATCCATATGGCAGATGCCTATGAGTGAATCACTCAGTTACATTTGTCACAAATTTAATGTTTCTGTTGTGGTAACTATACCTTGACTTTTTATTTCCACCACTTCTTATGTATGCATTTGTGATGTTCAAAATTAGGACTATTACATTCCAGAATATGGATATAGTGAAAATTCAAACTAATTTGACTCACTGTCACCATAATTTTGCATAATATTAGAAAATAGTTTATACTCTATTTTAGAATACACAATTTGCAGTAATTATTTACCAAAATTCTATGCTTTTATAAATGTTCGACAAAACTGACACACTGTAGTATAGGTAAATTATACAAGGTTAAGAAACTTGATGTTTAGTTTTAAAATGTAATTAATTTAAACTAGATGCAGTAGTTCTGAAATTTAATTATTTTAGTGTTCCTGCAGATATTGCCGACATGTGTGTTGGCATAACATTGTACAGCTGCAGCAGTAAAATACTAGACTGCCTCCTGACAATGAAATCATTTCTATTCATAATTTCATAAATACTGAAAGAATCAACCTCCTTCCTAACATTCACAATATAGATACATAACCCCTTCCTACCAGAGAACTTGCAATTTTTTCAGAAACCACCAAGTAAGAGAATAATAAAGCAAGTAAATGTAAGTAAAATTAGATAAATGTTTCATTTTGAATCACCTCTGTCTTTAACAATGTGTCACGAATCTTTCATACTTTTCTCATATCCTCATCCATGAAGGTTCAGCTATCATATCACACATATGCTAATGAATTAAAATAATGCAATATGCAGACCAAATTCAATTCTCTAAGCAAACATATCATTAATCATTTATGATCAGTGAGGGTCAGTTAAGCTAAGTACAGCTTATTGTTGATGGTTTTGTAAATACACAAGCTACTGCATTATTTCAATAAAGCATTTGTTACAAATAAGTATGTGCAAGCCCAGGTCACAGCCAGATGTCCAGGTTGTCAAACTGACTATGCTACGGTAGAACAAACTTTAATGGATAAATTACAATTCAAGCATTATGAAATGAAAAAAATTAATATTAATTTGGAAAATTCTGCTGTCCATTATCACAATAGTCATTTTCAATTAATGTGTAGATATGGCTCCTACATTGCACGTATGTTACATACCTGTCAGTTTTAAATTAAGCAAATAATGATGATAACAAGGATGATAATTACAATGATGACGATGATAATGACAATGACGATAACTCTACTGAAAACCTGTGGTTAATAAACTGTAAGTTTTGTCACTCACACAATATATTAACCACAAAAAATGTACTCTTCAAGTCACTTACATTATACAGCGAACAATGCCTGAAGGCAACAGTGCAGTCATACTGAGATAACAAACACTGGTCAAGGACATACTGCATACTATTGTGTATTTAAGATGTCCGGAGTAATTATTATTATTATTATTATTATTATTATTTATTGTTATTTATGTTTGTATGTTGTGCTGTTTCTGTAATTGGCCTTCTGGCTGTTGATTCGGCACATTAATAAACCAGAATTGAATTGAATTGAATTGAATTGATTATATGATCAACCCTGGTATTATGAAACATGCCATTATGTTATGTCATGTCATTTTTTGTGTTTAACGTTTTTTGCAGCTTTCCAACCTAAAGAAATCTTGATCCGGCGTTCAAAACTTGTTGTTAACTGTTTACTTATTAGCTACGTGAATCTGGCAGCACATATGCTGCACTTCTCTTTCAAGAAGACATATTGTATTTTACATAACAAAAGTTACAAAACCAAATTGTGACTCCAGAAACCACAGTCCCTTTAAACACATACATAAATAACAAAATAATTTTCCCTGGTAAATTATATATACTCTAAGTTTAAAGTAAGTAAGTAATGGTGATGTCAGAGTATGGGTGTGTATGACTCCGTTTATAACATGTAGACATCGGCCTTCCACCAAGAGAACAACTGCACGATAGCACAATAGTGCGTAGCCATATAAACAAGCACCATTTACGTTTACAACAGTGAAATTAGTCAACAATAATATAAATCATAAACTCAAGAAAACAAGTCATTTATGTACAGTACCATATTATTATAAGAACCAATTATGTAAGAGCTAACTAACAACTAATTATGAGAAAGACATGCACAAGCATTCTTTCATTTCATCTTTTAATTCTAACAGAGCTCTTTAACATAGAGAAATAGTGAAATATATGTATATATTGGTCCCAGAATATATGCTGTATATAACATAAGTGAG
Source organism: Reticulitermes speratus (assembly GCA_021186555.1). NCBI lineage: Eukaryota > Metazoa > Arthropoda > Insecta > Blattodea > Rhinotermitidae > Reticulitermes > Reticulitermes speratus. The sequence continues at coordinate 11,975,463 of JAJKFL010000014.1, forward strand.
ATGCAATCCTATTAACAATATGCAGATTGTCACTCTAGACCCTAGCTCCCTTCCCATACCAGTAGTTCACCACACTCATGTGATAATTAGATGGATCGAGTCGGAGTTTGGCATATATAAATGTTTCTTTGTTTCAAACAGAGCCGTCAATTCTTCAGTGAATTTTTGGTGTAGTTCATTTATTTGTTCTTCCGTTGGTTGTGGAACTTTTTGAATTGGTATTGGTGTTCCAACTGAAACAAGCAAATCATTTCACATATATAAATTTGCTATTTCAGCCTTCTTAAACCAATTCCGTCAATTTGTCATGATTCTGCCCACCAAATAATTGATTTTAAATTGGGAAGATGGAAATTGTAGTGATAAATTTGTACAAGTTACTTAGAAATACCGTGGGCCGGGATAGCGTAGTCGGTATAGCGACTCGCTACGAGCTGGACGGTCCGGGATCGAATCCGGGTGGGGACGAGATTTTCAGCACCCGTCCAGACCGGCCCTGGGGCCTACCCAGCCTCCTGTACAATGGATACCGGGTCATTCCCGGGGTAAAGCGGCCGGAGCGTGGCGCTGACCACCCACCCCCATCTAGCGCCGAGGTTAAGGAAAGAGTAGAGTTATACCTCTACTTCCCCTCTGGGCCTTCGTGGCCTGTTCTAGGGTGAACTTTAACTTTACCTTTACCTTTACCTTTACTTAGAAATAACTTGAAATTATGGCAGTAGGCAGGCCCTGTCTGAGGTATAAGTGATATTCTAGTACAGAAACACTTCTCTGAGCTGAAAGTTTCCTAGACTATCTTGCAGTTCATATTCAGGTGGCTGATACGTTACCGAGTGTCGTGACTGGCCGACGCTGAGGCAGTATTCCGAATGAGTACTGGAACAGACCTCTACCAAGAAGAGCGACAGGAGCAATCCCAGTTACCCTTCGGCAATACTCCTGGGCCGACCGTAACCAAGAACCTTCAGGGTTGGGCATTTGGTCATATACATCAGTCTCGCCGAACGAAATCACAGGCACCAACGGAGTCCTACGTGACAAGCAACAACGTTTTAAGTTCCTCAGTTACCTGGAGGTAAACTCTACCTCACTATCATCATCTTCAGAAAAAAAAGGTCTCCAGACTGAATGAATACGGATTGTCATCAAGGATATGACGCCAGTGGGAAAACCTGAATGAAGGACAATTTGAAGACCTAGGCTAGGAGAAAAGATAATGTAAAAAGGATCTTAAAGAAATAGGATGGGAGATCAAAGGATGGATTAATGTGGATGAGGATATGGACAGGTGGCGTGGTCTTGTGAACACAGTAATGTAAGGGTGCACAAATTCAGGGCTCAAAGTCGTCTTGGCACTAGATTTTGTACGGTGGCGCATATCTGTTTGTCCTCAGTATGGAACGTGCTTCATGTCACCCTTCTGGCACATAAAATATTGAGCCTGCTGCTAGAGTTTTGGAAAATTTGTATAACCCTGCAGTAACAAACTTTCGGGCTGCATAAAATTCGAGGAAATTCTTGACTAGCCAAAACTACTAGAGTCTCAAGAAGGACACTGCCCCATGGAGTTATGATGTGACCCCATGTAGCACGGTGGACAAAGTCACATCACACAGGATGGTATTCTTCATACTCACAGCCATGAGGACCAGCCATCACACTGTGGATCATTTGGATGTCTACAAGAGTGGAGGAATTGATAGATGAGTGGGTGACTGAGCAAACACACCAAATTTACACTGAAGAAATGTCACTGCGTACTTCTCTGTAATTAACATGTTGAAGCATAATAGCTATATCAGCAACCTATTATTTTAATAAGGAGAAAAATTAGGCTTACATCAAGTTTCATTCCAGACTCCTATAATGGGAAGTTTTAGCAATATATTATTGGTCACTAAATGATTATCTCTTCGAGTATCTACTCAGTGAAGTCGTCTATAATGTCTTACGATTGCTCTCCTACCCGTGCATTAAAGCCAGTTTCACGAAACCTTTCCGTCTCTTCAGGATGATCTTGTAAGTGCCCGGTCGTGAATCAAGGGACTCGGAGGCTCCTCCTACAATAAGCGCCACTGCATTTCCCGGTCGGCTCAACACGTAGCTCAAACCTTCCGCAGACGACGGACAACCACCTGGTAAACAGCACATTTCAGATTCAATAATTAGTGAATCCGGTAACATCTCTCATTTATATGACAGTCAAGTATCAGACGAGTGGATAGACGCACTCACATGGAGTGAATGTGTTTTCTAAATGCATTATTTATTATTTTATGTGCCTCATTTGCTTGTGGTTTCATTTATTACAGATACATAGGCACTATGAGAGATTTCAGGCTTCAGCCACGGTGTAGTTGTTTTCGTGCGGTGTTATGCAGTGTAGGTTGCAGTAACCAGCTATCATTCCTGAAGAGCGGAAGCGTAGCCACTAATTTTGGAAAGCTTATCACGGCACAGACGCTACTCCAGTAATCGAATTGGACCGGAACGAACCGGAATGACATTCCGGCTAATAAACCAAAATTAAAAGCCTTCCGGTTGATTAACCGGTCTAAATTAAAGCTATGTAAAACATTTATCCTTACTGTTAAGGCTGATAAAATTTTCCAGTTACAGAATCATATTACTCCTACAGGGTTTCCTTAGAGTATTTCGTTTATCTTTCTCAGGATCGACCCTCCAGTGCTTCATAATCATCTCATTTATTTGCCACCGATTTTACACAATCTTTGCATTTAACAGTGTCATAAATAAAACATCCCCTTCTCGCACCTCTTCACATATTCAGAAATGTGTACATTTATTTCGTTAAATATCCATCATATGAAATAATTTAAAAATAAATTTACAGTCATAATAAAATACGTATTTTAAGTTACATACTGATCCATAATAAAATGAGGTTTCCTTTTAAAACCTGGTAAAAATGACTACAGTTCGATTGATATTGGGCGGTATTTCCGGATATAAACATCGAAGATTTAAACTGCGGTCTACAGTGTCATGACACCGAACACTGAGGTACTTGCACTATGAAGATGAAAGCAGTTGTGTCCTCCGTAATGTACGTAAATACCAGACTGCACTGTGTAATAACAGGTAAATGAACAGCTAATAATATTTATACTAAATATCTGAACGGGACATTGTAATTAAATCTAGTTTTGAAAATGTAAATGACCGAGAAATGTGTACATTAGGTCCACTCGTTCTTAAACTCAGCACTAGATGGTGGAGAGTAGTTAGCCTCATTCCAAGTCACTTCGCCCGAAGAAAGAGCCCCCGCTGCCCACTGAATAGGAGACTGGGTGGGTCCCGGTCTGGACGTTTTGGAGACAAAAACCTCTTAATTTGACGCTATCCACCCCGTTGTGTATAGAGAATTACATAAACAACACTACGTATTCCACCTGATAAAACCTTTATTTTGTCATTTTTCCAAACACTACATGTGTCACACGGAGTACGTAATGTTATTTATGTAATTCTCTATACACAACGGGATGGATAGCGTCAAATTGATTGATAGGAGTCAACTTCGTACCATCAATAAATACAAGAACTTAAAATGCAAGGTTCTAAAGTGTAAGGTGAAAATATATTTCAACAATTTTATATTATCTTCACCGTGTATGTTTTAACAACTCACAAATTACACACCAACGAAATGCACTATATTTTCACTTTTTATTCTTTAACCCCTACATATATTTCAGCCTTTACAAGGCCATCTTCAGGGGGGTCATAATCTACATTTACTAATAGCAGACATAAATAATGGATGTAAAGTAAATGTAGATTACGACCCCCCTGAAGATGGCCTTGTAAAGGCTGAAACATATGTAGGGGTTAAAGAATAAAAAGTGAACATATAGTGCATTTCGTTGGTGTGTAATTTGTAATATTTCAACAATGTTTAAAAACAAGGGTTGTGTCAGACGAAATACGTAGCGTTATTTATGTAAAAATCTCTTGCCATTGCTGGGATTCGAAACCCGAATCTTCCAGCCCGTAACTCAGGTACTATTTTCACTACGCTCTACCGCTCCAGTTGCCTTTCACATGCCGTCCCTCCGCTGTAGAAACAAACCCAGTGCTTCTGAAGACGCTGTTGCCGCCTTCGTCCTTACCAAGTGCCAGCGACAGTTCTCGAATGAAGGGTGTGACGAAATGCCCGGCAAGAGTGACGAGATACGGTCGCAGACCGGGAAAAAAGCTGTTGAAATTGTTAGCGTCGGTAGCGAAGCTTGTGAAGGCCCCAGCGCTGAGAACGCCATGAGGGTAGACGCAGAATATGTACGTATTTTGGGGGTCCAAATCGACCGTCTTTTCAAGGCGCAACGGGAAATAATCTCGGAGGTATTCCCACCAGATCCACTGTCTGGCCCAATCTGACCTGTCGAAATATAAAATGTGGTATAAGAAACAATATAAAGAAAAACATCAGAAAAGTATTAACAGCTGTGGCTTAGACAAACGGTCAGGGGTTCTGCGGTTAGCTAGCCCCCTTCCCATTTCGTTGAGTCCCGGAATCATACCTCACCTCGAAGACCGGCTGTCCTAACCCAATTATCCGTGGTTTTTCTCTGTCTACAGAAAATTCCAGGATAGTACAGTGTGTCCACAAAGTCCCTTCGGGGTTTTGAAAAATTGTGGTGCGCAAACAAATTGAGTTAGCCACATGCGTTTGCGGCAGATTACAGTGAAACTCTGGAAGTTTTTTACTGACCTCAGTAGACCTCGATGTGGGCTCCCTTGGTAGCACGGAGAACGTCCAGAGGATATTCGAGGAAGATGGATCGGCAGAGACGATCCAATGCCTTGGCCTCCACGTTCACCAGACATAACACCACTGGATTTTTTCCTGTGGGGTTATGTCAAGAGCAATGTGTTCCGAACACCAGTTAACGGACTTGATGACCTGGAGACCGTATCAGGAATGGGATCTCGGCTATTCCAGCGGACATGCTCCACAGAACATGACAAGAGCTCGAATATCGTCTGGACGTTCTCCGTGCTACCAAGGGAGCCCACATAGAGGTCTAACCTTCCAGAGTTTCACTGTAATCTGCCGCAAACCGCATGTGGCTAGCTCAATTTGTTTGCGTGCCACAATTTTTCAAAACCCCGAAGGGACTTTGTGGACACACTGTACATTACAAAAACATGGTCATTTCCTTCCACAGCCTTTCATTTCCATCATTCACTAATCATCCTATACAAATTAGGCAGTTTAAGTGTAGAAATAATCAAAGAACCAACAAAAGTTCCTTCGGTGTACACTGCATAGCATTGTGGGTAGGTCCCACAGCTGTTATGGAAATGGTAGCGAACAGAAGAAATGTCTGCCCCTGCCTGGCACTAAATCCCAAATTACGCAGCCCGTAGCCAACAACTTACCGCCTGCCGCCTCTATTGCTGATGTCTCGGTCGTACCAGATCCATATGAGGTACAGCATTGCCAGGATGCTGTAGCGGGTCCACAAAATTACGTATATCATGAACAGGATGCACAGTGTTGGGCCGAACCCTAACGTCACGAACCAGGCACATGCTGCCAGTGTCTGCAGCCTCCGCTCCAGAGGAATGTTCAGCGGCGCGAACTTGACCCCGAACATATCCATAAGCCCGCGGTTCTGTCATGTAAACATCGTAAACATGTTCACCTTTATCAGTCAGTATACCGCATTGTGTCGTTACTTATGAACAGAGGTGTAGCTAGGATTTTTGGGCCCGTATGGAAAGCTTACCAACGGGCCGTTTCGTATCCAAGAGGTGAATAAAATTTTCCTGTCACAAACAGACTTTGCTGTCAAATAAAAATGCTTATTTGAATTCTGTTCCTTATAATTACATGCATTATCTACGTGTCTACCAAATCAAGGGCGTGCTTCTTTGGATTTTGTGCAAAACATATGCAAAAACGTATGCGCCAGCCCGAAAATTACTGGCGGTTAAATAACTCCATTTTCTGAAGTTTAAACATGTCTTGCTTTCCCAAGAAAACCCTCAAATTCTAATTTTGAAATTCTCCTTCAAGGCCTTTGCCTTTGCAAAATCACTGATAAGCTCTTCAACCTCCATTTTGCCTGAATGTTGTGTCCGATAGTCAGAATAACAAGATAATTTAGTCTGTTTTGGCCTGTCGAATTTTTCTTGTAATTTTTGTTATCTTAAATTTACTAAATGACATTTTAACACTGGCCACCATTCCTGGAAACCTAGAAACAAATAAAAACAGTATGTATCTCAGAAAATTCACTTTCCAAACACTTTAATTTGTAAGAAGTAATTCTGAAAATTGCTTAATCGACAAGTTTTCAGTTAAAACCTCGCTTGGTAAGCAAACTGCATGAAATCGGTGGCTGCGAAATTGAGCAGATAACACTTCCGGCTATTTTTGTTGATATTTGCGCATAGGTTTAACATCTCTGCTCCCAGGGTATTAAGAAGTTTCTGGGTTCAACACATCTAAAGTAGTTTTTCAGTGTTTGTATTATTAAAAATTGTTGATTCAATAGAGAATTTATCACGCTCTCTAAAAATTATCTACTAAAACAAAATCTCATAAAGTAACACATTAAATTTCGCGCACTGCAGTCGAAACTCGACATGTACTATTATTATGCTAGGTTTGGCAAGCTGAAGCACACTCGTGCTGAAATTGAGTTCTTGCGCATACTCTCGAATTCGGCCGAATGTTTGGTGGATCTTCCGGTATTGTAGAAACAATAATTTGTTGACATGAGACTGTGGGCCCCTACGGTTTCCATACTCTTGCAGTATTGTAGCTACGCCTCTGAGGAAGCTGGAGAAAACTGCGTAATGAGAAGCTTCATGACTCGTACTTCACAATAAATATTATTACAATTAAAAAATCAAGAAAAATAAGATGGGCGGAACATGTAGCACTATAGGGGAGAAAGATGTATGCGGGATTTCGGCAGCGAAATTAAAGAAATGGTACTACTTCGAAGATCTAGGCATATATGGAAGAATAATATTAAAATGGATCTTAAAGAAATATCATGGGAGGGCTTTGACTACCTTTCATCTGGCTAAGATAAGCACAAACGGCGGGCTCTTGTCAGCGCGGTAATGAGCCTACATGTTCCATAAAATTCGGACAATTTATGAATTATCTCATAAATTATTAGCTTATCAATAAGGAGTCTGCTCCGTGGAATTAATCACGTTGATATGGTGGGTGCTGCCACGTGTATTTACGTTGATTATAAAACTTGTAACGCTAGGCTTAGGATTCAAGTATTTGATCAATGACATGCGTCACTTCCGTGGGTGCCTTGTGCCATGTGTACAGAATAAATATCAAACAGCTCAGCAGTTGAAATTTTGTGTACATCTTATCCTAGTGTAACAACGTGTTGCGTTTTCAAACTCTGCATGTAGATCCACATGCGATAGGCCTACATAAACAAATTAGAAACTCTAGTGAGAGGCTCAGCATATCCTGTACAGAGACTAAACACGACAGGCAATGTACGAATAATGTAACATTAAGGCTCTTTGGCCTAAAACATTGAATTTCTTGAAAAGCAGTTAGTGTTAGTAATTATGAGTGTCTCTCTATTCATGCATATTTTCTACTCCATATTATATTGTCATCTGTGGCCTGTCTGGCTGCATCTTATTTTTCCACACCATCTCATAAACGGCACAACTTTCGTAAAAGAATATTAAAATGACATTTTGTTTTGGTTTTCTCCACAACTTTTGTCTGAAATATTTCTCATTTTAAGAAGAATTCATACACGTATCATCATAAATGTAAATAAGTCTTCATGTAAAGTGCCCTTTATTCTTGTCAGATTTTAGAAAAACTTTAATTCTCTCGACAGATTTTCTAAAAATACTCAACTATCAAGTTTCATGAAAATCCGTCCAGTGGGAGCCGTGTTGTTCCATGAGGACAGACAGACGGATATGACGAAGCTGATACTTGCTTTCCGCAATTTTGCGAACGCGCCTGAAATGGCCTTCAGGCTTCAGAATGCCAGTTTAATGTTGTGTAGGGTACAAGCTGGAAGGTGCGGGGTTCGAATTCCGGCAGGGGAAAGAGATTTTTCCCTTCTCCAAAAAAATGTGCAAACCAGCTCTGGAACCCACCCAGCCTCCCATTCAATGAGTACCGAGATTCTTTCCGGGGGCTAAAGCGGACGGGGCTTTGAGTTGAACACACAGCTCCATCAAGTGCCGAAGTTAAAAAGAATTGGAGCTAAACCTCCACTCCCTATATATGGACTTCACGGCGTGGATAGAGACAAATTTTACCGTTTTACCTTTTCCCCATATAATTGTATTGGCTGTATAAAATGAAACTAAAGAGGTCGGTGGCAGTAAAAACTTTGGAATTCCTATAATAATATTTGCAGTAATAGGAGACGACGGTTCAGTTAGTGACCAATAATTCTTTATAGACGCTACTCATAACATAGTTTAAGAACACAACGCTCACGTACCAGTAAAGTTCACATCGTATGTAATATATCTTCAATTACATTCAAAGTTTGTCTAGATAGACTTATGGACCCAACATCATTCCCTCTAACATCAAATAGTGAGTAATGAGACAAAAGTACAAGATTCTTTATCTAGACTCCAAACTACATGGTGTTTCGCTGTGTAAAGGAAATTGAGCTTGGGTTGCAGATTTCGAATATATCAGAGATCGAGGAACTTTGCTCTGTTTCAAAGAGAGCCACGTGAAATACTGAGACAGGACTTTTATAAAGAATCTGACAGAGTCATTTAAATGACCTTCCACGTCGGAGAAGCCGCTCTGAATGCAGCCAACATTAATCAAATAATATCGGAGAGCCCTATCCAGCAGCATCTCCGTAACTACCAACACCAAGGAACAAAGTCCTTCTTAGGAATCAATCCCTCAGCAGTCAGCAAAATCCCCAGTGTTTTAAAAATCGGAGGTTTATTTTTTTTTACCCGAGCCCGCCAATTTAAAATTCCCAGTCTAATGAATCCACTACAACCCTCATACGATGTTGTTCTAAAATCCCACCTTTAGTTTCCCCCAGTTAGTTCTGATAATACGACTGCAGTCTTCTAGGGTATGGCGCCGTGTTTACTGATAAATATTTGCCGAAAGTTCGGTGGAGAATGCTGATTCCATTTTCACGGTGGCCCAAAAAATCTACGTTTCTTAAATTACCGTGAAGATGGAGGCAGCAAGTAATTACTAATGTACAAAGCGACACATCCCACACGACTATTGATCAGCAACGATGTAAGAAACTTCAAATCACACAAAGTTCATTTGACTTCCTCTTCTTGGATCACCCTGTACAACTTTCCGCATTTCTCTACGGTTTCATCTTCAGCGTCATATTGCTGTAATATTGACTAATTTTTCAAAACAATCCGTCAAATACGACACCTTTCGTTAGTTGTTACTCATTTTAACGACCCTATGTGTTTCGAACCATTTGTTTCGTTTTTAAAAGTTCCATAAATTTAGAAATCCATTAAGAGTTTTACAGCCTGCATATACTCTACACGTCTTAGAACGATAGTTGTCTAAATTTATGGAACCCTTGAAAATGAACCAACTGGTTCCATATATGCCATGTCCATAAAAATGGATAACAACTATTTAAAGATATTTTATTTGACGTAAGCAAACTATCAGTCTCCTAAGATTCATGTCCCAGAACTGACGAGTAATGGTGAAACTTGTAAGCGTAAAACAACTGCCTTCTCCTGATATGTTTGTGCAGCCCCAAATATAATTTCATTTTTGAGCTTAATTTAATGATCGATTTGACATGTTTTTCCTTAACAGCACTCTCTTAGTCATTAGCTGAAATTTCCGAAACTGAACTAACACGCATTACATTGAAAGAGATCCTCCTCCTATGTAGTTCTTTGGTGTGGAAAGAAATCTTGTCTATTGACAATTGAAATTAATAAGTTACAGCATCGTGCCGCCATGAGAATATGCAACAGAATTTTATAACGTTCCTCATCCATTCATGCAAATTAAATACCAACATAGTACGCTCTTTATAGGGAGATATTCCTAATTGTATTTAGTCAATCTCCTACATGTGTCGACCCAGCTGGGCCATTATCAAGGAGTTTTTACTATTAGAATGGCAAATAACGAATACAAAAATTCGCAGGGCATATATCAATAAACGTCTTTACATCTAAAAATACAAAATAACTTTTATTTGATTAAAAATACCAATCGTCTAATACCTTTTTACACAACTATGTTTACTACAGTATTGTGGGCGAAATAAAGCTCCTTTATTTATAAATGAACCGTTAAATTTTTATACACTTTTGGTTCCATTACTAAAACTGGACCATGGACCAGCTGTGTCAAAATATGCAGGATATTGATTAAAGACAAGTAGGGGTGTCTCACTATAAACAGTGTATTTCTTTAGTTTTTAATTTTTATGAGGCAATGGATTGTTTTTCTGCTGAAAATAACGAAGAAAAATTGCTAAATAATTGGGCCTAAAAATGTTTTACCTGTTGAAGTTACGATATTCGCAGACTGATTTGTCAAGCAACCTAAATGTGTGTCACTAGAGATCTCTCACAATACTGTTTCCAACAGTCAATAATTCAGGCTGGTGCACCGTATCTACTCGTATCTACCTGACCGACATTCCATAACATGCCGTCTAGGTTCAAAGAGTAACCCCTACTGTCAATTGGCTTTGAAAATGACCACTGAAAGGGACGAGGTATTTATAGAACAAATGACAGCTAAACGAGATTTGTATGGTGGTATTGTAGAGTACAGACGGCCATTGTGAGGTACAGAAACCTCGATCTTTGATGTAATGTGGTTATAATGTAACAGGAAAAAACTTCATAAAATCCTAAACGTACATTCCATTAACAGGCTAGTTAAATATTTAGAAAAAAATAGCCTTGTGCTAGTGGTGATTTTTAGAGGTAACACTAACTAAAACCACGGAGGAAAATCCTTCTTGATAAGATAACAGGTCCTCAGCTAATCAAGAAATTCTCAGCATTATATGAAATCCGAAAAAAAGCCCGCCACATCTCTATCCTGAGCCAGCTCAATCCAGTCCATGCCCCCATCCAACTTCTTGAACATCCATTTTAATATTATCCTTCCATCTACGCCTATGTCTTCCAAGTGGTCTCTTTCCATCAAGTTTCCCCACAAAAACCCTGTATTCAACTCTCCTCTCCCCTGTACGTGCTACGTAGCCCACTCAGTCTTCTTAATTTGATCACCCGAATATTTGGTTAGTACAGACCACAAAACTTCAATTACGTACTTAACGTTGTATTTACCGTGCATTTTTTCAATTAAGATATATTCAATAAACACCAACTAATGCACATAAACTTTCTTCACAACAGTTTATTCTTAAAATTCCCCTATACGTATTTCGATGGTTTAAACCACCATCTTCAGGGGGTCGTAGAGATTATTTAGCATAGATCATACAGTTATTACGTATGTGGTTATATACATATATGTAGAATATGAGTGGTCTGATATTGTCGACAATAATAGTTTATGTTTATGTGCATTAGTTGGTGTTTAATGAATATATTTAAATTACGTAATCTTCTCCAGTCCTCTGTTACCTCGCCCTCTTTAAGTCCAAATATCTACCTCAGCACCCTATTCTCGAACAATCTCGTTGTGAAAGACCATGTTTCACACTTAAACAAAACAGGCAAAATTTTAGTTTTTTTTTTTTAATATTCATTTTTTTTAGCAAACTGTTAGAGGTGAGACACGAAATCTATAAGAAGTGTGTCACGTCAAAAATTTATCACTCACTCTCAAGTTGCATTTCGTTTAGAGAAGGCTTATGCCCGAAACATCAGGCTGCAGATCGCTTTTTTGCAAGTAAGATTACCCTACAGATCAGATACACGAAGGCGCCTTAAGTAGTTGGTAAGAACAATAAGATAAAAACTATATCAACCGAAAATATGGAAAGAATATGGGATGTTATGACGGACAGAATTTTAACCATTCCCAACACCGTTATATTCTAAAAAATGTAAATGGTGTATGAGAGAGTTGATTTGCCACGGTCTTGTTGTCCAGGATTATGGCCTTCTGAAATGTTGCGTTATGTATTACGGGAACAGATACCGACGTTTCGAAGGAACGTACTGCCCTCATCTACACGTGTTGAAGAGTCCTCATTCCTCAACCTTTTAAGATAAAGGCATTACTTTCTTTCGAAACATCAGGATCTGTTAATCCCGCTATACAAAGCAACATAACAGAAGAACAGAACCCTGAAACTGAGAAGTCCGAAAACTTTCAATTATTTAATCCTCAAAATATTCAAGTGAGTAAGAATTCACATTTAGAGTTTGAATAGGCTATGTAAAATAGCAAACGAGAATCTGTTAGTGGCGAAAATGTGCCGAGTATGGAGGCAGTGCATTTTATTTCTACACATGCTTTGTACTCCTTTCAGTTTAACGTTTCGTTTCCTTACCTGCCCGATCGCTTTCCGAAAGTACGTTAGTGTCCTCTCAATACACTGACAGGTGTCTCTCGGCAAGTCTCGTTACGTAACTGCATAACCATTCTCCTTAGCTACTGGAAGGTAGGTTTGTACTTTTATGGTTGTCATATCTTATCGCAAACTTTTTGTAAAACATAAAATTATATACCTTACAAGTAAGTGTCCATTTTGATAAATAGATTCTATTATTACTGATACACAACCAGCAAAAAACCGTAATACACATTTACGGCTAAGTTTTGTGCTTTCAGAATTCAAGAGCTGCATATTCTTAAACACAGGAAAAGTTCATTCAATAAATGGTTATCGAAACCAGATTATTTTTACTATAAATGACGGCGTTAATGATGGATCATTGTGTAGTTATGTAACTTAACTGGATCCGTGCCGTCTCTAACTGGTACAAAATCACCAGTAATAATAAGGTAATACTGTTTCTGGCGTCTCCAGCACACATGTACAGCGATCTGCCTGCTAACACCACTGTAGGAACTAATAAACAGATAAGAAAACTGCTTACAAATTCCTTCATTGCATTATTGTAACAGCAGCAGATGTTTTACGGTCATAAATAACCGCCTGGCTGTTTTTAAGGCACCCGTATTTCATTCATGATGCAATCCGACGGTTAAGTTTACGAATACTATGACAAGATTGGAAGACGGCGGAGGTTTTTGTCATTGAAATCCCTGGGCACAGAATGACGCATCATCAACATGAGGGCATTACAGAAACATAAATCTATAAAGCTGTCCCTGTACACCATGTAAGTGTACCGGGGAGTGGAGGTGTAGAGGCATACCTCCGCTCATTCTTAACCTCTGCACTGGATGGAGGTGCGTGGTCAACTTCACGGCCCGGCCGCTGTATACAAGCGGTTCTCATTGAATAGGAGGCTGGGTGGACCCAAGTGCCGTTGAAGACGTTTTGTAGAAGAGACAAATATCTTGCCGCAGCCGGGAATCGAATCCCGGATTTTCCAGTCCGTAGCCCAGTCAATATGCCGACTAACGTCTGCTTTGACACAAATTAAGAGGAAACAAAACCAAATACCGCTGATGAATAAACTTGGCGGAAATGGAAAACCGCCGAAATCTTCAAGTCAGAGTTGGTAAGACCGTAGATGGCGAGGGATTACACATTCAATTTATTTAAGTTTATCATCCCGTTATGTTACTTACAAAATAGAAGGAACAAAGAGCCGTGAACACAAATGAATTTTCTATAGTATTTCTGCAACATGTTTCAAACACAATGGGTCATCTTGAGGCTAAAACACTATTAAAAACACATAAAAGGGTTATATACAATTGCATTCAATCCAGTTATTGAGATATCAATTATTACAATTTTTGAAAATACATATTGATAATCCGGTATATTGGTCGAAAAAGAATTAATTAATAAAGAGTTATAAAATGTTCTTGGTTTTTCATGGTATTCTAACATAGTAGACTGGAGGTAGTGTGGGAATCTTGACTGTGTTTATATATCTTGTTTGCTTATCAATACAGGTTTCTATCCACGTTTCGTAGAAGTACCTCCTGAGCAGCGAGAGGAATAACACGTACGAAGGCCGATACCAGCTTGACGCGAATATCTTGTAACCTCTCCTACAAAACATGAGTGGAAACCTGGATTAATAACCAAACACGACATACGAGTACAAACACGTTAAGATTCCCACGCTACCTCCAGTCTACACCACAAAAAACCAAGAATATTTTATAATTATTTTATTAATTAATACTTTTTTCAACCAACATATCGTAAAGAGCAACACTATTTTTAAAAAAAAATTGTAATAGTCGAGATCTCAATTAATGGCTTTAATGCAATTGTATATAACCCTTTTGTGTGTTTTAATGATATTTTAGCCTGAAGGTGACCCATTGTGTTTGAAACATGTTGCACAAAACATACTATAGACAATAGTTGTATTGAGAACTCTTTATTCCTTTTAGATTATATATCCCTTTATTGTGTTTCAGTTCTACAAAATCTTGTTTACTGAATTTCGATAATCGTTTATTTTCGCTTGTGTGCTTCAATTCTGCTGAAACATATTTGTTTCATTTAGGTCTATTCATCATTATAAGACTTTTCGTTTCTTCGCCTCATGTCTACGCATTGAGCTTACTTACTGACTAGAAAGTTCTTTGCTGAACTATTTTTCGTTTATCGGTCTCGTGATAACAGGAAATATTTTCCCCCTCACCTTTCAGATATGTCACTATCACAGTTTAAGCATACTCCCTATCAAATTTCACTTTTCTTATCTCCACAACAACGCTTAAGCTACGTCTCGAAGTAGGCAAAGAAACCGGATACTATTATCAAGGTAGAAAAAGTTTCAGGCAGATTCTCGAAGTCCACTTCATATCCCACACACTATCAACAGGCTACTGCAATTCCTATTAACGTGTTAGATAATGGACATTCTTGTGCAGCAATAAAGCTACTTAGCTTATCGGCTCATGTTATAAGAAACAGGATCGAATTCTACTCTTAATGCCTGCTGTTTTATGTTTATTTAAGTATAGTTTATTTAACGACATCAATCAAATTACATAGTGTCGAATTGTTAATGAATAGTGTACTTCAAAGGAAACGGAAGGAAATATCTGTGACATAATTTGGAGTACCGGAGGAGAAAACTAAAAAAAAAAAAAACACTTTCAGGTTAACAGATCTGCAGGCGGTCCAAAAATTGACCCTCGCGAATATCGCAAATACGACATATGAGTGTTAACACATCGCAGTAACTGATAATGAAGCGAATGTCAGCTATTGCATCTAACAGAAAAGCCTCAAAGTCATATGACTTTATTCAATAAAAATGCATACCTGACCTTTCCCAAACGAAACGTTGTGTGGTGTCCTGTTGTGACAATGGATAAAGTCCTAATAAATAATAGTTTCAAAACAAAGTATTCAATTAATTATACCAACCAAATGCACATTACTAGTTACATATGAGTGTTAAACAGTAGCTCCGACATGTTTCGGTACAAGCGTACCATCTTCAGGGAGCGCAATATGCCGGGTTTAAAACCAACTGCCAATGACAAGCTATTATTTACAAGGTTACACAGTCTGTAGTAGGCTCCGTTGTTGATGTAATGTATACTGCTGGCTGCGATACACAACACAGCATAACACAGGGACCCGATCCACCTTCGACTGAGATATGCACTACAGACCAGAACACACAATGCCACAAACTAGAGGTTTCCACTGCCAGCCGCAAAATAATTTTAATTTGTAAAAATCATATTTATTACGTAAATGTTTTAATTGTATTTTAACCATATGATTTTAAAAACAGTACAAGTTGTATCTTTTATACATAAATGACAACAACGGAGCCTACTACAGACTGTGGAACCTTGTAAATAGTGGCTTGGCACTGGCAGTTGGTTTTAAACCCGGCATATTGCGCTCCCTGAAGATGGTACGCTTGTACCGAAACATGTCGGAGCTACTGTTTAATATTCATATGTAACTAGTAATGTGCAATTAGTTGATATTATAAATCGAATAACTTGATCTAAAAATGCAAGGATTGGACAGCCTAAAAATGACTTAATTTTAAAACTTGCCTTAAATCTTTGTCCAAAGTGTATATGATTCTATTATATTTCTTGTTCAGATTCACAAACGTTGCCAAATTTGGCACAGCCTGGTAACCTCAGGGGTGTAAGTGGCTTTTCAGAATTAGGTAGACGCTCAGACATCAATGGAACAGCGCAGAGAATGATGAATACACATTATACAGGCACTGCAATACACATTATACAGGCACTGCAATACACATTATACAGGCACTGCAATACAAATTATACAGGCACTGCAATATACATTATACAGGCACAGCAATACATATTATACAGGCACTGCAATACACATTAGACAGGGACTGCAATACACATTATACAGGCACTGCAATACATATTATACAGGCAATGCAATACACATTATACAGGCACTGCAATATACATTATACAGGCACAGCAATACACATTATACAGGCACTGCAATACACATTAGACAGGCACTGCAATACACACTCGCGAAGAAACGTATCGTGGCTCGCGACTGCAAGCTACATTATTGTGAAATGCATTATATGCTGTAATAACTTTTAAAAGGACGAGATTTGGAACTCTGCAGAAGGCGTGTGCCCTTACGTACCCTGTTCCCAATTTGGAGAAAATATTCTACTAGGGATGATGAACCATTACGGCCTAAACCGGACGTATCAAAGAATCAGATCTAAAATACGTTTATTTATCGTCATTACATCAAATTTTTCATATCCTCACTTCTTCCTACGGTTTATTAAACCCATTAAAAAAATAACTGCTGTCGCTTTGAATTCACGATACAGTAAAACCTATACAACTGCAAATAGGCCTATATGATATAACTCAGTTCTGAACATGAGCTGAAAAGAACTGTCGAGACACGTCTCCTGTGTAATTGCATGATCTTTCTTGCGTAATTCACGCTGAATTATATTTAAAGATTCCGTTCCTACAGCGCAGTAAAAACTTTCCGCCTTGGTTAAGCCAGCCTGTCAATTAATGCTGTATGATTGGTCTGAGATCCGTACAAAACGTGTAACTCTACCGTGTATGCTAACCATACAATTTTTAAGGCTAAATCTGGTGGTAAATATAATAACAACTGGGCTTCGAAGGTTAAAAGAACCCAGCAGTCCATGCAATACCATGCCATCATACAAACTTCAAGAGACACTAATCTTGTTAAGCAACCGTGGCAAACTGACCGATCCCAGTGACCGCGCGGTCTAAAACGTGGGTCTGCGGCCGTTCGCTTGCGGGTTCGAATCCCTCAGAGGGCATGGATGTCTGTCTCTTGTGAGTGTTGTGTGTTGTCAGGTACAGGTCTCTGCGTCGGGCTTATCATTCGTCCAGAGGAGTCATACCGAGTGTAGTGTGTCTGTGATCGTGAGGCCTCGAAAATGAGGCCCTGGCCCATTAGGGGCTGTTGCGCCGTGGAAAAAACCATGGCAAAATCCTCATTTAGGCCCAATTCCGTGTTAAATTAGAGACCACAATTACAGATTGTTGATTGTTATGCCTCTTCAGGGTCAAACACTCTGCACCTTCAAAACATTTATTCCTGACTTTACTAGCGAAGTAGTTCCGTCTATAGTATGTTTACCCTTTTAACCACGTGCATACACAGATGTTACGTTTGGGAGACCATGACCTACATTGGCAGCAGTAAAGGTCCAAGTCCCTGTGCATACAGATTTACAAGCAACTTGAAGAAGTTAAAACCTTTCGACCTCAATCGTTAATATACAATCTTCCACTTAAATTGTATGTGAATGAAAATCGTCCTTGAAATTAAGAAGACAGTTTCGAATATTTATTTTTCAAACGGCGTAGTGAATGGAGCAGAGACCCCTTGTGCACAGGTAGGCAATTAAGTCAAACAATGCTAATGCACTGTGGTAATAAACAATGATAGGCGGAGGTGTTCGTACAAAGTTTTTGATGGCATTTAACACTTTATAAGTAAGTGGTAACAATGAGTACCACCTGGTCTTACATTGAATAACACGATATATAAATTTTGAGGTTTTCATAGCTGTGGATTTGTATTGTTGTCGTCAGTACCATAACATCATGCAGTCTGCAGGCGGTTACCCAATACAGGATCATCACGAATTATTACAGGCTTCCGCCGCGGTGTAAATGAGAGCTTCGCTCTTCTGGAATGTTAGGCAGAGTAGATTAGTAGGTATTTACCGACGTTTCGGGACAACATATTGGTCCCATCTTCAATGGGCACGTAGTCCCGAAACGTCTGAAAATAACTACCAATTTACGCTGCGTAACGTCCCAGAACAGCGAAGATCTCACAAAATCATCATGCCATCGACAGTTTCTTGTTACATTTCGTATCTACATTCACGGTAAAACTTCCCGAAGTCTTGGCATATAACGGTAATTAGATCTCTTCTAAGCAGGAAATAAATTTGTAAAGAATAATACAAGCTCCACTACAATGCATTACGTCATTATCATCGCAACACAACATTTATATATTTATGTATTTATAACAAGTTACGTTCAATTATTAGCCCCCCCCCCCAACACAGTTCAGCCAACAAGTAGCCATGTTCAGGAGGGACATTATAATCTTGACAACAAACAGAAGAGCCAAAAATTACAGTAATAATGCGATAATTCGTTAATGTAATAAATTTAAAAATCAATCAAAGCATTGCACACATTGATATATTAAGCATTCTTTTAAACATTTTCGCAGTTTGGACTAGCAGAAAATTCTCAATAGCTCTTACAGTTCTATCTCGTAACTCTACGACTATTAGATAAATGGATGTCGATTTGTCAATAGTATTTAACTCATATGGAGATATACAAATGTTTAAAATTTCACAAAAATTGTAACAGAATATGCCGCCTGTGGATTTCCCAATAAAACTAATGTTAATAAAGCAACTCAAAGCAAATATAATGGAATTATATGTTTATGCTAATTAAATGCCAGAAAACATCCCACTGGTTGAGAAATTTTAATATCTTAACTGCCACAGGTATTTTCGAAGATTGATTTAAAGCATAAGATTTCACTAAATCTTTCAATTTTCACGTAATTATACGTCCTTTTGGATGTTGAGCTAATCATATAATTCTGTTCTCAAAACACTACTTCAAGATTTTAAAAATAACTTAAATTCAAAATCGTTGTTGATAACGCGACTCACCCTTCTGCAGCTGAAGCAATTGCCAGGTTGCTTTTGATCCCTCCGTCCGTAACAAGAGAACTGAGCTAAACCACTGCGCTATGGACAACTGCTGCCAGTTGTAATGACGTCCCCAGCGTGCTGTGCCATCTACCCTTTCGATGCGTCCAGCAGACTCTGTACGCTTCACTTGGCCATTCGCTTACTAGACGACGTATGGGCACAATATCCCTATCGCCGTGTATAAACATACCAACCCAATGTGCTTTCGTATATCATTGGACGAAAAGTCCCGTCTCCCCATCTCTTTCTTTTCTACCTCATAAATGACGTCATATTTGTCGACAGAATTAAATGAGGACGTAGGATGTTTTCGCTGCGTAATTGTTTTGATTGTGTACTGTGGCCAAGGTGAGTCCAAGAAGTTCAATTGCTTTTCGAGGTTTCAAGTCAATATAAAAAATATATACTTGGTCTTTGCGCAAGATACACTGCATATATAGTATCAGCAGAATGTTATGTGTATAAAAAACAAATCAATAAGTAATTGTAATTTTCAAATGTTGGTAAATGGTAATTGGTAATTATGGTAAAGGTAAAGCAATCCCATTACAGGCCTGGACAGGCCCTTAGGGTTCCAGGAGGTTGAATCTCAGATTTCCAGACAATCGGCACATGGAGCTAGAAGGGTTGTCAGCCCTACGCACCGGCCGCCTTTACCCCCCAGGAAATATTCCTGGTACTCATTTCTGTTAGAGGCTGAGTCGACCCCAGGGCCATAGTGCGACCGAAAGGATTATGACAATGAAAAATTCCAATGACACCAACGAGAATCGAACTCGCGACCTTCCGGCTTGTAGCGTATTGCCTCAACCAACTGCGCCACCGCGTGCCCCACGCATTATGGTCAAAAACAAATCAATTCCTTATGTTCGTGTATTGGAACACAACTCACATTGCACCTCTGTTATTTCTGTTTTATTTCGATCATTGTCATGTCCTGCAGGCCATTTAGAGCCCGATTCATTTTTTGTCCCATATTATATTGGATAGCTGTTATAACATTATTTATACCAATGCCCTACTTATAATACAACACTGTACAGACAGTTACATTATCCGGGTGTACAGCCTAAACATCGTAAACTGAAATAAACCGAGACAATATACATGCACTCAACAAGACAGCAGGCTAAAGACATTATTCTGCTTCCAGCAAACTGCCTCAGATACAGTCAATCGTTTTCAAATTATCGTAATATGTATTTCAATATTGACATAACTTATCTTGTTCCTATCTCTTTCCCACAACACATCCACTACATCTAATCTATTTCACTTACATAACATGCTTCCTGTCCCTCCCTATAAACTCACTATAACCATCTAAAAACTGGAATGTCTGCCGATGCAACAACTCCACGCGGCAGAGTGTTAACCTTGGTATTTGTTTGATGGTGTTCAATGTAGTGAACATAATGCGATCTGCCTTGAAACGTAAAGGGGCACGCAGAAGTAAAGCATTAGGAGAACATCTCTCACATTTGGATGAACAGTGATTTGAACTTTCTAGCAAATATTCTGAACAAAAATATACAAGGAGCGAAACTTTGAGGTTATAAGCGTCTAACAAATATGTTGTAAACTGCATCTGTGAGGCACATTAGCGGAAATTATGCACGGAAATGGATAATGAGATGGGTTATTGTTAGGTGACTTATCTGTCATCAACTTATATGATGGTGTATTAGAATTAATCGTTGCGTCACTCCTAGGGAATCATACGAAACGATTACTAAGCTGTTGTATTTTTCTACAAAACGAACGTTTACATTTATACTCCTCAGTTCATATGTTGTCATGTTCATATTTACCTCAAATTTTTGATTTCATGATCGCAACCACGCAACCACATCTGAAAAAAAAAACTTTATTGGAAACGAAACCCCTTGTTCCAATCCTGAACTGCTTTAACTCAGTACAAACCCTCGCATCCCATATCCTTAAGATACATCTTAAAAGTTGATAGGATTTGTGATCCCTTCGAAAATATGTAACTTAATTCTGTAGATCAACCCTTCTAACATGCAAGTTGAAGTGTAGCAGCTTATTAACCCCCTGAAGATGGTCCAAGGACTGAAACACGTGTAGAGATATACATCAATACTAATAAAACTATAAAAAAGTAGTTTTTTGTGTGTGCATTTTGTTGGTAAAACTGAATAGTGTGAAAAATGCACGGTGAAAGCAATATAAAAAAATTAATTCTGTAGAATTAACTACAAATACAAGTTTCTTTTTAAAAAAAACAGGAAATAAGCCACTATTTAATTTAGTGGATCGGAAGATGGAGACGATATAGCGTAGTAATGAGGCATTTCGATAATATTTATTCAGCACAGCAAGGAAACTGGAAACCACAACGCAACCGAAACTTCGAAGAAAATTTTGACAGACTTGAGTTGAACAAGTGGAACTGGACTGGAGAAACTGCAACGCGATCTCGACGCAATTCGCCAAAGAATTTACAAATAAACTCAAACCCCAGGCAACTGAACAAGCCAGTCTCTTCGGGGGTTGCGTTGCAAAATGGTTGTCTAGTTTCACATTTCTTCGAAGGTTCGATTGATTTGCCGTGCGATTGACCCGTTATTCTTTACAATCAAATGCCCATATGTAGTAGTTATCAACACCACGAATATTCAAACCGTTCCTGTTCTGATCTAGATTTAGAGACGAAATATTTTGAAGGGCTATTTTCAGTCCCTCAG
This sequence comes from Reticulitermes speratus, assembly GCA_021186555.1. Classification (NCBI taxonomy): domain Eukaryota; kingdom Metazoa; phylum Arthropoda; class Insecta; order Blattodea; family Rhinotermitidae; genus Reticulitermes; species Reticulitermes speratus. The sequence continues at coordinate 11,997,506 of JAJKFL010000014.1, forward strand.
CACATCGATAGACAATGCTTCCATCTAGGTCACGACCGCTGCACAATCCTACTAAATCATCATTCATTAACATACACTATGTTGCTCACTGTCCACTGCCCAATACCTCACACAATGCACAATGTCCAACACAATATTAACATATAATGAACCAACCACTTTTAAAAACCTCTAAAGAATGACCTCTTGAGGAAGGTCATGCAAAAAAACTCCCGACACGTCGTATATATAAAATACAAATCACAATAAACAATACCATATAGCGCAGCGATAGCCATAAACACGCAAAAGAAGTTTCGTTAGCTACACCAGAATGTTTATCGCGAAAGGGAAAGTGATGACGTAATATTCTCAAATAAGTTATTTTTTTCAGTGGCGCGACAGCCCTTAGTGGGCCAGGGCCTCCTCATTATCGAGGCCTCAAGATCACACTCAGACACATCACACTCGGTAGGACTCCTCTGGACGAGTGATCAGCCGAACGCAGAGACCTTTACCTGACACACAACTCACAACAGACAGACATCCATGCCCTCTGAGGGATTCGAACCCGCAATCCCAGCAAACGAACGGCCGCAGACCCACTCGTTAGACGGCACAGCCACTGGTACCGGCTTCTCAAATAAGTAGGCCTATATAAGCCTGGCCAAACCCTACAACCATTGTCCAATTACGTACGTAGCTTATGCCTTTGGTGTGTATAAAGCACCCAACATCTTTGACCTTCCAAAACCTCCCCAAGCACAGACAGCCATTATGGCTCAATTCTAAGTGTTTTTAACTATTGTTTAACGATGCTGTCAACTGCTGAGACTGTGTGTGTCCTAGAATAATTTATGATTACGATGATAATGACTACGACTATGATGGTAATGGCGATAGGGATTGACAACATAAATACCTGTGGAATAATTGCCTCCTTTAAGTTAATGAGTGGATATGGAGTCATGTTTTATAAGAACCCAAACGGCCACTGTTAACATTTCATAGTTTCTAGTATAATTTCCATTTAGAGTCAAAGTACACAACTTACTGTGTACGTACGCCTTAACAGCAGGCCACCAGACAAAGCTGTGCACATAGCCCACGGACATGTGCATCCTTGGGTTCTTAAGAGATCAAACGTGAAGCAATGGTTACTTATGTAACTACAAGATAAAAACACTTTCCGTTTAAAATCAACTAATAAGCGGAAGCCGTAACCATGCAGCGGTATTCTGAAATAATACAAACAGAAATTCTAATTAATTCCGAGTATATACAAAATGTCTAAATAACCATACTGCCGATGTTTCGCATGTTTATTTCCAGTCTATTTTCTGCATAAATTACCGAGCAGGTTGTTGCAGTGGTAATGCTCATTACTTGTATTTGGCAGGTGTCAAGATCGAATACTGGATTGTTCGTCGGTTTCCTTAGCCTCTCCAGGCTATTTCCGAGATATAATTCCAACCAGCAATTGCAACACACCACAACACAACGATACGAATTAAAAGGATAATTTATGCCAAGCTCCGAATGTAAACAAATGAAAACACAGAAAACAAGGAAAGAATACTGTAACACACAACGACAAGAACAGAATATTAACAGTATGTATAAGAGCAAAGAAATTATATGGGTTACTGTGTCAGTGGAATAAGATGAGATACTGTCAGTTGAACGATGTGGGATACTGGGTCAGTTGAATGATACGGCATACTGTCAGTGTAATAATATGAGATACTCTCACTTGAATGATATGGAATACTCTGTCAGTTGAATGATATGGCATACTGTGTCAGTGGAACAATCAAAAAGCGAAAATATGATTATAAAAGAACACGGTGACAACAGAAAAATACTGACCACCAGAACATCCTACTAGTAAAGATAAAACACCAACAAATGCACAAATTATAAGGTGCAAATTTGCTCCCTATATCATGATTTACCCTACGCGTTTCAGCTCCTCATGAGCCATCATCAGGGGTTATTTTTTCAATTATAAAAGGTGCTTTACAAATGCTGCATCTGTGGATGGCACTTTTGATTATGCACTATTTTGGGCATAAGACACTTGTTCATAAGTTAAAAAACACACGAGTCATAAATCAAAGTTAAAATGATGGTTTGTTAAAAATCTTGTTAAAAACACTGTTCATTGCGTCTATTGTATAAAAAATTGTTTGCACTTCTAAAAGTTACAGTAGATCACACACTGCACCGTGCTGGTTGCGATGGACTCTGACGTGTACCGGCAATAGCTTTCCGTTGTTGTCATCCTGCTTAATATGTCGTAGTGCAGTCCTCTCGATGTTTTGTTATAAATTAATAGGAAGAAGAAGTGGTTCTGGTGCTAGTATGGTGTGGGGTTGTGTCTTGAAGTATACCCGGTGAAAGTGAACTGTGATAACACAGTTCACTTTCACCGGGTATACTGTGATAACACAGTTCACTTTCACCGGGTATACTGTGATAACACAGTTCACTTTCACCGGGTATACTTCAAGACACAACCCCACACCATACTAGCACCAGAACCACTTCTTCTTCCTATTAATTTATACCAAAACATCGAGAGGACTGCACTACGACATATTAAGCAGGATGACAACAACGGAAAGCTATTGCCGGTACACGTCAGAGTCCATCGCAACCAGCACGGTGCAGTGTGTGATCTACTGTAACTTTTAGAAGTGCAAACAATTTTTTATACAATAGACGCAATGAACAGTGTTTTTAACAAGATTTTTAACAAACCATCATTTTAACTTTGATTTATGACTCGTGTGTTTTTTAACTTATGAACAAGTGTCTTATGCCCAAAATAGTGCATAATCAAAAGTGCCATCCACAGATGCAGCATTTGTAAAGCACCTTTTATAATTGAAAAAATAACCCCTGATGATGGCTCATGAGGAGCTGAAACGCGTAGGGTAAATCATGATATAGGGAGCAAATTTGCACCTTATAATTTGTGCATTTGTTGGTGTTTTATCTTAAATAATAAAATGCACGGTGAATTAAAACTTAAAATCCTACTAGTAGTTATAAATTCGAACCACTTTTCAGAAGTAACAAATAATAATAATTCAATTCAATTCAATGGGTACTTATTAACGTGCAGGCTTAACAGCACAAGTGCCTATTATAAAGCCAGCACAAAGACAAAAATAAAACACAATAATAATAATTCAATGGGTACTTATTAACGTGCAGGCTTAACAGCACAAGTGCCTATTATAAAACCAGCACAAAGACACAAATAAAACACAATAATAATAATTAATTTATATAATATAAATCAATATATAAAGCCCTAATAAAATTCAATGGGTACTTATTAACGTGCAGGCTTAACAGCACAAGTGCCTATTATAAAACCAGCACAAAGACACAAATAAAACACAATAATAATAATAAAATAATAATAATAATAATAATAATAATTCAATGGGTACTTATTAACGTGCAGGCTTAACAGCACAAGTGCCTATTATAAACCAGCACAAAGACACAAATAAAACACAATAATAATAATAATAATATTCAATGGGTACTTATTAACGTGCAGGCTTAACAGCACAAGTGCCTATTATAAAACCAGCACAAAGACACAAATAAAACACAATAATAATAATAATAATAATAATAATAATAATAATTCAATGGGTACTTATTAACGTGCAGGCTTAACAGCACAAGTGCCTATTATAAAACCAGCACAAAGACAAAAAATAAAAACAATAATAATAATTCAATGGGTACTTATTAACGTGCAGGCTTAACAGCACAAGTGCCTATTATAAAACCAGCACAAAGACACAAATAAAACACAATAATATATAATAATATATAAAAAAATAATAATAATAATTCAATGGGTACTTATTAACGTGCAGGCTTAACAGCACAAGTGCCTATTATAAAGCCAGCACAAAGACAAAAATAAAACACAATAATAATAATTCAATGGGTACTTATTAACGTGCAGGCTTAACAGCACAAGTGCCTATTATAAAACCAGCACAAAGACACAAATAAAACACAATAATATAATAATAATAATAATAATAATAATTCAATGGGTACTTATTAACGTGCAGGCTTAACAGCACAAGTGCCTATTATAAAGCCAGCACAAAGACAAAAATAAAACACAATAATAATAATTCAATGGGTACTTATTAACGTGCAGGCTTAACAGCACAAGTGCCTATTATAAAGCCAGCACAAAGACACCAATAAAACACAATAATAATAATAATAATAATAATAAACTTATTTTAACTATTCTATTGTGTACCTTATTCAATATGGCTTCCATTAATCGAAATTACGAGTAGGTATAGGGTCAGAACGCGCACGCGTCTCACTGTATCAGTGCTCGTGTCTTAAAACAAGCACTGCCTCCGTCTGTTACAAAGCCTGGCTCACCTCAGACGTGACTCAGTTCTTACTAGAGACAAGACTGAAGAACTGATAGTTTCGTTTCGTATTCGCCACACAATACAACTGCAAAATACGAAGTATCAGCCAAAATACGTGGACGTTACGACAAAAGTAAAATATCCAGTTACTCTGAAAAATTATCAGCCATTACACAATATTACGAGATGGGAATTACATACAATCACCGGGTAATGTTAGTGACTGCCAGTTAGTCGTCTTTACTGTAACAAATATGCTAATGATCGACACACCTTCAAGTGCTGGACACAGGCAGAAGCAAACTGGAGAATTTCCGGAAACGCAAAAACGAAAATAAAGTTCAAATTGAAAACAAAATCGTTAATTTTACTATTAAAAAAAATACATACAAACCAAAGACATTGGGGTTGGGTAAATCTATCTTGATATGACTACCAATTGCATGTATTAACCTTACTGCCCGTTTGAGGAATAACGTTTCTCGGAACAAAGAACAATTTTAAAACTACTTGCCTTTTAAAATGAGTTAAGACAAAATGAATGTCAGTTTGTTTCAGTGGAAGGTAATGTAGCTATCAAATACAACAAGTAAGCATTAAGAAAATGAGAGTGCAGAAATTATAAACATGTTAAATGCACAGAAACTACATAGAACTGTCTCCCTTCTCCTACAAAATTCTTGATTGGAGATTCGCCCGCTGAATGTGAGACTACCACGCTGTACCGAAACGTCGGGCACCAATCACCCAGTGACACTTGTTTTGTCTAGTGTTTCGCTTTTGTGTATTTGTGCTGTCTTTATAATTGGCACTTGTGGTGTTATGCCTACATGTTAATAAATACCTATTGAATTGAATTGCGTTATTATTATTATCATCATGATCATCATATAATCATCGGCAACATCACCATCAACTCCGTTCTAGCCCGGTTCGATCCCGGGTCGGTCCATGTGGGATCTATCGTGGACAAAGTGGCACTGGTACAGGTTATTCCCCGAGTACTTCGGTTTTCCCCCTGTCAAATTCATTCCACCGGTGCTCCATTAAATGAAAAAACAGAAAAAAAAACTTCATCTTCATCACAGGGTTGCACAATAAGCCTTCGGGCTGCGGTGCGTCCGTAGCATCTGCTGCGGGGCCCTTCTAAAAAATACTCCGTTCTTGGTATTAACTCTACTCCTGTCACTGACGAAGACTCCCAGTACGATTCTTCAAGTAGCACCAACCCAATAAGGACTACAATCGGATTCAGAAGTCGCTTAGCAGATTTATTACACTTATTACATTACGTCAAACCATTTTCAGTTGCGTTGCGCTATGTTAACTTTATAACTGAGAACCGATCACGCGCCTAAGCAGGCCTATTACTCCGAATAGTACCAGGAATCAGGACACATGACCCTACTATCCATCAAACGAGTAGCGCTCTCGAATATACAGAACGAGCCAGACAAAATGCCTCGATTTATCAAACACAGTTCAACAACGCTTGTTGTAGCCTCTTACAGCATCCAATTGTAAATGTCACATAAGCGTTTAGACTTGAAGTCATCATGTCGCTATTGTTCCGAACCACGCCTCTATATTGTCAGTGATGCCAGTATGGAGTGCACCGAGTGCACGTTTGGGCTGGAAGTGTCTGTAATCGTGATGAAGTGGTGCCTGCCACCAGGGGAGCCCTCATGAGGTATAGCAAACTTGTATTCAAAAACGTATCAAGTGGGCGCGCCATGAGAGGCCAGCATGGAGCACCAAATGGAGCGCCATTAACAAGCGTAATTTGATGGAAATCCTTTTGTTTTGTTAATTAAATATTTAAAAAAAACGCTATCTTTGTTTTCCAAGCGGGCCTGCAGGTGGACATGTCGGACGCTCTTTTCGTCGATTCGGATAAATGTATAACGCCCGAGATCGCTCCACGGCTCTGCCGTCAAGAAAACTCTCTGTATTTACCGAATACTCATTTCGACAGTTACAAATGGGAAGCATTTTTTTTCACACGAATGGTTTACGTAAAGTGGGAACTGCATCTATCATATAGGCTCACTCTGTCTGGGAAGAAAGGGTTTTTGAACGTAATATAGGACAAAAAAAAAAGATAAATCATGTATCAATAAACAGTGTCACCTAAATTACAAATCGTGGTCAACAAGTCTGGAGTGTTGTGCGGGATTTAGGGAAGCGAAATTATCATTTTAAATCATGGGTCTCCAACCCGCGGCCGCATTTGGAAATTATGTACATACTATAAAAATTGCACCATAATTTAGGCGGTTGAGTATACCACTTGCTGTTCTTTTTGCACGTGCGACCCGAGAAGCAGCCCACAACAACGGGTGTGGCCCTTTGCAATAAGAAGGTTCGACGCTCATGTTTCAAATAATTAAAGAAAAAAGTGTCACATAATTAAGTTTCGGCTAAAATATGCATACATGTACACTCCAAAATAACAAAAGGTAAAGGTGTCCCCAGTGCACACAATGAAGGCACTAGAACGAGGCGACTGGTCAACTTCACGCCCCGGCTGCTTTACCCCCGGAAACGAACCCCTGTACCAATTTAATAGTGGGCTGGATGAGCCCAAGAACCGGTCTGGAAGTTTCGGAAAAGAGGAAAATTTCTTGCCTCTGCCGGGATTCGAACCCCAGACCGTCCAGTCCGGCTCCTCCAAAATAACAATGCTACATAAATTCCGTGCTGGCGAGGATGTGAAACTGGAAAAAAGATTTAAAAACTCTAAAACTCAAACTTCCAAACATTATCAATATCGTATGTGCCAGCTACAAGCATTAAAAAAAAAAACAGAAATTGTAAAGAACACAGTCATCCGAAACAAAGTGGTCACTGAATTGAAGAACATCAGAAACACAAGCATGTGATAATTTACAGCCTATATCAGGCATGAGCAAAAGCCACTCCAAGAGCAGCATTAAACTGGTCTGTGAACATCTTTTAAAACTGCAATCAAATTTACTGAATCACATTTCCTGTATTTCTGTGTACACTTACACTGAAGATTAAATTTAATATTCCTATCATCTACAATCCAGACTCTGCCAATCTGAAAAATTTTCAGATGGCAGCAATACTTATGTCACATGGGTGTAAGTTCTGGAAACTTTATATGGTGTCTAAAGACACAATAGTTTAAAAACAAAGTTTATTGCGATACTGTTTTCATATTTTGCAAGACCTCTGTGATGATGTCAGTACTTTCATTAAAAACCTGTACAGCCATTTTAACAAAAACACAGAAAAGTGTTCCCAAATACATGCTTAACAAAACAACAACAAAATTGTTCCAGGAAAAACTTTTCATTTTGGAAATGCACACCTATTAAAGGAAGGTATAACATTTCAAAGTACCACTGACTTTATCGTCATGAGCTGTCAAGTGTTAGGCGTAGTGCCCGTTCTTTATCCCTCAAGGTGAAGCTCGTCCTTCCAGCTTTTCCTCGGGCGTCGTATGTTTCTCTTCCCCTTTGGCTTGTATTTCTGTGCCTGTTTGGGTATCCTGTCTGTGTACATTCTCTCTACGTGTTGCAGCCACTCTCGGTATTGTATTTCCATCAGTGACTTCATTCTTCCTAAATTAATCACTAAGCAGATGTGAGCTCCTCCCCTGGCCTTTCAACCAGAGCACAGAATAAAAATGAACAGAGTTCAACCCAACACCCCAGCAAGATTCACATTACAAAAGTGCCAAAGTTTTGTGCAAGTTTCTACATTTTGGTTGCAACTGCAAGCATATCACAGCAGGTAATTATAAATAAAAAACTTACTGTGCCAGAATTTCCTCATGCTCATGACTGACAACAGGCTAACTAAATGCAGCAGAGTCCTTCAGAAGCTAACAGTTCCTCAGCCAGTCAACATATTCCATGGATTTTATTAAACCTGAAGTTTCATTACCTGAGCTACACTTATCCGGTCCATGCTGCCCCATCTCATTTGTTTAACATCCATAAAACTCACACAACACAATAAAATTTTCATTATGAAATATAAACACAATACAGCCTTTTAGTGCAAATTTATGCATATTCTACAGAGCATCCATTAAGGCCTTACTGTGTGTCAGGCAGTTTGATGCTTGCTTCCCACTGCAGAGCCTTAGGTTCAGTCCTGAGTGCCTTCACATGAAATATATAGTGCTGTAAGCAGCACTGAAGCAGGCTTTTCTGTTTCTTTGGTTTCCTCCACTCATTCATCATTCTACCATTGCTCCACACACCAGGCAGCACATTATCACACCCCCACTCTTTAAGTTAAGGGCTTCATCTCTGACCCCAAAACCTCACTTGTTACAGAGTACGGACACTTTGAATGTTGAATGTACGATCTCATTGTACATCTTACGTAAAAGGATATGAATGAAGGCGTGATACTGTCAGTCACAACAAGAAAGATAACTAAAACAAACAAACAAACGTATTCTACAACATATTCTAAGCAAGTCATAAAGCAAATGCATCAACATTAAGAATAGCATACTTAATGAAGTTGTTTTCAAAACACAAAAGACAAACACATGTACATTTCTGCACAGGTAATTAAAAAAGGAGTTCTGAGGATAACTCAAAAGCCTACCTGCCTACTCCATACATTTATAGTTCTGCAAATATGTTTATTTACTAGCTGAGTTCAAAGTATAACACCAGGTTAAAAATGTATCTGCATTATTACTGTCGTTTTATTTTTGTGAATAATTTCATACATAAGTACAGATTCTGCATGTTGCCTATAACCTCAAAGTTTCACATCTGCCATGTTTGTAATTGCTGGCAGTACATTTCAGCAAAAAAATGTGTTGGTATCTCAATGCTCTATCGACACACCAAAGACACGCAGCTCTAATGGTTTGTTAGTTAATCGCTATCAAACCGAAACCTACAAAAAATGTTCACACAGCCACAAACTTCTTATTTTACATTCTACAACAAAAATGTTACCTTAATAAACGTTATATAGTCTTGTTTCCAAGATCTATTACCAGACATCGTTTCAGGGCCCTAACATACGTGGCACCAGTGCCACTACCAACTCACATTTCCATTGCACTGATTTTACTAACTGCAGAAAATTAAAATGTCTTGTGTTAGGGTGTCCTCTGATGCCATAATGTTCATACCAAATTTCGTAAACCTCAGTCAACTGGTTAAAAAGTTTAAATGGGGCACACATGCATGTACACATGCACACACAGCATGATAATCTCAAATACCTACCTTTTCCCTTTTGTAAATAAACAAATTAGGGTACAATGGAAATACAGCATAGCCATATTTCTTCATAAGGGTTCAAAAGCAAGCACATACACAAACGCTGCAACATAATTAATTATATTTTCCTGGCAGTGTTCAGTGGCGGGATCATGCCACACCACCAACATACAGACAACTTACAGAATACTTACATGATGGAGTACAGAAGTTTTAAAATGGACTCTGAGTATAACATTAATTAACAGTCACTCATTTAAACACAAAATGTGCTCCTTACAAACACAATGGAAGGTAAACTGAGCCACCACTTTAACAGTTTTCTCACCCAAGAAAATTATGTATATGGACTATGGGCTACCTTATAAACATGAATTGAATAAAATGATTAAGTAGATTATTGCAAGAAATATAAATTATTAAAAGTTATTAAAAGTTAAATTACAAATCACAAAGTATAGTACAGTGAAACACCTCAGTTATTGGATCTAACAAGGGTGAAAGTGGAGGTGGGGGGAACGGGAGGCTTGGTCAGGAAAGCTGGTAAGTTGGTTATTTGGGGTCTGCTTCTGGGCAAAGCCAGTACAACAAATAACCAAACCTATGTGATGGTTTCGGCCATTAAAAAAAAAAAAAAACCTCGCATGTAGTACAATTTTCACGTAGAATAAGAAAATAAGTTTCCTAAAAACATATTTCTTGGTCCATGCTAGCCTAGGTGTCATCACTTTGTAAATTTAGTTCTGTAGGCTACACTCCCAGCACCCTCCAACAACCCCCCCCCCCCCCCCCCCCCCCGCTCCTCCACACACAAAACTACGGTACAATGTGTTACTTAAAAGCTAAATTCAAGATTTTATACACACATAATTTGAAATCATTCTCCAACAATTGTCCTGGAACAGGGTCAATTAGCATGGGGTCAGTTCATTGAAAGTCAAATGACAGACGGTTCAATTTACTGTTAATCAATAAAAGGAACAACTTCTACAAAGCAACATCTTAACTGCATAACAAAATTATGAAATGTAATTAACATAAATCAAATCATATCATATATATATATGCTGTTAATATTATAGCACATTAGCAATGATCTCAAAACTAACGCTAAATGAGCAACAGACAGTTCTGCTAACACTATAGTCATGCACTATAAAGGGATCCAATAGAAAACACACGTGGTGTAAGTATTATTTTATTCTACACTAAAAATAATTTTTACCATATTTAGCAAAACCAGGGAGTGTCTTAAATTATTAAGGCAATGAGGGCATCAAGAGGACAGGTAACCACTTCCATGTTCCAGTAATATTCACGAATTTTTTGTTATAAAGAATTAAGAAAATACATAATGAGAACAGATGACTAGCATGTAGAAGCATCAAAAGCAAAGAAAATAAATTATTGATACAAAAATGAATCTTAAACTCTGCTAAATACGGTAAAGCATGAATTCACAACATGATGTAATGGACTGATATACCAGTATTTAAAAAGCTAATCCTGCTTCTTTGTATGTTGTGAAAATCTTCTCGATGGAGTTAACATATGCTGCTGTTCTAAGATCTAGTCCAAGATTGAATTTCATTGCTGTCTTCATGATAGCCTGTGAAAGAAAAAACTTCTTACTTAATAACAAACCTTTAGTCATCAGAAAGTAATTTTGTAAATGTGAAACACAACAACTTCTGTGCCAAACATTCTAGTAATATTCACATAAAAAAAGTATAAGTTTTCCCTCAACCTTGTCACGAGATTGAGGTGAGTAGTTAGCCTCACACCTCGCCACTTCACCCCTGGGAAAGAGCCCTGGTATCCATGAAATATGACACTGGGAAGGCCCCAGAGCCAATCTGGACGTTCTGGAGAAAAAATTCTCTTATCCCTAATGGGACTCAAAACCCAGACTGTCCAGGCTGCAGTTAGTCACTATTCCGATTATAATATCCTGGCCCCTTACATAATAAAAGCGAGAAATACACTGCACATAATAATTGGGTTAAGCAAATACCCACATGTCTATTGGTACACCCATACAAATTTATTACACTATATCTTAAATTTTTGTAGAGTATGTACATATGATCTCATACACAGATGTCACTTTAAAGTAGTTGTGGAATGCCTCTCTCAACTAAAACTTAAAATTTGTAATTACAGTTGTCTAAATAACACTACTGATAAGTCTTTAACCATTCCCATACAAATATGTCCACTGCTAAATGCATATAAATTGTGTCAGTCTGTAATGCTAAGTGCCATCATGTAGTACACCACTGAAACTTGTCACATGTGCTGGTGCAAAAATTAACACATCCATATTCTGTTGCACAACACTGGTTTCCAAACTACAGTGAAACCTGTATCCATTGCCCCCCACGCATTGTTTTTGTGCCAAATATTGTTCACTCATTGTGGTCCCTAGAACCCTGACACTTCCAAACTTCCTTGCAACTGTCACTTTTCCGCAGTATCATTCTTTTCTGTAGTGTGTTAAAAAATGATAGAGATTTCATTTATTTCAATTCTCCTACACAGACCTAAACATTTCAATTACAGATGCAGGAAGTTGGCAGATGGGATACCAGCAGTGTAGAAACAATAACTTTTCTTGTACTTCAGTCTATTAGATGCACCTTTTGCAGAAATTATTTTATACTTACAAGAGAAGTTAAATAATATTTCCATACAATAGACAACAGAGATGGATCTAAAGCTTGTTTCACATAGTAGCAGACCATATGTTAATGATATCTGGTGCATATTTAGCAAACTTCTCATCACCAGGAAGCACCTGTCAGATACTGTACCTACCTAAATATGACTCTCCATATAAGATGAGTCCCCTTCACAATTTTTAATTTTCAGGAAAATACCTACACTACTGAACATTTTTAACATTGTATTCAGGTCTAGCATACGGACAGGTCCAAGACCAATGAAGGCACTGGTGTACAAATGGAGCTCCAACAGGGGAAATTGCTTCAGTCTTGAATTCTACACCACGGTATTCCAGGAGAAAATATATGCCACTAAGGCATACATAATGAGAATACAGAAAAGGGCTACATCGATAGGAACATGTATATTCTCTCTGTGACAGTCAAGTGGCCATTAAGGCACTTAACAATTTCCAGATAAACTCTAGACTAGTCTGGGACTGCTACCAATCCCCGGTGAAACTGGCAGAACATAACAGCATTCAACTGATATGGGTGCCAGGACATATGGAAATTGATAGGAATGAAATGGCTCATCAATTAGCCAGACAAGGCTCCTCACATCCACTTAGAGGACGTGAGCCTGCCCTAGGCATATCTGCAGAGGTTGCCAGGTAGGTGATCAGGGGCTGGAAGAATAAGAAACATGAGTATTGGTAGTCCATTCATGGAAAAAGCAAGCTAAGGACTTTCTTAAAAGACTCTCTGCTAAAAAAGCTGGACAGTTAGTCACCTTGAGTAGAAATGAGCTACAAATAATAACAGGACTGTTAACAGGTCACTGTCACTTAGGACATCTACATAAACTGAAGTTGGTAAATAGTCCCGAGTCTGACAGATACAAACAGGCATCTGAAATGGTCTCCTATGTCCTATGCGACTGTGAGGCTTTGGCTACATTAGATTCAGGCACCTGGGTCGATATTTTATGAAACCAAGTGACATAGAGGAAATCTCTGTCAGCAGGATACTGCACTTTGTTCAAAGTGCGGGGCTGCTAAATGAATGAACACAAGGGCTACACAAAAGATCAAGTATGGTCAAAGTGCATGGCTCACTGTTGTGCCCGCCCTTCTTGTATTCTATTCTATTCTATTTTATTCTATTCTAATCTATTCTATTCTAACACTGTATTCATATAAGGTGAATCACCATCCCCCCACCCCATTTATTAGATGATGAATTAGAAAAATATTATTGTCACATACTTGGGTAAATACAGTATATTCATATATTGCTTGTATAGGATTAATATGACAGCACAGTACTTACTCTTGCAGAGCGTTCCATTGTGTAGTCCAAACCTGAATGCACAATGTCTTTCTCTGATGCACCAGAGATTCGTTTCTGGAATGATTCAGAGGGGGTTACAGGAATGCGACCCCCAACACGTCCAAACCTTCGTTCCAGTGATTCCTGTACAGATTCTGAAAGGATACAAAATATGGCGCCATACACAAAGATGTACAAATCAAACCATACCTGTGTGTTCCTTGGCTGAACTGAATACATAATCAAGCTGCTATATCAAACTAAAATATTAGTGAAGAAGGTCACACATTTGTCATGTTATCTTGAAAAACAGCTGCAGTAATTTCCTATTAAAATCTGCCAATCTTTTTGAAATAATAGTAATAAATATTACTACTTATTGTTATTTAACCAAATACGGAGTACCAGCAGTACAAAAATGTGCATAAGGATATGAAATACAAGCAAAGGGCAACATATTTTGATGCAAACATACAACAGCCTTAAATTTTTATTTGTGGATGAGATGGTACATATATGTATGTAGAAGTTATAGACAGTCACCAACAAATGCACAAACCATCAATAAAGGTATAAATTAACCTTTTATCATAATTAAAACCCTACACATGTTTCGGCTCACGAGGAGCCATCATCAGGGGTTACAGTAGTGCTTATCAAATGCTGTAAACCCTGATGATGGCTCCTCGCGAGCCGAAACATGCGCAGGGTGTTAATTATGATAAAAGGTTAATTTATACCTTTATTGATGGTTTGTGCATTTGTTGGTGACTGTCTATATTACAAAAATGCACGGTGAATTAAGACTAAAGTATGTAGAAGTATTCATGATTTGATACTGACAAAACCTTATCAGACAATAATACGCTACAACAAAATATGTGACAACATTTTAACAGCATTAAGGTTTGCAACTGATAAGATAGCACATTTGACATACTTTTTTACCCATCACTGATTAGGACCACCAGCCAGTTCCAGTTTAGAATTATAAATGTGAATCCCTTCGTCACACATTTGGTGACTCTTTCAATGGGTAGCCCATCACAAAGCTTCTACTTACCCAGGACAACCAAGAAAAGTGCAGACACACATTCAAATCTTGTGCAGGATTCAAACCCACAATCCCATTGTTTAAGCTAAGAATTTCCTCAACCTGTGTAGCCAGTGTGATTGATCTGTTACACATTTATTCCTTCAGCTATAAATAGTTGCCCAAGAACCAAAATATGTAACTGGAAAACTAACTTTATTCAAAGCCAGAACTTCAGTTAAATACTTGGCTTGAGACAGCACCCACACCATTACATTTCTTACACATGAAGCTACACTTACCAAGTAAGTGATAGTTTGATTCTCTCTCATATTTAAACGTTAAGCGTCCGTATGAGACATGATTGAGGTTCTTGAGCCATTCAAAGAATGACACAGTGACACCACCAGCATTTATGTAAAGGTCAGGGATGACTAGGATATTACGATCAATAAGAATTCTGTCAGCAGCAGGAGTAGTTGGACCATTAGCTGCCTCTGCAATAATCTGTAAACAGAAAAACGATATAAATTGTGGACATATTCAAATGACGCTGCCAGAACCCAGACAGCCATTACAGCACGTTGTTCTAGGCTACATGCTTGGTTACTAAGTTTATACGACATTCAATACTGCACCCTCAGCACTTACAAACTTCAACCACACTGCTGACATTTAAATAACTAACATGTGGATATTCATAGTCTTGGAACTGTAGCTTAGGTACTGTTAATGAGAGTGAATTAGGAGGCAGCTAACAGATCTGACTGCACATATGGTATTTCTGCAGTATCTGGGCTCAAACCCTGACTGTTGCCTGAATGTCCCTGTGAATTAGTGTTAGAAAATATTTTACACAAAGTATCATATGTTCAACCATATTGTCTGGCCCCTGCCAAACTGACTATGCTTATAAGAGTTTTCACACTACACCATGTATAAAGAAAAAGCAAAAACACAGCTGAAAATGATAACAGAAGTGTTTGTTACAAAAAATGATTTAAAGGGCTGATAAAAGTACATGTGTTTATCCACTAGAGATTTATACAGCTGTGCGAATCAATGAACCATTCACATGAAGAAGAAGGAAGAAGAGGGGAAGATGACAGAAGGGGTGGAGGAGAGAGAGAGAGAGAGAGAGAGAGAAAGGAAGAAAAAGAAATGTAAATCAGGAATAAAAATGAAGTTCCTCACGTAATGGACTACCCACTCCATCAAATAGCATGATGAATTCCGACACTACCTTCGCCTGTATGCGCTGTGCATTTTCCTTGGTGATCACTTTCTCAGCAGCAGCAGGAACAAAAATCTCACAAGGTTCATACATCAAGTTTTCACCTTCATATGCACTTGCTCCAGGGAAGCCAACGATACTGCCGGTGTCATTACGATAGTCTTCTAATTGCTATAAGCAAATCAACAGATACTTTAGGTTAAAGTCTCCTGTAATGTGATGCTGTGTCACTCAGTTAACTTTTTCTAACATTTTGAAGGCAGAACATTCCTCTGAAAAATACAAACACTACTCCAATAAATCACTGACTGAAATAATAAAACAATCTGACACAGAGGTGCTAATCTTGAATCACATGATATGACATGCATAAAAGAAATCCACAGCACTGTCAGCAGCTGTGCAACAGGAACAGTTTGTTTGTCAAACTTCCCAATTTCCTTCTTTTTTTTCAAATCTGTTACCTATACAACAGAAATGTGGAATATGAGGAACCTCTGGAGATGCACAAACAGTGAAGTAAGACCTGCACTTATAGCAACGTTCACAGAACTCATTTTGCTACTTCCACATCCTTTCCACCTTAGCACTGTATTTTAAAATCATCTCATTATGTTCAAATGTTCCTGAAAACTACATTCCTCCAAACTACATGTTCTGTGAAGAAAAGAAAGGATCCTAACTATGTAACTACATGAAACAAAGTCCTTCTTGAGATGCTAACAGGCACTTGGCCTGTCATAAAATACCCCTCCTCTCAATGTTCATCACCGATTTCATGACAGCCAGCTAATGGGCCCTAACCCAGCCAGGTGAACACGGTCCATCCCCTACACAGGACCATACATTTTAATATTACAGATCTTTCAAATCAACACTAATACAACAACAGATTACTGATTTCTGCAGTCAGTTATTGATACAGATTAAACACAGGTAATATACGCATGAAAATACAAGACTGTGTCAACTTAATGCCCATACCTTAGGGTCAATTCCCTCCTTGTTGAAAATGGCACCGTCCCTCTCAATCACTCCTATACATGCAGCTCCAGCACGGTGAAGATACCGCATAGTGTGGAGCCCCACATTGCCAAATCCCTGAAACATCATCAGCCTCTACAAATCAGTTGATTCATTAAAGAAGGTATACCTTGATTATCAACGTTTGCATGCAGGAAAAACAAATACAGTAAAAGCTGTGACATCTGGCACTGGATGATCCAGAAAGCTCTATTAACCTTTAAAAGACATCCGTAAAATTCACTTTATATATTTAAGCAACAAGGATATTTACTGCATTTTTAAGACATGCTGCATAATCTCCGATTTATTTTCCACAAACCCATTTACTTCATAATTTTATCTTTTTTTGTTCAAATAACACATTTTTCACAAACCATGCGCTAAAATTTAAATACCAACCCAGCAGGCTAAAGGTTAACCAGAAACCAACTGACAAAAACCTTATATTTCACTACAGCATCAGCCAGCAGCACCCAGCACCAATTCCAAGAGTTTAACCATTAATTTCTGGTGTCCTGTTGGTTTTTTTGGATCACATGTAGTACATGTGGCCGCAAAAACAGGACAGGCTACCACATGACAAATTCAATAGTTAGGCCTGTCCTTGAGGTTGTTAGGTACATTACAAAACACATTAGGTATACATTCTATATATAAAGTCTGCACTTAATAATACGTTTTCTGGAAAAAAAATGAAATAACAACAGTAACACTAACAGATATGCAAAACTAGAAATCTATGCAACACGAAAGTAGGTTTTCAATTTCACTCAGAACTCTCCGTTATTTTACATAATTGTTTCTACCTGAACGATGAAAGTTTTGCCTCCCCAGCCTGGGGTGGTGCCAATCATGCTCATGTAGTTGGCTTCATTGATGAAATTCTCAAGCCCATGGAAAACGCCTCGACCCGTTGCAGAGATACGTCCATGGATACCACCCTGATTAATAGGTTTGCCAGTTACACAGGCATGAGCATTGATATCCAAATGACCTACAAATTAAAAGAATTTAGGAAATTTAAATTATCAAGATTCAACTTAGGCTTTAATGCAGCTACTATATGATCTGTACTAATCAGTGAAGTTCAATGACATAACAAAATCAAGTAACAAAAACTAATACAATTAACTATTGACATTAACTGATTTTATACACTTGATACACAGATCCATAAACAAATGATACTACCAACATGAATAAACATCCTTTGTTGTCAAAACATGATTTTCATAACTATGTTCTACCAAGGTAGAAAAACACTTGTTTTCTCACTGTTAGACATTTTGGGAATAGTGGGAAATGGGATGCTATCTGAACCTGACCCTGAACAGAGCAAAGATTGACCAGGTTTTAAAAATTAAAAAATTTATAACATAATGAGCTTAGAATAGTAACCAACATAAACCCTTCTATGTTTTACGCACTGCATGTACTTTAACGGAAATAGTTTCATAAAACAGAAAAACATAAGAAGAAGAAGTGACGTGGGCAGAGAACACAAGTGAAGTGTATGTAAACAAATAATTAGTCTCAAAACAGCGAAACTATTACACTGCATAAAAATTCATAATTACTTACATAAAAGGAAATACAACTACTGCATTTCTAAGACCATTCTTTAGAATAATTTTAAAGACAGTCCAAACTATACACGTCATCCACAGGTATCTGGTCTTTTGTCAGCAAAGCTGTGCATCCCACTCATTTTTACGTTGACTAAAAGAGGAATGTTTTCTTTCCTTCCATGAAGTAATCATGTTCAGTTCTAATTTTTGACCTGGTCACATTCCTGGTGTGCTGCAATATCTTAAGATTTCTTCATAAAGACTGAAAGGCGATCTCCTTTCTGCCCCAGTGTACCTACATACTAAATGTCCCACATCACTATTTCCAACTTCATACAGTTCCTCACAAAATTTGTGACTATTTTCAATATGTCCAACGATCCTTAAATCTGGCATTCATCCAGTCCAAAAATCATAATATTATTCTTCCTTCAAGCATCTTTCATTAAAAAAGAAACTGTTGTCATACACCTATTCTTCTCTTCCAATTTTATTTCTTGTTGGCTTTGCTGAAGGCTCTTCACCACCTTACTAATTGCTTGTTTTAATGTGTCAAATTTAACTTCCTGCGCCTTAAGTTCTTGTCTACTTTGGGTTATGCTTTCTTGGTTTTGTCCTAAAAGCTGTCCGACATCCATGTTCTACATCCCAAGATACCTTACATACGCCAAAATTTTGGCAATCTGTACTATGTCCATTTAGGTCATGGATTAATGTCTGCTGCCCCATTTACCAAATAATAGTCCAAAAAACACCAATTTTTATCTTACTTCTCCCCTCACTTCTGTTGCCACTGTATATTTACTGCTACATTGCGCCCTAATCCTCTATACTCCATCATTATCCACTCCTACAACACTTGCTAACTGCTCAGTATAACATGTCTGCTCTCTACCACATAACATAAAACACAGATATTAATTAATGTATATTTTATGTTACAGACAAATATTTTGTATAATAAGACATTTTAAAAAACCAGGAAGCACTGAATTTTATGTGACCAATATAAATCAAATTCTTAAAAAAAAACATACCACAGGTCTTCAATAGCAGATGTCATCAAAATCTGTTGAGTAGTTTCACAGATTTAACATTAGGCCAGTAAGATGGACATCTGTCCCCCCCCCCCCCCCCCCCCGACCCCAATGGTAAGTTAACATCATGGACAATTGGACCTTCTACAAAACAAAATGTAAAATTTCTGTTAAAATTAGGAATGTATGATAGCAACAATGAAGGAAGGAATACAGGCGTGTTTCTGTAACCCAATGAAATATAAACTGACACAAAAAAACTTCTGTTAAGACACAATAACAAACACACTACTGATACAACAGCAAAAGTGTCACTCACCAATTGTCTTAGCATAGGTATCAGCAATCCATGACATTTCACGTTCTCCTGTGCCCATGTCTGGAGCAGGCACATCCACTCCAGGCCCTAACATACAAATCATTTGCTCAGTATAATTACTGGTGAAGTTACATCATCACAAATCCCTACTTTTAGGTCACTTCATAAATTAATGCAACAACGCATCTAATATTCTTAAACTAATACAAATGGACCTTGACAAGGTGAAAAGACTCCTATATTTTTGGTGTCAACAGAAGAGTTCATGAGTAATAAAGGGACCATTTCCCTCTACCTACACACCAAGCTCTGAAGGTATATATATGAGGGGTTGGAGTTAAATTGCCAAACATTCTAAACCTCAACATTAAATGGAAGTAAGTGGTCAACTACACACTCCAACCACACAAATAATGATTCAGGGGAAGTAGTTCGCCACATTTCATTGGTACACTGGTCAAATAATTCTATGTAAAAAATACTATGTGTCTACAATTTTAAAAATGTAGGAGTCATAGAAGCCTAAAATATGATAAAGATGTACAAGAAATAAGAGATTATATTCAAAAACTTCACAAGAACATAGCGGGTCTAAATAAAAAACTGAAACATGTATTATTTAATACTGAAAAATGCTAAAGAAATGTACTGTGTGTCTAACTGCAACTTGAATGCAGTTTCATCACGCTGAATTACTGAATTGGATTGATCTGGCTCAGCCTGTTATGAACATGATAATGAACCCTTGGGTTCTACAAAATGCGGGGAATTTCTTGACAAGCTAAGGAACTATTAGCTTCAAGGACTCTGCTCCATGGAGCCAGTCAGTATTAATGAAGCAGCTGGCAATATTGTGCATGCCATGATCAAAAGTACAATAAAGTCACATGCACAACAATTTCTGACACCTTTCATTTTTACTTAATACTTCCTTTTGCTTTACAATGAACTTACTCTACAATTTTTCATTTAAAACCCTTATTTCTTGGAACATTTTTATCTCACTTCCAAACCGCTGGAGTTCCTTAAATTTTCCAAACTGGATCTCCTTTTACTTAAAATCACTTGATTAATAACAGACTCTTCCTAAATCGCCCTTTATAAAACTATCCAAAACAGTAAACCAAGTACAAAAATCTGCAGTTTTTTTTGGACAGCTATATGGAGTAAGTGCATACCAATGAATCCTTTCTTCGCCAACTCAAGAGTAAATCTTCTGGTAATCTTTTCCAACTCATGTTCACTGTATTCTTTAGGGTTGAGTTTGAGACCAGCTTTTCCACCACCAAAAGGGACATCAACACAGGCACACTTGAAGGTCATCAGCGCTGACAAGGCTTTCACCTCATCTCGAGTCACATCTTCAGAATAACGAATTCCTGTAAGATTTCAGATCACACTGCTTTAATGTCAACGTATGTTAACCCTTTAAAATACAGTGGGTACTACATGTACCACCTGCTTTCAAAATCTCTGCACTTTGTTCATGCAGATTATTTACATGTGGCATATGACTCATTCTCCAAATAAATGACATTAAAAAAGTGATCTTTGAGATAAAGATGCAGAGTGTTTTTTGCGAGATACTAACTTCATTTTTAAATGCATATTAGATTAAATCCATGCTTCATAGGGTTAAAAGGAGAAAATTTATCATACAGAGAGTTATCTCAATAGAGACATGAATGGTCAGATAAGTTATAAAACACTGAAACTGATAACTAATTTAATAGCAGTACCAATCACATATCAAGTAATCTCTTCCTATTTCCTCAGTACACTTCATACTCGCGCAAGCTGGTGGTTTTATGAAATTCTGAGATATAAAACACTGGTTGTACAGTGATATTAAACTGGCTGTACAAAAGAACTTTAACCCCAACATGGAGTACATCAGTTATTAACAAATGCAGCAGATTGTTCAATGAAGTCATCAGTAGAATACATGTCTTGGAAAAAGACATAAACAGAGTCAAAACATTAAACTGAAGACTGTTGCATTTTGTGCAGGAATGTCCAGACCATGTCCATTGGCCAGCACGCTTAACTAGTTAAGCGTGCTGGCCTTATACTCCTTTGCCAGAATAACTCCCTGATGATGGCACCTCTGTGGCGAAACATGTAGGAGTTTTATAGGAGTTTTATACTTCTGAATGTATTTTATTTAATGTATAAGTTGGTTAAGTATTATTTATAAGAATATGCACAGTATGAATAACCTAAAAATAATCTGTATAATGCTTGTAACAATTTCTTTATATGGTGTGTATTTCTTTAAATGAACATAAAAGGCTTTCAGATATTCACGCACAGTGCAAGATCTAATAGCTCTGTGACAGCGAAATTCTATCACTTGTTTCTGTAAAGTGTCTGCCAATATCAGAATCCATCCGGGGAGTCTGAATTTGACATACGATTCTCTCCTCCCACCTCTCTCTCTCTCTCTCTCTCCTCTCGCGCACACACACACACACACACACACAACGCATATTGTGAGTTCGTGCGTCATTAATTCTGCGCTACGAACGCCTAAATATGAATAGTCCCACACCCCCCCCCCAAAAAAAAGGAATGTGTGTGTGTTTTCTGGAGCTTTGTCCCTTCGTCACAGAACCTCACGCACATTTTGTGCAGTTTCCGGTACTTCCCAGATGAGCTTCACTCTCCAAGCGTCCAACGCGAAAGTTGATCGGCGCCAGCACGCACAGCAGCAGCTTGCTCGGGTGCTGGTGCAGAGGCACCCTCAAAATCAATGAATCTATTTTTTCTTCATTCTGCAAGTCTACAAGTTTGCAGCCTTTCCTGCTTTCCAACCTGCTTCACCATTTCCAATAGTGAAAACCACGGACACAAAATTGTGAGTTTGCAGTTACAGTCACATCAACTCCTCTAAGGCAGTTCTGCAGTCTCTGCAGCAGTGCAGCCGTGGACTCCGTTCTTCTGTGATATGACACTACGTCAGTCGGTAATGGGATCCCGACTTTTCGAAGGAACGTACTTCATCTTCAGGGTCAATACGTCCTAGAAGATCTACTGACCTGGGTCCTACTGATTCTTTAAGTCTAAAAGCACTGCGTTCCTTCGAAAAGTCGAGATCCGATTACCCAGCGACGGAGTCAACCCAGAGGGACAGAATGGTCTACTCCACAAGCATTTAACATTAACCTACTCTGCTTCAGGGTAGTGACACTTCCTCCTCTGCATATACTGTAATTATAGCGTCAGGACTCCGTCACGCCGATCCCGCTGGCTACACGGTCTAAGGCGTGTGTCTGCGGCCGCTCGCCTGCTGGGATTGGGGGTTCGAATCCCGCCGGGGGAATGGATGTCTGTCTCTTGTAGATGTTGTGTATTGTCAGGTAGAGGTCTCTGCGACGGGTCGATCCCTCATCCAGACGAGTCCTACGAATATGTGTGTGTGTGTGTATGTGTGTGTGGTCATTGAGTGTGATGAAGCACAACAATAATCCTCTACACATACGGTGAGTAGGTAGAAGAGGTCAAACTAAGGAAGAAAGAAACAAAGAAAGACAGAAAGAAAGAAAGACTCCGTCAGCAGATCAAAGAAAACGCTGTAGTACGTGAAGATGAATGCGAAAACCTAAGGACAGTTACGTTCTAAGCTTCACATTCCGCATAAGACTACGAACTGACTGTAGCAATTAAAATTCCAAACGCATCAGAGGCATGAAACATTTTTCTTTACTCACTCTAAAAACGAAACTAACCACGGACGTATAACGT
The DNA here is from genome assembly GCA_021186555.1 of Reticulitermes speratus. Taxonomy (NCBI): domain Eukaryota; kingdom Metazoa; phylum Arthropoda; class Insecta; order Blattodea; family Rhinotermitidae; genus Reticulitermes; species Reticulitermes speratus. The sequence continues at coordinate 12,021,099 of JAJKFL010000014.1, forward strand.
AACAAAGTGGCGCGTTCGCGTACCCACCGTTGCAATGGAAACGCAAAAATTCGTTTCGTGTGTATTGTTGAGCTGCGTGTCACTGTCAATATAAAAGCACTTGAGTGTTGCATAATTAATGCTTTTATGGCGAATTTATGTCGCCGGCAACAATAAAACGTACTTAGGTCTTCATACAAAGTGCCTGATACTTTTGTCCGATTTTAACCAAATTTGGTGTTTCTGTACAGATTTTCATAGAAGTCCCCGACATCGAATTTCACGGAAGCCGCGCTGATACATGCAGACAGACGGACAGACATGAATAAGCTAAAAGGCGCTTTTCGCGACCGCGCCTGAAAATCACATCGAAGATTTTACGAGGTAGCCTAACACGCAGGCAAACCTTAATTTCAATTCGAAACCTGGAATTTTTAATGCCAGATATATACAATGTGGGCTTCCAAGCCGGTTTTATTTCTACGTGAAGGCAAGCCGGAGGTACTAATACGGTTTCGTACCGAGGTCACTAGTGCCGCGTCGATAAACCTACAACCCCAAGTAGCTAACCTGAATCTCCCCCGCCCGTACACTCCTGCGCATTTTAGTGCAGATGTTGCTAGACGCCAGTGCGCCATTCTGGCCTTAACACTTCTACATACAGTAGTTACACACTTACAAGCGCGGAAGTTACTGTATACACGACATACGTTAGCATTAAAACACTAACGCTGAACTTCTCCCAGAAATTATACGATTCTCAGAACAAACATAGAATATTTCTCTGATCAGTCAATTTGCCCCTGCAATGAAAATAGTGTAGTCTGCACGGGCCGAAATGTTAGAATTTTACCTCGCCCAGCCCAAGCAGCATTGGACCTGCCTCCGAAGTTTACCTCCAAATGTTTTTTTTATATTAGTCTCACCGTGCATTTTACGATCTAATGTTTAAAAAAACCAACACAATGCACTTCACTTTCACTTTAATATGTTTAATTGACCCCTACATATGTTTCGGTTTTAAGCAAAACCATCCTCAGGGGTTCAAAACTACGTTATTCAATCATTCATTCTGCAGTCTGTCCTACGACAGGTCCGTAGCCTCTTCCAAAGCGAGTTCTCCACAGAGTACGATCTAGTGCTTCCTCTCTCAATTTCCAGTATCTTCTCTTTTCCTTAAGGTCATCCAGTAGCTGCTTACGTCTTCTCCCTCGTCTTCCCGCCATTTTTATCCTTCCTTCTACCTTTCCTTCAATCACGTGTTTCAGAAGGCAGTTTCTACGCAAGATGTGACCAATCCAGTTAGCCTTTCTTCTTTTTATTGTATGTAGGACGTTATATCACATCCAATGTTAATACAGGTTTAAATACTGTGCAATGTCTTGCTTGTTATTTACAATCACTATAAAATCAGAATTTAAAACATATAAAATATTGTATAAAATCCTTAAATTCGTCGAATTTTGTATCGAAATAATAAAATGTGGCAGCCTGGATCAATGTGTTACCCGTACCCGACCGAAGCTTGATATCCTTCTGTTCATACCTAATGAAACCCGACCGAAGCTTCATATCCTTCCGTTCATACCTAAATGAAACCCGACCGAAGCTTGATATCCTTCCGTTCATACCTAAATGAAACCCGACCGAAGCTTGATATCCTTCTGTTCATACCTAAATGAAACCCGACCGAAGCTTGATATCCTTCTGTTCATACCTAAATGAAACCCGACCAATTTACAGCATGTCCTGACTATCGAGTCATTCACACATGTTTCTTTCAATGACGGAAAGTCAATCATCCTTGAATGAATTGTTTAACGACGCTCCAGGAACACATGATGTTTGACAAATGGTGCACAGGCCTACACATCGGACACCAAATGTGTAAGGTGTTACTCGCAACTATTTACTGGTGGGAAAATTACAAAAATCCCCGAGAAAATCATGCTTCGTTATTCGTTTCCGGAGCCCGTATGAACCCAATTTCCCAAGCTCAAGCATTAAGTAACTTCTAACGTTCACCGCATTACGTCAGGCTAGTCTCTCTCTGTTACAACATACCCCTCTGTAGCCAACACAGACTGCTGGGGGTCATAACAGGAAAGATCCTGTATCTTTCCTTCAGGATTTCTGACAGGAAATTTGTACGCGTTTCTCTTCTCTCCCATGCAGGCCACATGCCTCGTCCACTTTACACACCATCTGATCACCCCAATAATTACCATCTGTTGGAGAGCATTATGCAGACTCCTGTCACTTGCTCCCTGATTATTATTTCTGAAACTTGCTGTTCACTTAACGTTCCACGACCACAGAAAGCGAAAGGCAAAATTAAGACTTCCGTTTTGTATATTTTAGATGGCAGACGAACAAACATGATTCTGAGCTCATCGGTATCAAACATTCCCCGAATTTAATGTTTTGTTGTTGTTTTCCTCCTGTCCCCCTTAAAAATCCATCGACCTCGGCCGGGATTGAACCCGCGAACCTTGGGTCCAGTGGCAAGCACGCTAACCACTAGTCCACCGAGGACAACCGAATTTAATGTGCTCTTGCTTTATTCGTGAATGTAATTTTCATTTGTGCCAGACCTTCAAATCAGTATATTCCTTACAATCTGCAATATCGTCAGGGCAATCAGGAGAACTACCGTGGATGTTCCTGGGCTGAGTATGACACGTGTGGAGTTGTTCACACTCTAACTGCTGTGAGACGAACACATTTTCGAGTGGTACACTTAAAAGATAACAGAACACGTGATGTCGGTCGGGCTGGATATAAAACTCACAGAAGTACTTTCACCGCTATTCGAGGGACCTACGTATATTGAAACTTAAATAAGACCAAAACACAATATTATTGTTGAATTTTATATTATTTTCACCGTGCATTTTTACAATTCACAAATTATACACCAACGAAATGCACTATTTTCACTTTACATTCTTTATTCTTCAACCCCTACACATGTTTCGGCCTTTACAAGGCCATCATCAGGGGGCTCGTAAACTACATTCACTTCACATCCAATGTTTTTGTCTGCTATCACATTAGTGAATGTAGTTTACGAGTTCCTTGATGATGGCCTTGTAAAGGCCGAAACATGTGTAGGGGTTGAAGAATAAAGAATACAAAGTGAATATAGTGCATTTCGTTGGTGTATAATTTGTGAATTATTGTTGAAAAACACCACAACATAATCGTAATTTCATGGTTAGTATAAATTTTAAAAAGCGGCGTATTTATGACACATTACGACAGATCGCAGGGATTGCACTTATATTTTACACCGTTAACACCCCCCTTGTGGGCCGGGATAGCTCAGTCGGTATAGCGACTCAGAACGGGCTGGACGATCTGGGGATCGAATCCCGGTGGGGTGAGATTTTCCGCACTAGTCCAGACCCGCCCTGGGGCCCACCCAGCCTCCTGTACAATAGGTACTGGGTCTCTTTCCCGGGGGTAAAGCGGCCGGGGCGTGGCGTTGACCACCCAAACCCATCTAGCGCCGAAGTTAAAGAAAGAGTAGAGTTATACCTCTACTCCCCCTCTGGGCCTTCATGGCCTGTTGTAGGGCGAACAACCGCCTTAAATTTGATGTGGGACACATGCATAGCTCTTTCTCTAAGTATTTGTTTTCGCTTGTCAACCATCCCTTCGCCAGTGATTGATACTGATGTATCACCACTACTGACACGTGTGACAGACGCGTTCAGCTAGCAGCCCTGTCCTGGAATCACGTACAAGGTCAAAGAATGGCATTCCGGGACTCGGTCATGAAATAAGAAGAAAATCATTTTATTTTTCTTCAAAGTTATCTTCCTTGACTGCAACACACTGTTTATATCTTCCTAAAAGCTGCACAAAACAGTCATAGAAGGCTTTCAAAGAAACTGAATGTAATTCGGCGGTTACATTCCTCTTGACATCCTCGATGTCCTCAAATCTTCTTCCTTGGAGGACGGTTTTCACTTTAGCGAACAGAAAAATCGGCTGGTGCCAGGTCAGGTGGCTGATCTCTGCCACACCACAATACATGAAAAAAGCCCTTCACTATGACGGCTGAATGAGGCGGGGCACAGTCGTGCATAAGCAGGCAAACTACCTTCCTCTCTACATCCGCTTCAATAACCCTTCCAGAACCCGTACGTAGAATTCACTGATCACTATTTTTCCTGCAGGCACAAATTATTTGTGGACGATGCCCTGTTTATAAAAAAAAAAGTTACCAACATTGTTTCGTTCCTAGACGTTTGCAAACGAAACTTTTTGGGGCCTCGGTAATGATCAAGTTCTCCACTTCCTCGTTGGTCTGAGTGTTCATCTATTGCATATACAGAAATAATCAGCAGTACTGATAATACAGCACATAGCCTTAAATATTACTCCTGACACTGATAAGAATGTCGTACTAACTTTATTACAGCTCACTTAAAGCGTCCAGACTGTCTCTGGCGCTCATCCAGTCTCCTACTCAGTGGGTACTGGGGAGACCTTCCCCGGGGGTAAAGCAGCCGGCGCACGGGGCTAACCGTTCACCCCATTTCACGACTAGATTAAGAATGAGCAGAGCCATACCTCCACTCCACATATGCTTTCGTGGCGTGCATTATAACAACTTTATAGTTTACTTAAAGAAAGGCTCAGGGGTGCAGGTAAGCACATTCGCTAACTATATTTTGTCTATAGGAACAGCCTACACATTCATGACAGTGTCATACAAATGAGCAATTTCACCATTTCAGCAGGCAGTTAAAAGGTACAAAGGGGCGGACAACGACAGATGTCTCTAGTATGTCAAATGACAGGGAAACCCCATTCATAACCTTCTTATGACGGATGTAAGATACTGATAATCAGTATGAGGCCCTTGGGTGAAGTGTTATGATGTCAAGTTACTTATCTCTCGAACAAACACTGCGATTAGTCTATCAGAGATAGCAACGGCGGGTTCACATACTGCCTCTTGTCAGAATCTCCGTTAATCCTGTGGGATTTCTGAAATTTAATGCCTGTGAAGTGGAATGTATTGGGTTTAATATCTCACACGACAGTTTCCTTCCGTACTCTATGACTTTTTGCTGTACGAGGTTCTTTAGGTCATAAAAATTAAAAGAGAAGGCAGCTCATTTATTCCAATAAAGTATAATTATTTTTCAACATAATCGCCAAGCACATTAATGCATGTGTCTCATGTAGACAAGAGTTTAAAAATTGGAAGGTCGCGGGTTCGATTCCCTATGGTGTCACTGGGATTTTTCATTGACATAATCCTTCCAGCCGCACTATGGCTCTGGGGTCGACTCAGCCTCTAACAGAAATGAGTACCAGGAATATTTCCTAGGGGGTAAAGGCTTCCGGTGCGTAGGGCTGACAACCTTACCACCTTCATGGGCCGACTGTCTAGAAATGTGGGAGCCTCAACCTCCTGGAACCCTAAGGGCCTGTCCAGGCCTGCAATGGGATTTCTTTAGACATCGCCCAGTAATTCCCTAATGTCTTTAGACTCCGGGGGTTAATTACCCCGTCAACAGGGGCCCATAATGAAGACCAAGAGGAGACAGCCTCCAGGTATGGAGGACAAGTGCGAATTTGCTCAATCATAAATATCGTAGAGCCGACAATGGGTAAACCTACAACTTTGGGCTAGGGGATTACGACTCCTCACTAAAAATAACTAGCACGCTACAAAACTTACACAAGACCTCGAAAGAACTATATCAAGAACATGCTCTACTTACATGGGTGGCCACATCTTACGTTTCTAAAGATGGCAGTACTATTTAAAACTAACCTTACTTATTAACACGCCCGAAACGCGTAACATTTAATTACTGAGTATAACGTACTGGCGAGTCACAGGACAGCAGGGTCACATGTTCTTTCAGTTCTTTAGGACAGCCGTGTTTGACAACACAGGCAGGCGACTGAAGGTCTACAGAAATAGTCTGGCCCAGCTACACAGCTACGCTCACACTAATGGCGGTTTGTAACATCTCTCTCCAATACTCGTACACTGGAATATACACAGTATACTGTTATGCAACCACGCTTCAATGTGTTCGTACACAGGCATTTCTGCACAATACGGAACATCATAACCATTATTTATTTATTTGAGATCATTTACCAACACGGGGTGCCGGGATAGCGTAGTCAGTACAGTGACTAGGCTAGGGGCTGGATGATAAAGGATTCGAATCCCGGATGGGGCAAGAGATTTATCTGTTCTCCAAAACGTCCAGACCGGCTCCGGGACCCACCCAGCCTCCTATTCAATGGGTAGGGGAGTTCTTTCTCTAAGGGCAAAGCGGGCAGGGAACAAGGCTGATCACTCACCCCCACCCAGTGCCGAGGTTAAGACTGAGTGATGCTATAACTCCACTCCCCCTATGTGCCTTCATGGCACGAACAGGGACGACTTTATGTAACATCAGACCCTTTATTTGCTTATTGCACATTTATTTAACGACACCGTCAGTACGTCATATCATAAAGCAGCGATTCCCATCCCAACCCTGTATGTGTGTGATTCTAAAGTAGCAAATGGTATGTGACCAGCGATCCTAACATGGAAACGGCAATAGTCAGTGATATTTACTATAAATGAACTAATACTAATGCCTTTTCTTGAACACTACATAACATTGCCACTTATTTAAAAAATATTAAATTTTTAATGTTACTTGTCAAATCCAATATTTTTGGGACATTATTAAATACACAAAACATGCAAGAAACAAGTCTTTATTTAAATAACTCATACTCATACAATTTAGATAGAAATTTTTATTTTTTTCATAAATATCGAGTTCTCCATAAAACCCTCTAGTAACCCTACGTCAGACCCCCCGCGACCCTGATTTGGGTCGCGACCTGAGGTTGGGAACCACAGTTATAAAGCATCGCATGTCCTGATGACCTGTGAATAAAGAATACGAAATATGTTGAAGGAAATGACGGTGGCCTAATTTGGGAATTTCCCTTGAAGGTCTGACGAGAACCACAAAATCTCAGTCACAACATCGCTCTCCGGGTCGATATCTAAACCCTGGATGTCCCAAATGCAGATCAAGCATGCTGCCCGCTTGGCTATGACGTCCGTAACATCGGAATCCTGCAGAACATACTAACTGCTGTGACAACAAATGTTAAAATTTCTAAAATAAAAGTGTTTATCTGTAGCCCAAATAGTCCACTGGCTAATTTTATTGATGGACGGCTTCCACGTTATTTTATGGACGAGGCTTGCCAAGAGATTTGTGTATATGCTGAATGTTCCATTTACTACCTGTCGCTCACAGGATACTTAACTTCAAAAATCAGAGTTATTTTTCATAAACTAATACCTAGCTACTCAAAAAAATTCAGAGCCTTTTAAGAAAGCCAAGGTTCATTACCGTTTTCACAACAGCCAGCCACTGACCCTATCATAACCCAAATGAACAGAACCCATGCACTCACAGCCATTTTAATATTATACATCCAGAACTGCCATGGCAAAAGCAGCATTCAACAAGACGAAAACTCTTTTCACCAGTAAACTGGACTTAAATTTAAGGAAGAAATTAGTAGAAAGCTACACTAGGAGAACAGCTCTGTATGGAGCTGACAACCTTGGACGCTTTGGAAAGTAGATCAGAAATGCCTGGAAGGTTTTGAAATGTGGTGCTGGAGAAGATTGGAGAAGATCAGTTGGACCGATCGCGTGAGAAATGAAGAAGTATTACACAGAGTCGAGGAGGAGAGGAATATCCTACATACAATAAATAGAAGGAAAATTAACTTGCGTAGGAATTGCCTTCTAAAACACGGCACTGAAGGAAAGATAGAAGGAATAATTGATGGGAAGACGAGGAAGAAGACGTAAGCAGATACTGGATGACCTTAAGGAAAAGAGAGGATACTAGAAATTGAAAGAGGAAGCACTATATTGCACTCTGTAGAGAACTCGCTTTGGAAGAGGCTACGGACCTGTCGTAAAAGAGACTAAGGAATGACATTTACACATTCAGTTCGTACCTCACAGAGAACACAAAGCCCTTCCATCACAGACAGCAATCGGTGAATGAAGAATAGGGAAACACTCCTCTTTATTGCCAGAATCATTATGGAACGCACAAATATTACTCAATGGCGCAAAATACACTGTTAGTGTCAAACCTGGCGGTACATTCAGCAACCAAAGGGCTTTAAATTAAAGACAGGTATGACTTGTTATGGTGTTGTATCATTCGTACATCGAGAGCAGCACAAAGTTCACACTTCACTTATAACTTATGTGCCTAGGAGACTAGGCAGAATCCACCCCCCCCCCCCAAAGATAACATTCAATTCAGAGCAATTTAGATAAGGTGCATCTGTTGACTGAAATACAGCGGCAAATCCACAAACACATGCCCCACATCCATGACAGTGCATTAGGCTACGTCACAAACGAACGGAACCTCTTCTGGCGTACTGCAAGTTTACTACATAGGGGTCACATGAGCAGAGGAAAAGAGGGAGGAGGGGATCGACGTACAGTGTGTCCACAAAGTCCCTTCGGGGTTTTGAAAAATTGTGGCGCGCAAACAAATTGAGCTAGCCATATGCAGTTTGCGGCAGATTACAGTGAAACTCTGGAAGTTTTTTACTGACCTCAGTAGACCTCGATGTGGGCTCCCTTGGTAGCACGGAGAACGTCCAGACGATATTCGAGCTCTTGCCATGTTCTGTGGAGCATGTCCGCTGGAATAGCCGAGATCGCATTCCTGATACGGGTCTTCGGGTCATCAAGTCCGTTAACTGGTGTTCGGAACACATTGCTCTTGACATAACCCCACAGGAAAAAATCCAGTGGTGTTATGTCTGGTGAACGTGGAGGCCAAGGCATTGGACCGTCTCTGCCGATCAATCTTCCTGGAAATGTCCTGTCTAGGTACGCGCGTACCTGCATACCCCAATGAGGTGGAGCATCATCTTGTTGGCGGCAAAAAAAAAACTTCCAGAGTTCCACTGTAATCTGCCGCAAACCGCATGTGGCTAGCTCAATTTGTTTGCGCGCCACAATTTTTTAAAACCCCGAAGGGACTTTGTGGACACACTGTATATAGTGATATGGACCTACGACGACGAATCTTTCCATTCACACAGAAGTGCAAGAACGACTACATCTGAAAGGACTGCACCAACTCTATGGGAGAAACTTACAATCGGGTGGCTGGTCAAGAGAGTACCTGCATTTATGGAACCAAAAGGTTCATTGCCGTGGTCACAACAGCCCGCCACTGGGTCAAGGCGAATCCAGTCCACACACTCTCAGCGTCTTTATTTCTAGGAACGTTCGCCCAATCGCGAAAAGCGCCTATTAGCTTCGTCATATCCTGTCTGTCCGCATACCAGCACGGCAACCACTGGATGGATTTCCGAGAAACCACAAATTTGGTTAAATTCGGACAAAAATATCGGGCACTTTTCATGAAGACCTAAGTACGTTTTATTCTCGTTGGCGACATAAATTCGCAATAAAAGCATTATTGCGCAACACTCATCGTGTTTATACTGTTGACAGTGAGACGTAGCTTAACAATACACATAGAAGGCATTGTGGCGTTTCCACTGGAACAATGGTTACGTTATACGTACACTGCCTATCTTGTAATATTAGTCTCATCTACGCTTACGTATTCCAAATGGCCTTTCATTCGCGTTTTATGAAAAAGTGTTGTATTCATTTCCCACGTCTCAGAAGTGTGAAGGTTATAATTTATGTACACGAGTGGGACACACTAGCAACAAGCGTACTCACAGCAAATCTTCACGGTTTAGACCAGCATCCTGTAAGTCGACGGGCTGAGGAATACATAATGCTCCACCAATTCATATTCCACAAACAAAAACAACAGTAATCCCGTCCAACACAACTCTTTATTCCTATAAAACAAACTGCTTTGTTTTACCAATAAAGAGTTGTGTTTGATTGGTTTACTAATTTCTTTACCTTGTACCGCAAACACAATGGGATGTCTCATATAAAAAAACTGATATTCCAAAAACGTATTATCGCGTCTCTCAAGTATGCGACAGGCCCTGCAAGTCAACCTAATTCTCAGTTCATTTAATGGCAATGTTTCAACTGTAAATGTTACACTGCATGATCGAGGCATTGTATCACAATTTTGGCCCTAACATGAAGTTTCATCCGAGCCGGTGTACCGGCATTTATTCGAACTCGGGATAAGAAGTCTAGTTTCAGCTGAAATTGAAATTAAAACCAACTTGATGCACCTTCACTATTAAAAATGTTAATAGTAGATTAATTAACTCTTAATTAACCCGACATGTTTCGGTCAGGTACCTGACCATCTTCAGGGGTTTACTACATTTAGTTGCGTAGTCCATATGTTCAACATACACAAGACATGATCCCACAAGGTCTCGTCGCATATAAAGTTTTCACAAATCACTAAAAGTCACTAAAACTCGTTTTAAAAAACTCGTTAAAGAACTCTTAAAAAAACTCTTAAAAGCAGTCAACACCTGCAATCCTGCAATAGTTCCACCTTTGCAAAACTTTGGGGTGTTTGACCGACAGCAAGCAACCGATACACCCCAAACACGCATAAAACACAGTCCACGTAACAGGAAACACAAAAAACGGCAATGCAAAACCATACATATGAAAATAACAATAAGCCAATAATAACGCGCAGACATAATATCAGATCATAGCAGATCCACAGTGGAAGATACACTACACAGCTTCTCTACGTGACATACTGCGATAGAAAATGCAGGACGCGTGGGTGATTATGACAAAGTATTGTGCAACAACAGTGCTATAAGTTTTGCAAAGGTGGAACTATTGCAGGATTGCAGTTGACTGCTTTTAAGAGTTTTTTTAAGAGTTCTTTAACGAGTTTTTTAAAACGAGTTTTAGTGACTTTTAGTGATTTGTGAAAACTTTATATGCGACGAGACCTTGTGGGATCATGTCTTGTGTATGTTGAACATATGGACTACGCAACTAAATGTAGTAAACCCCTGAAGATGGTCAGGTACCTGACAGAAACATGTCGGGTTAATTAAGAGCTAATTAATCTACTCTTAAAATTTTTAGTGAAGGTGCATCAAGTTGGTTTTAATTTCAATTTTAATTTATACAAGATGCACGGTGAATACAATATTAAATATCTAGTTTCAGCATTTATAATTATATATCTCTACGTGATAATTCTTTAACATTTCAGAAAAGAAGTAATCTGAAGATGCAATGCAATAAAGAATAAACTGCGTAGACCTAACTTACACATTTTGTGGGGAAAAATTCATGTTAAAGAAATACATAGTGATAATATTAAAATGAAATGGCTGTAGACAACAAAATAATTAATACGTCATAATCCTGGTACCGAAAGACAAAATTTATTACGATAACAAGTTACAAACATATTTACGAGCTACATGCACTTTCGGATTCTAAACACATCATCCATATTCACATGCCACCAATTAACAGCAATCAGGAAATGGTAGTAAACAGCTAATGGACCTCAACAAAAATAGACCACTTAATTTTCAACTTTCAATGTGTCGGTATGACGCAAAGTAATTTTGTATTTAACCTTGTTTACAAAGTAATAATTTCTCCTTCGTCATTTCTGCATTATCCTCATCTGAAAATTAAATAATGAACTCAACCTAATGACAAAGACGTGCTAAGCACTTTGTTGTTCAGGTTACAGTTACAAGCAGCATGCTGGTACCAAGCAAAGTGCATGTTACCACGTGCCTACCACTAACATCACGTCTACGATCCGGTCTCCAAAATAAACCTTCCAACCGTGTCTCCTTCGCATGCATCTCTACGCATCTTCTTCCCTGCCCGCTATACAGAGGACCAAAACCAAATACAGTTAGTTAAAATTAATTTTCTGTAGCGTTCCTCTGTCTCAACATCCGTGAAAAATGGCATTATGTTTACAACGAGTACATATTTAAATCCACTTGAACACACTTTTTGGGACTACGTGAGGTCCAAAGATTCATTCATTCTGTAGTCTGTCTTATGACAGGTCCGTAGCCTCTTCCACAGCGAGTTCTCCACAGGGTGCGATCTAGTGTCCAAAGATTAGTGTAAAAAAAAGCTGCTACTGCAAATCGTCCCCAACAAGAGATTAAAGAAGTCTGCTAATTCATTACAATAAACAGGGTGCGAAAAAATTCAAATCACCATAAAGTTTCATCTGCCAACATGTCCCGGATAGGGGGTGGATATATTGAAAAAAGTTTGTAAATGATTTTGTAAATAAAGCCTATCTCCTATTTCCAGACTTTTGGGACCCATAATATGCCCAGCCAAATGACACTATTACCATGATGCCAAATACGACCACAGTAACAACATTTGGTTTCCGTTTCACGTACAGACTCATGCTTAAGCAGTGTATATCAGTATTTCCCTAAAAACAATTCAGGGCCGAACTGCAATGGGACGCTGTATATGTCGTTTCTTTAGCCTATTTCTTGCGGAAAATTGTACAGGGGATTAAGTCAACACACAGGTGTGACTTAGCTGAAAGAGAAGTAAAAAGGTTTACGAAAATTGTTCATGTTTTCGAAGATTACCTGAAAATTAGAATTCTGCCAGAAGAATTCACGGCCTTCGACACTAAAATCAACAGCTGTCTAAGCAAACACGCTTAAGCACAACTACAATCCCGCAACACGCAACAATTTCGAATCCTACATGAATATAACAAAGCCACGAAGTGCGGCTTCTCTTAAAACTCAACACAACTTTAAATAAAACCAGTTACGGCCTAAATGTTCTGGCAAGCTACATTTTCCATCTTCTGAAACGCACCACACTGATTGTCAATCAAAAAAATCAAGCATATGACTACCACAATGTAATAAAATCATACGTACAAATTTCTAACAACTTATCTCTCCAGTCTTTTATAATATATGCCTGTATATACACACACACACACACACAACATATATATATATATATATATATATATATATACCGAGGGCTGTCCAAAAAGTATCCGACTATATTTTTTCCCGCGGTAAGTAATGGCGAAAGGGTGGGGAAACTGAGCGTGGTGGTAAAGGGACTTTCATGCGCATGCGTGATTTTTTGCTGCCTCGCACACCGCCGGATGCGTCTGTCGCTGCCAGATAGCGAAGTGGTGTAACACGTGTTCGTCGCATTCTCGTTTCGCTCAAGATGACAGAATGTTTGGAGCAGCGATACTGCATCAAGTTTTGTCAGAAACTTGGGGATACCCAAGCGGAAACAATCCGCAAAATTCAGCAGGCTTTCGGTGATGATGCAATGGGGGTCACTCAAATTAAAGAGTGGTTCAACCGCTTTAAAGATGGCCGCATGTCGGCGGACAGTGACCAGCGTTCCGGGAGACCGTCAACGAGCCGAAATGCTGATGTCATTGACAAAGTGCGGACATTGATCATGGAGGACCGTCGTTTGACCTCCGGGAAATTGCTGATGAGGTTGGGATCAGCAGAGGTTCCGCAAACACGATTTTAACTGAGGATGTGGGCATGCGAAGAGTGGCGGCAAAATTTGTGCCCAAGCTGCTTTCGCGGAGCAGCAACAACTCCGCCTTAAGGTCGCGCAGGACATGCTGGAGTGCGCCAACAGGGATCCTGAGTTCCTGAAGACTGTGATCACTGGTGACGAGTCGTGGGTGTACGGATATGACCCGGAAACCAAGGTCCAGTCGTCACAATGGAAGCATCCAACATCCCCGAGGCCCAAAAAAGCACGACACGTTCGGAGCAATGTGAAGGTGATACTGACTGTTTTCTTCGATTACCGGGGTGTTGTGCATCATGAGTACGCACCACTAGGCCAAACTGTTAATAAGGAGTACTACCAAGAAATCCTCCGTCATCTTCGTGATGCAGTTCGGCGCAAGAGACCGGAGCTGTGGGACGCACGCAACTGGCAGCTGCATCATGACAATGCTCCAGCTCATTCATCACACCTGATCCAGGGTTTCCTGGCTAACACGGCATTCCGCAGGTTCGCCAGGCTCCCTACTCTCCTGACATGGCTCCTTGTGATTTCTGGCTGTTCCCGAGATTGAAGACACCGCTAAAAGGCTCCCGTTTTGACAGCCGCGAGGACATCATACAGAACGCGACGGCGCAGCTGCACACCATTCCAAAACAAGCCTTCCAGAATTGATTCCAGCGATGGAAGGACCGCTGGGCTAAGTGTGTGGAGTCACAAGGGGCCTACTTTGAAGGGGATTAGGTATTGTAACCACCCAGATACAGAACTTTTTTTTCCGGCCCAAGATCGGATACTTTTTGGACAGACCTCGTATATATGTCTGTGTGTGTGTACAGACACACACACAGACAATTTCAACTTCACACGGGATCTGCTCATAACATCTACAGTGAAAATCTGCATTAGTAACATAGTTTACCGCATGTTAAAGCAGGAGTTTGAAATTACAACTTAGGCATGCTTGACACCTGGTGAGCATACTATTACAAACTGTCCGAAGTTCTTGGCTATATAAACTTCTGACACAGCGCACCAGATAACTGCTTTAAGGTCGTCTTCTGTGTGTCTGTGTGCGTGTTGTGTTTATGAACGTTGTCTTTAAAATATTCTCATAAGTACGGCCAGATGGCGTCGGATCAGGTGAACGATCAGGCCTACAGGATGTTAATTATTCGGCCCCTAAAAATATTACGTAAGGCAGCCACGGCATTACGGACAGTATGGGCGACAGGTGGCGGGCTCTTGTGAGTGCGGTAATGAACCTTCGAGTTCCATAAAATGCGAGGAATTTCTTACTAGCTGAAGACCTGTTAGCTTCTCAAGAAGGACTCTGCTCCATGGAGTTAGTTAGTTATAATTAGTTTAGTTATGGGCGACAGCACAGTCTTGCTGGAAGAACCCGTATTCATTCTTCACATTACTTGCATTTTCAAAAAAAAAAAAGTGCTAGAACTTGTCCACTGTATCCTAAGTTTATTGTATCCGAATAAATTATGGGTCCCATAAATATTTGTCGCACTGGCCGCATACCATACTAACCAACTTTGTCACATAACAGCATCTCGTGTATTTGTCTGGGATTATCTGCCTGATGAGTATCTGTTATTCAGAGTACTTACGTCATCATTATGTAATCTGATCTCTAAAATATATTAGCAAAGGATCGGCTTCACCACTACAAAGTGTTTCACAAAACCATTCACAAAACCGTACTCTTGCAACAAAGATTTTCGTGGATATGCTTTTAAATGTGTTCCCAATATTACGTAATGTTCGCTTTAACGTCTTCTGTAACAAAGAACTTGTTCGAAATTTTGTTCACCAATCGATGTCTTGTCTACTTCAAACGAAATGAAACACCGGGAAACCGACTTCGCAATTTGCTGCGACACTTTTTATAGGATGTTTTACTTATACAGGTTTCGACGGTAAATACCCTCTGGAGTTACCCTTACATTACAGTCACGAACAATTTACTTCTGTTGCGCTAAACTAACGAGACTGGATCATTTTCTACAGCTTAATATGTTATACAATAATCACTAACGAATGGTTAGGTTCTAAATTTTAACGTGATGCCAAACGTTAACTCTTCAAAGCCCAGCGGTTACTTTATATACCATGAGGTTTGACATTCAAAAAACCTATGTTATGCCCACAGAGTGTACCGTATTTATGTGTTCTGTATGGATCTCAAAACAAACAGGTATTATTTCCCTTCACAGCATTAACTGTTTGGTTTTTATAGCAGAGATTGTGTTCACTGAGCAGTACGACCTGAGTCTTTAACTACAATTCCGGTTAAATTCAGTTCTCAAATTGGGCCGCGCCGTGGCTCAGGTCGCCGGTCTCTCATTGCGGATGGCCGGGTTCGATCCCCGGTCAGTCCATGCGAGAGTTGTGGTGGACTGGGACAATTTTTTCTACGAGTACTTCACTTTTCCCCTGTCAATATCATTCCGGCAATGCTCCATACTAATCTTCATCTACATGTTGCTTTTACCAAACGGACAGACGGGCGAAGCCTGGGAACCTTCCAAAAGCAATGCTCTTTCAGAAAGCGGGGAGCATTGGATAGACAAGTATTTTCACTTTCTTTTCAGTCTTCCAATGGAACCAAACCTGAAAGTAAGTGGGTGGTGCACGGGATTACGTCATAGGCACAACTCAATTACGCCATTCCAAGCTACTATCTACTACTACATCCCACTAATGACGTCACACACATTTATAAACTTGTTGCGTGGAGAACAATAAATGTGAGTCTTTGTTCCTCATGGGCACGTTCCTCCTTACCCTTTACATTAAAATTGCACATTTCTAAGCATACTGATATTTTTCTGGGGTGTGACGCCGTGTAGTCTGGTACAAGGGCATTAACGTTTCACAGGATCCTGAGGCCTCCATCAACAGTGGATACATGCACGTCGGCACCTTCCTAGCACACTACACGGCGTAATAACCCAGACGAAAGCAGTCTTCATGGTCACCGCATTGAGAAATTTAATCTCACAAACTGAGATTCTGTTTAATAAAGAGTAACAAAAGGCAATATATTACAATCAGTTTTAAGGAAGATATTTTCGTACTTAAACTCGTTGCAGTACGTACTTCTGCTTTTATCTTAGCGCCAACAGAAAAATGTTGCTATAGGCGTAATAATGAATACACTTTCACTTAATGTTCGACGGTCATTACGCTAATGTTGGTCTCTTCTTAGGTGGGTTCGTAAAGCTGCGAAAAGCTATTATTAGCTTCATCATACCTGTACGTCCGCATGGACGGATTTTCGTGAAATGTTACACTGGTGAGTTTACTAAAATCTGTCGAGAACATTCAATCTTAGTTACAACACGAAAATAGCAGGCACTTTACATGAAGACCAACGTTCATTCATGACTGCTTTGGTTACTAGGGTTACCACGGCAGCCGTCAACAGTGATCGATAATGACAGTGATCGATACTAATCTGCCTTTCATACGATTTACATAACGCATAGTTACGGAAAATAAAAACGTGCGATTATAATACTTAATGCTTATTATGTCTACGAAGACAGAAATGTATTATGTAGATTATGAATACACTACAAATTATACACGAAATACTGTTGTTAAGTCTGCAACTAAAACATTTCGACGGGGTGATATGAGGTTATGTCTGGCCGCTAAATTTAACGCAATCAACGTAGAGACATCAACAAGTTCTGCAAACAAATACAACAACAGACCCTAATAATAGTAATATCATTCTATATGAGCATATTTGTGGACAACAACAAAAAGTAAGACCACAGTGGATTAAATGGCATGGCCACCTGACAAACGTCCAGTATGCAAAGCTCCAAACGCACTTCAATGTTACGTCTAGAGGTACATTTCCTATACTGATGGATGTTGGCAACGTGTGGAAGTTGGCCGTATTGCCACCGTTTCGGAAAAAAATATGCTGCCTCCATCCTCAAAAATTCCAAATGTTATTTTTAAGTCTAAAATTATGCAAAACCTCCATGAACGTCTCAACAACTTAGGACCCTATATCGGACTGGGCAGGCCTATGTCCAGTACACAAGACCGTGTTGTAATTACGACTGTCTACCATGAAGCCAACTCAAACTCATGAGCAAGCAGTCTAATTATTGAATATGTGATGGGTCCGAATTATACCAAGTTCTACGTTAAAAAGTTTCAACTTACATCTGGCTACCGGCTGAGTGCTACAATGAATTAGTCTACATGGAAGCATCATTTTTAAAATAAAACATAGCGATCGCAACTTCTGCTTCTGGCACGACACAACTCAATGGCGCAAGATCAGGGCAACGTCTGGTACACTTCGTGCCAATACGGAGCCAGTTACTAAAGCCGCCTGGCACTGAGTCGTTGGTAGAGAATGCGTGCGTTTGTAGGCCAAGAACTTCACACTTCTAGGTCATTTTGGACTTGTTACTTCGCGCACATAAGTGAATCACCTTGAAATCTACACACTGTCAAGAAAAGAGAATAACAGGGTGTATGCGGAGGAATCTGCCATACTTCGGGAGAACGTTCCTTGGGTTAATTTACATCGGCATAACCAAACATACCTACATCCGAAGTTGAACGCTTACGGAGATAATGGCGAGAGAAAAATTTGGTCTTCTTGCGGTTCCATGTACGGAACCTGTTTAACATGATGTGTTATCCGCACACTGTGCAAGTTCGTCCTTGAGCCGACAGCCAAACCGAGCTATACGTAGGCCAGTTCATGCTACACAGTCCGACAATTATATAATGAGACTGAGGTTATAGAATAAAGCTGGAACAAAAGACTTGAGTACTATCTGTATTTTATTCAAAGTACATCCCTTCTGCATCGATACAGCGAGTGGCACGATCTAGCAAAGACTGGAACGACCTCTGCACGTCTTCTTGTGGTATGGCCCGAAGACTCGATGTCACAGCTCCTTGGATGTCTTGAACATCTTCAAAGAGGCGCCCTTTCAATGGTAACTTCAGTTTGGGGAACAGAAAATAATCACAGGGGGATAAATCAGGGAGTAAGGCGGATGATTGAGCACGCACACTTGTTTTTGGGCTAAAAATTCTTGTACAGCAACTGCCCGGTGAACCGGTGCATTGTCGTGAAGAAGAAACCAACTGCCTGGTGCTGAGTACTCGGGCCGGACACGGCGAATCCTCTTCCATAGGCGTTCCAGAACACTCAAATAAAAACTTCCACTGACAGTTTGTCCCTGAGGGACAAACTCGTGGTGAATAATTCCCTTGCTGTCGTAGAAACACACAAGCATTGTCTTCACTTTTGACTTTTGAAAACGAACTTTTTTGCCTTTTGGTGATGCTGGTGACTTCCATTCAGCGCTTTGGCGTTTAGTTGTGGGATCATAGCGAAAACACCAAGTTTCATCCTCTGCTACAATCGAATTCAAGAAAGTTTTATTTCTATGAGCAGTTTTAATGATGTCTTTTGCGTACTGAACACGCTCGTGTCTTTGATCATCATTCAATGAATGCGGCACAAACCGGGAAGCGACCTTTCTCTTGCCCAGGTCTTCCACTAAGATTTGACGAATCGTCTCCCTGTTAACACCAAACTCATCAGCCATCATTCTCACAGTCACACAACGTTCTTCTTGTATTCGTTCTCTCACTTTCACAATGAGTCCCTCGTTACGAACAGAAAATGGACGCCCAGGCCTGGCTTCATCTTCAATCGTTTCCACACCACTTTTGAATCGTGCATACCACCTGAATATCTGTGCACGAGATAAAGAATTATCCCCATACACTTGTCTCATCAATTTCACAGTCTCAGCTGCAGTTTTCCCGAGTTTAACACAGAATTTAATGTTCGCTCTCTGCTCCATGCTGCTACTGTGACCGCGTCCTCTCACTACCTACACAACATGGCGCCGTATTTCCCGTCATGCTCAGCGTGGGACGTTGCGGTGTTGCCAGATTACAGATGAAGGTTGGGCACTTGGATGGCATGCATTGCTTCATAGATGGCACTTCTATCTTGGTCAAAATAAAATCAGTCTCATTATATAATTGTCGGACTGTGTATGTAAAGTATCTGTAATCCTAAGGACGAGTTATATGAAACTAATTCGACTGCGTTTACCTTGGTATTTTTAAGCAGCTCAAATCTTAATTATATGTTCAGTACAGGTATCAAAATTACAGAAAATATAAATTCATCCTCGCAATCAATAAATGCACAACAGCTCTCATTCTTTAGAACTTATCCCATCATTATATATGTAATCGTTCAACATGGGATATAGGTATGTTTGGTTATATCGATGTAATTTCAGCTAACCCAACAAACCAGGCATCTGGGACTAGTAACGTTGCCATTTATTGGGGAGCAAAAGCTGGGCCTCGCTGCCCAGTTCCCATAACTGGCAACGATGTGTTTCACCTCACGCTTCAATCGCTGTGGCCGCGATCCTTTATCCACAGAATTATACGTTGGTGAAGTTCGTTTGTGACAGAGTAATTGAAAATAACACTGAAACAAGACACGCAATGTATGTATAACATAACAGTGAGGCACGTTCGCGTAACCATTGTTGCTGTGGAAAAGCAATAAGTATTGTGTGTGTGTGTGTGTAGCCTTCGTTATCCAGCACGCAAAGCACACGCGCCACATTATCGCCTGTGGCCGGTCTGGTTCTACCATATTTTTCCACATTATCTCATAAACGGCACGAAAAAGTCATTGAACACAAAACGTGTGTTTTTATTTTCTCTGCTACGTTTGTCTGAAACATTTCTCATTCTAAGAAGAATTCAGCGAGATAATATCACACATACACATACATCTTCATGTAAAGTACCCGTTATTCTTGTCAGATTTTAATCAAACTTGAATTTCTCGACAGACTTTCGAAAACCACTCAAATATCAAATGTCATGAAAATCCGTCCAGTGGGAGCCGAGTTGTTCCATGCGGACGGACAGACAGGGATGACGAAGTTAAAAGTCACTTTACGCAATTTTGCGAACGCGCCTAAAAGACCTTGCAAACGTATTACTAGTTTCGATTAAGATTTGCCAAATGAGCTAATCACCACCGCCAGACAGTGTATGTTACACTATTACGTTGAGCGAGAAAAAAATACAGCCTTCAGGGAAAGCAAATTAAACTTTCAAGGATAACTTACGCGGGGGGGGGGGGCGAATTTCCGTGTTTGGCGAACTAGAATCAGCATTCAATGCTGTAACAGCCCACGTCGGGATGGACCAAAACTACCTTCTCTTCAACTTTGGTTTCTAGGAGCCAACCAATATTCAAACGTACCCTGTTTCCGTTCTTCGCTTATTTCACTATTCAATATGCCATCAGCTCCGGGAACCATCCGATTATTAACGGCGCACATTCCCAACGAACACGCCTCTGCATCGCGGAACACTGCATGACCTCATCATTACGTCATCCATCCGACCTGTTCTTTTGTCTATGCATCCTATACACAGACAAAGCACAAACTCAATGTACTTTCTTGGATTCCCCAGCGTGAGATAGGAACCAATCGACAGAAATGTGAGTTTAACATCGAATAAAATTATCAGACACAGATTTAGGGCTGTTGCAATTATTTAAACCAGTGGTTTTCAACCTGCAAGTCGCGACACGAGGGGTACGACGGTTATTTTAAGATTGTCTTCGTAATCCACACTATACAGGCCTAGCGTCGGTGTGATGACTAGTCAATGAGGAATTGGAAAGGATTTGGAAGGTGGTGATCGCGGCCTAAGAGGTGCCACCTCGGCATCTGCTTGTAATGACTGTGCAGAACCACGAAAAACGCGTCAAGATAAGAGAGGTTCGAACCGAGAACCTCCCAAATTTTCTTGAAACTACAAAATTAAGAATTCGACATGTAGAAAGCAAAGGAAGACGGATGCTATACTATACATAAAGACGACAGGCAAAGTATAAGTTGTGACACTTATTTACATGAAGAACATTCCTAAAAAGTGTTTCTTTCCGAGGTTTTAAATTCTCACAGCGGTGTTGCTGAGGAATCAGGTCTTCTCGGCTGTGACGCTACAGGCTACGGTAACACAATAAACGAACCGACAGGAAGTGGCAACCGACAATTGTCAGATAAAATAATGGCCCTGTATCATCTAGCATTATCTGCACAGGCCAAACAAAATTACGTAATATGAAACTTAGAAGAGCTGGAGTGTCAATCGGACACCCCCCACGAAGCAGTCTTGATAAATTTATACAGAGATAGCTGACAGATTGATAGATTGATATTATTACAGTTCTTAATAAAAGTTTGTACTGCATACCCCATAAGCTTTCACATAAATTATTACAATCTTTAACAGCTTTTACTGCATATCCCATATCTAAACTGAACATACAATAACTGCTAATTAAATCACATTGTATTGTATTATCAGATATCCCATAATAACAGTCAAATAAATAAAGGACCTGTCCTGTTATAACCCCACCACTGTATTTCCGTACGAGACGGGCTTTGGTTAGACGTCAGGCTAGTCTCTCTCTGTTAGAACATGTCACTTTACAACCAAAACAGGAATGCTGGGGTTATAATAGTAAAGATCCTACACAAAACTTCAATTTACAGCGTAACAATCTCATTATCATAACGTCTACCAGTTCCGTTAAGTTGTTAACATAACTGAAAAACTTTAACAGGTGGCTTATTACTCATTTTCGTACCAGCGCGCAATCAGGTATCTCCTTATCTACCACTGACACCACTTTAACGTTATCCACATATTGCCACCGAACTGTGTACAATTTCTGATAAAATAATGATAACAAAATCATGGAAGCGCTATTTCTCCACAGGCAACACATTTTTTAAGAGACTTTCTATTTCTCACAATTATGTAACTGAGGATAAGGTCTTCTGGGATGTGACACTGTGTCGTCATGGGAACCACTCAACCCAACGACAGCGTCATATTCCTGCATCCTCAACACATTTTGACACATCGCTTGTCATTTGTATACTGCTAAATCTTGAATCATTCTGTGGTCTACTCTTCGCTCTCCAATAGCATCGTCACATGTCTATACAGGTAGGACCCGTTTTACGACAGGGTTAGGTTCCAGCAAAACAGGGTCGTAAAACGAAAAGTCGTAAAATGAAAAGTCGTAAAACGATACCACAATAGGACCCGTTTTACGACAGGGTTAGGTTCCAGCAAAACAGGGTCGTAAAATGAAAAGCCGTAAAACGAGACCAAAATATAATGTAATTGAATGAGATAGGTTCCAAAATTCCTAAAATTTTTCCAAGTATGTACTAATATGTAAGGTAATATTTTGAAACAGTCGTTAATGTGAAAAGTCGTAAAATGGACCATCGTAAAACGGGACCTACCTGTACCCAGGTTGCGTGTCTGATCATTTTTACTGCCACGCTTTAAGAAAACGCTACATAAATGTAGCAACTGATGGGACGTTTTCTGGCTTTCATGGTAGCAGTTGTTCAGGCTGTAGTCTTATAGGTCTTGACACCTGTAGTTTGGTAGGTTTGCATCGGCATTTAAGAGGAACATTTTCCCACCGTGTTCGCGTTTGAAGGAAATGGGTGCAGGTACACGCTGAAGATTTCAACACTGAAAAAGAGGCAGCATGTTCTTCCGAAACGTGTCAACCTACAGAACTGCACGGCGTCAAAACTTACTAGATTACACTCTTAACTAATGAAATGCCGCTTTCGATTCTTTAATGCCCTGCCGCCAGAAATCTACGCACCATGCGGTATGGGCCCGGGCGGTCGGTCCATGTGGGATTTGTGGTGGACAAAGTGGCACTGGGACAGGTTTTTCTCCTAGTACTTCGGTTTTCCCCTGTCAATTTCATTCCACCGGTGCTCCATTAAAATGGAAAATTTGAAATAATTCTAGTTGTATTCCATCACTTCTTGTGTAGAATGGCGGGAAGGGGCTCAACGCCGTATTTACGCCTTTCCGTTTGAAGTCAATAAACTGGGGCATCACTTTAAGAAGGCAAGTCAAATCTTCTACGGTGATAAATTCTGAAGAATTTCACAATTTTTAGTGAGTACGTATGATGCTGTTCTTGTGCTTAGACACTTATGCATAAAATGGACAGCAAAATATGAGGGTAACTGCCAGAATCAAGCTCCGACCGCTTTACTTCCGAAGAAAACCCCACTGTACCCACAGTGGCTGGGTGCGACCCAGATTCGCTACTGGTATCATGGGGAAGACACACCCCTGGTGCTGCCGGGAACTGAATCTGGTCACCCAGCCCGTGGCCATTCACTTTATTGATAGCCATCTCATTTCTCATGTAAGAGTGTACTGCGCAGGAAGTAAAAAATCGTTAAAGTTGTGCCAAAGACGGCCAGTTCCGTTTTTCGTTCAGCTGGGACGTCTACAAAAACAAATACTTAGAATACAGCAGAGGTTATACGGTCTGCACAAACTTTTGTTACATAATGCTAGAATTTACTGCACGCCAGAAAGACAGCAGAGAACCTCCACTGAAAGGGAGAACGCTAAGATCAATAACATATAAGCCTACAAAGAAACTTCCACGGAACGAAATAACACATCCGGAGAGCATGTTCCATGCCTACTGGATCACAGGAATCTTAGTTCCATTCCCGAACGGCACAATAAATTTTTCTTCCCTCCAAAGTGTTCCATGGGGTCCACCGAGCCTCCTAACCCAATGGGTACCAGGGACTCAAGCCCCTGGGGGGGGGGGGGGTGAGCGGCCGGGGTGTGAGACTGACCACTCACCTCCATCTAATCTAGTCCCGAAGCTATGAATGAGTGGCGCAATACCTCCACTCCCTCATATGCCTTCATGGTGTGCACACGAACGTTACCTTTTACCTCTATGTGCCATGTCTTCGAATTTTATGTTACGCAGTCCCGTACAACATACACTCTTACTTTCATGCACGGGTGTCCAACCCGCTGCCCGCCACGTTGTGTTATGCGGCTCGCGGCCACATTTGTAAATTATATATAAATATACTATAAAAATTACACGATAATCAAGTGGTTACGTACACCACTTATTGTGTTTTTTTACACATGCGGCCCGCGAACCAGCCCACACTGACAGTTGTGGCCCTTTATCAAGAAATGTTGGACACCCCTGCTTTAAAACAACAGTCTTAATTTCCTACTGCAAGAGATTTTCGCGGTGGTTATCGGCTTGTGTTACACATTTAAGGGGGCTGTATACAATCAAACCAACATGTGGTTCTTAGCCGGTGAACACACAGCAGACACTGCAGTAGAAACACTTCCAGTCTAACTCATTCCCGTGGGAGTTGTTTGCTATTTAAAGACATACGTCATTGGTGAGATTATAACGTGTCAAATTGGGATGATTACGAACGCTGAACTGGCATAAATGAAAGCGGAGAACATTATCTTGGTTCCTTTGCCTGAAGAGACGAAATAAATAAAGGTAAAAAGGTAATGTCGTCCTTGCACACGCCATGAGGGCATACAAGGGAACTGTAGGTATAGCTCCACTTATTCTTAACCTCGGCACTAGATGGAGGTGAACGGCCAACTTCACGCCCCGGCCGCTTCACTTCCAGGAAAGAACGCCCTGTGCCCATTGAATAGGTTGGATGGTCCCCAGAGCCGGTCTGGACGTTTTGGATAAGAGAAAGGCCTTGTCCCTGCCGGGATTCGAACCCTGAATCGTCCATCCTGAAGCGCTGTTACCATACCGACTACGCAATCCGAGCTCCAGGGACCAAACAAATATTTCCTTAAATGCCCAGTCAAATACAGTCGATCTCTGTTATTAACCTGCTGTTTTTATGGGACCCAGAACGTCACTACAGTGGTCACAATACACCATCATTAGTGGCTAAATCACATTTCTCTAAGATCCGTTTTAATGTTATCTCTCCATCTATGTTTAAATCTCCCAAATGTATACAACTATTCAGGCTTCTTGAAGAAGATCTTGTACGCATTTCTCATGTCCCCAGAAATACTTATTGCCAAAAAAATATATACTCAACTCATTTCTTGCAAAATATCAAGCTGCTTATCACTGTCTCAAAAATAATTTAACTTTATGTATACAACAATTCGAGTTACTGTGCTAATCAGTCCATCACACTTTTAAGCACTCACAACACAAAAATGCTCAGTATGCCTGCTGATCAGATATGACCTTGCTCCAAACTAAACATTGCATTACATGCACCTTAGGAAATACAATTATCAAAGCTTTCATAATACACAGACAGTAGAAATTCGTTGCCCCAAGACTAACCACATATAACAGGTACAATAAAGTTGCTTAACCTGAGAAAAGTAGTAGTAGTAGCAGGAGAAAGAATGAAAGGAGAGAAAGAAAGAACACAAAAAAATGACAAAAAGACAGAAGAAAGAATAAAAGAAGTAAATAAAAAAAGAAAAACGAAAGAAGTGGGGGGGGGGGGGGTGTAGTGACAGACACTACCTTCAGCACAGGAGGAACAGAAAATGTTATGGCTCTCAGGTTTCCAAAAAGTGCCCCCTCATCCTTCAGGGTTCCTGCAGCATATTGCAGACCTATCCCAGCTTTGCACCTTTGTAAGATGGTTACCTACAGCACACTGCTTACCTATCCCAGTTTTGCACCTCCAGAACAACTCATAAAGTGTCTTACAGTGGTAAACTAACAAAGATTACAGGATGGACTTGATTCCCATATAAGACTACCACTGTTTACAATTTTTTATTCACTAATATTTTGAAATACTCTTATTTAACACTTTCACTGCCGGTATTTAAATCTCCCAGGGTGTTAAATTGCCAGGGATTTATTGAATGTTAAACAACTAGTGCGTCATCTTATAAATTATAAAATATAATTACATATAAAATGCATATATTTTTTTTTGTTGTCAGCTAGGGATTAATAAAGATGTAAAATATGTTTCCTGAAAGAACTTATTGTGTGTGTGGCCTATTTAAGGCAAAAGAGCAGAGTAAATTTTAGATCGACTAAAGTCGATGCTGGAAAATTAAAACGTAAATACTTAAATCGACCGTGGTTGACTTTGGCAGTGAAAGTGTTAATTACCAAAAACAATGTGTTATAAGTGAACATGCTAATGTAACCATAACATGTATTTTTGTTTGTACCTCACTTTCTTCTTGTGTCTTACAGAGTCATACATGATAGCTGACATCACACATAATTACAGACACATGTCAGAGATGCCAGCACAGATACAAACATACAAAATTTAATCCACCAATGTTACACTACGAGTTTTCATATTTGTGATGGCCAACATATATAAAAAAAAAAAAAAAAAACATTAGGCTTTGAGTTTTCCTATTCATACCTGAAACTCAAGTCACAATCGTGCATTTTTAGGTTTTCAGAGTGGTGTACCTAAGCATTCCATTCCTCTGGGATATGATGCATAGACACAGCCCCATATCCCAAACAAGAAACTCACATCACAGTTGCCAAAATAGTTAGGCTCTGAAGTTGCACTTTCATTACAGAACCTCAGAACATATTTGCCTACATGCAAAAAGTTTGGGGTATGCTTTGGAGTCTCATTTTGGTGACAGAAACTCAAGTCAAGTCTCCAACACATATAAAGGTCAGACACTGGGATTTAACTTTTGTCATAGAAATTCATGTCACAACTAACACTTTGTGAAGATAAAAAAAACAAAATGTGGCTCATCAAGGCTGGGCTTTCCATTTTCATATTAGTGACAAAACACAATTTATGTTGATGACCATCATTATTTCAGTTATTGACCTTATATTGGCAACTCACATGTATTAAGGTTTCCATTACATGAAGCCAAAACACAGCACATTGCAAAGTACACATTTTCATTACACTATAATTTTCATTCATACATACTTCTACCATTGCAGAGATGAGTATTTTCAGGGGTTGCTGAATGAAGAATAATGAACAGTTAATTATTAAAAGAAATACAAGTGTCTCCAATTCTACTGTATGTTAGTTCATTAGTATGACTTAAAAGTTTCATAAATTACAAAAATCAAAATAATTACATTGGTCTTGTTATGTCTTCACACGGATGGCACAATACCAAACTGTATTTTGGAAAAGTAGACATGCAGAAACTTGCATGTAAAAACAGTGCTACAAAATTATGTGTATTCAAAGTTTCAAAGAAATTTTCCATTCCATACACTCTAAGCTGCATTGGAGTGTTATAAAGTTCACAAGTGCTGGATTTTTGACACTAATGTAAAACAGTCTTGTTCCAATTTTTTAATAGCAGCTAGCATCCCTCAAAAGGGGCACCTGGGAGACAAAAATCACACCCAGCATAAAAAAAAAAGGCTAACAGGATCAAACACAATTACCCAACGAAATCCATCCTGCTAAGTGAAAGTACTGTCCTGTATTTAGTTTACAATTAGCCTAACTCTTATGCAGTGAAATTAGCACACTATCTCGCTTAAAATTCACTGCATTAGGAATTGTGCTTGGAAAATAAAGAGTATGCAAATGCATCTGACGACTACTCACTCCATCTTACAAACATGCAAAATTTGACTAATTATATTTCCGAATATGCAAGACATTCAGTATAATTACCTCCTTTGCAGGGTGTCCTGTGCGTGCTATGCTGTGCCCGGTATCCTGTTATCATTTCATAATCTCCATTATCTCGTCTGACCGGAAAGGAAACTTCTATTATATGATCACAACCTTGCATCAACATCAAAATGCCTTTAACTTTCTTCTTTCTATCCTCCACTGACATCTTGTGAACCTTCATGTCTTCAACCAATTTGTCTTCAGCTATCTGACATGCACGATGGAAAAAATACTCTACCATGTCAAAAAATCGTGGATTCTCCGCCTCGGGAACATGTATCAATCTGTCAGGGATCTGATGATCCGCATAAGATCTTGAGTTTCTGAGCTGGACAGCTGTGGAACATACTTTGAGGAATGCGTTCACATCAAACTGTGAACTCTGCTTCAGATGCGCTACACTTTTCGTTAGAGATTTAAGATGAAACATTTTGCCTTAGGTAACCGGTCAGTTTTAAACACTTACCAAAACACTCGATGCCTTCCTAAAGTAATAAAGCACACGTACCCACTTAACATCTATTTCTAAAACTACGTAAACCTAATCCAACCGAGCCGAAAAGTCCCCAGTCCAAGCAACTACAGCACGAACAACCTATTCGCCCTCAACCCGTACGTAAACCGCCTACTGCCACCACGACTTACGTATTCCAGCTGCCATCGGTCTCGCCAATCTTTTTTATATCAATGCGAATGCGCACAAGTACGCCACACGAACAATGGTACCAACGTCAGAAATTTCCTATTCTTACAGTTACACCAAATTGTTTAATGCAACCGTCACAGATGGCACCACATCAGTACCACATGCTGCCATCTACCGCAACTTCCCTTTGTTTATAAGGATTCAAATGATTATAAATGCATGCAACACGTTAACCAAATTACTACAGCCATACCAGGAATGACCAAATTTAAATTCAGAATTTTCTTTCACATATCATCTGCATATTTTTGGTGAAGGGTCTGATTAAATTTCACAGCAAAAATACTTTCATAAATGACTTGATTTAAACCACAGCTAGTATTTCACTTCCAAAAACTGTTTAAATCTACCAAATACAAAGGTGTCCTCATTGCTATATGTAACCTACCTGGCCATATATGCTTATGTCTAACACGGGGTAACATGAATATACAAGCCAAAGAAAAAGCATGCTGGAGGAAATTTGTGTGAGTTGGCCAATGTTCCCGATTGTGCAAATCAGGAAATCTTGCTGGCAAAACTACATTTTGTCATTTAAGGAAGAGGTGCAAATTGATTCACACCGTCCAACAGATAAAAACTCGGAAGTTTTAAATGCAATACTGTAATAAAACTAAAGACTTCTTTTCAATGACTGAGGAACAATAAAAGGGGGAGTTCACCAAGAGTAAATTCTATGGCTCTTCTCATAATATACATTCATGACCTTCTTCCAGAAATACATACCTCTTCATAACCCATAATAAGTGCTCATAACACTAGTGCCATAATTTATACTAAAAATTCTGATCACTATTGTGTCATAAGTCCGTCTCAAATGAGGAAATGTTTCGCTGACAAAAAGGTAGACCTAAATCTATAACATATGCAACATTTATAAAAATTAATCCGACCCAATGTGCATCAATATGCATATGCAATATGCATATAATAAAAGCAAACAAAAGATTCCATAAACACAAAATTCACTGATTTACAAATATACAGGGCATACACAAAAGAATGGTGCGGTTTCAAAAGTGATACTGTTGATACCGCACCATTCTTTTGTGTATGCCCTGTATAACCACCTGAACCTAATGAATCATACTAATCAAATTATACCCTGGTCATATGGAGGACACTACGTAGCTGGGTCACGAACACTGTCAAAACAGCTTCTTTTGTCCTTTCTTAATCTACAGTAAAATATAGCGTGCATGCAAGCATGCGTGCGTGTAGGAAGCTGGCTGTGTAATTCATATAACAATAAAAAGATATTTATTCTATAAAAGAAAATTGTTAAGAATCCTGGTTGGTGCAAAACCTACAAACTCACATATGTCAGTTTAACCTTTAGCATATGGCCTTTCTTTCTGCTGCACCCAGAGCACTATTCCATTTAATTGCAGATTGCAGGATATTTTCCCTTTTAGATGAAAAGGATGTACATTTCATAGGACATTGTCCTAATCATCAGTTAAAGGTCAAGAGATAGAGATTTTACCTCTTCCATGAAAATACATACTTTCATTAACAAACTTCACTTTAAATAACCGTGGGAGAGTCAAAGAAGTTCAGCTGTACACAATATTCATACAAGGAATACATAGTGTCTTTGTAAGAAACTTATTTTTTTTTTGGTGTTTGTTTGTTTGGAAAAGTACATACCATGCTGGCACCAAAATTTTCCAGCAGTTACAATGAAACTTGAGATTCTTAAGCATGAAAGGCTCAGTTTAAACTAGCATCACAAAGATACTTAAACACACAATACTTGTACTCTGTTAATCACTTTCTAATAGAACATCTGAATAAACATTTGAGTACTTCATTTTAAATCCTTTTAATATTTTCATATGTACCTCTTAGGATTGGCAACTCTTGTGCACAAAATGTTTTCATATTACATGGTGTACATGTCAGATGTAACTGTTCCACTATTTGTGTTAACTGGTAACAAAAACAAGTCTAAATGTGCACTTTCAAAGGTGCAATTGCCAATTTAACAGTGGGCTTTGGTAAGAACTGTATGCTCATGTGATACTACTCAGGCAGTCTTGCATAATGTACAGAATTTTACTCAAAAACAGGAGCCTGAAGTGGCATGTGCACGAAGCCATGCAAAAAAGCAGTAACCAACTTCATGCAGCAGGCAGCAACTCATTCAATTACTTATTCAGTTTTGTTATTACTATCTTTTAAGTAAATACAGCATTAACTGCATTAGTGGAGTCCTTCATTTGAATTAAACAGTCACTTTCAAGTAACTGACACAAACATTCAAATATCAATTTAATCTTAATGTATCTGGTGACAATTTTAACTAAGTTATCTACTGCATTTTTAACATAATTTAAACCTAAGTATAATTAAACTCATCTACCCAAAATAGTAAGCTGTAAATGGCAAACTAAAAGATACACAGTACATTCTTGCTCTTTTTGCATCATTTTTTTACATGCCTTGCTCTGAATGTTGTCTTTTATGTGTTCTTTGCCCAAAGTGCAAAATGTGAATGTTATGGGAAGGTTGTGTTCATATGTCCACATGTTATATCTCTGAAATGGATTTAAATCAAATTTAGTGCTGGAAAGTCTACACTACAACTTCTGAATCGTATTTTAAGTTTCATTCCTGTTAGTCCCCGATAATTTCTATTTCATGCAAGTTGAAATCACACAGCAAATCAGTTTTCTAAAATAATTTCATTTTGCATTAAATTTGTATGTACATAACACAGAATATATTGTCTTACGAAGATTACTTTGAAACATTTTATATGGGGGAGATAAATTTAACAAAATACAATATTCTGTAATAATAATAATAATAATAATAATAATAATAATAATAATAATAATAATAATGCACTTCAAGGCAAAATCGCAAATAATGTATTTTGAAAATATATGCACTACAGACTGGAATACACGTTTCTACTGGAATTCTTTTCTCATATATCTAGTTATGGTCTACTGTATTTGTGGCTTCTGCATGCTAGCAAGCGTGAAAAATCAGCTTCTGAATTTGGAGTATACTTAGGGTAGAATTTCCTGTATTCCTGCACACAGGGAAAAAATGCTGGCAGAGACCTGCTCTGAACCACAGTGGGTGCCTGTTATTGTTCAGTCACAAAGAAAACTGAGGAATAACACAACAGTATTGCTTATCCAGCATTAGGAAAAGATTACTGCTATTACGGAAACTGTTGCACCATACAGTTGTATGTATAATGGCAGCCCTTTGGAGACATTGCAGCCATCTTAAAACACAGTGTAGTCATATTTTGAAACAGTCTTGAGAATCCCACTAAAGTGGTAGACTTGTTCTTACATAAAGAAATGGAAACACATACTTTAACTGCACAATTCATTTCAGAAGTATTATCACTTCCATACAAAATTAAGCTCTCAAAATGGTTGTAGCTTCCAAAATTTCACCTGCAGTATAACTTGCATTTTACTTAGAATGTTTATTTCTAACGTAGTTACACATATCCAAAACAAGATTCTAGACACCTCTTCATGTGAACAGCTTACAAAACAAGCATTATGCACATCCAGCAACATACACCCCAACAATTAAATAGAAAGACTACAGCTGTTTAGTCTTTTGGAATGTGCTAGGGTGAATACATAACAAGATGGGGCAACAAAAGGGACATTGTGAACTTTGCAAGCAAGGTAGCGATAATTTAAAACAAAAAAAGACATTACCTATTATCACTGTTGGGGTTGGTGTTGTTGCTGTTGCATAACTTTCATCTGTAAGCAGACTATGAATGCATTTCATTATCTTGTAAACAAAATGTAAGTACATTAGAGCTCAATGTAATAAAATAGGAATGGAAAGTCTGGTTTTACATGGATGGGACCAATGGAAATGACACCATACCCTATTCTCACCACTGGATTAGCCATACTAATGTTATCATTACTGGTACATTTGGATAGGCAAGTAAAACATTACAGAAGGTGGAATAGTGAAGTAATTTAAACAATATTGGTAACAGACAGGACAGCTGTATCATAAGGGATCTCCTTGTTGAAACATAAATTCCAGGAATCATTTTCAAAGTGTAATAGTACATTTTTGCAGAAATACATCTACAGTGGAAACTATTTACAATATTGGAGTTAAACATATACTGTAATGCGCTGTATATAAAGGAAGACCTATCTAAATCTAACCTGCAACTGGATCTTTTATATATATAATACAAGGGAAATTTTCTGTCACTGAAGTCTTAGGTAGTTGCTACTCAAAACATGACACACATTGAGAGATACAGTGAAATGCTATGTCTACTCTTGGAAGCAAAAAGCTGCCTTGTGGGGCCATAACTAAACAGCTTGGTCCAAATGTCACTGCAGGATTCAGTTTCAATCAAACGGTCACAAAATTTTAAGATTCTATGAGTCATTCACCATAAATGCCATACTTCATGTACATTATTCAAGAGCTTAAGAAAACTCATTATCAGGCATTTCATTGACTACCTGGTCATTAAGTTACAGAGTAAAGCATAATATCAATTTTGGTCTATATGCCAAAACTGTCCTTACGAAAAATTTAAAAGTTTTGGTATTAGTGAATACTCTTGGCATATTTGTTCAACATAAGACAGTGTGTAATTCTATATATGATTTATTTTAAATAATGCTGAAAGAGGATTCTGTTGTCTGATATGTATGGAGAAACACCCGAAACATGTAAATTGTAGTCAGCATGGAACAGCATTTAGCGGCAGTGAATTTTGGTACAGGGCACAAATTGTGTATTTTGCTTCCCTTTAATTTGACAAAATGACAAAGTTTTAATGCTCTGACAAATAACAAACTCTGATTCAGTTTAAATAATTTCCCTTTTGAGTTACAGTATTTCAAAACTTTTATCACCCCAGGCCATTTACCTTGACATGATCCACCATCATATATTATAAAAAGTAATAAATAAATATTTTTCCAAAAATATTTCATTTCCAAATGTACACAAACTGAGGACTCAAGTCAAATAGTAAGTACTGTACCACTGCCAAAATGTAATGAAGTTCTTTAATTCAGTACAAATGTATATGTTCACACTGTAATACAAAACAGTCATTCGCATACAAGCATGCACACATGCACACACACAATCATTACATTCTATTGGCAGTAGGCAATCAAAATTACAGGATAGTTAATTTTGACCTAGCAGCTAGTATTAATGTTTCTATCAGGAACCAAAGCCACCTATCCTACAGATCTTTTTCAGCAGAAGTGGGGTTTACATTTCATAGTTCAGATTTTCTTGAAGCATAGTTGAAACTACTTTTAGTAATGATCATGCAGACTGGTATAATAAGTGTGTACAGCATCAGTAAGTATTAAACGAGACAGGTAATGTATGTATAACATAACATTGAAGCACATTAGCATAACCATTATTGCCGTGGAAAAGCAATAAGTATTACATATTCTGAGTATGTGTATGTAGCCTTAGTTATCCAGCATGCAAAGTGCCTGTGCTGTATTATATTGTCTTCTGTGGCCTGTCTGGCTCTACAGTATTTTTCCATATTATCTCATGAATGGCACAATTAAAAAAAAATAAAGTTGTTGAACATAAAATGTGTTTTTTTTCTCTACAACTTCTGTCTGAAGAATTTCTCATTTTAAAAAGAATTCAGCAAGAGACTAACATAAATGTACATAGGTCTTCATAAAAAGTACCCGTTATTCTTATCAGATTTCAATGAAACTTGACATTTCTCAACAGATGTTCAAAAATACTTAAATATACCATTTCATGAAAATCTGTCCGGTGGGAACAGAGTTGTTCCATGTGGATAGACGGACGGACGGACGGACATGACGAAGCTAATAGTCACTTTTTGCAATTTTGCAAATGCACCTAATAGGAGTCAAAAATACCTAGTCTCTTATGAAGTAAAATTTACTTTCAACAAATCCAACTGACATTTTTTTTTTCTTTTATTAAAGCTGTGGTTTCCTTTTCAGTCAATGTCAATATTTTAAATCTTATGTTAATCCACAGACAATAAGTATTCCAAAGACGTTATATCTACTGTTCTCTTCATGATTCAAAGTTCTCAGCAATTTACACAAACTACACTACACACAATATGGTATTTTGATTGTATTTATTTCAAGAACACAGCCCTGCTTGCACACTGATACGAGTCCCCAGCTATCACACACAGGTCTTTATAGCTCTCCTCCCCCAGACTTAAGATCTTCCTATGATTCATGCCATGGATCATGTCAGGTTTCTGCAGTGGAATTCACTTGCATTACCATGGATTACAATGGCCTCTCTCATTTACAGCGCGCAAGAGACTAATGAAGAAACAAAATACTTCCATAAAAGTAATAGAAAATAGTAAAGAATTTAAATAAGAAATTATCTCTCTGGCATGGTACCATACCAAAATTTATCACTCTTCTGGTTAATCTGTTAAACACTACAAATCTGCAACCAGATGTCAGTTTCAGAGCATCAAAGTTCTCAATAACAAATTATTCACTGACACAAAAGTATCACACTTTCGTCTCCTACCTTCCAAATTGATTCTTACACTAGCTTAAAATTCATTTACATTCACATTTCAAATCAATTAATATTTGTTATGGACCCAATGTCATATTTTAAAAACAGAAAAGAATGTGATATCTTGTAAATTTTAATGCTACATCTGGCAGCAGGGTTGGTACCATGCCACTTAAAAAATGAATACCACTGCCTTGGCGATCCAATATTTTTTTTACAGATAATAACTTTGTTTGTACTGTGCTTTCTTTCACTTCCCCTTGTACAAACACTAATACATCTCCTACTGGCTCAAAGAAGACTACAATATGTCAAGAATACTGCATACTACTTGTCATAAGGGATGATGGGAAATACATATAGTTAACAAGTGTGTGTGTGTGTGTTTTGTGTGTGTGTGTGTTTTCACAATAGATTGCCAAACGTTGCCACCACATACTCAGTGCTTTCTACACTTTTGTAATATGTAAATGAGCATTGCTATTACTTACATCATCCCTGCATCCTTTATAGAGAGATTCAATTCTAGGTATCCACCTTGATGTGTCATTTATAATTACAGAAAGTCCCCGACTTACGTAAGTGGATCGTTCCGCAACCCTATGCGTAAGTCGATTTTTACGTAACTCGGAGCCATGTTTTATTATATACCTTATATAATAATTGATGTAATAATAATTAATAATAATTTTAATAACAATAAAAAACAATAATAATTAATAATCGATACTGGAGTCATTGTCGTATTAAATTGAGGCAGAGGCAGGGGTGGGTGTGGTGGTGGTAGTGGCACAATTAGTTTTTTACGTAAGTCCGGATCCACGTATGTCGGAGCTACGTAAGTCGGGGTCCGTCTGTATTCCACTTCCAGCCATAAACCAGTGAAGTTCCCAAAACCTTCAAACTGGATAATACTGAAACAGCCCTGCTAAATATTATAAATATCCAAAATAATTTGCATTTCACTGTAATAAAAAATGTCTCACTTTTGATCTAACCCTTTAGAGCACAGTGCTTACTACTACATGTACTACATGTTTGATGTTCAAAAATTTGTGTTTTCCCCATGCCATGTTTACTGTAAATATCTCATGTGACTGGCAGAGTACACTGTAATTATTTCCTCAATGGCATTAACCAGTTTGTATAAACAACAAACCAGTGTTTTCTATGAGGTAGGAACTAGTTTTTAAATATTATTCTGAGGAACTCCACAGTTCAAAGGGTTAATTATTTTGTGTGATTCATTCCAAGTTTTCATTAAAAAGTTGATAAATGTTCATTTTCAGGAATTGTTAATGCCTTTTCATTGCCTTTCCCATACAGTACAGTGCTCATCTACATATATACTTATGGGGTTTTGTGCACCTCACTAATAATACTTTTAAAGCAGTAATACACTGAGACATTACATAACTCGATTCAGTCATGCAGGTTTGCATGTATGTATGGTGGCATGTGTATAACTAAGATAATACGGTTGTTATTTATACAAGTTTGGTTCCGATGACAGGTAAAATATATACTTATCATTACAGTATTACTAATTCTAAACTGGCCGCCAATAATTACTGTCTGCCATAGTATTTCTATATGTACAATAAATACACATACACATCTTTGTTCAATTTTCTCTCTCTATACCTCTGCACAAGTTAATTGTGTGAATTGCATATATTATCCTGGCTTGTATTTTTTGTACATGAATAGTCTTGAACAGCATGAAGAAAAGAAAGGTTGCCAAGATTTTGGATGTTTGCTTGAAACTAAGTAGAATCCAGCTCACACTCCGAGTACACATCTCTACCACTTCATTATATGTAAAATGTAACTGCTTTGGTCGCGAGCACTGAACAGTCACCAAACACCATCACCTTAAGAAAATCACAATCCATTCCTCTTTCCTCAAGTACTATAAGCGTTCGAGTAACACAACGAACACAAACCAATTCACTTGCACAGGGCAGCGTCACTGCTGTTCGCAGTACACTACCATTTCACAAATTCTCATATTAAACCACAGCTTCTCTTGATGTTAGCCAGTCATTCAACTATCAAAAACAAAAACAAAAAACAAAAAAAAAAAAAACTATGACGCTAATACCACATTCAAAAGGTCGGTAACTTTCTCTCTACTTTCACACACAAATACAAATTTATTACTAACATCGGCGCAGTAATTCAATTTCTGGTGAATATTTATATATGCACCTTCAATTTGGAACAGTTTTCAATTTAAGGAACAAAGTTTTAAAATATTAATTTAACTGTAATAACAGTTTTTCTCATTGGTGTTGGCATGTTGCACCATCGTAACTTATGACAATAGGAACACTGGTGAGTTTGTCAAGAGCCTTTCTGGCATTCCGACTGTAGTGTCACTTTAGAATCGTCATTCCAGCAATCATAAGTAGTCACTCTGATAACCACAATTAACTTGTGGAAACAAGGAACGCTGTTAAATTTTTTGTACAAATTCACTTTTAACATTGCTTAAACTGCATAGTAAAACATCATCCATCCGTACAACTTGTCTGCACTTTCACTATTGTCCTAACTTAAAATATAAAAGGAACGTTGGGGCAGAGGAGTTTTGTACATGTTAAAAAAGTCATTCAAAGAGTGCAAGAATGTCATCACTGGTGGTGTTGCCTGGTGTTCCATTGTTACCATTGCTACTGGCACCACTAGACGGAGGGGTTGCCAAGTCAGGTGGGTCAAGATATGACAGCAACTCCATGGGGTCTACCACATTGTCAGGCAGCAACTGAAACAGCATAATATTCTGTAGTTCCTGACATAAGATGTAGGCCCATAAAAATTTCCAGTCCTAATCTGTTAAATACCCAAGACCTGCTTCAGGAATATGCAACATAAACAATTTGTTATTCTGTGTAGGCTAATTATCCATGGACTTAAAAACATCACTATTTAGGCAAGCTAATATCCTGTGAAACCGCCAACATAATTAGCACCTTCTCAACATTCAGTAAAATTACAGATGAATGAATCAGAAGTCAAACAGTCAAGTTTCTGGGATGTTATACCATGTCTAGACTAAAGATGGAGGCATTATGTTCCTCTGAAACATTGTTACCTATTCTGCAGTTAACACAGCATAACACCCTGGACATCAACACTGCTCAAACCTCAAATTAAAAATTGATTCACCACTGTGATGAAAATGTGAAGAAACATACACAATGTACCTTTAATCAGTTCCCCGAGCACAGGGAATCACAAGTTAAGTTATGCAAGGTAAGTTGGCTGCAAATCATCTTATTTGTGTTAGAACCTGAGACACTCACACACTTGAGTGTTCCCTCATACAGAGCAGGTCAGTATATGTGAGAAATGTTTTCTGTTGAGCAACATGTGTTCATATGTAATTCTTTTACAAAGTCCCATGTGTCATGAACGGATGTCACCTACAGTTTTGTAAAAAATATCCCACATCAACAGTGTCATGTAAAAGACTATACAAAGTAGTGGAAAAACATCACCTCTGGACAAACATAAAACATGAAAACTTGTTCTTGGATGATGCACGATTTACATCAAGTAGGAACTAAACGGCCAAAATAGTACATGGTGTTATGAAACTCCCCACGCAGTGTGTGAAGCTTCATTTACATCACCTTGCAGTGTAGTGAGTGCATGCAAAATCTCAGGGTACATGTTTTTCAAATAAGTAAATTCTGACCATCACATTAAATTAACTGACACCATATTTAGGGAAGTAACAGAAGAAAAGAAAATGTGGGATAATTTGCTTTCTTTGTAAGAACTGGACATTTTTTTAGGACAATCTGCTATTATTTTAAAGACGAGAGCTCCATCATGTGTTGAGAAATATTTTCAGAAGGTGCGAGGCCTGCTCAGAAGACAGAGGTCAGAACTTTGAGACACATCTATGAAACAAAAGAGTTAACTGCAGGGGAAAAATTGAATAAAAATTCCTGGCAGACCAGGCTTCATACGCAATATAGCTCCCATGACAGCTGCTATGCTGAGAGAGAAGATTAAAGATACGCTCTTTACTACAAACTTTGTGATTTTCATGACACTGAACACTGATGTGGTCTTCTGGTTCTTAACATCAAGCAATCTTGTAGGTGTTTATCAATATTTCAGAGGTAATCACCTAGTACACTATAAAGTGTAACAATACAGAAAATCACAATAAAGCAATGATGTTTTCATTCATAGCTTTCACAGGATCATGGCATACATTACAGAATACTCACATTGAGGCCTTCTTGACCTTGGCCTTCTCCATCAATAACAGCCGCAGGGTCAAAATTGAGGTCAGACGGGATGTCAGGAGTGTCCGTTGTTGCATTATTTGTATTAGCAGTACTACCACCTGTGTTTCCATGGCTGCTATTGTTATTGCTTCCAGGACCTGAAGCACTCCCTCCAACATTTCCACCATCACCTGAGCTGGCAGGAGGTACACTCGGAGGGCCACTGTTGCCTCCTCCTGGTGTATGAGCACCTCCAGGTGTGTGTGGTGTGTGTGGTGTGTGGGGTGTATGTGGAGTGTGTGGCATCTGAGAAAAAATAGTCCTCAGTTGAAATAAGAAATTCAACACACATTCAATAGTGCAAAATTCCATATCTAATATATTACAGGGAAAGACCCATGAAATGCAGCTAATTTACTAGCCCTTGGAATCTTAAATTTGTGCAGTCAGGGTAACTAGAAGTGTAAACCTTTTAAAGCCTAATGGTTAATAAATGTACTTATGAGGTTTAACACTAAAACTCTGCATTTTTTCCATGTCCTTAGATTCTCACAATAACAGCAACTGTCCCTATAAAATATTACACATTGGTTTTTAAAAATGGAAGCACGTTCTCTGTGTAGTTCAAATTGAAGCTTTATATATAACATTAATTCATTTTAGTGTTCGAAAGGTCAATTAAACAATCCAGTGATCCATTTCAGCCAGGTTTCCAGTACTAAGATTCCAACTATACTTAGTTTTACAAAACTAATCTCCAAGTTTTACATAACCACATTTATGACTGTTCACACACAGAAAATATTCATACATGACCTGAACACAAGCATATATTTATGGTTTATGTCTGTACCAAATGTTAAAAACCTAGAGCCTATGGCTGGTTAGTGTTCACCTTCAAACCAAACATCTGAAGGCAGCTGTTTTAACTTTCAACCATTTAAGAGGCCATTCACAGTAAACCATACTTCAGCGCAACATCCCTGCCCCACACCACACACACGTACGTACACACACACACACACACACACACATACAAAGCATAATTATAATCACGTTCTCCCTTGGCAGCTACATTCTTCATTCACAATATGGACATGTAAGATTTTGAATGCTTTTGAATTTGTAATGTTGTAACAGTTTTGTTGCAGGCTGAACTTAGTTTTCTGACACACCACAGTAAAGGGCTCAGTAGATCAATCACATCTACTCAGGCACTGGCATCATCCCGTCTCCCTTCAATCAAACCATGTCATTTTCACACTTGCCCTTCCTCCAACATGCACCTATTTTACAAGGGTTTTCCATTAACTTTACATTATACCATAATACTGAAATACTTTCAGTGGAACTTCGTGGCATTTCTACACAATAAATGCCGATAAAACACGTTTTATTAAATAATATCCCATTTTAAACCTGTACTCAAGCAGTATCAAATATAACTGTTAGCTACTAACAAACACACAGTTAAAAATAAAGGCTACAGAAGATGAAAGACATCAGCAATATTTGCTTGTACAGAGTAAGTAATATCAAGGGGGGTTATGTGACAAAACAGACTTACTCAACATGATTCATTTACCTGTTCATTCAAAGTCTTCTCCATTGCATTTAATGGATCAAGAGAGTTGACTGAGTCACTAAGATGTGAAAGTGGACCTCCACCACCCGAATATTCATTACTTCCTGGATTAGAGCCTGTGCTGAAGTCATAGGAGTTGCCTCGTCCCATTCCACCAGCACTATAAGGTGGAGGACCACTATTCATCATGGATCCACTTGCAATGCCTGCAAATTTACACACAGTGAAAAAAAGAATACTGAGCTCAAACACACAAATAAAATTCAACAAGGTTTGAGATTTCTGCAATGGTGTAGCTGAGGATTCTGTTCTACTGGGACACAATGTTTCGTAAATGGGTAACTGGATCCCAAAATGTCCAACAAGAATCTTCTTGGACATTCCAAACTTTGAAGATGAGGACACTGTGTTGCCTCAATATACTGGCATATGACTACCCTGTGATGCAGCATCACGTCCCAGAAGAATGGAATCCGAAATTCACAAATTGTTTCCAAAGAAATTTAACTAATGGACTGGTCATGCACAACCATAAAGAAACTATACTGCCACAAGTGACAAATTCATAGCTAATAAAATATCAGCATTTGACACAAAGTTCTTACATATCAAGTGTCCACTTGAAGAAGTTCAGTCACCCCCAAGTCCAGACATATGACTGAGACAGTAATACAGTGAAACCTCTATCCATCGTTTTTCAGGGGACCGGAAAATTTGAACGATACATACGGGAAATGATAGTACCGGGAAACCATTAAAAATTATAGATAAGAACAATTTAATGATAATTATTACTTCTTGCTGAGAAAATCTTTCATTGACGTTTGTTTTGAGCAAACTTTACTCCTCCTCAATTCAAAGTACGATTTTTCAAGGCCTAGAACACTTTCACGACCACTGTCACTCGTGCTGTGCGCATAAAAGAAAGATCTTATTCCATCAGCGCTTCTTGCGTCTCAGCAAAGCTCGCCAGCTTCTTCTTCCCGCTCCACACTCCCGGACGTCACGAGGCTCACGCACAGCTCCTGCACTGCTTCTACACCACAGGTTGCCACGTGACTGTCCACAGAGACGTAGTCCTCGAATTTATCTTTGTTCATGCCACTGAACTTTTCCCAGTCTTGGCGGAAATCGTCATCATCGTTGGTCAATACGACGTCACTATCGCCTGAAGATTGTCCCTGCACGTAACCAGCTTTCCGAAAACAATTTTCGATTGTCTGCTGGGTTACTTCTTGCAAGGCTGCCACAGTGTAGTGCAAAGCTTCCAACACGTTTATCTTCTTTTTCATATCTTTGCCTGCATCCATTAAGCAAACAGCTGTTTGCACGAGGCGTTTTCTATAAAGCTGCTTATAACAGTTTATTACCCTAAATCAAGGGGCTGGAGCACACTTGTACAATTTGCCGGGTACCGTATGACTTTTACAT
Source organism: Reticulitermes speratus (assembly GCA_021186555.1). Classification (NCBI taxonomy): domain Eukaryota; kingdom Metazoa; phylum Arthropoda; class Insecta; order Blattodea; family Rhinotermitidae; genus Reticulitermes; species Reticulitermes speratus. Next base: position 12,063,715 of record JAJKFL010000014.1, read on the forward strand.
TTCTTAGAAACGATGTATCCTTTGGATGTGCGGCACAATTGTCCACAAAGAGGAGAATGTTCCTGTTTTGTGCACCCATACTTGCGTCTAATGAACGCAGAAATGAAGAAAAAATGTCTGTGGTCATCCACGCTCTATTGTTCGCGTGGTACTTGGTGGGTAATTTTTTTACATTCTTGAAACATCGCGGTTTCGGAGATTTTCCGATAACAATCGGCACTTGTTAGTCAGTTCCATCACTGTTAACACAAAGTAAAACAGTAAGTCTGTCTTTACAGTTTTTCCCTCCATGACAAGACTCTCCTTTGAGAGCCAAGGTTCTATCAGGAAGCACGTTGTAGAAGAGCCCCGTCTCATCCGCGTTGTAAATATCACGTTGTTCGTAACCCTCCAACAAAGATGGCAGTCTTTCCAGCCACGCTTCCGTGCTTTCGCTGTCCACTGCCGCACTTTCTCCGACTAACTTCTTGTATACTAGGCCATGCCGGTCCTTAAACCTCGCTAAACCATCGCTTCAAATTAAAAAAAAAAAAACTATCAGTGCGGGAAAATGTTGCGTCAGGACCGTGATTTTTCAACTATTGGTGCGGGAAAACGACAGTTCGAGGAACAATGGAGGCGGGAAAAAATAGTGTTATTTATATGGGGCTAATTTCGGGACCAAATAAGGCAGACGATACATGCGGGCGAACGACGGTAACGGGAACGATGGATAGAGGTTTCACTGTATTAAAAATTCCAATGTAAACACGTTCTTGCACATGTTATTCCTTTCAGGAGTTCATAGTGCCACAAAACGTTTAAAATTTCAATTTACATGTTCTCAATATGAAAATCACGTTGCAAAGTTCCATTTTTATGCAACAAATGAGGTAAATTCAACATACAGGATAAGTGCATGAACTTATTAGTGGTCAACAATCAGATATGGCATAGGACATTCACTTCTGCCTACTTCAACTGCATTATTCTTCATTTCTTTGTTCATGTCAGATCACACTGCTTCATGTGCAAACACAGCAGGTTGAAGGCCCTTTGGGTTACCAGTGTTTTATCAACATGAATTCATCAATAAAACTGAAACATGGCTGGACACAGGAAACAGAAACAAAGAACTGCACGTGAAAAACTCTGTGATAAAAAAGTGATGGAACATCTGTTACACATGATCAACATCATGTCTATGTTCCATAACAGGCAGAGAACTTCTCGACTAATCTGCATCCACGAAATCTTATAGATCAACCATGTACTAGTGATCTCAAATGGAAGCACTTCCCCTATTCCAGTAACCACAAATAAGTCAAAACATGATAACCTTCACCAACAACAAGCACTTTGGGTTGGTGGATATACATCAGAGGATACTGTAGGGAAATACAACAGCAGGCAGAGTGGCAAGACTCAAGCTCAATCATCCTTACCATTCCATGAGATTTCCTACCAATGCCCCCAGTATCGATTAGCAACTATTAGGTACTAAGGATTCCACTCCATGCTCTGCGCAGTTACTCGAACAGTACCGTATATCTCATAGCAGAGAGTATGGATATTTAAATTTTGGAAATATTTCAATAAAATCTTCTCAGGCTGACAGCCATGTCAAGCTGTTCAAATCAGCGCACATTTAAGAGACTAACTCCATCCCTATCACCGGGGTTCTGACAATGGAGATGGCTGTCAGAATCCGTGAAATATGCCACAGTTGAGACTTGACAATTCACAGTAAGAATGGTCTTTTAATGCGCCATAAAACCCTGACATTGTTTGGTGAAACACCTGACCTATACTTTCTGTGTAAAAGTCTAATTCATTAATGATCTATTTGTAAACTAATTGTGAATGTTTCTAAGAATTTAATGTCTTGATACTGCTGTCATGCTTCCATACAACCTATGTGAATGTGACACCTAAAGAAATGAATCTCATTTGTATGTACTTACTGTGCATGTCAGGAGGAATGTATGGAGACATGGCTTGGTTCATGTCCCAACTGCTCATGGTGGGAAGAGTCATGCTACCTGGAGACATTGCCTTGCTGAGACGTTTAGCTCCACATGAATCACTGTCATCCTCCGTCTAAACCAGTCAAATAACTATTACTCTTTTCCGAACCATTTAAAATGCTAGTAAATATACCTAATAATTTCAAGGTTCTAAAGTGTAAGATGCTTTAACATGTCATGTGCAGTTGATCATTTGAATTTATTCTGTTCCACTACATTAACCCTTTACTGCCGAACGTCGCCTATAGGCGTCGCCCATTAAATGTGGCAAGAAGCCGAACCTCGCCTATAGTCGTCGCTAACATTGTGTCGAATTTGGAAGCATTTTTTTCACCCCTTTCGCAGGTACTGCGAAAGATTTATACTGGGTAGGTCTGGTGAATGTCATGGCTTCCTTGTGGAGTGAGAATTACTCCCCCTCCAACCCTCTAACCCCTCCAGAAGCCCGTTTTAGATGTCAACACATTTCAAGTGCGTAATTCTCTGATGTGACTAAGAATGTTTCAAAACACAGCATGCTTTTGTTTATGTCTGGAACTGGAGTGTAGTGTAGCTAGAATTATAAGAGTGGGATATGATACGAATACTGATAGACAACCTGAAAGGTTGTCAGTGGCGAACTGTAACGCGTAATTTTCAGATGAAATTATTACACAAAAACTGGAGATATCCGCAAAAATCCATGTTTACAGCTACAGGGGGCTCACAGACGTGTCTCTTGTAGTTCTGGGGCACTATTTAGGCGTTGTGGGGCAGTAATGTGCAACACACAGACGTCAAATATAATAAAAACGTCATGAGGGATGTTTACCCAGCATTGACATTGTGGCTTTAGATCTGTTTTGCTCTCACCATACAAGTAGCCGATATATTCATCGCATTAGGTTTCTACAGCTATGCCCAGTAACACAACAGTCTTTGTGAAGTGGCACCGAGACTTTTTGACGACTTAGAGAGACGTAAACTAAATTCATGCCATAAACTAAATTCATGCCGGACAGTACGACCGAACAGGAAAGACGTGCCCCCTGACTTTGGACCGAAAAAAACTGAAACTGAAAAGGGGCGACGTAAGGGTGAGGACCAGGGGAAATTTGACAGCGTTAGTTTGGAAGAACAGACGAGACGTTTACATGCCGACTTACATGGACCCGCCACCGGCAGAAGGAAATGTTTGTGACAACAACCGCCCTGTGAAGCCTCACCTCGAGGCACGGTATAACCGGCACATGGGTTACGTCGACAATTCTGATCGTATGGCCAACAACTATTCAATGAGTCGACGTAATTTCAAGTGGACCTTGAAACTGTTTTTCCACCTTCTGGATCTAACAGTACTCAACAGTTGGATTCTGTTATCTTCATGTGGGGCTAAATATGCCCAACAAGATTTCAGACTCCTCCTGGTGAGGAATTTGATTGAAGAAGCTGGAAGAAGCCAAGATCCCCACCCCAGTTTGGTTGGAAGGCCAAGTGCGGCTGCAACAAACGTTATGAGACTAGGCAGCCGTCATCACCAACATTGGCCAGCAAAATCAAACAAAATACCCTGCCGTGTTTGTTCAGTGCGCGGCATCAGAAAGGGAACCACATATAAGTGCGCCAAATGTAATGTCAGCCTGTGCGTGGTGCCTTGTTTCGCGGACTTTCACACAAAAGTGAACGTGTAAAACACCAAAATTATCTATTGTGATAGAATAGTTATCCAAGGTGCCACGGATCGTCTGCAGCAGACAGAAATATGCGAGTAATAAAATATTTACACTCGATTTTATATAATGCATGCAATTCACAGGCCTAAATTTATTATAAAAATATGTGAACATTTTTTCCCGAATTAATCAATTCATAAACACACTACGAAATTTTATTTCCTCAAATTTGATGCAAAAGTGTATGAGATATGATTTTTTTTCTAAGAGTAAGCGTTAAGAATAGAAATCCATATTTAAAAACCTGGGCAGGGCGCTGTTGCGCGGGGGCATTTAAATCCGGCGTTAAAGGGTTAAAGATCTTAGCTACACAGAAGTCATTATGTACCATATAAACATGACAACAATACCTAAACAACCACACTACATTTATTAGAATTTAACTACATCAGTACACACATCAATGTGGAAAGGGACTAAAATACCAAAATATTGGGTAATGAAACATGAAGAGATACTAACTGAAAAGTGTTGTCATCAGACTAACAAAGTTTAATGTCAGGTGAATTTAACTTTCCCCCCTGAAGGTACCTCTCCTTTGTCCTAGTGGTGGGGCTTGTATGGTCAAATGATCCTGATAGCTATGCTGGCAGTAGTGCTGCTACTGGTAGGGCTTCCCATGCCAGACAGGTCAAAGGTGATGACCCCGACAAAAAGGAATACCCTGGTCCTCCAGGTTGGGGGAGGATTGGGGCATGATGCTAACATCCTCACCTCGATAAAAAAAAAAAGCCTCACTGCTGAGAAGTCTTAATAATGGATGCCAGATGGATAATATTGGTAATACAGGAAATAAAGGTTAAAAGATGGTAGCAGGAGGCAGTGGACAGAGAAGAATCAGCGTCTGTGCTTGAGGAGGCAAAAGCTCTCTCTCAGAGGGCCAGAGTCAGGAAGGAAGGGAGAGGGGGGGGGGGAGTGAGCAAGCGAGTGAGTGAGCAAGTGAGTGACTAAGTACGTAAGTAACTTAATATTTAATAGAAACTGTATTTCGTTTTAAACATTCCAACATGTTTGTTGACGTGAAACGGCATATTATCATACCAATCAATAAAGCCAATTATTCCATTAGCAATAAAAACTGAAGATTTCCAGTAATGCTATTCTGAATCAACAACAGATGGACACTTTCAAGTATCTACCTAAATGTAACACACCCCCTCTCACAATCTTCAACTTTGCATACAATTATAAGCAACCCCCCGACTTTTCAGATGATAAATTGCGAAATCACTCCCATCTTATATTCAGGTAAATACAGTACTCATAAAATACACTCTTAGTGTTTTTTCTTTCCTAAAAGAATAAGCAAGCATGCGAGATCATTATGCGCTGTGATGTGGGTCTCCAACTCAGCTTTTGAACTAGTTAACCTATTTTATAAAGCTGGTGTGAACATTGTATCACTGAATGTCACACCAACACAACACCAGTACTTTTTAATTTCCTATGGACAACATGGCAGATGCATGAATTTGTGAATGAGAAGTGACATCAGCAGCACTGATTTTAGGGTCCTAAAATGATGATGCACTGTAATAAATCTTAGCGAAATAAGCAAGTTTTGGTAAGGCAATTTTCTGTAGAATGTAATATAAGAACATGGTGGCCACATAAAAATGTACTATAGCTTTTGACCTGATGGTGTGTAACTGATAAACCATTTGGAGCCAGACAAGTGAAATCTGATAGAGAAATAGATCATAAACGTACCTACACATTATGTATTAAAATATTATTTGTAATGAAAATCCTTGAACTTATAACAAAAAAATTTAACAATAAAAAGTTCTACGCACAAATGAAATGAAATAACAGTACTAACTGTCACAGACCTCTTGGGACTAGAAATCAACACAACAGCAAATTAGACTTTCTAAGTTACGCTTAGTGCTCTTTGTTTGTAGCAGTTAATTACCTTGATTCCCTGTAAACTCTTGGCAGGTTTCCAATTGGCAGAGGAATCAATTGTGACTTCTTCAACTTCTGAGCTGTTGAGTGTGTTTAGAATACCCCACATGTACTGGTCAATCTCCAGGGTTTCTAGCTGTACAGGTTTGCTATACAAAAGAAATTACAGACTGCTGTAATATACTCATGTCTGATGAATGCTTAAGCTTCAATATACAGCAGAATCTTATTCTGCTGAAAATAATGCCATGACAAAACCTGAGGCACCATCAACACAAAAGATTATCTTAATATCTCTGATCTGAACTTCTAATGATAACTATCATAAGATATTATTGCATGCACATGTACATACATAATGCATTTACCCGAATATAAGCCAAGAATTTTTTTGTTAATTACATCATCTGAAAAACTAGGGGTCACATTATGATCACACACAAAGTTAAACATCTTCTGTGCAGATATTTTAAAAAATTGAAGACTGTGAAAGGGGGGGTCATCTTGCATGCAGGGTTGTCCTATATTCGGGTATATACAGTATGTAAGAAAATTCCAGCAGTAACAAACATTACTTTGTCCTGATACATTTATTCATACAACAAAAAATAAAAATACAAAACCACTCACTTGCACACTGGACATCTCCAAGAACCTCGTTCACAGTTGAGTTGTAGGTAAGATTCCAGATCAAAGGACTGAATGTGTTTACAATCTTGGCCTCTTGCAGGGAGGGTAATCCTCTTGAAAGTAATAGGACATTTCAGTGATACCTGGACAATCATTAAATGCATGAATTATACAGATGACCATTTTGACTGTATTCATTATTCAGATGTATTTTTGGTCTATTTACATTTTATTTCATGCTGAGGAAATAATTATGAGTTATCAAAACACAGACATGATCTAACTACCCATACATGGTGAAGAGAAAAGGTCATGAACAGTGAAAATAAAAAACACAGAATTATGCAGGACTTTAGATGACGACACTGCAGAAATATTGATTTATGAAAAAATGAACTTATTCCATCTGACAGTGATTCTAGTGACAAACAAAGAGAGAGTGATGATGAAACTGATGTCCACATTGTTGTTCTTCCACCTGAGTCTTCCCCACTCTACCACCCTGTCCCTTTACCTCACTTTACCTTGAAAGCGTTATGTCATTTGTTGACTCATTTTGTACCCCAGAATTTTAACATCTCACTGATCAGACTAACCTCTACACAAGTCAAGCCATAAGTGCAGCGCCATGCCCCTTCACAGGATATTCCTTATATCAGACTTGGGTTCCCATGACATGCTCCAGCAGCCAAAGACTCTCCATACAGACTCAACGGAGAAAGAAAAGAACATGTTCTCCTGCACTTCCACCCCAATAAAACTGATAAAACACCCACAAGAAGATGCACAGTGGAACTAGATTATTTTGTAAAAAGCGTGGAACCCCATTACACCCAAGGACTATGTGACACACGATATCACACACACTGAAACACTACTAGACAGTATGTTTTGTATCCTGTAAAATTTTGGTGAATCTATCTTTAACAGTTTTCTTAAAATTAAAGTTCACGTTTGGTCGTAAAATAGTGATGTTAATAAAGAATTCCTGGGCCAGCAGTTTATATGGCAGTCCAGATACTTGGAGTAAATGTGTTAATACTGTGTGCTGTTAATACGTCAAGTCATGATGCCAAGTGTGGCAATTACCTCATTTTCTATTTCAGCACAAACACACACAGGGGTTAGGAAGGAATAACTTGTTACCCATCTGTACTAGTCCACGTTCAACATGGACACACATGCTCATTTGTCAGACTGCTCAGCAATAAAAAAATGTACAAGAGTGACAAATTATCTCATCAACAGAGAAGGAAAAGTGGTGTAGCAATGTACCACCTTGTCCTACTTTGCAACACCTAAGGCAATCTAAAGTGACTACAGTTTTTGCTAATATAATGACCCTGAATTTAGCTGTAATGTAAAAATGAGTACCATTCTACTGTTGGAAGCAATACATTCTCAGTATTTTAAAAATATAAATGGTTTACCACAACATGTTTAGCTGACACATTATTTGAACATTTTTCCACAAGTCAGTCAACATAATTCCTTGTATAAATCTCATATTCAGGTTTCTGATTGCAATAATGAGAAAAAAATTATGAAATATTTTGTATTTCCTGGCTGTTACATACAACTTTGTGGTTTTGATATTCTGAGAAAAACTAGTGAAAACAAAGCCAATAGGTAGAGTACATTATCTTGTTTCATTACACAGCATCTAGATGTTGTATCCCCAATGCTTTAGAATATGCCATGAGGAAATTACAAGCTAACCTACAGACTGAAATTCCATGGGACACATCAGCTTCTGGGCTATGTTGATGATATTAATTCAATAGGTGAAAACATACAAGCTATATATAAAAGCACCATAATTTTACCGATTGGTCTAGACGTAAATACTAAGAAAACTAAGTATATCTTCAAGTCTCATGAGCAGAACACAGGACCACAAAAAAAAAACCCTCATAAATCCTTTGAAAATATGGTAAAGTTCAAATACAGTAGAACCCTGTTAAGAAGTCTTTCAAGTGACCAGAGGATTAGGGACTCCTTAAGCAGGAAGACTTATTAAGAGAGAAGCTTATTAAAAGCAATAGAATTTCGGGACTTTAAAAATCAGACTTCTTACAGGGGAAAACTTCTTATGCGGGTTCTATTGTATCTGGGAACTACAGTAACAAATTAATACTGCATCTATAAGCAAACTTATATCCATTCAAAACCATATAAAACCTAATCCTACTCCAAGACACTCTTCATTTTCACACTGTTGACACCGTGCATCTTCGTCATATTAAATTAGGTTATAGACCAACTGATGCACACTAAAACCACTTTTTAAGTAGCTTTATTATTAAAATTGTTAAAATTGTACCCCTACACGTGTTTCGATCCTAGGATCGTCGTCAGGGGGTTTTTTGCTAAAAGCTACAGTTACTTCAAACACATGATTTAAAACATTCTTTCGGCACTTTAAAACTTATAAGTTAAAATCTTGCAAAAGGACTCCTTAAAAGTTGTAAAATTATAAAAGTACTGTTGATGGTAGAATGCGGAAGTGCTGGCGTGTGGGATCGTGGTATTATAGGCATGTGAAATGTTTTTATGGGGAGCGGAGTGTACTGCCTGTTGTGCGGTGATGAGTGCTATGGTGGACACTCCACCATAGCACTCATCACCGCACAACAGGCAGTACACTCCGCTCCCCATAAAAACATTTCACATGCCTATAATACCACGATCCCACACGCCAGCACTTCCGCATTCTACCATCAACAGTACTTTTATAATTTTACAACTTTTAACGAGTCTTTTTACAAGATTTTAACTTATAAGTTTTAAAGTGCCGAAAGAATGTTTTAAATCATGTGTTTGAAGTAACTGTAGCTTTTAGCAAAAAAAACCCCTGACGATGATCCTAGGATCGAAACACGTGTAGGGGTACAATTTTAACAATTTTAATAATAAAGCTACTTAAAAAGTGGTTTTAGTGTGCATCAGTTGGTCTATAACCTAATTTAACACTCTTCATCTTTCAGCACTTACCTTGATTACAACAGTTCAAATTCTACAGACTGCTCAGAGAAAAATTCCTTTAACTACTTTCTATAAAAGACTACAATATATCTATACACACCCTAAATTGCCCTTCAATATAAAATGATTAACTGTAAAATGAGATCTCATTAAACACAAACAACTTACAGTGCAGTAATTCTTCTTACTATATTTGGATATTATGTATTACTTGACATTGGCCCATTTCGGCTGAAACTGTTATAAGCAGAAGTTTCTCGTATATATAACAACATTCTTAGTTGTGATCAACAGTGTTTTTTCTGTATTATTATTGTTATTGTTGTTGCTTTTGTTATTATTATTATTATTATTATTATTATTATTATTATTATTACATTAAAAATAAATTTCAAAAACTGAGAAACTGCCTATTCATTGCACCTTCCTTAACAATCGAAGTATTCAGCGCAAAGCAGAATTTGAACACACAGTTTTTATGTTTTTAATAACATATTCTTTTATTCTCTTTTAAAGCATGTCCACATTCTACACAGAAAGTGTTAAAATTGTAAGTTCTTTCAATGAGGTCTGAGTGTACATTTCATGATGACAAGCTCAGAGATGCCAAACAGCCTGATTCTTGTATTTAAAGAACTTTCTCCTTCTGAAACAACATGAACAACCAATAACTAATATCTGCTTTGACAGTTACACTAAACCACTGCCTTAGCTATCTTGACATAACAGCAGCTATCATGCACTCAACTAAGTATAATAGCGGCTATGGGTGGATATGAAGAGAAGCTACCTTGAGCGCCGTTTGCTCGACACCATCCCTGTCTGTGCCCATGCTGCTACCTGAAGAGGCTGTGTTACTGAAATTGCGCTTGATCTTGCCGATGCAATGGTCAGCTGGGAGTAAGCGCTTCCTAAGGAGACCCTGTAGAACGCTTCTCACACTAGGTCGATGTACCACTTGCAACACAAACAGGTGCGACTATGGAAAAAGCATTATGCACAGTTATTTTTGGGTTCGTTTCATTGTCTCTAATTGCATTTCTTTTGGGGGCACATGCAAAAAAAAAATTCTATAATAACCACCATATGCAAAGTCTGATTAATTTAACCACACAAAACACATCATGGAGTTGACAAAGACAACAAATTAACAGCTTCATTACTGTATAGGAGAACCAAAGAAATAAAATCACATAGTTCTTTTGGCTCCTGAAAATGGGAAGTCCAGGTTTCTCTACAAATGTATTAAAAATTAACATGGAAAGACAAAGTAAAAATAAATTAAAACATCTTGTAGTTACAATTGGTCATGGAAACCAAACTAGGGTAGGACTGTAAAAGGTTTACCATAAAAGAGAGTAAAGAAATATCACCTCATGGCTAAGAGAATCTCTTGGCATGCGTTCTTATGCACACAAAGCAGTGGTTCTTAACCTGGGGGTGCAAGTATCCTTTCTCAGGGTGTGAGACATGCCACATTTTTCTTAATTTTACTGTGAAGTTAAAATGATGGGGTTTAACCTCTTGGAGACAAATTTACAAGCCAATTGTATCTTGTGATGGCCTGAATTTTTCTGGCTTAGTGTAGACACTTAAATTTCTACCAAGTAAACACACGGTGATCAGCACATGGCATGCCAGGCCATTTGCCATTACATTCTAGAGACCAGCGTATGTTCAAGTAGGAGAATAAAGGTTAAAAAATTACCTCACTTGGTGACTTTTGGTATTCATTCAGGAACATGTTTTGAGAAATAAATGGCTGCAGGCTGCAGTAAAGGTTGAGAACCACTGATCTAAAGGTATGAGGCAGGTGATAACATATTACTGCAAACATGCACTACACACGCACACCCCCTTGATCCTAAATACTTTGCACACTACACCATACCTTGCTTTACAGAAGTAATCTGTTCCATGGAAATCATCCCTTAGGTGAATGATGATGAACATGCAAATACTGGAGAAGTAAATGTAATTTGGAACCAGGATATCATGAATAAAATTAATATAATAATAACCATCTGAAATAATAAGCAGTATGAGCACAGTGTACTTACACAGCAACATGCTGAAACAGTAATCTGGATGGTGTTTCGACCCGGTTGGCACACGTCCTTCAGGTAAAGGGGTTTGTGTGATGTTTTGTTTTCCCCACGATCGATACTGAGTGGTGTTGCATTCACAGATACCTGAACACTCGCTGGCCAATTTGTGTTCATCTGCCGATCTTCATGATGGAAACACTTCAACTGGAGTTCAAGATCAGACCTGTCAACATAAGTTTATACATAAAAGAAATACATTCACAGATGCATCATTTGGACACAAGTAATTTAACAGTCGTCTAGGACATATAATCCATAACCTTCATGGCAATATTTCGCAGGTAGAAGCAAGAGAATGAGATCATGCCATGACTGGCTTGATGGCTGAATGGAGGTACTTGTGTTCTGCAAGAAAGTGGGTCTAATTCCTATTGCATTTCAAGAACTGATGTCATAAAGCAACAGGCATATCCTGGGATGCCTTTCTTGAAGCTTCTCAGTCACTTTGGTAAGGTGTATTGGTATACAGTTCTGCAGTAACAGTATTGTGGATTACACACAAAAGAGTAGCCATACTAATTTTTAACCCTATGGTGCCAAACATTATACATTTGTAATGCACTCTGTGATGCCAAAATACCAAATGTTCCAAAATTATGGCTGCTCTGCAGCCCCTAAATTCTGGTGTGCTGCAAATCAACCAAGCATTTAATTCAGGTACCAAAGGTTAATAAAAAGCAGTCCATCTTCTTTCCACTTTCATAGAGGAGAGGGGGGATCCTTCATCAGCAATGTGCGAAATGCATGTTTCAAAATGTGAGGACTCATTCCTGATTCAACCATTTTCAAAGTCTTAACACAGATATTACATGAAAGATGCTGTCATGACTGAAATTCTGGACACTGTCCATCATCTCAGGCCAAAAACCCGTTACATTTTGGAGGCCGGAAATGCTCCATCTGCAAGTGTTCTCCCAGCTACAAAACATGTGATGGGGTGCAGGGTAACAGAGCAGATGTGGGCTTATACTGTCTATGACAAGTGACCAATAAATTAACTGGAACCCATCATAATGGCAAGCACATTCAAAGTGAAACTCTCATGCAGAACCATTAGCTTTTCTAAGTAGCTCTCTATCTCTAATGTTTCTACTGACCATTAAAATTATCATACACATTTTCAAAGACTCCTGCATTTAGTAGTGCTAGTGTTGGCACCATTGAAAAGTTGGAAACACATGGATTTCAAGATTACAGCACGAGGGTAACCCATAATATTATTACATTCCTACTAAAGTGAAGGAAATCAAAATACAGTTGAACTTGGTTATAAAGACCTCGGTTTGTGCGACACCTCAGTTATAACGTTATATATTCAGTGGTACCAACTAATTTCCCATAAGGCACGATTTTTCTGCCTTGCTTAGTATGACATACATAACAGCATCTGCCTCGGATATAACATCATTGCCAATCAACCATTCCAATACAATTTTCCAAGAAGTAGGCTATTTTGAGAATTCAACCATCTCCACATCCTTGAGAAAACAAGCCCTCTAATCTTTCAGGCAGCTATATAAATTTCAGGCCTGGAAAATGACAACAGTAACGGTAATTCATGATCCAGGCTTTTACTGCATTGTAAATAGATCTTCACTCTTCTGGGATTTTACGCAGAACAGACTGGTACCCTAACGTTTCTTGGACTGCTTGACCCTTGATGATGGGACTGATAGGTTGTCCCGAAACGTCGATAACTACCGACCAATCTATGCTGCAACAAATCCCAGAAGAGTGAAGATCCCAACAGTAACTCACTTTGTGCGTAAAATTGCCCTCTTCTCTTGCAGTAAACAGAAGACTGGTAGAGTGATAACATGGCTGCAGTAACAGATCAAAGGAAGGTTTTGAGCATTGAAGGAAAACTTAGTGTGATACGAGAAATAGAAAATGGAAGAAAAAAGAAAGCTGACATGTGTCAGGAATTTGGTCTCTTAAATTCTATGATCCAAATATTCTGTAAAAACAGAACCAAAATTATTAGTGCGTTTGAATGGAATGGATCGAGAATACAGTGATTTTGAATGCCTGAATGAAGTGATGTCGATGAGGCGCTGGTTAAGTGGCTTTAGCAACAGAGAGGTGATACTGTACTAGTGGACAGTCCTCTCGTCATGATAATTTTTGTTCATCCTAAATTTTAATTGTAAGTTAATGTATTTTTTTAGCATAAGCCTGTATGAAAATTTATAATTATAGAAGAATAATTTTTATCATTTCTAAATTTTTATTGTAATTTAATTTTAAAATAGGTCATAGAGTAAATATTTAAGTAATATGCCTACAGGCCTGTATTTTGTCTTGAAATATTTTTCCTTCAGATTTACCACACACCACGCTTACAGCGACACTCGCACAATTTATTCGGTCCCTTTCATAACATTATAACCAAGTTTGACTGTATTTACTCAAGACACAATTTTGAGGACATACAGAAATAAATAAGAACACAGAGAGTATCTTTCTACAAGAAAATTCCTTCTTTCAAAGTGTGACCTGAAAGTCAAGTTGCTTAAGAATTAGTTTACAAGGAGTTCCCAAATAACAAAGGTAAAAAATTTCCACCCCTGTTCAAGAGTTTTGCTTGTAGAATGAGGAGGGCAAAGTCTTTTGTGTGTATCTGCCTTCCAAGATTATTTCCTGCTGTGGTCCACTGTCCACTGCCATGTGGTATAGCAAATTGTGAGGTGCAGTACTGTACAATCAATGTGTCACAAGAAATGTATGCCGTGCAGCTTGTGCAGCAGTCTACACATACCTCCACATAAGTGTCTGGTGAACGGTGGGTTTGAGCGAGAAGACATGGTTGCTAACTGCCAAATTATGTTCTAGGCGGAATGGAGGTAAGAGTATCCCATCACGTACAGGAAACGTCAGGCGTAATTCATCATCTTCTGTAAACCAAACAGGGTCAAATACACACTACACCAACCACTGAACTCCTGTCGCAGTAATTCAGAGGGAAATTTATAATAGTCTAGACTGACAATGCATAATGTCAACCAAGTTTAAAACACAAGTTATTTACAGAACCAAATATATACAGTAATAACATTTTACAGTAGTGTGCACATGCTGTCTCACAATTCCTGCAGTTGGAGTAGGAGTAGTGTATATATGTTAAATTAGTAACACTAAAATATAACATCCTGAACTTAAAGTTAAGCAACATAAAAGTTCACAAATGATTACTAAATTCAACCAAAATATGCCAAAACATATTACTAATGATTATTTACACTCTTATCTTGATAGCTGATTCATCTACTCAATAACGAAAACTTTTTAAATTGTAGAAAATCCTAGTACTCACTTTGTATGGGTAATGGTGGTTTGAGCTCAGCAAAGTTGGGTTTAACATCAGGGTTGGGACTGATGTAAGGTGGCATACTGCTGGCTGGGGTAAGAGGAGGGGTGGGGTTACCAGGAATGGGACTGTGCTGATAGCTGATGTTGTTTCTCATGGAGTTCACATCTTGCTGGAACTGACTGCCTGCACTGCCATATTGGGCAGCTCCAGCTGCATTTCCATACTGGGGGGTGCCGCCAGTTTGGTGGTGGGGAGGGAACTGTGCAGCTCCTGTTCCCATTGTTCCCGTAGGCATCCCACCAGTTCCAAAATACTGGTGACCTGTCTGTGCACTGGCAGTGTAAGGTGGTGTTGTTTGCCGCATTCCAACTGTGTTCCCTCGCATTCCTGTACCAGGACCAAATGTTCCTGATGGGCCCATCGCTTGCTGCGGAGAATACTGTGTCTGGAAACCCGGCCTCCCATTGCCATACCCAGCTGGATACTGCATAAACAGATGTTCAAAGTAATTTAAATTTCAAACTGAGCACATCCACATTGACATGTACTAAAGTAATACAAGAGAGGACAATAATACTAATATATTCTTCTACCCATACTATTATGTTTAATTTCAAAATAAGTTCATGCTTTTGGTTTGAGCTGCCAACTTTTAACTGAAATGACATAGACCCCTTACTCAACTGTGCCCATTGTCAACCTGAAACCTTTTCAGATTTAATCCCTTCTAACTTCTGGGCTCTTGCAAACACAGTACTGAATACCTAGGATACATAACAGGTGAGGAATTGCTTGAGTAGCTTAGCAATAATTGTTAGTTTTTCAAGAACTTTGCTTCATAAAATTAGTTCAATTTAACCTCACATCTGATATTTGACTTCTTATCTGATACAACTTTGTCATCTAGGAATGGTGGGTCCCATGGTACTAACACACTACTGGTAGCCAAATTATATTATATCTCAGAGGTAAACTCTGATTGCATGGGCCATTAAAGTAGCACAACTCACAACCAATAACTTTTGATCACCCAAGTTTTAAAGGAAAAAACTATACAAAACAACAACACGCAAGTTACGATATTCTCTTCACATGCACTTTTAAGCACAATGAAGCACTATTTTGTCAGCTACTACTGTGGGATCTTGTTACTTTTTCAATGAAAACTGTACAACAGTTACTGTGAATTAGTTCTCTCAGCTCTATTCCCAGTGTGTGATGTTTCCTTTCATGTCTCTAGCATCAGCTATGGTGACATATTTACATATTGAGTTTCCCTGCAGCCAGGAAATATTTAGAAACATGTAAGAATATAAACACAAGGGCAGTTAAAAAATCTATATTACAGACCACCGAAGACTCTTCAGTAATGATTCTGTGAGTGACATCTCTCACAGTACAAATGCTCAAGCAGTACTACTGAAGAGCAATTGCTAAATGTGCTTCCCTTAATAATCCAAACCATACAAACTGCACTCTGAGTAGCCAATTCAAGATTTACTTTAAAATATTTCCAGGTTTCATAATTTTTTGATACCATTTGGTTGTTGTGACAGTCTCAACTACATTATCAGTAATACAAAAACCTCAGTAGTACTGAGTATTTCTGTAATTTTAACCAACAAATTGTGTGCATTTGTTGGTTAAAATTACAAAATTTGAATTATAATGCACAGAATGGAAAAATATATAAAAAAATTAGTACTGTGTAATTTATCTGACAAGTTACTGCTATCCCTATTTCCACTTCCACACTGGAGTATGGCCTACTCTGCTCCACAACCTGGGACACTACCAACACATTTTCATTCCTCAGCACCTGACTCAGAATTACTGCAGTTACCTGTACAGCATTCCATCTCAAAAAGTACTACTGTAGTGTGTTAACTGTCACCAGGTTCTTTACCTCAAGTACTGGTCAGGTATCTTCCCTGGCTAAACTGGTGGCTATCTAGATTGACTCTTGTGCAGCAGAGTAAATGGCTGCAGATGTGTAAAAACATAATTCTTCCCTACCCAAGAGCCATGTATGGATATAAAATCACAGTGCTCACAATAAATTGTGCACAATGTATCGTGATACAGTCCCCAAATCTCTCTGGAGAACCAGACAAAAGACATGAAGGATTTCAAGACAGAGGTCTTATCTGATACCATCAAAATACAGAAGTGTCCCTGCTAACCAACGCTGCTCATGATCAAACAAATCTGATAACTTGCTCTGTCAACCAAAAATCTTGTCTGTGAATTTTTTTTGGACATAGGTACGATTACATTATTTGCACTTGTACAACAAAGAGTTCACTATGGTTAAATGCATGATCCTGATTACATGATTTCTACATTCACTAGGGAAATATCCTTGGCTAGATATAACACCATGTACACTCTTGAGGTGGGGCACACGGTGGCGCAGTTGGTTGAGGCACTGCACTACAAGCGGGGAAGGTCGCGGGTTCGATTCCCAATGGTGTATTGGACTTTTCATTGACATAATCATTCCAGCTACACTATGACCCTGGGGTCAACTCAGCCTCAAACAGAAATGAGTACCAAGAACATTTCCTGGAGGTAAACGCAGCCGGTGCATACGGCTGACAACCTTACCACCTTCATGTGCCGACTGTCTTGAAATCTGAGAGCCTCAACCTCCTGGAACCCTCAAGGCCTGTCTAGGCCTGTACAGGCATTGCTTTTGCTTTTACACTCTTGAGATATAAACAGAAGAACCAAGTCCACACTGATGTTTTACCAAGCTGACTGGTAATTAGCTGTTTCAAAAAAGTGCAATGCCTTCATGTTCACTGTCAAGGAGTCTGAAAGCTCATCTTTGACTTTTTGACCCTGAGGATGAAGGCACTATGCTGGATAACTATTTACCAGTTGACACAATGTTCATACCCCAGAAAACATAAATCTTCATCAACACAACTGCGTGAACCTCAAATCATGCAAGGTATAATAAACACACTACCTGAGGTGCTGTTGCAGGTGAGAATCCAGGCTGCATTGTGGGCCCCGGGCCTGAACTGGGGTAACCCTGCGGATGCCGCTTCTGCGACATATGCATTGCAGGGCTGGGATATGGAGCCAATCTACGTGGGTACACTTGCGGCCCCGGACCCTACAATAAAAATGTTCACGTGTCAAATAATATACAATGGATATGAAATGTCAACATACACTCACAATAAATGCTTGAATTATGAACAGCTGATCAACTCTATTACTAAATTAGTTTGTACAAATAAAATTTCAATTAAAAGTTCTGCAGTTTTCAAATCATCTCAAGTACAAGTTCCCCAAATTATGATATAACACTTCTACAAGCATTAGTATGGTGAAATCATGTTTTTAGAAACATATTTTATTCCAGAGGACAATTAATATTAAATAATCAGAGCACAAAACTCAACTCTGAAATGTATTCTTGAACACATTTCATACCGATGGGCAAATGATGTTAGTTTCGAACAACAATATTAGGGCACAAATCAAAGCCTCTGACCATGAGACACAAAGTAAGAACAATATACAACAGCATTTTTTCCTCACATAGAGATAGCAAAATTCAGTGAAGAACTACTTTATTCTACAGATATGCAGATCATCTGCATGTCAGCCCCTCTTCATTGAGCACTTTCCTACAGCCAAATGTTATATGCACATAAAAACATGACGTGCCATAAGTGCAGTCTTAAAGCCAAAAGCACTAACATACAAGGTGAGCACGTAAATCCCTGTGCATCTGTCATAAGTAGGATATAGGTCTGAGTGGAAGTCACAGCGAATGTACAACAGAAAGTGTTGGAAGTGACCTCCCTTGGCATGTTACAGAGGTCACATATGCCACCTAAAGTGTTTTATGTATGGGACTTCCCACTTCCAGCAGAGTGCAGCACCCTTCTTGTACAGATGCACAGGGACTTTTCACTCACCCTGTATATGAACAGGGACACTTCTGTATAGTATAATGCAAGTCAGTGAGCCACTCAAGACTACCCAGGCAGTTAGTTAGCTTGAATAACACTCTACAAATAGAAATCTCCTTGCACATGTAGGGTGAAGTAGGAACTGAACATTTCTGTATAAGAAACAAATAAATAAGAAGTTAATAAATCTGGAACTGCCAAACTAAAAGAGATTTCTTTAAGTCTGATACATATCTGTATCTCCAGCATAGACAAAGCATCACTAAAGTTACATTGTGACTGTGTCTTACCTGCATTCCCATCTTGTTCATTGGCATTGATCCTGGCCCCATTGATCCTGGACCCATAGTTCCTGGTCCCATTCCTCCCATCATATTCCCATGCATGCCTCCATTCTGCCCCATCATCCCCATGTTAGCCATAGAGTTCATGGGGTTCATGCCATTCATGCCTCCTCCCATTGATCCCATGCCCATGTTGCCCATGGTTGTCATTGCACTGTTTGGGTTCCCAATACCCATTGGTCCATGTCCCCTCTGGTTTCCATACGTACTTCCATATTGCTGAGCGGGAATTCCATGCTGAGGAACATTCTGCATCTGCAACAGTGAAAACTGGAATACAAATCCTGAACACACATCATACCCTTTTTCTGCAATCATGTGAGTCAATGCTCGTCAGCTCTTTACTTAACGTTACTGTCTCCTCTGACCGACACTATATTTGCTGCGAATTACAGTCATATAATAAAATGCAAAATGAAAACAGAGAATGAAAATCGTTATACCTTGCGCAGTATTTACTTCATAAGTCCCTGTACCACTACCAAAAACATTACCATACTTCACAAACTTTGAATGACACCTACCGAACTGTCAATACAACTATCATCATCACTTCAAGTAGGTTCTTTACTCACTGCCCCACACAGAGGTAACACCACTTATTCAGTTCTAATCACTCTACAAATCACAGTGCATCACCTTGAAATTTGCTTGCAGTGGCATTGCTAGGTTTCTTGGCGTCTGGACAAGTAATCACAATGGCCGACTCTTAACAGAAATTATGAAATTTAAAACAATCACTTATTTAATTTCCTGTTATTTGGCTCAGTAATTTAAAGTTGTGGAGTGCAGAAAATAAATTTTTATTCATTTCAAATATTAATTTTGATGCTCTGGGCATCTGCACATCTCGGCAACCACCCCCCCCCCCCCCCACCACCACCACCACCACCACCACCACCACCACCACCACCACCAGCTAATCCACTAGTTGCTTTGAGCTATACATTAACAAGAATCACTATTTAAGGTCAGATAAAATTCGAAAGATACCCCATGCAGAAGATGTCAGTTTAGGCCTACTTGTTTCAAAAAAGGAGTTATCTTGAATCTGGCCCTCGTACACAATGGTAAAAGTAAAGGCATCCCTATGCCTGAATACCACGGAATAAAATTAAAGGCAGACCACAGGAGATGAGGTCGCGCTCCATGTATCCTCCCATACTAATGGACGAGTGATTTGCTGTAAGCTCAGCCAGCTTTACCCGTGCAAAATGAGTTTCTGGTACTCAAAATATAGAATACAGGTGATAAATAATATGGAGTCAAGATAAAGGAAAAATTGTCCCCATGCCCAATGAAGTACCACGCCATGTACACATATGGGGGGAGTAGCATATAAGCTCCACGCATTCCTTAACCTTAGCACTATATGGAAGTGGTCAGCTTCATACACCAGCTGCTTCACTTCCGGGAAAGAGGTCCCCACTACCCACCGCACGAGGCCAGGTTGAACCCACAGGCTGTGTGGACACTTTAAATGAGTGAACAATATCTTGCCCGTGCCGGGAGTCAAACCAGGATTTCTCGGTCGTTCAGCCCACAGCTTAGTTCTTACTGACTGACTTATCCTGGCTCCACAAATAAAAATGGGTATCAAATAAAAACGAAAATAATTTTTGTACCCTCTTACCGATAAGAAACCATATTTGAACTCGCAGACTTACCAGACTTTCTCCACCATACTGAAATACTGTATTTCAATACGTACAATGTAAAAAGTCCAAAAAGTCTATGAGTTGAAATGTCATACACCTTCGTCAGAACCCTACAGTATAGGAACTATATTATTTAATTATGAAATAAGCTCTGCAGCGAGTGCACATTTTCCATTGTACCACTTGCTTAAGTACAGTCAGCATAAATTGTTTCACTTAGTTTCAAGGCCACAAACGCATCCTGTGGTGCACTAACACAGTGTTATTTTACTGGCCTCGAAGTACATAAACAACCTACATTATCAGGTAAACCGAGAATATCTCATTTTGTGTCAAAAGTTAACCATGGGCGCGTGACCACAGGCGCAGATGAGAGGGGGAGTCGAGTAGTGTAGACGCCCCGGGCAGCAGAGTCCAAGGGGCGGCAAACTGGGAGCAAAAATTCATATTTCAAGTTAAATGAAAAAAAAAAAAATGGTTTGCTGCGCTTAACAAGTTTTACATTGGCAAGCCATATAAAAGGAAATTCAATAAATGACTAATTTTTTGGAAATTTCCGTCATTTCTGTTAAGGGTGGCCTTGTGAATACTTGCCCCGGGCCAAAAAACCCCCAGTTATACCACCGCACGTGACAACAAGCATTATAATGCTGAACAACTCCACCTGAAGACACTGAAAGGCATCTGGTGCAGTGACAAGTATCAAATTATTATTTTTTGGTAATATTTTATTGATCCACAAAAGACATCACCAAGCGAAATGTTTTCTTTAAATGTATGGTGTAATTCTGAAGCTAATCCACTATCCCTTAGGAAAACGGATAGGGGAGTGTGCGTATGGCTTCAAGCATTCTTAACCTCCACCAAGTGCCGAGGTTAAGAATGAGTGGAGCTATACCTCACTCTCATGTGCCTTCATGGCATGTATGCGGACTTCTTTATCCTACCGCTTCTTTTCCACTAGCTAGTCCCCGACATTCGGTGGACAGGAAGGTGGGTGGGTCCTACAGCCAGTGTGGATGTGATGCCAAAGACAAAAACATCTGCCCCTCTCGGGAAACGAAAGCTGGCCATCCAGGCTCCAGCGCAGTCACCGTCCTTCTCCCAGCTTCGCGCAAGAACAGTATGTACAGCAAACCGCAGCAACTATCATCACGCAGGATCTATGACTCTGCATATATACATATATATACCGTTACACTGGCAAATTAACAATTGGAGCCTACAATTGGGTTGACACTATACGGCAACACCGCTACGCGTCCTGCAGTTACCATGGTAGCAAAATGACGTCAACGATTTTCGGTTTCAGTGACGTCACGTGGTTACCATGACAACGGGCATGTACTACTGATAGAAGAAACTTACTACTTCTGCATCCCTTGTATTTTCCGTACGGGACCAATTACCAGTATCATTATATTAATATGGAGTCAACTCGAGCGTCGCCAAGACTCTTTCAGAAATATATCACAACGCAAAAACAAAAGGAGGTTGTTGGCTACAGCAGTTTTCTACGCAACAAAAAGAACAAATCAACGCCTTTGAATTGGATTATCGCTTTGACGACTTGCGCACGTATTGTCGAGCGTACAGCGTCACCAATCGGGAGGGACAGCAACTAGAGACACGGTGATAAACGTGGAACATATCACTCGGCACGTGTGCAAGTAAACCCTGTCCGCAATGCAAACCCGATAAGTCACTGCTTATGTGGTCACTTTTTGTCACATGTGCTAACTACCAAAATTATACAGCAACAACTGTTGAATCGTTTCTCACTTCATTCCCTATGACGATACTCCCCCCCCCCCGGCCGCTTCTTTGCAGTCACCGCAAATCGTTGGGTCTGACAGTATCAGCTACGTACCTTATAACGCATCGAACATTACTCTGTTTAAATAAAACAGCACACAATTACACGCTGGGTACGGAAACCAGACCCACTTCAGTTAGGTAAACCCTGAGGTCCATCAGATATGGTTGAGTGTACCAACTGAACTGTCTTAAAGAGACGAGACGAAACCTGCGGTTCCCGTTGGGTCTCATTATTCACAGCTTAACTCTGTAACAGGGGTCCACAAATTTTCCTAAAATCTAGAAGCCATTTCGAAATTTGAGGCGCCAGATGTGTGTCATGAACCCACAATTCTGGAGTGACCTGTGAACCTCACAGTTATCTGGCGCTTTCTGCTCGGTGCATGTGAACCGATACACATTTTTGTACGTAAGGAAAACAAGACAGGCAATGACGAATAAACGTAACATTGAGGAGCGTTACCGTAACCGTTGTCGTGGCAAAGCAAGAAGTAAGTATTACATATTCCGTGTGTGTGTGTCTGTAGCCTTAATTATGCAGCATACAAAGCGCATGCGCCGTATTATATTGTCATTTGTGGTCTGTCTGGCTTCACCATATTTTGCCACATTATCTCATAAACGGCACGATTTTCGGAAAACAGTTATTGGAAATAAAATGTGTTTTGCTTTCCCTACAACTTTTGCCAAAACATTTCTCATTCTAAGAGAATACAGCAAGGTATTATCATAAATGCACATAGGTCTTCATGTAAAGTATCCGTTATTCTTGTCGGATTTTAATGAAACTTAAATTTTCTCGACAGATTTTTCAAAAAATCCTCAAGTATCAAATTTCATGAAAATCCGTCCAGTGGAAGCCGAGTTGTTCCATGCGGGTGGGCGGACAGACATTACGAAGCTAATGGTCGCTTTTCGCAATTTTGCCAACGCGCCTAAAAACTGCAGTAATTATTCTGAACATATCAGGCGCCACTGCACAAAATTTTGTCTGCCGGCGCCCGGAAATTGTGCACCCCTGCATGCACCCACTTCATTCTGGAGCAAGTGCCAACATATAAACAATTAACATTTAATTCACAATGGCTTCTTACGCAAACAGGATAATTGTTTGTTTAACGACGATTTCAACTGCTGAGATCAATACAGTTTTCAACCATAGGATGATCAGTGAATAATAAATTGTAAACAACGTGGAAGGAAGCCGTCGTGGCCTAATTTAAGGTACTTCCTGAATGGGCTAAGGACATTCACGAAAACTCGGTCAGGGCGGTCGGCCTCCGGACCGGGAACACGGAATATTCCGAACAATAAGGAGGAGTGCTAAATCGATCACGATAATCAGTTTCTATCATAAAGCCTTATAAAAATTAAAGCTGTCCCTGCGCACGCCATGAAGGCATGTGAGGGAATGGAGGTACAGCTCCACTCAATCTTAATCTCGGCACTATACAGAGTGGTCAGCTTTGCGGCCCAGCCACTTTAACCCGGGAGATGACCCCCCCCCCCTCCAGGACACATTGAATGGGATACTTGGTGGAGCCCACAGACGGTTGGGCGCTTTGGAGATGACTCTTGCCCCTTCCGGGAATCGAATCACGATTCCTAGGACGTCCAGTCCGTAGCCTGGTCACTGTACTACGTCATCCCGGGTCCATCATAAAGTAGTTTACATTTGGTGAAACACGTTTTCACGGCACCCCAAGGCATTTTTTCGGTATGAAGGAAGGGGGAGAGGGGGGGCTTCTATGCTGAAACCTTGCAAGCTCAACTCTCTCCATACGGTCTTGATATAGCAACGAATTCAGAATATCTCACCAACATACTTGAAATTCCCGCCCTGAATATTTTAAGATTGCATCTACAGCACTTTTCACATGACGTCAAATCGCCACACGCTGCCAGACTTACGAATTATACGTAGGTATCTCATTCGAGCCATCAAATCCTAATGGCTGCGTTATTCCGCCTACACAGTGTATTTATGTGTTCCGTACGGTTCTCAGGACAAACCGCAATTATTTCTCTGTCCAGCATTAACTGATTGGTGTTTATAACCGAGCCGGAGTGTGTTTACTGCGCGGTACGAACCGAATTTTTAAATAAATACAAGTCAGGTTAAATTTACTCTTCAAAGGGATAATTAATGGCCATGAAATCTGGTGTAATAATAGCTCTTCCGACCGATATTCGCAATTTGCCTCGCGGCGTACTGAAAATCCACATAGCACGTATGACACACACACGAACACACGACTTGCTACTTGCGCACTCATTTCAAGTCAGAATGAAAGTATGACAGCGTATCACGTTACACGTAGGGCAACATGGCTCACTATTTTTCTCCTACAAAACTTCTAACTGCCCTGTTACAAGTGATTAACCCGTTATATTTTTGGCCAAGCGCATGCACCAGACACGCTCGTACACAAACACAACAATTCCCCACACATTCACTTGGCTTCGGGACACTAAGACACCGTTGAATAGACTCGAATTACTGGCAGGGAGATGAAAGATCATGGCCATGGAAACCATCAGCATCAATCTTCTTCTTCTTCTTCTTTGTCACTACGCCTCCCTTGTCAGTATAGTGACTAGGCTACGGCTTTGATGATTCTGGGTTCGAATCCCAGCAGGGGCAAGATATTTCTCTCTTCTGTAAAACGTTCAGACCTTCCCGGGGGCCCAACCCACCCTCCTATTCAATGGATACCAGAGTTATTTCCCATGGGTGAAGCGGCCGGTGCGTGAAATTAACCACTCACCTTCACCTAGTACCGAAGTTAAGAATGAGTGGAGCTATACCTCTACTCCCCCTATACGCCTTCTTGTCGTGCACAGGGACGATTTTACCTTTAACCTTTGTCACGCTGAGTTTGCTAAAAGGGTGGCGGCGTTCTTTATACGTGGAAATGAGCTTCGTTCTATGTGCTTTTCCGAATACACTTCCATTTCGTAGCAGGTTTACATAATTCTATCCTGTGTCTAGTGATAATCTACAACCCTCAGTCGATCATATTTACACAGGTGCGGAGACGTAACAACACACACAACATAAACTTCAGGGGAAGGCAATACACTGATGTGTCATATAATTTCTGTGATTTAGTTTTTTACTCTGATTTCTCCTACTGTGCTTGGTAATCACAGGTAAAAACACCCACGAGTCTAGCAACCACACTATTACATTTTTGTGGGAATGCACTCTCGGAACTGAACAGCAGATACAGTAGTATAGGCCAAATTCTGCTACTTTCATCCCAGGACAGAACGCTGTAAAACATAATTATCTACTAGACCAGGGGTGGCCAAACCGCGGCTCGCGAGCCACATGAGGCTCTTTTACATATAATGTGCGGCTCGCGGAAATATGTTGGCTGAGCTCCTTTTTGCATTACAATTCATATAAAAGGTAAATAAAAAAATTTTCAAGCTTTATAATTATTTAGCGGGTATAAACTGAGAGTCCGCTGGATTAAAACGTAAGTTTAATGTTCATGGCGAGTAAATATGTTTAAGAATTTTTGTAATAACAAAATGTGCATGTAGCAATAAAAACGTGTGTGTAATATTTGTTCATGTCTTGCGGCTCTCAAAACATCTGAAGTTTATCGTATGTGGCTCTTACGTTAAGCAAGTTTGGCCTCCCCTGTACTAGACTACAATTAAGTGTCCATATAAATAAACACAGGGCTTAGTGGTACATGCTTCGCTTGACGTTGTGGGGTAAGCAGATGGGATCTTGTTATGTACAGATAATACAATGGAACAACGCTTTCCAAGTGTGATCACCAAGTACAGCAGTATCCTGAATAACATAACACGTTCGCAGTTCCTTCCCAACATCGCAATGCTTGTAGCACACTTCCCTTCTTTCATTAGACAGGACGTATTATCGACAACTCGGAATGAACCTTTAACCCATCAAAACTATTTCAGTTACAAAGATAAACCACATTTTGGGACCCGGCTTTGTGACTCAAAGGAATGCGAGCCACACTCAATTCCCCTACATGTCTAGAGCTACTGCGGTCGCAAACGCCAAGTCCCAGACTGTAATCATTAACTTATTCACTACTGATCACCGATCCCAGTGGCCGCGCGGTCTAAGGCGTGGATCTTCGGCCGTTCGCTTACTAGGATCGTGGGTTCGAATTCCACCGGGGGCATGGATGTCTGTTCTTGTGAGTGTTGTGTGTTGTCAGGTAGAGGTCTCTGCGACGGGTGTCCCTCGTCCAGAGGAGTCCTACCGACTGTGGTGTGTCTCAAATGTGTGTGATCATGAAACCTCGACGAAACGAGGAGGGCCCAGGCCCATATAGGGTTGTCGAGCCATAGAAACAAAAATCACTACTGATAGTAAGTTCTAGCCGATCCCGGTTGCTGCGCCGTCTAAGGTGTAGGTCTGCGGCCGATCGCTTGCTGGGATTGCGGGTTCGATCCCACCGGGGCATGGATGTCTGTCTCTTGTGAGTGTCGTGTGTTGTCAGGAGAGGTCTCTGCGACGAGCTGGTCACTCGTCCAGAGGAGTCTTATCGAGTATGTGTGTGGCATGGAATGTGATCAGGTGCAACAATAACCCTCTACACCTAAAATGGGTAGGTAGAAAGAAGTCGGAATATGAAGTAAGAGTTATAGTTATGCTGTTATATTTATTGCTGGACTCTTACGTATAATACTGGCCCTCTTAGTACAGACCAAAGTTAAAGTATTAAATATTTTGATAACCCAACAGTGCAAGTTTAGGTCCTTAAAATGCCACGCAAATTTGACAATATTTCTGAAAAAGCAGTCAGGAGGTAAAACACTCTAAACTAAGTGAAAAAAAAGACATTCGCCGATTTTAATGTCAATTTTTTCCCCTATTTCCGGTCTTAAAGAAAAATTCAAGCTTATGTGATCACCATGCTGTGTGTATTACTTAACCCCTTAGCCAGTCACCCGATTTTCCAGAAACTTGCTATGAACGTCACACCACAGGATGCCACACCATGCTTGTGTATTTCCTATAATCAAAAAATAACGACATGGCAAGCGAACATGAGCGGTGTAAATGGTATTAGACTACACTTAATTTACAGTCCTGCAATTCTGTGTGATAACAGATCTTCGACGCTGTCCCTATGCACACCATAACGGCATATAGGGGAATGGAGTAATAGCTCCACTCATTCTTAACCTCGGCGCGAGATGGGGATAAGTGGTGGCATTAACGCCCCGGCCGCTTTACCGGCGAGGAAAAAGCCCCCGGTAGCCAGTGAATAGAAGGAGGGGTGGGTGACAGAGTCAGTCTGGACAATGGAGAAGAGATAAATCTCCTGTCCCCTGTCGGGAATCGAACCACGATTCCCCATTATACCAACTACACAATCCCGGCTCAGAATAAATTTACGAAAGAAATGTGCATCTGATTACGGTAATTTTATCTAGAACGTCGAATAACAAGCCAGCTGTGCGAGAAGTAGCTGCGGCTTTTGGTTTGTTGTACAACATAACGAACAGTCGCGATTACGCACGTTACGCAATAAATGTAATAACTATTTGCCGAAATCTGGCATAGGCAATAAATACAATACCCACACATCGAAATTTAGTGGGCAGAGAGAAAATAGCTATACCACCAGCACACCGAAATTAATGCTTTACCGGCAGAGGGAGCTGAAACGAGTGGAGATGGTCTATGTTTCCGATCTTTCGGGGTAACAGGCTGCCTCCATCTTCAGAATGAATTTCCACGCGATGTAAACACACCACAACGAGCCCAACACCAACAATGAATTACCGCGAACGCTTAAAATCCGAAAATATCTGCAAATTATGCATTAAATATTATTTGTAAATCAACACGAGTCCAGTACGAAACTCTGAGGTTATGTCCAACAAACTGGATGTTCACAGCATCTGTATGTTCGTAATAAGCCAAGTTCCTCGTATTAAATTAAATATTGCGAGTGCATGTCTGTATTTTGGCTCAGTTATCCGCCAAGCAAACCGCATATTTTCTGCGCCGTATTATATTGTCATCTGTGGCCTGCCTGGCTCTACCAAATTTTTTCCGCATTATCTCATAAAGGACACGATTTTCGAAAAATTATTGAACATAAAATGAGTGTTTTGATTTTTCTTACGAAGTTTGTCAGAAAACATTTCTCATTCTAGGAATAATTCAGCGAGATACTATGATAAATGTACGCAGGTCTTCATGTAAAGTATCCGTTATTCTGGTCAGATTGTAATGACACTTGAATTTTCTCGACCGATTTTCGAAAAATCCTCAAATAACAAATTCAAGAAAATCCGTCCTCAGGGAGCCGAGTTATTCCATCCGGACGGACAGACGCACATGACGAAGCTAATAGTCGCTTTTCACAATTTCGCAAACACACCTAAAAATGAACTGAAATAATCACAGTAGCAACAGGCATGTAAGACTAGAAACTCATAAATACAGACGTACAGTCGTACTTACGACTCACGTTTCGTGCAACTTAAATATATCTGTTCAATTCAATAACCGTTTCACTGTGGTAGGACATTGTACACGGGAACAGAGAGCAACTTGGTCCCTTAACCAAGTCAGAAAAAGAATATTAATTTCCAAATTCATTTTCGTTGATCTCCACGCTAATACAAACACGAATTAAATACATTGACAGTGCGTAACATAGTAGGAAGACATAATATGAGATGGCAGCACTGTCTACACCTGCGTACTTTTCTCTTCGGACGCCTTAATTTGTTACTACTGGCCACGTGACTCCGACACATGAACACAAAGTTCTGATGACAGATAACCGCAAAGTGAACTTACAGGTTACGGGTCGGCCCGACTTGAAGCGAATCACAGAACTTACTACACTTCTCATTGATGTAACAGTCCCAAATTTATGGGTTATAAAGAGCTTCATCCAGGTATCCAAAATATCCAGTTCGGGACGCCAAATGTCGAGAGTTTTTTCTAAGTCATAAAACATGACATTCTGACAATGCTACAAACATTCTGACCTTCCCATAGTGCAAGAAAACATCCACAGGGGCAGGACAGCCATCAACCAACCACTAACAGGAAGGAATATAAGAGGGAGAGATCAGTGACTTCAGGGTCTAGGCGGAGAATGCGAAGGGTGAGGAACGAACATGCAAAAGATAAATCAAAAACTTTACGTTCCTTGTGCCGTACATTTTTGATTATACAAGTCTTATTCAGACAAATGTACACGGTTTTATGTCATCCAACACGACTTTTTATTAAAGTCTGCCCAACATGTTTCGAACCTATACAAGGTTCATCTTCAGGGGCTTACTTGTTGAAATTACATCAGCATGTTGGGCAGTCTTTAATAAAAAGTTGTGTTGAATAACATAAAACTGTGTAAATTTGTCTGAATAAGATATGTATAAATCACAAGTTAAAGGTGTGTATGGATTTTATTACTATTATTATTATTATTATTATTATGGCATAATGATAGTAATATTAACAAATTACTCTGTTTTTTAATCGTGACGGGGTAAAAAGTTGTCTCCCCCCCCCCCCCCAGCTAAATGTTATTAAGTGTCCCGGTTTGGTTTCTTTAAAATATGGCATCCCTAAATGTGTAACAAACAAGTGCTCCCTCGCTTAGGAAGGGCGAAAATTTCACAATGCGTGAGTGTGTGTGTGTGTTAAGGGGTTGAGTACTGTTGTGGTAGAAACTGGGAACAATGACCTACTTTCTTCATCGTGAATGTAACACGTGACACTGTATCACAAGGAACAAGTTTTACCAAACACAGTTAACACGTCCGTGACGCTCTTAAAATAACACGTGTCAAAATGATGTTACTGACCTGGCTGAACTGTGAATTCATCTCCTGTCGTTCCTGCAGCGCCACGACGCTTGCCGTCGCGGTGGCGGTGGCCGTGGCGGCGGCTACCATTGCTGCAGCACTCAATGCCGAAGGGGAAGGGTGGTATTGTTGAGGTCCACCGCCCTCTTGCACCCCCGGGTTACCGGGGCCCCCTCCGGTAGCGCCTCCCCCAGCGTTCATCCCCCCGCCAGTGGACTGAGGACCTCCATACCCACCGCCGACACCGCTGCACAGCGCGGCATAGGCAGAAGCAAAGCACAGCAATGAGGTCGTGGGAAAAGCACGTGGTAAGAACTCTCACACAGACACATAGGGGCTACTGTGCAGTTCAGATACTCTCAGCTTATAACACTGTGACACACACAGTACAGCGCTTTTATAAAAACTGGTATGATCACGTCTGAACAGACGATTAAAACACTTAGCTTATTAACCTCGCTGCACTTTAACTGACCGCTACGAGTCGACAGGTTGTAACGAAATGTCTACACAATGTACAGTACTGGTACTTTCAAACTCATCCTGGTTATTACACCGTGCACGTCTGTCTCGACGTTTCGGAGTAATGCGCTGCCTCCCTCTTCAGAGTGACTGAACTCAGTCACCCTGAAGATGAGGTAGTTAACACCTTCCTCCGAAACACAGGGGAAAAAATATTATGAGTATACACGGTGTAACCGCCGTGAAAGCGTGAAAACAATTTTTTTATCAGCCGGTACTTGTCAATCCTACACTTACTTCTGTGACATGCGGTAGACACTTCACTACAGCCAAACTCTATACTTTCAGAAGACATGAAATGTCATCTCCCCACCACACTTGACAAACGCAACAGAAGGCAGGTAGCCTACATGCAGCAGCCACTGAATCGTAAACCCCCCTACCCGACCTAATGTCGTTTCCATTGCTCGCTTAGCTACATGACGTAAGTCGAGAGAACATAACAACATAAAGTCTTCGAAATAACAGCTAATTTGCTACGGAAGTTAGTTAAATGCGTAAGCAAACCACACAGACATTACGTCTGTCACGATTGCATATTCCTAACCTGAAATGACACGAATCCCAAAAAAGGAAAAGTGTTTGAGTTCTCCCGCGTCCTAAGGAGTGTCCTATTTCTGGTGAATCTGTTTATACGCCCATAAAATGCAGTCAATAGCTTGTGCTGACACAACAGGCAACAAGGCAAAAGCAATGAACGTAGCCTTATAACAATGACTCAAACTAAGGGGATGTAAGAGGCAAGCAGAGAAGGGAGGGCGAAGTAGAAAAAAGAAGGGCATATACACACCATGGAGACCTACAGTACAATTTACCTGCAAACCAACTATTCTTCCTCCCCCCGACCGTCAACCCCAAATTTCCCCTAAATATTTAGCCAACTGAATCTCTCTTAGACTCTCGTATACCAACCATTATAGTGACACAGATCCTTTTCATTTTTATATGTATTTTTTTTTTACACCGCTGAATCGTGGGACTGAAAGAACGAGTTGAATTATTCCATCAAAGAGATCTGATCGACGTCTCGTTACAACCCGTGTCAACGTGAATTCATTTCTAGCTGTAGATGCTTTATTGATTGTGAACAGTAATGCTTTAATAACTGATCCGCAGCTGCTTAACGCGAACCTACTCTTACAACTTGGGAAGGGGCTTTTGTGATCATTAATCAATGTTTACATGGTACCCAGCGCGTTGGCCTGCTTCACAGCAAGCACAAATGCAGAAAACGATTTTTTGAACACGGGTGCCAATATCAGGATGAGTAATTTCAAACTTGGCGAGCGGGAAACATATGAACGTCCCCTGATGTATGACGGTCCCACTGACAGAGCAGTACTACTACTACTATGCTGCCATCTATGAATGGCAAGACTGCAAAACGTGTACTTCGTGATGCAGTACACGCTTTTTGCCAAGAGTTTTCTTTTTCACTATCAAAATATCACAGTCACACGGTAAACGCATGAATGTAACTTCATTTGCGACCTTAAGAAAAGTACGGCCATCCCTGAGATGATTTTCACGAAACCACAAATGATCGACAGAATTGTGTGCAGGGTCTCTTATAACGAATTTCACCGAAATCGTACAATAAGTGAGTGCAGAAAGTACGGACAGAAATTAATTAATTAATTAATTAATTAATTTACGTCCCTAAGTAAAGTATAGATTTTCACTACGCCCATTTTCACGAAACTCGCCATCAATCAGTAAATTTTTGTGGACGTCTCATGTACAGAGTTCTATACAAATGGAACAAAAAAAGTGTAGGAAATAAGGGTAAAATTTAATTTACGCGCTTGAATAAAATATGACTGTCACTGACCAGATTTTCGGCGGAACACTGGCTTGCTACCGAATTTCAAGTAAATCCCACAAACGGTTTTAGTCGCTGACATTAGGACACAGACGGACAGACGGGTGTGGTCTCATATAACGCGTTCGTTTTTTATTTCGCAAAGAATGCCTAATACTGCATCTGTACCAATACGTTCAAGTGCAAATTAACAAAGGTACATCTCTCAAATTGTTTTTGAAGATTCGAGTCTTCAAGGATGTTACGCCGTGTCGACTGCCTAAATAGTTACCGACGTTTCGAAAGATCTAATTTCGTTCATCTTAAGGGTAAAGCAGGCCACGAATAGAGGACTGCATGTCCCTGAAGATGACGGCGTCACGGTCCTTCGAAACGTCGGTAACTATTTAGCCAGTCGAGAAGGCGTAACATCCCAGAAGACTTGAATCTTCAGCAACACCGCTGTAAGAGCCTCAAATCTCACGACATCGAGTTGGTTTTTACTTCCCCTTCTGCCCCTGCTTGCACTCAACAGATTTTACACTCCCAAAAAACGAGATATAATCTGCGTGTCCTGTGTGGAATGACACATTATCATCTGGATTTTCCAGTTTACCTGACATAATGCGGCAGTCCCTCTATCCACTGTTCATACGACTAACAGACTAAACGCATATAATAACCTCTTACTGGGGCTGAAATATTTTGAGTAAAAGGAATAAGTGAATACTTTGAAAGACAAGTGAAAGTATGAGTCGTGAAACAGTAATATAAAGTTACCACATATCCATCACAACAAAAGAGGATATTTCCCACTTATCGACCTAAAACGAGGGCATAATAGCCAAAGAGGACGTTATGCTACAAATTATTTAAATTTCATGCATCTAAAATTCAGTGTTTTCTCATCGCAAAGAACCAAGTCTGTTCTCAGCCCAGTGCATGTAAGATTTGTGGCGTACAGAGTGGCACTATGTCAGGTTTCCGTCAGAGTACTCTGTTTATCCCATTAGTATCATTCTACCAATACTCCATACTCACCAACTCATCTATCATCGGTGCTGAACAATCCCAGTAATCGACAGTATTGCTCAATAACATAAACAAATACAGAACACAAAACTCAGCTTCAAATACAGTATGTACTTCCTATGCCCATTTCATTCATACTTTCTGCTTCAATACTTCACAGTTCTCAACTTTCAGCCTCTTCTTCCAAAGAACTCTTTCCATTCACGAAAACAAACAGAAAGCACCTTGACCCAGTTTTTCCTAAGTTCAGTCTCAAATTCAAGTCCATTAATGTATAAATCGATATTTTTCTTGGCAAACTGTATCCAGATTTCCCCAGCCCCCACAGCCTTACACTTAAGAAAAACAGCAGATTAAGTTCCCCAAAACTGTGCTATTTTTGTACCACAAAGTTACAGACATAGTCCAAAAACTGTTAATCTCATAATTGTAATATAACATCACCAGAACCCTTCACAGCTAACTTATGCACATATTAAACCATTAACTTAATATTAATTGATTATTACTTAATTCACTAAACATTTAAGTCATTACCCTGGAATAATAATTCAGACAGCTGTGGGGCAAATTCTGTATCATAATTTTTTAAAATTTCATTAACCATGCCAAGCACCTAAAGTTTTTTTGACAATTTTCACTGCAAGTATAAATGATGAATTTAACAAATTTCTGGTACTCACCCCGGCGGGACGCCCTGTCGGTATCCAGCCCCAGTAAACGGGGTGCCTTGCTTGTTAGGAGCTCCCTGTTGAGCGTAACCCCCACCACCTGGCCCGACGCCCCCTGCCGCCACGGTGCCACCGCTACCCGGGAAGTTGTTGTGGGGACCGGACTGCGTCGAGGTAGTCACTCCCCACACGGTGGTCACCACAGACAGCTGTTGCTGCGTGGCGCCCCCCGGCGACCACTCCCTGAAACACGCCACATTGTTGCAATTGTTTGACAGCAGTGCTGCTTAGCTGCTACCTCTGGCGACAGATTTATGAAACACACAGCACACAAACCGGTTCAATGCATTATGTGCCCAACAGATAACGCCACCGTCTTGTCTCCGAAGCACACCAACAAAACCACATCACTTAGCCATTCACTCTTAACGCTTACAATGTCAGCTTGCTACACTGCCGTTCCGTTCGCCATTATTACCTTAATATTTCACGACATGCACCCCACCTCCACCCACATTCACAATTAACTGGTGCGACAGAAATGTAACATTCGTTTTCAACAAAGCTTCGAAATCAGCGAAACATGTTACGATGAAAGGGCCAACATTTACATCCGTAACACGGGTAATGAGAGAATCCAGCCAATAAAATAACAGTTTTTCTTGACCGCTGCTTAAAACCGCTCAGAAAATTCAAATCCTGCATAAAAACTGCTGTTCGAAGCTGATATGCACGAAAGACATAACATACGGATACATATATTCAAAATCGGCGATGTCACTTGTTACAGAGCGTTTGTTAGCCCCATAAAACTTGAAATTACATCTGCTTATTTAAAAACTGTTCCTACACCACAAAAACAATCCGTTTCAATTACAAAACACGATCGATCGATGCTGTTTAAGTTAAATAATCGCTGTTTATTCCTATAAGACTAACTTACCAAAGCTGTATGGACAAAATGCAGCGCTTTACTGTTAAAGCACATGGCACTCTTAATAACTCCTTATTTCAAAGGGTCAAAGGCCAATACGCCTAGATCTTCGACATTTGTTATTCAAAACCGTACAAGGCTTATTGATACGCAATGGAGAGTGTCTTTCGAAAAGAAGATAAGTTCTGTGGCAAGACAGCCGAGATGCAACATGCAAGAACAATCAACGTTTGAAACTAACACATCAAAATTTCATACAATAATTCCCCGATAATTTCCCATATGTATTACAGTGTTTGGGATCTTTGATCGACACAAAAAAAAATCCTATAGTATTCCAACAAGCGACCCGGCCCGTCACTAACATACGAGTATAATAAAGTGGCTGTGTGTGACGGTTAGTGATTACTTGGTCAACAACACACCGTTAGGTCAAAAATATCAACGTAATATTTTTAAAACAGACGGTATTCTTCAACCTGATTTTTTGTTGAACTGTGGCTTCAATCTGAAGATAGAATCACATTATTTAGAAACACACGATTAAGCTGCTTGTTTAAAAGTCTACATTCTTAGCGTCTGTTACATTCACATCAGGACATGCCTGCAGTCTACAACCGAGGTAAGTAAGAACTTGATCATGGCCAGTAAGTTACTACTACGCCGTCATCCGCGGCAAGGTAAACAGTATCAGTAAAACGAACTAATTTATGCATTCATTAAGAGCAGTGTACTAAACTGGGTAAAGGCCCTGTACAAATAACGTTTTTTTTTTTCGGTTTTTCATACAGTTTCACCGCACGTACTTTCAATACCAGCTGCCAGTGATAAAAAAGGTGATGTACTTATGTGCTAAAAGTTCACCCTGACGTTAAATGCACAAACGATCTACGAGCGACGGGATTACTGTACATAGGTACGATTCCTGTACACCACTGTCAAAACATTCACATTGCTGCAACGCCATTAACTGACGGAAATTCTTGTCTAAACACTAGATTTCGTTTAGACTGCGCTATTCACTCGGCGAGGCTCATTAGCAAGAAACCTCGTGCCTCCAGCAAATATTCTGTAAGAAGCACACGACGCCTCACAGAGCGTGACAATACAAATCACTACCATCACTATGTGATATCAATCACTGTCAATTTTGTTTTCACGCGATATCAGTTCACACCAAAACACAACGCGCGTTGAAAAAAAAAATGGCCCCATGCGTTACTGTAGATATACATTTGAACTGCAGTCCCGTGATAACACGTCACACGGACGATAAATAAAACAGAAATCCTAGGTAGCAAACCTGACACAGTTATATTCCATAATTTCCCAACTCTGCACTTTATTCACCCCTGCCGAAACATACACTCTTCTATTGATTGCTTATGCTAACTTCTGCACTATTTTCTCTCTTTAAACCTTCCCTTTTTCACACTTCTATAAGTGTTATGCCTACTATTTCACTTATTTTTCGTCCGCACAAGGATGCCAAGATATCCATTATTAGTACACGTTAACTATACGGCTCCTGAATAGTGCCGACCTCTAGCGCTCACAACACGAAACATAACCACATTACCCCTTTATTACACACGCCCGCGAACAGTTATCTGCTTCCAACACTTCCAGATAAACGACAAGCACTTCACTGTACGGTGGCGATCTCTAGCAACATATCACGAAGTTACAAATCGTAACTTCATTCACACAGCAAGGCAACTGGCGTACCTTCCTCAACACAGTACCGTCACTAAGTGCTGCTGCTTGCTCTGCATGTAATGCCATCATATGCCTACGAGGTGTTTACAACAGCGCAGTGTGGCATGCAACGTCACTTATTTAATCCCGTAGCAACCTTCAGACATACTCGCGACTCGTCAAGCGCGTCTTAATGTTTGACCTACATCCCACCACGTATTTATAGGGTTTTGACATGACCCAATGATAGGTCGATCTGGGTCGTGCTTGGAAACTGGGTTATACTCTGGATGAAGTTTTCCTTGCTCAAACATAACTGAGGAAACGACAAACAGTAATTTTTTCCTTTAACGAACAAACACATGACTACCGAAGCTGTTAACGTGTCCAAGGCCGCCATATGCTGTTCGCAGCGTTGTACTTAAAATTTACCTTTCATTTTCATCAAAGAATCCACTATATTAAACAGAACGGCTTAAAAGAATGAACACGCATATTCTGTGCATGTAACAACCCATCACAGCAAATACCGCATAATACATGGTTGCACGCTGCTGTTTGAAACCGGCACGATGATTTAATCACTGCTTACTTCCTGTGATAACACTTCTAACAAATCTCACTTTCTGTAGCTTCTAAACACATTCTATACACAAGCATAAAGGCATGTAGCGAAATGCCGACTTCGGATGTTTCAAAGCAGGTGAAGCTGCTAAAATTACAAAATATCGCCTCCTATTCCGAAATATATTATGAAGAAACTTGTTAGCTAATACGAACACAGACAACGGTCTAGCAAGCCACTGCTCAACATGATTTGCCTAGTCGTTCTCCAATACGGCACTGTTTTCTATTAAAATCGTCTTCTGTGTACTTCACATGGTACTCAAATCCTAGCAATGACATCAATTCCGTCCACGATTGTTTTCCGAAGCATTATCGATTTCCTAAAATGTAAATATGATACACTTAAATCACAAATTAAAATCCAACAAATGCACTGTATGTTCACAAATATAGTCTAATGCCCCTACATACATTTACATATGTAAACCTTGGACCCCCTGATGATGGCTAAATAAAGCTGAAACGTATGTAGGAGCATTAGACTATATTTGTGAAAATACAGAGCGTTTGTTGGTTTTTTTAATTTGTGACTTTATATCAGAATGCACGGAGAATATAATCTGAAATGATACACTTAATTTTCTGGCATTCACTGCATAATTTAATGAACAGCGTTATTTTAATCATTTTTGTTCCCTGCTGCCAAAGACCACGTACAGAATTAACCCTCCTACTGGCACGATTTTACTGCACTTAGTAATCTGGGGAGCCCATGTCGATAAATAATCCACTTATTTGCAACATTATTCAGAAATTGGAACAAACTGGTTAGGTCAGTTACTGATAAGTGGCGGCGTCTGGCGGCCACGCTCCAAAACAAACACGTATTCTCGTCTTATGCGCTCAGGCATGTAGAAACTCCACAGGCGCTCTGAGTTTATAGAGCGCAATGCACTTATTTCATTAAAACAAATCACAAGCGGCACCACTTCGTGGGCCCCCCACACACACACTCTCGTAATCGATATAACACTAGTAGGCATCCACTTTGCGATACCGTCGAATATAAACACATATATCAGTGACAACAGAACTTTCTGTCGTAGTATCCTGGTCGCATATCACCACTTTACACATGTTCATTCACTCACAAATAACCATTTTAATGGTAACTACCTGTAGGATGTGTAGCCCAACATTGGAACAGATACATATGTTTTGTGCTTGGCAACGAGCGAGGCTAGTAATGTGCGTACGTGCAGCACCTACTTCACTTTTCCACTTATACACATATGCTACTTGAGAGCAACCGTCAACCCGCACGCACGCTTAGCGGCTGAAGGTAAACTGTCTGACTGACTCTGCTTGCTGCTGCTGGTGAGAGGTTGTTGAAGCCATAGAGGGGAAGGGAAAGTGGGGATACAGTAGTCAGTGGAAGGGATGGAGGAAGATTGCACCGGTCTGACCCGGTCTTCCCCTCTCATGCATTCCTTTTCGCCCTTCGGACAGCCACAATATCGGTTATAGCTGCACGGCGTTGCCATATCGTGCACAGAACCAATCCCGTGAAGCAGTGTGGGTGGAGCTAGATCTTCCCTCTATCCCCGCTGCTCTTCTAGGGTCCGGGGTTCACGCATGTTCACGGTGGGTATTGCAGTGCGGACAGCGTACGGAATTGACCGACCGCGAGTGGCATATAACTTTTAGTTTATATTTCCAAATCATTCCTCCCGTCGACTCTCTTCTTTCCACCCCCACAGACTTGAATTATTTTATTCTACAGCAACTAAGAGTACCATAAGATAAACTATGCTTCGTGCCAATTCAGCTTGCTGGTACTTACGAACCGTATTAACGAGACTGTTACGTGTCACACGCATTTCGCGGCATCAGTCATATTACCTTGTGATTC
Source organism: Reticulitermes speratus (assembly GCA_021186555.1). NCBI lineage: Eukaryota > Metazoa > Arthropoda > Insecta > Blattodea > Rhinotermitidae > Reticulitermes > Reticulitermes speratus. The sequence goes on from JAJKFL010000014.1 coordinate 12,103,096, forward strand.
ATAAGCATTTCATGACACTGTGTTAATCTCAGCAGCGTATTTATTACATTAACACCTTCTCTTTGCTTCAATCTGCCAAGAGCATTGATTATTTGTGCGTTGTCCAATGCTGCCAAGTGTCGGCGCGCCATGGGTGCGCAGTAACAAGCGCTCTGTCTGCTAGTGCCATGCCAATACGCGGATGTCACGCGCAACTCACTTTTTTATGTGTATGGAGTGTACATTAAAGGGCTTCTCGCAGTCAGCCGTCTGGCTCGTGCGCGTCGCGTCTGTACCCCTCCGCTCTTCTTCATCTTGTGATTCTTCTTCCTCTTCTGTTCTGACTTGTCGCTTTTCTGCTTCATAGTATTGGCTACCGCGGAGGTTTCAAACATCGGTCCGCAGGCCAAATACGACCAACATGATCCCAAAACAATCTACTGCCGTGGCGATAGTAGACTGTAGATGGTTTTCTTAGTTTCGGGCACTATGTTGGGCAACTAGAAGTTTTTCGTATTCCTTGGTGTCGCATTTCGTTATACCTCACTATATTTCTCGTTCCTCCGCCGCCTTTGTTCGCAGTATGTAAGTGCGGTTAATTCAAACCTAATGAACGTGACCGGACAACAATCTGACAAACACATTCGAAATGAGAATTTCATCTATTCGGGTCACCAATTATAGTAAATTTCAACTGATATGCATACAGCAGTAGTCTCAACATGGCATAAATACTTTTATGAGAACGAAATAGAGTGAGGGGAGAAGCTGAAAAAATTATTCCATCCCCCAAGCAGCATATAAAAGACTTCTTTGCTTCTATGGCTGAGGTACTGACATTCCTAAATATTCCGATAATTAAAGTATTACGTTTAAACACACCGATCGATAATAAAATACGAAATTTCAAAAATCCGACACGACCGTTTACCTCAGACGAGTTAATTAAAATAATATATACGGCTCTATGTTTGACTGGATGCGCATTACAGCTCCCAAAAAATATTTTTTTGACCCAGTCAACGCTTCTTCCTCAAAACAAATCGGATTTACGTGCAACCAAAATTTTCTTTAAAAAAAAACAAGTATATTTTTGTGTTAGTGACGTTCTTCGTGGGTACAAAGTTGTCCACATGACAGTAATATTTTCAGTACTTTATCACGCACTTTTAATCATCTCGGGCCCTCAAACGGGAACCTCTGCCAGATTTATTGTAGGCCCTGAATTTTCCAAACAACGTTACTGTTCGTGCTAACAAAGAATATTTGAATATTCCAGTCTTCTTGGGATATGACGCCGTGTATATTGCTGTAAATAACTATACGACGTCATGTCCCCGAGGGTCTGAATCTTCATCACCAAATCTCGCAAAATAAATCTGATCCAGTGGAATGTCAGTGGATCCGATAGGGCCGACAAGGGAAGACAAATTACCAGTGTGAGGACAGTCATGTTATTTTTCAGATTCTTATGTCAAGTTATACTAGAATGAAGATCGCAGCGTGCCCAGGACTTAATTTCCGGTAAAGTATTCTAAAAATCGCTTAAGAACAAATGCACATTTTTGTGACTTAACAAATCAATACTGTCTAATGCAAATTATTTCGTCATCATCAGAAGGGTAAATTAGTGTTATCATCAGGTACATTTTGTCAAAAAAAATAGTTCATTCATTTGAGATTTGAGTTTCTCATAGCAGCGCTGATGCAGATTAAAGTATTCTGAAATGTCAAGCCGTTTTGACTGGTAAACAGTTACCGACGTTTCGAAGACGCAGTGTCTACACTTTTAGGGTCAAAACGTCCTTAATATGTGTTATTTAACGAATATGTCAATTGCTAAGATCATATGGCGTCGGTAATTAATTAATATGGAACACTGATTGAATCATACTGACTGGGGAAAAGAAACTATTCGAAGAAAACCTGTCCCAGTGCCACTTAATGTACCACAAATCCCAAATGGACTGGCTTGGGACTGAACCCGAACGTCCGCAGTGTTCAGGACCAAGCATTCCGCGCAGTCTAAGATTAGACTGCTTGCGGCCGAATATGCAGGCACAATGCTTCACCGAAACGTCAGTAACTGTCTACCACTCGACACGACATAACATCCTGCAACACTTGAACCTTCACCTCATTCTTCATTCCGCTCCAAAAGTGGGCAGTGTCGGTCTAACCTGCAACAATCCCCACACACTTCTTTCCAAATACGGCCTTTCTTAGGTAGCCTAACCACGAGATTTTTTTTTGGGGGTGGGGGGGGGGGGAGGAAAGGGCTTCGCGGCAGATGCTACGGACGCATCGCAGCCTTAAGGCTTATTGTGCAACCCTTGTGATAAAGATGAAGAGAAAGATCATCAGTTTTTTTGTCATTTTTCCAAGTAATGGAGCACCGGTGGAAGGAAAGTGACTGACGAAAACCGAAGTACTCGGGGAAAAACCTGTCCCAGTGCCACTTTGTCCACCACAAATCCCACATGGACTGAACCGGGATCGAACCAGGGCCTCCGCGGTGGGAGGCTGGCGACTAACCGCCTGAGCCATGGCACGGCCAACCATGAGAATTGCTGAAATGTTCTCTTAATCACAAGTATGACGATGCGAAGGTTTTTTCGATTTCGTGCAGCTTTGCAGTCTCCAGTCTCTGCGAATATCTTACGTCCGGTGTTAAGAGTTCGAAAACTGCCACTCTGATTTGAAACCTGTAGCAGATAGTTACGAGAAAATACCAGACAAAACAAACTTGCCCCAAGCCCTACCTTATCTTATGTATCCGACATACCCGTCTGACAGATTCCGTCCACATAACGCACTGTTGTGCGGGCTAACCTCACACTCAGGGGTTCCACAGAACAACATCACAGCAGCCTTCCAACGTCTTTGCAGACAGTAATGTTTATTTTTAGAACACCAAACAGTTTCAGTGAAGTCTTTCGCGGAATTTAATCGCTCCAACGTAGCCGCTCTGCGGTGATCCTTTTGCAAGATATCTTGTAAGAGCCAAACTAAGAATCCACACACCAAATTGAGTAGTGACAGCGACCCCCACCCCTAACAACCACTTATCCATGGGCATCATCAACGTGTTTACGATTCATCCGATTCAGTCTTTGTAAATGACACACACACACGTGACAGCACTTAGGTTTCTTAACCAAACACATAAAGCCAAGTTTTGGAATGATGCTAAGAAATTATTTTGTTTTACCGTTTGCAAGTTAAAAACAAATACAGTTGAACCCGGTTATAACGACATCGGTTTATGCGACACCTCGTTTATAGCGTGAGATATCCTGTGGTACCAATTAATTCGTCACTGTTAACCATAACATTATACTCCTCGGTTATAACGACACCCGTTTATAAGGACACAAAATACTTAGTCCCTTTCGTGACGTTGTAACAGAGTTAGACTGGTATTAAAATATAAAGAGCTATAATTTTGCCTGCTGTTTTATATGGGTCTGAAACTAAATCTCTTACATTAAGGAAGTGACACAGTCTAAGGCTGTTGGAGAGCATGGTGGGTGCTGAGGTAGATATTTGGGCCTAAGAGAGAAGTAGTGACAGGAAGCCACATAAAATTGCACAATGAAGAGCTTTGTGATTTGCACTGTTCACCGAAAGTCATTAGGAAATTCAAATCAAGGTGAATGAGATGGGCAGGGCATGTGGCACGTAAGGGGGAGAACAGAAACGCATTGATTGTTTTGTTTCAGAAAGATGAAGGAAAGAGGCCGAGGCGTAGATGGCAGAATAATATTCAAATGGATCCTAAAGAAACAAGATGGGATGGCGTGGACTGGATTCGTGTGTCTCAGGATAGGGACAAGGGGTGGGTACTTGTAAACACGGTAACGAACTTTCTGGTTCCATGAAATGTGCGGAATATCTTACCGATGGCCTATCAGCTGTTCAAGAAAGACTCTGCTCCATGGTTTCAGTGAAAATACTACTGATAAATAGCATTCCGCATCATAAGAAATTAATTCATTGTATCATCTCTTCAACTAGGGATGCAGAACCTTTTTCATAGAGGTCTGCAAGCTCAGAGGGTGTACAGTCCATACTTGTATCAACAATGGTTACTGTTAAGGAAAAACGAGCCTACTGGGACCATGTTAAGAACTGTCTAACATAAAACGCTACAAGAAAGGGAACACATTGTTTTAATGCAGATTCAAGTACCAGGAAGATTGAAAACCACATGAATACACGTTCTTACGTTACATCCGTGCCTGAACAGGCGACAGGAGTGGAGGTAAATCTCCACGAATTCTAGACCCCAGCACTGCATGACGGTAGATGAGACGATAATATTAAAACAAAGTTCAAAGCGGTAGGTTGTGACAGTGTGGACTCGATTCATCTGGATCAGAGTAAGTACCAATGGCGGACTTTTGAGAGATTCGCCCTAGGCGTTGAAGCTCCTTCAAATTATGGAACACAGTTATAACTTTCGATGCATTTGTAACGTCATACACCATAGCAATCTGGTGTCTTGTCTTGTCACTTGGCTTTAGAGGACTCACTGCGCTGCTGTGGTCATAACTGTAGCAATATGGCTGTGTCCAGCAAGCCTCTTTTTATAGAGAGAGGCTGTAGGAAAGCGGAAAACAGAAATCACAGGAGTGGAACCAGCTGACAGACCAACTCCTATCAAACAAACGCGTTCCTCTTTATGGATGATAACGCTGAATTTCGTATGTGTGTGTAAATTGTCGACAGGTCCCTTTGTATTAAGACATCCAAAGACAGACTTTCTAGAAGGCCCCACTGAAGAACAAGTGTAACATCTGATTTACCCAATATTACCGTGGAAATATGTATGCCTACTCCACTGGAGTACACGCGATTTCAAAACTTTTGATGCGACTTTATATACCGCATTGTCCTTGCTGCTCAATTACTACAGCATACTAAGTACCCGTTCTTAGCCAGAGTTTGTCTTGAAATAAACACAGCTGAAATAACGAAATTTCTTATTTATTTTATCGCATATCCTTGCTAAGCACAAGTTAGCTAAATTGGATACAGGAACAATTTTGTGACTTCTCTTTGTAAAAATGAAATTAACAAATAAAAAAGTGTGTAGTAGATCAAAAGTTATCCGATAAATTGTATTTTTATACATACTGTCAGTTATAACCCTACATCACATAAGCTAAAATAAATACGTTCCCTACAGAAGGAAGTGAACACTGCATGAATTATATATACTTCATCGATTAGTCTATGTTGTAACTTTTATTTGAAGCATTTTTAGTGGCGTAAATTCACGAAATATAGGAAAACTAACATGTGAGTGTGTTGTGATATTGAAACATAATTATCTTTGTACAGTACATTTTTATTATATACATACCAAGTCAGTGGAGTAGGATAGTAACACGCATTTAATAGTATGTTCGAAGTGTAAGGTAGTAGTAGTATAGTGAACGTAGGCTAGAGAGACTTGATTCTGTAGTAATTTCTTTCAACGTCGATGGTTCTAGATAACTCTGTCGCTGATATTAGGAGCTTTCCGGAGTGTTAGTAGGGCAGCTTGTAGTATTCAAAGTAATGGAATTAAGGGTAGTGTATGGCAGGTAAACAGCATGGGAATAGTAGAGAGTAGTTTTATGTAGTCCTGGCATGCTAGATTATGTATCTAAGTGGATTAACAAGCTGGTCACAGGTACGTAGATAACTTGTAGTTAGTAGTGTAGTAGTAGTTTGTATAAGTAGTATAGTAGTAGTAGTGAGTAGTAGTAGTGTAGTATGTAGTAGTAGTAGTAGTATAGTTAGTTGTAGTAGTAGTAGTTTTAGTTGTAGTAGTAGTAGTAGAGTAGTAGTAGTGTTAGTAGTAGTAGTAGTAGTAAGTAGTATGTTAGTAGTAGTAGTAGTAGTGAGTAGTGTATTAGTAGTAGTGTAGTGTGATAGTAATGTTAGTAGTAGTAAGTAGTAGTAGTAGTAGTAGTAGTAGAGTAGTATAGTAGAGTGAGTAGTAGTAGTTAGTAGTAGTGTAGTAGTTAGTTAGTAGTAGTAGTTAGTAGTAGTAGTATAGTTGTGGTAGTAGTGTAGTAGTATGATA